>OY759155.1:13502328-15000361 GCA_963662125.1 Diplazon laetatorius | reverse complement strand
CTGCGAAACTTCAGGATAACCGCTGGTTCATCCAGAACAATCTTCTCATCCCGATAGACGACCCCCCCCCTCTTCCACCCCCCACGTTATCATCTGAAGTACAATAATTCATCTTCACCCTAATCTGTTTACCAAACGTATTCTTCGAAATAACGTAAAAATAAGTTGTAACATTTTTTTTTCTCTATGAAATCTATTCTTGATACCTCATGGAAATGTTGTTAATAACGGTTCGAAATCAATTGAAACCTAAATGTTGTGATTGAAAATTTAACGTATTATATAAAATGATGCTACTGAGTGAAAAAAAAAGTAAATTGAACCTGAGGAAACGTCCTCAGGCTCAATAGATTTTTCTTCCAGGTACTCCGGACCTCGAAAAATTATACAAAGTTAACTCCAAATGCTATTCGGAAAAAAAGTTGCTTGTGAATTATTGGACGAATTTTTATGGAAAAGTGATAAAGTGTATGACAAAACAACTTTCGGTTTGCCGTTGGAAACGAACCGCACGTTCGAAGACCAACCAGACCCTGGTGGCAGAGAGAATCCCTCGAGAGTCCTCGAGGGATTAGGACCGGTCAGCTAAATGCATGATTGGTAGTCGGAGGATGTACGCGGACGGCCGAGTACAGGTAGAGAGGCTCGAGCTGGGATACTTGTGGCCACTGGTTGGCTAGTACCGGATTCGAGAGGTTCCGGTTGATCGGATTGACGATTACTGGGTGCTGGGACACGCGTTTGGCCGCTCGAGCCGCCTCTGGGATGAGGTCAGGTCACTTCCGCTTCGACGATCTTACTAGGACACTTCTGTCGTACGTCCACCAGAAACTGTAGCACCACCGCACTTCTACGAAACCCAGCGACAGGGCATCGGAAACGCCGGACCCTGCCGCCTTGTTTAATAGTCGAACACGCTCATCGATCGAACGTGAATCTACGACTTGCGGACAATCGCCAATCACTCGTGACGATTTTAGTGCCAATCGAAAGTGCGGAACAACTGGAGAGCGTGCACTGCCGTTGTGGGTGAACTGGAAAATGAAGATTTATGTTCAATCTGTCGTTCGACTTTGAAAATAAAATAAAAAAATGGGTCCTTATGATTTTCCAGGACTTTGTCGGATATGGAAATTGCATTTTCACGTTCTATGCCAAGCCGTTTTCTTTCGCTTGATTGAATGAGATAGCTACAATGATATGTAAAACCAAATTGAACAAATGATAACGGTTTTTTTTTGTCGGTGAACCGAATAATTCGCAAGACCCTGTTTGTCCCTCATAAAGTGCAAAACTAAAGTTCCCAATCGATAAGATGGGTGAAGAAAGGCTGCTGAGAAACTCCAATATGCTTTACAACCTTATCAAATGAAATAATCGTCGAACAACTTATGTCTCTCAATAAATCTTACCTTAACTTATTAAACAGTGATAATTTTCTTTTCCATTAATGAATGATACTCGATTCGCTGCTTATCGAGATGTCATACATCGTCTAGTCCGAATTCCCCAACCAAAGCTATTAGAACGGAGGAAGTAAAAAGAAGTAAAAAAAAATCGACGGGAGGAAGTGCATATAGTTTTGCATACACATCCGCGATCGGTACAGCGAGACTCGTTGGTGTTATTGGTGCCATGGCGATTCCACGTGTATACATCGTACATCAGATGTATTGCAGGGCGCGTCGCGAGGCGACAGGCTTCGCCGCACCCGTTCAATGCAATTCGATAACGCTCTCAATAGGCATACGACACACGGAATTGGTGCACAGGTGCAGATATGCATAAACATGTTGAAACCCATACAATAGTTTGGTAATCCGTTGGAAACGGTGAAGCTCACACACACACACACACACACACACACACACACACACACACATGGCCACGAGCGGATATATTGGCTATTCCAGATTTCCATTTCCGGTTGTGCCTACGGACTGGCATAGTCCCCGCGTGTTCACAACAATTGCATTAAAATTAGGCAAACTCATTGCTCCGACCTATCGCCGATACAATACCTGAAAACCTTCGTCATGTAAAAATATAAAATTTGGAAAGAGGAAACGAAAATATTTGAATTATTCATTCAGTTACAATAATGGGAATTCACGTTCTTCCCCTCTCCGTCGCTCTAGCTGCTGGTAGGCGTTTGCGGGACAACTGAATTAATTACAAATGCATGTACCCAGTACAATATTGCTATCATGGTCATTGTTTCGAATGGCAGCGACAAATCCGAGCATATTTGATCGTTAAAGTGCTCCCCCATTGGATACATAGCTGTGTCCGACAATGTGTGCGTGCGTCCACGGTTCTGTAATTGTGCGACCAAATTTATTTAACCGTGAAACTATGTCAGACACCGCCCCAGTGTACCATATTTATCGAAAAAAAAACTCACGCTCCGTGCTCACCCGTAGCGTACACTTACACGGTGTTGGACTGTTCACACGCCGTGTGTGCGTGCCAGGAGGCCAATAATAACGTTGACATCCGGCCAATTATTTAATTGTTATTTGATGCGAGTATCGAGCAACCATTTGTATGTTAATTGTCACGTTAATCCATGAAGATGGCTTATCTTTCCGTCTTGCACATATTGTTTTGACCGACACGACTAACGTTCTCATCACACACACACACACACACACACACACACACACACAGTTCTCGTATACATTTTACCATACATATTCCATACTGTGACATACTTATGAGTAATTGCGTCAGATTTACCAAATATTCTGATTTATATCAATTTGATTCAGTTACAGGTTTTTTCACAGCGCTTGTTCATGAGGTATGAGAATCGATAATTTTTTCTTCCAGCCGCAAATTGAACTACCGAAGAGCACCGGACTGGATCCAAACTTTTCAGGTTCGAAGAACAGGTTGAGGTTCAGATAGATTCAGAATAATCTGTGATACGCCGACACTGTAACATTCAAATATCTTCGAATCAGAAAGCGAATGGGTCTAGTGCAATTTGGCTTCTTTGCGGATATGAGATTCATGAAAATTCCATTTGTCCCGAAAAAAGCAAAATCATTGGCTGTGATTCGCGCGAAAGCTCCACGAAGGAGCTAAGGATCCGCGCGCGGGAGGCTTTTACGATGCGGAGGCCACTCGAGAACTAGAATCCGAGAGGGCAGCACCGGTAGCAGCGGGGCAAGCTTCGTCGCTGCATCAGCGGCGCATCAAATCGGTTGCCGAACAACTCGAAAGCCGCCGGTGGCCCGATCGGTGGGAAGACCGTTGAATATGGTGAAGATTGGAAGTAGAATGGGGAACGGGAAGAGAGTAGAGGCGCGCGAAGCGAGTTGGTGGTCGGGGATTGGGGGGGGGGGGGGCGGGGGAGGGGGTCGAGATGCAAGAGTCAGGGCGAAAGAGTGGGAGGATGCATGTCGGGGGGTATCGAGAATCGTTATTATCGGGTCCTGGCGGTGTTAGCGGCGGCCTGCGAGTGAGGAATCGATGCGATGACAACGCGCATATCGTTCAACACCGGGGATCAACACGGGGCAGAACGTTGGATCCGCTCAAACTCGTGAAAGTCGAAGTGAGTACGTCAAAGACGGAAGATATGAACGAAGAAATTGTTCCAGGTGTCCGTCACGGGAAATCCGAGCCACTTCGGGTTTTATAACGAGCGCAACTAAATGGCGAGGAAAGCATATTCTCGTCAAAACGGCTACTGTGCATCGCCGACCTTCTTTCTTTCACTTTGTGATTTTTTTTATTATTATTATTATTATTTTTTTTTTATATTTTTTATTTCTTTTTTAATCGTTATAGCTCTTCTCGTCTTGACTTTTTTTTCGTCTTCTTCTCGTGTTATTTCTCTTTACTTCACACGAGCATCGGCAGACGGAAGGGCGAGACGTCCGATTATAGCCGCAACGGGCGGGACGATGATTACGCTATTTCATGTTTCATTCTCCGGGCAACGTTTTCTCCGCTACTGTTCCACCGTCCGTAATATAATACACGGTAAGATGTGAGAAGTGTCCCGTCAAATTAAACCCACCGCATCGTCGCTGATTCATTTTGGGTCATGGTGATTTACTTTTTTTTTTCTTTTTTTCGGTTTATCGCGAAGGTGAAGGAGAACGAAAATCAAAACGCTCCGGAGATCGTTTCGGCCACGAGCTCTCTCACGAATTTCGATGCTGGGAAGTAAATGAGGAAGCGCGATGTGGGCGTCAAATGAAATTTTGGAGCCGTAAACACGCCTCGGTCGGGGGACGAATAACCATACATCGAATCTAAGGAGCAAGGTGGGGATCTCCCCGTGCGTGAGATCAGGACCGATGGAAAAAAAACAACCTATTTCACGGAGGTATATTTCTTTTTGCTTTCGCTTAATTTTGCGGCATTCGACAGCTCAAGGCCTCCGGAACTTCATACGTTTGGAATTCATCTTGATAACGGCCCTTGTGTATCATGGAATTGTCTCTTCATTTGAACCACAATGTCTACGAAGGTGACGATATTTACTGTCTAGAATCAACATTCTGAGAAATTTTCCAGCTTCAGTTTGAAAGTTCAGAGTTCAATATGTATCTATGGCAGCCATGCATTTATAGTAAAATAGTCGTAATCGCTGAGACACAACTAACCATCAAATTCAAATCCAACCGACTTCCTTACCCTTCATCGATACGTCAACGTCCGCAGCAACCGAAGATTTCGTTACGTACATGCACTGTATCATAAGTCGAAAGTTCGATCTTCGATCGGCTCTTCGGTCCACCTCGGCGCGGCTGAGGAGTCATGAAACAGTTGATTCCATTGCACGTATTTAACAACGAAACAAAAAACAAAAAAACACCGAAAACGTCGATGAATTCTCGCAGCGTTCTTCTTCCGTTGAACAATCAACATGAAACGCAGTCACCGAGAGAAGATCATACGAAGGATTCTAGCGCGTACGAAAGTTTGTGCAGAAGCCGGCCGACTTCTTCGTCCTTCCGGCCGGCCGGCAGTTCGAAACCGCGCGTACGTCGCTGCTCATCAGGATTTATAGCGTATAACTACGGCGCTGCGGAGGATCACATTCAGTGCATAAGGCTCGCATGACGTACTCGACCGAAGATACGTGCTTTCCATTCCGCGGTGCGCGGTAGAGTCGAGGGACCACCGTGCTCGACTTGCTGCGCCCCCGTGTGCACACACACACGTCGTCGTTGTTACAGCACAAAGGTATGCGGACGTGCGGGTGCACGAGAAGGCCCCATGCAAACGTGTATACCACGAAATTGGCCGAGTACCGAGAGAAGTTGCCGAAGCGTCTCTCATCGCGACTCTTCTTCTCGATCTATTTTAACCCGACGAATGATTAAGGGCACCAGGCTCATATTTTACAAACGGCTGTACGTGCACTTGGCCCGACGCTGGATGCATCGTACTCGCGGGCGTGTATATATGCATCGGACGACACTGTAAAATATAATGCACCACGCATATATATATACGCATAGCACGATAGATGTGGTTTGAACGGGTAAGACGCGCGCGCGCTATCGTTTACATCGTGCCATTTGTCACGTCAAATTACATTCGAGGAGTGAGGGATTTATGATGCCCGGGCGGCAACGGGCTTGTTCCTTCCGAGGCGACACCATATAAACAAATGGTCACGATTTAGTGGGATCCGGTCATTAACAAGCGCGCTCGGAAAGATCGGAGGTGAGTCGGTCCAGCGCCCTGTTTCCCTCCTCCAGTACCTGATGTGTGTGTGTGTGTGTGTGTGTGTGTGTGTGTGTGTGTGTGTGTGTGTGTGTGTGTGTGTGTGTGTGTGTGTGTGTGTGTGTGTGTGTGTGTGTGTGTGTGTGTGTGTGTGTGTGTGTGTGTGTGTGTGTGTGTGTGTGTGTGTGTGTGTGTGTGTGTGTGTGTGTGTGTGTGTGTGTGTGTGTGTGTGTGTGTGTGTGTGTGTGTGTGTGTGTGTATGTGTGTGTGTGTGTGTGTGTGTGTGTGTGTGTGTGTGTGTGTGTGTGTGTGTGTGTGTGTGTGTGTGTGTGTGTGTGTGTGTGTGTGTGTGTGTGTGTGTGTGTGTGTGTGTGTGTGTTTGTGTGTGTGTGTGTGTGTGTGTGTGTGTGTGTGTTTGTGTGTGTGTGTAAGCTTCGCGGTTGGGATATGTATTCTCAAACGTGTCCTCTTTCCACGTTTTAACACCGTTTCGCTCTGTCCCTCCCCCATACTCTTTGGCCTCTCGGTGCCTTATGCTGACACGACCTGCTGTATGTGACACGACCATCTTCGGACAAGTTACTATAATATTTTCTGGCTTAACGTCCTTTTTGTCTCGTTCGTCGTATCCGACTTCTCTCTCCACGGTTCGTTCTTTTCTCACTTCCACGTCTCGGGTTTTTTTTTATTCTGTTGTGCAGTAGGTGAACCCGCGAAACGGCCGCACCTCGTCGCAGATGCTCCGTTCCGATAATATTGAGATACCTTCAGGGGTTCTCGGCTCATTGATTCATTCCTCAGATTTTTTTTATTATCTTCCGAGGACTTGCTGATAAGCGATACAGATTTTTTACTTTTACACGTGAAAATATGAGATTTGTAATTTCATTAATTTTTCATTTATCAAACGATCGGAACAAAGCATTTTTAAATATATCATTTAGATCACCAGCATTTCCAACCAAGTCCAAAGGATACGATGAATTTTCGTGTGACTATGATTTGGAGAAAACGTAATCCAGCAAAAGTTTTTCAACGAAATTTTTGAAAAATAAAAATTGTTGATAAAAAACTATCTCGAACCTTTTTCAAATGGTTTTCGGTCTGAGAGCCACTGTCCCATCTTTGAGTCGCTTATAGTTGTTTGTACTAAATTAAATCCTAGTCCGGTCGTGGAAAGCCGTGGTTAACTTGTTTGTATCTATACTTTTCAGGCCCAGAGGATGTTAAAGGATATGTTAAGGTGTTGAATGAGAGAAAAAGGCGAGAGGTAACGTCGGAGGGAGGGGGGGGGGGGATTTCGGCGTGGGACAAGAAATACGAGAATAACTGCGAAGAATGCTAAATGTACCGTGACTTATTGGAGGAAGTGAAAATGAGATTTAGGCAAGTCGTTATGTACGCGAGCGAGAGAGAGAGAGAGAGGCAGTGATGCCGAAAGAAGACGAAGGATGGAGGTAGAAAAGGTGCGAAGAACGTTACTCTCTCGTATTCCCTGGAATATAATACGTTCTCCCGCCTCCGACTGCCTTCTTATTTTCTTCGCACTTCTTCGTTCTTCCTTTCCACACGTTGCAGCAATCTCGAATACATGTATACACGTATATGTATAAGGAGATACATACAACCGTGATATAATTAATCGCCTCGCCCACTACAGCGGTACATTCACTAACAACGTGAGCATACATTATCGCACGAATTTGCACGACCATACTTTGTCTCGCCTAGATCGTATGACGCAATAATTATTCGGTGTTCATCCAATTGCCGTAATTGGAGCAAGCTTTGGCGAGATGCGAATAAAAGATTAATGAGAAACTTATGTATACGCTTCGAAGCTTTCCTGTTATTTCAATCGAGATTGCACGACCTTAAATAATTCGGGATGGGTCATTCCATGCCATTTCAACCAGCAGTTGACCCTCGACCTCGCCGATTTCGTTCAAACTTGGGCAGTTTATTGTTATCAACAAAAAACAAACCTTATTTCAAGCAATTTTTGATATTGTGATTTTTGGTGACGATACGGCATTTTGAAAAAATTGCAAAATTGTCGAAATGATCGCAAATTCGATTTTTTATTTCAGAATAAGATTCTGTATTCAATGTAGAAAAGAATGACTCCTTGTTCGTTAATTTATCTCAGTTAGGGGCTTAGTTATGTGCCCTCAAACTTTCCATTGCACGAAAATCTGCAGTTTTTTCAAAATGCCGTATCTTCGCCAAAAATCAAAATATCGAAAAATGCTTGAAATACGGTTTGTTTTTTGTTGATAACAACAAACTGCCCAAGTTTGAACGAAATTGGCGAGGTGGAGAGTCAACTGCTCGTTGGAATGGGATGGAATGACCCACACGTATAAATTATTGACACACCTATGTAGCTTCGAACTGTGTGATGGTCCAATTGTTCAAAGCTATAATCCAATTGATTATGCGGACCGTAGGAAAAATGAAAACCCCCATTGTCCGCTGAGCCACATGGGGAAAAAAATGTTGCTTTCGTCAATGTTTCGAAAAAATCGTAAATGCATCTTTTCGCTATCCGTCTCCATCTCTGACCGTTGCTGAGTCATTCGATAACTCGGAATGAAGCAAAAACATTCGAGACGTATCGATTACACCGTCTGACCCTTCAGTCTCTAGGACCCGTCTTCCTTCTCAACCACGCGCTCTATTCTCTCTTGTGTGTCCTTCTCTTTCTCGAACGAAGCTGCGGTACGTTGGCATCCTGAATATCGTTCCGGTTTCCGACCATGATTCCCCAGAAACATGATGCATCTTTGTTCCTCCGCTGCTGGATCGGCCCTTCCTTTATAGTTCGTGCAATATAAAAAAACAAAAATAACATCAAGTCCATCCGCCCGCGCTTTTAGACTGTTCGGCTTATTGCTTCATAACTTCAAAGAAATTTATGGATCAATAAGCAAATCATTTCACGGCGCGATGACTCGTACAATTTTTTTTCTATGTGCTCCGGAAATATGAATCACAATTTCGTTCGAATATTCGGTCTATTAATTGTGTCTCTGTGAAATACCATTATTATCCTTCACACTCCTCTCGAAATGTTTTTTTTATATTATTATTATTATTATTATTATTATTATTATTATTATTATTATTATTATTATTATTATTATTATTATTATTATTATTATTATTATTATTGGATGATCGACGTTGTTTTTTTGGGCGGTATAATTTTAAAATTGGTGTTTGCGGTATAGTATCCGGCCGACGATTTTTTTTCAAAACGCACTTGGAAAAATTAAAAGTTATCTCATAGTTTGCTTGGTAATGTATTATTGTCTGTACAAAATAGTAGTGGAAGTAATCTGCTGTTTTTGGCTTTGAAGAAACAAAATGTATTAATCTCAATCTTGGACGAGGAAAAATCGTGGTTTATGTCATGAAAGAAATGCTGTAAGCGTCGTAATCACCTCTTTTGCTACGAATAACTAACAACATCATTTTGGCCACAGGAAATGAATCGTATCGTCGGTAAACTTTATTGTTAGATATATGTATACATATATATCGTTCGAAGCCCCGTTGTTGTGTTGTGAGCTTTGCTGAGCACAAGTCCGCACAGTGTCGAGGGTCGAGGGCAACGATTTGAGTGTGAATCGTAGGCGGGGGTTGGGAGCGAGCGGAAGGGTGGTGAACCCGCGGAAAAACGTGAAAGCAGCAGCGGGGGAAAGCACCAACGTGAAGCAACAGCATCGAGTGGCGAGAACGAAGTGGATGCGCGGAGACGCAGAAGAGTGAGATAGCAAAGTGAAGAGCCTAAACAAACACACTCGCCTTTATTGCTGCACCTCTTTGCTCCTGGGATCTCTCTGACGTTGCCGGGTTGCCGTCGCCACCCGCACCGCAGCCCCATCGCCTCCACGCCCAGCAACAACCGCGAGAGCGAACTTTGTTCGGCGCTTACCTTATTCCACGAGAAACGTCGGCGCAAGTTGGTGCAATTATCGTTCAATCTCGTTTCCGTGCCTACAAAAAAAAAGTTCGATCAAATAAATAATTATTCACATCTTCATGAACCAAATGTATCAATAATCATTAAAAATATCTAATTTCCATATCAATTTTCTTTTATACCTTTACTTACTTTTATCCTGATCACTTATCGTATCATCTGCGGATGTTCGAACAGTTCAGCATGTGTGCAATTTATTTTTTTAATTCGGAATGTTATGTGCTTCGCGCGAGAACATTAACTTAAACTGACTGAAAAAAGATAACACATTCAAACACGTTTTTAATCTTAACGTTTTTTTTTCGATCAAAGTAGCAATGTTTCGAAGAGTTTTGACAAGGTATCAATGAAAATATTGGTCCATTAGCAAAAAAACGTGCTTCCTCTGAATTGTAAGTAGTTAACGAAGATTTCCTTATGAGGAAGCAAGAATGAGGGAGAATCTATCCCTTGGCTTCCATATATAGATTCTTCGTTCTCTATTTTACAATTCAGAGGAAGCGGATTGCAAGATTCAACTTTCAGCTTGCCTTAAATTATGGGGAAGCGATTTGCAAGTTTCAACTTGCAGATTTTTTTCATTTCTAATCGATCATAGTATTCAATATTCGATATAATGTAAACTGGAAAACTGCTTAGGAACTAGATAGGCGTTCAGATTTTTAAGCAGAGGAAGCAAATTGCAAGTTTCAACTTGCAGCTTTTTGAATCGGCAGAGTCAAAAAACTTGAATTCCTGTCAAATCCGAACCATTCAACCGATCTCCGCCAAATTTTATATACATCACGGCCGAATGATGTTCTATACTTCTGTAAAGTTGAAGCTCGATTGGTCAAAGTTAACGAAAGTTATAGCAAAAAATTGGATTTTTGGAAAACTTCAAAATATCATAAAATCAAAACTTATTGATGAATTTGGCCCAAATGCAATACCGACCAACCTCGGGTACATATCTCTTTGTCAAGAACTATTTAGACAAGTATCTCAAAATTCGCGATCGCTAGAATTATAACGTCCTTTTCTTGGGAATTTGAATATGACATAAAATCCGAGTCGCAGCTCGAATCATCGCGAAAATTAGAATCAAAAAAGGGATGACGGAGCTGCACATGTCTGCAAAATTTGGAGGCTGTAGCTCAAAGGCCGTTCTCGAGTTATGCACGTTTCAATTTTGGGAGGCCATTACACACACACACACACACAAACAAACATACATCCGGAAATTTGTTACAAATGTGTGTTCTCGACGATTTGGCACATTCTAAACATGGTGACATAAAGATCTCGAAAAAAAAAAATTCCACCGTCACATAGCTTCCTTTACGAGGAAGCAAAAATATGATTCATCATGGAAAACAACAATCATCAAGTTCCATGTTAAAACAATGCAGTTAGCCGCGCTATTTGCAATGCAGTATGTGCAATGCCTGCATGGTGCAGTATGCACTTTCGATCTGTATAATAGTGCTTAACGACGGGGGATGGCGAGGTGGGGAGGGGGGGGGCAGCTACAACGGCAGCGTAGTTGCGGCGTAGGTGTAGGGGGTTGTAGTGATAGCGGAATCAGGAGCCCGAAGTTTCCATAGATAACGTTGGACGGAACGGCAACGGGGGAGAGGTTTGATCTTCCTATTAAATCCCGTACACATATGCGTAGCTTGAAACCGTGCGCTCATGCTGGCTGGCAATGTACACCGTTGCATCAACTGCAGCGGTGCGTCGGTAGCCATCAGGACAGCAAGGGGCGGGGGGTGGGAGTGGGGAGGGTACAGCCGGAGGGCCAACATCACCAGCAGCATCACCGGAGAGTAATCAGCGTGGCTGAGCAGCTAAATAGCATCGTAACCGCGACTGAATTGTTAGCGCGTTGAACACGTTAGCGTACAGTGTCTGTAGCTACGTTCGTCGGGACACAATTCGCGGATACACACATGCGCATGTTTCCCCATGCTTTACACACACACACACACACACACACACGTACACACGCACAATCATTTGTCCATCCCAGCAAACCCACTTCAATTGCGCACACTTGCGTCATTGGTGTATTCTACGCCGACGAACATTCGAGAATGAGGACCTCCGCACGTATTTACGTGGTTGACATCGTCGGACTACCGGTGGTCATTCGACCGGAAACTACAGCCGGGATAGTGGCAAAGGCGAAATAAAGAGTTCCGATACGAGCATCGGGATCGAGATTCGCGAGATCGTGGGGTCGAGATACGGAATTTAACTCGATCTCATTTATTTTCAACGACTCGAACGATAATTCATTGCTTATGTTGATTTCCGTTTTGGTCGGATTATTTTTATTATTTTTGAAACTGGCGATTACGATGGGATTTTTTTTTTCAGGATTCAATCTTCGTTGAAGAAATAAAATCGTTGATTGAAAGCATTCAAAGGGATTCGCTAGAGCTTCAGGAAGAACAGTGATTTATTGTTAGTGAAGGTTAATGTTACGACTCATTTGCCAGCTCTTTTATGTTAGAATTTTTATTATCTGCGTGGAAGATTATTTTTTTTCTCTTGCATTTTAGTGGTATTGCAGCAGCGATTCGTGCATTCAATATATTTTTATTCTCGTAATCGTTAAGAAAATAAACAAAATTGAAATGATTCGAATGAAATTAGGGAAACTAGTCATCGATCGATATTTATAATTCAGTGCTTGCATTTTCAAGATACGATTTTTTCAATTCCGATTTTTCCGAAGCTAGCTAGCTAGCGAATAAATGCAATTCTTTATTTCGGTCCATCGTGATTATCGAGAGGTTGGAGCAGAAAGTGTGAGATCAGTAATCGCTGGTCGACCAACGTTGGTTTCCTTGCAGGGGTGAAGATTCCTTGTATTCCATCGTTAGGGTGACTAATCGTGCTTCACTGTAGCAAGATACCAAGATGATTGACGTGGGCGATTAGCGATCGGCTGGGGAGCCCAAGTGATCGATACTATATATACCGTGTGTCGTAACACGCTGGGGCATCACCAGCGAGCAAGCAAGCAAGTCTGTCGCTCTCGTCTCGCTTCGCCATGGCGTACCATTTGAGCAATCTATTTTATTAATTGACGTTGACACACATAAGAGCTCGAGCGTTACGATGGAAGAAAAAAAAGTAGATGATAACGAGCGTGGACCAAGAGAAGAATAGAAATGAAACAACGTCGATGGATACAACTTCGATGCTTTTACCTAGCGTTAATTTTTTATTTCCAGAGTCGTTGCTGATAATTGATCAAATCATGGTCCATGTCAATTAAGAATTATTTTAATCATGAATTTCGTTATCCGGAAACCAGTCAAGAAAGTCGATATATTTAGTACTAGTAGTTTCCCGGCGGCTTCGCCTGCGTCCCATCCTGTCCCGTTCTGTCCCATCCCGTTGCTACCGTATAAAAAAAGATTTCACCCACTTCCGGTCAGTCAGTTTTTAAATATTTTGTTTATTTTCGCACCTGAATCTTTTGTTTTTTCGTGACCCGAACTTCCATGCAAAATTTCAATTCTCTACCTATTGTCGTTCCAGAGGTACAGTAACAGTTGTTACACACTCCCAAACCCTATTCCACTCACTCAGGGGTTGATTTTCGAAAAATCCTTTAATCGAAAAATCGGTAATGCATAATTTTACCGATTTTATTAATAGATTTTTTTCCATTTGATTCTTTCGCTTTACGCGATTCAACGAGCACTGATTACCATTTATTTCTTTTTCAGGGAGGCTTCTGGACTCGCCAAAAGCGACTAGAGCGCATGAAAGAAAAAAAATCGAAATGAAAAAAATCTATTAATAAAATCGATAAAATTACGCATTACCGATTACCGATCCCACGGTATAAAAAATACCGAAAATTCTTTTTTCGTATTCAGAATTTGGGGAAATTTTGAAAAAAGAAATTAAAAATGCATCTTCTGAGAAAAAAAATATTTTTGCATATTTTGCCCTGAAACGGACGTTCAACTTGCTCAATAGAATCTAAAGTAATTTTTTTCTGGAAGGCCTTAAAAAGACGCACATTTTCGTTTTTTACAAATGTAAATACGTCAAATCCTGCCAAAGATACAGCTATTTGAATGGAAAAATACAAAAAAACGTTTATTAACGATAAAACCGTCAGAAAAATTAAAAAAAAATCGGCACTCAGTGAATATATTGCAAAAAAATAGCTCAATTTTTTAATATTATTTGTAGAAATTTTTTTTTTTGAGTGGCTGAAGTGACGTGGAATCGTTCATATATAAAAGATCCTTTAGATTTGCTGCAAGAATAAAATGAACTAGCGAGTGAAAATTCCAAAAGCCGATCCTTTTCTAACGTCTAGCCCCAGATACAAGTAATTAAAATTCCATTCAAATCGTTATTTTGATTATTATCAGAAGTTAATCGTTTAAAAAAATCGTATAAAAATATGGATATTCCTTTCCATCTGTATCTCACGAAATAACAGCGAGGATATAAGAAAATAATGTTTGTATTTTTCACAAAACAAATAATTGCACAATAATTTTCTAACTTATCCGGCAAATTCATCTGACCCAAATCAAAGACTTCGGCCGCGAAATTTTTTTTGGTAAGGTCGGAAATTAACGATGCGAAAGCAGATCGCCATTTGCGTTGATGGAAAACAGAGGCAAAAGGTGTAAAGTAAGCAAGAGTCAGAGAGACAGATCTAGGCACTTATCGGTGTGCTAGGATAACCATTAACGAAACTAAAAGCCTTCCCATATATCCTCGCACTCCGGGCATTGCGGCACATCCCTCGCTATCCTCGCGTAACCAGTAACAACCCCATACAGCCCTTTCGGTAGTGGCGAAGCTGCCAGCTCTGCCAACCCCTGAGATAGACACATCACCGTCGGTTGTTGTCGGAGTCTTTCGTGTTTACCTGCTCCAGCCGCATTTTCCGAACGGCGCTAATTTTTCTTCGGGCTTAGTTGGCTTCTGGCATATAAATGTCGGCGGTTTGCGGAGACCCGGGAGGCTACGAAAATCGAACGATACGTTTTTCGATCCGTCAATTTTTCGTAACTTCTATTCGTTCATTCCATTGTGAATCACAGCCTGATTGCTTATCGGTTTTTGGACGATGGCAATTGCCGATCGTCAATTGAAAGTTTGTCACTGAGTAGCAAAGTAACGATTGAAAATTAACAAAAAATCCGTCGATATTAGAGTTATATGCATTGCTATTACTGTAGAAACCATCCACTTTGAAAACTCGAACGATGAACCAGCGATCTATCCCCCCTCGCCGTCCCCCTTCTATTGCTTCTGCCACCATGTTCGAACTGTGTGGGCACTCTGGATGGTAAAAAATATCGAAAACCTATAAGCGATAAGCTGCTAATTGGGAGTCGAGACGCCGCGCCACACCCCAGGGCGACCGCGCGATGTAACCGTTGACCGGTTTCATCGATTTGACCCTCATAAATGGATATAATGAGTTAGCGATCTGATGGGTTCGGTAAATGAAAATAACGACTGTACGTACATGACGAGCACGAACGTTGAAATAATAGGTCTTCGGTTAGTTTTTTTTTCCACGTTCCCAGGAATCGCATTTGTTGACACGATTATTTAACACTCCACCGATGTATCGTTTGCTTACGATATTATTCTTTCGGTTCGGTTATACGTTAAATTACGAGTTTTCATCTGGCTTCGCATTACCGGTGAGATTGAGGTTTTTCGAAGTCGACGTAAACTAGAATTTTGAATTATTATTACAAATAAAAGTATGTGTTGACGAATTTCAACATATTGGAGGTATTGCTTCTGAGAAATCATGTAATTTACCCTGTGGTGTTCGATGGATCTCAACACATACGACGTTGAAGCACAGGACGTCATGATACTAAAATTCGGCGTACCAGCTCATTTTTTAATAACTAGCTTCTAAGAATTTCAAAGAGTATTGAAAGAACATCGACATGAGAACATTTTCGATATGAGGTCTATTCCACTGGGAAAATACCGTTATAACGTGAAAAATCCTACCACAGTAATGCTATCCACATAAATAAGGGCAACACGATTAAAATTGACATTTTGTGCATTTTTTTTCTCTACCACTGAGTAATACCGAGACACTGCAACGGCTCTCGATCTACGGTAAATGCGCCCTATTAAACCAATCACGATACGGCTCTCGCCTTTCACCCCACAACGAATTTAACATAGTGTAATCGAGTAACACAAAACGACGAATGGTTTTTTAAATCGACCTTTTTTATGCAGACCAGAAAGCAAATGTTCGCATTTATCGATGCAATAGCCAATACTCAATAGAACGAAAAAATCGTCGATCGACCAGAATTCTGAAATTCGATACGTGTAAAGATTCAAACACGTCGCTGTGGCGATGGTAGTATGTGGTAAGAGCGAGGGAGGGATAGCATTTGGCTATCCCCCCGCTACCTCGGGCTACCTGATAACATCTCTAATCACGCCAACGCTGGACCAATCAGCACTAATCCTGGCCTACTCTATACTACGTACATATCCACGGAAGCTGCAATAGTGTCCGCAGTTACTGCAGCTACTGCCTGGGAATCCAAACTCCCCAACCCCATGAAAGTCTCTCGCTCTCTCTTCGTCTCTCTGTCTCTCTCTCTCTCTCTCTCTGTTCCTACCTCTCACTCGGGCGGACTGACCATTCCATACCAGTACACTCTATCTGTAGAGTTAACAGTGTGCGGCAATGGGTATAACGTGGGGCAGGCCAACCAGAGCGTCATACAGTACCACGAGGGCCTCGTTGCTGTATACATATACCAAACTCGGTATCTCGAAGCTTCGGTGAGAGAGCAGAGAGTCCCTCTATGCCATGCCACACTACCCATTCCCTGTTGGAATTACACGTATTGATGTATATATGCTCACCACGGACGTAGTACACGATTCTGTTTGGTTTATGTCTAGGCGTGTCCCAACCGTCTGCTGCCTATATCCTAGCGTTGCTTGTACACTCGGACACTGCCATTGCTATACCATCGGTCAATACACCTCATTGTATCTAATCCCGCGTGCTCGACTTCACTTATGAAAATTACGTTTCTCGTATTAGAAAGAAGAAGAAAAAAAGAGGCAATAATGCGGGGTAGAATTATGACCGTTTGTATACTGTATTGAATTTGATTTGGGTCGATAGACAAAACGGACGCAAAGCTTTTTGTGAGTCTATCTATAATTGAGAATGAATATATGATATCGTTGACGATTTATTAATTGAATTACGTTTGGTTCAATTCAACGAAATAGTGCTATCAGCGATGAGCAAAGAGATTGCTGATAAATTCATTTTCTTGGTTTACGATGCTTGTCCCTCATCGACGCGACATCAGACGGCTGGTCAGCAGACTATGGTTACGCGTCTGCTGACTTGAGTAGATATTTTAAGGTGTGCTGCCAAAGGGCAGGAAAAAAAACGAAATGTGTCATAAAAATCGAAAAACATTGCCTTTTTGCAACACACCCTAATACATATAGAAATTCTACAGGTCAAATTCATGTCCACCGTGTTTCGAGTATATATGGTAATACCGGGCATGAGATGTGTCCAGAATTTTAAATCGAGTAGACTGAAAACGATAATGTTTGTGATAATAAGTCTCTCTCGAACTTATTATTCATACCGCTTGACGGTCACAACGTTATATCCAGCGCACCCGGCCGACTACGCTTGCCAGCTCACAACCCCTTGAAGTGGGACTGAAGTTTCAATTACTGCCTCTCGAAACGCTAGAGCATTCTCGAGTGCCTCTTCTGTGTTCATAGATAACATTTTCGCTGTACCTTCACATGTTTCACGGCTTTTACACAATGTTCTGGGCGGGGTTCTCGGACGAGATGAAAGAAAATGTTGAGCGTGATTTGATGGACCGATGTTGATTGTAATCACAACGATGTTTAAATATAAAAAAGATAGTAAGTACTTTGATCAATCGGTACTTACTCCGCTACATTCTTATCACGCTTATATGGACATCCATCGTGTCAATGGTCATTGTGCATCGAGCTCCACAACAATCCTCCATCGACATTAGACAAATGAAAAGTATAACAATAAATATAGATAGGACACGAACGACTTTGATGGAATCTTTGATTCTAACCGAATACAGTATTCAAACAATCTAATATTTCCAGAACTATTTCATAACATTTACAATATTTTACTATGTAAAAAATACGAAAAAAATAATATTTTTGTCAATTATTAATCAACATTACAATTGAATGCTTTTAAATTGGGTATATCGAGAACGTAAATTCAGATGAGGCACTAGCCATGGCATGAACTATAGTAAATATACGATACCATCGGCTTCAACTTGCCACGATCGGCCATCCTCCACCGTTGCCTGAATTATTTATCCGCTTTGCTTCTCCGGTTGGACGATTGCGTTCCCTTCTAGCTTCTACGGATGCGGATTCAACTTCGTTTGCCGAAATATAGAGTATATATGTATGTACGTACGTAAGCCCCTGACTGATCGGGGGTTGCGTAATCACTGCGTTTCTTTACTTCCACCATCTATCCTCTTCTGCGTCTTGAGTCAAGCGGGTAACTTTGCTCTAGCGCATCACGTTTCCGCCGGACATCGGTTGCTCGATGCCACTTGCATATTTCATAAGCAATCGCCTCGGTTTCTCAACATCTTCGCCTTCGTAGTGTCTCCTCGGCTCGGTATGTCGTCAAATACTTTCTGAAGCTCAAAAATTCGGACTGATGAAATGAAGCCTCCCTTCTATTTTCTACGTGAAAACCTTTTTTAAAATCGGTGCCGGGTGGCAATCGCGCCCGAACCAGCAATTGTTTTGTTGATGTAATTTCAAAGTTTAATAACTTGGCTAAAAATAACCAATTTGATATAAATACGCAATGTGAATCCTTCATTTCTATAAATTTGAAATATTTTGAAAATTTACCGATTTCTTTGGAATGTCACCTTATATGGGGGACAAACTACAATGAGAATTACAATATAATCGGGCACGAAAGCGCGGAGCAACTCAGCTGAAATCTGAGGAGCCTGGATAAATTTTGACATAAATCTTCTTTGAATAATCAATCAATCTTTTTTGAATCATCAATCAATTTTGACGAGAAAAATCATCAAGATTATCAAAATTAAATTCTGGGACATGATTCGGTTGCGCAATCACAGTAATAAAAGCGATTGAAAATATTACTATTGAATAACAGTCTTCCTGGTCATCGAAAATATATGTTTTTTCCCCTCTATTTGTTTTTCCTTCTCGCGAAGAGAATACGACCCGACACACACTTGACGTCGAATCTTTGCTGAGTTCCATGGAGAAACCAAGTATTTTTTGAGACCGACTGTCCAACTCTCAGCAGTTTTTCTTCTTTATATTTCTCGTCTTCGTTTTTTTGCTCTCTGTCTCTCTATCCCGGTTTTCCTCTTCGAAGCCCATCGTATTTACCACGTTATGTCTAAATTGATTCGTCAATGGTGCTGCTACTAGTCGACTGTAGCCAAAGTGTGTGTCAGGGGGTCGTTTCAACGATCGTTCGTGCAGTTGTACGACTAGACCAAAAAGCACGGTCCATCGCTCAGAGTGGACTTCAAAATCGACCAGCCCTTTTGTCCTTGTTCGGCTTGCTCCTTGTCCCCTCGGTGGAACGGAGCACGGTAGATGAGCGTGAGCTTCGAACATGTGGGCTCGCAATCATCATCAGCGGAGTAGCAGCACCCGGTATCACAGTCGCATACAGTACCAACGATATTCACGTAGTTCGGTATCCGCTTACAAACTAAGCATGTCGAGGGAGAGAAAACGATGAAAATCGACCCCTTTGCCGAGCTTCGCGTCCTTCTACCTCGTCCGCCAACTTTGAAAATCTCACGTGTACGCTTCTGATGCGCCTCAATCATTAAGGCCCATCGTCTCATCCGTCTGGATACAAAGTCCAATCACAGTTTCTATGGATAATTGTTGCGAGGACGCTTTTCTCAGGAGACCCTTATTTATGTAATTCACTACACTTAGTTGATGAATCTTCATATCGTTTGTAAAATATGTGATACTTTGTCACAAATGAATTATTGGTAAAACGCTCTATCCTTAATCATAATACGGTAGAACCTACATAGAATAAAAGTATTCAATTATCGATGATACGGTGGTTCACCATTCTACTACGTTTTTTTTTTTTCAAATTACACGTTTCAATAATTATTTTCATTAAAAATAACGATATTCATCAATTCTCGTGTCTGGGTATTTGAATCAACACTTTGTTCGCCATAAAAAAAAAAAATATCTGAAATATCGAATTTTCGGCTCGAACGATGTGAGACGAATGTAACATAATCCGCAAATGGGTATATAGCCCTTTACACACGTATTACGGCTGCATTTCCAGACATATATTCTCACGTCTAGTGTGGCACAGACGTCTCTCGTTACATTATTGCGAAAGGGATCGGTAGTCGCGCCTGAGGCGTGAAAGAGTTTAGTACGCGGTAAGAGATATTCCTCGATACTCACGCTTCTATCGGAATCGATTGACACCAAGCATTATATCTCTCCACTTTGTCCTATCTTTGTTTCTCCGGGCGTAGCACAGACATAAAGCGTTGTGCGTTCGCTTCGGACAAGCATCTGGCGATTCCCTAACTCCCACCGCAGCAGTTTGACCAAGCAACCCGACGGCCGAAGGTCCTGTCTAATGACGTATGACTATAGCAGTACTCACCCACCCACGCATCGCAGTATTCTCTTCATTTTGGTTGATTTCTCGGTCGTACATAGCTATAGCTTTTTCGTTGGTTCCCCTCTCCCCTCCCCCTCGCCCCATTCTCGGACTCGGTCCACTGGGGTCAAACGCTCGTTTCTGACCCCTGTCCACTTCTGGCCCCTCGCTAGCCGGTTCATCTCCTCACGCTTTCCATCGTGTTTCCCGTCCCCATCTTCGAATCCGACCCTGCACCCTTAATAACGCAATTATCGTTATTGCTTAAGTTCATAGCTGCCCATATGCCCACCGCGATGTGTAACAACGATTTTGCTCGGAACCCATTGCTCGCTACACCGTCTCGAATTCGCACGTGGTACCAATACATCTCGCAATACGTATATATTCCACGGAGATGGAAATCATAGACGGCTATCGAATTCCTAGGATGCCATGCGAACCAGTTCCAAAGCGTTCACGAGCGGTGGAACGCGTTTCGCGGAACTAAACGGCGAGATGAGAGAGGACCGACAGTTGCTCACGCCATCCCACCAGCGATGAAACCAGACCCACGTGTTTTTAATAATTGTTAATCTGCGAGAGGCGCGTTCGCGAGAAATCGAACGAGAGATCTCACGACGACGGCATAAACGTTTCATTCTTTCTTAAATGCGCCCATGCACTATAACTGCTCGTCGCGTTCGTTCGAGCTCGATAGAAAAAAAAAAGAAGAAAAAAATTCTTCATGACGAGACCGACTATGACGTTAGTTGTGGGAAAAAATTATTTGATTTCGTTCAACTTATGAAAGAATCCCAAGCGGAAAAAAAATATATAAACAATTGACAGATTATACATAGAAGTGGTCATATGTTTGTTTATATGCAAACTATACATAATCTGCATAGACACCATAGATACTTATGGTATCTATGCTGATTATTTACCATAGATATGTATGGTATCTATGCAGATTATGTATAGTTTGGATATAAAAAACGTATGTCCAGTTCTGAATAACATCTATCAATTGTTTACATTTTTTTTTTCCACTTGGGAACTCGTAATTTTCAAACTAATGTTTTAGAAAACGTCAAACGTATTTATTTTTGTGACAATTTAATTCCATGATATTCTTAGTAACCTCACGATAATATTGAAAGAGGAAGAGAGAAAGTTTATAATATAAATGACGAAATTTGTAATAAGCATCTGAATTTGTATAAATGAAAAAAAAATTATCTCTCAGTCGAACATACAGTCTGAGATGAAAATATTCAATCGGGAACGCGTGGGAATGAGGCGAGTGTAGAAAAACGAAGGGTTATGAATAACAGAGAAAAAGCGCAAGTATGAACGTCGAAAGAGGGTTGAAAAATATTTAGCATGTAATTTACGGAAATAAGCTGCGGTTGGTTGGTTGTGGGAGTTCGAATCCGAAGCTTTTCCTGAGGGGGCGAGAGAATCATGGATTCGGCGTATTTCCATAGAAACAGGTTTCATGCTTATGCGAAAACCGGTAGAACCCTTTTCGGGGTCGACGCGCGAGAGGGCCGCGAAGCCTTTTCAAGACTGCTTGCCCGTGGGTAATCGGTTTAATAGCCGTCTATATCGGGAGATGAGTTTCGCCACTGACACCGCTACACCCTCTCCCAGTTTCCACATACAAAGTATATTTCGTGTACCGTATATATATACACACGGTCTGGACACCGCTGTAGCCAAAGTTAAAATCGGACTCTCGCTCCGCACGCCTCTTGTTAGCTGATAAAATGGCGGCTGTTAATCCCTTTTGGGTTTTCCGGCATGAAATGAGATTTCTGCTGCTCGCAGAAAATTTGCGAGTGCGATGCTGGTGGACTACGACCACAGCAAGTTAACACGAACGAGGCGAAGGTGGCAGCTGCATATAGCAGTCGGTCTAGATGTACGGTCTCTGTTAACTCTACACTATATTGTCCGAATGTACATATGTGACGCAAACGTCTGGTTCGTATTCAGACATGTGACGTACTTTTGCCATCGGGCAACTCGGAGACGGATGCCCGTGATTTTTTTTTCAAGGGTTGTAGTATGATTATATTTTATCGTCATTTTTTAATGAAAAAATTACTGCAACTTCTCGAAATGTTGATTACTCATATGGGAGAATATCTTTACCACAAGAATAAAACCCGTTTGAAAAAAAAAAAAATTCGGAGACAGCATTTGTTTTTCGGGGCTACAAGTATAACCCTAATCCCTTAAATATTTGGTTCCTTCTCGTCCATACTTAACTCGCTCTACAGATTCTGCAGTCAATGTTGATGCGAAAATTCCACGCCGAGTCTGTTTGCGATGCATTGTTCGCTGATTAAGGAAGCTATTGAACATCTCATCCGGAATAGCCTTGTGCAACTGCGAGACGAGTTGGAAAACGTGACTAACTAGTGTGGGAGAGTCCAGTCGGAAAAGCTTGCCCGGATAGCACACACACACACACACACACACACACACTTACACACACACCGACGAGCGGAGACGAAGAGCGAGAGAGATGAGCCCTGAGGCTTTCGTTGAGTGAGTTAGTGAGTAAAAGCACGTGGGGTAGATTTAAGGGTGCGGTCCTAAATGTGCTATGTAGACGCGCAACGGGCAAGCAAGAGGTAGGCGTTGGACGAGTATACGATAATCTATGTAGGTAGGAAGGAGGTGGAGAAGTCCTCCACAGAAGCCATTAGCCACATACTCTCAAAGCCGGTCTACAACACGATTCATACATTTTGGCCCGGAGGATGGAAAAAAACAGTTTCTCCAACGTTTCGGAGAGGGCCACTCCGTGACCACCGTCAACATATACCGACCCTTCGACGAAGGATCCCGGGGAAGAGAATCTCCGCGTTCTGTGTGTATGAACGTTCGTCTCTTGCCCCGTGTCCTCGGACGAACCCGAGAATACGTAGATGTGTGAATTCGCGCAGGGTGGTCAACGTCCACGTCGTCGACTACACCGCGCGCCACCCCGGCTTCCAGGCTTTAGAGTGCCGCTTCTGCAAAATTCCGAATCTCGTGCGTCTCGTTTTTCACCGTTCAATTCCTCTGACGGGTTACCACGATCGGCTCTTGACCATTCGGATTGAGAGAAAACGGTGGATTTTACTCCACGATTCTTCGTTACGCCTTTCGCAGCTAATGGAATAATCTCCGGAATTCATTCAAATTTATGTAACCCGAGGTGAACATTGGGAAAACGATTCGTCGAGTCGAATGGGAAGACCCGGGAAGAGAGTCTCGTAGATAGCGATCTTCCATGGTTACCAGAATTGTATTTCCATTGAAAGTTGATCGTCATAAGATTTTAAAATCCGATGATTTTTGTCATGTTGTTCATGGTGACTCTTTTTATCGATTTTTTTTTTGTAAAATAAAAAAAATCGATTGAGACCCAATAGATAACGTACATCGGTATATAAACGGACAAAATTGTTCCTAAAATGAGAAAACTTGTATTTAATTGTTTTCGTATTCAACCCAAAGGCTACAACTAGTTTGCGGTTGAGAAGAAAAAAATTCAACGGACAGGCGTTATCAGTACTAACTGCTGAGAGAGATGAAAATCGGCATATGAAAAACTTCGTGGAATAAAGCTGCGCCATTGGAAGATGGATGAAACAATTTTGTCGCGAGAAACGAACGATGAGAGACGGGTGTCATCGGCTCGGTCGATGGATAATTCCGGGCGCAATCTCGCTATCGGATCGAAGAGTATAGCCATAGTCGGGGTAAAGCTGCAGCAGACCGAATGGAGACAAAGCGATGAAACTAGACGGCGAGAACGAGAAGGAAGGTTTCGCGAACTACGAAGGACCGAAGCGGAATGAGAGGGGCAATTGGCCGAAGGCCCGGTGGATCTGTACGGCGGATACAATACGGGGAACTAATTCCAAGCATTTATCTGTCTCCCGCAGTTCTCTCTTCTCCCTTCCACGTCTCGCTATACAGACCGGCGCAACACGTACAGGGTGCACACGCGAGAGTGTATAAGTTGCTGCACATATTTTCTGTACGTATATATATATATATATGGCTGCTAACATCCTCTCATTCTCTTTTATTCGCGTCGTTTTGCAGCTACTTTGCGTTCTTTCCTTCACTCGCTTTCTTCGTCGTTGCTTTATTTTCTTCATCCTCTCTTGGTCGCGCCCTCGCGCACCGGCTTTCGAATCCCCGTAGGCACGGAGCCGTGCGAAAAGAGAAAAGAGCACGGAACGAAGGGAGCCAAAGGGAATGAGGAGAAGGCGAGTGTGAGAAATCGATGAGTGCGATCAAGGTGGCCGCGGTGAACCCCGTACGGTTTACCAACGTACACACCTATCTCACTCTCACTCTCTTTGTGCTCTGAGCTTTTGCAGAAGCACCTATGTGCGAGCCAGTCGAGGATGCTAAAACAGAATCGCAGACAATTTCTCGACATGTTGGTTGTCATTCTTTCTCTTTCTCCGTCTCTGTCCCGTTCCCGCTGCCATTTTTTTTTCTTTCGTCACCGCTCACATCGTTTTCAGTAGTACACTATATGGGGTATGGATGCATAAGGTCCAACACGCTCAGGGTTGGCTGGGGCTGATGAAGCAGGATAAGCTCGCTCGCTCGCTTGTTCGTGAGCTGAAACTCAAGAGTGACGAAGAGGACGGATGCAACGGGGGTACCTGGCTGACTGCACCTCCGAGAGTATGGATACCATAGTCGATGAATAAAAAGCACAAGATGCCGAAGAGGAGAGAAAGAAATGGAAAGAACAGAAGGAGAACGAGCGATGGAAGACGATGAGTATTTGCCTGGGCGGGGGTGTCTATATTTCTATAGCTCGAGCGTTGCAGTTGTGAGATTTTTTTTTTCTCTTGGTAATCCCCACCCTCTGCCCCTTGTCGCTGTATCCTCTCTTTGCACCGTACCTTTTCACAGGGCATATCGTTGCTTTCTCTGTCTCGCACTTTTTCACGTTCTCTCGCTCTCTTTACATCGGCGGCAATGATGCTGATACCTCGCTCGCTGCTACCGTAGCTGTTGTTCCGTTCGCTCGGCTTCGGTGGCTCCTAATTAAACATCCAGCTCGCTCGAATCCCGCGACTCGAGTCTCGGCTTCGTCGATGTTCCGATATTAGTTCTCCTCCCTTTGCCCCGACACCCCGTGCACTCGCTGCTGCTGCTGCTGCTGCTGCTGCTGCTGCTGTACTTTACCATGAGCACCCCCCTCGGGCTCCCCGCGTCGGCGAGGTTGCCTCACGACCTCTCTGGTCCTCTTCGCGCCTCCCAGACGCCCGAGAGCCCGATACTGCGCCAGGGGCACCACCAATGACGATGGGACACCGACCAATCCGTAGTGGGACGTAGCGTAAAACTATTTGCATAAGCTTTATAAGCACCGTGAAACTTGAGTGAGAAAAAAATCAATTAATGAAGCTGCTAGGGTATATGGAACTGTATTTTTTTCCCCCAAACTTCAATGATTACGAAGAAAATACGCAATAAATGCAACGTTGGTTAGCAAAGATGAATACATCTTCGTATGCCGACGTGGAAAAAATTAAAAACCATTTTTTTTGTTTCAAACAATTGAATTAAAAAATAATATTCATCGGCAAATAAGTTGTGTTGATTTTATGATGCAATTTCAGGATTTATAAAAAGGTTAATTTACTTGAAAGAGATGAAAATATTGTAAAACTCTTCCTCTGAATTTGCAGTAACGCACAATATCGACTCCGTGGGGAAAGTCAAAATCGAAGCCGTTGAAGTACATGAAAATAAATTGGAATTTCGCTTGTCATCTTCCACGGTCCACCATGAAGAATAAGAAGCAGAAAAGGAGAATAAAAACCCTCGGAGAGCAACTTTCTCCGTCGCTCGTTCTCGGTATAAATACATAGCGAATGAGTGAAAAAGAGAAACGATCAATGGGCATGCTAGAAGCTATACTGAGACTCATATCATACTATAGTAGGTTCAAACGATACTTATACCGTCTCGCTCGTGCGAGGATTCTTCGTTCGTACAGTCTTATCGTCCGGTCTTTCTGAGTCTCCTCTGTCTCTTTCTCTCGATTCGCTTGCACTCTCGACACTCGCGATCCTACTAACCCCTTCTTACCCCCTCCCCCGCTTCGTCCCTCCTTCATTCGCCGATGGACACGAGCATCCTCGTGTCCCCGGGTAACAGATCGTCCGGCACGTATGCGCGACTTCGTGAGTCTCTGGTTGGAGATACAAATTGCTACAAACAATGCCAATTGCGAACCGACGATGCGCGAGAAAGAACGAAAAGGAACTAAGGTGCACCGACAGGAACTACTGGACTAGCAGGGCCGGCAATCGATTAGAGGATTGTCCCACTGTTAGTACCTCATTTTCCGTATCTTTTCTCTTTTTTATTACCGAATTTTCAATAAAAAACTGAACTGGGTCTAGTTTGTTGATAATATTTATTTCAACCAGATTATTCAATATTGCCACCATTGTATAATCCCAACCAATCATATATAAGATTTGGAATGACTAAATAGAGTTGGATAACCGCAGAGGATTCTATGTCAGTCACATTATCTTGGCATGTGTCTAAATTTAGAGATCACCAGACAAAGTCGTATAATCTTTTATTCGTATACCCAATTTCGGTGCGCATTAATGATAAATCAGTTAGAGACCATAATCATTGAGTTACGAAAAAGTTTATTCGTGGTCAAGCTTTTATCGATACGTCTGAGTTCATTACAATAATCGTGAAAGTTTCATCATCTAACCTACTTGCTAATAAAAATTTCTTTCCACCTTAAATTCTCAAAACTTCATTGATCTTTTTTTTTAGCCATGTATAAAATGTAGAAGATTCGTTGTCTAATGTATCACACCTTTATATACCGATTCAGGTTGAAAATCAATGCACCAACCACCTGATAATCGAGATTTAGTCAACACACAAAGACCGTCCGGTCGGATAATCCTACGATGTTCCCGGTATTAGATTTGCAAAGAGTACGACGGAGGCACGTGATTTCGTTGCTATTGCAGTGGCATTACCGACATAGGCAGGCAGAGGGGTCTAGCGTATTTAGAGAGATGGCAGCGTGGAAAGTGGAGAAGAACGACTACGGGGGACGTCGATGTACGATTTTGCTAATACCTCGCGGAATTGTGTCCGGTCCGGGGACCCGGATCCACAGCTACAGCAACAGCAGCAGCATGGCGCAGCACGCCAAGCATCTCAAGCACGATCTTGTATTCCACGCTGCACGCCTTCGCCTCGCAGCCAAAGCGAGAGAATAGTCATTAACTAAATAACGGCCTGATCCCAGCTATCCTTTCTGCATTCGTTCTCTCCCTTTATTCTACCTCTTTTCCTTTTCTCCCGTTTGTTTTTTTTCTTCTTCTCATTCTTCTTCTCCACCATCTTTTAGTTGCCTACGTCCACCACCAACGCTGACTCCCATACTACGGTCGTTCTTCGGATTCGGCGCGCGTTTCTTCGTCTCGCATTCGCCAAGACCATATCTTATTATTTCACTCAGCTTTCTTCGTTTCAACATTCGCAATTTTCTTCTTCCACCTGGTTCTCCTGTTCAGTCCGACAGTTGGAAGACACCGATGGAGCCAGTGAACGACCACATTTCCCACCCCAGCGAGGGAGGAGTCGTCCACGCGCTCGCGCTGGTTCACCCATCCGCGAATGACCACCGTGCAAATGGCACAACTACGGCAATTTCTCACTGACGTTTACTGTTATCACCCGCCAACCGCTTTGGTGCCAGTAACCAAGCATTTTCAGGAGCTCGGACGATGTTACACCATAATGTGGAGAGTTTTAATTCAGAAAATATTGGCGATATAAGTTCACGACGCACATATCTTTGTACCAATCTTCTCACTCGCGTGCGATAACCGTTTGTGGAAAATGTCACGCGTTTGTCAGACGATCATCACAAAAGCCTAGACACAAGGAAATAATCAACACGAAACAAGGTTTAAAAAATCGACTCTGGATTTCACGATTCAATTTTGTTCAAATTATTCTCTTTTAGCACGTTCATCTCTGTTTGCCATTTTCATTGGAATTTGTAGTGAGTGAAAAAACAAAAAGGCCGATAACATGCATCAAAATAACTGGTTCGAGGCCATGAGTTCTGAGAGTATCTGAGCCACGGTTCTTCGGAGATTATTGTCCTACGTGTCGCATGATGGTGGTAAGACTACAAAAGCCGGTACAAGAGTGTCGGACGATGAGTGCGCGAAGTGGTCTTGGCCTGTCGAACTTGGGAAGTACAAGAGTCTGCGGTATCCGTGGTGAACACAGTAGACTCGAAGAAGCAACGTTAAATGAACAACCCGAAGTGAGCAGTGGTCGAGAAAAAGGCAAAGGTATAAGGAAGCAGGCTGCGAAAAAGTCCGCTGAAAGTCGTGGTCCATGCACGACCTAGGAAAAAGTGCGCACGTCGACGATAAACACGTGCGTCCGTCATGTTTTTCTTCCATTTGCCTCTCCATAAATCTCACATAAAAGTAGAAAATAAACCGCCGTAGTCTAACTGGCTTCCTCACACCCGGTTGACCATCGTCTCGACTCATCGTCATTTTTTCGCAGCGAATTACTCAGTAGGTACTGTAGGTTACGAAACACCTATGCGAAACTATCGAGTCACGCGCACTTGTTACCTGAGGTGTAGCTGATATTATCTCAGTGCACTTTGCTACTTCTAGGGGGTGCTTCAAACGCATACTCAGTAGAGGCTTAAATGACGGCAAAGGGTCGTGCAGACTTGACATGAACGGTCACTGCTTGCAGTATTTTCGACCCTCTCGCATGACACCTACTTCTTAAGACGATGGACTACATACACACTCTGTCTCTTTCTCTCCCTCTCTCAATCCGCAGCGAGCGCCGATAGCGCCATCTCCTTCGTACTGCACGATGCAGTCTATCGCCTTAAGGTAGTATTCTAGATACTGTAAAAGTCAAAGCAAGTCTAAGATATACCATCTCCTGATTGAGGTACGTAGTAATTTGTTGTGGGAACGTCGCGTGTTTTAATGTCGATTCGAGAGAGAGAGAGAGAGAAGATGGGAAACAAACGCCCAACGTTGCCATGTCTACTGGATCACGATCAACTCCTGATATAAACTGTATCTTCCCGATATTCATTTGCTTAGTATTATCATTACAGCCTCCTGATCTCTACTTTCAAGTGTCCAAAATGTTCTCCGAATATTTAACTTGCAGTTTGAGTGTTTTCATTAAAATCTGACGAGGATTTTTTGTATTATATCAAATTGAGCGTGATTTTCCATAAGGCTCCATGTTAAACGTGTGAAAATAAAAGTGTTGATATCTTTTTGCTTCCTCATAAAGGAAGCTTTGTGATGGTCCGAAATTTTTTTTTCGAGATCTTGATGTCAATAGGTTCAAAATGACCTAAAACATCCAGAAATTACATTTGCAGAAAATGTCCGGATGTATGTGTGTGTGTGTGTGTGTGTGTGTGTGTGTGTGTGTGTGTGTGTGTGTGTGTGTGTGTGTGTGTATGTATGTATGTGTGTGTGTGTGGACCGACCCTCCAAAATTCAAATGTCTATAACTCGAGAACGGCTCAAGCTACACCGCTCAGATTTTGCACGCATGTGGTGCCATACAATCTCTATGTCCTGTATAATTTTTGCATTAATCGACGCATCCGTTCGAATTTTACAGCGTTTTGAAATTTTCAAAAAATGTCTGTTACCACTGTAGCGTCCGCAAATTTTGAGATATTCGTCTAAATAGTTCTTCAAATATAGAGTTATACCTAAGGATGTATGGTATTGCATTTGAGCCAAATCCGTCGAGAGGTTCTGATTTTATGATATTTTGAATTTTTCAAAAAATGAACTTTGTCGCTTTATTTGTCGTTAACTTTAATCAATCGGATTCAAATTCTCTACAACTATGGAATATCATTAAGCTGTGATACATATTGAATTTGGCGAAGATCGGCCAATCGGATCGCATTTTAGAGCAATTGGAAATTTTGAAGTTCTAACCTTTGCAAATTCAAAAATAATTGACGGACCGTGGTGAAATTTATAGACGTTCATAAGCTAACGTTCACCTCTATTCGTAAGCAAATTTGGTAGACATTGAACGACGCGTTCAAATTTTATAAAACTTTATTTCATATACGGTATAGTGTCAATAAACAGTAGAATGAACGAGCTGCTCTAATTGAACCGGAACTCGCGACGTGGACGCAGTTTTTATAAATCTGAACACTTTTTCAGTTCCTAAGTTTGAATAACATTCGAATATCGAATACTATGATCGATTAGAAATGAAAAAGCTGCAAGTTGAAACTTGCAAATCGCTTCCTCATAATTTCGGGCAAGCTGCAAGTTGAAACTTGCAATTTGCTTCCTCTGAATTGTAAGTAGTGAACGAAGATTCCTTTATGAGGAAGCCAAAAGATAAGTGCTCCGTCATAGCTCCCTCATTCTTGCTTCTTCATAAAGGAATCTTCGTTCACTACTTACAATTCAGAGGAAGCAAATTGCAAGTTTCAACTTGCAGCTTGCCCGAAATTATGAGGAAGCGATTTGCAAGGTTTTTTCTCGCTCCGGAAAGCCATAGACATTTAACTGAACCTTTTTCTTATCATTAGCTATAAGTATGCCAAGTTTTATGAAAATCTGACGAGGAACTCTCTTATCGAGGGTGATACCTTAATGAAAGCCTCGTAATCTTTCATCACTGTGAATCTTCGAAATGTCAATCGTTGTGGATTCGTCATATTTCACTGTCGCCAAAGCTACTACATCCGGAATGAATTCGTTTTATCAACCCAGGCCTTATAAAGCTTTTCTCATCAATCATTTTGGCTTTCTCCTTTCTTTCAAGTTCTTCATTCGTGTTTTTCAAGATTTCTTTTCTTTACCGGTTCTCTCTCTTTTTTTTGCCATCTTCTCGCCTGCCGGACCACGAGTCACTTTCCGTCTGCCGGGTCCTCGGACGAACGGCCTTTACGATGGTAATTGGTGTGTTTATGGTTCGGGGAAAGTGGTGGTCGCAATCGCGCCGCTTTGAAGTGGCGAAGGACATCTGCATTAATGCAGAAGCTCTCGTCGCGGGAACCCCTTTTCTCGATAGCCGTGTGCTCAAGCCCGAACGACGATGAACGAACGACGAGCCGAGAGCAACCCTATTGAATACAGCTAGCTAGCAGCCTGGACTACCCCCTTTTCTGCGGCCGCTTTCGCGCGGGCTCATGCCAACACCGTCGTCATAGTTGTACTTCCAACACCGTTCCACACTCTCCTTCTATTGCTTTCTCTGCTGGTCGATCTCGTGCTGCGATGTCACCGTGTACGCCATCCGCCATCGACACGACCAACAATTAGTCGGTGTTGAACGCTTAGCTATATATCCCCCGAACGAGCTGGGCGATCATCCGTCATCCGATGTAGCTGATGCAGCTTTCACCGTTCGTCACGTGCTGCTACACACATTGAACCAACTGAAGAAACTCGAATGAACATTTTATTGGAATGAACTGTGCGGTAACGGCAAGTCATCTTACAGCGGAACCACTTGAAAGAAAAAAAAATCAATATGCAGTTTGGAACAATGTAATTATTTGTATCGGACAATAATAGATTCGTATATCAATGAGGACTCTGTCAGAAGGTACAGTTAAGTTGTTGTTTCACGTCGGTTCAGAGCTCCATACAATATACATGGAGGTCGCCCTGGAAAAAAAAACTATGTAAGTTAGTTGCAACATTTTCTCAAAGTCCACACCAAACGACTGGGATAACAATCCGATGGCTTACTTCTAACACGTTTATCCTTTGATCTTGGGGTACATACACGACGAATTCGTATTCTTCGAGTTTTGACAAAATTGTGGGGTAATCCACGTGAACACAGCGATCAGAACGCGATGACAAAATACGTGTGTGTTTCAACTGCTGCTAGATTCGGATTAAGAAAATGCGTCAGCAATGTTGCCTTCAAGTTGAGGCTCGTAAATTTTCAAGGACTGAGCTTTCTGTCGCGGATTATTAAACACGTATTATTTAATCCTCGGAGAAGAAAGATCAAAGGCAAGCGCGGTGTCTCCGATGTATATCTACATGTATATATGTAATAGTCGTTTTGCTCGAAGCCGAGTTGCGCGTGACCGAGACCCCACAGACATAACGGTAAATTATTCGAATGATTTATTAATCATTTGCTGTTGCATTTTATGAGTCGTTTTTCACTCCCACACATTTGTGTGATTATCGTTTGATATTCAACTGATTATTTACGACAATGTGCCAATAGAATGTCATTCTGTGCCGGACTTTATGACTTTTCTGTTATTCCGTCAGAGTATATTTTTCCAACGTGAATTATGACCATCGTGATTTTGGTAATAAAAAAAAATCATTTTAACTGAGTAATAGAGAATGTCGTATCGATCCATGTCTATCGTGATTTTGGTAATAAAAAAATGACAACGGAGAAATGGAGAATGTCGTATCGATCAACCCACGCAGATGACTGGTCAACACAGACCGTCACCGGGCGAACACTGTTTAGTATGGGGCTGTCGATTAAACTTGATGTGTCTCAAGCAGAGTTGTAAATATTATTAAGAAATATGCAGCATATATAATTCTCATTTTCGCGAAATCAAATACAACAATGGCGTGGCTGAGCCACATTTCGATTGTTTATTGAATTAAAGAATGGCGGAGCGACAAACATGCTCAGTTATCGTTTTGAATTTTACTTCGACTACTAACCGGTAAATTTGAATGATATCGATTTGGAAATCGTTTCAGCAAAGCTGTACCGATTCGCGCCGGAAAGCCGCCCGGAAGATGCGATTCGAAAGCAAAGGTTCATTTGGGCTTTGTTTTTTTTTTTTTTTTTTTTTTTTGTAAACTGAAAAACGTCGAGTGAGATTGACTGTAGAATTGTAGAAATGAGTTCGGGGCCTCGAGATTGGGTTTCTTGCATCTGTATAGAACCGCAACTGGTAGTTCTGACAAACACGAAGAAATCCACGGAGCGTTATGATTTGAGCGAGCCACGAGAGCAACTCAGACTTCCGTCAATAATTTCACGGCAAATTGAACTCTAAACTTTCCGTGAAGCTCGCGTTGCTGCTCCGGGAGATGGATTCATGCAGCCAAGAGAGCCAACCCCTCTCGTAATTTTCTATGGGGCTAGGGTGAGCGAGCGGTAAACGACCCCACCCGCTTGAACGGAATGAAAAGTTGTTCGGAGATTCCCTCGCTCCAGTCTGGAATTCGCGAAATAAAACGCACACGATCGCGAGTTTAAACGTCGTATAGTTGATTTCGGGTCCCAGAATGAATATTCTTATGTGAGAATGTGGGCAAGAAATTTCATAGGTAGACTTTTCCGAAGTCTGAAAATATGTTAATACAAACTATAATTTCTCTATTGACAGCTCAGCCAAGAAGTGCCTCCGACTCATTATTTTGGACTAATGATTTTTGCTTCGGTATTATTTGAAAATTGAAAACAACGGAAAACGAGACTGAATATCAATAATGGTTTACTTCTGAATAAAGGTGATGACGATGGTTCGATATTGAGGTCATAATTGTGAAAATAAATGACACTTCGATAAAATTTTAGGTCTCTAATCACCACAGTGTTGACGTCTTCGCATTAAAATAAAACTTAACTTTCAAAGTTAGGATCTATCGATAATTTCAATGGCTCGATAATAATTGACAAATAGATCCAAAGACTCGGAAGAATTCGCGTCCAATCGATGTATGTAACAACGATGAAAAAATTATTCTTCTCTAAAGTCATCTATCCATATAGGTGCATGTGGTATCTATAAGTGCGAATCTTCGACGAGAGTACAAGCGGTTCGGGGTGGAGGGTTCGACGTGGCTTTTTCGCCGAGTGCATCGCGCGCGCCCCGTTGTCTATAGATAGCCACTCTCATAGCGTTGGTATGCGTCACGGCGTAACGGACGTACGTACGCATACGTAGATACCGGAGATCGCATAGCGACGCAGAACGTCGACGTCTAGCATCGATATAGCGACGTTAACTCTTTGCCGAAACAATTTCCGCCGTCAGGCTCAGCACGCACCGTCTCTTCCCAACAATTTTTTTTTCTTCCTTCTTTATCTTTTTATATCCGGCGCTTTGTACCAGATACCGATGTGCACTTGATTACAATGGAATGAAAATAGTGCATCCGTGTTGAGGCGGGAGCGAAGCGAGAAATACTTTTGGTGCGAAATAAAAAAATTAAAAAAATAAAAGAAAAAACGTGACGAATAAAATAAAAACGTGAGTCGTATTATGCGGCACGAGGGCATCGGTTGGAAAACAAGTTTGAAAACGTGAAACCCGTGAATAAGTATCGCCGGAGTTAACGATAGCGTGGAAGTGAAATAAAAGAAGTAACGGAGAAGACGAAAATGCGAAAGAAGAGATATAGATAGAGATGATGAAGAAAGAGAGAAGATCGAGAAGTCGACACGGAATAGGAGCACACGGTGTCTGAGAAAGGGGCTCGAGCCGGGTATGGCGGGGTGACACTCCAACTTGGCTGAATCCGGCCACGTGCATTGTTCTGACTAATTTTAGACTCCTCTGTCGCTTTGTCTACCGGCTGCCCCAACGGCGGATCTTCTTCTATCCATATCATGTCTCTTGTCTCTTTGCTCGCTTGCAATTGCATAAACGGTGGTTTTTCCCAAGACTTTCAATAGCGATTACAACGATTCAAGGATCCGCATCAATTGCATAACCATAATTTATCAATTTTCATTATTCCATCATCTGTTGGAACAACGAAATATTTTCCATAACGATACGATATATACGTCACGTTGCTTGTTATTACATAAAGAAAGAGTCGGATCTTTTTATTCTTGAACATTAAGGAATTGATTCAAGTTGGAAAACCAAATTGCAAAAATTAAATTTCACAGGTTACTTCGAACCCGGATAATTGTGAATTCCATATTGAATGTGCATGGGATTTCTCGTTGGCATGTGTAAATTTGATGTGACCAAGTGTGGACAACGAGGAAAAAATCGACGAGGCGAGAAGGTGTAATAAGCGTATTTGTGTGAAACGTTTCGTTACGTGAAAGCCTCACCAAACCAGTCCGATACGATCACGGAGCAATTCAGATGTCTCACGTGTTCCGATTGAGAACCGCCTATTATCCGTATTATCCGTAAATTTTATCGGGGAAAAAAACATCGAGTTCCTGGTTATAACCCGCGGCAAGCAATTGCCCGAACGGTTCGAAGATTATTGAGTGGCGCATTATATTCAGGATCCGGTAAGAATCTGCCTTGCTTCGCTCGGAGTTGCCAATTAAAAACCATTTGGATTGACCGTCTTGTTCGTAAATTATTGTAAGTAAACCATTATGAGAATTCTCACGACGCCAAACTTTGAGCGAAACATGTCTATCGATGCAGCGCTGTTAATAAAAATGCTAATCAGGATCTCGGGTCTTCTGATGAAATTTTTTTTTTTTTCATACCCGACGTCAGGCTTATAATTGGAAATCACACGGCAAAATTCCTTTTCTCGGGTACTCTAATTCATTGCCTTTATGAGCTGCGACGTTTTCTGCGATTCGATCGACACACTAAAAAATGTCATAATAAATATTCCAATTTTCCGAATCTGCCTGCTGGACCGAGTGGTGGTATCGCCTGTCGTAAACTACAACAGATATAAATACAATTCCTTTTCCCATCGGGCCAACGAAAACTCCCGACAAATCCCTGCCGATCCCTTTTTACACCGGCGAGTGGTCTGTTGGAAACATTGTTTTACATCGACCTAAGGCAATCACATAAATAAGTCAGAAAAGATTCGAGAAAATCGTGAAAATCTGGGGTGTGCGCAATTTCGCATTCACGGTCTGCAGGGAAAAGTATCTGCGCTTCGGGGTGAGTAGTGAGCTATATATGTGTGTACATACATATATATGTATACACAACTCGCGGCTCCTCGTGTCAGGATCAAACAATATTGAACCCCTCGCGTTCGCGTGTAGCCCTTCCAGCGTCCCATCTCCGCGGCATGGTCACTTGTCCAAAGGTCGTAGCTTCGATGATAAAAAAAAACGGAAAAAAAGAGAAAAAAAAATTATACCGGCAACGCCCGTGGAGAGCAAGCGAAAAACAAGTTCAACGAAGCGCGGAAAGGGCGAAGAAGAACCTGGAATTCTCGTGACTCTCGTTACGTATTCCTTTTTATGTGTCTCGCGTCCATAAATGGCTGAGGTGAATCGCTCAAGAGCTACATCGACGAAAACGATGAAGGATACAAAAAAAAAAAAAAAAAAAAAAAAAAAAAAAAAAAAAACAGAAAAAGAAAAAAGACAAAAAAAAGTGGAACGAAAAGTATAGAAAGAAAATGTAGTGGCGGAATGGTAGGAGTTTTTCTGCGCTTTTGCATGGACCCCCGAGCTATGGTGTTCACGGTGAGTCTCGTGGGGGTCATCACTCGCACTTCGGGGACAGTCACTGTCCAGTTTGGTCCGACGCACACATACACGATATCCACATGGACATAAAGTAAAACAGTGATAGCCAAATCCGTGAAGCAGAAGGGATGGCGAGAGACAGAGAGCGAGAGAGAGAGAGAGAGAGAGAAAGGGAGTGAGAGGATGGGAGAGAGACGGCGAGATTCTCTGTCGTCCACCCCTTAAGGTCCAGCCAGCGTAACACCAGTACTATTGAAGCACTATAGCGGTTCGCGCGGGCACTATACATTTCGACTCCTGTGACAACTGATATTGCGTGATCTATGGCTCCGAAGCATTGCACGCTTGGGACAAAACTGACCCGCTCTCGTCGAACCCTTGTACGTATACTACATACAGTATATTCCGTATATACAGAAAATAGTGTGCAGTGTATTTATTTCTTTTCCCGCTCGGCTATCTTTTCTTTTTCCCTGTCCATTTCACGGTATATCACGAGCTGTGCAGGCGTAGCGTTACCCCGTGAACATGTACATATATATATATATCAGCATACGTGAAAAAGATTTGCACCCTACTTCTCTCACTCGCTCACATTTATTTTTAACTCTCCATCGTCTCCCCCTTGCACTCGTAAACCAGTACTACGGTATCCTACGCACACCCCTCCACTCACAGTCACACATATGTTTGCGTATTGCAACGCGAATGTTGCGAGCCGCCTCACACAAGCGGCTACCCCGCGTGGACGCGCAGTCTACTCTTATACACACATCTTTGAGGTTCTGTGTGGGTAATCCGGTGCGGATCCGAAAGCTGGAAACAACAAAGTAATAGATGTCCCGAACCGGACAGCCACCCTCGAGCCTCCGACCCACACTCGACCGCTCCGGAGAGTCCACTTCGTCAATAAACAATCACGGTATAATAGAAAGAAGAAAAAAAAGTCGCCCTTGGAACAACGCGTTGTGCATGGACGTATCGAAACTTCGTTCTCTCTTTTTCTTCATCCTATCGTTTTTTTTTTCGCTCCACATTATGTTGCTTGGCCCGAAAGTGCGCGATGCGACGACCCCTCCAGGAACCGCGTTAGGTGAGCGACAACATCGAGATCGAACGCCAAGGCGTGAAATATTTATCGCGCTGGACATATGCCTGCTTGCACGCTGCGTTCGTTTCACATGCGAGCTTGTTACTCGCCTGTGCACCAGAGCTGAAGAGCCGTCGATGAACAAGCGTCCAAGTGAGGTGCGGATTACCATGAATCAGGAAGAAATAGGCTTAGGGACTTATTGCGAGTTCTGCGAACCATGGACCATTGCACCGGAGAAGCAATTTCCCATACCCACCGAATGTGGACGATGTAAGCAATGTTTCGTGTCTTATCTCGACGAAGAATCGGTGGAAAAAAAATCAATATGAGATGAGGGGTTTTGGACGGTGAGATAACTAAATTTGAGCGATAAATTGGAGAAATTAAATATATCATTTTATTCGTTGGAAGAGGCAAATTTATAGTGTAATTGCTGAGAGCATTTGAGAAACAACAATGTGCACGGAGGTTGAGAAGAGGGGGAAAAAATAGGTCGCATGACCAGTTTGGGAGTCGATTACCGAGGGAGCGAAAAGATCGACACAGCGAGCGATGCAAGACACTTGGACGGGCGAAGGAGGAACGCAAACGCGAGACACTGGGCCGTGGGGAGCAACAGCTAGGAAATATATTATATTACACACGACGCAGGGTCCGGCAATGAAAACTAAGTGCATATGAGAATCCATGGGGTTGGTCCGTGAAAGTACGTTCTGAACGTATATCATGGTCAGGCGAGGTAATAGAGAAATCCAGTCGTGGTTATAACATGGAAAAAGTTTTTCTTTTCATTTTCGTTGTATTAGGATTTGTTATTATATCAGAGGCTGAATATCCAGTAGTTTACCGACTCGAGATAAACTCAAAATTGCAATCTTTTATTGTATTGTAACTTTTTGTGCGGTCGCTATTATTAAAAATCTTACCTATTCAGGGGGGACTCCAGTTAATGGAATAAGTGCGTAGAAGGCTTTACCAGTGGGCCGTTGCATAAGCCCCGAGATCGCAACATTTGTCGGGGATCAGTGCGTCTATGGTGTGCGTTTGTGATGTATCTGTTGAGCATATGTACCCATGAGACCTTACCGGACAGTCGCTGTTTACACCCGATTCGCTCAGACTAAACTGAATGCGATATAAATACAATTTTATGGAATTATCCAGTAAGGATGCCGAATTGCTTGGATTTCGTTTCTGCGAAAATCACTTAAAGCACCCGTATACATAGATATTCTCTCATACGATTAAAAAAAACACGGGCAGGGCTACTGTGATTTCATATAGGAGCGTGGACGCGTATTTTTAAATGCCATCCTCCTTCCGTCATCGACACGCGCCCCTTAGCCTCACCCGGTCCGTCTCAAGTTTCTTGGGAGAATAATGAACATGTGAAATCCATATCTGAAACTGCCTACATCCCAACGTTTCGACTTGAAAAGTATCGAGGTTTCGATTTCTTCTACATTAGCACATATAACCACAACTATGTCTTTTTACAAGACTGGAGAAAAGACGGAGAATATGTCTTTTTACAAGACTGGAAAAAGTGGTCTAGCGCGTTATCATCCGTTCTAACGCTTCACGTCAAAGAGATTGAGGTTCCATGTGTCCTAATACAACGAGAGTGGATCAATATTTCGACTAATCCAAAAGCAATAACAACATTTCACATCGTTCGGAAGCTACAAGGCGGTAAAAACCACAAGACCAACACTAGGAAGGTCGTAGCACTCGTCCATTCGGTTAATTGAAGTATTTCTTATCTAAAAACTGTTGATCCCGCAGGCCCAAACACCCGAAGACCTTTGATCCATTAAGGTCTGTTCGGTCGTGATTGCGGGCTCTTGTCTTCTCTTATAATTGATATTGGTTCGGTGTGCGGTGGTTAAAGATGGGTGAAGATTGGTGCCAGCGCCGGTCAGTAAGGCTGAAGACGAAGACGGAAAGTCACAGTTCTGCGGGAGGTGGGATGGTAGGTCCGGAAGAGGGAGAGTTGCCGCTGGTCAGGAAGCAAAGCCGCCGTTGCGGGAGCGGCTATAGACACCGCTACACATAGCGATGATGGGAAGGAGGGCCGCAGGGGGTGAGAGCCTCGGATTCTGGTAGTGCAAGACTGAGCAGAGGGGATGAACCAGTCCACCGCTCTAATCCCGAATGGCTTCGTCTTCAAGAATAGTTGGTAATCCTCCAGGATAGTTGGAGATCACCGAGTTACCGGACACTCGAATGCGCGGCGACTGACTGGTGAAGGGAGCCATTGCGAATTCGCGGTGGATAAAGCGAGAGAAAGATAGTCGAGAGGTTTCGCCAACCCCCATTGGCAAGTAAGACCTTTCGTGTGAAGGTGACTGGCCCGATGGTTCGGGTTCGGCCATATATGTTCCCGGACCCGGCATCACCAAGAGGTCCGCGAGCTGTTAGAGGACTTCGTAGTTTCGGAAACTCGAGTTAGCCATTGAGGAACCGAATGTAACGTAACGTTTCGTGCATTGGGTTCCATCCTTTGTTCGAGAGGTTCTCCAAGCTGATTCTGGTTCTGGTAAGATCGCTGCATCGACTTTCCTGCGGAGTCTCGAGGACTTTGTCGCGCTCGCAGGCTTGGCCAGAGGGGTCGATCTTACCGTCGTTACGCCGAGGGATACCGAGCATTGGTAGAACCGGTCTTAATGTTCAAAGTCTATACACAGCTCTCTCCAATCTCTCGCGGCTATACAACTATATCCTGGTGGATTTATCCGTATCCAGTGGCACTACCCCCATGTACGTACACACCAAAGCTGATACCCGGAGCGTGTAACGGCCCGGACGGTGGGCTAAGCAATGACGGTTCAACGGCCCATGTGAAATGCGCTTTCAGATTATGCTAGAACACGACGAAACCTGCCTGCTATCCGTACGGGGTAGTTGCCTAAGCTTTTCCTGCTGGTGATTCATCTCATTGCGCACTTCGGGCGATCTTGGGCACGGATGCAAGAACGCGGAGACGTGATTGAATTATACCGTCAGTTCGATAGTTACCAACTGCGATTTTGGAAGATAAACCAGGGGCAGAGTGAAGTTTCGATGGACACTTTCCTCATTTGTAAATAATTCCACTGGTTAGCGATGGGAATAAAGGCTGACGAACAACGAGACGTATATATATACATATTCTTAATGTCCAGAAGTTATGTGATGGCCAGGGCGTACCGGGGATGCTTGTGAGAGGTAGAAGTGAAACCTTTTAGCACGGCTCGTCGGACGACCGGCATTCGAGACTCGAGTTTCCCTTCTGGACACGGGTGACCACGCTCTCGTTTGGTAGTGCCTCGCTCATCTATTTCTCTTTCTATCCAGAAGTGAGACCACCTTATGGGAACCCAAGTACCTAATATACGCACGAAAGTACCGTGAAACTGCGGGCCGCACAGTCGTACGTGATCCCGACGTGCAAGTACGAGAGTTAAACCGTAACGTATACGCCGACGATGTTTCCAACAACGGGGAACCATAATACCTTTTGGCGTTCGACGTGGTGGACGCGCCTTGTGACACATCCGGTGAGTCGGTGAGACTGACTGGTAAGCTCGGTCTTCGTTGTGGCCTCAGGAAGCACCTGAACGACCGAACACGTGAAAGTACGCGCATCAGTGCTTTCAGTTTTTCTTGTGTTTCCTTTCGGCCAATAATGAAAGCATTAAAAGCAATATTATACCCGGAAAGAAAACGAAGACGAAAAAAAAAAAAAAAAAAAAAAAAACGTTTGGAGAATGGATATTTTCGAGGTGTACGCCACTTCGATAATGTCCGAGACATGTATGCCAGGTAATTTAATGGTAAGGTACTCTATAAGTAGGAATTACATATGCGACGCACTCGCCCGTGCGTACCTTCACGTTTCTATAAACGAGACATATTTTAGTGAAAGAGTGATGTTTGCTGACGCGATCATGCGTCCATCGAGGAATGTACGTGCCGAACGCTAGCCGACTGTATTACAAATGGAGCACCGGGTTGCCGCCTCCTCTTCGATTCTTCGACAATCCGGGGAAAATTTGTAATTCAATATCGCTTCGTTCGTATAAAAATTTCGAACGATACGCGTGCTCCGGGTAGTCAATGACCGCGGGGACGACAAGACGTAGGAGGAGTGGGGCTAATGTAAGCGGACCCATCACAGACGGTTTGATATTCGACCTCCCTGTACACGGATCACTCGACGGTTATATTTATACAGTAATTTTTCACTGATCATAGCGACCTCACCATCGGGTTACGTCGGCTAAAATTCACCCAAGAATGAAGACCACTTGAACTGGACTTATTTTAGCATGAACATATTTTGCTAAATGTCAGTAGCGAGAATTTCTTAAACCAAATGAAATTTCAAAACATTTCGACACGAGTCGAAAATGTTACCAATAATATTCAGACGGATCGACAGGTCTCAGATTACATTCAATTAAAATGCAATTCAAATCTACGATTTTTTTATATTTCTACTAGATCTGTAGTGAACAGATGGAATATAAAATATAATTCAATTATTTTTTTCGGCATCGATGCCAACGTGACACAATTTTTTGTGTATATAACTTGTGGACACTTCATCGATTGTTTTTCTTCCAATGCAAAGTTAGAGAACGATTTTCTCTGATATGAATACACGCGGTAAGAGAACGCGTTAGCAAAAATAGGAAACCAAACTGAAGCTTGCGGTGAGGAGGAAAAAGGTCCTTGGGGAACGTAGAACCGTTTAATATTTCATGCGAAAAACATGCTCACCCTTGGTACGTTTTTTTTTTTCACTCACCCCCCATCCTTCGCGGTTTGCATACCACCGTTCACGAGTCGTCCGCCTGTCGCATCGTCCTCCGTTCCCATCTCTCAGTCAGCTTTATAAAGTGCTAGAAAAATATCGTGAATATTTAATTTCGGACAGCGATAAATAATTCTCATGGAGAAGAGGGGAGGTGAAGTATTTGTCCCTAAAAATAATTTAGCATTGAGACTCGAAGCGGTGCTGTGCCATTCGGGAATAATTTACACGGTCACGTGGTCCGGGAAAACCCCAGTCAACCCGGGCGTTAGGCCTGAACGCTCCATAAGGTTATGTTTCTTGGGAAAAAAAATAAACTAAAAAAGATAAAATAAAAATAAAAATAAAACGAGAAGCTCTTCAGAAGTGACTCGAGATCCGTAAGAACGATCAGCATGAATTTTCGAACGTATATATTCCACTGCAGTAGCATCGGTAAACACGCGACGTAACTTTAATACTTGATGAAACATTCGACCGGCAATATGGATGTTTGCAAGTTGGGTTTCCGTCTACCATTGCCGCAAAACCAGAGTTTTCATGGTGAACTCCAGGTTCAGAGGAACCGGGCAACCCCTATTTGGCTCTACGGCCACCATACATACATCCCAAGACCGAAACGTACACCCACCCACGATATTACATCGATACATAACTCCTCCATACATTGATAGATCGGGTACATTATTGATTCACTCGTTACATTCATAGCTCGTTTTGAAACACGAAATTCGTGGCTCTCGAAGCGTGGCGGCGAGGGTGTGCGGTCTCGGCACCGAATCAATTTTCAACAGTTGCATATTTCATTCGCTCTTGCATTACGTAATATCGACTAAAGTGAAACCAGCTCGATCAATTTTTCGAATATATTTCGAGGCGGTTGGGCCGGACTGCGAGGTATTTCACATTTATAGAGAGAGAGAGAGAGGAATTTGAGAATTGTTTATCAGCATTCGACACGATCGGAAGGTGCACCTGGGGCGTTCTTTCATCCCCATGGGACGGAGAAAGGCATTTTCGGATTTGCAGAAATCCCTTCTGGATATCGGTTTTTCGTCTCGAGCAATGGCTACGGTATATAACATGGCGAAATAAAGCTGATTTTTATGTTCGAATATTGACAGGTTCGCTTCGAGACTTGTAGGATTTGTGGCGAAGAGGACTATGAAGGGGTTGAAGAGGATGATGTAGAAAAAAAGGAGCGACAGCTGGAAGGGGAGGTATATGTCTGAGATGTGAATAAAGTTGGAAAATTCAATGTCTACATTATTGGTCATGTAATGGTTGCTACATACGATGGGTTTGATGATTTTATGAAGAGTAGAGTTTGCGAAAAAAAATGAATACCATTGACAAGCCAAAGTAGTGTCTCGAAGGGCTTGGGCGATATGTCGGGAAGGGCTTTGCCCGTCAACAGGAAGAATCCTGAGAGGAAAACCGTGTTGTACTCCGCGGTTCACCGCGAGCCAGTGGCACAAACACACGTCGTGTCGCAAGCCGATCCGTCTATTCTCCATATGCGTATGGCAACCTTTTGCACTACGCATAAACACCCGACGCACTTTTTTTTCTTTATCCGTTACCGTGGGCCGAACACCCTTCGAGTGCCCACTTGGATATGCGTGCGCGAACGAGCTTCCTTCGAGTCGAGTCGAGAGTCGATCGATCAAATATCGCTGTAACAGGTGTCGCCAAAATCCATTTCGTGACAACTACAAGTTTTTCTACTCCAAAAACTTGTCCGGTGTTTTTTCTTTTACTTTTCATCTGCAGCATTCTCGAGTTTTTTGTGAGACAAGAAATCGATCACTCGTGTTTCTATTCATCGACGGAGTGGGACTCGACCATGAAACTATTCATATTTTATCACGTTTAGTATCGAGTGACAAAGAACCACGGATTCTTTGATATAATCTGTCAGAAGCGAATTTTTTTTGGCGCCGCCAAAAACTGTTGTTTGAAATAATTTATGATACGCAATATCGATTGCGGTTCGGTATGAAAACTTTTGATGAAGGAAGAGCACGAAGCATCACGGTGACTAAATTGATTTTTTAATTCTGAACCGCATTATCGTTCTGTATGACCTCAACCTCGTATGGTGTTTTCATCGCGTCATTTTGAAACGTCCACAGCAGGCAACTGAATTATTTTAATATATAAGTTCTTATTTCAATTCATTCTTGGAAACGAAAAATAAATATGTCACGCCAGCAATAACTCGTATTATATTTACGGTCGCGAGATAAGAAGCGACGGATGTCAACGGGCCAGCAAGGTCGTTACTGCCGTCGTCGAGAATCATATTAAAAATCCCAATCTCCGGTGCAGTTGTCAGTCACGCTACTCAGCACGACAATGCGAATTTTCCGGTATCTTATACCCGAGTCACACGCGAACCGGTATTATTATTTCCACTCGAATCTCGACAGCGCTGAGCGACAAAGGAATCGGAGATGAAGCATGACAATAGTCCAACCGTTCACAGGGTGGACGCCGTTCCGCGTATGAGCCCCAGCCACGACCCTCCCTCGCATTCCGATCCTTCCTGCAGTGATTTCGCACAATTGCACCCTCCTAAAACTATTGAATGTGGCAGATTCAGGGATCAAAACCGAGAATTATTATCGGTTTCACAAAATACTACTGTCCACAGCTGAAAAAATGAAAAACGAAAACTAACAACGAAACACAAGTCCAAGTAGCACGCTTCGTGAATTTTGTAGCGACATTGTAAATCAAGTACGCTAAAATAGTAACTCTTTCCAGGTTATTTCGCGGTTTTTACTGAAAGTTTAAAATATGATAATCTTTTTCTACGGAAGGTTCTCTACTCACTACCTTAACTCTATGTTCTATGAATAAAAAAGATTCAACGCCATCTTGTTGACCGAAATTCATCGAGCAAACGTCCCTGTGGTGTTTTCAATTTGAGAGAAACGAAAGTCGCTCAAACATGAACGTGAAACCGGCTAGTTGAAGTGTTAGGTGCGGTTTATACCAACTCGTACCGTCAGTTGACTTTAATGGCTGCGCTTAAGGGAGGAGATGGACGAACGACCGGTTCCACGAGGACATTTATAAATTACATACCACGACCGCAACACTATAACTGGTTAGCCATCCCCACCATCCCTTGGCCCCCCGAAACAGACAAAGACCCCGGAGCAAGGGTGTACATCACCCTAGATTCGTTTACTCGACCCAGAGTAAAGAGAATCACCTTTTCGAATTCAACCTTCGTCTACCCTGGGAAAAACATTAAACAACTGAATTACGTTGGCTCAAACTAAAATCAGTTTGGTCCAACTGCCTTCCATTTTCTCAATGCATGAACATAGACCATCGGGCTCCATAGTTCGAGTCCACAGCTGACTGCGTGCTCGGCTGCAGTAAACAGGGTTGAATTTCCATAGGGAGGCGAGGGAGGAAACTCAGAGGATAGCGGTTTCGAATGGTTCCCTCTGTGTATCTGTTTACGAATCTACAGCGGTTCTGTACAGCGGAGTATTCTATACACACAGTATACGCTTGTGCTGTATAGCGTTATAGAAGTGGAGAACTGTACCGGCGACTAGTTTGCAGGATTCGCGCGTGGCGATACGCAGTTATATACATTAAAGGGTTGCTCGGTAATGGCTTTGGTTTATTAATGACCGGTCAACTGCTGGGCTTGCAAGGCTATACCTACGGACTATCGAGTAAACTATTCCACCGTACGTATACTGTATATGTGTGTTCGACGCGAGACTGAACTCAACCCCCGTACACTCTCTATCTATATTCATGCGTTTGCGAATGTACACTGCGATTAGTATACAACCGCATTTGTACCTCGTACATGACTGTTTCTTATGAGGTATCGTTGTCACTATACATGCGTATGAAACTCTCCAATTCGAATCAGCCTCATACTAAGTTACAGCTTTTAATTATTTTTTTCAACAATAAAAATTGGTTCTAAAAAGTTGTCATCGAATTTTTTCGAATTTACATCGAATGCTCATTACACTTATGTGCATTGCAATAAATTCCAATGTACATAATGTCGTTGGAATTAATTAGTGGTAATTCGTGAAGGTTTATTAAATAGAAAAAGCTCTTGAGCCGTGATTAATTAAATATCGTGAGCATTGTATGGGATGTAAGAGGTGGAGGGTTGGCAATGATTAATTTGCACTACGGTATTCCACGTGTTTCCCCGGAAATTCACGAGAGACGTCCAGTGCAACATATACCACCGTAGATTGCGACTCTACGTATGGTTCTATGAGAGTGTCCGGGGAAAGGGGGGGGGGGGGCAGACCAACGATCCCTATAGCACGGTCGTCCGCTCTGGTCAGACTTCTTCGTCCGGTGTGATTAATGATTATGAGTGTGGTATATTAGCGAGACCCCCCTGGTTCCCATAGTTCTCCTCTCTTCGAAAAGCTGCGATCCTTTGCCTCCGTTACATACGTGAAACTTCCGTACCACCTTTCTTGTCCAACACACCCTCGCCGCAAATTACCTGTCTGCGTCTTAATCTCGCAAAAAAAAAGGTTGTATATTATTCGAAGGTTTATTACCCGTCCAACGGCAAAAGTAACACGTATCATTAACAACGCACGTATTTCAGGAACAATTTTTTTTTTCTTTATGTACAATTATTTTTGCGGTCAATATGTTTCTTTAGTTGATCGAAAATCCGAAATTGTAACTTTTTTTATGCAAACTGTTTTCAATATAATCTAAGGCCAATATTTTTTATGCAAACTTTTTTCAATATAATCTGAGGCCAGTTCGTGATTCGATCAACTCGAACGAAGTATGTATTGTAAGTGTGTCAAATACGATTTACGGATTCGTGCTGCGACACAGATGTATCTTCATCGCGTAAAATAATTATTGAAATATAATCAAGAATAAATTGAAGAAAACAAAAATATCAATGATGAAATTAAATAAACGTTGTTTATTAACGTTTCGCGTTGATTTACGAGAGCTCCGAGAATTATCCCACACATTTACTCACGGCGAAAACCCACGATCTGTTGACTTATCATTCTCTTGTGCATCAAGATAAAACGTATTTTATGATATACACGTATATATACAAAGTCACAGGACACAGTAGTGAATGAAAATATCATCGTTAATTGACCGTCTAATAAATCTGTCGTGGCGCGCGATGTAGGCGTGCAGATTTCTTTCGTTCTCGCGGCGTCTCGCGCAAGTTTGCATAAGTAATTGACACGTTATAAAAGTTTAATCACACACGCGTGTGCATCCGCGATCGGGGTATCGGCGGGGGGAAATAGTCGCCACGGCAGTAGAATCAGCGGCCGGAGATCGAAAACCTCGGTAGATTTGCCAATGAAGCTGCGGGGCAAGACCATCCAGGCTTTCACACTCTCTCTCTCTTACTCCCCGGGCTTCGCGAGATTTCTATCTGACGATAGTAATGACGTCGTTGACTGAATATCAAATGAATAACCTTGCATTGTGTGTGACGGCACAATGACACGAGACGCAGGGAATTGTTTGCGAACGTTCGAGAGAGAGAGAGAGAGCTCTTCTCTTGTACCGTTATGCTGTCTCTGCCGCGTGTCGCATAACAATTTTTTTTCTTCTCTCACTTATACCAATATACACGCTGTTGTGTGAGTTGTCTATAATGTATTTTGCGAGCTTTGTCGTTTACACGGGTCCCGGAATATACGAACCAACGGATTCGAGTTTATCGCGACAGTCGTTTAGCCATTCGTGCTAAAGGCTCGTCCGGTATTCGTGCAAAAATTTCAATACCTTCAGTGGGCTTTTCTCGCCTCAATATGCATGTGGGGGGGCTTTTTTTTCCTTCTTCTTACAGTACTAACGTGTTTCGGAATACGTGCGCTTTTTTTTTTTTGCTGGAGTAGGTGTGTGTTCTGTGTTTTTCTTTTGCGATGCGTTCGGGCTTCGGTTCTTATAATCAATTCTTACAAATATTTGCACTCACACAGCGCATAAATCAGCGTCAGTGACGGACACATGAACGTCGAATAAGCGAATGAATAAAGGGGGTTTCGAGATTAGATATGTTATAATGCTGAATTTTGGGTATTATTTGTGCGAATGGATAACGCAGACTCGTTTGGAAAAAGAAGGAGAAAAACCGCGATCGTGAAAAAGGAAGCTATGATTTTTTACGGCGTTTTTGGACCACCGGAAAAATATCCGGACTGAGGTTCGGAGCGTATTGAGACGCTGGGAGGGGATGACAATTATTAATCATAGGATATGTTTCACAAAGAATTCCAAAAAAAAAAATTCTTATATCTTAAACGCATGCGTTTCGTGAAGATAAATTTGATTCATACATATTTTTTTTCTGAATAATTAAGCTCCGGAAAATACAATAAACATTTAAACGATGCCACATTCGAAAGCACATAGCTTTGTCTGGATTACGACAGTGCGTAGAGTCGAATCGTCGAGAGTGTAGGTACATAGTGTACAGGTTGAGCGTGGGTATATGGGCGAATGTCGGAAGCACAACTAAAACGGAATGGGACGAGAGAGAAACCCGAAGGGGCGGTAAGAGAATGACGGGAAGATGGTAGCCACCGCAAGATAAGACGTGGAAGCTCGCGGTCTCAACGGAAACTCGTAGTATTTCCTATAACAGCGGTGTATTAAAACGAAGCACTTTAATTTACCGCACTGTAGATTTCATTCCATTCCGGCGAGACGCCGAGACTGCAACGACGTTACGTTTGTCCGTCCCGCACTGTCCTCCAACTACTCGACGCTTCGCCCGTTTACATTACATACTCCGCCCCACAATCTTCAAAATTAAACAAGAGCCTTATCCCGAGCCTTGAGAAAATTCAACGTGACATCCTATTGCACTGTATTTCATTCGCAAATACGAATCTGAAAAAAAACAATCATCAACATTAGCTGAGGAAAAATGTTGTTAGTATGGAATGCTGATTGAAAATTTAATAAGAATAATACCTAGTTAAGATTGTGAAAGATAGAATACGGGCTAGCCACGAAATTTTCCACCGTTCTTATACATTTCAATTTCACTGAAAGCCACAGATTTGTGTGCAAGAATTTAATGACAAACTTAACGAAAGACCGACGAAAACTCTGTGATAAGAAAAGACGGTGGAGCTTAATTTTTTTTTTTTTTCGGAGAATTTTTTGTGAGCCACCATAAGAGAAAGACGTACAACGAAAGGGCGAGAGGGTAGATAAGTTACCAACATTGCTCGCAAAGTTTTTTTCTTTTTTTTCTCACATCTTTCTCATTCTTTCTCGGCTGCTCAAGCACATAAACCGGCAACCCAGTCGACTTCTCGGCGAGATTAATCCTAGGCTCGCGGATAAAGCAAGCGGGCGTTGAATACATTAGCCGTGGCATAAATAAGACCAAATTTAAGGGCACGTGGGTGAAGAAAAGAGGGAGAGAGAGAGAGAGAGGAAGTCAGGGCGAAGCGAGGAAGGAACTAGCGAGTGAAGCAGCCGGGCAGGTAGCTGAAACTTGTTATATATAGTTCACAATACTATCGCCCGTATAACCTGAAGAGCACGCTAGATATAAGCCCCGAGGGCCACACCGCGCGCCAGGATGGAGTGTATAATTATCGTTGTTCAAGTTGGTGTAGTTTCTGCGCTTCCCGCGCGACCGTTCAGTTTGGTTCCAGTCTGCGAGCTTGAATTATAAGTTGTTAAGGAAGACACAAATTAGGCCCGGCGTGCGGCCTCTCGCTCTGCAAGCTGTGTAGTACGCACACACACACACACACATGTGGCCACTGTGGCACTCGTAGTTGTGTAATGGGGTCTGTGTTGTAACGGTGTGGAGCTATATGGACGAGAGGCTTGCACAGTCCTCTCCTGCGGATACGGTAGCTCAGAGAGGGTGAACCCCAGGATAAAACGTTTTTCCACAAGCAAAACGTACGTCCTGTCTCAGTCGTACTTTCCCTCTCCCAGATTTACTCAGATAAACGATATGCGCTCGAATAATTCCGCAGAAAATTAAAACACATAAGTCTACCAGAAAACTGTGTTGGTTTCGCCTGTTAGAAATAAACACTGTTTAGCCCGATACTCCGACTGGTTACGGGGCGTACGCTCGGAATAATAAGATAAAATGGGAATAACGAAGGAAAAAAAAAATAATGAGAAAGCGTTGTCGGAACGATCGGACAACGGAAAATCGATATCCGTTGGCGTTATCTTTCAGTCCTGCCTGATCGAAAGAGTAATGTGTATGCGTGTGTGTGTGTGGTAAGTGTAATTGGTGTTACACTTTGGAATACCGTGCTACCGAAGAATCTGGGGCGCTAACGAAGGCCCGCCCGAAGTGTTGGGCCGTCTCGCAAGTGCGAATAATTAATCGACGATAGCCTTTCACTGGTGGTCAAAGCGAGTTATTAATGTGTCCGCGGCAGCACTAACACACATTCACAGACAGTCACGTTCGTTCTTTGTGGAAGGACCATTAAAACGTCAACCGGAGAATTTACAAGTCGCGCTAAGGCGAAACGCGACGTGAATTTTACAATGTTGGGGGGGGGGGCTATGCGCTGACCCTGTCCGTTGTCGCCTCCCGGTTTTCGCCACCGAGTGTCCGATAAGCCCAGACGCGGCATGTCGATGGATCCTGAGGGATTGGATGTTCGGTCTTTGTTTTATCTTCTTGGGTGTTTCGGATGATCATCGAATTGAATTCAAACCCAATCTCGCTGCTTTTTCAGATTAAACGTAAGACTCTCAGTTCATTCATCATTTATCATAAATAGATTCGCCCTACTTATAATATTTCTTCAGATAAATATTAGTTCAAAAATTTCTCATAAGATTTGGAGTCTTTGATTCTAACGGTAAACGAATAATTCTGATGATCCAAAAGTGATCAGCGTGACGATGAAAAAAGTTATCCGAAGGGTCACAAAAATTAACGAAATTCGTTGTGAACCATTGAGTAGGTACATAGTTACCGAGAATTTCGCCGATACCTGTAATAAAGTCTCGCGTGAATTCCACCCCTGTCGGCAACTATCCTACCCCTTTCGGTTTTACGGCTGCAATTACCGTATACGAGCTAGCCAATACCGGATCGGCTTCGAACTACGTTCCGCTAATACACAGACCATGAACCGATACTATTGCTATATAAAATATATATATATGCACCTATGGGTATCGTATACCATAGCGTGCTTGCACACTCGACACGATGAAAAAGAAAATGTTGGGTGCCCGCACGCTTGCGAAGACATAAGATATGTAAGTATGCGGTGTACCTGGCTGAGAGAGCTGGAATGCTCACACGGTGTAAGAAAAAGAGGCAGAAATTGCGCGCGTGGGAGAGAAGCAGCCGCGAGAATTGAGAAGAAAGAACGAATGGGAGAAGGTTGGAGAGGCAAAGGGCTAAGGACGTACACGCAAGTACCGCAGGGCACGGAGGACGAAGGTTAAGAAATACGAGAAAATCCCGAAGTTAACATAACCGAGAAGAGGATCTGGGATAGGGGAATGGAATAGATATTGACTGGAAGGCATAGAATGCAGATCGATGCTCGATGCACGATCGAAGTAGCGTATTTCATTCGAAGACAGCACTTCAACGGTGCTAAGAAAAGATGTATGTAAAAACAATGAAATCCTGGTCCCTAACGATGCAATATTACGCAACTATTCAAGTAGAGGGTAAAATGATTACATTAGTTCAAGTATCTCATCTGTTATCAATTTCAAAGGGGAAAAATGAATTTTTCGCAGAACTACGTCATCAAAATAAAAGTAGATTATCCAGCTGGCAGTACTTCAGGAAATAGACGAATATTTGATTGAATAAAAATAGTATTGGGTTGAAATTCTGCGAGTGATAAGAATTAGGAACTACACAGGTTGTGTGATCTGAACTTCATGTTAAGAGAAAAAATATAGTGCAACTGACTCTGCAAACGTGCGCAATAACTACGTGACGAGGGTATTTTCCGGTTTCAAAGCATCGAAACTAATTTTCAACTTCGTCTACCAAGTTCCAATGTCTTCGATGAAGTAAAACCAACGAGTGTGTTTGTACTTCCAAGTGTTGCTCGATTTAACGTTAACAGATCGCCAAACTGGGCTGGAGGTAAGTCTAGACGATTCCATAATAATGAAAATGTTCTCTCTCTCATCTTATACTTTGCCATTCCATTCTACTTTTCCGCTTCAAGATGTTCACAATGCTCGCCTCGAACCCACTTATACGCCTCTGCTTGATGTGTCAATCTCGTAGTCGCTGTGTCTCTTTATCATTCTTCCTTTCGCTCGGAGCAATGTATTTGTTATGCACTGTATCTTCGATTGCAGCATCTACTGGACTTCCATCGTCTATTCTATTGCGGTTTTCTGGCTTGTTCATCGTTCTTTCCCTCTTCGGCATTATCCAAAGCTCTTTCTCGCTCCTTATAGGAGACAAGTACATTGAAACTATGGTTGTTTTATACGAGAATTGTAGTGGGTGGCCGTGAAGAAAATATCAGGATGTGCTGTAGGTGGTGCCTCGGAACCTACGGAACATGTACACCTCGTTTGCGAATATCTGCAAAATACGTGGAGGACGGTGCACGAGGGGGTGGGGGGGAGAGAGATTGTGTGTGTGTTCAGTTGTACCTGTGTTGGATTGCATATAACGGATCGTCGCACCTCACGCAGTGTGGGAATGTGTGACGTGTTCGGGCCACAATCTTTTATTCTTTTTCATCGTCTCTCGCTCTCGTCGAGTTTTTCTTTTGCTTGAATTTTTTATTTCTGGGTGAACGAGCACGAAACGGTCAGGCCGCGCATGCTGATCAACCCGAGAATCGTCGTACTCGACGATTCCTCGCTCGTATGTGTGCAACAATGTGCCAACTGTATGGGGGGCGGGGGGGATATGTACGCGTATTTGTAGCTTGAGATTCGCGTTATAACCCATAGCATAACGTATATAGGACGAGTGTAACGCATGTGCGGAGTGCCGGCCCACCCGTTGACCCAAGCGCGTACGAGTTCGACGATCAAGATCGTTAGCTTGCCATGCACTCTTCGTGCCTTACTCGTACTTGTGTACGTAACTAATATGTATATATATCTGTATTGCACCGCTTATAAGCATTCCATGTCCCTACATATCGTCGGTAGAAACGAGCTCGATCATTGCAAGGACGAACGTGACTCTATTTTCTCGTTTCTTTCTGACACCACTCTCGTGTATCATCTCTCGTGCACCTAATTCGTTATTATTGCGAACGAGCGATGGTCGAACACTTATGACTTTGAGTAATGAAACAAAATCGTTGTGATTGTTCGACTTTACTTTGAGAGTGAAATTTTCAAGAGGTCAAGAGTTTTTGATAAATTGAATTAGATTTGTGAAAAATCAATCGTGGGAATTTTTCATTGATACGATAAAAATGACTATGAAAATCGTGAAAAGTGAGGTTTGAGGTTTTTCACTATCGATATATCTCGTCTTCCTGATGTTGTTCCCACTAGATGTGCCTCTTAGTTTGTTGACTTTGACGTTTGGCACATCTATTCTGCTTTGCGCACCGATGTCACTACGTAACGTCAACTATCTTCACAAAATAACGATAGACTACCGCATAACGCGAGTGTTTTCCACGTTATACCTCTTTCGTTTTTCCGTCACGTCGATACGACACGGTAGCACTCGGTCCATCAAACCGAAGCAACGTGGATTTCCCCAGTTGCGCTCTTCGGGACCTCGGGGCTAAGAGAGCGAATGTCACTTTATAGCTTCAATCCGTACGGCGAAACATCGGGAAAACAAGCTATCAAACTTTTCCCCAAAAAGCATCAATAAGGGTGTCTGTGGGCTGCCACGTGAATCAAGCGCACGCGATGGTAAGAAAAAAAGGGCGAACGTGCAGTCGCGACTCTGCCAACTTGGGTTTTGGATATTGCGGGGGATCATCGTGCGGTGTGCACTGTTACGATTCTCGGAGGGGTTGAAACCGCGAGAAAAAGACGAAAAAAATATAATGCGGCACGAGTGAAAAAAAGATCGAGAATGCTTCACGAGAGTCAAGTGACTGAGAAAAGACGAAAAGACTTCGGAGACATTTGCCGATATGCTGGGTGGAAGTCAAACCGAGGATTGCCAAATCTTTCAGACTTTCCGTGACCCCGGAAATATCGGGAAAAAAAATAATAATGCGCTTCCTGGAATATCAAGTGACGTTCAGGCGCGTAATGCGAACGTCCGTATTGTGCATTGGATCAGGCTGAAAAGTGGAGTGCAAACGGAGAGGGTGAGACCCAGTAGCCGCGTGGTATTATAAACGTCGGGCTGACCTAATCGAGAACCGAGAGTTGAACGCTCGTGGAATTCCACCTCGCTCCATATTTTTCTGTCATGTGTAACTGTGGAACGTGCTGGTCGTTCGCGCTCGCGCGCGCTGTACTTTAGCACACGCGGAGACATTGCAATACCGTTATTTCCCATACCGTAAGATTTGTGGTATTTCGATAACCCCCTTCACTTTGTGATTTATTCGTGCTCGTCGGACTATACATCGATTCAATTTACAGTCATTCGGTAGTAGCCATTTCATTGTGTTCCGTCAATTGCGGATATTATAATGATCGCGAACAACGGATCGTGTTGCATTTCATCGAAAGTTCGAAACCAAATTGACATATGACCAAAGACTTGACAATGCAAACCAAGCACGTTGATAGCGATTATCACTGAGTTTTAATTCTGGTTAAGCTAATATCCTACAAACTGTGAGAGTCAAAGCAAGCCTGAGATATACCATCTCCTGATTGAGGTACGTAGTACTTTGATGTGGCAACGTCGCGTGTTATAATGTCGATCAGAGAGAAGATGGGAAACAAACGAGCAATGTTGCCATATCTACTGGATCACGAACAACTCCTGATATAAACTGTATTTTCCCAATGTTTATTTGCTTATTATTATCATCACAGTCTCCTGATCTTTACCTTCGAGTGCCCAAAATGTTCTCTGGATATTCAACTTGCAGTTTAAGTGTTTTCATTAAAATCTGACGAGGACTTTTTGTATTATATCAAATTGAGCGTGATTCTCCATAAGGCTCCATGCTAAACGTGTGAAAATAAAAGTGTTGATATATCTTTTCTCGCGCTCCGGAAATCCATAGAAATTTAACTGAACCTTTTTCTAATCATTACCTATAAGTATGCTAAGTTTTATGAAAATCTGACGAGGAACTCTTATCGAGGGTACAACCTTAAAAAACATAATGATATTCGAAAAATTATTCAAACACGAGTGATAAATGAGAAAATCGAAAAGAATTTGTGTCTGACACACACCTGTGCGATAACTTTTTTTTCGGTCCGCGCACGTATGTAACTCCATCGACGAATGCTGAACTGTCAAGCATGAGTAGTTGGAACTCGAAGCATTCGTTTTCGCAGCTCTGCGTATCTACTCCACGTTGTACGGTCGAAGTCAAGTCGCCCATCCCGCTTCGACTTCACGGCGACCAGTTTCTACGTCGATTCTACGTGCTGGGCGGTCCTCTTTCCGCCGTTGATGTCTAGACCAGACGCACAGACGGACGGAGATATCTCGCTCCCCCTTCGAGTAAGTTGCGTGTACGCTGGCGTACGTGGGATCTCCGAGTAGCTCTCGCGATGCATGTACTATCGCTTCGTTAGGCCCATTCTCATTCTTGGAGATGGGAGGCCTGTGACGTTTTGTGCTCCCTGACCATCGCAAGACTATTCTCGATCGATCAGCGACTCGTTAACAGTCTATTTATCAATAAAAAGCTACTGAAAACCCCATTATCTATGCTGCCACTGTAAAAAAAAAAACGAACTGTACGTAAAATACAATTACAAGCGGAAAACGTTAATTGAATAAAAAAATAAAAAAATAACTTTTGAGATTTTTATTTTTATTTTCTTGTGATTAGATTTCTTGAACTGCTTCTAGCTTATTGAAAGAAAAAATATTTCCCATATTTTACACTATTTTTGTTGTAATTGTTTCTTTCCATTATCGGAACATCAATTTTGTGAATTTGAAATTCAACATTTTGTCAAGTTTGTTGTATCGCATAGAGAGTGGACATTTTATGGAATATAGAATATAAATAAATAGAGATTGAAGTTGATAATAATGCAAACGTGTCGTACGTGAGGCTTCCTCGAGCTGTGTACGAAACTCTTGGGATATTGCAATATGGGCGTATTGGTTACAGTGTATGTACATAGTGTTGGTGTATACGTGAAATATCGGGATTCTGGGTTTATACGCGAACGAGCTGGCTCGAGTTCGAGGCGAGCAAGGAATATCAATTTTGACGTTTTCTCCCGGGTAAGGCAAACGAGTGAGGAGTGCGCGCGCGCGTGCGGCCTCTCGGCCCAACGACTGGATTTCTATAAAAGTCGATATATTCCTATTTAGTCAAAACGAGGTTGAATCCGGAGAAATCTGTCGAATACCGAACGATATTCCAGTTGCCGTTGGTGTCGCGCTTAAGAACGTCGTACGATCGTTTTGTACTACGTGTGATTTAACACGATGAATGTAGGCAAAATATATTCCACGCCGATATCGTATTTCGGTCTTTGTGGATGCATACTTTATTCACCTATCAGTACTTCATTGCACGTACAACATACACATTCCATCATACGGAAAATTTATCGACGCTACCAGAAGCTCAATATATAATCCTGACGTCCATCTGAATGACAATAAAATTGTTTTTTTCAAAAATTGTGGAAACCATACAAAGGGTAGGTCCCGAAGTTTCAAATTTTCAATGTTTCGAAATTTCATAATTTGACATTTTTTTATTCGAATTTTAATGTTTCGACCTTGCACGGTTTCGAAAGTCCATTAATCCGAACGGACAAAGTTTCGAACGCTCATTGTTTCGAAAAAAAAAATTCGAAATGCAACTTATCGAAAGCACAATTTTTCGACGGGTCACGGATTTGACTCGCCAATGTTTCGTCAATTTAATGTTTCGACGGACCAAAAGTTCGAAACGTATATATAAGTATAATGGCGTGAAGGTTGCAGGAGCTGCATTTTCAAGCGGTGGAACGAGCTGCTACGTCGCTATACCTATACATACGTCGTCAAAACATTATGGAAACATTTATTTTCGAATCGTTGACATTTCCATATATCGACCGGTCGGACATTTGATCGTTCGAATTTTTTCAATTCTGTTACATGACCAGTCGAAATAAAAAAAATTCGAACATTTGATTTTTCGACAAATTGAAATTTGATGAAAAAAAATTCGAACTCATGAGCTTTCGAAACATTGAAAATTCGGAACTTCGTGACCCACCCCATACAAATACGAGCAGATGTGACTTTTCGGGAGTGAAGGGGAGTGGGGGGTATCGAAATTCATAACGAGCAATGTTCAGGAGGACCAACATTCCGAATGCTCAAGGCCGCGACAATCTTTCCAGTGCCCTTTATAACACTATACGAATTTCAATGATGTAACCTCCTTGAATTGTTGCAAGACAATATTGAAAACAAAACAAAAAAAATCAATGCACTTTTATCTTCCCGTCCAAACGCTGGCTAATCGACGCTATGTGGACCGAAAGTTCACATGAACATTGTTTCAGGGAATGAAATCTCGAAAGAGCGGAGCATAAGAGATGAAGTGAAAAAAACACAGCCGATGGAACTCGAACTTTTCGGGCCACAGGGACACACCGAAAAGTTGGGGTGGTAAGTGGAGCGGCTGGATTTCTCCGCTCCTACCCGCGCCTCGAGATAGGCGATTCATGGCTCACTTGGCACCGTTATAACAATTCGAATTTTCCAAAGATAGAAATTTTTTTTTTTTTATTATGAAAGATCTCGAAATTATGAAAAAAAATCGAAAGACATGGAAATTATCGTTAAGCCTTAAAAACCTGGAAATTCGAAAAATTGCACGTTAGCGCCCTTTTTCTTGCGAAATCCCACAGATATACGTGATAAAGTTGTTAACAATATTTGTCCCAACAATATAAGGCTGACGAGGTCGATCGATTGAAATGAAAACATTTATCATCCAGTTGAAAATGAAACGCAACCGAAAACTCCATATCACCTTATATTCCATATTCCATATATCTTTCATCGATAAGCCTTGCCAAGAGTAACGTTGCAATTTTTCCCTCGCTCCCTTCCCCCTCGCGATTCGAAACCCGAACAACTATATCAAAGTACATCCCAGATACGATGAGCTTCCGAGGCAGCGGCAAAGTCCGCAGACTCTCGGGACTCGCGTATACACGTACGCACGGCGCACACACGGTTCGTCCGAGCGTGCGCGGACCTCGGCGGGGTGGCTGAAAACATATCAATAACTCGGAAGATCCCCATAAAACAGCGAGCGAGAGCGCGCGGTCGTGCGTCCCACTTTGGGGAATCCCAGTTCGGGGTTTCCACCTTCGCGATATGGCCATAAATGAAATAAAATGATATTTCTTCGATAAGAAGTCGCCGGACGGTTGAACGGATGGAAAAGCCGCTTTATTCAGGGGTCAGTGAGCTCGCAGTGACAAAAAAAAAAAAAAAAAAAAAAATAGCGCTATGAGGCGAGATCCGCGCTTCGCGTTACTCGCACGGCTACGACGGTCAAGTGCTTTGCTCTTCTCGAATGCGGGGACCGAACGAACGCTTGGCAAAGATCCTCTCGAGGCGACGGGGTTTGGGAAGGGAGTCCACGGCGAGTGCCCGAGTACTCCATCAAGTCCCGTCCGTCCGGGTGATTCCGGCCCAGAGCCTCCCATATGTCACCCACGACTCTCTCTCACTATATCGTTCGTCGCTCCTTCCATCGCACGTGTCGCTGTGGTGGGTATACTAGACTAGCTTTAGCTTACGTCCCCGTACCGCACTCATAGCGCACGTATGGATACCTCGACGTAACGTGTACCTCATACAACGTGATGGTCCTATACACGTATAGGCCTGTCTAGCGAAACCGGGATCCAGACACGACTTTACAGTGACCCGTTCGGTTTCCTATCTTGTCACTCGTCTTGCTCGCAACTGTGCATCCCGGTGCATCGTGCATCACGCAACCTCAGATTTTATGGTCAACGGTTATTGATGACTTTATGGTCAACGCATCCTCGAGGATTGTCGAACACGATAGAAGCGAGCAATTTTTCAATAGCTGTTTATCGTATTGCAATTTATGTGGGTCAAATAGATATCGAATACTATCCATGAGGGATCATCAATTTTCTCTTTTCTTTTTCACCGTCATTGATTTGTACAACGGGTAAAAAAAAAAATATTATCCAGGTGATATATTTTTTACGACATCCGAAGGATTTGATGGGTTATTATTGCCCACGCGAATTTTCCATCAGAACGAAAAGGATCATAACTCGGACCCACCCCGACACCGTCTACCATCCATTATTCTTTATCTCAAGGAGACATAAAAGAAATGCATTACTTATATCAAGATTGCTGGACATTCATTCCGCCCAATGCCCTCTCGGCACCCCCCGTCCATTTCCAGATTTTCCTTTATTCCGGCAAATCCTTACCCTCGAATATAGACCGAACTATGAGATATCCGAAGCCATTATTATCACTTTTTATCGATTCTTTTGTCCACGACCGGGAATCAATTTTTTTTTTTTTGCCTTTTCCGATAATCCGTTTCACTGAAGTGGAAAAATAGAGGTTGATGTTAGTTCTATAATTTTTAATGGCTCATGAGACTTGGTGCTATTACCATTTCGTTTATTATTTAAGCTGACTCTCGAATTTGTTCGGCCGAGTCATCAACCTGAGAACTTCGGAAAAAGTTATTTTTTGCCGAGAGCGATAAGCCAGTAACGCATTATTATCTAATGACACGTAATGGCTATTCGTAACGCACCTGTGCCGCGAATAGCAGTACAGGAGTTCCACGTACAGTGAACCCGGATTTCGATGGTTATAGTCCTGTTCGGCATTTCCTCCCGCGCTCATAGCGACGGCAGGAAGCGACTAACGTTTCGTACCGTTGTTGCCCGTTCGTGCCGTTTCTGCAACTAGTCTTTGCCGGTTCATATAGCACAGTGGCGTATTGTTCGTAATGAAGAACACGTCGATCTAATGCAGAAACCATGTATCTAGCAGTCATCGTCGAGGAGTTTGCCTCGCGTCCCTCTTGACCCCCTTAATACACCGAGCTTGCTCACAAACATACGGCGAGACAGGTCACTGCGTCTCGCCTCTCATACAAACGCGCATTACGTCCTTCGTGTAGGTAACTCCGGACTGGAATGTACAATTGTTGGCCGCTCAAGAAATCATCCAACAACATGCAACGGAATATCAATTTCCGGATTTCAGGGAAACCCATTAAAATACCATTTAGTCCAAAAGAGTTTTATCACTTAAGGAGGTTGAGTTGCCTAAAAAATTTTTTTTTTTTTCGTGACATGATCAATCCAGATTAAAAATCATTTACAGCATTCAGTTGCTTCATATGGTTATGAATAAAATCGAAATGATAGCTGAGTATAGGTAATCTATAAGGGTAAAATCGATTTCAAATTTCGATTGATCATGTCACGAAAAAAAAAAAACAAATTCCAATTTTTTAAGTGACTCAGCCACCTTAATCCAACCGATTTGACTCTACTTTGAAGATAACTGAAAGATAGCTTTCACTGATATTCAAATCACCAAAATGTGATTCTGCTAATCTGTAATGCAGAAATTATGAAACTTAAGAAAACAATCGCAAAGTCCTGATCCCTTGATTATTCAATATATTTCTGCTGACCGTGCCGAAAAAGTTAGTCAATAAAACTCAATTCCAAGCTCAAAGAGTCTATCACCGAGCAGTGTGCGATCGCTGCTAACCGACCAACCACTGTATAGATTACCATACAGCTGGGACCGTAGGTAACGCTCGTCTAGTTGGTGAACGATCACACATATCCTTCTCAGTGCCCGGAGAATGTTCGGGTTAACCGTGCATAAACGATACCGGTACGTGTTTCGCACGCAAGCGCATATACATATATATATATATATATATATATATATATATCTTGCACTGGGTTTCGGGGCTAACTATTGTCACACGATGTGTGCGATGGTGTCCATGTTCACGAGACCTGAGCCAACGACCTCGGAAGTGCATTACTCGAGAACCAAGAGCGTATCTTTGTCGTTCGAATTCGATGTTAACCGTAACCGCTATTATTCATTACCGTAGAGGATAAACTCCGGGGAATTCGTAGGAAATTTCGTTGTGTTTCGATGGGGTTTCGCGGTGGTAATGCAGACGAGCGTGGAAATGGAGAATTGGCATATCCACCTCGATTGCCATACGCGGAAATTCCCGTTGACCATACTGCGGAAAAATCGATCACCTTTCAATGCCCGGTATTCCAATTCCAACAACTAGATATTTGCTTGTTTCCATTTTCAACGAGGGAGGAGGGGAGGCATATCCTCGCTTTGCGACTGTATATTTGATAAACCGCTTGCAAATTCAACACGCGCGTATCGCTCGTTGTATTCGATTCAGTCGATTCAGTTTCAACGTCATATACAATTGTGTCGAGAATATATTGACGTCCACATCTATTTATGCCGTATAGCAGACGACGAGATCACCGGATGCAGCCCCGACGAATAGATATGGAGCGATGAATATTATTGAAATAAATAGATTTTTGTGCGGTTGAACCTCGTGGCTCTCTGTTGTCATGCGGGATGGTACAAACTGTGTTCGGACAGAGCTGGGATGGGAACTCGATTTCGTTCTGTTTCGCTAATGATCGTAAATTAAGGGATCGGCCTTGTGTGAAATTTTTTTATAATTTTTTTTTAATTATTATCATCTGATAGTATACACTGTAATAAGCATTCTCACTAATTTTCAAATCGAAATTCGAATTGTTTTGGTCGCTACAGCCTTTCTTAGCAAAAAGGATTGTAGCGTAACCTGGCGCGTCCGTCCGCCGTTAAACCGTTTCGGTTTCGATATCCAGTATCGATACGCCTAAAAAATTTGTGCCGATGAATAGAAAAGGCTCGAGGAGTAGAGCTACACGAGAGGAAACAAAAAGGTCCGTAGGGTTACCTGTATGGACCTGGCATCGCCGATTGATCGTAAGTAGACGATTTACATGAAAATTCCTCACTCCAAACTTTAACCGCGTTTTGCTCGGAATGGTGTTTTCAAAAACGGTGGCCACTCTCAAAGGAACAGTTCTCAAGCCCGCTTTTTGAAATTTGAACTAAACATTCTTCACGTCATTCTTTATGTCCCCACGAAAGCTTTTTTTCTTTTTGAAATCTTCCATTTTTTTTACGAATAATCGTCGAAAAAATAGGCTAAATTCGATACTTTTTTGCCCAACCGCCGCCATTTCTTCAAATTTGATATAAAAAAAACTTCCATGGAGACATAGAGGCTTTTCTACAGATTAATAATCTTCTTAAACTTTTTGTTTCAATGTTAAAGATAAATAAATCAATTTTGAAAAAATCATTTTGTACTCTTCATTAGTGCTGTAATTTAAAAAAAAAAGTCAAACCGATTAGTTTATCCTAACCATCAAAACAAAAATCGCGAAAATCTGCTATTTTCCGGGTGATCACACTAGGACGATCCCTTAAATACCCAGGAGATCTCAGACTAGCCACAGGAGTCTTCAGTGATAGAACTCGATTCGAGTTCGAGAACGAGCACGATTCCCCATTGAGTTACAGAATTTGACCTATACCTGCGATAACTTACCCCAAATACAACATAAGCTCATCAGAACCCGTTATCGGCGAATCACTACAAACCAAATGCATTTTTGTTGAGTCCACATTAAAACGCACCGACTTCTCTCATTCGCACATCTTGATTATCAATCAGACAACTAGCCCGGATTGCCGTTTACGCTCACTTGCATGTATTTCGAAAGTGAGAAACAATTACGTGAATTACGCACAACTCCGTTGCAACGCATCCGGAGGATAACACAAATGCCGATTCGGTTCGCGATTTTAAATTTACGTAGCGATTACGCATTTTCATGGGAAATGAGAAATACAAGTTTGCCGACAACGTAAGCAACCGTTACCGCAGGCGATATATATGTACTCGAGGGGGGGGGGGGGAGACGCGTGAAAGCTTTCGTCGATCGGAGAAGAGCAAATATTAAACAACCGTAATGAATGAACCTCACTATTAACCTCCACATGTAAGCACCACGAGACAACGAGTCAAACGCCACCTTTGAGTTGCCATATGAGCAATTCTTCCAAACGTGTAGGAACGTGCTTAAAAAATGGTTTGCCTCAAATTTCATCTCTCATGATATGACTATCATATATACAGGGTGTCCTGTAATCGTCGAGTGTGACGAGAACCGGTGTATTCCTTGTTAAATTTCGAGACGAAAATGCTTTTGCGAAATTTCAATCCGATCAGTAGTTTCCGGGAAAATGGGTTACCCATGAGATGAGACCAATGAGAGGCGGGTAAGGTAGGCGGGGAGCTTGTGCTCTGAGATTCGCTCTAAACTTTTCAACGAACGTCAGACGATACGTATTTTTTATTGAATGGGCGTGACCAGCGAAAAAAAAAACAATGGAACTGAAATTTGATGTCAGCTGTTATCTGTCATTCTGGCCGATCTGTCAGATAATCTGACGACTCTGGACGGCAAGGTAAACGACCACTCGTTTTTTTTCAGACGGCTGTAACGCAGCCAAAAATAGTCGTAGACCAATGATAGAAGGCACAAGCTTCCGGTTTACCCGCCTCTCATTGATCCCCTTGTAACCCATCTTTCCCGGAAACTACGGATCGGAATGAAATTTCGCAAAGGGATTTTCGTCTCGAAATTTAACAAGGAATACACCGGTTCTCGCCACCCTTGACGATTATGGGACACCCTGTATATAAGTGATACAAAGTAACAAACCATCGCAATGAAAATATACCAGCATACGCCGATTTGTTTTTTCGTTTCTTTCTTCACGAATAAAGGAACTCTCGATGTCTTATCTTCTCGAACAGAGACTTCGGTTCGGACAATGGTCGGAGAGCACGGTTAAACCCGGCACCCGCACCTGTATCTCAAGTTGCTCGCGGTATCCATTCTCCTCGCTACGAGGCACGCGTCGTCCTCTTTCACTACCGGTACTTGATAATAATATTCAAGTAAAAATTAACGGTACAACCGTAAAAAAGTGTAAGTAACACGTGCGAGAATCGAGAGTGAGAAAGACCAGCAGGTGATGGGTGCAAACACATACACTCGACTGTGGATCTCGAGGTAAACGTGTCCACAAAAGCCTGGCCGGGTGACCGCGACGCCCGCGGGGGTGTTAAATGAGACTCGGAGAAGAATAAGAAGGTCAGTCAGGTGCAGGAATATGAATTAGGATTGTACGAGGGCCGAGGAGGGGCCGCTCGAGCTGTTGGTGCGCGAGCATGCTTTCCATATTCTTTTCGTTGGAACCCCGCGTCCGGCCAAATTTTATCGTGGGTGGCAGTAACTTCACGTAGATCGCTGACCGAGCACCGAACACGCCTGAGGGGCCAGCTGCGTTTATATTTCTTACGACAACTTTCTCACTCATATTCACGGTTTTCAGTATATAAGCTTGTCCTCGTGTGTTTTATCTACTAGCTGCTACACTCTATTAATTATTTGCTTCTTCCGGGTCTCTATCCTCGTGTCATTGATATAACGAGCCTGATAAGTCACGTAGGGACAGTTTGGCCGTACCGTTGATGTTTCATGCTGACAAACGGATGTGCTTAGCCATGTGTTTTATGACAAACACATTTTTTTTCCATTCATTGTTCGTCATAAATTTTTGGCGAACCGTGTTTGGTTGAGTCTTATTGCAGGGAGAGTAGGGTAATTCGAAGGCCACGGGTAGAGGTCAATTGGTAGGGTATCGTGGTCGATAATGCGCAACTTTTGTATTTGGTCAAACTGCTGCATCTGCATTTTTACCATTTTCACAGCGGCGTAAGCATTTTGGGCGATATGAAGAAAAAATTTCTGTCTTTTGATAATTGGTCAAAGTTGTCAAAATTGGGCTTTAAAGAATTCGGCAATTGTTTTCTTGGAAAGGCAATTCATGATTAACCCGAATCCTAAAATGATTTTCCAATTTTCGCGTTTGTTTTGGGATCACGTGACTGTTGGGAAAAAGAGTGTGTGGGTTTAAACAACCAGGCAACCGGTGAGGTAAAATAGCCACGCGTCCCCGCAACGTTGTAGTGCGTCCAGGGAAATAATAATTATTTCTCTAGCAAAGACAAAAATCTGCGGCAGCTGAGCGAGCGGAGAAAATTTTTTTAAAGTTGTTAGGGAAAGAAATAGGAACCGACAGGACAAAAGTAGCCTCTCGCCGCCCCAAACGTGATCGTCCCAAAAGAGATGCTTACATTGAACACAGCCAGGACCACAACGATAATCAATGCTAGAAATTATTTTCCAAAAATCTTTTAAAAGGTTAACATAATAAGTTACAAATATTAAAAAACATTGAAACAACAAGTTCAAAAAAAAAATGGTGTGCGTGGAAACCACGCGCGACTGAAGTGAAACTTCGCGCCCGTTAGTAGTGTACACAATCCCCCATATTTTATGAGTATAGGATGCAGGTATGATCTTAAATGAATTAAAAAAAGACAATTTAGGATTCATTTTTGTGGATATATATTTTACATGAATTGGTGATTACATTGAAAAATGTATGGAAATGACATTAATCCATGATTGATTAGCGAATTTTTGCATTTACAACTCTCGAAGATTTAGTATTGATCATTGAGTTCTGCATTTCGAATATGACTTATACAAAATTTGTAATTATATTTAAAAATAATTCTCGTGATTTATGGAAATTCTACCCTGATTTTTATGATTCGATTTCCATGTCTCCATTCTAACTATCGGGCTCTATCATTGTCACAATTGGTTTGAGATAACTAAAATAGGACACAAATGTCTGTGACTTGATATTCGTCAAATGCCTGCTGAATACAGCATCAATCGTTGTACCCGACCTGGTTGTTGGAGAACTAACACTACTATTGATTTTTTTCTTCAAATTTCGTCAGCACCTATACCCAAATCACTCTTACATGAGAATGTTTTATATTGAATGAACTTTTTTATACAAAAATTAAAAGTGCAATGTAAGAAATTTGCTTATTTTGTATTTTTCCTTAATTGTAACTAACTTACAGTACAAAAATAATAGTTACATTTTTATGGCGTTCATTCTTTTTTATATCGCACTTTAGTTTTTCTTACAATCACGTGACCTTTTAATCTTGCTCCAAAGTTCCGCAGGAGCCCGGATGATATTCATCGTAAAAGCAAGGAAAACAAAACGTTTTACTAAAGTGCAATAAAAAAGATTGAACGCCATACATTTAACTATTATTTTTGTACTGTAAGTTAGTTAGAATTTAAGGAAGAATATAAAATAAGCAAATTTCTTACATTACACTCTTTATTTTTGTATACAAAAGTTCATTCAATATAAACATTCTCATGTAAGAGTGATTTGGGGGTATAGGCGCTGAAAAAGATTTGAAGGAAAAAAAAATGTTATCTGTTTGGGGCTCGAACCCGCGATCTCATGAATACCTGTCTAGTACGCTATCCACCGACCCGCGATCGCCGTTTGAAAGTGCCATAACTTCAACGGATTTCCGTCGCTCTCCTTGTCAGTCGGACTCAATCTTTACTTGTCAATGATCTCTTGTTTTATTGCAATATTCTTTAGTTTGTGTTATTGAAACAGAAACGTTATAGTGTTCAATTGTATTCTCAATGATAAATATTTATTGTGTATTTTAAGTACATTCATATTGACTATTCATCGAAAATGAAAATTTCTAATCTAGTACATATATATGTGGAATTGGATATAATAAATATCTATGTAATAAATACATAAATATTGTTTTATTTCCAAAATAAATCAAGTACTCTGTAACATATCGTACTTATGCCATCGAGGTTGATTCGTGACGTCACTGGGCGCTAGAGTGAGAGAGAGAGAAAGAGCTATCTCTCTCTCTCACACACACTAGTGTGCGACTAGTGTGCGAGTGAGACAGAGTATGCTCAGCAGAGCCACCCGTTTGCCACCCTGTTTATTATTTTTTTTTTTTTTGCATGGGTTTGCTCGTCCACATCTAGGGACCTGTGCCACTCTTCTGCCCCCCGCCACCCCCCCTGTTTATGCCTACTGCCAGATACTAACGCGTTATGCCATCTCCCGCCCCTGCCCTTCTCTTCGCTACGCCATCCAACGTATCCCCGACTAAGCGCTACGACGAGCAGCTGCTACAGTATGCGTTCCGAGCGCCATAGTATGCGTGCAAGCGGTGTCGCTGCCGGGTCCGACTCCCCAGTCTCGCCGTTCCCCCCACCACGTCTCGGCCTATTCCCCTCACGGGATCTTAATTTTCGTAACGCTCTGAAAATCCCAGACCCTCGCTAAAGAAGTTTCACTTCAAAAAATAAAAGTACAAGTTCGGATTCTAATTTGTCCCGGAAAGAAGTGGTTTTATTACCCCACCGGGTGGGGTAAGAAAACCACTTTGAACTTTTTTTTCAAATAGTGGTGCTCAATAATAAGTAAAACTGACATCGAAATTTTCCAGATAAATTTTGTAGCTAAAGGTTTATACTTGCAGAAAAAAATGGATGCTTGAGAATATTTTTATAAATGCAGGTTTCACAGCATGAAAAGTGAAAAAATAGCGATTCAACCCCATCTTACCCTATGTCGATGCGGTTATTTATTAACTGGAACAGGTATCAGTAAGTGAATTATTATCATTGTTATGGACGTAAAATCAAAATATTAAACGATTACCAGAGACGTGTCGATTAGTCACACGAAGAGTTTTAGGAGTTTTATTCTTGGTGGGTCGCAGTCGTGCGTCATCATACATGTACATGAACATTTTCGCCCGACAACGAACGCAGAAGAGGGCTCTTGTCATGGAACTGCCGATGATTGGATCTATTGTTGCATTAGGTATTTCATCGAAATAGGTGTGTATGGAATATAAATAGGATTCGAACGGCACCGACTGTGTATGCCCAGTCGCGCGAGTTAATAATAAAAACCGGATGGACCGTGATCGAGCCAATGCTCGAGCCTTCGATGCACGACCATTCTTCCCATGCCCAATGGCTCTCAATGCATCCACCAGAGGGCAACACGTGGCCGACATTGATGCGATATTACGTCTATGATGGAGAAACCGTTCGCGCAACAACGTGGATCACACACAAACTGACCGAGCGAACATTTTGTAAAAATAAAACAAATTGCCGGCTTCCGTTTACTAACCTCTCTCGCTTTGGTGTGTCTCGTTTGTCGAAGCTTCGTGCGATATACACGGTCCACGGTACACATTGGAGCGGATAAGGCGGGGCAGCCATTTATATTAACCTCTCTGACCTACAGCACACCTTGCCTTTTAGGCAAAATCTATTTAACAAATCATTACAATCGCGATAGATCCGTATTTGGTGGTACTAATTTCGTCGTTTATTTCATCGTTTGTTCCACGATGAGTTTATAAGCTTTGCTCGGGGCTTTTTAAATCGGGCAATCACTAACTGACGTGAGGGAAATAAGAAATATCAAGAAATAATTAGACAACCTATGAATATTTTCATACGTACAATTAATCAATATCCATTTTAATGTGTTCGTAATAAATCAATATTCATTTTTTTTCTTCTCATTGAAAGACGAGGTTGCGTCTTAAGAAAAGTTCATTTACTAATGAATTTAGATCGTTCCAAACACTTAGATACTTCAGGTGAAAAAAAATCCAAACTGCATAGAAAAAATATACAATTTCTACATTATGTATTAGAAGTATATTTTTATACGCAAACTGTGTATAATCAATATGCAATCCATACAAAAGTTCAACGTAATTTATATCCATTTTTTTATACGATATTTTGATTTTCATTGAATCACGATATCACATCAGGATCAAGATGATTTTTCGTAGATATCTATTGTTTTGCATTATGAACAATTTAGTTTTTTGGCAGATTTAATACAAAACGGATCATAGACCGATTGTATATAAAAAATACATGGCTAATTTCTATCTGAAACCTGTATAGTTTCTTCAACATAGTTTGTACATTCTTTTCCTTACTTCGGTTCGTGTGGACTTTTCCATCGATAAAACTTTTCGCGTTGGAAACGAGTCAATTTTTTTTTGTCGTTCATACAAGAACAATTGTGAATCCACACCCAGTACAAGTTATAATATAATCGGTACACGTACGACGCGTGCCTGATGCGCGCAAAAACATATTTTTCATGGCGTTCCGGGAAGCTGGCGAGTCCGGGCGCGCTTATTAACGATCGGATGTACTATGTGCCAGACGCCCGCATCAATTTCCGAGTAAAGGGAACGTGCAACGAATATGCACGCCGTATACACATAAGTGTGCTGGGTGCTCGTTCATGTCTCGTTGTAATACAGCATGCGGCTTATTCCGCGCGTATCAAGCGGTTTCGTCGGATCCAAAAAATTCTCGGAGAAAGGCTCTCTTCGATCGCCGCCACAATATATACATTCCACCGTGTCGGATCGAGTCCTCGCCAAACGCGAGAGAACTTGACTTTCTCGACGTAACGAAAATATCGCATTTTTCCCTTTTTCAGTGTTCAAAATTATGACGTTGATCGAAAATTAACTATGATTAACTATGTTATTATTACGGTTTTTATTTTGGTCACATTATTTTTATCGTTTTTAAAGCTTTGGTCATTAACAGTTATTAATTTTAAATTGAATTGCATATAACTTACTTCGTAGTCAGACGAAAGCTTCTACTAAAGATTTATAATTCACGACATTGGGATGCACTTCACAATACGAATGCGACCCTAATCACAAGATAACCATTCATTCTGAAGAATATTCCTAATTAACCAACAGGATTTCATGAACCTATCTGTCTGTTTCACGATAAATATTTTCAAATGAAAGGATTTTAATTAAATTTTTTATTCGGACTCGATAAAAACCGACCGCAAGAATGTATGGTAAACAAACTTTACACTCTTCTACAACGGAATGCACGAGTGAGAAGAGTGTTTCATCGCGGAAATCATGAAACCTACGTAGTCGTATGTTTCCTCACTCACAAGAAGTTTGTGGGAACTTACGAATAATTATATTATACTGTATGCTGCAATTTACCTGGTTAACGTTTCACACTCGAGATTTCAGTACAGCAGAACAGCCGAACAGCCATCAACATGGCCACCTAGTAACTTCACACCTCCGGATACTCCCCCATGAAAATTATTCATTTCACACCGCGATTTCCGATGTCTGTACATCAACGTCTATCTCCCTCTCTCTCTCTCTCTCTCTCTCTCTCTTTCTCTCTCTCTCTCTCTCCCTCTCACTCGTTAGTCCGTTTCGGACGTCGTTACTTCTGTTTCAGAAATAATGTTCTCTCGCACTCGTGCAACAAGCCGGTCCGGGTATTAGCATAACGCTCTTAAATAATATATCACTGGTGTTGGAAGAGGTGATGTAGGTGCGAAGGTGTTCTATATGTAAACTCTAGGACTGCTGCTTTGGTTGGTACTGCTTTCGCTGATGCTTCTGCGGTGTCGAGAGCCATCGGGCGGAGCGTAGATAAGTAACTTCCTGAGTTGCACGAGAACCACTTACACATACGGCTATATGTGAAACATCGTTCACTATATATATTTATATATGTAAACGTATATATACATATTTGTTTGTCTGTATGAAATGAACATACACATTTGGATACGTTGCATACACAGTCATTATCCGTGCTGATGCCGCGTAACTGCGAAGTTAATAGTGAAGGTGAATCCTGTGAAGTCCCTCAATGACAGTCAGAAAGCTTGTTACAGCACGACAAGTAATTCGTCCAAACTTGGTCATTAATTTTTTCATTGAATTTTCCATAAACATATAACTTTTCGGAATTTTGAGAAGTCCAGAGATTGAAGGATAATTTTTTAGACACAAACTTCAAAATTCAAACGCATCCAAGGATTTTTGTTTATAAAATAGCACACCAACTCTATCGCATGAAATTTAAATTCCACGTAGAAACTCAAACGTTAAAAGCTAAACTTCACTTCGAACGACGAAATGTATGATAAAATCTCGGACAAGCAAGCGTAACTGCAATCGAACTGAAAGTATGCGAGTTCACGAGTAAAACAATTTTTGATCATAGGCAAAACCGATTGAAACGTAGTTCGTAAATGTTTACACGGGATAAATACTTTGTCGCGGGTAGCGGGATGCGTATCGATTGGAATATGGGTTCAGAGGCAATAGCAGAGGTCAATGACAAGGTGCATCAGCTAGCGGCTTGGTTTTCCGTATTACAGGTATGTGCGATGATACATACACACGTGCGACAAGCTTGTCGCGGATCCGAGCTCGGCGAGCCACCGAACCCCGGATACTCCGGTATTATGATAGTTGCGGTGGACCTCTTTCCTGTAGCGTCGGACCACCGTCGACCATATCAAGCCCGGGCAGTTCCCACCCGTAAAGTTGGTTTTACGTGGACGGGAAGTGAAATATCGTGTGTCCGCCATATCATTCATTCATCCTAAGCGACACGATACTGGTTGCTTGGTTTTTTCTTCTCTTTTTTCGCTCCCACAACTTTTTTTTTGTTTGTTTTGCTGTTTTTTTTAATTTAAATTTTCACTGTTCTTATATTCTCCGTGCTTTCACTTTATTTCATAACCGAGACGTGTATTATGTTCATGACCGTGGGGTTCACTGCGGTCATGAATATAATACGTTCGTGATACGATAAAAATGACATTCGAAACTCCAACGAAGTCTTTCAGTTGTGTCAATTTTTTTCACGAGGAATCATGGAAATCGGACGATTGGTTACATGTCTATTTAACATTAACGAATTCAACATACAAACTCAACACACACACACACACACACACAACACAAAAAAATCAACACAAACATTATTAACACACATAGACATTATCACAAAACAGTCACAATCAAAATTGATTACTAACAATCCATTCAGAAATAACGCAAAGGATGAGAATAAATAGGAAAGTGTTCACTTCAAAGAGTAAAGTTATGGGAATGAAAATTTCCTTTCCAATCAAACTTGAAAACTAAGAATACAAGGATATACTCTACGAGTAAGTTAACGACCAAATTGAAAGACTGATTCGCGGTCGTGTGAATTATTGCTGTGCGGAAAGACACAAACCAAAAAACTCAGGGAAACCTTAAAGGAGTCAAAAAAATGAAAAAAATCCCAGAAGTCGAATGAACCCAAAAGAACTTTGGAGAACTATATATGTTGGATTATACGTTGAGAAAGGTAATGTTGATATAAATGTAGTTGGAAAATATAATGTTGAAATAAACGTAGTTTAAAGACGGTATGTTGAGAAAGCTAATGTTAAGTTTTATGTTGAGTTGACCGCATGTCAACATTTACAAATGTTAAACAGACCGGTTCCCGATTGCGTTGATGGTTTGACTTTTGCAAAATCATTGAAATTTAATCAACAATTAGCGGGATTCGCCCTTCGGTGATGCAACGAGTGAAAGGATCATACTCGTAGGAACGGAAGTAGTGCATAATGGCAGAATAGAGGATGTGAGGGGGAGAGGGGGATAGGAAAGAGTTGCTGGTTTTGAAGCGCGCAATAGCCGCCGAGGACTGTACAGTACGACTCCTTGGCGGCGGAAGGAAAGCCGCGGGTGGCAAAAGCGATAGCATCGAATCCGACCCTCTCATCTACCGCGACTTGGCTCATAAGACAAAGCTCATGTGCATGCGTGGCGCAGAGAAGCCACTCGGTTTCTTCGCATTGCTCTACAACTGCGACGACCCTGATGTGCAACTATCACTCTGGCTCAGACATTGCGTCAAACTTTGTGGCTTGTGAAAAAATAGAAACAAAAAAAAAATGCAAGATAAAACTGTTGCTCCACCTTCATCAGTGCCCGGTAACATTTTGAATTATCAAGATATCCGTCAACCTCCATTCGCAATCCTTTCATTCAGGTTCTCCGTCGACGTATTTTTCATCGATCGCTCCGAGCTCACAGTGAATTGTGAGAATTCGTAGTTTACAGAGTGACTTATTATTTATTATCAATAAAATATTTGTTCCAATGTCGGATTGAAATTTGAAACATTTTCACAGACCTTTTTTTTATCTGGAGTGAAAAAGAATTTTTTTTTAGTTTTATATAAGATGAGCTATAGAAGTACGTAGCGGTGTTAAGAAATATCGTTTCATGTAAAAATAGCGCATGATTGAAAAAAAATTCAATTTTTTACGACAAATTCATAATACATCACAAAATGCCTACGTACATTCCTCGACACTTTAATTTGAAAGCTACAGTGCAAATTTCAGGCGAATTGATAAGGATTTGTTAGACGCGTTTGAAGTTTTACGTAACATTATTTGATGAAAATGACATGCTTACCTCCGGTCTGCGATGCTTGTTCCATACAATTGGCGTTCAACATTAAAATTCTTTCGCTCTTTTTCCTTCTCGTATATATCTTAGAATCTCCGAGATAGTTGACGCGTTGAATAATTTCCCGAAGTAGGGTCGGTGTGGCGACACGCAAAAAAAAAACGATGAATTGGACTTGGATCGCGCCGAAAAATGAGCTTGGCAATGGCAACCAAATTAATTATCAAAAATCTTTCTCCCCTCGTAAAACTCAGTATAAGCGTAATTCCCAAGGCCCTGAAGCAGAATAATTTAAGCAACAAAAAAAAAAGTTTTATATTTTTGAAAATCCTAGAGTGGCGCTAAAGTCGCAAATTTGTGATTGGCGATGAAGCAACAGATGCAACTATTCGCAAGATCCGTGAGCTATTACCCGGTAATTATAAAATGGAATTCGCGAAGCATTATTTCATCCGAAACGTTGGTCGTGAGATCACAAGTGGGTACGAGCCTGCGCAACCTATTGCGATGAGGTCTCTCGCGAGCAGGTTGGATTGATTTACGTGTCCGGATGGTCGGATAGTGCTCCATATACAATACCGTGTGTCTGAACCTCTGGGGTTTCTCTGACGTTTACTCAACCCGTCGGACTCTCGCGTTCTGCAATTAGATTTTCCGGAGTTCAAGTAGCGATGCGCGCTAGGCGCATGTGCAAAACGTTTTTGAACCGAACGTAATAGCGGGAGAGCGAGAGAGATTTCTTCCGCATAATACTGACATTTATAACGCGGACATATCTACCCCTTTGCTCGTTTACCCATCATGAAAACCCGTGAGCGCTCAACCCGCTTATCGTGGCGTGAATGCATAATACAAGCGACGGCGGTTCTGCCCGCGACTCGGTTACGTAACATCGCGCGCGCGCGCTCGCTGCCCTCTACCATCGCAAAATCGCACCGCTCCAACCCCTCTTCGACCGTCCCGTATATGCGTTTTATAGGTGTTTGATCTACGATCTTTCCGACGAGATCTTATCCCTCCCCGCTCCTCTTGCTAACCCCCCCCCCCCGCCCACAGTCGTGTACCTACTTGAGCTACACACGAGCCATCGCGGCAACACGGACGATCGTGACGGTGATAACGTAAAATGAAAAATATGGTTTATCTCGCACGGACCAATTTGTAACTTCCTCCAAGTTTTAGTTTCTCAACGTGCCAGGGCCACGGAATTAAACGGAATTAATCATCGTGACTGCTGATTTATTTCAAAGATTCGTCACCGTCTCCACACCATCGGAATTATATTATCTCATGATATTGATATCTGCATTATCTTTGATGTTTGTAACAAATTTTACGGTTCTGGGAGTTGGAATTATTTTTGGGTATTATTGCTTATTGTGTTGCTGTGATGAATATCGGTTTTATATTTCGTATAATTCAAGGGAGGATTCCAGTTTCTGTCCACTAAAATGAACGTTTTTTTTTTTTTTGGGATTGAAAAATAAATAAAAACTATCCAATCAATACTTTGCAATTTTGGATTATATTCCATTGTATTTCACGTGTTTAAAAAATAATTGTTATTGATATTTATAAAAAACATCACCTGCTTACCCGCCCGTTCATTTATTATAATTATTTTGTAATAGCAAGGAAATAAATAAATGGGTCTTGTGCCAAGGCCCTTTTTTGCAATATCTATCCGTGCAACATGTAACTTCGCAGTAATAGAACTGATAGCAGAATTAAATTGATTTATTTTTATTTTTATGCAATTGTCATTGTTCATGCATTAAAAAATATTCGATTAATCAGATAATGGAATTTGGAGCGATATGATAGAATCGAGAATGCAAAATTGCAACGCTGCAATGTTTTCAATGGTAAATGCAAGATGTACGGTACGTGGTGAATACGTGCGATAAATTCTCGCGAGTTATCCCTGGATATAGTATTTGTTGCTTCAGCCGAGCTTACCGAGTTAATAACGTGGGTTTATTTAACTCGCGTCTCACGCACATAGTAACGGCCCGCGATGGCTCCGTCGAACGTCGAGTTTGGTTGCTGTTCCCGCCGATGCTGCTTCATCACATCGGTCTGTACACGAGATGTTTGGAAACAGTCATAACACCCGCAGCATCTCATCCTGAATTAATGCGAGCACTGTATCCTTCGAAACTCACGTTTTCCACTGTTACAGTCGCCCCCCCCCCTCTTTTCTCGGGTTTCCGCGGAATCGGTAAACGCCCAACCGGTCAGACGTTTAATATAGATGAACGAAACGTCTGTGGATTATCATCTTCTGGGCGTTTGGAAAATCCAGGCCAGACGGATTTCAACTTCTGCACCGGCATTTATATCTCGTGAATTTTACGTTTTTTTTGTCGTCAAATATAGCATACGATTCGCAAGGTTTCACGGAGTAGGTCAGTTTCGACAGCCGAAATATAAGAAACTGAGGACCTAACGAAAAATGAGAAATCTTTTTCTTCTCAATTTGTTCTCTTTCGAGATATTTATTTTATCGAAAAACGGATTTTTACACGATTTAGCGACAATTTCTCACAAAATTTGCCCCTCTGAATCTTATTTTTATTCAAGTAATAGCAATAAAAAAATTCTAAAAAATAACAAGCCATCATCAGCGAGGGTCGAAAGTACTGCAGAAAGTCGTTTGAGAAACGATTATCGAAGGTATAAAAATAAATATTCATATCGCACCTTCAGGAATATATTCTAGAACCATATGGGATATCTTCAAAAGCAGCAATATCGCTCCGCCTGTGCAGGAATATATTATTATTATTTTCAATAACATTAAAATTCCTTGTGGAAAAAAAACAAGGAAAAAAACGAGATTCGGACAATAAATACTAATTCTAATTCCGTATGATCGCGGATATCTTGAAATTGTGATCGAATATTTCCAGAAAATATTTTAAGGGTCAAGTTTTTGGAGGAAATATAATTCGGAAAAATCTATATATCAATCGATCCCGACTGACATCGTCCCTTAATGATTATCGCCCATCGTAGTGGTTTTATCATAGGTAACCTCAATATAATTATTCTCAAATGCATTCTCGAATTTGCACGATTTCCCCAAATAAATTGAAGAAATAATGAACGGTCGGCTTGTCGGAAAAACGTGGGTCCACCGGTAATCGATTTAACCACGGGTTTTATGACCGTCTGCGATCGTCGCTGATTGCAGCCGACTATCGGCGGTATTCGACAGTATTTCTCTCGCCACACTCTGCACATGCATCGAAAATTTAACCTTCACGCAGTGCGGAGATTTCGGCAGTGCGTTTTAATATTCTAATAGCGACCTGTCGACTCGCTTCGCTCGAGCTCGTCTCCAATCGTATAATATTCTCGTCAAAAAATCGAAACTCGGAGAGTTAAATGCTACCTCGTCACTGAAAGACACGACAGCCACTCTATTAATGGCGACTAACCGCTCCGACAGATCAACGTCTTTCTTCTCCTTTCACTCTTCGTGAAAAAAAAATAAAAAACAAAAAACAAAACCTATTATACCGGATATTTTATTCCTACAATTAAAATCCTTCGCCTATCGACATCTGGATGTTTTTTGTTATAGATACCATTATTAATGTCCGTCGCACTTTCTCAAATGCTGATGAACCGAACCCACTTTAAAGTAATAATTTATGAAAAAAATACTAGGAATCAATACATTTCATGATTAATATTATAGAATATTATAACAAAATATTACTGACCAACACTTCGTCGAATAAAATATTAATTACTCGATTTTACGACTCAATTATGAATTATCAATTACCTCATTACTCAATAAAAATTCCGGAATAAAAAAAACCTCGCCTGAATCGTAAATATTCATTTCATTTTTCATGGGATTGAATTAACAATATATTACTATTAACGTCGAATAACGTGGGATAAATTGAAATGAAATGATTTTTGCAACGAAAAGTAACTCGATGTCATCAAATTTATTTTTTGCCAAACTCGTGTGTGTTTATTAAAAAGACTTGAGAGAAATAACATGTTTGTGCACCCGCTACATTTGTAACCATCGCTGAAGCGCTTTCGCGATCAAACAAATTAGCCCGGGAACAGTGTTTGAAGCTAATTCAACAGTGACCTCTGTGATTGAACGTATCGGAATCAAACAGTTAATTATGTTTAACTTGTTATCGATCGAGCGTTATCACATTCGAGCGTAGGCGGCAACTGCACCGTAAAAACTCAACAATCGACTACATTTCATTTTAATAATCACTTTGTCATGGGGCCTTCACGATTTTTAATTAGATGCTGAAACGATAAAATTGTTGAATGTCCGACTGGGCTTGGTAAGAAAAAAAAATGGATAGTCTACCGACGAACGAATTTAATGCGAGCTAAGAAAAATGGCTGACATCGAATATAGTAAATCTAATAATGATTCTTTGGTAACCAACGGTGTACAAGGAGCTGACAGGTACCAACGTTGATGCGAGCTGGCTACGGAAACTTGATTGTCCACCGGTGAACGATTTTATAGCTCGCCTATCGACAATATCGAATGGAATATGGACTTGTCGCACGGTCGATCGATTCAGCAGGATTCCGCGTTATACGTTCCAATGAAGTTAGGTACCCAACGAGTGCGAACTCGCGGAAAGAAGTCAATTCTCGAAGGGGCAAGAGACCCACAACGGGTGACCGACTTGTTCGACATGATAATTCGCAACTTTGTACTCGCACTGCGAGCGGCCAATGACCGCAACGCGACGAAAAAAATTTCACACGCGTAAACGTTTCGAGATACAAGCGCGGCATAAGCGTTTGTATTATGTTTCACGAGTCGCTGCAATGTTGCGAAGGTTTTGCGGGGGATTGTTCGGATCCCGGGACAAGAATGAAAGAGTCGATAGGTCAGCTGAGATCCCGATCATTTCAATCGATTTGAATTCAATGTTATCCGATGGAAATAACAGCTCCGAAGAGCATTGAAACGTGATCGCGCGGCTTCTGGTTCATACATTTGCGGCGGTACGTCGCCTTTGGGTGACTTTCTCGGCTCCAGCCTCCCGCACACGCCCTTACAATATGATCTACGCAAATAATACCATCTGCATCCATGATTTTCCAGTTCAAATCGACTGTTCGACCATTCACGGATTAATCGGATTCAAATTTCATTTTCCAACTCGACGGTATGATTATAAATAAATTTCGACAGACTTGTTGTCTTATCAAATCATAAACCCCTCCGTATCTAAACTGTTTTTTTAGGGATCACCGTCTGTAAACTTACCCCAGAAAGTCCCGTCGTTGTTGTCTATCATGAGAAAAAAAATTGCTTCCTTATAATTTTCAGGAAGGTGCAAGCTGAACATTGCAATTGGCTTCCTCTGAATCGTAGGATAGTGAATGAAGAATCCTTTATGAGGAACCAAGAATGAGGGCGCTATGAGGAATGGCTATGTTTTGGCTTCCTCATAAAGGATTCATTGTTCACTATCTACGATTCAGAGGAAGCAAATTGCAATGTTTAACTTGCACTTTGCTTGAAATTATGAGGAAACAATTTGCAAGTTTCAACTCGCAGCTCGTTTGAAAAAATTCAAAAATTCATAAAGTCTAAAGTTACTCATGAATTCGGCTCAAATGCAATACCAACCGTCCTTGTGCCCATTTCTATATGTGAAAAACTATTTGGACGAATATCTCAAAATTTACGGACGCTAGCGTAGCTACAAACATTTTTGAAAAAATTCAAAACGCTGTCGAAGCCGATAAAATTCGTCAATAATTGCAAAAATTATACACATTACATTGATTCTAGAAGGCACCACGTGTGTGCAAAATTTGAATACGGTAGCTTGAACCGTTCTGGAGTTATGAACATTTGAATTTTTTTGCTTCCTTTATGAGGAAGCAAAACGTTCGAAAAATCTGGAAAAAAGAGTTAAAATACTTTCTATTCTATGTATATTTTATGGTTTGGTCAAAGTTCGTTGATTCAATAGGAATTAGATTCGGTCTGTTGAACAAATTAATTTACGACTGACAAGTGAGAAGGGTAATTGGACTCTGGGAGCGAAGAGTCCTAAGCATAGGGCAAAGAGGGCAAAGAGGTCCCAGAACATTTTCGCCCTTTAGCGTTCCATACATTTACACACGCCATACACTTATATTCTCATAATGTACGTGCTTCTGGGTGTTGACTCGTAACTGATGCACACCCACACACCCACACACACACACACAATGGGGCGATTGCGCATGGTATCGTTGTGGATATGTCTCTCGGGGTATCTGATATACGGCTATACGGTTGACGTACGTGCATATAGCGTAAGATACATTACAGAAGAAACCATAGACGATTGCCCGGTCACAGATAATGTGAGACCGAAGCAGTGAGGGTCGAGGGGTACGGGTTCGGTGGGCCAGTGGTGGATTCCCCGTGGGGGTGAAGGGTGAAGACCGTTGTGCGGGAGTCGTCGTCGCGCGGTGCGGTGTGCATGGCGGTGCGGGGGCGAAGGAGGCGCGGGACACAGCACGGCACAAGCGGAAAAAGGAACAGCGAAGAGAAGACGAGTCGGTAAAGGTGTAAGGGCGCCCTCGGAGGGTGAACGCTGGGCTATCCTGAGGCGGTGGCGGGGAGAAGGGCATCTGGCCTGACAATTAAACGAAGCCTCTCGGAAGCCCTCGAAAGCGAGCGGCCGCCGAGCAGTCAACAGCTGCGCATCTGAATACTAATTTGAAATGTTTATACAGTCTCTCGGAACAGCCAGCCCTAGCTGAGACAGACTCGAAGCAACGAGTGAGCGAGTAAACGAACGAATGAAGAAGAAGAAGAATAAGAATGAGAATGAAGACGAAGAAATGTGTGTAGCGACGGTTCACGAAGACGACGAACGAACGAACTACTCATTTGCGCATACGACTGTACCATGATCACAAATGCGTCCGGGGCGCACACTCGAGAGTCACGCTTATCACTCGGCGTCGAAAAAATGGATGAACGCTTAGGGCTTCAGGGTCGTAAAAATATTTTTCTTAATTAATACATTGTCTTTTTAGGATTTTTCAGAATTTTAATGAGCAATGAAGAATACAGATAATGGAATTAATAGCGTTAATCAGACAATTATGTTTTTGTAGCATCAAGGCTAACTTTTAATGAGCGTTGATGGAACATTATTGACTTTTCGTAGATTCGATTGTCAATTAGAAAGTATATATATATATAGGGTAAGATGGGGTGAAATCGCCATCTTTTTACTGTTCGCGCTGTGAAACCTGCATTTATCAAAATATTCTCAAACATCAATTTTTTTCTGAAACTATAAACCTTTAGCTACAAAATTTATCTAGAAAATTTCGATGTAACTTCAACTTATTTTCAAGCACCTCCATTTAAAAAAAAGTTCAAAGTGGTTTTCTTATCCTACCCGGTTGGGTAATAAAACCACTTATTTTCGGGAAAAATTAGAATACGAACTTGTTGTTTTAATGATTTTTATTATTACTAACTTATTACGTTAACCTTTCAGAAGATTTAAAAAATTAATTTCCAGTATTAATTGTCGCTGTGGTCCTGGCTATGTTTAACGTAAACATCTCTTTTGGGAAAATCACGTTTGGGGCGGCGAGAGGCTACCATTGTTCTGTCGGTTCCTATTTTTTTCCTTAACAATTTTAAAAAAATGCTCTCAGCTCGCTCAGCTGCCGCAGAAATTCCTCTTTGCTAGGGAAATAATGATTATTCCCTTGGACGCACTACAACGTTGCGGGGACGCGTGGCTTTCTTACCCCACCGGTTGCCTGGTTATTCAACTCCACTCACTCTTTTTCGCAATCGTCACGTGATCCAAAAACAAACGAGAAAATCGGAGAATCATTTCAAAATTCGGGTTCATCACGAATTGCTGTTACAAGAAAACAATTACTTTTTTAAACCCCAAGTTTTACAACTTTGACCGGTCGAAATTGTAAAACAGAAAGACAGAAATTTTGTTTTTCACATCGCTTAAAATGCTTATGCCTCTGTAAAAATGCTAAAAATGCAGATGCGGCAGTCAAACCAAATAAAAAAGTTGCGCATTATCGACCACGACTTACCTTATGAATCGCCAGTACTCGTTATATTAATTGGTTCAAATGTGAGCCTCAAATGGTTATCTTACCCGCTGGCGATTTAACCCCATCTTACCCTATACGTATTTTTTAATTTCGTCACCGTTAAGCTTCTATAGAAATTTATAGAAAGTTAGTGATGCGAATTTTCTATTTATTTGTACGACTTGGAGGTAACGTGCGGGGCGAATAATTCAACGATTTTAATCGATTATAGTTTGACGGGTGAGTAAGGAAGCGCGACGGTGTGACTTGTATTCCCATTGGAGAGTTCGGACGATTCGTTATCCCCGCGTCGAACCCTCATTTCCATACTGATTTCACGGCTGTCACGGTATAACACATGACGAACGTATACAAATATTTATGAAGATGTAATCATTATTTCGATAAGCGGGACTCAAATCGAGATGAGCGGCCGAAAAAGTAAAACCAACACGCCGGGGGTACGGTAGATCAGCGTGGCATAACCGCCGGCGGGACCCCACCCCCCGTTTGGGTTTCGCGGGAGGGTTGAAAGTGCGAATATCAACGCGTCGACGCGCTTCCCCCGGGGCCGACAGCTAAGATCCTACTTCTGTACTCCAATATCAATATTGGGGTGCGTGGCCGACCCCGACAAGGGGCTCACTACAATATATGTGTGTATATATGTATATATATATATATATATTTTTTTTTTTCCATGCCTAGTCGAGGGAGAGTTTCAAATAATATTTTCACACACATCTAATCGTGTTGAAAACAAAATAAAACGATATTTCGCGAGTTCACATTCAAATCCCAGAATACGAGTTTATTTTCATTTTGGTGTTGCTGATGGAAAATTGCATGGGAATAAAATGGTGGAATATTATTGTCGAAATGATGACAGAATAATTTATCAATCATACGAGCGAAGTTTGTTAGAAACTCGGTAATTCTATAAAATTCAGAATTGATGTTTAAAGAATTAGTTTTATTAAATAAATTAATGAAATTATATATGAATTTGGGGGAATTTTGAAAACTGAAATAGCGAATGCATTTTTTGGGAAAAAAAATATTTTTGCATATTCTGCCCTAAAACGGACGTTCAACTTGCTCAATAAAATCAAAAGTATTTTCTTTCTGGAAGACCATAAATAGACGCAAATTTTCGTTTTTACGTTAAATGTAAATACGTAAAATCCTGCCAAAGATACAGCCATTTGAATGGGAAAATAAAAAAAAAATCGGCACTCGGTGAATATATTGCAATAAAATAACTCAATTTTTTAAAATTATTTGTGGAAGAATTTTTTTTTAGTGGCTGAAGTCACTTGGAATCGCTCATATGTATGTATGGTTATCATTTTTACATTTCATTGGGGATTCAAAGGTTCGGCGTTGAAAAATTAAATTTTTTTTTCAAAATTTCCCTTTGCGATGCCTCGACACGTATGACAAATCTTTAGAAATAAAAAATCAAACAAGCTGACTTACGAAATGACGTGTATTTTAATAAATTTAAAGCGGCTCAAAGGTTTATGCATGCGGAGATCGCGGATTTGTCTCGGTAAGCTGAGAATCTCCACGTGCAACGAAGAGTCCCGGTCGAGTTTGATGCTTCGCCGATGCTTATGGCTCTCGCCCAGTGTGCGTATGTGTGTGTGTGTGTGTGTTTATATATATATATATATATATATATATATATGTATATATATATATATATAGTGATACGTAACACAGGGACGATGAGGCTGCATCCCCTTTCGCCGTTCCAGCTTCTCTTAATTTTCGGCCCCATCCGTAAAACGACCCCCGTCTGCCACGGCGACCGAAAATGGTACGCGTAGGGTGGCTGTGGACAAGCACGTGTGCTAGCTACACACCCGCTTCGCACCCTTCCCCCCCGTTTCTTATTTCGTTCCACGTTGCAAGGTGCTAGCGATTATTGTGTTTTACACACTTGATATGACGTTCATCGTGTATCTACGTCTCATTGTCCGTTGAAGAATTCACTCGTCGTCGATTTAATCTCGAGCTAAATAAAATAACCATAATCAGATGAAGTTGATGAAATTAATGTAAGCTGAAGCAAAGCAAGTAACTGCCTCTGTTCCAAATTCAGCTGAAGCTTACATATTTCAACCAATGACATTTATCAACGTATCAATTAATAATACATTAAGAATTGAAATTATTATTTTTCAATTATGATTAATTTTGGACAACGACTTTTTAATTTTTTTCTTATATACAAAGTAGGTATGTATGAAAATTGAAATTATCGCAACATAAAAAATTTAACAGTTTAATTATTATTGTCCATCACCAGGTTTATCGCTGATTATTTATTGCATTCAATAATTGACTCCGCTTGCCAATGACTTACGCTGACATCTTCATTTAGGAATTATTTATGTTTTCCCGCTGACTGCAAGAAAGACACAAAAAGTGTATATAATTACTCGCAGTTGTCGTGGTCCAATTTAGTGAATGTGCGTTATCCATTGGCGTTATATTACACCCAATTGACGACACGCAAGTTAGTGGACTTCGTGTGTCTCATATGGTTTCTGCACTTAAAAAACAAGATGGGACGACGTTATATCTATATATATATATATATATATATATATAGCATTGTAGACAGTCTACACTCAATGTCTTGAGACAGCAAAAACAGCAACCTCAATCAGTCGAAACAATTTTCGATCAACGGTACATTTCTTTCAAAGCTATATAAATAATCTCCATCCTTATCGAATGCTCAACTTTTTTTTCTTTTTTTTTCGCGCACCCCAGTCGGGGGAATCGATCAGAGTTCCGGGCTTCGCATTACGTTCCGATCGTAATATACTCGGTCTATCCAGCTTTTTCGATTTTCATACCCCTCTCTCGTAACTGTTTTTCTGTCACCCATGCCATCGATCAATCAATTGAAGATTGCGCACAAGCGACGCGTGCATAATGCCGCTATTGACCATCAATAATGGTCAGTGGTTTTTTTTTTTTTACTATCAACGTATCAGAATGATTTATACGATCGAAAACCACGCTCGGATAGAGCAGGCAGGTTATGCAGGAAAAAGTGATATACTCGAGACCCTCATACCAGCATAAATTGATAAACACCACTAATACACACAGTTTAGTATCGAGTTGATACTTATGCTAATATCGTATGCAAAGGAGCCAACATTTTATATAATCATGATGGCTAATTAATTCACGACATGCATGAGAATGAATAAAAGTCGGTGACCGACAACCCTATGCATGAAATGTTGGCCCAACATACATTATCAAAATATAAAATATTTGAAAAAACTCTTTTTGTCATATATTGTGTGAATACTGGACTGGTCGTTGCTGCCAGACTGACTGCAATACGACAGACTTCACTTCAATTTAAAAAGCCGAACTAATAAAAACTTTTCGGATGGTCTACAGTGGTTGAAAAAATTACATCCCCACGACTCTCGAAAAGAATTATACTTCATAAATGGTGTGCCAAAAAAGTGAAACTTTACTTCATCAAACATAACCCATGTGTATCTTTATTTTTCCGACTCATTCGGCAGTCGGATTTTCCGAGAGTTGTGAAAACAAAAAAATAAATAAATAAATAAATAAACGGAGCAAAGAATAAAACCCGAAATTTTTGTATGCGTGTTTGCATGTTATATTCTCAACGAGTCGGGTCTATGAATGGACGTCAGGTTTCATTGGGAGATACCGCGGGTACCGGGTAACGAAACTCGTTCGCCGAAAAGCCCGAAGGTCTTTGATCCCGGAGAAGTGCAATTCTTAAGAGAGCGGTAGTAGCATCACCCGGTCGACGGCATATTCCCAAGAGCCGGTGGAGGTCTCTTCGCGAGGAGAGAGAGAGAGAGAGAGAGAGAGAGAGAGAGAGAGAGAGAGAGAGAGAGAGAGAGAGAGAGAGAGAGAGAGAGAGAGAGAGAGAGAGAGAGAGAGAGAGAGAGAGAGAGAGAGAGAGAGAGAGAGAGAGAGAGAGAGAGAGAGAGAGAGAGAGAGAGACGGACAGAGAGTTGAGCGAGACCGTGAAGCCCGGACTAGCGTTGGCGCACAGTTTATCCATAAAGGGTCCAAGCGTCCCTCGTAAAAGTCTGCGAACGTCGGAACGTATACAACGTTACTCCCTAGCTGACCGGCCATATATATATTCGCCGAGTAAAACCATAACCACCCTTTCCCTTGTGCCGACCTTATGGACCCGTGCGCGTGATGGTCAAACTCCATCTCTCCATCCTTTTCTCTCTCTCTCTCTCGTCATCTTTTCTCGTTTTTCATTCGCTTATTCCACCCGTTCTCCACCTTCGCCATCGTTTCATACTCACGATCATCCCCTATTTCGTGCTATCAATATGGGCGCGATATAACCCACGCTCGAGTACGCGGTTTTTATCGATCGAAATACCGCTGATTTTTCTCTTTTTCCGGGGCGCGATGTATTTTTTTCCACTCGTTTTTTTTTTCTTTCGTTTCCGCGTTCACCAATCCTGCATACACGCGTTCACTCGTTCACATCCTCTTTCATACAGCATGTGAACGTTTTTTTATTTTTTTTTTACTTGTTTTTTTTTTCTATTTATTTATTTTTTATTTCCTCATTCGTTCCATGCGGATTTTTATCGCGAAGATGAAAAGACTATCGCGAGGGCCTTTCACGAGAGAACCCCGGTGATCCTCTCATGGTTCCACGCGCACCCCGGCAATACCTGAACCCTATACATGTGCTTTCTACCGGATTCTATTTTGCCGCGCGCGCGCGCGGACGCGCGTCGAAACCGGACGAGCGAATAAGCGTGAGCATTCATTCCACGAGAAAAAATACCCGCGCAGTTTCGCGTGTACATACCATCCGCGAGTCCGGCAATCGGGGCTTACGGTTATCCACCCGTATGCTTCTATATCCTCGACAAACACTCTTTTTCTCTTCCATTCAGTCGTCGAACGACTGTGCGGAATGGCCAAAGCGAACTCTCCGCGAGCCTTTGCCCCCCTCCCCCCCCCCCAGCCCCACATCGGCCTCGGGCAAAACGCTTCGCAAATCGAAAACGATGATCGAACGTATTCGATACATCGCTTATGGAAAGATTGCTCGACACCTGTGAACCCTTGAAAAAAAAAAAAAAAAATAAACAGCAAGATTTAGCAATTTTATTCCGACAACCTGATTTCGCGAATATGTTTATTTATTTTATTATTTTTATTCATAATCGAATTTTTCGCATCAAGACAATAGGCACATTGTTACTATTAGATCGAACGATTATCGATATCATGAAAAATTATCTTACGCCGAAATTCGTTTGCAGTGAAAGAATATTACCCGACGATGATTTTTCAATAGTTAAAATCTATCGCAATTGGTGAAAACTTATGCAATCGGCCAGAAGCTGTCTCAGCTTTAAAAATAGGCTCGCGAACTCGTGAAAAAAATGGTTGAATCACGACTGACTCGTTCGGGATAAAATTTCCAATCAGTTGCACAGTGCTTGGATTATCGGTAAATTGCGAAATACCAAAAAAATAAAAAAGTCATATTAATGAAGTAGCATTAGTAGCCCGCTTGCTTCATTCAGAAATGTTCTTATGAGCGATTGACTCATCAACACGTGAGAGTCGGATAAACAGCGTGGACGGTTTTTTTTTCCAATGAAATTCTGCATTTATGGTTTTGGGAACGACAAAAATCGATTCGCCCTCGAGCTATGGTCATTCGCTGTCTCTGTTTCCTTCACTACTTCTCTGTTGCTTTTAGCCTCCACTACTGCCGCTGCGTGTAAACAGTTAATCTAAATCCAGAGCAAGCAGCAATGTAATGTTATGCGGCGCGCAAGACTCATTATACTTGTAAACCAGCAGGGAATACGTCCCGTGACCACGACCCAAACTTACAATATATATATATATATATGTATATCTCTGTGTACGTATGTACATATATATAAATTCTACTACAGTCGGTGCAGCAGCCAACAAGGTTTCACAAATACGTACACTATTCCACATGCGAGCCTGCGTCCAAATACCTATGTACTCTCCGAGTGCATGGAATACATGCACTTGCTCACACCGTTGAATCAGCACTCGAATAGAGCCGTTGCAATAGTGTATCGGGTCCTCGAGTCTGAGATAAAACGAGTGGAGAAGAGAGCAGTACATCTTATGGTGATTACTGTCACTCTCTGTTTTCTACTTCACACAATTACTTTTATAAATTCAGCACGATAAAAAATACATTACGTATATACGTCATGCCTATTGTTTTTTTTTTTTTTTTTTCACCTATCCAATCCACGATTTCGTATGAATCACATAAATCTCATTGAAGGAATTTTCCGGAAAGGCGGCATCGTCCAATATTACATTTTTTGGAATTGTGACTCAGATATTATTTGAAGGAAATTCGATTCCCTACAAAGTGATATTCGGCGAATGCAGTTTCCAATAATTTTCGTCGATTTGGGGATTAAATGAAATGAAAAGTTTATTTTGCATGTTATTTGAACGGAAAAGCAGAACCGACTTGCATTTGCGATTGGTAAAAAACAAACATTTTTCATCTTGATCTTCGGACAGATATTTTTGAGGCCAACCACTAACGTTTAAGTCCGCAAGACCAAAGAAAAAAGTATTTTTTTGACACAAACTATTGCGCACATTTATACTTTACAACGGGTTGATGTATTATTATAGTATTATAATTATTATTATTATTATTATTATTATTATTATTATTATTATTATTATTATTATTATTATTATTATTGTATTGTATTTGTTACACCGATCTCCGAAGAGTTACGGGCGCCTCACTTATCCGTTGTTTCCGAGTTCTCTTCCACGATACCGGAGCTAGTCTAAGCGATAGCTGACTGTAAACAACGCCGGGCGCACAGCTACAGTCGTAGGTCGTACGTCCTGTATCTGGAGCTTCGTCGTTGCCCAGCCGCTTATCGTCAGCCACGCTATTCGGCATCGGGAATCGAACCCGAAAACTCGCTTAATGATCATATTGACATGTTCAATATGCATCATGGACCTCCAATTTTTTTCAACGGTGGATTCCGAACCACCGGGAGAACACAGAAAAAAACACATAGAAAAAATTTTCCATTGGTGTCGACGCCGGGATTCGAACCCGGGACCCATGGGTCGGGAACCGGGCACGAAACCAACCGGGTCACTGCGTCTCTATTATTATTATTATTATTATTATTATTATTATTATTATTATTATTATTATTATTATTATTAATATTAGAGTATAACGCTCCAAGTTATATTCCGACCAGGGTTTACACGCTGTGAACGACGTCTACGGTGATTTATTTCGTTCCATCCGCAATCTGCCCCACCTACCCCTTTCGCCTATGTACACAACTGGCGCACACGAGAACTTTGTAAACTCCGTGGCACGAAGAACAATGGTCAGAGATTTAACACGGATAAGATGAATTTTTACAAAACATCATTTCCACCTTAGTATCCCCGAACGGATTTCCACAGCGAAGAATCACGTTGAAGCGTAGCGAACGGCGTTGTAGACATTTTTATTATGTTTTTTTTCCATGCCTCTCGATTGTAGAAATAGAGCTTTATATACTATTTACACAAAATTAGCAAAGCTAATTGTGGACGGATTTTCGTATCGTGCATCGTCGAGAATACTTGCGTACTCATGGTGGCAAACGTCTTGTGTGCCAGTTTACCAACTATGTCGACAAAAAACCCTCACAGTGATATTAGTGACGCATAAAAAGTTCTCTACGATAAATCAATATCTTTTTTGTCGACGAATTTCCGCAGTTCACGTCGTTACGAGGATGTTCATAGAATCTCTATAAAAAAATAATTCAATCGAAGCATTGTTGAGAACAATGGATATTCCATTCAACGATATTTGTTTAATCATAATTATTTAAATACTGTGATTATATATGAGCGATTCCACGTTACTTCAGCCACTAAAAAGAAAATTTCCACAAATAATTTTAAAAAAATTATTAATAAGTTTATTATAAATAATTTTAATAAAATTGAGTTATTTTATTGCAATATATTCACCGAGTGCCGATTTTTTTTTCTGACGGTTTTACCGTTAATTAACGTTTTTTTTTTATTTTTCCATTCAAATGGCTGTATCTTTGGCAGGATTTGACGTATTTACATTTATAAAAAACGAAAATGTGCCAACGAGCATTGATTATCATTAATTTCCTTTTTAAGGAGGCTTCTGAACTCTCATAAAGCGACTGGAGCACATAAAAAACAATAAAACTGAAAAAAATCTATTAAACAAATCGGTAAAATTACTCATTACCGATTACCGATCCCGCGATGTAAAAAATACCAAATTTTTTGTTTCGCATTCAGAATTTGGGGAAATTTTGAAAACTGAAATCGCGAGTGCATTTTTTGAGAAGAAAAATATTTTTGGATATTTTGCCCTGAAACGGACGTTCAACTGGCTTAAAAAAATCTAATGTGACTTTTTTCTGGAACTCCATAAAAGACGCACTTTTTCGTTTTTTACAAATGTAAATACGTCAAATCCTGCCAAAGATACAGCCATTTAAATGGAAAAATTAAAAAAAAAGTTAATTAACGATAAAACCGTCAGAAAAATTAAAAAAAAATCGGAACTCGGTGAATATATTGCAATAAAATAACACAATTTTTTAAAATTATTTGTGGAAATTTTTTTTTCTTTAGTGGCTGAAGTCACGTGGAATCACTCATATGTAACGGAAATTATTAATTATCTCAACGTCAGAAGCTCATGGTAATCCAATATCAATGTCTTCCCATGATCTTTCGTCTTTCTCGACAGAGAATGAGGAAGGGGTAGAACAGTCGATATATTGGTCTTCGGTTAAAACGACATTTCGTTATCGTTCGACTCTCGCATAATTCATGCCGCATTAATCGCTATCGACATAATCATACAATTTATGACGTACGTCCGTGACCCGGTGTGTTGGCTCACCCGAAATATTTTCATACACGTCATTATACTTTATTCATGCATATAACTCATCGCGGAGTAGGAAACCGTCAACTCGTCCGTGTTTCACGGGTTCCCCCGGGGTCACGGATTTATCGTTGTTTTATAATATCTCTTCTACTCTTTATGGTAAAAAAAAAAATAAAAAAAACAGAACCGTCGGCTCGACGGCTTTTTATAATACACGACGTCGTCGGTTGTTCACGAATTCGGGGTTTCTATGATTGTTTTCATTTATATTTATAAGATCCATATCGCGATGAACCCATGGGCAAAGTTGAAGAACCGATATTCGACGAGCTATGGCCGAAGCAACGTGGGCCACGTCGAGCTACGTCATTGGGCCCAACGTTTAGCCCGGGAATATATGAATGCATCCGCTCGATTCCCCGTTTACGACACTATTTTCACGGTCTTCGACCATAAAACAAAGCCCGGGTCGTCAACTCGAAAAAGAAAAAAAAACAAAAAAGAAGTTCGACCACGCTTCTGTTTTTTTTTTTTTGTATCGTTACGTTTTTCATGTATATCTATTTGTGTATATTGTACACCACACTATCATACACGATTAGAAATTCAATGCGTCGCTTGCCCGCATCGTTATACGCGACGGAGCAACAGAAAATAATGTTTCCACGGAGGATCGACGGCGCATATACCACCGGCTCTAAATATATATATATGTATATATATATATATATATATATATATATATATATATATATATATATCTTTCTCGTTAATACTTTTCTCTTTCGTTATATGCATAGACCGAGCACATAAACATACGGGAATAATACTGATGTATGCGCTGTGCGAACGATTCCGATGGGTTATACGGGTCCCACGATTCCGAACCTTTTTCAACCGCCACTGTGTATCTCCGATGGTTTTCGTTTTTATTTCAATTTCTTTTTTTCCCGTTTGTTTCTTTTTTTTTCAACTTTTCCACTGTCTTTATGTATTTGCTTTTCATTGCCGTACGTTCGAAAACGACAAAGACGCGCGGGGAATGATAACTTCGAAAAAAACTGGGATAAGTCGAGTCACACACGCTCATCGTATTTATTCTTTTGTCTCGATAGCGGTTTTTTCGTAACGCTAAATAAGAAACTCGATGCGCGTTGAACGAAATGGTTTTCTTTGACTGTGTTTTTTTTCAATGGGAAATCGAATTTGATTTTAGTTTAGTAAAATTCGATTTCGATTGAATCGAAAAACTTTTGGTTGTGGTTCAGTTACATTAATTTTGCTTAAAAATGTACAAGTAAAAATTCATTGAACGATCGGAAATAAATGTCTATTATATTATGAATACTTCGCACATGATTTTCGGTGCATCTTTCTCACTTATGATTCTAAATAAATCTAGAATTTAAAAAAAAATGTTAAACCCATTTTTCTTGCCAGTAGAACATTTTTGGCGTGAAAAGTAACACCGTAGCTTGACAAACTTTTTTTATTATGGTTTTAATCGTTAAACATTAAATCATCGAGTCCCCCGAATTTACGGTTTGACACTTTATACCCAAAAGGCACCAGCTGTTGAGCGCGACTGCGCTCTATCTATATTCCTCAATTGACGGAATAACGAGACGGCACGACGAAGGCGAACGTCGACGACCGCATATCGCCATTGTCGAACATATCTCACCGAGTGGATGACAACTGGTGCGCAGGAATCGCCGTGGAACGAACGCCCGGTCAACCGAAATGTGGTCATCAATTTATATTAGCATTATTTTTGGATGGTCCCCATATGGCCGATATAACCGACCGATTCCATCGTTTCCATTTATTTTTCGCTTCCTTCCGAGCTCTCGATCGTTTATCCAATTTCATCAATGAGGTCGCAACAGATATATAAAAACGAATTTTCTGCGACAGCATCGATTTCAACGAGAAATTAGAGTGATTATTTAATCATCGAATGAATAATCTAACGTCGACAAATCAGTTATAACTATTATCGCGAACATGATAAATATTTTAGTCGCCGTCGATCGCCATCGTTCGAGCGACGATAATAATAACGGAAGTACAACATAAATCTGCATATTACGATAGAGGCAGCATAATCGTAGAGGCGGGGTACGACAATTTCGTGACGGACGTATGTATTATACACAAATTATATTATCGTATTAGGTGACTAATGATACGGCAGTAAAAGATAAATAAATCCCACGCGAATTGAGGGACAATTACTGTGATGTGCCCCTGCGAAAGACGGTCGATCCACGTGTCATATCGATAAATCTTTTCGGAAGTCGAAGCATTTCCATGGTTCGCAACTGCGCGCGGAAACGTCGTGTCGACGGGTTGTCATAACAGGGGTCGGTTGACACGTGCCGAACGCGCCAACCCAAATCACCGAGCCCTCGTGTATGCATTCATAACCCCGTGAATACTACCGTTCTCCCTTCTTTCCCGAGTTCATGCTCCTTTCGAGTTCGCTAAACATGCCCCTACATCCGAGCACGTGTGGGTTACTTTATTTATATATAGATATATATTAGGGTGGGTCAAAAAAATCGACTATTTTTTTTTTTACTTCTTTACCCGATAAGTAGGTTTCTAGACACCTTTAGATAATTCACAGCAAATTTGAGCTTTTTATTTAAATGTTAAGATTCTCCGCCACGCAGTTTTTCATTTTTTTTGCAATATCAGAAGAAAAAATTCATATCGCTCTATCAACTGATATTTTAAAATAGCCCTCCTTTTATACTCGTAGGAAATTGTCCGCTCTACAAAAAAGATCTCTTACAATTTTTTCGTAAACCTCACTGTTTTAAAGATATTCAAGGTTCAAGTTTGATCATTTTTAGACAAATTTCTGTTTTGCTTATGAATTTTATAACTCGTTAACGAAAAATCATTATGGAAGGCGCAGTACTTAGTTTTGTGGAAAATTCACTGCTCTACAAAAATGGTCTCCTATGAATATTCGATTGAATTAAGCGTTTAAAAGATATTCATCGTCGAACTTCAATGCACGCCAATTTTAACAGTTTTTGATTGATAATTCGGAAAATTTTAATTTTGTTTATGAGTTTCAGGGAAATTCATACGAATTTGAGTTTCGATCGTAAAATGAACTATTATAGAAGTTCTTTGTTTAAAAATTTATTTGAAGCTTTTGTTCTGATAATATTTTTATAAATTTTATCTCTAATAATTTTATGTCACAAGGTCCGTAAATGGGGTTTGAAGCGAACGGAGTAAGCGTAAAACCGCACTTTTACGGACAGCGTGACATAAAAATTCGTACGACACTCGTACGAAAAACGTTTTCTGGACTCGTGTGATTGCAATACTCGCCTTCGGCTCGTTCTGCAAACTCACACTCGTCAGAACATTTTTTTTCGTCCCAGTGTCATAATATACTATTAAATGACGATCGTGATGTTATTTTTTTTTAAAGCGTGTGTTCAAAACGTATTTCAGAACTTTTTTCTACATAGTATACATTGTATACTATATAGAAAAAAGTTTGACCTTGATCAAGAAATTTTAAATTTGGTTGGAATTTCCATCGATGAAGATAAAAAAATATGTTTAGCGCAATATGTATCTTATCGATCTAAATTTCAATTAAAGTTGAAATTTCTCAATTATTCCAGTTCAAGAATTAATTCAAGCCGATTTAATAAAAAAATATATTTTTTGAACGTAAAAATTAAGGAAAAACAATTTTTTTTCGATCAATTAAAAATGGTCATTATTTTTATGATGCTTTATACTGTTCGCTCGCCACTGGCCGATTCAAAATCGTCGCCGGGAATTGTACGTCGAAATTTAGGTTCATGTCCAAAAGCCGTTACGTCACACAATGCCGCCGAGAATTCTCCAAACATGTGCGGGTGTCCGGTGGTGGATAATGGCTGTGAGCGATGGCCAATCGTTATTTTACGATACTTGGAATGAAAATATATCGAACGAATGGAATGGAGACAGTAGTTGTGGATGACGCGTGCACACGTCATAGATCTGTGAACTATACTCCCTTATTTCCTCTTGCACGTTCATTGTCGACGGTTCATCGAACACGATGCATTTCTATTCGCCCTTTGGATTATTATTTCGTTCTCGTGTGTTGTCAGAGTGCTGTTTCCGATCAGGAAATGCGAACGCGGGGCGTATAGCGACATCCGCGATCGAGAACCAACAGTTTGATCGTTAGTTTCTTATTGATAGGATTTTGAAGCAAGCACGTTGGGTCAATGGAGCATAAAACTGTGTGAGCTTGACATCGATGACTCATAGATATCCAATAATAACTTGAATAATTTGGATGTTAATATTATACACACGTTTGGAAATTTGTTGCAAATGTTATTTCTGGATGTTTCGAGACATTTTAGACATTCTAATATAAAAAGCCCGTTAAAAAAAAAATATTAACCGCTTAAAGTGTTGAAGTTATTTTCTATGTGAAAGCAATATTCGGTGGGATGTCGAAAAACAATGGAGGCTTTTGGTTGGGAAGAGCCTTCTGTTGGAAACGATGATCGATGGAAGGTTCACTGCTGCTACCGATCATCGGGATCTGAATTTAATCAGTGAACACAATATGAACGTATCGAAGCATAGAATTATCATCGCGTGGACGAGCGGGCGATGAATTTCGCAAGAGTGGGTTTCGAACCGTGGTACGTTCGAGTCGAGATGTAAAACGAGACCCATCGCCGAGGGTAGCGAGAGTGTGGAGTGAGGACAAATTGGAGTCTCTGTGAAACGTTGGTCCGCTGCGTTTAACCGTCGCAAAACGATTCTGGATGGTGACATCTGTGTCAATAAGGTGAATCCTCTTGAGGGTGACGACTGGACTGGGCCCGGCGACGTCGAGCCTCACCGAAAACGCGATCATCCTCGTTCAATCATTGATTTTATTTGGTTAATAAAACGATTATCCCACCCCCCCGAATAACGAGGGAATACTGCTCGACACTTCTCGTTCGCATCGTCGAAAAAAAAAAAAACCGACTGTCGTCAAAGCTCCGTTGCAACGGGTCTATCTTTCGTCCCGGTTCATTGTGTCTCTCTGTGTGTGTGTATCGGAGCCTCATCGACCCTCCACAGGCGTGGGCGTTCATCCAAAAATGTAATTTACATCCTTTTATGTTGACGAAATTGAAATATTTGCGAATTAATTCGTGAGAGAAGCGAAGACGGATTATGGGTCGAGCCATTATGGGAAAGCGGCGCTGTTTTTTTTTTTGTTCCCGCACTTTACGTCTCGTTTTTCCGCTCCCGGTCGGTCTCGAATCGCATGAATCTTCAGACACTTCAGCATCGCCGGCGAAGTCTGGTCCGGAGCCTGTTGAGAATCAGCGCGGTAACACTCGTAGCACCTCAACTCCCTCTCCCTGTCTATACTGTCCCTGTCAAAGAAAGTGTCGCCTTTCGCATTTTAATCATTTTCTTTTATTCATTTAGAAAAAATGGCCGATCGTTCTTCATTTTCGACGAAGATTGGATTCAATTATGCGAGCAAGATTTTTATCTCGTTCGACTACACCATGAAGAATGTCACTTCCCCCCCGCGATGTATCCAGGGGATAAGGTTGGCGTACATCCGGAGCTATCATCCAAAAATACACGATTCGGATGTGTCCGTTATTTCTGTTAATCGCAAAAGTTTTTATGAAAATCGAAATCAACCAAATTGTGGCTTCGAATTAATTTATCGGAAACTTTTTAGAGTAGATGAAATTTTTTCACAATAAAAAAAAAGTATTTTGTATGCATCTGCTTTTATTTCGTAACATTCGATTTCTTCGACCATTGACCATTTCCAAATTACTATTCGTGCACGGATATTTTTACTTTTTCATTTCCCCGAATTCGCCGGATGTGAATTCCGGAGTTCAATAAATCGTTGTGCTGTCGATTCCAAACCCACGGTGAATATCAATGAATCGCGTCACGAAAAAAAAAACAGATACAATATGATCGCCGAAAAGCGATAGATTCAAACGAAGAAGGGCGGATGAGAGACGACGAAGACGATCGGGCGTACGGAAAAATCATTGATGAGTAAGGAACAAGGATTTCCGAGATAACCCGGACATAATGTTCGTCGGAGTGAAAGAAGTTGCGTGGAAAGCGCGCACGAAGGATGAAGATGGGAACGGGGGATTGTTAAACCGGTTGGCATACAATAATCCGCGAAACGCCAATACCACCCTCTCCTCCGGCGTATTCAATTAATTCTCCGGAAAATTTGTCGCTCGTATTAAATCTCGAAGGATTAAAGGCAATCTCGCCTACGGGTTTGGTCGACTGCCTCGTCGAGCTTGCCTCCCATCTCTTCGTCACCGTCTACGTCGCTCTTATCCGCTTCGTCTTTCTCCGATCCCCGTCACGACCTCGCAACCGTATCCCCATCCCCAAAGCCGAACATAAAAGCTGCCTGTTTGACTACAGTTTCTGTTACAATGTTGGTGACATCGTTGTACTTGGTTTCTCCGCTATCGCCACGCTGAACGAGTTCAAGATAATTTGAGACTATCGGTTGGGCAATGGGCACGAGCAGCTTCCACGGGAAAAACCGTGAATCTCGTGAATGGTCCCCATGCATCGATCTTACCAACGAGACATAAATACCATTTTATTCAGTACTGTGATTCCAAAAAAAAAATGTAATTCGTCAAACCCCCAGCCAGCATCAACGGAATCCACATTGCAATTGGGCAGTTAAGGGGACTAGGCAGCTAGAATAGGCCAAAAATGCGATCAAATTCAAATGGCATTTGTGAAGAAACAAAATAACGAACATAAATTTGATTTTTTTGATGTCAATGAAATGTTTTCATTGACATTTCGGCTATTAAATTAGCAGGTCGCAGCTTGAAAATTATAAATATACAAAGGAGATACGGGCTGATGAAGATGGCGAGGCGTTTCACGCATTGCTTCCGTTTAACCACGATTCCGGGTGGCCGATTCAAGTTTCGGCGAATTTTCAAAAGCCATTCTCTTCGGAATATGTTCCTCCACAGATTGAACCTAAAATTGAAAAAAAACCATGAAAATTACGGAAATGGCGGGGAAAATTCAAAAAAATTCGAAAAACGGATGACATTTTATGACATTTGTTGTATTAACAATAATAACAAATTAATTTTCTTGCATAGAGTTAGGTTCACTTTGTAGAGAACATTGATAGCGCTATTTAAAAAAAAACAAGTCGATATCTTCAACCGTTCTTGCAGGTAGCCGCTGCGGACTACCTGCTCAGCTGGGCGCGGCGCGCCATCCGTGTACGGAGTGTTCTTTCCTCTCCTGAGCTCAAGTCTGCGAATTTTTTAGTGTGCTTTGCACCAAAATATTCGGAAGAGATTGCAGTAACAGAATACGAAAAAAAAATATGAAAAAATTCTAACTTTATCGCTGCCTAGTCTCTTTAATTCTCAGCCAATTGACAAACGACTCTCAGATTTTTTCTTAGAATTGCTGCATATTATGATTCTATTAGCACTCAGTGTAAAACTCATCTCTGCTTTCCATCAACCCCAAAAAGGGTGCATTCATAAATGTTCATCATGTATACACGACAGTGCATATACGACAGCTAACATGATCCATCCATGCATCCAGAGATTGCGCTAACAGAGCCGGGAGCCGGAATGTAAATAAGTTAACCTCGCTAGCCTCGTCACTGTGGGCTTCAAACCTTTATGCCTCCGAGTCGTGACCCTGACTAGCATTGCCAGCAGCGAGCAGCAGTTTACCGAGGCGTTTCGGAGGGTCCACGTTGTGGGAGGGTGACCGAAGGTCCTGGACGAAGTAGCCGGGTCCTTATAATCGTCACTATACGCGCGTTAAAAGGGCGTTCTGACTGCTCACCCATGCTCAGACCCTACGTAAAATAGACAGAGAGGACAAATCGTGAGGGAATACGTTCCCGTATAATTCGTTTTCACTAAACACGCGTGGCGATACACGGCATATGTATACGACGTTGGTATTTCAAACGCGTGCCCACTGCGTTTTCTTTGCCCTTCCGCCTTATTAATTATCGGTGACGTTCGTTTCCTCGCAACTGGTCCCGGGATCTCAGCTCCGCAGTCCACGCTGCAATATGTCGATGCACAGATTTTCCGTATAACCGAATGAATGTCGTCTAGTTGCCGTTGGCACGCGCCTCAACATTCGCCCCGGGCGTTCCGGCTATTTATAGGATTTTAGAGCCAGACCGCCACCACCCGTCAGCACGCGTGGATGGGAAAATCGTGGTTCTGGTAATACAAATGCTTAATATCCTCGTTCGCTCGGTTTTTGTTTTCCTTTTCCGACTGCATTGAGTTCGTCGTGCTTGTACTGAAATATCATTGCTGTCTAACCCGGGAGGGGTTCGAAAGGGACGGACGATACCGTCGAGGAAGCTCTTCGAATGAATATGATTTCAGGGGCTCAACTGTCAAATTTTGTCTCGACGATAGAAAATAAATTGTGAAAAAAAAACGAAAAAAACGGAAAAAAACGCAAAAAATGGAAAATGTCGACACCTAGTTTGTGGAGAGACAAAAAAAGGCATCACGGTCTCATAGGATTTCTGACAGGATGTTCGAGCCAGTATGTATACGTGTTTAATGGCGGAACGGAATGCTTGATTTTTTTCGATGACAAATGGTATTGATTGACGGATGTTTTGGAGTTTGGGGGTTGCAGTAATTGAAACGAATTAGTATTGCCGCAATTGATGCCAGATTTCACAATATGGCTCACACCATGTAGATCGAAAAAGACCTTTTTTTTGGGGGTTTTTTTTTCATTGGGGAGAAACAAGATGACGAAGAAATTGTTCTGGCCTAACGAGATACGTAATTCTTCTAAATATAAGATGGAAGTGAGAGAAAGTTGCTAACGACCTTGATGATCCGTTCCTCATTAATAATCGAAGTTACCAATCTTATCAGGTGGGAAACAGTTTGCCTTGGGGAAAAAAACAACATATGCATTAACGTTTCGCAAAAAAAAAATTGTTGCAATAAACAGGCAGCGTGTATTACTGATTTCTCTCTCGTACTTTCAAGGGTTGCAATTTATTAGTTGTAATAAAAGCAAATAAGGCGAGGGAATAAATATTCATGTTGAGAAGAGTAGATTTCGAGAGGATCGCGTGATGAACCAAAGATCCGCGTAGGGGACAGTGCAGAGGAGCCATTAGCAAGATTGCTTGTAGGTACCGCGTGTGCCGAGTATCGGAGCCCCCTGGCCTTTCCAAGATATATCTATATAAATATATATTCACTCGACCGACACGGGAGACAGAATTCGACATCCTTTCATTCTCCATCTACATTTGCCGCTGCGTCACGCATCCTTCGGTTCCCCACATTCTACATTCATCCCGGGTCTCGATCGATCGATGTTTCATGCACTCAAGACAAACTACATTTTTCGCGATGAATATGTCGTATACGTTTAATCAATTCCGATGGAAATCTGGGTAAGCCGAATGTGCAGATTGTTTTTTTCCACAATTTAAATAAATTTAATCAACGAGGAACCAAAAGGGGGCTTGCTGGAAATGCGGTTGTTACGATTAAGCACGCTTTTAAAAATTGTAATACCGAAGTTATAGTCAGTCACCGAATTTGCAATAGGTTTCATTCGATATCCAGCTGAACTCAGAACCAACAGGGATAACACATATTCGTCAGCCGTAAAGTGTATCATCAACGCTGCCACAAACCGTGTGTTTAATCCGTCCATCATCGGAATCCGATTTCGCGAGCACGAATCAAAGATCACGCGAGATGTGACGCGAGTTGCCATGATACATTCCGAAAATATGCGGTGGAGGACCCGCGTTAATCAAAGGGGTTGCGCTTCTCTGTCTTAGATGGCGGCGGGGGAGGGGAAAGGGAAGCCCGGTATAATTAGACCTTCGTTGTAACACGAAACTTTAATAATCCGGAGGAACCAGAGGTAATATTATATCTTTGGGAAGTAATAACAGGCTACGCCCAACGGGATGTGTGTGGCTATGTCGATCAATAGTTGGTGTCGTTTCGTCTCTGTAGACGCATGGGAGAAAAAAAAATAAAGAACGAACAAGTTGACAAAGGTCCCTTCTTGCGGAGGACTTTAAGGTCCTACTCACACATACCCGTTTATCCGCAATGTTGATACGGATGGTAAATTTGAAAGACATCATTGAAAACCGCAGTATCATTTGGCCCGATCGCAGGATCGATTTGTAAACCTTTATTCGGATATTTCTATCCGGATATATACATATATATGTGTGTCTCTGCGTCTGTTCCGTCCTCAGTTTTCTTGCCCGGGTCTCGGGAACCTTTTGTTTGCTCTCAATATGATCAATGCGCCCGAAATGCACTTGGAAGCTACAACTGCTATCGAGGTCCCGTTATTTACGAAATACATTTTTTTTCTTTTCATCACATTGTGGGAACTCTTTTTGTAGCTAGAACAAGGTGCTCTTGATAATACTTAATCTCGAGCTTAACGTACAATTAAGAAAATTCATTCGGTTCGAATGTTCATTGAAAAAAAAAAAGAAAAAAAATAGCGACACGGGTAAATATTGAATAGATCTAGCAGAAGTTCAACTAACATTGTCAAATCTCGATTTTGTAATTTTTTTCAGACGAAATTGTAATTCCAAAACATAGACATACGATAGAACGTTTTTTTCCCGTTAATTATCTGTTCATGAACCACTGAAGATACTGTTCTACGAATTATTCTTAATTCTTACATCAATGATTTACCGTATAAATATATACCACATAAAATATTGTGCATCGCAAAGCGTACTCGCCAATTTTCAATTCAAGCACTTCGAAAAAAATTCAAAACACGTTAACCCACGCGCATCACACGACGACGCACGAGTATTCCCGAATTACCTTACGAATCGTCGAGTACCACACTCGCGAATATACAATCGTATACCTTACGAATTATTACAATCATTATTGCGAACGATACAAAAAAAAAAATCTCTCCTTGTCGCACGTTTGTTCGAAGAAAAGTGTGAACGAGTACAAAAGTATTCGGTTAATAATTTAACGATGATTATTTTCCATTCGGTCGAGAAATAAGAATCCGAGGATGAAAGCTGGAGTGGGGTGGATCGTCAATTAAATCATCGAGCATAAATGTTATGCCACGGTCTCGACCAGAGAGAAAACTCCGTCGACGTAATAAACGTTGAAACAGAATGTACAATGTTCGAAACGTTATTGGTGTTGAGTTGAATTTCAACTGTGTGTCTGTGGTCTCGGGCAAATTCATACACACGATGCACCATCGGGCTTGCACTACCGCGTCGTGCAACCAGTGTATATCGTACAGTTTTCTATATATATATATTTCTATATATATATACACGACAAGCAGACACATATACCTACGCTTGTAATCGTGTGGAAGTTCTACTCGCGCTCGGCCCGGTGGTTATAACAGTGCAATAATCATATACTCTGGACGACAATAATCGTTTTATGGCGGCTGGCAATATCGGTGCTTATCGCCACGTTGCGGATAGGAATCGATACCCCACACTCTGCCATCGCGAAACTTGTCTCTCATTCCCTTTTCTCCTGAGACTCCCCCCCCCCCCGCCCCTGTAACTCTCTTTTCTCAGATACAACATCACCACCGATCTTCAACGAGGGCCTGTTAGTTTCTGCACACCATTCGCGATAACGAGTAACTCGCGCGTTGCTTGTCTCGCCTTCAGTCGCGTCTGACTTAAGGTGGTGGAAGACCTATTCGAGTGCGAGAGAGACAGCGCCATCGGCGGTCGCTGCGGAGCGAGCGAGAGGGAGAGAATTTTTATCTTCCATCATCTTAAGGGATCATCCTAGTGTGACCTCCGAAAAATTGCAGATTATCGCGATTTTTTTTTTTGATCGTTAGGATAAACTAATCGGTCTGATTTTACAAATTACAGCACTGATGGAAAATACAAAATAATTTTTTCAAAATTGATTTATTTATTTTCAACATTGTTTATATTTTTCCAAAATGGCGTTGAAAAAAAAGGACCCAAACGGTGGCCATGATTGCGGACGCAATTTTGATCTGAAACAGAAATTTCAAGAAGATTATTAATCTGTAGGAAAGCCTCTATGTCTCCATGGAAGCTTTTTTTTATGAACTTTGAAAAAATGGTGGCGGTTTCGCAAGAAAGTATCGAATTTAGCCTATTTTTACGACGATTATTCGTAAAAAAAAAGAAGATTTAAAAAACAAAGCTTTCATGGAGACATAGAGAATGACGTGAAGAATGTTCAGTCCAAATTTCAAAGGGATAGCTTGAAAATTGTTCCTTTCAGAGTGGCCACCGTTTTTGAAAACACTATTCCAAGCAAAACGTGATTAAAGTTTGGAGTGAGGAATTTCGGAACCTGGATATCGAAACCGAAAACGGTTCAACGGCGGACGGACGCGCCAGGTTACGCTACAGTCCTTTTTGCTAAGAAAGGCTGTAGCGACGGAAATAATTCGAATTTCGATTTGAAAATTGGTGAGAATGTTTATTACAGTGTATACTATCGGATAATGAAACGAAAAAAAAAAAAAACGATTGAAAAATTTCAATGAAAAGAATAAAAATCGATTTAAAAATTTCACATTAGGATCTCTTGAGGCGATGGACCGCATTGGACTCACTGAGTGCAACAGAGATAACGCTATCAGGGCGAGCTGCGGAGCGAGAGAGAACAAGATCAGAAATGCAGTCCATTACTTCAAGCCGCATATGAAAGCCTCTTGAGTTGATCAACAAGAGGATATCGACGAGTTATATCATTCGATTGATCCAGCAAGAATTCATGCTCAACGATCGTCGAGATATCGATTATCGTTTAACTCGCCTACAGAATTTACATAGTTTGTTACGATTTTCTTATCCTTTCGTTGCCATTCAGCGATAACTTGTGTACAAATAATTTTTCTTCAAGCATCTCGTTGATTCCGACCACAGGACTCGACCATCATCCACCGGACATCAACCGCGAGTGAAGCCTGACTGATGTTATGATAAAAATATAACGTCAGTTTCAAGCAATTTCAGAGTTATGCGTCACGTGCGTCATTCGTGACACGACCGCATACACCACCCATCAGCGACAACAATTCCCCAAATCTCGTTCCGCGACATCATATACCCAAAGGACACGGAAAAACCCCGTCAGTTTTCCATCAGAATCGTCACGGAATTTTCCGCCAACGAAGTGGATTCCGGCATGCCCCGTGACAAAAAGACGAAACCTCTTCAAAAGCAGCAGCAGCAGCAACAGCAGCACAGTGCCGCGCTGGGCAATGAAAATAGCTGTGGAAAAACGCGAAAAGTCGAGAGAGTGCCGTCGAACACGCCGGAATAATTGGAGGCGGACGGGGTGGACGAGCTGACAACGGGGGGGTGGGGGTGGTGGTGGGGGTCGCCCGGAGAGGGGCAGGAGGGCGGAGGGTCCGTTCCTCCGATTAATTCTTAAACAATGCGTCATCCGGGTAGCGCGTGTGCCTCGCACGTGGGGATTGCGGGTCTGTAACGGTGTATAGCCGAGATAGCCGTTATTGTTGCGTCCCACTGCAATTGGAAATAAAACCCGCGAGGGAGAGAGAGAGAGAGAGAGAGCCCGAGAGTAGTATGCAACTATGTGGATTGCCCGTGCAGACGTATCCCATACCGTGGCCCAACGGATTCCCTCTATGCTCTTCCGGTCCGCGAGTTCTCGCTCTCTGACGGCTGTCTCTCATTTGCCGCCTCTCGCACGCTTCGACTCTCTTTATTTCCGATCTACACTCGGCGGGGGGGGGCGGCCTGTGGGGCTCGCAATCGCGCCCTACGTGTGCGCTCTCCGCTTCAGCTGCACCAGAGAGACACAAAATATATACATATATATATATACATCGGTTAAAAAAAACTCCGACTACGATTCCGGACATTTTGCGAGGACATAGGGCAGCTAACGGGTACCGTTGGATGCAACGGTTAGCGGGGGTGTTCCCGAGCTATGAGCGACGGGGGCCCAGGAAAACCCGGCTCTGCCGCGTCACAAGCTCGACGTATTCAAACGGCCGGGGCTGTTGCCGCGAGAAGCGCCCCATCCGCCGCTCTCTCTTGCCTCTACACCATACCCAACGGTTTTTCCAATCAAGCAACTTGCTGAATTTGTTTCCCTCCGCCCCCCCCCCCCGCCCCCCGCCCCACCGAAACGTCGGTGTGTTTCAAAGTTATTGATTGCCGTACGCCGGACCGAACGGAATCGCAACCGGCCGGCATATACACGTACTTCGGTCGCTTGGCGCGTTTTCTGGTCGAGCGGAAAACTCGACGAACGATATTCGCCGAAGCTCGTGCGCGGCCACCCCCCCCCCCCCGCAATGCCTATGCGTTTCGTCGCCCTCCGTCCCGTAACCCCGCTATGCCATATACGCCGTTATACAGAGAGAACTCGCGCGAGCGAGTCGCGAGTCTCTCTGTGCGCGAGCCAACGTTTCGTTCGCTCGTTTCGTTCGTTTCGCCTCGTTTCGCGCCGCGTTACGTTATACGTTTGCTCGGCCGTGCATCTCTGCTCTCTCGCAATCTCTGTACATCTGTGTATCTCTATTGGTGGGTGGGGGAGGGCGGGGGGAGACACCACGCCTGTTTATATACCTTGGTATTGCAGCGCGGGCAAGAGGACTCGGGGACACATCCGCGGTGTAGTTTTTGCTACGAGGTATACCGGCGATGGCTCCCAGCGAGAGTGCGAGAAATTTCGTCGCCCCCCCCCCCCCATATATGTATATGTATATGTATATGCGAGTACATTGATGGACACGTGGGTATATGCGTCTGGGTTTGCGTGCTCAGGGGCGGAATAATAATTGCGATCGATCCTTGTTGCAATGATTCCCGGGTGGAGACAAACGGCAGCGTCCCATTCACTGTATCAATCCGGGATCTAAATACAGGTATCACGAGAGTCATTCGTTTCTACCGTTTACCATTTATATTGGGTATTGCTTTCGAAATTCCGTGATGTACGTTCGAATGCCGGACAATTTTTTTTTTTTCGGGTATCAAGTTTTAACGTTATTGTTACATAGATAACGGCAACAGATCGTGGTCGTGTAATGACAGACTGAATTACCTGAACGATGAAAATAAGGGCAGTCATTTTTTTTTTAATTACGACGGTGAAAAAATCTTACAGTTCTGATTTTTTAAATTTGCCTTAAAGAATACGTATACTAAGCAAGGTGAAAAATTACTAGGACACTGCAGTGAAATGATCGTGCACGAATTGATATTTTTCATCGGTATATTATATTAGATTTTAACGAAAATATAAAACAATATGATCGCCGCTTATGTTTCTGCGTTTGATTTTCCGCATAAAATTGCAGCCTTATGAATTTTCTCGAATACCTCAAAAGATCCCAGCGGAATTTTCAGGTCAGCCTCGTGTTGGTTAATCGTTAAATCAATCTTTACTGTCATTTGAAAATGTCTCGAATCTGCGAATCACGAGAATTAATAGACACGAACTGTCCTTCCGATCGGGTGACGTTATTGCTCGAGGCCTCGCGAGAGATATATCGACGTGTGAAACGCATGCGCATGCATACTGTTGGCTTCGGTGCGGCCGATCGTCTTTCGCTGAACTCACTCGATCGCGAAATTTCTCACCTGGCTAAGAGATCGAGTAACTATACGAAATAATGGTATGGATGTATACGTATATGCATGGAAATACCGTGGTCGGTGTGAAACGTTGCCGTTTAGTGGAGGTGGTGGTGTTGCTGCTGCTGCCGGACGATTCGTGAAGAGCAGTGCTTCGCGGCGCGAGAGACTCCCTCATCTATAACGAATCGATTCGATCGAGTTCCCGATCCAGGCCCGAAGATTTATGCAGCATCGTTCGCCACCATTGCCTCCTCCGTTTCCTCCCGCTCTTCGGGCTCCTTCACAGCGTCTCGCGGCTCTCGACCTCGCGCGGGCACCGCAAATATCGGGTGAAGGTGGTTAATATGGACCACAAAATAAATAAAAACACGTTCACCGCGTACTTCTTACCCCCCATTATTAGAATAAAATGCTTGGAGAAAGTAAACTACGACTTATTTTCCATAGGTTTGAAAGAGGTTTAGACGAGGAATATGATTGTCGTCGACGATTAATTTTATACGAATTAATATCGTACTGAAAATGGATTATTTATAATTTTTTGTATTGCAATATTAGATATACTTTCAAAAGTCTCAAGTCTAGTTGAGTCTAGCTATTTTGGTAGTGAACAGAAAAATGACCTTCACATGGCTTACTCTATGAGGAAGCTAAATGCCGATTGGAACAACGATGATGAATCTTCGCAGGTGGAAATATGGTTGGTGGGCCATATTCACCGGCTTCTCACGAATAACCAGGGGCAAAAGGAATGAGGAAAATTCACCGTCAGGTTATCTCGTTTTTGCCTGTTTGGCTGAAGCTTCGATTCTCCCGCACGGGAGAAAGGTGAGAGACAGTGAATAAAAGAACGCGGGCGCGCAGACAGAAAAGTGCGATAGCAGAGTGAACGTAGCACACGGGGGAGAATGAACGAATTCGTGAATACCCACACACACAGACACGTGGAATCGAACGGCGAAGACTCAAGCCGAATCGCGACTCGAATCGCGACGTTTCCTCGTTTCGGCGCGCAAGGCCCTTGCGAAACCACGGCCCACAGACGTTTGTTTCGAGTGAGCAAGCAAGACAGATGGTTTGAAGGATGCAAACCATCGCAGCACTTTAACGCTACGTATGCTCGCCGTTACCGCGGCGCTTATTCACCCTTTAAACGTATTACCTGTCCCCCCCCTCACGGGGGACCTCAATGCTATCGCTGTTGAACGCGCTTCCGAAGCCGCCCGCGCGGACCCTCACGCTCTTTCCGCTTACACGACAAAGAGAGAAAAACGGCCTCGGGGCCGCGGTCGCGATGCTGTCCCCGACACCCGTTCTGCCGGACTTTAACGTGAACGTAGCGATAAAGAAAAGACGCCGCAGCATCTCTTCGCGGGTCCTCGAAGTTCGGAAAAAAATCATCGGAGATTCGGTTAACGCTGAGAAATAAAGGTTATCCGTCTTCCCCGGTCGACCAGACATAAGAAGATGGATTTCCAATCTGCATATCACGGATTCGGGTTTCTATTTTTGTTTGAAATTCGTTCTTTCTATATAATCTTACATTCTTTCGCACTGCAAACATGTGAATTGCAAAAATAAAAACTGAACAAAATGTTGACCTATATTACGATTCAAGAGGGACTGCTGCTGTCGGGAATAGAACCAACCTTGGAGTCGTAATTTATTGTACCACAAGAAAATACAAACATGGAACTTCGGTTGGCTATAGGCCACGACGACAATCATATTGCAATAATTCTCGAGGTTGCACACACACGATTTTATTTATCACCTGACACACAATAATCTCATCGTTATGTAACGCAAACGAAACAACAGGGACAGCCACAAATGCGTGTGATTAACCGTGAGGAGATCAGCTACGCAACGTCCAGCACCATCGGAGTTGAAAAATCAACGAAGATACGGAGGCAGAGATGGCGTACAGACGCGAGACCAACAGAAGCTACCAAGCGGCGACAGAGAGACAAGCAGAAGAGAAGTCCTCGCATTCCTGTGTTGCATTGCGATATAATATACGAGCGGTCAGGAAGCAGTCGGCTTTCCACAACGACAAAGGCACAAGACGTTGAGGGGCAGGGGCGGGGGGAGGGGGAAGATACTCTCTCGCTCTCTTTCTCTCCCTCTTTGCTAACTGACAAAGGGGAATAGAAGGCCGGCATATTAGGACGGTATGCGGAGAACGAACGAAGTATGGCTGCTCGTGGTTCTTGATCTCTGTCGTCTCCCTTTGCCTCGACCCCCGCGGTATACGAACGACCGGTCGTTTATAATAATGCCGGAGAACGCGACCGAAGATATTCTCTTTACTCCTTCACGACTATAATGCTACCGGATAGGCATTATACCCCGTGGTACGATCCACAAACTGTTGGAAGGACTTGAGTGTCCTCGTGTCCTTGCGTCACCACATGTCATCACGCGGCCACAAGCGCTGATTTACATCCGTGTGCGCCGCCCCACTCCCCGACCGAGGAATGGAAAGAGAAGAACCGAGAGAGTTCGAGAAACGACGAGGATAAATAATAATATCCCGAGAGCGGAGCGATGAGGAACACGGAATTATGCGCTCAGATCGGGTTCGCTTATACATAAAATATTATACGTCCGTCATATCGATATGCCTCGACTGTACACGAGGTATCCCGAACGAGATTGGTACCGACAAAGGCGCGGTCAACAGAAGCAACGCCATGACTCAACCGCCCTTTTGCTTCCTCGCTTCCAGGCAAAACCACGAGCGAGCGCAGAGAGAGAGAGAGAGAGAGAGAGAGAGAGAGAGAGAGAGAGAGAGAGAGACGGGTGAATATTGGAAAGTATTGAGAGCACGAGAGACGGAAACAACAAGCCTGGCGACTGGGAGTCTGATTTTGGGATGAGTGTGCCGGGCTAAAAGTTAGTCGAAATGAGAAGTCGGAAATAATAATATCGCAATTTGTAGACAACTATTGGCCTTTTTAAACTTATTAATCTTTATTTACCGATAATTGCAGGACGATAATGTTGGGAATATTTATCGATAATTTTTGTGAAAAAAGGAATTATAGTCAAAGGCTATCAGTTGCTCTTTATTTTTTTTCACTGATTATACGTTGTTTATCCGACCGTTCGTTCCATTAATTCGAACTAAATTTGACGTTTTATCGAATCATATTATACATTACAAAAAACTTTGGCCATCTCCTTGATATTCAACCGACACGCATTGAGATGGCTCCAAGTTGAAACTTGCAATTTGCTTTCTGTGAATCGTAGATAGTGATCAAAGATTTCTCTGTGACAAAGCATTTCCGACGTTCAAATTTTGGAGAGTCGGTTAATACGCACAGACACACATACACACACATTCGGACATTTTTTGCAAATGTGAATTGTGGATGTTTTAGGACATTTTGAAAGCAAACAAGCGGATCCGGTCTGAAAAGTGGTTCCAACACCAAGTTACAACCCATAATGTTCGATATATCGATTGCTATGCGATAAAACGGATTGCAACGTCTATTTCCAGACATTAAACACATCTATCGTCAGTTTCATTAAAATTCCAGACCGCAGCTCTCTCGCGCTTCGGACACGCGAATCACGCTAATGTGCGTGTAAATATATATATATATATATATATATATATATATATATATATATATATATATATATATATATATGCATTATTCTGAGTCGTACAGCTGCGATAAAGTCACACATACATGCATATGGATACAGCGTGTAAATAGATAGATCGATATATATATAAATATAGTATACACTAAGAAAGCTAGCCGTCATCTCGTCGCACCTGAGCGCAATGAACGATGTAAACGGAGCAACATTATCATTCGTGTGTATACAGTGCGTGAGTTCTGTCTCGGGCGGTATTGTCTGCTGAAGTTTTACCGTCTCGCTCGTGCACGCACGCGCATGTGCAAGCGGGTGCGTGAGCAAGATCGTTTTACGAATTGGTCATACCATTCGAGCGTACGACGATCGCCGATTCTCCGTCTCGCTGCGGGACGGAACGTGCCCCGCACATTTTACAGTATTCGCGGAGAACGCACACCGAGAAGAGATCAAGTCCGTGGAGTCCGCTCGTTATAGCCGCTATATGGCAAGTCAAGCTTCGTACAGCACGGTGGAGTGTATTGCGATGCGATATGGCACGTATATCGGTAGCTTGGCGGGGCGTTATACCGAGCGGGGTTGGACCGCGCGACGAACAACATGCCATATCGGAGACACCTGTTAGCGGCCCGACCGTTCTGAGACAACGGCTGGGCCCGCCGCTGCACCGGGGACTCTGCACCAACAGCTATAAACGCGTGCATCGTGGTTAATATGAATCGAAAGGGGGAGGGGTGGCGGGGGGCGGGGGAAGTCATGCCGGGAATTAAAAGCGCGTTGTTATATTATAATCGTATTATGGCGTGATGCTCGCGCGCTGTGCCACCCTTCTCTCCGCGCCTCTCGCCGCCTTTTCTTCGTGAACGCGTTCGCCACAGTGGAGTACGGGCAAAGCCGAATGCGGGAAACCGAATGAGCGACAGAAATATCCCGTAGGACAAAAACTAAGGCGGTTCCGCGTGTGCAACCGTTTCCACAAAGTCGCAACGCACCATCGGATATTGTTGACCAACGACGACGATCACAACGAAAACAAACTGTTTGCGTATTGCGAAAGCAAGAGGGAGAGCGGAGGAAAGATCGAGAGAGAAACGGAAATGTTAATCAGACGAAATGCGTGACACCAAGTCGATTATTCGGCGAACGGTATCTCCTTCGATTTTTCTGGGTTATGATCTTTGCAATGCATTTATAAGGCATTCGTGCTACATATGGAGATCCTGGTCGCTGCAAGATTTATTTGGGAGCGCGTGTGTCATTGATTTTTTATTTTACTTAATTTTTTATGTAATTATCTTTTTTTTACGGAATTTATATAATTCAATTTGTCGAACAATAAGTCGCGAGTGAACGAACGTAGCTTCAGCACGATAAGGCGGAGATAATGGAACTTTATCGAACACTCAGGTAAAAAAAGTCATAGGGATTCATATTTTAAGCTGAAATTTCCGCGTACAAAATAATTTTTTTTCGCTCAGATAGCAGATCAGATAGATATAACATCTTTTAGGTAGGGAACCTGGGACATTCCATGGGGACCAGCCAGTCCGATAGAATTTCTGAAAAAAATAAACATTGGCAAAGTGTAGAACAGCATCCAAAAAGAACACCGGGTACGTACCTAGCTATAAACGCACGAGAGAGGCTAGCCGAGGAGTCAGAGCAGTGAAACATTGAGACGCGACGAGAAAGACCACAACAAGTTTTCCGCCCTTCCGGAGAATGGGATAAGACTGCAGAAACACCGGATAATGAGGCCGAAAAGTCGAAAAGGGATGAAAGCAGCAGGCACGTGGGGGAGTAAACGAGACGGAGGAAACGCAAAAGAGACGGAAGATATACCCAGAGAGATAAGACAGCCCAGGATGGATTCGAAACCTGGTGAGTGAGTTGGAAAATTGTGAAGCAGAGAAAGAAGAAGTTAAGGGACCCGAAGGATGACGAAGAAGGAGGAAGAAGAGGCCGGGCCTAGACGTCGCGGCGGAGTGCAAACTGTAACAAATCCAGCTTTCACCCAGCCAGACAGGGAGACAATTTATGTGGCGCGTGTTTCGTTTCGTTCTTCGAGGCCCGGAGACGCGCGATCCGGGATGTGCGCACACTGAACTGTTTGGCTGAGTCCAACGTTGCAGCTTCTACGTACCACAAATTCACAAAGACTCAGAGTCGATGGTCGTGCTACACGGCTTCTATTCCGTCTCTCTCTCTCGCGTTCCCTCCCAGTTTACTGATGTTGGCGACCATGCAATGACGCTGCTACAGAAATGGAAGATCACTAGGCTGATACTGTTTCCACACATCAGCAAGGACTCTGGAAGGATACCTTGTGACTATCAACGCGAGAACAAGTATTCGCAAGTTTCTGCTCGTTTGGCTTCTATTGATGAACGCTTCGTGGTTCTTCGCTGCACGACTTCATATCGATGCGTATAGTGTCGTGATCTGGAATAAAAAATTTCGTTAAATGATATTCCCTCAAACGATGGACATTACATGATTAGCAAGTATGCGATTAGTTTTCAGGGGAAAAGGAGCTCCGACAAATTGGTCGATTATTGAAGGATGTTCTGAAGAATCAAGACCATAGTGCTTGAGTGTGAGAAATAACCTACTTAAGCAGTCAACATCTCACCCAAACATTGGTCGCCTACGCGTCAGTCCCTTTATTCCCGTTGATCCTTACATGTCGTTCACTCCATCCAAGTGGCAGAGGTAAGGAGTAGAGCGCGCGCGTGGAACGGCTTAAAGACGTAAATTATAGCACCCCGAAACCGAAACGTCAAATCACGCCCTCACTCGCCACAGTTTAGCCCACAAAGGGCCCAACCCTGAAAAACGTTCCGGTCTTCAGTTTGAGCGTGGCTTGGGTATCTACCTGCCATTCAGACGACAGGTCTGTCCTCTTTCATCTGGCCCGCTGTATCCTCTTTTATCTGATGTCCCTTTTGCTTAACCTGCCGTAACCTTTTCCTGACTGTCTTTCTCGAGCTTACTCGATGTACCGACTTTACTTTACTTACAACTTCTGTTGCTTTTTTTTTTCATTCCCACCGTTCCCATGAAGGAACATCAATTTCCAGTCAAACATTTCCCGTGTCAACGGGCTTTGTATTTATGATGGAATTATCACTGCGTTCCTTTCTCCTCCGCGTTTCGCTCCTTCAGATTTTTCTCGATTAAAAAAGTTAACACGCGCTTACTCTCAGACACACACGCACATGGACACACACACACACACGAACGCGCTTACTGCAGTTATGCAGCAGAGTGTCCAACCGGCCATCGGGCCATCCATCCTGACCGCGGTCCCTCTATTTCACCAACAAACGGATAAGTACGAGTCCCAATTATAATAAATACCAATTAACGAGGCGACGACACCCTTATACCTTCGGCCTCCAGTCCGGACTGCGATGTAAGGTGGGAGGAAGATGGAAAAGAGTCGCGTTGGTCCCCATCAGCACAAACACTCGGACCTCTCGCTCTCGTCGTCTTTCTCGTTCGCCCCCCTTTCTTGTTTTCATTTTGCTTCGGCTGGGGCTCGCTTACGCACCACGAATAAGAGGAAGAAGAATGAGACGAGAAGCGGAGGTCCCGAGAAAGGATATTATATTATTACGATTCGTCGTCGTGTCTCGCGTACCCCGTAAGCCGAAGCCGGAATAAAAAACGAGAATCGAGCATCGGCCGATCTGTAGTTTCGCCCGTATAACTGCCTGCTTCAGGAAACCTCGAACGCGCCGCTCCCGCGTATAAACTAACGTATATAATAAATAAAAGTCCGCGAGATCGGATCAATCCGAGCGAGAGGCTGTGCGTCTGGCTGGGTTCCCCGCTACGCCGTGGCATATGCATACAAGCGCGAATAAGAGAGTAGATCCTTGTGGAATATATACTAAGAAATGGAAATGTCGAGATTCTGTGTATCACGACACTAACATCCTGTTTTTTTTTCTCTCATTGGGGAGGAAGTTTTTGGTAACATATTGTTATCGGGCGAAAACCGTGGTGTACGAAAAAAATGAACAAGTGCGCGTATTGCGAAAATTAAATTTACCAGGTAATAATTCTGCATGGAATTAAAAATCGATGATTTGCGAATTTTATTTTTCACTTGTGCTATGAGACTTTCTATAATAATCTATCATTGATGTGAAAAATATTTTTATTCGATAATTAACGTATGACTGCCGAAACATGAGAACTAAAATTTATTATCGAATGAATAGAATTATAAATTAACTTTGACCTATTTGACATGTGTTTCATGAACGAATTATTGTTGGCACATGTAGTTAGGAGAAGGTAGAACAATTTCTAAACGTATTTTTTCGAAAATTGTTACAAACAGGTTTCTATTTTGCTGAAATCTTAACAATATTTCATTTCGTGTTCGTTTTATCTGATTAAATTTATGATTTATTGCTGACTCGAGGTATATGGTTTATCGATTCCGCAAACGTATTTTCTAATGGAGTCAGTGATATATATATATACACGAATAAATACATAGTACCTGTCTGTCTGTAGCGATGGCTATATGTTCAATACCACGATCAGATCGGAGGTCGATAGGAGACCGACGTGGAGCAGCGGTAGCGGCACAGGATGGAGTTAGGTAGATCGGCGAGTTGAACGGTCTAGAACGGATGGCCGCTGTTACGATGACGACGCAACTAAATGTTCATAATACCATAATAGGATAGAAAAAACGCAAAGAGCTCGGATCATTCCGCGGGCTGTCGCAACTTTCCGTTATGGTCCAAACACTTCGGTCTATCGAGATGAACGGGACTAATACCGACAAGAACATAAACTTCCTGGAACCAATCATTCGAAACGACGATTCATAAGGAAGAAATTGCCTCCGGTTGCTGTGCGAGTTAGCTCGACTCGGAATTTCATCGAACTCCCTTTAAGCTATTAATTGGAATCGCCATAATATCGAGCTCCCGAGAACAGACGGATAACACTAAAAAAATTGCAGATGCTCGGTCTTTATCGAATTATCAATATAATAAAAAGTTTATTATTCCAAGTCTCACCGTGGATATACAAGACGAAAATATTACGCAAGCATGAAAATAACACTAATCAGCATTCGAAGAAAACCATGCAATTATTTTTTCCATTATTGAATTATTTATCAGAAATTAAAAGTACATTTATAAGTAAGAAAAAATTAAATAACACATCTAGTTTTAGATGAAGTAAAATTGGTGGCGCGCGACAGTTATTAGTTCTGGTTTTCTATGGAGGCCCAATAACCCATTGACTTGGCGAACATTGTATTTCAACGTATTGAACATTTTTCACCGGAACGAATGCTGTTTCCATAAGTGGGTCACAACGGCTAGCGTGTCCGGTGAAAAATGAAAAAGCTGGAAAAGTAGGTTTCGTGGAAAGTATACAGGGTCCATTGGAGGTCCGGGCCCAGGTAGGAGTGAATCGTCAGGGAGCGAGGATGACCCGAGAGAGCCTGAGATATTCAATGAACCGTATATAAATCATGTCTTTTGAGAATTGTTGTCAATCGTTTTGCTTTTTCAAACCTGAAGTTGTACATAATTTTTCAACTGAAATAGCCATTGGGTCGCATGGACTTGACTTGAAAATTTCAAATGGAGAAGATGAAGAAAAATAAATCGAGAAATGGCAAAAGCACGGGAACAATCGTGTCAACAATTTGTTCATATACGCGCACCTCTTGATCGGTGTTGCAACATGCTCCGAGCAGAGTGCAAAAAGAGGATAAAACGATGGTGGAGTTACCCGTGGGCCCTTCACTCCGGTGTTCATCCAAAAGCGAGAAAACTATGTAAGTAAACCATTTATCGTATCGCACCGCCGGCAGACAGGAGAAAGTATCGTGCAGTGTGCACCTGCCAAGTGAGGTTATTGATCGCCGTGGAAAAACGTGATATACGTGCAATATCCACAATTCTCTTATCACACATCAGCCGCACGACAAACTTGAATTATAATCGAGCGCTCGAAAAATAATGTCGTATAATTGCGAACGAACGTTCCAGTGCCAGCAACACAAGAGTAGTACTGGCAGACTGTAACAAGAAAGGAAACATTCAAAAAACCGTAACAAACTTCAAATTCATTTTCGATTGAAACCGTTAGCTTTGAAAAAAGAGTCGCGAAACGACGAGAACGACAGATTTCTCGCGATTCATTTGTCGATGAAAGGACTATTTAGCGCATTCAACGGAGGTAAAAATCTCGACGTTTTCCATGATCCACCCTCGTTGCCCCAGCCCCCAGTGGTTGTCCTCGAGGAGAAATCTTGGAGAAAGAAAAAACGAAAAGCCTATCGACCGGGGCAAAAGAAAAACGAAGGAATAAAAATAAATAAAGAGTAAAATGTAAATGCATAAAAGACGGTAATCAACCGCCGGGCGGTAGCGGTGGAAAGATAGGAGCGGATAGTCCAGACGTTTCTCGCTGCCACGCTGCTACATACAATATACCATGTACAGGAACCGTACCGTAGTAATTCTGCAGTCCAGGGCTAGGTATCATCCTTTATTCAGACTTTCTTTCACCAAGACCCGAGTGCCCGGTCCCTTTCCTCCCTCTACCCCGCCGTTTTCGCCAACTTCACTTCCACTCTGGCATCCCCACCTCCGGCCCTCTTCTCTCCCACCGCTGTCTTTCAATGAATACTAAAAGTTTCTGAATACCCGCGTATACCGCCTCTAATATTAGTTATACTTAATTCAAGACACGAGACTGCGGGAGTTGATGAGGCAGGGCGAAGCGGGAGGAACGAGGAAAGGTGCGGAAAGCCGGCTCCGGGTGAAGTGAGCGCGGCTCGAGAAATCGAGTGAGCCCTCCCGGGTGTTGAGAACGAGAGCGAACGAGAAAGCGCGGGTATGGACGTAAAAAGAAAGATGAAAAAGAAAGACGAGGATCACGAGTAGAAGCAGCCGGCAAAGGTTGCTCCTGCGCACGCTCAAAGGTTACCTCTTAATGGCACCCAGCCAAGAGCGATGCCATTATATTTTATTTTTATTTAAATCCATCACGTACAACTCATATTTTCATTAGCCCGGTTACTCGAGGAGCGAGCCAGCGAACGGACAAGATCGTAAACCGCTTCACCTGTGCCCGCGGCGTCATTCATCCTTCTTTCGTGATCCTTTCAAACCCTTCAGCGGTTTGTACTCTAGTACGCGTATATACGTATTCCCATTCCGCCAGGTCTCGCTTCGCTCGCTGCAACATCCATTTTCATTCCTAACTCATCCGTCTTCGGTTTCGAATATGCATCGTTCCTCCACAGTAACCCGGCTCTTCGTGTTCGGTCCGTTGACGTTTTCCGCTCATATTCCTCGACGTAAGATCCATTCGATTACGCACTCAAGCTCGATTTTTAATTATTCGTTCACGTTTACGTTGCACTTTTCGTATAATCACAGATTTTAGTCGAAAGACGATGGATCAGATCATCTTGCTTTCACGATCTCACTGGCAAGAAGAAGGTCATGCTCATGTCGCATGTGGAGAATAAAATTCATATTTTCCTCGTGTTTGGAAAAAGTCCTTGGAGTAGTGGAAAAAATGTTTATACTCATAATTGATAGCTCAAGAGCTGAATAAGGTGACACGACATAATATTAAGTGATAATATCACACAGACAAAATATCACATGAAAAAATATCACACCGGCAAAAAATACAAAAATACTTATTTTTAATCGTAAAACTTTCAGCCACACAGTTGATTCTATCGAAAGCAGTAATGTAATCGTATTAACTAAAGTTTCGCGCTAGATATTGAGATTTTGTATGACATCCTGTATCCTATATTCTTGAATGTGTAGTATGACGAAAACACGAAATTATAAAAGAGTGAAGATGATTGCTAACGTTGAGGATCTATTGTCTGTTCATCGCCGATATGATTAAGTATCAATTAGGTAGCCGAACGACGACTATATAACATGCCGTTGGAGTTTATCAACGCCTAGAAAGGTAAGCCGCTCTTAGTGGAAGATGGCAATGCATACTCGCGACATCGTGAAGCTAACGATATAATTTCTTGGCGTTGTACTTCATATATGAGCAGAAATTGCAATTGTTACATTCGAAGTACTTTTGATAAATGATCCGGTAACTATCGTTCTGATTATGCGGCGCGTGTGACTATAGATTACATTACTTCAGTTTTCAATTATTGTTTTATAATTCATTCAAGTAAAATTATTGATGTTGAGCCTGATCCTAATTATTCTCCAAAACTTTTGCGATTACAATGCGCGACTGATACGTGTAGGTATGGGATACGTTTGCAAGAATGTATTGGAGTAAATATCGCATAATAAAAAACGTAGAATATAATTTTTCATTGCAAATGATTACCTCACAGTCGATTGATTTTATGTATTTTTGATATTTATCACTAATATCATCTGCAAAAATTAGGAAAATTAACTATTTTTAAAAAGTGATCATATTTCATGGTTGTTATATTTTTTAATGCGATATATTGTCTATGCGATATTTTGTCCGTGATATAGTGTCGATGTTCTTTTGTCGTGTTATATAACGTCGTGGAACCCTAAATAATTACCAAGGTACTTTCAATAGTGCCTAAACTCCTACCAGTCTATCGACAATATGTATAAATTTCGTTTTGGTTATTCTCATTTCACGTGAATATGAACGTGACCAGAAAAGTGCATAATCGGTATCGCATTATTATGTACAGTCACAACAAAATATTTCTTTATCCTCAAAATGGCCCTGAATTCGTCCCCAACGCATTTCATTACGGCCGACAAAACGTCGAGAACCGTGCGATTGCTGGTCCTGCTCCTGTTAGGGGGGCCGCGTTTAGCCTTTCATTAAATAAGCCACCCCCTCGTTGTAGCCTGAGCCTGCGCTTCCACGCGACCGAGACATAAGAATCTCGTTGAACGCTCCTCCGCCCACCCTCGCTATGCAATCCCGCGGCCATCCCTGAACCCGTCGCTCACACGGCCCAAAGTTTAATTGATCAATGATAAAGTTTATCGATCATTTCGAATTCATTTAACTTCGCGTATAGTTTATATTTCAAGAGACGCCCAGAGCAGTCCACGCTTTCATTTCCCATCGCCATTCTGCCGCCCAACAAGATTTTATTTCATTGCTTGTATTATCAGCAGCTTTAGGCAATGCGTGTTTTACCTGCATATTTCCTATCGATAACCCTATCACAGACACTGTGAGCTCAGACTCGCTGCAATATCCTTTTGATGTATATTTTTTTCGTTTGCGTAAAAAGAAAGCTGTGTGAGGCTATTGAATATAAGATCGATGAAAAGCGCTGAGGTCGTCTATAGTGAAAATTATATTTATGTCATTCTTGGATAAAATCCTGAACGATCGAGAAGGAGCTCGTCACTGTTTCAGGCCTTTTGATGCATGATTTCATCATAAACCAGATAAAACCAAAGTCGCCAATTTCTTCGAAGCTAATCAAACTGACAATGAACCGCAGTTTGTAGTCTAAGTGTCATCTGGCTTCGAGGAAGCCTTGTACGTAAAACTGTGAAAAAAAATAACGCCAGTGAAATCGTCGAGATGGTGATGGACCTCAATTATAATACTTACCACAGCTGTAATTTCATTGCACACGCATGACGATCAGACAGGTTTAGTGAATACAGACACGTCATACACATGCCATCGGTCTAACGAGTTTGGCGCGTGTTGCGGTTTCTCGATTTCTTATATAGCTGTCTCACACTCGTAGCGTCTCACTGGTTACTCCCCTCGCTAAAACACTATCCGATAGACGATGAGGATACGGCGAAGTTTCGATCCAGCTCGACATCGTTCCAACGCACGCAAGATACCTGCGGTGGACGTTTGAATTACCCCTAATTTCGGTGTACATCTTAATCCCTAAAATGAATGTCATCACGAATAAGAAACTACGTCTGCGTCAACTTGCGTGCTCGTAGCTAATCGCAACCGTATATTCAACCACGCGATACTTATGGACGAAATGAAGGGAAGACAAAGCAAACCTAAGCTCAACATCCTTCGAGAAAAACTGCGTGTGGAAGCGTCTGAGATTTCGATGTGGAAGTTGATCATCGGCTTACCGTCAAGGTGGGCTATTATGGGATATGTTAGATTTTTATGTCTAGAATCGTAATGACTTCAGTATTTCATGAATCCTCTCATTTCTTCTACTGAGTATGACATTTTTACCATATCAATCAAATGATAAAGGCAATGCACGATTTTCAAGCGAGGGAATTCTTCCATACGAAATCAAGGCCGGTACTATATTTGTGTACGTTGGCTCTTTACTTGTCCATATACAAATGGTAGGCTCAAGAAATCTAATGTGAATCAAGGTCTGCGCTCATCTCGCTCAAGCAAATATCTCCTGAGATATAATACCGCTGAGATATTGCTGAGGAGATACTCGTACGTAGCAAACAATCACTTCGCTACCATTGCAGTTCCACCCTAGTTCCGGTCGTCCGTACATACGCGTTTGAAAATCGATTGTGATTTGTGTGATGTTCAATTCTGTTTTCTCCTCGCTTACAACTCACTCACGATCCACATATGCGATCCCTACACCGCTCTATCGGCAGCGAACAATTCTCTCGTGTAAGTACATCTGTTTTGAAGTGTCTTGTACTTGTAACGCGCGAGACGATCGAACGGGCCGCGCGGCTAGTCGGTGAACCGAGTTGCTCGACTGTGCTGGGAATGTGGTTTCCGTGCTACAAACGTCTCTGTCGCGGATTACTTAATTTTCCACTGGTATAAGTTCTTCACAGTCTCTGTAATAGTTTTGGAAAACCAGTATGTAAAACGCATTCATTTTTTGATTTAATTATTATTTACTTTTCTAAACTTATCTATCGAATTGATCCCCTCCCCCGTCCCCCTCCCTTTCTTTTCGGCCACGCCTCCCATAGAAGGGAAAACTCTTATCAGCAACGTGAGGATAGTCGAGTAGGCAGCAGTCAAATAAGTGAGAGAGTACTGTAGTCATTAAAGTGTAAAAGACGAGTTGTATAAATGCGATACAATCATCGTACAAAAGTTGCTCTACGATCTTATTCCTTATTCCCATCCTTCTCTCTCACCTTTCTCGCGGTCTCTCACATGCCCGCTGCTGCCACGGTACGTCGGTTATGTGTACATTTACGTGGATCTTATCACCGTATTGCCCAATATTATACCAGTGGACTCGTCGGTCTGGCGCTGTCTGGCAATTATATGGATTTTACGGTGCTCGAGGAGGTGTGCACTTCAGGGAGCGAGCGCATGTGTAATCGCTTGATCTGCTTCGCGCTCTCGCTTTCGCTTCGGCAGTATCACGCGCATTCGGGAAAAAAACTTCGCGATACCGAGGAAGACGAGACGTGATTTTTTTGAGCACCGGTATATGATCGCAACGTAGCGTGACGATTTAACGTCACGAATCCGATAATAATATAGAGAAAATGCATGAGTGATTTAAAAAGTTTTAATTGATCTTTGTTTTTTTTTTAATTGGAGGATAGCAAAGTTCTGAATATTAAGAAATCTTCATCAGTTTTCGTAGATATATGTACTCAGGTGTACTATGTGGATTTGAAAAGTTGTTCGTCATAAGCTACCGTTTTTGTTCATCAATTAGATTCCAATTATTAATCTAATAGGCACCAACTATCACTTCCGAACGAAACAATCAGCCAAGTTCTGTCGGGTATCAAAATTTTCGTTATTTTACTGAAGAAATTTAGGAAAAAAAAAAGAATTTAAAAAATCAAATATGTTTTTGTTTGCTTCGTGACATTTTTTATTATTTAATTGTTAATAATAATCGTTTCATGAGTGAAAAATGATCGTGAACATCCTCATCTTGTAGCGTGCGCGAAAACGAAAAGAAAACACATGTTTTTCAATTTATCACTGACCGTTGTTGAGATATATATATATATCGATTTGAATTACCAAATTATGCTCGATAATTGACAAACTTTATTGGACTGTATCTCAATAGCGGGCGCTCAAAATCGAAAGCGCTGATATACGGACCTCTTCACTTTTTCTTCGGATGTATGTCGATGTGAAAAAATTGTGGGGCAAAAAATTTGGAAAATTTTGTCCACTGCCAAACGTCCGGTAAAATCTCGTGGAATCTCTCGTGCTACATAACTTGTTGGGGAGACTTTTAATCGGGAATGTATTATATGGCCGAACGGTTGTGAGACTGTGTGCAAGCTCATGGTGACTGCGGGTATATTATTCTGCGTTTTAGGTACGTGCGAACGGGACCTCGTATTATATCCGCAAGCGTTACAGAGGCATCCATGGCTAGTGTCGTCGTCGTCGTCGTCGTCGTCGTCGTCGTCTTCGTCGTCCTCGTCGCCGGGACAGAGCAAAAGAAGCCAAACGTTTTGCGCGAATCTTCCGCCTCGTTCTCGCCACGCGGGGACCACGGGACTAGCTCCGTCCCGCTCGCGTGGGCGTACGCAAACGTTTTATATTCGTCCGGACTCACTCGCCGCGAAGGTATCATTTTCACCGGCTAACTTTTAAGATTCACAGTCGAATAAATAATGCAGCGAGGTCTTAAACTCTTATCCGAGGTCGCCGGGCGTGACGATAAATATAAAGACGTTTATAGTATACGTTTGGTATACTGTTGTCCGTGTGCAAACGTGGGCATGTGCATTCGCAGCCCATATTCGTGAAAGAAATTCTGCATCCTGAATCCATGATGGATCCAGTCAAATGTATTTTGGTACTATCTTTGTACTTTAACTCGAAAAATTACGCAATAAAAACGAAACTGCTAGCCATCACTACATTGTAAATACATTGTATGATTTTTATTGAACAGATATCTTCATTGCGAGCATATGCGAATAGTTTTTCACTACCAAATTGATTTTTCAAATTTCGTTCAATCACTACATGTTTACTTTATTCAAGCCCGAACGTTCGCAAATGAACGGTACAAGTTTTCGGTGATTCTTGAAAGATGTGCCAGATTTATTAATTTATTACGCGAAAACGAGACGCTACGATTATTAAACGAAAAAAAAAAAAAACAAAAACAAAAAAGTGAGACTAATGAGATACTTTATGGTTATGGATTGATATTCACGGAGGCGCGAATACGTCTCGACAGCGTCGGAGAACTCCGGTTTTTCAGGTTTTCAAAAGTCACCAAAGCAACGTGGTGGTGAATGCTCGCGTTCACGGTGTGTTCGTTATGCACATGCAATAACGCATCTTTTCGCGCTTGCTCTCCCGCAAAACTCTCGATGGAAATAGAGATTTGATTCGTGAATTTGAAGAATTTTTTAATTGGCACAGATATTATCGTCGTTCATAAACTATCCGTCGTTCGGGGGGGGGGGGGGGGGACAAAGCGTAAAAAACGCACGTCGTCGCGCGCGACCATCGGTGTAAATCGTCGTTCACGAGAGGTTGCCCTCGCGTAGCTGTCCGCCTTTGTCTCACTCTATCGCTTTCATTCTTCACCAGTAAATATGCCGTATCTCGTGTTTTCCAAAAAAGAAAAAAAAACGTTTCTTCGACCCACAGACAGACAAAATCGCGGGAGGAAACTTTATTTACGATTTTTTAATGGTATATTAATTTCGCATGGAAATGGATTATAAGTTTTTATTCGGGAGAACGACCGGTTTTAATGTGTTTCGGCGTCATCTTAGCCTCGCATTCATTTTTTGTTTTTCTTTTTTTTCTTTTAACTTGTCGTGAATGAAATTCGAATGGCAAACTACAGTGTCAGTCTTTATATGGTCACACATATATTTAAAAATACGAAAGTTAACAACAGAAGAAATAAAAACAATAATGTAAATATAACGACAAATATATGCACATGCGCAAGAAAGGATGAGCAGAATTAAACCAAGCATTACATTCGCTTTTATTATACTTACTGCAAGAAAAAAAAAAGTTTGATATTTTGTTTCACCAACCAATAAATTTTATACGTCTTGTTTCACTAATGGGATCGTTAACAAGAATCATCTTAACCTCATTTGAAATAGTAATGGTAAGCTTAAACAATTTTACAAGTTGAGCCAAATTTATCTAAAGTGAGAAACAATGTTTTTATTTCCATAACTGAACGATTACACAGTTACACGAAATATTCTTACTACAAGGCACTCATTCTTAGTTCCATATGCACGATAATGCATTTCGAGGAAAATACATAATTTGCCCTCGCATTGATAGATTTTCTTGTCTCGCTCAGAGTTGCAGTAACACACAAGAACGACGAAAAAATTTGTTCCAAGGATCTTCCCCTAAAATATACGATATGAATATCGTGCTATTTTCGTCCGAGCGTTTCCCCCCATCTGTGCATGAACCCAAGAAAAATAATCTTTTCACAAAATTAAGCACTATTTGAATAAATATGAATGCGAGAGTTGCCGTTAAAGTCAGCTACCGTTTGACTTCTGGAACGCGTCCCCAGCTGATGCATCCAACCCCCTTGTGTACTGTGTTTCCAGCTTGCTTTATTGCATTCTGCAGCAACCCGCCGTCGATGCCTGGATTGTGAATCGCTTAGGGCGTCGAGGACGACAAAGTTTTTCGTCCGGAGAGGAGGGGGGGGGGGGGAAACTTGGGTGCGAGTGAGAGAAAAAGATTGCCTGGCTTCTCACCGGGGATTGTCAGATTTATGACGGTCCGCTCTGCACGCTCTGCTGTGGCTCTCTCACTTTATTTTTAACCTTTCACCCATTAACGAACTTTATCTCTGGCCCGTATATATCTCTCGCTCTTTTCGACGGCCAGCACCATGTTCCAAGGACCTCATCCACTCGGAAAAAACAACAACTTTTGACTCAATCGTTATATACCCTCTTCATTATTTTTGAGCCCCCCCCCCTCCCTGCAGCCCTCTCTATAAGTTTTGACTAACCCATACTCCAGAGGGCCTTCGATTTTCCTATCTTTTAAAAAAGGTCGCGTTTCTACTGTTTTTCTCAATCTCCGATAGTCATCATTCACACACACATAAATATATATATATACATATATACATAACTCGTCTGACAACCAAAAAAATACTTTTGTCCCATTTTCGAATGGAACTCGATAGAATACACAAATAATGTGCTCGAAGTGTTTCCGTCCGGGCGGTTTATTTGAAGCGTCTAGTTTGAATGAAATTTTAAAAATTCCTGCGATATCTTTACTCTCTTGAATTATTTTTATAATCTAAAAGAAATCAGGACAAGTCCGAGTAGGACTCGAGCCCGGAGGACCGACGTCTCGTCCGTGGCCTAGTCGGTGCGGAGCGTCTATTATTATGAACTATATTATTGAACTATCGAATATTTGAACATTGAAATTGGTCTTCATGTAGACCCTCCATGAAAGAAATCGAAAAATTCAGTTTTTCAGGTAATACTTCTACTTAAAATCAGAATCTTATGAGTTTCAGATTTTTTTCTTTGCTTGCGCTGTGAAACCTTCCTGTGTTCCAAATTTCAATATTCTAAGTCGACGAGAAATAGGTTCCCGATAGGTTATGCAGTTGACGAACGGCCAACAAAGTAATCGTATAAGGGTTCATTAAAAACAAAAATAAGAATTACATGTCCCTAAGAACTGCACATTTCCGGTTTTCTCCATCGAATTAAAAAGGAAGTAAAAAAATCCCATCGGGCGCTGTGGAAGAAAAAAATATTTCCCGCAGAAAGGTGTAAATTTATTCACCGATATAAAATATAATTATGAATATGATGACAAATCCTTGGAGCGGCAGGTATGATGTTTCGTATACGTTTATGCAAATGTTCAAATCGAAAACGGTGGGCTTCACAGAGTCTCGTCGAGGCTGTTCAGGTTCTGCTGCCTCAGCGTTGCTACTGCCTCGAACCGCCCTCGAGACTTACGGAGCGGGATAATAATGTTGACATTAACTGCATAATTATGGAACGCCCCAGCGACGTTATTGCCGGCTGAATTACCGGCCAGAAGCAATTAAGCGCTGACTTTATTCATAATGCCTGGGCCTCTGGGGTACTCGCCTTGTTGCGTGCGTATCACCATGAACGAGCGAGCGAGAGAGCAAGATGAACTCGAGCCTTCGTGTCGAGTTTGCATTTCGTTATCATATAACTGTTTCACTGTCACTCCGGTACATCGTTACATCGGTTTCTTCCATGTCAACCCCAAGCATCATGATATTGCAAAAACGAAATCAAATATTCAATGAGAACGATTCATAAACCCGTCGTCACGCACGCACTTGCACAACGAATCTTCTTATCCAGGATTTTTTCTGATTAAAATAAAATCGCGATCAATAATTGATTCAATTCGAAAGTATCGTACTCTAAATATAGCATAATCAGAGGACATTATCCCAAACGTGTCCTGAAGGACCTTCCTTGCCAATGAATAGACTGGCAAATTCTTCAGCTCGAAACCTTAATTACGAAAAAAAAAAATCAAGAGCAAGAGTGAGTTTATGAGTGGAACAAATTAATTGAGACGAATCTTTAGTGAAACAGTGGTATGGTTGCGACAAGATTATTCGGCGATCTCGTGCGAACAAAGACGTTGGTCCCGTTGTGTCTGGAAATTGGAAGTAAGAATCCCAATCTTCGCCGAGCGGCTCGGCACGGCCCTTCCCCGAACTCAAACGTGCTTTCAGCCTTTTACTCGGCGAATGTTTAAATTCAAGAGAAGTTAATTAAAACTCGGCGTAATTATAGCAGTGTAGCACTAGGTAAGCCGAGGAAAAGGAGAAAAGACCCCGAGACACTGTTGGTATCGTTGGACAAGGGAGACGGATGACTTTTTTTTCATCTCGACCTGTTCCTGCTTTTTAAATGGGATATCACGAGAAAGAACTTGAATCAAAGTTTAGAATGCGAAATTATCTTTCGCCCGATGTGAATATACGAAAATAAGTATATATATGAGCGATTCCACGTGACTTCAGCCACTAAAAAAAAATGTTCTACAAATAATTTTGAAAAATTGAGTTATTTTACTGCAATATATTCACCGAGTGCCGATTTAAAAAAAAAAAATGTCTGACGGTTTTATCGTAAATTAACGTTTTCTTATTTTTCCATTCAAGTGGCTGTATCTTTGGCAGGATTTAACGTATTTACATTTGTAAAAAACAAAAATGTGCGTCTTTTTATGGCCTTCCAGGAAAAAATTACTTTAGATTTTATTGAGCAAGTTGAACGTCCGTTTCAGGGCAAAATATGCAAAAATATTTTCGTTTTCTCGGAAAATGCACTCGCTATTTTAGTTTTCAAATTTCAAGAGTTCAGAAGCCTCCTTAAAAGAGAAATATATGTTGAACAATGCTCGTAGCACATGAAAAAAAAAATCAAACTGAAAAAAAATCTCTTACTAAAATTACGCATTACCGATTACCGATCCCATGATATAAAAAATACCAAAGATTCTTCGTTCGTATTCAGAATTCGGGGAAATTTTGAAAAATAAAGTAACGAATGCATTTTTTGAGAAAAAATTTTTTTTTGCATTTTTTGCCCTGAAATTCTACTTGCTCAATAAAATCTAAAGTAATTTTTTTCCGGAAGGCCATAAAAAAACGCATATTTTCGTTTTTTGCAAATGTAAATATGTCAAATCCTGCCAAAGAAACAGCCATTTAAATGGGAAAATAAAAAAAAAGCTAATTAACGATAAAACTGTCAAAAAATTAAAAAAAAAATCGGCACACGGTGAATATATTGCAGTAAAATAACTCAATTTTTTTAAATTATTTGTGGAACATTTTTTCTTCAGTGGCTGAAGTCACGTGGAATCGCTCATATATAGAATAAGAGACAGCAGATTGTGAACCCCACATGGTCCGTTACCGTTAATCTTTCATTAAGAGAATGTGAGACGCTGCACATGCCACATGCAGGATCGAAATAAAGATTAACAGACAGAATTGCAAATCGGAAACCCGGGGCATTATCCCTTATGTGAAATGAGTCAGCGGACTCAAGTCGAAATGAGCTTGGACAATCGGCGAACCATTTGCCAGTGTCCGAGCCATTAAAATCAGATCTCGTAGCCGGCACCCTCGCCAGAATCATCTCTGGTGCTGGCGCTGTGCGCTCACTACTGACCACTCGCTGCCGCTGGACGTTACGTTAAACTCGTTACCAGAATTTTGGGAGCTAACGTGCTTATCCACGCGTAATGAAGAGAGGCCAATGGTCCGGGGGGTTGAAATTACAGCTCAGTACTTTCCAAGCTTTCCAACGAACCGGATGACTGGCGAGATAATAAGAATCGTCTGAACTCGCTCGTCGAATCCACCTAACTCATCTATTTATTTTAGGTTATTCAATTGTTCGACGTCCAGTCGCGCATGGATTATTCACAAATTTTCTTAAAAATTGGAATTGAAAGATAGAATTGAATAAGTGAAGGTGGAATAGTAAAAATTATAATTTATCACAAGTTTAGAACACCAGAATTGTATAAATTATGAAAATCAAAAACATATTTTCTTTACTATTCTGAACTTGTCTCAATGATTAAGATGAAAAATCATTCAATATCATGATAATAATAGTAATACAAATGTTCAATCAGCCTTTATTTAAACTGTGAAATTTCGGTGAAAAACATATGTATAGCTAATGATAAATATAAAATAGTGTGGATTATTCATGGGCAAAGAGGCCACGTCGTCCATTGAAGTTCCTAGTCGGGTCGAATTCGACTGGACATCGAAAACTGATAAATTTTAGCGAGCCGACATTTCGTTACCTCGCCACGTAGGTCACAACGTTCTATGGATGCGAAATCGTCGTCTTCCTCACAAGCTCAGTCACACCCCAGCATCTCCGATATACGCGGACACAAAGATTCCTCGTGCTGCCTACGGTGGCGCCCACTGTGTGCCGGTGTTCAGAGAGGGGTTGATCGAATAAGAGAGAGAGAGAGAGAGAGAGGGCGAGAAATCGTGGTTCGTAGAACCGTAGTGGCTGCACGAGCATTACGGACATTAGATTGGGACACGAGCGCAATAAACCTATCTGTATAATCTGCCCTGCAGGAATTAACAACCCTCTGAAGGTAGCCACTAACGAAGTAATTCACTGGATGAACGTGGGGGGCGAGGAACTCCAGAGCTGAGGTGGCTGAGGGATGCTGGCCGGGGGTTGCTTTCTCGCCATCTCGTCCACAATCCTCCGAGCGTGCTATACCGTGTTATACATGTATAGAACGCTCGAGAAATTGAGATTTAGATCGAATCACGGCCGAGCACGACCAACGCGCCCCCCGCGTTCTTGCCTTATAACATCGGCTACCGGTAGCGGAGGGACGGTTAATAATTCGTGAATGGTCCTTACCCGAGAATTACCGAGAGACCGGTGTCACTTGCTGGACACACGCGACAAAACACATTCCTTGGCTTTTTGTTTTGTTTTTTTTTTTTTAGAATGCTCGTCGTTCTTTCTAGCTGGTTTCCAAACATTTCCAGAACGAAACCCGGATAATAAATAACCATATATAAAGCTATTGGCATTTACTTATTGATGAAATGAAGGAAAAGAGATAAAAGAAAAATGTACTCCTGAGGTTCGGCTGTGACTTTTGGCCATTTACGTAATGAATAGGTAAAACGGTAAAGTTCAATCTACAATGTTGATAAATGATATACCAAGTCGCATATTAGTCAGTAGTGGTTATATCGAAAGGGCTACAAAGGCTACAATGGGGAAAATACTCGAACCATCGAGACGTAGATAATTGCTGACTCGAAGCATGTGCTATAATTTTCCTGCTGGCATAGCGGCATGTAGAAGCCGATAAGGAGCGAAAGTGCGAGTGTGTGGCCAAAGTCGAGTGTGGCAACGAAACCCCTGGCGGGCCACAAATTTATTTATGTCGATAGTTTCTTGATTTGTCGACTCGAACCGCTCATTTATATCCTCTCGTTCTGTGCCCGGGATTACTCTCGTAGATATTTCGGGTAACACATGGTAACTCACTCGACGTTCCATATACTCTGCTCTGGATGGGAAAGGGGGGGGGGGATAGCTGAGCGAAGATATACCTATCCATACACCCTCAAACTCTCGCGCCAAGTTACAAATGCAGAAGATTGATCGGAGTTGCGGCTCATCTAGTACTCCCTACGATTGGCTTTTCGCGTTTTCTCATCGTATGTTGTACATCACTTGATCTCCCCCCCCCCCCCCCGCCTCGACCGTCCATCCTCTGCTGCCCTTCATCTCTGTAGAGGTGCAGTCAGGGGATCCTCGGTAAAAATGTATTATCCATCACCTTAAATACGAATAAATCAAGCTCAAAGCTGTATGATTGAATGAAAAAATCGTTACGATAAATTATGCTATGACAAATTCATGAATGATGTTTGCACACGGTGAGAAATGTTTTGAAAAAAAAGCGAAATATGGCTAATAGTGGACGACAGATACCAGAAGTCTCGTTTCACACGTTTGTTTTGTCGTATGAAGGAATATCAATAATTAGGGAGATGGAAAAAATCGTGATCCAACGAAACGCTAGCATACGGATTTGCAGTAATATCTCGTGGTCCGGTCGGTAAGATAGGTAAGTGTAAATGTACTTGTCTCGAGAAGCTACCACGGCTTTCGCTAATACACGTGAAGAAAATGCCAAATGCACGGTTCCGTAAGATGATGGATCACCGAAGCTGCCAAGCGGCAGTCTCGGGCCAACATAATCGTAAGACTCCGAAGATATTCATCATCGAAGCTGGTCGCGGTAGTCGGCTCGGGACCTCGGGACCAAGCGCTCAGCGCTTTAAAAATAAACGCTTACGACCGAACGACTAGCGGATATTAGCCCCGACTAAAGGGTTATGATGTACGATCCGAGCTATCAGTCAAACAGAGTATTAAGCATGTCGACGCGTTTACCAAAGGCTAATTGATTATTTTGACATGTCGGCAGCTTCTGTCGTGCTTATAGATATGGAGCCATGATTTATCTTGTCGACAAATTCCGCGATGAGTATTCAGCTATGCGTGGATGAAAAAATTATGAATATTGTGACAAGTCTGGATGAACGGCAGGGGTTTGTGTGGGAATAAATTGTTCATGTTGTTATTTATCGCTCTGGATTTGATTCCTTTTTTCATTTCCTTTTTTTCCTTTTTTTTTGGTGGGAATTAGAACCACGCCTCTATCGTTCGACGACTATTTCTTTCTGCGTACCATTTCGTTAATCGTGACTGGTCTCTGGCTGCCTAGAATTGCAGGAGAGGGGAGGGTTCTGCCGTCCATGGATCCTTCATTTCACCACCTGAATGAGGAACAATTCGTACGATTAATTTTAATGAATAACAATGAAATGTTTAATTCGAAGACTGGAAATTGAAGCGTTTTTGTGATAAATAGAAATTTCGTCGGAAAAAAATCGTTATGATGAAAAATACCAGTCATCTAACATCTTAAAGTTTCGAGGAATCACTGTAAAACGATTTTACCTTTGCACCGATTGACCATTCGCTGCATCGTTCATTCATTTTACAACGTGTTTTTTTTTTTTCAAATGCGTATTTTTTAACATCTCTATTTCTAAAAAGGTTGGTGAACACTAAATCTTTGCAGACGGCGCAACGCGGAATAAAAAAAGTACAACCGAGTTTTATAGCAAGTCGGTGGTGATGGCCGCGGAACAATTAATTCCGGAAGTAACACGTCGTCACGGAGGCCCAAGGATCGTAAGCTCGATGAAACGCGGAGGCTAATAGAAAAAAAAAACTCACAGCGGCTTTGCTGCTGGCTTCGAGCCTTTGGTGCTCTGGGCCCCCCACAGATGCTTCTGGGCGCGCATGACTTTACGACCGGTTTGACGTTGCTCTTATTGGCAAGTTTTACTCGTTTCACCGCAACGCCCGACACCAACGAAACTCACAAGTAAGCATACAACGAGAAAATTGAAAGACTCTGTGGTCGATTGACGATTTCTCGGAGCGGAAAAGAAAAAAAATCGGTACTATTTTACGAGCCGAACCGCATTTGACCCGTCCTGACTATAGGAGACACCATGAACTACGAACACCTTCGAACTTTCGAGCTTGTTACAATTTTTCACCTTTTTACACGTTTTTACCTGACTCCTCGGACGATTTTCGTGAAAGAACGAGAGATTCTTCTCAAGTGACTGAAGCTCACTTGGCATTCTTTTCCTGTTCGAGTTTGCCTCATCCGCAATTTACGACTAGCACCATCGACGGACGAGGCCCCGAGACCCTTCGACTTCGGCATCGCGACGTACCGGGGATGGCTCGCCTACGGTTATCGGCATCGTCAAGGCGGTAAACCGTGACACACGGTTCTACTTTACGATCCGGTATTGAATATAATTTACAACCTTCATCTCTAAAAACTGTTTTTTTTTTCTTCTTTTTTTTCCAAGACCCGACCCCGTGATGCATCCCTAAAGCTGCACTTTTTTTCTCGCTTCATTTTTTTTTCTTCGGTTTTATTCTCCTCACAGAAACTGCAACCCCCGAAATATTTAGCTATTTAGAGTCAAAAGCGACGATGTTACGTACCTTGCGTTTTTGCACTTTCGCTGTGGGACATCATAAATCGAGCGTGTCCGAGTCATCTCGAGGACAAAGTCATGTTTCTGTAACTAGAAATATGACGAAAAAATTTTAACGAAAAACCGAGAAAGTGCATTAGGTTCTGAGTTCGGTGCAACGGTCGTGGAAAATTCATGGCCTGAAACTTGATACACGATTTTGCTGGGGGATGAATTTAAAATAAGGAAAGGATATAGAAATCCTTGTCCGGATTATTCTAATTTTTTTTTTTTCATTTCAATAGTCGAACAATGATAATGATGCTCGGAGTTTGGCGAACGTTATTTCAAAAGATTCTTCGGCATCGTTAAATGACGCACCGATCCAATTTATTTATTACATATCCTTGGAACCCGACCACGTCCATGCATCGATCGCTAAATCTTACGAAAACGAATAGTTGAGATAGATATATATATGTATATATATATATACGAGTAGGACAGAGGACTGATATAGAGTGGGTCGTGCGAGCGTCGTATAGTACAAGCCCGAAGAAGAGCGCGAGAGAGGTGGAGAGATGAAGAGAAACTCGGGAGGGAACGAAGGCGTTTAATGCACAACCGCCGAAACTTTATGCAGAGAGCTCTGGTTCCACGGAGTAACAGAGATAGATTCATCTTGAAATTGTATCGGCATCTCTATGGCCATTAGCATACTGGAACTGACGTATCTCCAAATGTTCTCATTAGCCGAAATTCATGGGCGGCTTCTCTGGCCCCCGAGGCTCCGGAGAAGCCTCTCGATGTTATATCTATGGTGCTACAGGCGCTTTCAACAACTATACGCGGTTTATCATAAATTCACAAATTATTCATCGATAATGAAAAATTCATCGGTACGTTCCAGCCGAAAATTTGTTTCAAATGAATTCCTCAAAATCCGGTTAAGGGTGAACTTTTTTTTTCTTATCGAAAAAAAAAAAATAACAGCAGAATTAATCAAGTAATTGAGAAATGGTCCTACATTTATTTATCAAATTCACATTTACGTTTCGCAATGCAATTCGGAAAATAAATTTCGATTTTTCATTCTCATGTCTTTTGCAACCAATTATTATCATAATTACCGATTACTACACTTAAAACACGAATAGCCGAAAAAATCACGAATAAAAAAAAAATCACAGTCAATAACTTTACTTCTGGAGACGAATTTTATTCTTGTATTACAATAGTTGCTGATACAATGTCTCTTTTGAGTGAATCCCAAAGATTGCAGGACCGGTAATTCGAAAATAAGTTCTTTAACGCACGAGTATGTACGAAGAGTATAACGCAAGAGTATGAGAATATGGACGAAGAAGAAGAAGAAGAAAAAGGAAAAGAAGAAAAAGGAAAAGTCCAGCAACGGTACCCTCAGCGAACGTATCTTCACGCTTATCGTCGAACCGCGAAACATACCGAATGCTTTTACTCTCGGTTCAATACCTCAATATCTTGAGCATTCGTCTCGCAATTCACGAATGGTCCACCCTCGCGGTCCAAGGTCCGCGTACAGCGTCCAAAAAGAGAGAGGGAGATAGAGAGAGAGAGGAGGGGGGGCGGTGAGGATATATATTCGAAAATCGTGAATATAAGGGAGTGCGAAACACATTCATGATGCAAAGTGTGGAGCGTGATGGCAAAAAGGTGGCTGAACGAAACGCGAGGATCGACGCACCTAACTCTCGGACTAACACGAATGTGCTCTTTGGCCGTTGTTGGAAGATCCGGTCCGAGCGGGGCGAGGGGGGAGGGGGATGGCATCTTCTCACGATCATTTTCGAGATCGGGAGACCCGGCGCATGGTCCACACGCTGCTAATAATCATAATAACGACGTTTAAAAAATGTGTCAGAGATGGGTCTGAGAGGGCCCGAGGGGGGGGGGGGGGGACAAAAAAAAATAATGAGTAAGGTAGTCCTGATATTAAATTTGATTTAAAAATATAGAATTTCTCAAAACTCGTCGTTATTCCATAGTCTTGCAGCGTCGAGACTGAACTATGCCTGAAATATCGGGAGTTTCCACCGTAAAATTGATATTCAAGACGAGAAACGTTTGAGAACGTCGACAACGCCAGAAAGACAATTAAATGAAGATCATTAGATACATCCTAATGATTGTTGGGGCTATAGGCGCTTGCGTGTATGTATAGCGAGCGTCGAAGCGGCAGCTACGTGTGTATCTACAGGAGGCCGACCAATGACCACCGTGACCGTAGATTCTTTCTGGATAATCGATGCACGTCGACTGCCAGAGGAAGAAAAGGACGGAAACCAAGGGAAACGGGCAATGGGATAGGTAAGAGAACGAACAAGCTGTTACGATGTTTCTCTCAGCAGAACTATGAAAAACTAAACTCTCGAATGTCGAGTCGAAAAAAATCATATACGCTTGGATAATATCTTCGGATTTTCAACAATTATTAGACCTTCGATGGAAAATAGCTCATAGAATGAATTATTGAAAATGAATCGACGATTCACCACTGTGATAAGCTAAAAAAAATGAACCGTATCTAAGAAAGGAATTAAATAATATAGAATATTTTCCAATTGCATACATTTTTTTTTATAGACAAACAAAAAATCATATTGCACTTTGTGTGATTGAAAGTCCAAAAATATCTTAATCAATCCTATCGCGGTTAATTAAAAAAAATAGAAACAAATAGCAATTGTATAATCTGAATACTTAGTATCAATGAAACAGATGGATTAATAAATCAATAAATTAAATAATCAAGCGTATAAATATTCAATTGAAACTTTGTTTCTTCAGCTTGTAACGAGGCACACATATAGTTCGAAATTGACTTGTGTCGTTGATGCGCAAATACAAGTCTGAATATGCATTTGAAATGCAATTTCTGCTCCGTACGCCGAGCACGGGTTGTATAAGCTGAAAGATCATAGACCGGCCTCGCCACAGACAGATGCATGTACATTCGAATATAGACACGGCTCACTGGGTATACCGATGTGAGGCCAGTGTATCGCCAGTAGTCCGGAGAAGAGAAGCGAAAGACGTAGAAACTGTGGTGGAAACGTTCATACACGTACCTTCGTCACACAACGAACAACAGGACAGGCGGATGGAGGACATGAAGACACCCGACGAAAGACGGAGACGCGAGCTAGCAGCAAATCATGTACGCAGATTGTTGGCAGATCCTGTCAACGGAGGGGAACTTACAGTTATGTCGCTGCGACAGGGCAAGCCTGCGAAACGAAGGAATGCCTTTATATGCAAATAAGTAAAGAGCTCCGGTGTGCCGAGTAGAAGCGGAGACGCGAAGAGACGAGGAGGAGACCCGAAGAGAAGACGACGACGAGGAGCACAAGGATAGACACACCGGGGGTTGAGCCGAAGGTTGAGGAGGACTACTGTCGCACAGCAGCTTGTGTCCGCGGGTTATCCTGCGAGGCATCCTTCTGGCAATTCCAAACATCGATGCCAGAGATATGAATATCGTTCTTCGTCGTATTCTTCGATACCAACCGCCGATATACTCAGCTTGACATGCGTCGCTATTACCGAACGTTCTGATTTCTCTTCTTCGTTCGGTCACCGTTGACTTTGGGATTGTGCATTTGTATGTGCGTGTGTGTGATACATTTCTGTCTTTAACTCTGCCGTTATTTCGGCTTTGTTGGTGGTACTAATGCTGCATAACATTTAACCGGTGCGTTTTGTTTCGATGCTAAGTTATATATATTGTATATATATATACAGTAATCTGTTGACTGTACGTTGTTACTTCAACGGCTGAGCGAGAGATGATGATGAATGAATTATTAATGACCGCGAAGCTAAAGGGATCTATCAATGACGGGACGTGACGACTTACCACTCTATGGTCTTTCTCGCCGCCGTGTGCGCGGGCGCGCGCGCGCGACTCTTCGGCCAGATATATCTGGATGGGTGTGTGCGTGAGAGCGAGAGTTAGAGAGAAAGAGAAAGAGAGAAGACGGACGAAGTAGATGGAGAGGAGGATCCGGTTGTTGGTGCTAGTGATCGTGTAGACCTATCGTTACAGCGATCTACCAGCAGCAACGATATATATATAAGTTACGATCGACGTTTGCATGTAGCTGAAGACGGTGCGCTGTTGTGTGTGTGTGTGAAGGGGGTTGCTGCGAAAAGACCAACGAAGGAGTAAGGAATCGCGCATATGGAATACAAAAGAGTAAACCGGGAATATGCGACCAAGTTGCGTCGACGAGGCGCGCGGTAAAGTCCGGCGAAGATATTTTTTTTCAACGCGAGATCGGTTACCCACTATAATAAAACCGCTAAGCCGTTATCTCACGTACGTACGACACACCATGGCCGACGCGTTTATGACAATCGACGATGCTCATATCGCCCAAGAAGTCGGATTCGAATTTGTCTTTAAACTTGGTAAAGCGAAGGCCTTGGGAGTTTGATCGTTATTTTGAAAAATCAATCATGCGTTGGTTGGAATATATCGTTCGATTGCGAGATTGCGAAACAATTAGTTTTGTCGATTTAAGTTGTTCGTTGAATGTTGGAGAAGAGTCTACTCGAAAGTCCAAAGTATCCGATGTAATGATTTTCATTCACAAACCGTGCGATTAATTTTTTTATTTCCTCTACTTGCTAGTTAATATTCGAAATTACGATATTTGAAAAAATAATAATGACGTTTCGCAATTTACTGTTACAAAGCGATGGAAATTGACTGTGCCTTACGAAATATTTTTTTAACAAGTTGTAGGAAAATTGTTATACTTTATGTATTTTTGTCGGTATGAAAGCAAATTATTAATTTTTCATGGACGATAATTTTTCCACTGTACGAACCTTATAATAAATGTGATATGAGATATGAAATAATATCCTGAAATGCATATAGATGTTTTTTTTTTCTGACCAAATCAGTTCAATCTGATATACTACTGTTATCACCCTTATTCTGTAACCACGAGTTACAGACAAAGGGTTAATTTTTTTTTTTATTTTCAGAAACTGATTTTCCTTTCAGATTAATCGATTGGTAACTATTATGAAAAATTCTCCCACTGGGTTGTTTGGTAAAAGACTTAAAAAAGTTGTGCAAATAAAACTCGATTTGATTGATTGATTGATCGATCGTCCTTTGTACGAAATTATTGAAATAATTTGCTCGAGTAGTGAAATTAAGGTTACCTATCGATATTTCTACGATTATGATCCGTGAAACATTGGTATATAACGACTTATGTTTCCCGGCGAAAAAAAAACAGCCAGACCTCGACAAAAACTAATAAAGGTCGCTCGTTGAACTTGTTGTTTACAACCGATGTACATTTTAAGTGATGTGAAACCATCCAAGTATACGTGGAGAATCGCGAGTCGCATAAATATAATGCGACTGGGAACGAACACGATCGTGAATCTGCAACGCAGGCTGGCAATGAAAAACAGAATTCGAATGGTCGAGACAGTGGGATTAGATGAGCGCATACGGAAATTAGCAGAGGCTAAGCACGCGTAGACCTGTGTGAGAAAGGCCCGAAGAGGATCTAGATGCGACTCGCGGGTGACCGTCTGTCAGTCCGTTCGTGTCTCGAAAGTGATCGTTACAAAACTTCGTAAAGAGGCATCGACTGATGATTCCTCGATCTTGTGGCGCCTCGACGCTAATCCGACGGTGTTCCTCATGCACTTGAGTTACACAATTGTGCGTGCCTTTCCACGTTTTTCCAGGACAATGACTTCGATGCGGTGAACCAGCGCGGCGTGTGGCGACGCTCGTCTCGTCGCGCGTCGCGACAAAATTAAATTGCGATTCCGACCTGCGTGTGTGTGTGTGTGTGTGCTACGTGTGGCTGACCGTTGCAGATCATCGCACGAGAAAAACAAGCTCGGCTATTCGTTTGAATAATACAAATAGCTATTGTTTCTAAATCGATTTTGCTTCCTCGTTGAAAAATAAACCATTTATGGTACAAACAAAGTCCTTCGAATTCTTAATTTGTTAACCCTTTCACGGTAACGCTTTTTTTCACCCCCTTTAACGGTAACGGTGGGTCGAATCGACCCAACGCCTTAAAAAATATAAAAAGGCATCTAAAAAATCTAAAAAAAATCTTACGTGTCACTCAGGGTTTCTAGTTTACGATCAAAATGTTATATATGAAGTTTTCGGAATTTATTTATAAGATAATAAACAATAAACAAACAAACTCCGAGAAAAAAGTATTTCTGTTAAAAAATTCATAACTCAGAGACAAATTATCGTATTGACATTCAAAAAACGGAAATTAACGCTGAAGAGTGTGCCTTTTAAGAAAAAAATACTGCAGAATGATACAATGAAATCAGAACCCTTATTTTTTCATGTAAAAATGTCCATTTTTCGAGGTGTGAATTTGGAGGTCTTTGGTATAGAATATACACATTTCGTATAAAAATGTATTTATGACTTAAAATCATAAAAATTCAATGTTTTATCTCCCAGAAGCTGTTCTACAACGAATTAATGCATAACGTATTGCGAACATAGGCTTTTTCGGAGCGCAACATCGCTAGCTGAGCGCGAAGATATTCTCCTTTCTACACCACGTAACATGTTTTTTGTTCAATATACAGTGAAAATAGACTTCAAATAACATAAAAAACACAAAAAATGAAAAACTTATCTGGATTGCTAATCCTCAATTTTCGACCGTTAACGGTAAGCGTGGGTCGAATCGACCCAACGGGAACTTGATCTCGTCGCTACAGAGCACCAAGTGGGGCTGGGGAAGCGAATCTTCGCAGGATGGTTCGACCCTAGAGCACAATTTTTTAGGTTGAGGTTAGGCCCCGTCCAAATGCCCAGTTGAAAAATGCGGGACCTTTGAAATTTTGGCCTGGATCGAATCGACCCCACGTTACCATGAAAGGGTTAAGAATATCGTAAAACGTTTATAAATAAAAAAAATCATTCAGTCGAAGCGCGCTCGCAAATCTATCGGTCGATTTTTCAAAACTTTGCAAGAGAATGAGAAATGAAGAAAAAAAGAAAGGATTAACAAATAATTAATCAGTGCGAAATTTATTGTCAACCCTAAATCCCGTCATGGGGTCATAAGTGTCCTCCCAAATTTTCATAATGCCATGTTGCATGGTCAGTTTGAATTTTTTCATGACATCACATTTTTTTAGAACATAAAATAATGATTGTATAGTGGACTAAAATAGTTGTGCAATATATCAGAATTCTTACAAATTTTTTGGTATACAACAAGTAGCCAAAAAAATGCAATGGACACGAGTGACCCCACGACGGGGATAACGTATGTCAAAAAACACGATGGGAATCTCGGGTCAAGAAAAATGTCATTCGATAATACAAATGACCTTGACTCACCTTGGCACAAGCCTCGTTTGTCTATGTTCTACTACTCGACTTTTCGTCGCGCCTTTGCGGAATCATTTCGGTGTTTCTAAAAAAGCTGAGCAAACACATTAAAAAAGATGTCCAGGAGCGTTTGTGTGCAAATCTACATAGTAAAAAGTGTAACCCTCATTCTGCGCTGAAATCTCATCAAATATCCGAGTATAATGATCAATAGTTGCTAAAATAATCATTCGCTCAAACAATATCGTCATATAAACAAATACAAAGACAAGGGTTAGAAAAAAAAAACATGTTGTAAAAATCTTTCAAAAGTTGCAAATAAAACTCGATTTGATTGATTGGGGTTGGGTCGGAAAAATAAATTATCTTGCAAAACTGGGAAATTTGGAAATAAATAATGATATTATCAACTGAATTATTAATAATGATGAATAACGAATAATTCATCTGGGTAGAATTTATCGTGGAGAAAAATTAAATTCGTAAACACAAGTGGCCTTCGCTCACCTTCACGCGCGATACGAATAATAAATGTTTCGACAAACGATGCTAAGCTGAACTACGAAAAAAATAATGAACTCGATTGAGACGACATGACGATATTTCGCGACATAATCTATGTAAATTTTTACCGACCGCACGTTCACTCGTTTACTACCCGCGTCGATCTGTAAATCATAATTTCCATAATGAAATAGGTTAGTGACACGTTCATTCAACGAGTCTATCGATGCTATAATATCGCAGGACTCAATTTTTCACAAATCAAAATACTCACCGTCAGTCGAGACCGTTCCACGATGCGAAGAAGACAACAATGAAGCATGTGTACGCGTTCGCGAGCGACTTTACGAACGTTAATTCGCGTACCCACTTCGCTGACCCCCCAGTGGCGCACCACTCGGACAGTCGAACAAAAACAAAACACCGGCCAACGCGATTTTCAGTATTGCGAAAAAACACTCACCCACACCAGCCCGAACCGACTTCTGAAGACATGACGAGGATTATCTGACTCCACTGACATGCAATACATATATGTATATATATGTATAGACAAAGAACGCATACTGCCGTGGTGGGAGCGTGCCGAAAGAGAGCGCTCAGTGGAGTATATCTGTCTCGCTCGCACTGCGTACAGTCAGTTGAAAATATTAGGTCCCACTGATGAAGTGGCTGTAGACTCTCAAATATTCTCACCCGACTGTACAGAAAAAGACAAAGATGAGCTATCTCTCTCGGCACGCGAATTCGCTGTCGCCACCACGGCAGTTGTCGTTCCAGCTATACATATTTATACTTCACTATGTACCCCACTCGAAACTAAACTACCAGAGAGCGCGGCAGAAATTCTTTCTGATTTCGAAGGGTTATTTGAAATAATTGTCGAATAACGAACTTCGGCGCTTATGGTGATGCGAAACCAGCCGATCGTCGCCGTGACAGCGAGAGAGACAGCGCTATTGGCGCTCGCGGTGGAGTGAGAGAGAACGAGCGACGCGATACCCATGTCACACACGTCTGCCCTCAATGTCGTGGCTCGAAAAATTATTTCAAATAACCCGAGGGAATCAGGCACAATGTCTGCAGCGCTCCTGGCGGTCTGGTTTCGAGTCAGGGTTACATAACAACCTATGTTTTGTGCTACATTTCGCTCTCCAGATCTGGCGCATCGTCTGATTAATTTTTCTTTGTTTGATAATTTTTATATCGAGTACACGAAAAAAATTAATTTTTTTAATGAAAGAAAAAAAATATGAAAATTTCTATGATTTTTCGTGGTTCTTACTGAGTTCTCAATTCTAGCGTTCGTACCATGTTAATTTGTGTCGTTAAATATGTTTTATCCATTGTATTCTGCGAGCGCGCGCTGGGGGTGTGTGTGTGTGTGTGTGTGTGTGTGTGTGTGTGTGTGTGTGTGTGTGTGTGTGTGTGTGTGTGTGTGTGTGTGTGTCAATGGTTATATTCGATGATCTCGCCCGATAACATAACCCCAAAAACTGACATGATGCGAGAGACACACAAAAACAATGGATAAAACATATGCAACGACACAGATTAACATGGCAAGAACACCAGTATGAAGCACTCATAATCAGTAACAGCCACGAAGGAAAAAATCGAAGTAGAAGAAAAAGTAACAAAAAAAAAATAGAAAAAAATGTTTATAATCTTTTTTTCAAAATAATTGTTTCAATACCAGAAAAGGAAAAGGAAAACAAACCTATGGTCGTTCATCGCCAATGATATTACACCAAATTAATCGTCGCGGCCAAAACAATCCAACATACATTTTTCTGTCGTTCGATGAAAAATTAAACTTATTGCTTTTATGGATCTAACGCTGCGATGAAACTAGATAAAGTTAATAATTGCTACGAGCTACGAGATTGTTGAAAAATAATCTCAAACGCCCCTGCGCGTACCCCTGTGGACCTCTCTGTGGCGGTTAGTGCGGTCGATTGGTTGAGCCGCCAACACCTCCCCTCCCCTCTAACGGCCAACCTGGCTGGCAATCGTGGGCTAGACTCGTAATTTTTTAGTCTACGCGTAGTCACCTCCCCGCAACACCCGCTAGACAAAGCGCGTTGCCGCGACGCTGATTTTGCTTGCAATTGGGCTATCGGCGTGCAGTAGATGGAACGTCTGCGACTCGATCGCACGTAGAACACAATGTATCCACTATGTTTCGTCCATGTCGAAGCCTCGACCGATAAATGATTCAAACAAATGCAGCTGAACCGTTGAAAAAAATGGCCGAACGTCATGACACAATAAAATCGGAAGAAGTATGTAAGCGAACTTCGTAACGTATGAACAAATAGTATGGAAAGGAAGACGCTGAATATGATCGACGAGATGGAATGAGAGGACATTCAACGACCGTCAAGCCGAACAAGCTATACTTTTGATGATATGCAAAATAATTTGTTTATCAAGTCGGATTCGATAATTGTAAAGATCGACGCTCGTTCGATTTTTTGTTTTTCGTCGTGATAAAAATATTGATATTTCGTAGCGAGAATAATATTTTGCAAAATTTTTTTTCAACCGAATCTTTATATGCAATGGGAAAGAAGCTTTGTATTTTTTATTTCTACGAGTAAACGTATGAGGCTCGCACAACTTGCTATATATATATATGTATATATATATATATAAAATAAAAAATACAAAGCTTCTGTCCCATTCCATATAAAGATTCGTTTGAAAAAAAATTTAGCAAAATATTATTCTCGCTACGAAATATCAATATTTTTATCACGACGAAAAACAAAAAATTGAACGAGCGTCGATCTTTACAATATATATATATATATATATATATATATATATATATATATATATATATATATATATGTCGTGTGTTCGTTGTGTGAGTGGCTCGCGTCTACGCCACGCGTCATTGGTGACTGAATATCATTGTTTTGTTTGTGCATGTACATATTGCTTACGCCCGGGTTCAGCGTAGCGTGGTATGGCACCTTTCGTTCCAAGCCACTTATTTTTTTTCATCACTTCAAAGTAAATGAATCACAACGGTGGTTGAGATGAATAGATTCGTTGGGACGTAAATTGACGGTAACACGTACTGGTAGTATTCATACGCATTCAATTCTCAAGGACTGAGACATCAGTTGACATATATATATATATATATATATATATATATATATATATATACATATATAGAAAAATTAAAGAATAATTTTAAAACAGCAAGTTTTTCGCGAAATTTAAGACAGTTGTATCACTGCGAAAAATCATCCGATTCACATGATCCACTGCTCATTCAGAAGCCCAAAATTTCTCATCTTCGAATTGAAAGCTCAAGAATCTTTATCATTCTTTACCGCTCTGCGTCGAGGGTTGAAACAGTTGAAAAAAAATTATCCATTCATTTTCCAAAATTTTGGAAACTCGTGTGAGGTGCAAAAGATATTTAACCAGAAATCCAATAACAGCGTTTGAAAGCTTGTTCGTTTTTTTTTTTCATTCCTGTGTAAATTTTTCCGACCGCGTTATTTACTGGCAAAGGAAAAAAAAAGTTACTTTCAACTCTTGTATCTACTGAAATAATGATTGAAAAACAATCGGCTTTATATAATTTAAAAGTTGAAAGTATCCGTTTCCAAATGTTTAATGCGAGTTTGAAAAAAAATAAAATAAAAAAAATAACCCATTATTTTCATTTTTTAACATGTAAAAAAACAGCATTTTCCCATTATTCAGTTATCTTGATGCCATTGTGTAAAAAATGGCAGAATCCTAAATATTCACGTAGTTGTTTCAGCTGATGGGGTCCTCAAAAGACATGCAAAATTGCAAGTTGCTACCATTTTTTTTCACTATGTTTACAGCTATAAAACATTCGATTTTATTAAAGGTTGATTATTTATTCCTGTTATATGCTTTAATCGATTGCGTGCACGGCAAGCTTTCGCATATAAAGATATTGCTTATCTTATACGATAATATCGGTGATAAAACGTTGCCTCGATTTCTCCGTGGAGTTGAATATGAGGGCTTCTTGTCTCCGAGAATCTCGTGTTTGATTGCCCAGTCGTTACGGGGCAAGATTCGAACATTTTTTTGAGATAGTCATATGCCCCGTGAGGTGAGGAGTTGTTTCGTCAAAGATCTTACGAAGATTACTTTTTAATAATATACGTTTAATAATACACAAAGATGCGACTACATGCATTCAGCGATTCGCAAGCCCCAACGCGTTATTACTACCCGCATACCGGTCGTAAATTAACTCGCTCAATTACATTTACGGATATTTCATCCAATCAGAAAAACGATATTTTTCAAAAAAACGCGTCAATCATCTGCCGTAACGTGTGCAAATTAATTCGATAAAATTAATTAACACGAGTTTATTAATTGCAAATTGTTCGTAAAACGTGTTTTTTTTAATGCGAAAATAAGGAAATGTAAGAGCTCGATAATGCGGTAATTAGTTTCACGTACATTCCATACATTTTTCTCCGACATATGAGGGCACCATGTTTCACGAGTCAGAATTACATAATTTAGTTTGGAAGAAAAAAAAACATGATTTTTCTATAGAGAATAGTATGAACCAGCTGCTGATGATGTTTCACTTGTAAAGTCAAATGGTAATTTATCCTAAGTACTGCACATTCTCACCTGCCCTTACTTCGATAATTCGACCCCTCTCGTCTCGTCCTGTATTTGCTTATGCTTGTTGTACATCTCTCATAAGAAGCACGAACCGGGCGCGACTACGTGCGATGAATATTACGTTTCGTTCGCACACTGTAGCGTATTTATACCGTTTCGAATTATCATACAGGTGTATACCCAAGTGCATGAAGACAGTTTATATTTATACGAAGACGACACACTAAGCCGTTCGTTCTAATGTCTAAATATTTCGAATTAACATTTTACATCGGAGAATTCAAAATAATATGGCGAATGTTTGTTAATGCATTATTTATAAATGTATTTAACGTATTTATTGTAAACGTAATGGCATGAGCTGCATATTATTATTTTTGTCGTTATCAAATAAAATGTATTAGCTACGTCCGTTTAAGGTAGTATCCTACAAACTGTAAGAGTCAAAGCAAGCCCAAGAAATACCATCTCCTGATTGAGATACGTAGTACTTTGATGTGGCAACGTCGCGTGTTATGATGTTGGTTAGAGAGGAAGAGAGAGAAGATGAGAAACAAACGCGCAACGTTGCCATGTCTACTGGATCACGACCTGATATAAACTGTATTTTCCCGAAGTTTATTTGCTTATTATTATCATCATAGTCTCCTGATCTCTACTTTCAAGTGCCCAAAATGTTCTTTGAATATTCAACTTGCAGCTTAAGTGTTTTCATCAAAATCTGACGAAGACTTTTTGTATTATATCAAATTGAGCGTGATTTTCCATAAGGCTCCATGTTAAACGTGTGAAAATAAAAGTGTTGATATCTTTTTTCTCGCGCTCCGGAAAGCCATACAAATTTAACTGAACCTCTTTCTCATCAATACCTATAAGTATGCTAAGTTTCATGAAAATCTGACCAGGAACTCTCTTATGGAGAGTACTATCTTAATTGAGAATTCTTACGTAAAACCGAATCCTGGTTGTAACGAGACCAATCAGTCGGATGCGTAACGGTGACCGTAGTATCCGATAGCGAATCCGACTCCGGTCGTTGACGAGGAAGCGAGCGAGCTGGAACATCGAGACAGAGTAAAGAAGATCGAAGACCGAGAGGTGGGATCATGACAGAGGGTTTAGTCGAGGAAAGCGTAGATGAAACACTATCGAACAGTTGACAAGGTTGGGGAAGATCCTTTTCGGAACGGACAGCTGATCGCAAAGGTCTTTAGTCAACTGATAGTTTTTCTTTATTTGTTTTTTTGTTTCTTTTTTTTTTCGTCTGAGTCGACGGTACTGATGCTCTGATTACCCACGAGAATTCATTGTCTTCGGATTGTGTCTAGGATGAAAGATGAGAATCGCAAGCTCTCAGGTACAGCTCCGGATAATCATTCGCTAACGAGATCACCAAAAAATTACTGAAATAATGACAATCCCATTGAGGATGTCCTGGTCGCCGACGTTATGTGCAATTACCCATCTTATTAATTCCTTCAGTAGCAAGAGCTCCACCGGAGTGACTAGTAACGATGTACCACAATCATTTGAAGGTTTTTTCGGGAACGAAGATTGAAGGAAAGTTATTGTGCATGATTATCAGGTTCCATTGGTTTCTCTCACGAATTATTCATCCTTTGACCCGAATAAAATAATTCTCCATAATTAGTAGACAGTTTCAACGGCTTTGTAGGTCGTTCGAAGGACTAAGATAAATCATGACCGTCGATATTCCATTTCGCGCTATTATTCTAAACGCTAGGAGGGTCGGACGATCGTTGATTGAAAATCCATCATTCATCAACGATCCCCTCGATTGCACGAGCCTTCAATCGGACCATTCGTGTTTGACTTTAGCTCGTCGATTGAAAAAATTCGTAATAATTAGCCAGTAGGGTTAAATACGGTCGTGCCTACGAACGCGATGTACACTATGGGCAGAGTTGAATAATCATTGGAAAAATTTGTGAATGCAGCATGCTCGCAGCATCATCGAATCGAAAGAGCGATCGGGTCGGATGGCCCGTTCTCGTCCCCTCGACGCGTCTTTTGTACGGGCTCATTGTTCCCCAACCCCCGACCCCCCCTCGAGCAATTTGACCTCCACCCTTTCCGCTTATCCATGCGAATTCGCCCTTCGTACGGTCGTACGCTCATCATCCCTCTCGTCGAAGAGATTGACAGTTTAAAAATATGTATAATAGCTACAGGTTTATTGAAGTTCCCTTCGGTCTCCCGGACGGCGACCCTCCTTGGCCCTTCACCATCTTTTTTCCCGAAGCTTCAATACCAGTGGAACAGATTAAATTGGACGCCGTGAATTAATCGGCTTCTGTTTGAGTGAAATTGGGCGAGTGTTGTTAGGTAACGTGAGCATCGGTTCGATGCCCCTGCCCCCCCCCCCCTCCTTCCTCTATGGTTCCACCGGGATGTCTACTTCGCTTGCTATTGTCATTGTTAAATCTCCCCCCTGAAGCTTTTGACAGCTTAAATCCGGAACCTCACATTCATACATATCTGCATACAAGAGACCCACCCACGCGACATAATTACATTTTTCAAGCATGAAAAATAATTTGCCTGTGATCGGTAAAAGAAAGAAATCATTCGATAAAAAGTCAATTTTCTGCGTCGACGTACCACGCAAACGACCAAAACAAAAATATTCCGGTTTTTTTTTAATCCGTAATTGGAGTCTAAACTCCTTCTGTCTAGGCTTCATGGCACACACTCCAGATCGCGTAGTTTGAATAGGTCACTACCCTCGGACGTTTGGGAAAAAAAAGTTATTTTTCCCGTAAAACGGCTTCTTATTGCATTTTCGTCATAAGTACTCATGAACGAAATGACATATGACGATTGAAAGAAGAAAAAAAATTATTCGCGTCAGATAGTTGACATGTTATTGCACAACTGGAAAAACCGTCTTACACGATTCCATCGAATATGGAAAGTTTTTACGCGAGACAGCGCGAGAGTCAAGGTTGAAACCCATCTATGTCCCTCGATTATCATATTGAAACGATATATTTCCTGTCATAACTATTTTCAGACTTGTTTCTCTTCGACGGAAATATGAGTTCGAAAAAATACATGACGTATTAGGAACGTATCGGGCAGTTCATCTTTTTTTTCGCAACATTCCGTAAACTCTTGAGTCTTCTGAATACGTGCGGAGCATACGGATATGATATTTGCAGTGTGTCTTGAAATCGAACAAAATCACCGTCGCTGATGTTGATTCGATATTCTTGATGGTTTATCGTTCAACGGGTTACAATGATTGAAAGGAGCCACTGGCAATGAGATATTGCTCTTCATCAATGCTGCTGAACTCGAAATTATCGGAGGGAGTCCGATATTGTTTATAGGAGTTCAACCAAATGCGAAAATAAATAATTACTCGAGCCAGTAAAAAACCTACGAACGTAATGGAATGAAATTGAGGTTTCCAAGATTTATGATTTTAACCGTTGGTTAATTTTTCGTAAAGCTTGTGTGCGAGTTTGCGATATATTGACGGCGAATATTTCGTCTCGAAGACAGTCAGGGAATATCTTAGACATCTTCTTCAACACACAATGTTTTCTTTAGTTTATTTTTCATTTTATTTTTTATTTTTTTTTACAACGTATTCTGATCCCACGTGTACTATTACGCATGCCACGTCTGTTTCGTCGACTACGAGGTTTCACGTACCCGAAATCCCGAATCCGTAATCATATCAACGTGTGCCACGAATAGTATATGGGGAAACCCGGTTCCGTTCGCAGTCAAATTTTACCGGCATCACACTCGTTCACCCTCGTTCCCATAATGTTGTATACAAGAAATTTTTATGATTGCGAACCGTTGAAATAACCAACCCCGGGTCACCATACCCGCGTTTTACCATTATCGACTCCCTCAGTGGCCGGCTTTCCTTTCCACGCCTGTTTCACGTCGTACGACACGATCGGGCTCACACGCTATCCCGTAAAACTGCATACGTTGCTCTCGCTTTTACGTCTCCCGTGGGTCCTTGACTCGGTCGCTCCGGCAGAAGCCTTCGACATTACACACCTCATAAAGCAGAACTATCGCTCGGTGGTGCCCTCGGTGGAGACGATATCTCGGGTCTCCATCCACTCGGCGAAAAAAAAAAATAAAAAAAAATAAAAAAATATATATATCCAAATCGGAGGCTACTGATTGCAACGAAGAAATATACGAGTCAATCGATAAGCAGCTACGGAGTAATGGTTCCCGTTATAACCCGTACGTTTTTCTTTTCTTCTTTTTTATTTTCTACAAAGTTCCACGTATTACGTTAGTGTCGATAAGTGAAAAAAAAATTGGAAATATCTATTTGGTCGTTGAATTTGTCATCCGGACAAAAAGATTTTTTTTTTTTTTGTGAAACATGATTTTTCGAATGCACCATAAGATCCTGCGAATAGAGTAGGTTTTTTTCTAGCAACAAATATTTATATGTCTCGATTAAACGCGTGAAACCGAATATTTATAAGAAACCGACCCCGTTCCACGAGACATCGTATTAATATATCATGCACAAACACGCTATGAATATCTAACGGTTCATTAATTAATGTGCGGTATACAGAAAAGTAAAAGATTCAAGAATCCAACGATAGATCGAGTTATAATATATTATACACTCTGTACACGGGTTATAGTTGGATTATTGCCGAAGTGCTGCAATAATTATCACGTTCGGCTTGTTAATGCCAGAAGTTCGCTGCTTATGACACCCGCCGCGTTATTTCCTGCATACATATATTACACGATATGGATATGTAACTATGTTTTTTTTATTTTTTTCATTTTTGTCCCATCCCCTTCTACACAACGTTATAAGGTGTGATGCCGTTAGCGTTATACAACATAATGCACGTATTTGCGGCAATAAGGATTAAAAAAATCGTTGGAGGTTTTTTCATTATTTTCTCTCGAGTTACGGTCGTCGGTCGGACGCATGATTCTCGCGCCCGTATAATCTGGCGCACGGCTAATAAACCACCGAGACATTTATAACCCGCGGTCCCGTACGTCATCCACACGAGTGTTGTAAATAATACATATGCAGCTGGAAAGTTCATCGGCATTCGTGTCTGACGGTTGGGATTGCAAACTATCGGATAGTTCCTCGAAAGTATGGTACAGCATATGCATACAGTGTTTATTATATACACATGTGATACTCGTACATGGAAAAATACTCGTATGAGTAATACGCGTGAATGCTGTTGGCGAAATAAGTGCACGCACCACTCGTTTCCACATGCTTCTCGACTATCAACGAGTCTGTCCACACCTGTGAATCGATATATATATATATATATATATATATATATATATATATATATATATATATATATATATTCGTAACGAAAATGATAAAATCCGATCACAGCGTGCCAATTTATTAACCCGTTATGCAATTATATACCTGATAAGTGAAGTCCAGCGATTATATCCTCCACAGAATCAATTATAATTACTTGAATAATATCGCTGATTGGTTTTGAACGATTTAATTTATTTCCGTACGCGCTCCTATCAGTCCCCGAAGCCTGTTATTAACACCTTGACTCGTGCTTAGATTGATTCATTAAGAGGGTTACTGTTTATTCTCCGTACGTACTGACGATCAATCCAATTATTGATAAATTTGAAAAAAAAAATAACTATCAACGTATGAGTGAGAAACAATTTGTAATATTTATCATAGCTGATTCCTACATAGCTGATTCCTACGACTATGTTCCTAGAAATTGTTAATCGTATGCACGTAAAAAAGGAGATCGGAAAATCGTGAATTACGTCGATCATCTCATCGTACAGAATTAACCGAAGTTGGACCATTCAGCGAACATATATATAATATAGATTCACTAATAAGACGATGGTACGTATGTGGGGCCAATGGAGCCCATCGGGCGTTTTATTCGCCCGTGTGTATATATCTATACGAGCCGTCTAATAAGGTATCGCGACATTTATTACCCATTCACCGGGCTCGCGGCGACTCCCTTCGTCAACGCTAAATGATACGTAAGCCGCATAGTATGCATCCGTGAAACGGTCTGCCGTTGGAGCTTCAAAGTTCATCCGGCTCGCGCCGCTCACGACGACCCCTCATAAATTTATCTATAACGATGACACTGCAAATCTGCGTGATATGGCAATACGGCGAGCGATAAATAGCCATAAATTTCGCTGCAAAAATATCGCAACAAGCCGCAAGTCTGTGCTGACTCGAGTGATCGGTATATTATATCGTTGCCATCGTAAAAACATGTATAGGTGTGATTATACTAAATCCCTGTAACCACATGTTACTACATTTAAAAATTGAATCGATCAAAAGTGCTTAAAGGGTGTGAGTCACCTTAAAAATTGAATCGATCAAAAGTGCTTAAAGGGTGTGAGTCACCTTAAAAATTGAATAAAAACTTTTTTTTTTCGTGACATGATCAATCCAATTTAAAAATCGATTTTATCCTTAAGGTACCCTCGTTAAGAGAGTTCCCCGTCAGATTTTCATACGACTTGGCATACTTATAGATATTGATAAGAAAAAGGTTCAGTTAAATTTTTATGGCTTTCCGGAGCGCGAGAAAAAAGATACCAACACTTTTATTTTCATACGTTTAACATGGAGCCTTATGGAAAATCACGCTCAATTTGATATAATACAAAAAGTTCTCGTCAGATCTTAATGAAAACACTGAAGCTGCAAGTTGAATATTCAGAGAACATTTTGGGCACTTGAAAGTAAAGATCAGGAGATTGTGATGATAATAATAAGCAAATAAACATGGGGAAAATACAGTTTATATCAGGAGTCGGTCGTAATCCAGTAAACATGGCAACTTTCCGCGTTTGTTTCCCATCTTCTCTCTCTCTCTCTCTCTCTCTCTCTCTCTCTGATCGACATCATAACACGCGACGTTCTCACATCTAAGTACTACGTACCCCAATCAGGAGAGGGTATATCTTAGGCTTGCTTTGACTCTTACAGTTTGTAGGATACTACCTTAACCTATATTCAGCTGTCATTTAAAAAATTTTCATTGAAGAGAAAAAAAAGGATTCATTTTTTCAGGTTAATCACCCCCCTGAATTGGGATTACGTGTGAGGATGCATATTACAGATTCAGAAATATGCATTTAAACGATACATTTCTTAGTTCGCCGAAAAGAAATGACTGTATCGCTACCCATTTGGACAATATAGATTTTCGGTCGAGCGTATAAAATAAGAACGGCAATTAAATGATAAACCTTTAAGCGGTTGAACGATGTGGGCGAATCCAAAGATATCAAATTCAATTGGGCACCGCTATAGTCTCGATGGAGATTGGCTCGAGTAGACTAAACGGCACCGCGATAATGGCACATACGTGCGTGTTAGTACTAAACCGCGAACTTTCACCCGGTCTCGTCGGTTACGCGTGCCCGACTAGGATAGGAGTTGGTTGCGTATTTCCTTCGACGTGGAACTAGTTGCGAGGGGCTGAGTTAGCGGATTAATAACGCGTGGCACAAGGCTAATCAGCCGGTGTAGAGTTCAGAAATGAAAGGGAGGGGGGGGGGGAGAGGCGTATGGGGGAAGACCGAGACTGCACGCTATCGCGTACGTCTCCTCACCCATACGTGTATATTACGGGAAATTCCCGGGCAAAATTGTACGACGTCTTTATTTTTATGCATACGTGTATATTACAAGCTGTCCGCAACGAAAAAACTGCACATCTAAGTACACAAACCCTAAGCCCAGTACATAAACATGTTGGCTGTTACTCGAAAACGGTAACAGCGATTTCCAAATAATATAGGGGACGTCCGAAAAAAATGCCAGATAAACGAGAACGGTCTACAATACAGTCTGACTTCGGAATAAGAGACCAAAAGCCCCCAAGGTAAAGAGTTTTTCTCGGAAATCGCATATCCCCACCAGGCACGCGCTCCACGCTCGCTACGCTCGCTCTGTCTGTCTCTCTCACTCTTTGTCGCATGCGATCCTCTCAACAAAAGACTCGCGCGAACGAGATCCAGCTTATTGTTAGTGCATTCACCTCGCCCATGCAGTAACGTTTTCGACTGCGCGACGTTAATATGTATACTATTGAATATTATTTTGTACTTCTGTGTCTCAACCATAAAATGACTTACTTTAATAAACTTGTAGATTTTGTGTTACATTCACACACGCACACACAAATACTCACGCACGCATGCACACATTAATTTACACTACAGGTTCACTCTATTTTGCCCGAATAATCTGTCATAGGCTAGTCTCTTAACCAGAGGTCCGCGCACGAAATTCTTGAGCTCGGAGTTCGAGTCGGAGTGGGGAAAGCGCTCGAGTGAGAAACTGGGGAAAGTCTCTTTTTGCCGAGTCTTTTATTTCGAGGTCGGACTGTATCGCCTACTAACGCCATAGTTATATTTCATTCGGATTATAAATCGACGTGTCATCCAGTATGGCCGATTTTCAAATAGTTAAAATTTTTTTTTCCAAAATACGACTTCAGAATCGGTATCTGTATCTCAGATTTTTTAAATTCCATACCAGCAGTTTTCTTAAAAAATTCAAAAATAATAATAAATAAATAAATAAATAAATAAATATTTTTTGATCTTTCAGAATGCTTTGGAGTCGAACTTTCTGCTTTCAGGTAAATGTTTCCACGTCTGGTGATAGGATTTATGAATTATCAAACAATTAATCGGAAATTTTCAGATAGGGCTCCTTTTTTTAGAATACAAAAATCTCTCAAAGTTGAATATTTTTAATATAAGTATGCGAACATTTAATTGCCAGACTGGTCATTTACTCTGTCAAGTCTCAATCTGTCCTGACCTCATCCATGACTCACGTAGATTATTTTGCTCGGTCGCCATTCGACTGTGCCGTTCGACCCCGTGTACAGTATGTACTTGTGTACATGTGTGCCGTCTACATGCCGTACAACGCGGTTTGGCACTCGGCTCGTACGACCCCCATAACAATATCATATTCACCGGTTGTATTGCACCACCAGTCTCTCGAGCCAGTCAACTCACCCCCCGCAAAAGTTATTAACCTCTAAGGTTACCGCAGTCACCCTCGCGTGGCCGACATAAGACTCGCTTAATTACCCGGCAACCTTAACTTACGGAACAATTCCCCAGTCTCCATCATACCGGGTTACGGGCCAGACCTATGTGTCTGTGAACGTTCAACCTCTCGTCGGCAAAGTATGTTACTACAAGCCCTAAAATTAACGAGGGCGAAAGGTGCAACCTGTGTACCATAATCATTGTTGTTATTATTATTATTATTATTATTATTATTATTATTATTATTATTATTATTATTATTATTATTATTATTATTATTATTATTATTATCATTATTATTATTATCTTCGGTCAAAGTGGCATATCGAATATCATCTCACGTTTGCAGGGGAGTGCATTCAGCTAATAAACAACTAGTCACGATAGCCATTGAGCTGTTGCAAGCGTTGAGAAATAAAATTAAATACTAATGAGTTATTTAAGGGGGCTGAGTCACCAAAAAATTAATTTTTTTTTTCGTGACATGATCGATCCAAATTGAAAATCAACTTCACCCTTATAAAATACCTATACTCAGCTATCATTTTATTTTTTTCATAGCCATACAAAACATCTGAACGCTGTAAGACTTGTCACAAAATGTTTTCACTTGTCGTAGCTTTTCGACCATACGGCTCAACGGATTTTCAATTCTGACGTCTCATTTTTTTCGTAAGAAACTACATTTTTGGATGGGTGCGGGAATTTGGAATGCAAGGTGAAATGAATTTACCGTAACTCATCCTTCAACTGTTCATCCAAAAAATTACAGAAAACTTGTTATTTTATTCACTTTTTAGTTTGCCACAGTATCCAGAGAGCGTGGAAAAAATTCCACACTCATCTGAGAATAAGCTCTGTTACGAAGCAAATCCAATTTTTCACGTGACTCAGCCCTCTTAATTGAACAGAAAGATATTGATGGTAACTCAATTGTTGTCGTGAATATTTTTATGGGAGTTTAATTCCCGACGTTGAAGTGATATGAGTTTGGTTATCAATCTCTGACAAAGAATTCTCAGTGTATTTATTTTGTGTGCCCGATTTAATTTTGACCGGAATATATCTGAATTATCTTTCATCGATAATGGGCAGTATGTGTGTGTGTGTGTGTGATTTAATGTAGACTCGAAAATGAGAAGTTTTACGGAGTTGTATATTCGCGACACGTTTGTTAGTAAAGTAGAAATTGCGAGTGCGAGGAAGGTCGTGGTGGGCAGGTTTCCAGGTTGCCGATAGGATTTTCCCGGATGGTGTGTGGGGAGAATGTGGTGTGAGTGTCTCGAGTGAGCGCGAAGAGGGTTACGCGCACCCGCGAATGTTGTTGAATGCAATAAAGATACCTGTTTGGTTGGGGGGCGGATGCAGTAGCTACTAGCGCGAAAGTCAGGGCCATGGGGGTAACTTTTAAATTAGAAAAGTTTTGTAGCGTCGTCGACGTTTTCGTATACATCGTCGTCTACGTCGTCGCCACCGTCGTCGTCGTCGTCGTCGTCGTGGCGAGCGTCGTCGTAGTCGTCGAGCTTATATTACGGATACGATTCGACACAGAATGCTCAAAATACCTGCTGATCGAAGCCTGGCGAACGTACCGAGCCAGATCTGATTCGTCGAATCTTCCACCGGATTCGATTAGCAGTTCGAGTGCAACCCTGTGGAGTGCAGTCGCAAGCTCCGAAGCTTCGGAACATTCGACGAAGCTTTTATCCACGCAACGCATATTCCTACGACGATTTTGCATCCTCTTTCACAAATACATATGCGTTTTCTCGATCACTTACATAATGAGAAAACCTATCCGTGTATATAACGGGCCATTCTGGAATCTGCGGAGTGCACGAAGAGCTGAGGAAGCTATGAGATTAATGGGACCCCGTTTGATTTATATATAACTGTATTTCGTATGCAATCGCATGTACGAGAGAGCGTCTTGCAAGTTATGGTTTTTTTTCTAGATATCAGATCCCAATCGCACTTCTTAGTTTGCTTGATTCGCGTTTGTTGTCCTATATTACATGAATTGTTACTTTTTTCTATTGAATTATCAATTCATAGTTATATATATATTTTCTTTGTTATTACATAGGAGAAACAATTCTTGCAGTCGCCAACTTCATCGTGTGAACGGGTTCTATTATTTTTATTTGTAAAATTGGAAAGATTTTTGTCAACCTTTTCAAGACTTTAAAAAACGGAATTGTAAAAGAGTATCGTATACAATTTTATGTCACAACGTGTGTAAATGGGGATTTGCCAACGCGAATCGTGGGTAACACCGCATTTTACGCACGGCGTGTCATAAAAATTATATTCTACATACGAAATTTTCAAACAATCAGAGAAAAAATAGATCATGCGTACTTTAGTTAATACTTACGCAGAAGATAAATTACAGATCAATATTGCCGGCCTCGGCTAATTACGATCGTAATTCTTAACCAAAATTTACTGGATGTACAATGTACTATATATGAGTTATGTAACTCATACATGTTATCGTTTATCAATTGAAATTTTAGAAATTTTTATTGGAGTATTTTCCACGTGCATCGATGACGTTATTCATACACCAATAGTTCTAACCTTTCTAAATATAAATATAAATATATATATATATATATATATATATATATATATATATATATATATATGTTTGTGTGTGTCTGTTACGTTCGCATAACGATTCGATTGCGGCAGAGTCGAGCCGATCGCAGATCGTCGCAATAACATAAATCGATAGAAACAACGAGCACATTGCTACGGTACGCGTAAACCATCGGCCGCTTCTGTCAAATTGAATTTATGATCGTTTCGAATGGTTTTACTCATCGACAAGGCCCCTTTGGACCGTACCGCTTGCGCCTCTCCTGTTTTTTTTGTTCCACCACCTAAGTTATAGCAATATTGCCCCTTAAGTCCATTCGCGTACGCTCACCGGTGTACAATACAGGTCGATCGGCGTGCTATACAGCAATGGTTAGTATCCTTGCGGAGATTCCGCCTCCCCCTGCCCCTCCTGCCCGGGGTAGCCACTAACGAGTAGTAAAATAATACCGCGTGAATATCGCGATCTCTCTTGATCTATCTGTATACGTGTATATGTATGTGTGTGTGTGTATATGTGTGTGTGCTCGTTCAACGTGTCTTGTTACTATCGAGCGCATGATTAATGTCTCTGTTCCTCGCGACATTGAAAGGATAGAAACGTTATTCACGCGGGTTTTCTATAAGGATATTATTCAACTTGGCTGTCCGGTGATCAATGGTTACGTAAATGCAAAACGAGGAGAACACAGCTGTGAGGCAATGATAGCCAAGCAAATGTGTGTACACGAGTGAAGGAGGATTCGCGAGAATGAGGTTGCATTATCTTGTCGTACAATTATTGTGGTTGCAGAAGTCCGATCAATATGTATCTTCGTCTCGATCGTTAAACGTTATTATTTCGATATTTCGTTACGATCTATCGTTGTTCATTCGAATCGGTGATTTTTACGAAAAAAATATTTACATGCATATTCACAATCTTACGAAATATACAATGTTCACCATTTTTAGTCTTGTGACAATTCAAATTATAAAATACAGTATGAATTAGTCTTATCAATTTTTGCTTCCTCATAGAGGAAGCTTTGTTTTCGTGAAATTTTTTTTTTCGAGATGTTCATGAAAACGTGTTCAGTATGTCTCAAAACACCTGAAAATCACATTTGGAAAAATTGTCCGGATGTATTATAGATAAAAAGTATCCGGATTATGGAAGTAGAACCTTGCTCATGACTTCCTTATTTAAATTATTAAGATGTAAGGTAGAACTTTGTTCATGGCTTCATCATTTTCTTACACATTTGCCAAAGCTTCCTTTATGAGGAAGCCAAAATTGATCGACACATATGGTTCCTCATAGGGGAAGCTTTGGCAAATGTGTAAAAAGATAATGAAGCCATGAGCAAGGTTCTACTTTACATCTCAATAATTCAAAAACGGTACAAAACTATGAGGAAGCAATGTGCAAGGTTCTACTTTGCACCCTTTTTTTTCTAGCAATCATAATAAATAGAGGATGAAGGATAAAAAATTGAGGTAAATTGATTTAGAGGATTATAAGCTCTGCAAGAAGTGAAGAAAAAAATAAATTTGTATACTTGTTTTAAGCATAATTTTCGAGGGGCTCGCGCGATCACTTTTATAAAGTCGTTGGAATCTTCGAAGGGCTCAATCACAGCCTGATGTATTTCAGTTGGCTATAACCAGCTGGAGATAAATAGTTCGTGAGCGACGAAGCAGAGGAACACGATCGATGCAAGAAAATGATGTAAATGCGATACGGGGGCCGTATTTCCCGTAGATATCGCGCGGTTCCCGCTTGTGTACGTGCGTTTGCGTGTGTTATTTACATGGGCACGTAATAGAATAACGCTGATAGGTATATATGCACAACGTAATACACCCAACTAATATATCTAACGTACCAGCAACTACGCGGTAGCAAAGAACGTATATATATATATATATGCACGAGCACGGGCAAACGCTGAGAACGGTCTGACCAACGGTTTATGCTAATTTCCGCGCATATCAACGTTAATATCGAATATTTATGATCACCGAACGCATGAATTATGTTTATTACTTTCACCTCCCGCGCGGTATCACGATAACCGTGTCCCCGCGTGCTCGTGCCTACAACCGAAGTTCCCGGTTGAATTCACATTTTTTCATGCGAATCGACGCTGGGGCTTCTCGTGTGTGCATGATGCGCACACCGCGATGGATAATCATTGCCACGAATAATAATCGTCGTTTTCGTTTGCAAAATCTTCGATCAATTTTTTTTCATTCATTTTGGCGATTGAAAGTTTGTTCTTATTGTCACAACCTGGTGAATTATTGTTGTTATTTCATTTACCCGAGAATTTTGATTACCGTCGATAAACCCATGCAGCAGTTAATATTTATCAACAAATAATAATTATAGTTTTATCTCAATGTGGAGTGAAAAATTTAATCCAGCAGTCGATTGACTCTGATTATCAATTGATCAAGTGAGTGACATATTTTGGCGATCAACGGTGAGTCGTTAGCCGTTCGAAGTTTTATAATTTCCTTGTGCAAATAAATTACTGAAAATAATTGCACGAATTGAATATTTATTGAATTTTTTGGCTACCTTCGTTCGCTTCTGATTCTGTTTTGTGTCGGGGAACGAATAAAGACTAGCGTAGCACTATATGTATAACCAGACCCCAATTTTAATAAATTACACAGTAGATAATTATAAAATAATCTGCCACTGCATGCTTAACGTAGTATCCTTGATACTGTGAGAGTCAAAGCAAGCCTAAGATATAGATATTAATTATACTATCTCCTGATTGAGGTACGTAGTACTTTAATGTGGCAACGTCGCGTGTTATGATGTCGGTTAGAGAGAAAGAGAAAGAAGATGGGAAACAAATACGCAACGTTGCCATGTCTACTGGATCACGACCAACTCCTGATGTAAACTGTATTTTTCCGATGTTTATTCGCTTATTACTATCATCACAGTTTCCTGATCTCTACTTTCAAGTGTCCAAAATGTTCTCTGAACATTCAACTTGTAGTTTAAGTGTTTTCATTAAAATCTGCCGAGGACTTTTTGTATTATATCAAATTGAGCGTGATTTTCCATAAGGCTCCATGTTAAACGTGCGAAAATAAAATTGTTGGCATCTTTTTTCTCGCGCTCCTGAAAGTCATAAAAATGTAACTGAACCGTTTTCTTATCATTACCTATAAGTATATGCCAAGTTTTGTGGAAATCTAACGAGGAACTCTCTTATCGAGGGTACCTTAATATAAAAGAATGTATTATTCGGACGAGTTCTAATTTTTCATTCATTCATTCTTTTTCAAGGTTGATAATCTCGGGCACGAGTTCATTCGGTGGATGTTAAGCTACCTGAACCAAACTCGGACAGTCCACTCGAGCTTGTTTTCAGCGCAAGAGAGTGCACAAACCAATGCACGACAGCGCCTCGCACAATGCGCTTAACCGTCCAATTCCAATCGACAATTCGCACACGGTGCGCGCGATTTTACCCAGAAAACGTATCGCACACTCGAAGCCGGACATCATAAATCTCCTCTGACGTCGAATAAATAATGTAAGTACATGTGCATGTGCTACTCGGTTAACGCAACTATTATTATCGTTTTTTTTCCCCACTATCGCGCGACATTACTTGCTTCGGTGTGCGATGGGACGGTGTGTTCTATCGTTAAAACTCGTCATATGATGCGGATCTATGCCGAGTATCGAAGATTTCTCGTTCGAGATTGCATAATAGACTTCTTCGCATGCACTCGAGTTTTACGAGTATTTTTCGCATTCAAATACATGGCGCGATTATTGCTGATGTAAAAACTACTATTGACTTTTATGTATCATAATGAAGCTACAATTATATGCGCTTAGTAATAATTGAAAACAAGTAGTGTGTTTGTTTTTTCATCCATAAATGTCAGGTAGAAATGACTTATTACCGTATTATACATTTGCTTGTCACGGATATACGCTAATGGAAAGAAATGAGTTTAAGGCGGGAGCCTCGGTTGAACGCTCTTTTATTCTCGAATTCTTTTTGCCAAGAAATGAATTATATTATTGAAAAATGGTTAATCAGTGAGACAAAATCTAAGAATCTCTCTTGTAAAATATTTTTTTTTTCGCATTTCTTTCTTATTATTTTAGAAAAAAGTTTCTCTTTTTGTGTCAAGGTCAACGAGACAAAAATTGAAAAACCCTTCGGTAAACCGAAGGCCATTTTTTTTCGTTCAATCCGGCAGAATGTAATTGAATGTTCGATGGTTTAAACGTGGCATCCGCAGTGTATTCATCGTCCATTGTGAAATGCATGAAAAAAAATCCATTATAGCCAGAGGCCATAGCGAGATGAAGCTAAAGAGGACCGCATGCAGTTCGACGTGTACGGTTGTGCAGTCTGCATGAGGGCGTTGTAAGAGGGAAGTTAGTCCTTAATTTATTCGGTCCACTCGTCGAACGAACGACCGGTGGCCCGATGCACCAGTAATGCAATTATTATCGGCTTATTATTATATAATTGGCGGGAGAGAGGCCACGGTTAATGAGACCTCTTGAGACAGCGGCCACGGTGAATGACTCTATAGATCACTGCGACGAATCATCCATTTATTTGCCAAACGTTTAATTGACGGAAATCTGGTGGGGGATGAATGCGAACGTGATACGCGCCTGTCTCGTACCATACATATTGCATATGTTCATATGCAGATACATCAATCTTTCCAACCAGAATAAATATCAATAAATCAAGACCGATCAAATTTGAATTATGCACCAAGATTTTCGGATTGAAAAAAAAAGAACGGTTTCCACAATTTGTGCTTCAGCGACCACAAATTATATCTGGTAACGAAAATTTTGTAATTATATCCTTACAATTTGCAAAATTCAAAGAGAATCGAAAGCCCAACAATGTTTCTTCAAAATTTATTAACGTGATATAGAGTCGATAGTAAGTCTGCATTTTAATCACTGATCCTTCATTAACTTTGTGATCGTTACCCGCTTCCACGAAAAATTCGTTGACTCGTTTTTTGTTGTTTTCTCAACATTCCGAATAGTTGAAGAAAGATAGATAAGGCGAGGAGAGCGCTTCATCCCTTGGTTCGAAGAATTTTCCGTAATTAGCAATAATCGCGGTCTCTCATTGAGATTTCCGAGCGGATTCCACTCTACCAATTTACCGTCGCGTTTCTCTCGTCCGACTACCGCTACCGCACTGCGCACTGGTGCCGGTGCCACTGCAAGAGAATAACACCGGGGCATACACGTGGATTCCGCGTTTCGTCGCCCCGAGACTCTCAATTACTCACCGAGCTATTGCACTTCTGCATTCCGCGGTTTAAGACAACGACGCGCGACAAAACACACGATTGTAGAAATTAGACGAACAAACACACATGCATATATATATATATATACATTTGTGACGATGTCAACATTTTTTAAATGATAATCTAGCGTGACTGTGTCATCTAATCGGCGAAACGGCCATCCATAAGCCAAGAACAAAAATTGGGGAAAAGTTTAGCCACCAGGAAAAAACCACCGGCGCCTAATAATCAGCGCACAAATTCGTATCCGCTTCAACATTAATACCAGCTCTATGGATAGTACAGAAAAAAAAATTATATATATATATATATAATTTTCTCTTGAAATGGGAAAAAACTGGAGAATGCATGAATGCGAGGAGAAGGGTAACGGGCATGCAGAACGTTTACTTTTTATTCACAATCCGCAACGCCGCAGAAGAGCGTATACGGCTCGTGCTTCGGTTCCTTTTATAGACATGAAATGTGATGAGAGCGAAAAATAAACGAAAAAAAATGAAGAATGAAGAAAAGCCTTTGACGCCAATTTATGCCGCTGAATACGTTCGTTCACGCGCATTACTCATGTTTCCAATGGCATGCTAACATATATAAACATATAGATATATATTTATATATATATGGGGAAAGACACGAATCAATCGAATAGGTCCTTCGGAAATGGTCGTCAATTTTTTTTTTCAGTTTGGGTTAGTCTAAAAACATTTGCTGATTTTTTTCAACATTTTTTCCCGACCCCCGATCACCCTATATTGAAAAAATGAAGATCCTTAATCATTCTAGAATCTCATCTTTATTGTTAATATTTATTGGTTCAATTTTTTATTTTTGTAACCATTGCAATTAAAAAAAATATTGATATAATAACATTTGATTATTAAAAAAGAAATTAATTGAGAAATCATTCTTATAAAAAATCGATATCTCAAGTTTTTTAATGTATAAATATTAGCAATTAAGATGCCATCCTGAAATTAATAAGGAGTTTATTTTTTTCATGCAAAAATTGAGAATAAAAAACTTATTAACTTTAAAATAACGGCATAAATGGTTCTCTCTAGTTTTTATATTTCACATGAAAAATCTGAAGAATTGGAAAAAAATCTGTATTTTCCGGATTACCCCAAACTGAAAAAAAAATCGACCATTATTTCTGAGGGGTCGAGGGCTTCGGTCCATTCGGAGTGAGGCGTCATTCCTCATATATATTTATGTAAAGGTAAATCATGGCGCAAAATTCGCGCCACGGATGGAAGTCCTGGCACGCGTGCATAAAACCTCCCGCGAACTTTAATAGTGTGTACAGCATACACCATTACACCCATTTTGTCGCATTACGAGAGCTCTGTCGCTGTGCGAACTTATGATCGGCATCGGCCACGACCAAAGGCCTTATAACGCTCTTCCCGCAGTTTCCGTCGCGATCGCGACCCAAGGACGAGGCTCGGTCGCGAAACCTGCGGGCAGGTGGGGGCGGGGAGGGGGGGGGGGGGCGATGCCGAGATACGTGCACCAGAAAACAGCGTTCGGCTTCTCGTGTCTCGATTATCTCGCGCGAGAGCACCGACCAGACTTATTGGCACAGTTCGCAGTCGGGAGTGCACGTCAAAGTGTATGTATGCGCGTTTGGAGTGCCGCGATTGACTATCCCGCGTCGTTTTTTTTTCTTTTTCGTTTTTTTTTCCCCCTCAGCTTATATGCATTTTCTTCCATAAACGGGAATTATGAGAGGCGCACGACGTCGTATCGTCACGCGCTGCTGCGACACGTTATTTTGCCACTTGCTGAATGCGCTCATGCCAATCGAAGGACGATAAGCGGTACCGCAATGACGACATTTATTATCCATTGAACATGGATTTTATAAATGTAGTTTGTTCCACGTGTATAGCTCCGAAACAATAAGAAATTACTTACCGAATAGGTCTATCAAAGATGTGAGATATATCCCAAGTGGAGAAAAAATATATATAACCTATATATATATATATATATATATATATATATATATATATATATATATATATATATATAGGTTATATAGGTTATAACCTATATATATATATATATATATATATATATATATATATAAACAATTGACAGATTATATACGAATGAAAATAATTGTCCGCCTACGATTTTTAAATAACGAGTTGAATATTGAAAAATTATACATCTACAGATAGTGGGTACAGTGTATATACAGGAAAAAATAATCGGGTTTCGTATATTGCTTCTCAATTTTATTTTGCGCTACGTGTATGGCGCTTTTTATCCATTAAATTGCATAAAAACTGCTTATAGTTAATGTATGTATTGTAAATTAAAAAAATATATGAATAACATACCATTTTTGCATGGGTTTTATGCAGATTATTTATAGTTTTCATACAAAAAAAAGATGCCCACTTCTATATATAATCTGTCAATTGTTTGTACAAAGGTTATCTATTTTTTTGCCGCTCGGGATATGCTTAGATGAGATATGCTTAGATACAAAGTTCGAGATATTGATACTAAATTAATTACCAAAGTCATGATTTTGTGCATCAAATGAAATACATCCGACGACGTTTTATCTCGAATAAGTAGGTGGAGGAGGAGGGGGGCTCACGGATCGATGGAACAAAGTAATTTGTCCAAAAAATGCCAAAAAGCCCTTTCCGGATTCGTGTCTTCCTCCTCCCGAAAACAGCTTGTTAATCATCAAAATGTAAAGATAAATGATGCTAAATCGTGTTAGCGACAATAAATCAGAACGATCGGCACAGATCCGGAGGATCCCCGAAATCACGTCGATTACATGCGCAAAAATTACAACAACGTGGAAAAGAGATACCGAGCGAGTCTTTTCGACGTAAAACGCTGTTTGGTGCTGAGAAAGAGAAAAACAAACAAAAGTATCGTCGAATTCGCGAGCGGAGCTCCATCGCGGAAGGGTTAATGAACGTCAAGCGCACCGGCGATGCACCAGCGATGCGCAAATGCATGTTGGCTGCTGCTCGTGCTGCTGCAGCGCTGGCTCTTCTTGCAGCGTCGTACGTTTCTTCGTTGTGCGGAACATTTTCAGTCGCTGAGGAAGAAGGCTTCGGTCAGCGCAGCGCAAGATTGAGAGAGAGAGAGAAAGATCGAGAGAGGAGAAGAAAACGGAGGGATGAAGAGTGAATGAGGCGGGAGTGGGGTTGGGGGAGTGTGTGTGTGTGTGTGAGAGAGAGAGAGAGAGAGAGAGAGAGAGAGAGAGAGAGGGAAAGGGCATTGCTGGTTAGGTATATTGCTGAATTGAGGAAGGCGGTCTTACAAAGCGCCCCGTAAATCCGCGCCGGGTTCGACACCCGACATTCCCTCCGTTTTATTTCTCTCTCCATCCCGAATGTCTCTCTTTATCTTCGTCTTTCGTTCTCTTCGGTATCGTCATCGTCGTTCTCGCCAATATCGTTACTCCTTTTCTCTCTCGGTTCTCCCAGTCTCACATGTGGTTTGTACTATATTTCAGTTCTTCTCCCTCGCATCTTCAACCTCTACTTTTGCCTCGCGCCTCTTCCTCACGCATATCCGTTCCCAACGGTCTCTCTCTCTCTCTCTCAACCCCTCCACCGATGCCACCACACGTTAATTCCCAATCTTTTTCTCTCTTCGACACTATACCACAATCCATGAAATACGTTGAAGCATTAAAAATAATAGAAGGTTCGCTTATAAAGAGAGACAGCTAGCGGGGCGGGGGGAGGGGGTAACTTTTGGCGAACGTGCGAAACGCCTCAGTCCGGGTATTCCACTTTCTCGCGGACTCACGCGGGTGAGAAAAGGGGCGAAGCGAGGGATGTGTAGCTTTGTTGAGATCGCGAGCGACGAACCAAATCGCGAGATTCCGCGAGATCCAGACTTGCTGACGTAGTAGTCGGTGCGAGAGAGAGAGAGAGAGAGAGAGAGAGAGAGTAAAACGTATTTGTTATTTTCATTATACTCGAGCACGGGGGCCTTTATTTCGGCAATGTCTCGGTCCCGCAACCGGAATTTCGCATAGAGCTGCGAGGATCGAGACGACAGGCGACGGCTGTGTTGAATCAGCAACAAAGCGCAAGGGAATGCGTTAGATTAATGGATCCTCATGGGCGTGGACGCGCACGACCGAAGATGAAGATCCTCGGACGATCGAAGAGATCTTCACACGTCTTCGGGGCCAGACGATAAAAAGTTGTTCGAGCCGAAAAACATTTATCGGTCAAATGCTTCGAAAATTGAGAATGCGGTTGAAATTTCTCACAGTTTTTGGTTCTCACAAGACCTCCACATTGACGTGACTGAGCTTTGGTTCGGGGTTGCGTTGATATTGAAATTTCGTTTATTCAATTGACGGTCAACCGAATTACGTTGATTATAATTGATGATTCTGCAATGAGTATTTATGTTCGGGTTGGGAAATTTTAAATTTTTCGAATTCATATATGAGCTGGTTGTGAAATTATTATTTCGTAATTATACTTAGAAAAAAATTATTGACCTGACGGTAAAATTAATCCGGTCGGTATTTTTATTAGTTTGACAGTGTTTAGGCCTAGAATAGACGCGATATTTTCGATATAAGTTCGATAGAAGTACCAATTCGACTAATTCCGACCGATGGATACAAATCCATTGGCGAATGCAATTCCAATCAGTCGAAATTCCGACTAATGGATTTGCAATAATTACGTTTTTGAGAATTTGTGGTTGGGGACCAGCAGGTTGCACGAAGTGAATTGCAATAGGAAAGATATTTTTGGGGCGAATTGTTATTTTCCGGTTCGCCGATGCGGCATTAGATGGTCTTGTGGCTCTAGACGGCGAATGCGCGTTTGGCACTGAGCCATATTGAGTGAGAATGCGAGTTGGTGTGGCGATATTCTGTGAATCGGTTGAGATGAAATCGCGAATTTCACTGCAGCTCCATTAAACCCTTTCGTTACATAATTGCATAAATAATTACCGTGATTGTATATATTTTTATATACGCAAAATGCTGAACATCCACTGGGGTCTACCGGTTTTTCCGTTCAAAAGTGAAAAATTATGTGTTTGCGAAATCGAAGAAATTGCGTGACCAAAATATTCGATAATACGCGGAGAAAATTGCTGACATCGTTTTATAATAATCTGCGCAAAGTTTCTTTATCGCTTGGAGAATCGCACCGTCGCCATTATAAACATATACAAATTCGTCAGTGGCTACCGTGAACAATGGGCCGTTTAGCACCCGAGATATATATCATCGTGCCGCGCGGCTTTCGCAAAAGAAATAGCAGAGGATGAGAAAAGAGGAGAAACGAGAAAAAGGCGAAAAAACGTAACCAGCGGGAAGGGGTGAAGGGACGGAGAATAAAGGTGAAAACGAAAGTCCGTACATACTTTTTGGAAATACTATGGAGCTTACATAAGTTTTGCATAAGCCCAGTAGTCACGTTCCGTTTGATTATGATACAAACAATCTAAGACTTACATACAACATTCGAAAGTTTAATATGTTCGTTGATAATAATATTATAAACGAAATTTTGAATCCTGAAAATTGAGTTTAAATTGAGCGGTTCCATTGCTCCACCTTATAATTGATTTTCATTAAATCGAATAGCAGTCCCAGACTAGGATTTGTGGATAATTAACTCGAAAATGCAGTTTAACTGATTTACACGATAATGCAGTTTCAGTAAGTAACTACAAACTTCAACTCTCAATTGGATAGGTTTAGCAGCATCATCGACTTCATTGTTTCCTTTTTCTAACAGTTCTAGTGACACATGCGATTTTTCATGGATTAACAAATAAATCTATTTCATAGCACGTACTGCAACCCACCATACCTTAGAATACAACATTTAATGTGGTAACGATGGTAATAAATTCAACGTACCCTCGTAGCACAATTTCGATAAAATTAAGTATCGATAATCGAAAGAATATAAAAGTAATATCCCCCAACACATGCATGTGTGGGGGGAAAAAATAATAAATATCGCGTCTTTCGGCAATTTATAAACATCCGTCGCGATGGCAAACAGTTGAGGTGGTTCACAAAAAAATTCACTCAAGATATGGATCGGACTATCGCATTGATATGCATATATATATAGATATATATATATATATATATATATAAGCAAGAGACTGTAAGCGAGGGAAGGGGCGTAGCTGTAAGATCTATAGACCTCACTCGCACGGCTATCCCTTTTGCCTCTGAGCCTTGGTGCGAAAGCGAAATATAGCGAGAGTTTTGCAGGATATAGACCATTGTCCAGAAGTCCGCGGAGCGCGAAAAGAAGAGGGGTTCACGCGCAGAATCGAGCGAAATAAAATATAAAATACACGTAACAAATCTTTGTTGCGTGGCATGTGGAACGCGAAGATCCCTCCTCTTCTCAGCACCAAAATTCTGATTCGTCGGTATTCGTCCAGCAACGTGCAACGTGCGAAAATGGACAAGTGCGCGTGCGTATAATTTCTCGTTCCTCCATTTTGTGTACCATGGTTGCTTGCAACGAGCATACGATGGATTTCTTTTATCCAAAAACGTCCGACACAAACTCGAAGAAAAAAATGATTCGCAGATTTTGTCACAGGATTAAATTGTTTCAACCTTAGCGACGAGAAATCAGTAAGGATAAAGTTGAATGATCTTATAATCTTAATTAAGAATTAATTCATTGCCCATAAACCGACTGACTCGCTGACCTTAAAAAAACATGGGGTACTTCCCGTTGACCCAGAATCTTGAAATTTGCCTCGAAGGTAGAGTACAAGTGAAGGGAAAAATCGGTAAATCATACATTTCTAATTCTACGTACAATTATTATTATTCATTGTATATTCACTCCCAGATAATTAAAACCTATAGGGTACATTCCGTTGTCCAAAAATCTTAAGATTTACAATGAAATTGGGACTCGCGCTTATCCGCATTTTTCATTGATTGTTACGCGCTTGGTTTATCCGACTTTTAAGTATTTCAGTAAATATGTCCCAATTAAAAAAATTATACATAATCCATATAAGAGATTGGGGCATATATAGTTTATATATAGATTATATATAGACCTATCCATAGTCCATATATACGCTATATATATGCCCAATCCCATATATATGTTTTATATAGATTATATATAATTTTTTCACTTGGGGTACCTATTATTCGAGGCCCGTACGGCCCGTTACGATTAAAAAAATATATCTAAATATTATATCTCATCGAGATTCACCGGATCAACACTACAAGTGTCATTGGAACATCCATGGAAAACTGTAACACGGTGAAACATAAGCCGGGCGGCGTGAAATCGGGCGGAGGCAAGGCGATGAGGCCGCGGCATGGGATACGAATGGGCGCAAAACGCTATGCCGATCGTGATAGCGCATATAGCTACCGTCTTCGTCTAACATTTTGTCGTAAGTTCGTTTCATCTCCTTCACGACGGATAACCGGAGAGCTCTCATGGGCGCGGGATGCCACGTGCAGGCCTCGTTCGCTCGGCTCGCACGCGGTTGCAGGTGGCACGGTCGCCGATAAATATGTCAGTGAGCAACACCCCAGAGCGGCGCGCGATGCCAAGCGGTCTATACGCCGCGCGGCCAGTGTAGCCGAGCGTCCGCGTGGCATCGCGGTTCTCGGCGCGCATAACGCGCGCACCCGCTATCGTCCACCTCGCCTCTGATTCTCCACCGTCCTCATACCCTCGCCATACACATCCCATACGGTGCATGCTCTCTCCAAGTCCTCCATACTATCTTTCTTCCTCGTTCACGGCTTCGGCATACGCGGCATTCGGGCATTTTATACATTTGAATATTATGGAAATGTTCGACGCTGGTCTGCTCGCTCGTTTTTTGTTTCTTCGTTTTGTTTTGTTTTTTTTTCTTCTTCTTCTTATTTATTCAGACTTCTCGCGTTCTTGGGTTCGGTTATATTGTTTGTTTGTTTCTGTCTGTCGAAAGAACCCATCGCGAAATTTTTGTGCGCCCGCGGTCCAGGAACACGTTGGCGCGTCGGCCGAAGCGAGAGAGTGCGAAGCAACGAGGACGGAGATGGAAAGTGGACGGGGGGGAAGACTTTTCGGACACCTTCGCCCCGAGCACCAAGAACTTCGGCGGATTAAACGCATCGAGGATATGAAAGAAAAAAGAAAGAGAAAAAGAGAATAACTGAAAAAAGCGGGGAGTGGCTTTGCACGGTCGGTACAAAATATGTCGGGTGGTTATCCTTATCTAACCGCGCATCTGTCATATCCCGTAATAACAACAAGCCCGGACTGTGAAATCGGCACGTACGCGAGCACGAAGCGCGCGTGCGCGAGGAGACACTCGAACCGCGCGCATGCGATCGGTGAACCGGCTGCTCTGCTCAACATTTCACGAACGTTTTCGTAAGGAAATTTTCTGACCAATTAATTCAACACTATCGTTCGACACACACGATAAACCGCGGGCAATGAAAAAAATGGCAAATTTCATTCATTTTACGACTGATCAATGTCAAATTTTCGAAATAGTTTTTTTTTGTATGGGTTATACAAATGTTTAGCGGAAAATAAAATGTTGAAATGTTAATTGTGAATGAATATTAACATTGCCACGAGAGTACCTTGTTTCAAATCACCAAAATAATTCTATCGTTCGAAATGACGACTTTTCCGATTGTTTTTGACCGTAGTTAAGAATTGTTTAACGTTAGTTACCAGGCAACGTCGAACCATGTATATTCCAAGATATACCATTGACCTGTTCCAAGGTGACGGGGTCGGAATAATCTTGAGATATATCTTCGGGACATTAGCACATTATCCGAACGATCGAGGGGATCGATCACCTCGGCATTCCAAAATAAACAATATGGAGTCAGAGTTCGAAGAGAATGAATATTGAGTGAATCTCGAATGTTTTTCTCTTCGGTCAAATCGGATCACCGACGCGTATTCTCCATAACATCAATATGGGTGACGCAGTATATACATTGTATATCTACATGTTGCGTAGGTGGGACGGAAAATTACGTTCACGGAACGCGTTGATCTTACGAAAGCGATAACGACGAACCGTAAGAGTCCTATCAGTGATGTAATGTATGTTAGACGGGCGCGAGAATATTCGCGGGAAACGATACAGAATGCAGATATATTCACATAGCGTAGTCTCTCAGCACAGTCGATCTCATTGACGAAGAGAAGTCGAGCGTCTTTGCCACACGAAAACAAAGCAATGACCGACGTTTCTGTTTTACCTTCGTATATTGGAAATCTTGAATTTCCGGTAAACAAACTTATTCGCACTTTTCATACTTATTTCTTAGCGCTGACAATTCACTGTGCTTCTTTTGGTGACGTCAAATCATTGGCTGGCTACTGTGAAACTCTATTCATTATATCAGTTTTTCATCAACGCGTCATGAAGACCATGTTCGTTAATGATTCTGATAAGCTGATGACTCCATATGCTGGGGTTTCGAAGCCAGTCTCGAACAAATAAAATGAATAAAAATTTTGCTTCGCTTTATTCGGATTATTTTATTGTTTATTATCATCCGGAAGTTATCAACACTATCAAAGCGGGAAAAATCGAAAATTATCCAAGTAAATCATCAATAACCATTCCCTATAATTAATATCATTATTTTCAATCCGTCTCAGAAATCGTTACAAGTTGCGGTAAGATAGATACCTGAAAAGTTTATCATCCGAATGAGGATATTCCAATGGGCCAGCCTACAACAACCATGAAAACCATATCTTCGCTTCTCTCCGCGAATCCGAGAAATTTACGTGTGCGAATGGCTACTCATCCACACAACAGTCCCTTTGCAATGTTAAATTTTCCGTTAAGCCGAGTGAAACCGACGAATCGACGGAACACACATATGTATATATAGAGATATATATATGAGCGTTTGTTTGACAGAGGGATGGAGAACGAGAGAGAGAGAGCGGTATGGATAGAGAGACGTGGAAGTATGAGGTTTGCGATGCGCGATAGGGACATGGGTCACGTCGGCATGGATATATAGTTCGTTGGTTTGGTGCAAGTGCAGCAGCCAGAGAGGGAGGACAGTGGAAGAGGCCTTTGGTCATTCTCTGAACGTGGAGCTTCGCTGTTTTCACTCTGTTATTCAACAACCAACGAAGCGCCAAACCCGGGCGAGAGCGAGTGAGGTCCAAGGTAGTAGTGTGGTCAGTTTATACACTACCAGATAGAGCCACTCTGCGTAGTATGTACATCGCATCGACGTAGCGTTGAACGGTTTCTATATAGCGTATACCAAAACCGTGGATCAGAGAGTGTGCGACCAGCCGGGGGATTTCGCCCGGCCAGGTTGGAGCTGACACGGTAGAACAGCGCGGAGGAAGGGAGAGGTAGCGAGTGTGCAAACTAGTGAGGAGAAGGAAGACCGAAGAGAACAGACGGGAGGTTTGCAACCTACAGCCTGTGCAACGGACGAAGGCTAGGCCGAAGCGATTCGACACTGGAGAGATGATTGTAGTTGCAAATGGGCAGTTTGCATCAAGAAGCGTGGTAGAGGCAGCGACAGTGGTGCCGCGCGCGCGCGGAGCGACCTCGGCCTCATTGCACCTAGCGCGCAGACACAGCGCGCGGAGTACATGCGATGCCCGGCAATGCAAACAAAGTTGACCCAAACGTCGCGCTATACCGGAAGCCCCGGCAGTGCCAAGCGGGGCAGGGGCGGGGGGGGGGGTTGGTTGCATACCCTGCTGAAGTCTGCATTCTAGTGTGTACAGTGTATATCCAGTATAGTGCTGTACCATGGCGACTGACAAATTCGTCTGTGTAAACACACTCCATGCGTAGTGGGCATAGGGAGGACGCTGAGGTACATACAAATCTGAGTTCGTTCAGTCACGGTTTCGCGATGGGTCCGGAAGCAAACAACGATCGTGTAGGTAGTTTTGATGAGAGAGATACATGGTAACAACGGATCACTGGGATGTAGGTTTAGGAATATATTCATTTTTCTCGACTCCAAGAGACTCCAGCAGTGTAACAAAAATATTGATAGCAAGACACCAACAATCCATCTTGTCCAAATAGTTAGAATATCAATCCCCGTGAGCCTTTAGCTCGAAACTACCAATTCAGTAATTTCCACGTCAAAGCCCAAACTCTCAAATGTCCGGGGCATTTACGTCGCGCTATATTCAGCATATATAAGTGTGTCGGTCATTTAATCGCGCCATCCTTCTCATTCCGACATTGGCAGCAAAAGTTGTCCAAGTTTGGTATTTACACGGTAGGTACGGGTCGGGGTTAGTTTGCCGGACACTCTTACACTCGCAATACGTATTTCATACTCTAGCGTGCGCGCGCGCACACACACACACACACAGGTTTTGGTATACGTGCTCTCATTCCGTCGCTATATGTCCGTAGTGTATAAATAAAGTGAAGTTAGCCGCGTACACGAGAGCATGCGCAATGGTGATTGTATTGGTGCTTTGGCGAGGAGGACCAGCCAAACCCGAGGACAGAGCAGCACCAGCGAATCCCTCTCGGCCCCTCCGGAGCACGGGGGGGGGGACGCGGCACAGGCATAACACTCGCCCTCTGGTCACACCGTGCTGCGTTAGTGCCTCGCTCGTGTCTGTAACGCGGTTCGCTCGGGCACGAGTGCATATACCGTCTATTCTATAGGGAGGCGGAAGGTGGAGGGGAGGTGGAAACGCTGGTCGCGGCGGTACAGAGCTTTGGTCAGTTAAACATGCGCATATTGCATGAAACTGGTAGGAGGCGAGTCCGGAGATCGACCTCTGTATTAACACCTCCGCGGTACTACCGGCTGGCTGCCTGCTGTTCGGCCCAGAGCGCCTGCTTGCACGCTCTCTCTGCCTCGTGTCCGCACCGCTGTCTGCTTCACTATCTGTATCCCTGTTCACGTCGGTTCCCCCTTCCTCTCAGTCTCTCTCTCTCTCTCTCTTTGTCTCTCTTCGTTTGCTTGGATAGCTCGTTGAATAGTTAGACCATTATTTTCGGTGGGAAAAGGGAATATAGCGGTGTGGACTCGATTTACATCCAATTCTCGGAACCTCGCGTACCACCAGAGGGATAGAGATTCGTGGCTCGTCCGTTCTCTCGTAGGTCCCTCTCACTCTCACTCTTTACCCTTAGAATTTTCGAGCCTCTCCGATGCTACCGTACAGCTCGCGCGCCCGCGCGCAGCGTCGATGATTCACCGATACACACGCGGCAACCGGGGAAACCAGCCGCCACGCCACTGCACGGTCGTTAGTCGCTTCTAAGGAATCGATATTGCATACATGTATATATATATATATATATACATATAAACGTTTTGTACTCCGTAACGTGAAGAGGCTTGAGATATTCCAGAATTCGTGATACCGGCAAGCAGGAATATTCATGATTGTTCTTTAATTCATTTTGCCGCATCGTCGAAAAATCTTTGCAACCGTTGATCGAGATTTTTGTTTCTTTTTTTCAGTTGTCTTATCGCGGACGAGTTCTATATGATTCGAGTCGTCGGGAGTTGGTAAGTTTTTTGAAGTTATCAAGTTTTTAAAATTGTTTGAACATTTTCGGATGTTCTCTCCGGAAAACTAGAGGAAAGGAGAGCACCCATGAATATATTTCCACATAGGTTCAGTATGCCGCAGAGCGCATGCGCGCGCGCGCGACCATCAATCAAAATGGTTGAAAATAGGTGAAGGCGGCAATTTACCGTGCCGAGAAATAGTATTTGAATACAAGGTCTATCGCCATTGATCTTTGTTCTCCATAAGCCTCTCGAAGCGTAATTTACTTGCAGTGTATGTGATAGCAGTGCCCTTAACGGAAAATTTTTCAAATACGTTCACGCGTATTATTCACTGGTGAACTGGCGTTTATGCAAATTCCGTAGGTTAGGAATATATACATATATATAAGTATTTTTAAATTCATTTAGATTTTTTGAATACTCGTTAAAAGCACGTTAGGTAAATCGAACGATCCAAATTTGTATATATATTTATACTGCTTATACATTTTTGAACCGAACCAAAGTAGTCGTCAAACGACCAACCAACCCACGGATAATTTGCGCTGCACCGATGCCGCGTATTCGAGCGATAGGTACACACACACACACACACACACACACACACACACACACGTATGAGACCGCGTCAACGATGTGGACGGTGCACCGAGCGAAGCGAGGGTACACGGTGTATGCGCGGAACCGATCATATACACACGCTCGGGTTTTGCGCCAACACACGCTCGGCGGTAGCAGCGTTGTTCCCCGTCCCGTACTCCGGACTCATACCAATTGGAGCCAACATGCCACGTCATTACGCTCCGCTAATTAATTGTGATTTATCGGCTTCAAAATGTTTCGATGTACCGATTGGGGGCGGTGTTGGTGGTGGTTGCGTAGTTGTTGCTTGACGGTGTGGTAGAGCAGTTTCCGACAGCACACTAGCGGAAAATAATTCGTTACTGCATCTCGTACAGGAGCGCAAAGCCTCGAGTGGTCAAAATCATCGCGACATTTCGAATATTTAAAATTTGTCAAGTTTTATTTTTTTTAATGATAATTTTCATATGGACCCTTTTTTTCAAGCTTCTCCATTTCGTCGGTTGTGTTGCACTATGATAAACAGTGTAATCAAAGTAGCGAGAAATTGTCCGTGACGTCTTTGGAAATGAATGACATTTCGTCTACAATAGAAGAATACTACTTCATATGCGTTCAATGTGAAAAAATATTCCAATTAGAACCATGTTCGGAGCCTTGTTGCAAATACCACCCTCGGTATTTGCAAGAATTAAATATCTCAGAGCGAATAAGCTCGCATTGAACACGCCGATCCGTATGATCCAACCAACAACCTCGGTCCACGTTTTTTTTTCCCCGCCAACCTGAATGTAATTTGTCAAGGAGCAACATATTTTTATGTGGCTAATATGCCGACCGCTGGGTGAAGAAAAGTGCTTTATTCTCGCACCTTTGTCGCCGATTGTGACAGTCGCGAATATTATTAGCCTGTGGTGGGTTCACCGGACGTAAATACCGACACGAAGACACGGGAAGATCATCCCCGGCGGCGTGTTTCTGGATGTATATATATATATATATATATATATATATATATATATATATACATATATATATATATATATAGATGCCGCGAGCCCGTACCTACCCTAATACGAGACGAGCTCGAGGACAAATCGCGGATTAAGGTGGAGAAGAAGCAGTGCCAGCGGGTCCCGAAGAGTGGGCAAGGATCGAGGGCCTTGACAAACGTGCGACAATATTTTGAACGCTTCATCGATGCGTTAGTAAGTGGTTTAGACCGAGCAAAGATTCGGGGGGGGGACCCACCTCGGAGATGGAAACATAACTGGGGCTCCGCGAAAAAGCCTGTAGGTGCATATAACGCGGCAGAGGAACCACTGGAGTGACGAGTGCGGATGGGAAAAATATCAGACACGGTAAAAATAGGTATAGGTCCGCACTGTGTCATTGAGAGACGAAAGAGGCGTGCTTCGTTGGCCTTTGTAGGTCTCATAGGCAACTTGTTGCACGAAAATTCATGCCTGACTCGCTTTCCCCGAATGATGAGAAGCTTTCGTAATGTCGTTGGCTCGATGGTATAAGTGTCCTCGGGGGCCCGGACTACACGAATTCTTCTTCATCGCGTTCGCTCTTGCTGTCGTCGTTGTCGCAACGGATCATCTTCCAACAGCTGTCCCTTCCATAACACTGCAACAACGACAATTTCTCGCAAATAATCTCCCCTCTCGAGAAATTTTCTAAAAAAAAAAAGAAAAAAAAATTGAAACGATATTCCGAAGAATTCTTTGGAATTATTGTCAAAGCTATTTCCGAACGGCGTACCACGACGAGGGGGACAAGGGCGGAATGGATCATACGCCGAGAACAACAATAAAAATAAGTTACACGTGTTTGGGGAAAATGCGACAGATGCTGAGAAACTGCGGTTAATTTTTACAGACATATTCGAGGGCACGGGATCATGTCGAATAACAGTCATGGAGTAATATTTTTTTTTCGTCTCGAAGCCTTGTACGAAGTATTCCGGAGTTTCTTTCAACGAATTTGTGATTGGCCGGAAAAAATACAAGCAGAGGCGAAAAATTTGTCATCCGTGAGTTAAGCAAAGTCCATCGACTTTATTCTCAACTGTACAATGTCGTGAAACTCAACCGACCTTTTCACTTACGCAGCTGGAACCACTTTTGCACATTCATAATTATAACTAAAACTTTCATATTTCTCAATGAAAATGATTCAATAGTTCGGAGCGACTCCACTGGTAAATTGATCCCACGCCACATCCCCAATAAGGCTTTCCCAACCTATGGTATTCCTAATTCTGCTTTCTCTCTGATTATGGTTTTATTCATAACTTCCGTTAATTAATTCACTTATTTTCCATATTAGCACGACTCGTTTGAGTTTCATTCGGCACAGTATTTTCTCTCATTTGCACCATCCCAAATACGTAGCTCGAGCTATCTGGTTAACGTCGGACTGTCTGCTCAGTCGGCTGTATGTTCGTGATTAATTTCCATCCGTACGTTAGTTTCATCCCGTGTCTCTTATCGTTCCTTCTTTCGCATGTATAACTATATACACATATATCCACGTACCCGCCGTTTCTAGCTACTATATTTATTGACTCACGTTTAATCGAGCATCGCCATGCGACACTCGTGCGGTTTTACCGCACGTCGTGCCTCGGCCGCGCCATGCCGGAGCCCTTTCTTCTACCTCGTTAAAAATGACTTATCTTTTTTGTACGACTCATGTTCGCGGTATGCCCACCCCGTCCTCCACCTTCTCCATCCCGTTCGCCGTCTCCTTCCGACGAGAAGTCCTCCCCCCCCCACCTCCCTCCCCTTTGCGATCTATGTACGGGAAAATCGCGTTCGAACGCGACGTTGTAGGTGCGTTCTATCCGGTTATGCGCGTTCGTTACCACATAGAGTGAACGTTCGACTGTGCATTAACTTGGCTCAATTCCAACGTAGCGGCGTAATCCATGCCAATCTGGACCAGAGTTGCCGCAGAGGACGAGGCGAATGGGCAAATCGTCTGTTTCTGAGGTGTCGACATATTTAAAAAAAAAAAAAAAAACATTATGGATTTAATCTTATAAGGATTGTGTATTTTCAAGGCTGAAGACTGACCTTCGACTGGCACAAGACTGTTGGTAATAATTAATTCTTAACGAGATTACACCCAGCTTCGTAGCTGGCCACAGGAGTGAAGTCTGATCTGTGCGGCTGATGATCGGCCTGGCCCTCTATAGTTTCCCGTAACTCGGATCGATCGCGACTCGGGAGGTCGACGGAAAAAGAAATGACACACGGAAAACACCAAGAAAGGAACGAACTATTGAATACCCGCGCGCCTAAGAGGTAAATCATGAAGAAGTAGTCTTCGATGGATCTTGATGAGTTGTTTGCGCACGTGCGAGCTGTCTCATCTTGCGCACAGACTCGACGACCTTTCGGGCTCATAGTTGGTTATCAAGAACAAAACAAGGAAGGAGTCGTCGACATCTCGCAGCTCTCATCTCGTACGACGACCATGCACAACAATTTCCACAGATCGGGAAAGTCCACTGTGTTGTAGTGCACTTCGCCGATTTCCTATTCTGCAATGATCGTCAAGCGGCTGAGGGAACGGACACAGACACCGGACACCTACACATAAAGTACTATGACGGGCACACGGGTTGTCGGCGGCTATTCGCGAGAAGACTCGAACGAGTATAGAAGAGGTAAATACCAAAGGAGGATTATCCAGAGTCTTCGACGAGATTCCCTTAACGGATTGTTTCTCGTTCTTCGCTGGACTTCTGAAAAATCATCGTGAAGAGTGAACCGCTCGTATAGGGATACCGAATGGAGCTCTTGTTCCAGAAGCCAACACGGAGTCTATGTTGGGGTGGTTATCGTTGGGTCAGTACCTATACGCCCGTCGAGGCATTCGACTAATGTTGCATTTCAGGGATCATCACTTTTTCCCAGACCTCGGCTTTGGCATCGACACAACGATTATGCTTCGGACGATCGTACTGAAAGAGACCGCAGAACATAACCTTGCCATTCCGATGATGGGAATGGTAGTGTGGTGATCATAACGGAGGCAGCGGATCACGGAACTCATTCTGTTTGATTCTGTCGTTGATAGACAGCAACACCCGGATGTCAAATTTAAGGTAGTAGCCCACAAACTGTAAGAGTCGAAGCAAGCTTAAGAGATATAGCATCTCCTGATTGAGGTACGTAGTACTTTGATGTGACAACGTCGCGTGTTATGATCAGTGAAAGAGAGAGAGAGAATATGGGAAACAAACGCGCAACGTTGCCATGTCTACTGGATCACGACCAACTTCTGATATAAACTGTATTTTACCGATGTTTATTTGCTTATTATTATCATCACAGTCTCCTGATCTGTACTTTTAAGTGCCCAAAATGTTCTCCGAATATTCAACTTGCAGCTCAAGTGTTTTCATTAAAATCTGACGAGGACTTTTTGTATTATATCAAATTCAGCGTGATTTTCAATAAGGCTCTATATTAAACGTGTGAAAATAAAAGTGTTGATATCTTTTTTCTCGCGCTCCGGAAAGCCATAAAAACTTGGCTGAACCTTTTTCTTATCAATACCTATAAGTATGCCTAATTTCATGAAAATCTGACGAGGAACTCTCTTATGGAGGGTAATACTGTAATAAAAACAGAAAATCTTTAGATACTGATCACCATTGTGTGGTTGGTATGGAATGGAAACATGTTACCACCATTGAATGTCCGAAGAAAGAATACAGGCTCGAAATATGTCAGTTCCGCGAATGTGTTGATGACAACGATGAAAAATTTGGAATCGAAAATCAATGGAGCCCGCGTAAACTGACGCTAAAAATACCATTGCGGTTAAATACGAACCACGGAATTTGACTGAATGATCGCTTCGAGTACAAATGCGTAACAATAATAACGCGTTCGCGGGCGAGAGTACATAAGAAGAGTTTATAGATTCACGTTCGTTCGCGGACAGACTGGACAGTTGAGCTGAGACAAGCGAGCAAAACTCGCGCCAGCTGTTTCGTTCGTGTATCCGTGAGATTTTTTTTTTTCACCGACAGTTCCAAATATTATGACGTACAAAACGCCACGATCTACCGATAGACACTGAATTCGCTTATACATTACGGTCTCAAATTGAATGCTATATCGACGTATATCACGGTTCTGTGATACGTCGTAGTCCCCGGGAGGATAAACTGGCGAACCATTTCTCCCGGCCAAATCCAAAGTCTCGACCGATCGAGGTTTGTCTGTTTTCACAAGTCGCTTCGGTGGCGCGCAGCCCTCTTTCCATTTACAAATTTCTCCACCGTCGTCGATTGAGAACTACCAATGACGTAAAATTCGGCGGGATATCAGTCACCGGATGGTGGATTAGCAATTATACGTGAATTAGTTTTCTTTTATCAATTCTCTCGATTATAGTTGGATTGAAATTGCAATTAAACCATTTTTTATTTTCTCCGTTTAATCGAACCCAGAGGTCCACGTTAGATTCTTTTTTCAGCACTCTTGGATCAATTCGACACCTTCGTTGTATTGATTAATCCTTATCATTATCGTTGAGTCTCGTTGTCGCAAGCTCTTTGTCGTTTATATGTACGTATTTTTCTTTTGCCAATGTTGGCATTATCGTTGGATTGACAAATACTTGAAAAATCTATAAAGGACGTCACCATTCGAACCGGGATTCTTCCGTCCCACCGTGGTTTCTTTCGGCCTGCTTCTTGCCTCCAAGCTTCACTCGCCGGGGCCACTCCGAGAGACACAGAGACTAGCTCAAGGTTGGGAATCTCCGCAAGAGCAGTTAACCCAACGAATGTGTATCGATTCACACGGACCTATACAAGCACCAGCATCCTGTATGATTGTTCCACGGCGGAGCTCCGGTCCTTGTGGCCAGAGGGGACACTTTCATTTTTTCTTCTGCCACACAAACACACACACACACACGCGTATCCCGATATTCGGCTGCGCGGAGCCTGCGGTAAGATCGGGAGGACCGATAAAATTATACGCTAGGTCCCATAAACGGGCCCGAACTCCGGCTGTTAAAATTAAAATCTGCCGTAAAGGGCCCCCGCCGTACGTCCTCCTGCACAAGCGATGAGTTACCGTAGGGCGGGCTAAAGGACCCCCGCCTCTGTATTCCATTGCCTCATGCCACACGTATTATATTGCTTATAACCAACCGATACAATATTCTTCCCCATCGATTCTTCGCTTCGTTTCAATTGTTATAAATTTCATTTTAAATACACGTGATTTAAAAGAAAAAAACAAATGTACATCTTTTTATCCCCAGTTTTAACTACCCCATGGCTCTTCGTTCATTTCTCGAGTATTATAAATGTATATGATAGTATACTTATGAATAAGTGTACACGCTTTGAGATTCTCGATGAGGATATGATACTCGTAAAATGCTTCTACGAAGACGTCGTCGCGCTCGAAACCGCGGTACTATATAATATGGCAATGTGTGTGTGTGTGTGTGTAATAAACTCCCTGTGGCGTGTTCCGCGAGACGATTGGGCACTACTTTTCATTTTATTATCGCTTTATTATTACCGTGCGAGATCCGCGGGTTTATGGTCGTATTAAGAGACCGTCTTTGGTGTAGAACTCTCTAGCTGTGTATTATATTTACACTCGCGCACACGCTGCGTGCGACGCAGTTCGGATATATATGGAGTTATTCGTCTCCGTGTATTCCGCCCCGCGTTCATTTCGTGACTTTTTACCACTCTATCAATTATAATGCGTCCGTTCGGACGTTAAGTTGTTAGAGTTTCATGATACTTATTCCGGAATTATGGGACTGAATATAATACGAACAGTATGATATTCTCGTGCGTTGACCGTAAAAATCTGAGAAATTTAAATCCACAACACACGATATACTGCCGCTGATCATCGATAACGCCTTCGGAAATGATTCCCGACTGGAACCCGGATTCGCTGCATGCCAAGGCATCCAACGTTACAACGGACAAATGTGTTTTGTTATTTCCCACATACATTTCCGTAGAATTCCAAACGAATTTGTGAAAATCCTAAAATTACCGAGACGTTGGAAATAAAAATCACACGAATTAATTATTCCCATAGCGTCCTAAGAATCTGTGAACATAAGCAAATCTTCTCTAGTCTGCGACAAATAGTATCTCGGGTTATCGATCAACCCAATTGAGTCATGCGGTATCATAAAGCGTTGACAAAAAATTAATCAAACATGACACACCGTCTGGTTCTCGCTCAATGAGAATGAAAATATAAAAAATACGGTTATTCATGAAGAAGAATGGCGAAGAAATAAAGAGAAGATGGTTGCGCGTGGAGAAGGATGTGAAAATGGTGGGACTTTAAGTGGCCAGTTGGAGAGAAAGAGAGAGAGAGAGGGACGGAGAAGCAAAAGACAAAGTGAAATTAAGGTGAGAAGATGGAGAAGAGGAAGGAGTGTTCGAATATATATATATATATATATATATATATATATATATATATATATATATGGATAGACGAGGATGGTGAAGAAAGAGAGAAGATCGAGCCGAAGGAGTGAAGATCGTGGGTCATAGGTGAAGCCCGGCCTCTCTCGCCCTTGTGCTGGGCGGATCGGTGGAGATCCAATCGCTGCTTTCCTCTTGTACTCAACTGTACCCGTAACTTCTTATCCTGCTCACCTCACCATGGCTTCCTGTCCTGTTCTTATTATACTCTTATTATACACGTATTATACGCGCGGCACATTCGCCTACCAGTGACTGTGTATATACTCATATATGTATATATATATATATATATATATATATATATATATATATATATATATACATCAACTGCAGACTTTCCGGCGCAGCTCGATCCTGGTGTTATCCTGCGAATATAACGCTGGTCCGCATCGTCGTGGGTGAGCCTAACTTGCTGCCTCGTACAGCATCGCAGCCGAAGCCAAATGTGTTCGAGCTCGTTTGTGTTGGAGAAAGAACGGCCCCGAGGTCGGTCCCGGCAGGTAATTGCGATCGAAGAGCGCCGGTACTTCGTCTTCGCTTTGGCCCGGGGGCCTATATGCCACGAGTGCACGATGCACCAGGATGGCGCCACGAGTGGTGATTTTTCGACAGTCCTGGGAAAATCCGAGACCGTGAATTCTCAATTGCTCGATGAATGATAAACGTAACGAAAATTGTGGGGATGAAAACAAAGACGCGTCAATTTGATCCAAGAAATAACAAATAATTTACCGGCAACTGAAAAAATTCCATGTATATTTTCCTATTTTCGAATCTCCGGTCCGATATTTACGAACGAAATGAACGACGTATTCGTCATTGGATTAATATCTTGAAAACGTCGACGGAAGTATCGGAATTATTTTTTTTTGAGTTTCTCGCTGGGATTGGGGAAAAGAAAAAAGATTCTTCAACGAAAAAATCAGCGACGAAGAATTTTTATGAGTCAATGGGTTGACAGTGAGAAATGGATACCGGGGGAACGAGCGAGATATTATTTTCGAAATATTTTTGGATAGTTGCACCAATTAGGTGCACCGAGAGTCTTCCATCTGATTCTTTTTTTTTCTTCCGAACGTCGAGCTGTCGGAGAATTTCAGGAAGCATCCGGACTCGGTTATAACCGCACAAGGACGGAGCGAATAAGAGTCCTGTGCGCGCGCGCGCCCCACGATAGTGATCTTTACGTGGGACGAATGAACTGAAATATCGCGCTCGTAAGAATCTAAATTGGGGTCCACGCGGAGCTGAAGGGACAGTCACAGCGGTTCAGCCGCAACGGTGACTTTTCGTCCACCATGTGGGATATTTAACCCGCGGATCGGCATATAGCGTCACTCGTTTTCATCCCGTTGGTCAGGTAGAAAATTTATAATTTGACGACTATGCTGTGCGTTTTGATAAAGTCTCTCGGTGTATGGCATTAGTGAAAAAAAAATTTACATACAGTCAACAGCGGGCGAACAGTCTTTGTTTCATCTTTTCCAAAAACCACCGACCATCCCCTTTCTCCGGTCGAGATCGAATTTAATTGCCACGGTAAAATACTGTCAACGTTTCTATGTCTGGCATTTTTACGATTTGCCATGTCTTTCCCCTCTCAGCCCCGCTTCACCTTCGTGTATCATCGCTTCGCTTTGATATTTGGATACACACACAAACACACATAAATATATATACATATATATATTTTTTTATTTTTTATTTATATATATTTATATATACATCGTCTTCAGGATGAGATTTCACCTTCAGCTCTCCTTCACTCCGTGCAATTTGATATTCGAATATAATTCTTCATATATACCAAGATCGACGAACTGCGACTCGATTCTCAAAGGATCGTAAAATCTCTTCAACTAATTTTTATGATTGTCCATTGAATGAAAACCAACCAAGACTATGGATATCTCTGTTTGAGCGTTATTGCTGTTGCGAATTTATGTTACACCGTCGAATATTCCTCAAGGTGATGAAACCAGTTGAACCGCCGTTGATTTTTCGTGATGAAACTTTTTTAATTTGATCAAAACTCGCATCATATCATCCGTCTGAAGATTCTCGTGTGAAAAAAAAATTCCACAACGTTTCGCACATACATTCAAAAATACTTCATGTTCGTTATCTTGACATATCCATCGTCATATCGTACGGTCGTATATCGTGCGTGATATTGAACTCTGATAACATTGCTCGACGTGAAAAAAAAATAAAAAAACATTTAAAAAAATCATTCAAACCAGCAGATTTGCATATAAAATAACTAAAAATAAATGTCGAGGTCTGCATTCATAAAAATTATTCTAATGCACTGCACGAATGATTTAATTCATAGTTTTTCATAAGCTAATGCGCGGTAAAGAGTTACACGCAGCTTCATGCGACCGAGCTGTACCCATACGCGCAATAAAGTATACCAGGGGACGACGTTAAACGTATCAGGAAGAAAGAAGAAAAAAAACAATCGCGTACTTTAAAATACCCCTCGGGATCGAGAGAGATGCCACGCAGGACAACATGAGAGATGCTGTCGATGGCAGCGAGATTCGTAGGATTATATCGAGTGATACAGAGAGAGAGAGAAAGAGAGAGAGAAAGGGTAAAAGAGAAAAGAGAAGAAGAGACAGAGAGCGAGAGTAAAACGCGTAGGACCACCGGCATCGATGCTGCCCACTGTCGGTAGTAGTTCCGCGGCTGGGTCCGGGCCTGGACGCTTCACCGTCGGTTCACCATCAGCCCAATATATACAAACCCACACACACACACACACACACACACACACACACGAATATGTCGACTGGTCGAGGGACAGCAGTGTGCAGAAACAGAAAAAGAAAGAGGACGGAGAACCGACGATGCATACGTTTAAAAGCCAGAGAGAGGACAGACTGGTCTGTTGTTTTTAATTATGTTTATAATCAACGCGTGGCATGTCTATGGTAATCGTTGGGCTCTCGCCGCGGCGACCCGCCTATTCGGCCCCCGTCTCGCTCCCACTCGCGCTACCGCCGTTTACTCGGTACTCGCGGGGTGTCCCGTACCGCGTTGACTCCGCGCGCTCCATCGGGATTTACAGGGCCGTTAGTTGTCCGCGCTCGGCGGGCCCGCGAGGGTGACTGCAGTCCGATAGAATGAGATGCAGTTCTCCCAATGACTTTCAGCCTCGAATCGTGCACCGCGCGATACGTCGATGGCCAAACCGTACAATACAGGATATGCCTACGTATATGCAATTATTGGCCATTCAAGGATATTACGTCGCGGGGATTCGTATTAGATTGAATCAAATGTTTTTTTTTTTTTATCGGTTTTGTATGGTCGGGGTCCTTGACTAACGCATTCGCGGAGCTTCGATAACGTTCCAGACTATTTATATTTTTTTCGTCTTTTCATTTGATTTTTCATGGATTTACCACGAATGGGCATTTGGTAAATGTCATTTCTGTATCATTAGTCAGTCGCTTTCCTTAGTTATTGTTTATTATTATTTTTTTTTAATCCGATCATATCTGATGTAACAAATTTAATTTAATAATGAAGGATTATGACTTCTATGGAGTATAGAAATCAATTGTAAGACAACGGTTTATTGAAATTATTTACGAAGGTGCGCATATTCCGCAGGATTATTATTTTTTGTTTATCGATGCAGTAGATTACAAACTCTGTCAACCGTCGAAGGTGTCAATCAGCGTTTTCGATTCTTAGCGCTCGCTATTGAGATACAGTGAAATGAATTTTTTTCATCAATACAGTCCGACCTTTAAATAAGAGACTCGACAATAAGAGACTTTCCCCAGTTTCTCACTCAGGCGAAATAGAGTAAACGTGTAGTATAAATTGATGTGTGCATGCGCGCGTGAGTATATGTGCGTGCGTGTGTGAATGTAACACAAAATCTACACGTTTATTAGAGTAAGTCATTTTATGATTTAGACACAGAAGTATAAACTAATATTCAATAGTAGGATACCCTCCTCACGTGAACTTACACACACACACAAACGTCTCGCTCCTGCGGTTGAGTAAAGTAAGATTATTTTCAATGTAGATGCGCTTGTATGAACGCGCGTGTTGACGACACACAACACACATCGACGAGTATAAAGCTCGGAACGCTCGCTAATGACGCGGAGAGATATCACCGATAACTCTAATTAATTCCACCTATCTTCACGATATACAAATTCCCGGGAGCGCGCGACGCGTTCCGCATTGGCTTCGCCTTCGCAAACCGGGTGACTACCTTTCGTCGATAATCACGAACGTTGTTGCAAGAAGTAAAAAAAACATGAGATACTTCGGTAAGCGGTGTGAAATGATTGTGTTCTCAAAATCTGACAAATTTCATAATATTAATATTCATAATAATAACAATAATCATAATAATAATAAAATAACATTATATTATTATATAAATAGCATTTCATCAAACATTGTTCGACCCAATTATGGTTTGTTTATTAAAATCTGATTTACCACTTTATCGTCAAATGAATATTTGTGAATGCTGAATCAATCGATTCCCACAATTGATACAATGATATAGTATTTAAGGGGGCTGAGTCACCTAGAAAAATTAGTAAATATATATTTTTTTTCTTGCGACATTATCAATCGAAATTTAAAATAGATTTTATCCTCATAAAATGCCTATACTCAGTTATCATTTCAATTTTTTTTTCGTAGACGTATAAAGCATCTAATTGCTGTTAAGATTTATGATGTTACGAACTCTCAATGGGACGTCAGAATTGAAAATCCGTTGAGTCGAATGGTCCAAAAGCTACGACAAGTGAAAACATTCTATGATAAATCTCACAGCGTTCACATGCTTCATATAGGGTAATAAAAAAAATTGAAAATATATATCTGAGCATAGATATTTTATAAGAGTAATGTCGATTTTAAATTTGAATGGATCATGTAACGAAGAAAAAAAAATTTTCCAATTTTTCACATGACTGAGCCCCCTTAATCGAAATTATCCATAATTATTCCACGACAATTAAAATTGTTACGTTAAATATTTCGAGTTATATTTCCACTTGAGTGTGCTGTTGTTTCATCACGACACGATGGCATCAGCATGAGCAACATCAGAACTGCTCGTCGTCGGTTTGTCGATCGTAATGCATACGCAGCCCGTGTGTGTGTGTGTACGTTCACGAGCGCGCGCCCGCGCGCGGCACTGTTACAAAAAAGCTGAGGTCGTAAATATTTCCCTCGCGGAGACGGCGGCGGGTACGCGCGCTCGCGCGCGCGCGGTGTACGAGGGAATCGGGGACACGTTAACATTTTTCGTACGCGTACGACATACACACGCACGAAACGCATCAAATGTCTCTCCGGCAGTTACAGTGTATATAAATATATATAGCGAGCTCGTGCGCGAGTTTTGCTGCTCGCCGGTTCGTGGATCGGGAGGCCCCGCCGCGTCCGACGTTCTCGTATTAAATTATTATATTCAATACAGAAGCCCGAATAGCCGTACGAAGAGATGTCGATCGTCGTGTAAGAGGGTTTGCCAAGTGCATCACGAGCACAGAGGGGAAACCGCAACCAGCCGGGTCCCCAGAAGTGCATCGCGGGTATTCCTCTACCTATCTCTCGATACGATCGATTAAAACGTCGGCCGCCGGGCACCCTGTCGCGTTTTAGCCCCCTCCCCCCCCCATTCATCGATGATTTTTCGATCGATATGAGCGAAGTAACCGCGGTACCCGCGGGTCCCGCGATACCCCGGACCTGATAACCGCTCGCGAAAAATCGTGTACGAGCCAACGGAAAGTTGGCGCGCATAAAACGACCGAAGGTATATATCATCACGTGTGTTACCACCTACTGCAGGTACAGTGTGGGGGGACTCTACGCGGGTTTTTTTTTTTTTTTTTTTTTTTCATCTGTCGTGTAGTACGCTGCTACCGATGCCGATACTTAATGCAGTCATAAAGTACGTGTCTTCGGGGACAAGCAAAGTGAGCCAGGACCGGGGATCGAACTCACACTATAAACGTATATGAATATATGTTTATAAATGTATATGTGTATTTATACTTGTGCGCTAAGTGTCCAGGGTGAAAGGGCCCTCTGCGAACGTCCGTGATGTCCAGTGACTCTCAAGCCGTTGAAGGTATTCGTGTTTCTTTCATCTCATATTGTGCACATACATATATGTATTATACTTATTGCGCAGACGCCATTCGTGATATTGCAATGCATCGAACATTGTTGCAACTGAGGCACAATCGGAACAAGCAAAAAATTTTCAGAAGAATTTTTGGTGGAATTGATTAATCATTTTTGCGGGATCTGGTTATTGGAATAATTTGACATTTTTTGTTGCACGTAGAATTATTGTTTAAGGGGCAAGATAGTTTGAGACACTGAAGTGATACCGTTCAAATGGTAATTTTATTTAAATTTATGATAGGTGTAGATGATGTTTACTCTTTTGCTCTCCGAAAATATTCTCACTTTGTGTACTCACGTATCGGGATAGAATATCAGGTATCCGATTTTTTATCAATTTTTTTTAATGCTAATTTCTGTTATCGATATCAGATGGTACTTGTTCGATAACATATGCCTTTCAAAATTATGAAAAAATCACTTTTGTATTCCTGATAACAAGCCCTTTCAAATGATACCCCACATGATACGTGGTATTGAATTTTTTTTTTATTTCGAGTACTTCATTTGCCCCCTCTCCAAGTCTCATATGATTATTTCAAAATGTCATCTAGTGCTAAATATGTCGAGACAGACAGACAGACGTGCGAGTGATCTTATAATGGTTTCGATTTTTTTCTTCCACTTGAAGGTAAAGGAACCCTGAAAATTAATAACGTTCGTTGTTAGAATTAATTTTAGACGCAAAGTGAATTGCAAATTTACGAACAGTAAACACACACACCATTGTTGATGAAAATAGGTAAAGGTTGTGTAATTTTGTATAACCGCACGAAGCCTCAATTCCAAATGTGATAAAAAAAAAAGTCTGTATGATGTGTGTTATACAGGTTATATTGGCTACTGTCAGGCAAACCGATTTAATCAAGACCGCGTTATTAAGAGAGGGTAGGCGTGAACACCGTTTGTTTGGTCATCTATTAGGCAATAATAATTGACGTCGCGGGTGCGGGCACCCCAACAGCGCCGGCATTACTACCGCTTCTTTTCTGCTTTGGCCTTGCCCGGTGTGCCGCGTCGGATAATTTATTCCCGGCGGGGGCACCCTGCGGCCCTGCCACGCCCTGAGCCGTCACCACAGCGTGCTACGACCGTGCTCTCCTCGGCACTGCCGGTGTGGCAACCAGAATCGTGCCGCGCGTGCTCGTCCTCGCCATGCACAGCTTCTTTATAATGTAGCATCTGCAAACAACCACGTCATAAACACACCCCTAAAGGCAAATACACCGGGAGTTTATTTTCCAACTATATTCGAATGTCTCTCCCACTCGCGTACAAAAGACACCGTGACAAAGTAGCTGTTGAGGTAAACAAATTTGAAAAAAAAAAAACACACTATGTTACCAGACATAGTATCAGTGTTGTGCATTGTAACGCATGATTGTGTAAAAAAAATATGATCTTCTGTATATTATTATTGCAATGCTAATTCAATTATATGTTATTAAAGAAATAAAGAGGAAAAAATATTGCCCTTCTGGTGATGATAGTTTCTATTAGTTATTATCGCTATTGTATCCAATTTTGACGAGTTTTCGGTTACTAGTCTTCGATCAAGAGTATTCTGATTGTTTTATTTATGATAATTTTACTTGAATTATATTTCATTGGTTCTACCAATAGAAATAGAAAGTGTTTTATTGACATTTTTGTTGAGGTAGTATCCTAGATACTGTAAGAGTCAAAGCAAGCCTAACGTATACCATCTCCTGATTGAGGTACGTAGTACTTTGATGTGGCAACGTCGTGTGTTATGATGTCGGTTAGAGAGAGAGAGAGGGAAGATGGGAAATAAACGCGCAACGTTGCCATGTCTACTGGATCACGACCAACTCCTGACATAAAGTGTATTTTTCCGATGTTAATAATTTAATTTTCCGATTTTATTATTATCATCACAGTCTCCTGATCTCTGCTTTCAAGTGCCCAAAATGTTCTCTGAACATTCAACTTGCAGTTTAAGTGTTTTCATTAAAATCTGACGAGGACTTTTTGTATTATATCAAATTGAGCGTGATTTTCCATAAGGCTCCATATTAAACGTGTGAAAATAAAAGTGTTGATATCTTTTTTTTCGCGCTCCAGAAAGCCATAAAAATTCAATTGAACCTTTTTCTTATCAATACCTATAAGTATGCCAAGTTTTATGAAAATCTGACGAGGAGCTCTTTTATCGAGGGCACTACCTTAAGATGATCTGAATACCCAAGTGGAAAGAAAAAGATAAAAACAATTGACAGATTATATATAGAAGTGGGCATATGTTTTTGGTATGCAAACCATACATAATCTGCATAGATACCATACGTATCTATGGTATCTATGCAGATTATGTCTGCATTGATATAACTCGACATAATAACTCGCCATAAATTTAGATTATTCCTGTTTGAAACAATTATTCACCTCTATCTGGTCACCATAATCCACCACGGCCGTTGATATATCTTGAGAGAAAAAAGAAAGGATTTAGTTTACCTCGAGACAAGCGAGCAATAATCCAACCAAACGTCCAACTCCCAACAGCGGATCAGGGCTCTCGTCTCGAAGAACCGAAAAACCACCCCCGACACTTCGTTACGGACCGCGTCACTCCCCGCTGTGGATCGTTCGGTATCCACAACGCCTCAGTCCCCAGTCACCTTCCACCCTCGCATTCGACTCAACTCCAACGAACAAGATAAAATAGAAAAAAAAAAACGCAAAAAAAAAAAAAAAAAACGAATCCGCGTTGAAATAAGAACGAGACGATAAATGACGACGGAAAACAGTGAGACTATACCATACACGAAGAATATACTATATAGTAAATGACGGGATCGTCGACGATGTTGCACAAAGACACACGAAGGTGAAACAGAAGCCAAAAGGAACGACGACACGAGCGGCCAAAGTCAGATGTGAAAAGAGAGACACAGCTAGTGCGCAGAGACCAGAGAGAATATACAGAGAAGAGAGCGAGCGAGGCGAGAGGGGTATCTGCGTGTACGCTCCGTTTCTCTCGCTCTTCTCCGTCTCTCATTCCGTTCCAATGACCACGGAGACGCGGACGACGACGAAGACGAAGTCTCCTTCTGATTCGGATGCTGGTTGATGCCGCGCGGCAATGCATTCAAGGCCGCTTCGAATCTGAACGCATAAACATGCCATGATCGTGGACGCCCATCACTCCCTATAATAACAATAAGAATCGCGGGGCAACCCGCACTTCGACGTTCTCTCCGCCCGCGGGTTGCCAAAGTACCGCTGTCTCTCTTTGACTCGCCATCTCATCCCGATATCTCTTCCGCGCTCTTTCCCTTCCAACATCCCTCGCTCGCTTCGACTCCCCCGCCCCCCTTCATTCCCATCGCTCGACCCCCACCCCCCTCTCTCTCTCGCTCTTGTTGGTCCGCGACAGTGCGGAGAGGAGATCCCACGTGATTACCGCTGCGGGAGCGTCTTCACAAATCACTCTGCGGTCGAAAACCAGCGCGTATCACGTTCACTATTTCCTCGTCCCTCTCACTCTCTCGCGCTCTCGCTGGCTCGCTTGTACACGAATTTTTCGTCCTTCTTCGACAGATAGTTCACGTCTCTCCGGGGGGATGAGAAACCGTGGAAGAAGACGACGTCGACTCTTCCAGCCCCACGCGGGTCCTCTGAATCCATCCTTTCAACCCTTCCTCGTCTTTCACGTCTTTGTTTCCCTCACTCGTTCTTCTTTCCCCTCTCTCTCGCTCTCTCTCTCTCTCTCTTTGGTGTTCTCTCCACAACCACCGTTTGCACCGTAGAATCCAGAGAGGGTAAAGGGCTCGCCCTCCCCTCCCTTGCACTCTTTATTCCCTCACAACGCTACCAAAGCTGACCGCACGCGACGTAAATCTATATCATACGCTATAGCTAATCCCCCCTTCACCGCCCCCCGCCTCTTGGCTTGTGGACTTCCATCGTGTACGAGCCGCGAGTGGTGAGAGAAACTTACGTTCATCGGAGATTACGCGTTTCTCTCTCTCTCTCAATCGTACGCATATGTCCGCGAAAGAACAGAAGTGTACAACGATTATCCCGCGGAAGAGTCACAACGGCAAAAGACGTCGGGGGAGGGACGTACTTCCTTCACTTCCATTCGCCCGTCTTCGACCCGACGTTTTTAGTTTATACTCTCGTGTGTGTGTGTGTGTGTGTGTGCGCCCGAGGAGAGAAAAGTTTCTGGGAGTTATGTACCCCATCGACGTGTACTTTGCTTGCGAAGAAAGACGAAGGACCGGGAGAATGTATAGTCGACGATATTGCGGAGATAAATGCATCTACCTCTCCCGCCCTCGCGAACCCTTGAGGTCTGTTGCACAATTATTTGTTTTTTTTTATCGATCGGCCTTCGGGATATAGACGAATAAAAACAACAACGATAACAAAAAAAATTATCGTAGTTTTTATGACTGCGTCACAGTCCCTCACCTAATAAAACATGAAATATTCTTTTACTTTGCGCATGATCACCAGCGGTATGTATAAATATATATATATATATGTATATATATATCTGTATGTAAAGGATCGACGCATTGGTCCAGCACCGCATAACACTCACCGGGCTGTATATGCCCCCTCGATCGCCCCCGCATAACACAGCAGCCGCATTCGCCGGTCGCACCGCCGCCGCCAGCCAATTAAATAAATATTCGTTGACATCACGGCCGCGTCGCTCCTACAAACTGTGGCCCCCTCTCGGCAATAGCCCGCGAGTGGATTCGAGCGGCAAGTCGGACCGAGAGGTGCTCATTCCCGTCAAACTCACCTATCCTGATCCTCTTTTTTTTTTCTTTTTTTTTTCTTCATCGTCTCGGCCACGCTTTGTATATACACTAAACGACGAAAATTTCAGCCCCTTCCCGTCCCGTCGGTTCCCTCGATCTTTCGCGTTATTTATTGTCTCTATCACCGCGGCATATCCTGCTTTCGCTTATACGCTTTTGCGTCCCCTCCATCCCTCTCCGTCGGATTTTGATATTTTTTTCGTCGCCTCCCACGCAAATTCTACTTCCAATCCTGCGAACTGCCACGTATGACCACACACGTATCTACGTCCTGCTCTTCGTGGTTTCGATGAGGAATTCTTTTTTTTTCTTTTATTTTAGAAGGAACAATTTTTTTGTGGTTCAAACCTTTTTTTTAATTTTTAATACGTTGGGAATATGTGTGTAACCGAATATTCGCAAAATTTATGTAAGTTATGAGACATTCACCAACTCGGCATTCCGGTATAACATTTTTGACCGTGCGGGCTCAAGTTTATAAAGCCTAACCACCTTCACCAAGTCAAATTTTTTTTTTTTGAACATCTAAAAATTACAAGCTCTCCAACGTTTTATTAATGGTTTTTTTGAAGGAGGGGGAGGAGTACCATATGGTCCTGGTATATCTGATTAACTAACAAATACAACTCATAAACGTTGTATCTGGTGTTTTACCATTAATGTTTTATATTTACAAGTGTGTCTGAAATCAGTTCGGTGTTTTTTTTTATGGTTTATTTTGTAGAATACATTATTAAATCTCTTCCATTCATCATTGATAAACGCTCGAAATATTGCACCAATCTGCATCCAACCCAATTTCAATGAAAAACCAATGACCAATGTTTATCGTACACTCCACATGGCATGTGACTGAAATATCCACGAATCGAATCCCCCCCCCCCCGACGTTATAATCTTTCTTTACTTTATATTCCCTTTTACGATGGTTTGTTTTTTTTCTCTCTCCATCGTCGCACCGCCTTCCGCGGTACATGCGGGCGGGTTCGCGAAAATTCTTGAATAATTCGCGACTCGCCATTTCGATGGTACAATTTATACGTTCGGCGCTTCTTCTTCTCCCCGTTGCCACAATACTTTTACAATCTCGCCGTCGCGTCGCACGGAGATTCCCACGAAACGCGAGAAGGCACCCGTGACCGTGGGCTCGTAAAAATCGTGTCTCCGGCCGCGCGTGTATAGGAAGAGGATAAAAAGTGTCACGGAATTGTATATAACGAGGAGACAACCAAGTGCCTCGATCCCTATGACACGCCGTAATCTCTCTTTTCGCCCGTCCAATCACTCATACTTACTCACATGCTTATTTTGTTTGTTCATTTGTTTGTTTTTTTTAATCGCTATAGTCATTGAAAGCTGATGAGAGACGTTTCGCTACACGGTTTGCCATAAGTTGAAAGAAGAGAATGGAACCGGAGATAAACAAAGAAACCAAAAGAGTCTTGAAGAGAAAGAGACGAAAATTGTTGAGGGACAGAGAATATATATGTATAGTGTATATAGTATACATATATGTAGGAAGGGGTGAAAGAAAGGACCGCGAGGATACCGAGATATATCGTCCTGCCGGCTGTTAATAAGACGAGACAATGCCCGCGCGACTCTTCTTCTCTCGTGTGTGCGTGTGAGTTTCGTTGGCCCGAGAGAAAGAGAAAGAACTGTTCTTTCGTTTCATATATCTACATACGTATATATATATATATATATATCGGTGTATATATATACATATATATTTATATACATACACATATGTGTGGGAAGGCACGGGCGTTCATATGTTTATTAGCCGGTCCCGGCATAAATAACGCGGCCATAAGGTATAAGAACGGGAGAAGAAAGGGTGAAATGCTGCTGGTCCTGTTGCGAATAAGAGGATAAGGACGACGAAGAAGAAGGAGACGAAGCGATGGTGGCTGTTGGGTGCTGTTGCTGGTGCTGCTGTTGTAGCTGTACCGACGTGAGCTGAGGAATCGAGGGAAAAGAGGGACGACCGTTTGGGTTCGAGGGGGAGGGGGGGGGGGGGTGCAGCTGGCATGGAAGAGGAGTCGCGAGGGAGTGAGAGGCCTGGGTTTCGGGAAGATCGCCCGAGTAAATTGTCACACGCTCTCTCGAATCTCGGGGAATGGGGAATTGGGGGAAAGAGGAAGAAGAGATGAAAAGGGACTGAGAAGAGTGGATGGTTTTCTATATATACATGTATAAAGTCTTGCGGAGCGACGAGGGGGCGGGGGGCGGGGGAGTAGGTGATGACTGGAGAGAAGAACCGGGAAAGAAGAAATGAAGAACAGGAGGAGAGGGAAAGGGGTATAAGAAGGAGGTACGGATGGAGACGGGACGGGACCCGATCGAGGGGGTGGTCGGGGTGGTGAAAGATCCTATCCCAAGTCGGGGGAGTGAGCCGGGCTACGCCAGAACCAACAAGCTCCAATGCACACTCCCTGTTCCTCCTTCACTTTCTTATTTCTTTCTTTATTTTTCTTTATTTTTTATTTTTTTCATTTTTTTCATTCGTATGTGTCCACAGTTGGCTGTATAATTCTTTGGGCATGCGCCTATATTTGTATTTCGACGTGTGGGGATGTATTTTACGTTTTTGAGGTTTCGTCGTGGTCAAGAGGAGGAATAAAGAAAAAGAGGATGAGACAGAATGAGAAGAATCGGTGAGAGAAAGATGGAGAGAGAGAGAGAGAGAGAGAGAGAGAGAGAGAGAGAGAGAGAGAGAGAGAGATGGGGAATGAGACGGACCGAGACCTGGACCTACCTAATTTACCTCCCAGATAATGCGGCATAATTAAAGCAAAATGTAACGTCGCTGGCAATTAAAACAAATTTATGCGACCGAGATCCGCGATCGGTCGACCCGGCGGGGTCCCCCTTCGCAACCTTGGCGTCTCTTCTACTATATACATACCACGTTACACACTACTCTTACCTTCTGCTTCTTCTTCGACTTCTTTCTCCTTCAGATTCTGCTACTGCGCGAAGCTACGTTGCTGCTGCTGCTGCTGCTGAGAGTTACGAGAGTACAGACGACGGTGCATTATTATCATTATCTCCTACATTGGCATACGGGCCATGCTCGAAGGACATGCGAGAACAACGCTTATTGGATATATTATTGTCGATGAGTTAATGGAACTTTATTGCTCTTTCAAGGACGCTCCATTCACCATCGGCCCATTACGTTTCGCAATAATTATCATTGTTATTCATGATGAATTATCGGAGCTTCGGAGATATGTTCAATGAAATATTCAATTTGATGACATCGTAACGGGAGACAAAAAAAAAATTGTTCGGATAGAAAAATCAATAAAAATATAAATAAGAAAAATGCAATACAATGACAATAAAATATTTGCGGATCTGTTACTACTCATGAGCTTCGAGAACTTGTTCGAAATATATAGAATATTAAAACCTCGTGAGATCTATCATCGAGTGTGGCGCGCGCGCCCTCTGTTTTCTCGGGCGGTAACCGTATCGACGTGGAGCTCTCTTAGCCAAAGTCAAATCGGAGAGCACATGAATTCTCATTAGCCAACGCGCGGAGAAAGAAGGTAGCAGACGGAGAAAGATCTCGATTCGTCCGGTCGAAGATCCTCTGAGAGATTTCCCTCTGCTCCCTCGCGAATATACGTTATTCTCGTATATACCCAACCAAACTCGCAACCCCATAACAAACACATAGATATATCTCAGAACGCCCTCTCACGTCCGCGTACGAAAAAAATAACGAGAAGCCACGAGCAACAGAGTTCCGTGCAGTTGTGCCCCATGGCGGATTAATTATTCGCTAAGGCTCGCGTGTTCAACGATCAGCATTTCTATATAGGTATATATATATATATATATATATATATATATATATATATATATATATATATATATATATACAGCGTTATTGAGCTACTCGCGCGGTCTCTCGACGACCTCACGTTTAAAGGGCAGAAGAAAATCGGTGAGAGATCGAATGGGGAAGACGAGGTGTGTGCATAACGGTGCAAATGCTATGCCGATAACGATATTCGCGGAATTTTATGGCTATCCGGGACCAATGGAAAAATCGAAAATCGTGAAATGAGGGAGGGGGGGGGGATCAAAAATGATCGAAGCAGATTTATGGGAAAGAAAATATCATGAAAAACTTATGAATCGTCAGAACTTCGGTGCTCAACGTGCTTGTAAAGCCCCCAATGAAGTAGCCTGAAAACATTAACGAGGCATCAATGCCAGCTGCACGACGAAGAGATTGAAAAATAAAATAATTCATCAGCTTATCGATCCAAGTGTCTGCGATATGCAATTCGGTCGGAAATAATCATTTCATCGAACGTTTCCGAATTAGTAAAATACATTTCACCTGAGATCGTACTGAAGAATAACCGAGCACTAACATACACAAACAAATAGTTAAGCAGAGAAAGCACAGACTTCGAATTAACAACACGCCATCCAATTGATTCTTCAGTTTCACGACTGTGACTTTGTACACAATGCAATATCTGAAAATCGTGAATTTTCCATTTTGCCCCATCATATCGTTTCGTTTAACCGTTTTTTTTTTTTCCAACGACGTTGGCAACACGACCTTCCCCGTGTGCGTTGTATCTATAAGGGCAAAGCAAGAGCGGAAACTGAAGAAGACGCGGAAAAACGTTATATCGCCGAGAGAAGCATGTGAGAAAGAAATTGATGAAAAAGCTTATGAATTTGTAGAATTTCCAATGGGCAAGCGGTGCACGACTATCCGACAGATATGTCCTTTGGTGCATCAATGTATTATATATATATATACGTACAACAGCCATGTAGATATGAAGCTAGGGGCATCGCTCAGGGGAGGCGGCGAACGACGAAGAAGGCGACGAAGAAGAAACGCGAAGAATATAAAGAGCGATGCCTGACGTGATCGAAAGACGGGCGGCGGGGGGGGGGGGGGGAGTGAAAGAAGAAGGAAGAAAGAAGTGGCTCGGTATTCCGGGCCCATTTCGTATGGCGAGCCGTTATGACGCCCGTTCTTATATTCTTCTTCGTTGGATGCTCTCGTCGGTGTTCACGTGTCTGATGATGCTCACGTGCGGGTTTATATGTACATACACACGGAATTTCACGTACGTGTGTGCGGTTACAGCGTCATTGGAAATGATGTTCGGTGCATTGAAGCTGGACACCGCAGGCGAGCGCGAGCGCGCGCTCGCACGCAGCTGCACTACCTATACCGGGTGCACCGGCGCGGCCACTTACTTATAATCGTCGTTGTCAGTTGGTGTTTTGCAGGATATGACGATCTTGGCCGGCGGCCTGATTCCACCGCGGCAATAGCAACACAGCCCGCGCGCACCGGAGGAGGCACAAACTACCAGTCTCCCCATATACGTAGGTGGAAACCGCCATACGTACACGTATACAGGTGTAAAGCTATATGGCCGGACACTGATACCGGCTATACCTCTACCGGCTTGGCTTTATTCACTCTCCGAAACTTCTGTTACCCGATTTAGCTACTCAGCTTATGGTTTATTTATTTCAAATGCAAAATATTACCTCCGTGCAAAAAAAAACAAAATAAAAAACAATCACGTGATCATGTGGAATAGCTTGCCAACTTCGTGTAAGATGGGGTAAGATGGGGTTGAATCGCCAGCGGGTGAGATAACCAACTAAGGCTCACATTTGAAACAATTAATATAACGAGTAGCCGGTCATAAGGTAAAAGTCGTGGTCGATAATGCGCACCTTTTGTAGTTGGTTGGACTGCCGGATCTGCATTTTTACAATTTTTACAGCGGCATAAGCATTTTGAGCGATGTGAAAAACAAAATTTCTGTCTTTTGATGGTTGGTCAAAGTTGTGAAAATTGGGTTCTAAAAAATTCGGTTATTATTTTTTTCGAACAGCAATTCGTGATTAAGCCGAATCATAATAGTATATTATGACACTAGTACGAAAATTTTTTTTCTGACGAGTGTGAGTTTGCAGAACGAGCCGAAGGCGAGTATTGCAATCACACGAGTCCAGAAAACGTTTTTCGTACGAGTGCCGTACGAATTTTTATGTCACAAGGTCCGTAAATGCGGTTTGAAGCGAACGAAGTGAGCGTAAAACCGCACTTTTACGGACAGCGTGATATAAAATGATTTTTCGATTTTTGCGTTTGTTTTCGGATCACGTGACTTTTGCGAAACAGAGTGTGTGGGGTTAAACAACTAGGCAACCGGTGGGGTAAAAAAGCCACGCGTCCCCGCAACGTTGAAGTGCGTCCAAGGGAATAATAATTATTCCCCTAGCAGAGACAAATATCTGCGGCAGCTGAGCGAGCTGAGAAATTTTTTTTTAAGTTGTTAGGGAAATAAATAGGAACCGACAGGACAATAGTAGCCTCTCGCCGCCCCAAACGTGATCATCCCAAAGGAGATGTTTACGTTGAACATAGCCAGGACCATAGCGACAATTAATGCTGGAAATTAGTTTTTTTAAATTTCTTAAAACGTTAACATAATAAGTTATAAATAATAAAAATGATTGAAACAACAAGTTCGTACTCTAATTTGTTCCGAAAATAAGTGGTTTTATTACCCCACCGGGTGGGGTAAGAAAACCACTTTGAACTTTTTTTTCAAATGGAGGTACTTAAAAATAAATAAAAGTTACATCGAAATTTTCTAGATAAATTTTTTAGCTAAAGGTTTATACTTTCAGAAAAAAATTGATGTTTGAGAATATTTTGATAAATGCAGGTTCCACAGCGTGAAAATTGAAAAAATGGCGATTTAATCCCATCTTACCCTACATCTCGGTACGTGTATCTGAGGAAAGTAATGATGATTTTTTGATATTCAGAAATTTGATTTGCTCAAATTATTATTGAAGTGAGAAGTTTGAATATCTATTTGAAAACCTTAAAAATATAATGAAAACCCGATTGAAGAAATTATTCTGACGATGTAGGAATGATTTTTGGAAACGAAAGACTACGGCTGGAAACAATGTGCATTGAAGTTGGGAGACATTGTTAAAGTTTGTGTGGGAGTCAATCAGAGTTATTCCGAGAGTGGGTACCGAGCGTGTCGATCTCGAATGTCTCGGTTTCGCGAAAACCCAGTCGGTTAGCCGGGCAAACTGGACGTCTTGCAATCCGACGAGATCAAAACCGCTACAAACGAGCCAACAAATACGGCTCTTTTCATCACGTGTGTATGCGTCCATATATATGGGGAAAGACGCCTCAATTCGAATGGGTCAAAATCCTCACCCCTTTAGAAATGATCGTCAATTTTTTTTTTCAGTTTGAGGTGACCCGAAAATATGCCATGATTTTTTTTCAAAATTTTTCCTCCACCCAGTGGTGTGTGTGTGTGTGCTTCTCCCTTCTAAAAAAATGTAAAACATAAAAAATTAGAGAAAACTGGCACTGTGGCATTTTTTAAATTGATGTGACGTTTTTTTTTTCGTATTCTGCATTAATACAATTAAGATCCTTCCTAATTTTAGAATAGCACCTTTATCGCTAATATATATATATATATATATATATATATATATATATATTTATTTGTAAAGTTCGCAACTATTGAAATTTAAAAACAAATTTGAATACATACCAATATTTTAAGGTTTCGAAAAAAACAATTAAAAAACGTATCATTCTTATGGAAAATTCGATAATCTTGAATTTAAGGAGTTTCGAAAATTAAAAACGAATAAAATTCATATTAGCATTAAAAATGCCATTTCAAAATTTCCAAAGGCTCTTTTTTTGTCATACAGACTACGAAGAAAAAATGGTCATCAATTTGAAGAACGGCACAGTACCTGTTGTCCCTAATTTTGGTTGTTTCACATTTATTTAGGGGCGAAGAGGTAGGGGGAAAAGTTTCGAAAAAAATCAGGGTGTGTTTTTGGGTTATCCCAAACTGAAAAAAAAATTGACGACCATTGTTGAAAAAGCCAGGGTTTTGAGTTTTTCGAATTGAAGCGTTTTTCCCCATATATAAACGCTCTTTTCGGCACATCTATATATATATATATATATGCCGAAAAGAGCGTTTATATATATATGCCAGCCACAACTGGCCGCTTGATGACTGAAGCTCGGCTCGAGGGCTCGCGCGAGCGCGCGACTCATAAAGCAACGTCACTCGGTTGTGTACCGACCGGGAGAGTTGACATTCCCGATTCCTTCGTCCCAGAAGTACGCGTTCAACCTTGTGAGATCGAGAATCCCTAAGGCCCGCGCGGTGCAAAGACTCCGCGATTTTCTAACTCTTCCGAATGGCGCAGCGATCCTTCGAAGACACTGAGAACGTCTTGTATTGGTGCAGCCATTGGCCCAAGCAGCAGCAGCAGCAGCAACAGCTTTGCCCGACGTCATGTTATTTTATTTGTCGCGCCCGCGTAATCACAGACGATCGTTTGCGAGAGCGTAATAAAAGAGAAATGCTGTCCCACACTGTGGCACGCCATAGACCGAAGTCGTATAGCACTCGGTCTTCGCTCTTTTTCCGCGCAAGGTATTAACGGACCCCGAAGACAGAGAACGAGGTGGAGAACGTAAGAGGGATGAGATGAGGGGGGGAACGAGGAAACGAAATTACAACGGGGTGGCAACGGGAGGCATAAAAAGCGAATTCGCAGCGGCTGCACTTGTCGATGCTGATGCGAAATGTCGATCGTAAGGGCGCGACTGAGATACGCTCAACGATGAAAAAGAACAAGCTGCTGCACCGCGGTTTTGATACCGACCATTGGTCAAGCTTTTTGATTTTGCTTCCTCATGAAGGATGGACATCTTTCAGCAATGTTTTTCTTTTTTATTTCAAGATTTTCACGTCGGGCTATTGGGATCCCAAGTAAAAAAATTATATGTAGTATATATGAGCGATTCGACGTGACTTCAGCCACTAAAAAAAAATTTCCACGAATAATTTTAAAAAATTGATTTATTTTATTCCAATATATTGACCGAGTGTCGATTTTTTAAAAAATTTTCTGACGGTTTTATCGTTAATTAATGTTTTTTTCTTATTTTTCCATTTAAATGGCTGTATCTTTAGCAGGATTCGACGTATTGACATTTGTAAAAAACTAAAATGTGCGTCTTTCTATGGCCTTCCAGAATAAAATTACTTTAGATTTTATTGAGCAAGTTGAACGTCCGTTTCAGGGCAAAATATGCAAAAATATTTTTTGTCTCAAGAAATGCACTTTTTATTTTAGTTTTAAGAATTTCCCCCAAATTCTGCGTAATGCGTAATTTTGCCGGATTTATCAATAGATTTTTACAGTTTGATATTTTTTTCATGTGCTCCAGTCGCCTTACGCAAGTTCAGAAGCTTAATTTCTCTTTCAGAACTTGAAAGAGAAATTAATGATAATCAATGCTCGTTGAATCGCCTAAAGCGAAAAAATCAAACTGAAAAAATCTATTAATAGAATAGATTAATAGAATCGGTAAAATTACGCATTACCGATTACCGATCCTACGATATAAAAAATATCAAAAACTCTTTTTTCGTATTCAGAATTCGGGGGAATTTCGGAAACTGAAATTAAAAGTGCAGTTTTTGAGAAAAAAAAAATATTTGCATATTGTTTCGCCCTGAAACGGGAGTTCAACTTGATCAATATAATCTAAAGTAATGTTTTTCTCGAAGGCCATAAAAAGACGCACATTTTCGTTTTTCAAAAATGTAAATATGTCGAATCCTGCCAAAGATACAGCCATTTGAATGGAATAAAACTAATTATAAAATAAAATTAATTAACGATAAAACCGTCAGAAAAATTTAAAAAAAAATCGGCACTCGGTGAATCTATTGCAATAAAATAACTCAATTTTTTTTTAATTATTGGTGGAATTTTTTTTTTGAAGTGGCTGAAGTCACGTGGAATCGCTCATATATAAGCTATATATGGGACTGGACATACATCGTCTATAGATGTATTAGATATAGGGTTATAAAGTTTATGTATAGTCTATATATAATCTGTGTACAGAGTATATATGCCCAGTCCTGATATATAGTCTATATATATATTTTGTATAATATATGTGGCAGTGTGGAGATCTCGACAAAATCAAATGTTTGTATCTCAGAACAATCTAAAAAATATTTTGTATCTGAAAAAAAGAATAAAATTCAAAATATAATTTTATTCTTCTGAACCAACTTACATTGTTGAAAACTTCACGATTGTCATGTTCTCGAAACGTATTTTGTTTTTCTTCACATGTAGGCTCGCAAAACCCAAAAAAAAAAGATCTGGATTTTATGATTTATAGAACGGGTAAGCGGATGATATATAATATACGAGCAAACTTCGTGGGAAACGTATATAATCGCGAAATTTGAATTTTTGAATAAACAAAAAAAACGGGGGGCGGGGGGGGGGGAAGAGGCGAGAAAAATTGTCGGGTCGCAAAGTGGCTGGAAGCGAGTGGTTGGCGAGGTTCTCGCGACTCCTCATATAGCATACACACGAAGCCGCCCAACTGAAGCGCCTGAAAAAAATGTCGCGCCCGCCTGAAATATCGGAATGCTCTGAGATAAATCGACGTCGAATCAGATTTTATTGTCGCGTCGGGTATGAGAGAAGGGAACGCGTAGCCCCGTATGAGAAAGACAGATTGCAAAAGTGTGAGACGCGTGCAACGAAATTCGAAGCCGTTGGAGCGAGATGAAATAATATGATGTCGGCGGTCGTGGACGCGCGGGAGTTGGAACTCTCGAGCTGGCGAAGAAAGGTGATAGGAAACAGGTCCGGTGTCGCCTCGCATCGAGCAAAAGAGAGCCCGCGAGAAGAGGCAGCCCCGAGATGTGCCCAACTATTTCGTGTTTTTCTTCGTTGGATCCGAAGCGCCGCTATCGCTCGGCCATCTGCCTGACAAACCCGCGCCATCCTCATGAATACGTCATATCTATTCTTTTGCTTTAAAACCCATAAGCCCGAACTCCCTTGTCGTTCGTGGGCCCCCGAAACGATCTCCTCCCCCGAGTCCCAGTCGTTTCTAAAACAATCCCAACCACCTCTTCCACCCGTGCTTCTACATTCCCGTCCTCACCGGTCATTTCGCATTCCGTTCATGGAAAAATGTAACCCCCCCCCCCTCCCACTACCCCGGATAAATCGATGCGCTATACCACCTCACGTGTGCAAATTTATGTTTTTCTTTTTTTTCCCCCGTATGGGGGGAAAACAATTTTAAGGGGGCTGGGCCACCTAAAATATTGAAGAATTTTTTTTTTCATGAAATTATTAATCCAAATTTAAAATCGATTTTACTTTTATAAAATATCTAAACTCAGCTATAATTTCAGATTTTTTTCATAGCCATACAAAGCATCTGAAGGCTGTAAGATCTATCACAACTTTTTCCACTTGTCGTAGCTTTTCGACCAAACGACTCGACGGATGTTCTATTTCGACTTATTATTTTCTTCCTACCAGACTACATTGTTGGACGAGTGTGGGAAATTTAGGATGTGAGGTAAAATGAATTTATGGTAACCTATTATTCAACTGCCCATCCAAAAAAATACAGAAATCTCTAAGTCACGAAAAAAAAAATTCAAATTTTTTAGGTGGCAAAGTTCCCTTGAGGTGACAATAGCCGGATAGTGAATTATACATTTTTATGAATAACACATGAGCCAGGAATGGGAACGATGGGGTTGATGTTGCAGCATTCATGTTACTGCTAACGTTTCTTATTTATTTATTCCCACAATAATTTCCTCACATAACCCTAATTCATATTATTCGATTTTTTTTCGAACTTTCCTATTTGCATATTACTGCATTTTCGTAAAAATAACAAAAATAATATTGATGGTTTATCAATCTCATGAATTTTTTTCTTTTGTTTAGTTATTTTTTTTTTTTTGTTTTCCAATTTTATCGACAGAATGCAATTTTCAAATGCGTTTATTGTGGTTGGGAGAAGAAAACGTGAAGTGACGGTGAATGAATAAATCACCACGACGAGTGATTATAACCGGAATCACGAGTCTCGGGAGTGGCTCGTGCTGGATATCGAGTTTTTTTAACGACCCCGCGGCCACGGTGATAGTATCAGGTGGAGGATACGCGAAGGGAGATCGCGTTCGAACGATGTGCGACAGAGAAACCCCGCGTGCGCGGGAAAAGGAATGGAATGCGCGCTCCTCCGTCGCTCATATAAGAACTTCGCTGGCTTATCCGTTCGTTCTTAGCTCGCGGAGCTAAAGCCTGTGCCCCGCGCGTCCGACGCCTAATTGAACTCAACGCAATCTAAATGGCGTCAATTTGCTCGTCCCCCCCACCCTCTCCCTCCCTCTCGGCAACGGCACGGCTTCGACCCACAGAACGGGCGGGAACGACACCGTTGACACCCCAACGCAAACACGATTGCACTTCTCTTGCATACTGCATATATCACCGATGGCATAGTTTGTCTGCGCGAAACTAATTAACCCACCCATCCATTTAAAACGGTCAAAAATTTGTCAATTTTATTTTTCATTTCATTTTTTATTTTTTTTATTTAAGGTAGTATCGTAGATACTGTAAGAGTCAAAGCAAGCCTAAGATATACCATCTCCGGATTGAGGTACGTTGTACTTTGATGTGGCAACGTCGCGTGTTATGATGTCGACCAGAGAAAGAGAGAAGATGGGAATCAAACGCGCAACGTTGCCATGTCTACTGGATCACGACCAACTCCTCATATAAACTGTATTTTTCCGATGTTTATTTGCTAATTATTATCATCGCGGTCTCCTGATCTCTACCTCCGAGTGCCCAAAATGTTCTCCGAATCTTCAACTTGCAGCTTAAATGTTTTCATTAAAATCTGTCGAGGACTTTTTGTATTATATCAAATTTAGCGTGATTTTCCGTAAGGCTCCATGTTAAACGTGTGGAAATAAAAGTGTTGATATATTTTTTCTCGCGCTCCGAAAAGCCATAAAAATTTGATTGAACCTTTTTCTTATCAATACCTATAAGTATGCCAAGTTTTATGAAAATCTGAAGAGGAACTCTCTTAACGAGGGTACTACCTTAATAAATCAAATGCCATTTTACGGGCGACGTACTCACATCCATGGGAAAAAAAAATGTACGCCGCTGATATGTCAAACCCTATTGTATGGCATGTTGACCCATTTTTTTCTGAAAGTAATTGATCATAACCGAACAATCAATGTTTTCATCTCGAAAAATTAAATTCCATCAATGGATTGTCACAGATATATCTATTTTATGTTGAGATTTAATATATTCAACCGTAAGAACGACTTTTTTCATTGTCGTGACCACCTCTTCAAGTTTTTCAATCTCGAAAATTTCGAAAATATTAGAAGAAAAAAAATTAAAAACGCATCGTCAGTACATCATACATTCCATAGTCAACAAAATAAAACGCAATCGGTGATAAATAATGAATTTCGAAAAAAAAACCAATGATTGTTACAAACGGTGTTTTCTCATTTCGATAATTTCACCGAGGCATATATCACTCGACCATTGAATCGATCAACATAATCGATCCAACAAAAGTATCAAACCGTCGGTGATTCAGATTGTAACTTCCGAATGAATGAACGAGATCTCAGGTATTCGAAACTCGAGCCACTGTCCAAACGGTATTATAGTAAAACGTGAAACCGTAAGCACACGCGTGCCTCTCAATGGTATAACGAAAGTGGTGCGTGTGTGTGTGTGTGTGGAGAAAAGCACGTCGGAGATGTAGGTAATGCGGTTGAATGGGCGCGCTGACTGCCAGAAACCCGTGAAAGACCCGCTTCTCAGCGTCGACCCTAGCGGTAGATACGTGAAAAAAAAAAAAAAAGGTGCTGGCGAGTGCGGAAACGAGACGAGAAGTGGAAAAAGAGAAGGAAGAGACGACGTCGGTGGCTCAACGGGTCACGGGTTGCAGGTGCAAATTGTGACGCCGGCGCCAGTTGGCTATATATATATCTATATATATCCTACGTACCAGAAAGACACAAGAACGACGACCATTCCAAACAGCGACACCCTTTTCCCGGATTTTCTTATACCTGCTTGCTGCGATCCCATCTGAACGGCGAGATCTTCGCTCCTTGGAGACGCCCGCCGTTCGAAGAGACAATGAAACATATGACCTTCGTTGCGCAAAAATTACGACTCCGAAGAGATAAAAACTAGTCAACATGACAAAAGTTTTAATGGAAAAATCAGTTTTCATTTTCGTTTTTTTTTTTTTTTAAATATTAGCTTCCCGTGGCGTGGTCCCTTTTTGGGGACTGAGCGATGGAGGGCAGCTCTTGGACGACCGTACCTCTTAACACGAACCACGTGAGGATGAGAGCCGCGACGGAAAGAATTTCCTGACGACGGTGGGACAGAGTGAGGAAGAGAGACAGAGACTATCTTCTATATACCCATGACCCCCCTTCCCTCAACGCCCCCCCCCCTTCCCCCCTCACGTCGCAGACCCCGACGACGAGACTGACTCACTGATTTAGTGGCAAAGCGTTTGGTGGGTGGCGGCAACCCAAACCCAATGTAGCCGTAAAGCTTTTTGTCCGAATACTTTTGAAACACCATCGGTGAGATCCCAAACGCGCTATATATATATATATATATACCTCCCGTGATTTCTCAGAAGAAAATTCAACGATACCTTCTAATCATGCATCGCGTTCACATTGTTTTTTTAACGAGGCAACGTCGTTTTCATGTTTCATAAAAATGTTTAACGTTGGATCCGATTATAATCAATAATTTCTCTCATAAATCAAATGGGCATCGTTAAAAATAAAATGAAGAACCGGTTGCTATAATAATAAAAAAATACAAATGAAAAATAAATGTTTACGATGAAACAAAAATCGACAAATATCAAGACTGATCCGACGAAATGCACGAAGGTAGAGTTTTGAACAACATTTGACGGAGTTTCGAGGGGCAAAAAATGACTGACTAGTTGAACGACCGAGGCGTCATGAACAACCTTGCCGTTCGGACGAATGACTTTATTCAATCACGGTAAAATTCACGATCAAGAATAGTCGTATTTTTTTTTCCACGAATTGTTTTCGTGAAAATGATATTTCACTTCATAAGTCCGAATTGGAAGGTGAAGTGAGGTTGAACTATTTTTTCACTTCGGTTTCAGTCTCAATGTGGTGTCGAAATTTTTTGATAAAACAAAAGAAAAAAAACGTTTCCTTCATTATCTCACCTTCGTTTAACCTTCGAAACTCGAAAAATGGTAGCTGCAATTTTTTAGGTTGAAAATGAAGTTGAAACGCATATATATATAATGATTGCTCATAACTTTATTTTATCTTTCAACCTCCATCGCCCTAAATTTGATGTTGAAATAAGTGGAAATAAAGGTTTTGCACCTCGAGAGCATCCCCACTCCGAAGGTTTTGCAGTCGTCTTCGCCGCCCGTTCAACAAGCTCTGGCTTAACCGCCCCCACCTCGGCCATCGCACCCTTCGACATCGGGTTTACTCCCCCGCGCGGGCCTCGTCGCCGGCATTCGCGTACTGTCGAACCCGGAGACCGAGTTGCCTCCACAAAGTGCAGCACGCCCCGCGCGTCGAATCGACCCCGCTTACTCCCACGGCGGCCCACCTGTTCTCCGCTTCTTCGACCGTCTCGCTTTCTCCTTTTTCTTTTGCTCACTCGACAACTATATGTATATATATATATATATATATATGTAGGCCCTATGGGTTCGGTTGTGCTCCGATCCACTGCCCATATAATAGACTATAACGGACTGCATGCGATCCTCGACTAACCGAGCGCGTGTCGTCCGACCGAGTATCCGTTGTACTACTACTAATACTAATACCCACTACGACTACATCCCGCTAGAGAGTTGGCAAAGGCGCGAGCGAATGAGCCTCTGTGAATAGATCCACTCGAGAAAAACTTGACGCTATTGCAGCGGGTGTTGTACGACGGCAGTTTCGAGCGTGTTTCGGTACACTATATATATATATATATAAAGGTGGTCCTTATTTTGAATTTTCTGATATTTCGGCGTTCCCAGCAGGGATCGGCATTCATTCAATGAAAATGTATTTCAAGTATAATATATATATATATTATATATTTTATAAACGAATAAGTACAATTCATTAGTACGCGATAATTAATATTGCCACGCTTTTGTAATAATTGCTGAAAAAATTAGATGAATTATTATTGTACAATGAATTTCAATATTGATCAGGCCTTGTCATGTATTGTTAATTCAGCGAGAAAAGTATTTCAAATACATTTTTATTGAATGGGATGCCCATCGCTGGTTCCCAGAAGATGATATGATTCGAAGTGAATTAAAAAAAAACTATTCTTGAAATTTGAGGTCCTTATCTCAATCCTGCCGGGTTCCTCCCGAAGTTTTTCGATTGAATAAAATAGTATTTTTTTTTTTGGTCATATTTCAGATTTTTTATTTTAATTATGATCGAAGTACTGTACCAAAAAGTGTTGAACTTTGTAAGCTTTCTACCAACTATAGTAGCTGTACCGAGAATTCTTTATGGATTATTTTTAACAATTATTTTTCGTCTAATAATTCTATATTAAAATAAGTAGATTGTCCCTATTTTTTATCACTGCTTCCGCAAATATCGAGGAATTTTCTACAGTTTATGGTGTGTGGTGTTTAGTGTATTTTAAGACACAAATATATATATATATATATATATATATATATATATATTATTGAACCTCAATTACAAACCATAAAATGTGTAAAATCTGTCGATATTTACGAAAAGATTAATGAAAAATAGAAATAGTATATATTTGATCTAGAATAACTCGAAAAAAATAGTTGTTCATAATTTATGAAGAATTCTCGGCAAAGCTACTACGGTTGGTAGAAAGCTTGCGAAGTTTGACATTTTTTGGTGCAGTACTTCAGTCATAATGGAAAAAAATTCTGAAATATGAAAAAAAATCTTATTTTATTCAATCCGCAAACTTCGGAAGGAACTCGGCAGGGTTGACAATTGAGATAAGGACCTTAAATGTTGAAAATAAACTTTTTTATTTATTGCGTAGCGTGTTATCTTCTGGGAGCGCCGAAGTAAAAAAAAACTCAAAAGAAGGACCACCTAATGTAGATACTTTTGCGTGTGTATATATATACAAGACGGCAATAGCCACGGTTTGACTCTCTCGACCGAGCGTACGCCACTTCTTTTCTTCACGCTTCGTTTCACCATTCAACTCTTCCCCCCGCTCGAAATCTTGTATCCACGTTGTCGTACTTTGTCAAATGGTATCGTATTTCTGATGCTTCTGTTAATCGTTTATAGATTGTCGATGAGTTTATCGACACTCGGAACACCCATCTTCTTTTTTTTTTTTATTATCGTATGTTGGACGATTAGGTTTTTGGTTTCTGTTGATTCCATTTTTCCATCGACTTAAGTATTTACAATGTCATCGTTATTTTCTTTAATTGAAAGTGAATTTCATCCTCATATAGATACTTTGGCTAACAACGTATTTTCCGTTCCATCTAAGAAAGTGAACATTCGAAATTTCATCGACAGAGTCATGAATTAATATACACATAAATAAATGTCGTTTCGAATTATTCAATGGAGATAAATGCAAATGTTTCATCAATAATGTTAAAAAAATGTTAAAAAAAATTTCCGTCGAATCGAATTTTCGTAGTACAATGATTCGAAATATGAAAAAAATGTTGCAAAATTTTTGCATACAATAAATTAAATTTCATCAATGCAAATCTTAAAATTTCGACACTCTTTCCCGTAATTAAAAAAAAACGAAATAAAAAAAAGTTAATTTCGATATAACATTAATTCTCATCGATAAATGTATAGATTTGTCAATTAAATATTAATTTTAAAAAAATGAGTTCCTCTGCTTCTCACGTACATGGTCTCGGGCGATTGTTGGGAAAAAAATTAAAAGAAAAAAACCGCAAGAATGGTTTCATTTCGATATAAAATTAATTCACACCGATAAATTTATAGATTTGTCAATTGGATATTAATTCACAATGGTGTTCGTCTACTTCTCACTTACATTGTCTCAAGCGATTGTTAGAAAAAATTTGAGAAAAAAAACAGAAATGTTATTACAGTGGTAACATAGGACCTTCGTATATATATATATATATACATTTTAAAGTAGGGCTCGAAAAGTACTAGAAAGCGAATAAGCGGGTTATATGCATCGGGAAAGCGAGGAAAACGGGATCCGCTAACACACACACACACACACACACACACACACACACACACACACACAAACACACGAACACGCACACACACACACATAGAAACGTGGTCGAAGGGGTAGGCGAAGCTCGGTGTTAAATATTCACGTTGATACGGCATATAAAATCATAGAATGAGGATACACGAGTGGTTCACTCGCGATAATAATGCATAAGGAGGCGGAGTCGGCCGGATCAGCGAATTGGCCACGCCCCCGATTTTCGTATCGCGTGGTGGGGGATCGACGAGCGATACGAGATATCCCCCCCTCCCCCTCGCTCAACGAGTGGGAAGGAGACAGAACTAGCGCGCGATGGAGGGAGAGTCCGCGTCTGCTCGCGAACGTGAGTGAGAGAGAGCACCCGTGGGACGCGATCGTGCGCCCGAGGGAGACGGCAAGCGCCGTAGGACAGACGGAGACGGAAACATCGACGAGAATTACAATCGTCTCGCGGGGACTCATTCAACGTGAGTCTACTACGGCGGACAGAGTCCGCTGTCCATCGTTAAACTCTTAACAGCCTAATCGACGCGAAAATTATTCATATCGATCAGTGATACGCAATAAAAATAAAAAGAAACCCCAAAAAAATATATATATACATATATATATGTTACGATAAAATACATATATGTACATATGTTACGGACAAATAAATATGCACATTAATTAAACGACATCGATGACCGACAAATAAATTCGTCGCAATGAGACTCTCCCGCGACTTGTAACAATAAAAAAATCGAAAAAAAAAACGTTTGATCAGCCCGTCCCATCGTCGCGACGAAAACAAAATAAAAAAAAAACAAAGAACCAACGACGACAAAACAAATTCGATTCAATTGAATCAATATAACAACAAACCAAAAACCCTCCGCCCCACATCCATAAATAGCAAATTTTGAATTCCACAGGAATCCTCATTCCTGTGATCCCGGAATAACGAAAACAAACAACAACAACACACAACAAAAACACACATGCAAAACAAATGAAAAAATACATACTTTACAAACCCGACCAAAAAAAAATGCAATTCAATCGTCAAAACAAGAAGAACGAAAAAAACAACCCCCTCCACGATAATTAAAAATATCGAAATTCCGAATCGTTAGAATCGAATGAAAAAAAAAAAAATTGACAAAGTGTGTGTGTGTGCGCTGCTGCTAGCGCACCGGGCGAGGGAGGAACGGTTATCGCGAGGTGGCGAAAGAGGCAAGAGGCGACGACGATAAAATACGGTACGCGAAGCGCGAGCGGCGCGCGGCGCGCGGCAGCGGCGGTGGCCTCGTCGTCGTCGTTGATCGTGGAAGCGAGCGAGCGAGAGTGCGCGTGGGAGCGAGAGAAAATGAGCAAGGGTGGACCCTCGCGGTGAATCCTCGTCGAGGGTGGCGGGTGCCGGGGTTGGCGCTTGTGACGGCGACGGCGGCGGCGGCGGCGGTGGCGGAAGAGGTGGAAGGTGGTGGAAGGTGGTGGTGGTGGTTGTTCGCGAACGAGTGGAAGTGGCAACGGGTACGGTGGGAGGTTGGCCGGCCGGCTGGCTGTTTGCCGAAGAGCGAGAGAAAGAGAGAGACAACGAGTGAGCGAGACCGAGTCCCCCCGATCTTTCGGAGCGCGGGTGGGGAATTAGTTGAGATGAAACGTTGTTCGGACGTGTGCGCGAGTGAGTGCGCCGTGGGTATTGTGACCGCGCGGTTTATTTCTCACTCGCTCGTCGTGTGAGGGGCGGTTAAAGCGCGCGCAGGGATAGTATCCCTACCCCCCTCCCCCCACCGCCCCTGGATAGTTTGTATCTACGGCACGAGAGGGCGGAGGAGAGGGGCGTCTCGACGTCAGGCCCAGAGCTGGTCCGTCCGTCGTCCGGCCGACTCGAGCATCTGAGCCGCGGATTCGCGATATAGTATATATATATATATATACATACGTATAGTATAGTATATATATATATACATATACGGTATACATATATATGTATATATATAGATAGATACATACATTTACGTATGCATACATACATATATATGTATATACGTATATTGATATGAGTATATATAACCGAGTACATATACTCATACGTAAGACACATGGATATATTACATACATGTATGTATAAAGACACTCGGTGTATACATGTCGGACTTACGTGTCGTTGAAACTTAAATAAATAAATTTTGGAAAAAAAAATGTTTAAAGAATAAAAACAAAAAAAAAAACACACGATACATATGTGAAAAGGATAAACGAGCGAGGGACACATGTATAAACGTTACAAATACACACGTATACACGTGAGAAAGCGCGCGTGTGTGCGGATGAACGAGGAGACGCGGTGGTGGCGGTGATGGTAATAATTCGTCGTCCGTATGTAGTTTCGGTGATGTACCTACGGTTAGAAACACGGGGGAGCTTCGTTATCAGTGTGTATCGATGATTCGTTGACGTTGGGATTTTAATCGTGAATTATGATTGTAACGATGTTAATTATATGATAATAATTTTTCGTTGGTAATGGAAAATCGTGAATACGTATGAGATATATATATTATATATATATATAGGCTGAAAAAGTGGTAATAGCAGGACGGCAGCGGTGGACGCGAAAATATCGTAACCGAAGCACGACGAGTGGAAACATCGATGCGTCTGGTGTCAATGGACAACGTGGAGTCGTTGAAACACGACAATAACGAAGCTCGTTGAACCGAGTGATTAACGTCGATGAGAAAGCGTTTGTCGGTGTGAATAAACAAAAAACAAAAAATTATTTTTCATTCGCGATCGATGACGCGATTTGTGAAAGTGATTTAACGCGAAAATTTTATTGGATTTCGAGTTTGTCGTGTGTGTGTGTGTGTAACGCACGCGAGAAACTTTTGATAAGGTGTCACACACGTGCGAATGGCAGCACCGGGCCACCACTATCGACACCCAGACAAACGATTGTCCGTAGTTCGGGTCTCGCACGGTGATGCGATTGCAACGAATTTTCGGGTTTTCGTCGGACGATAATTTATGATTTATCATCGTTGATTACTGTCGCCTGTTCGATTGTGACGGGACTTTTACACGCACATGGATTTTGCTCCATTAGTCGATTGAGATATTATTGAAAATATTGAAAAAAAAAATATATAATTGGATTAAAGAAAAGAAATAAAAAAAAAAAAATAATTCGAACGTGAAGTTGATTAGGAGGCGAACGTATGGAATTGTTAAAGAAGTGGATTTTTCGTGGGGAGGTGTTGCTCCCTGACAGTGCCGATAATATTCGTGATAATCGCATAAACGACGACGAGTGTTACCTCGTGAGGGTGTGAAATAATACTAATAATAATAGTAATAATAACTATTATCATCGAGTCTGTAGCGATATTTCATATTTATTTTTCAATAATTTTCTCCGAATTATTATTATCATCATCATTGTTATAATTTTTTTTTTTTTTGCCATAATAAGAATTGTTGGAAATGGTAATTGATTTTTGAAGACGAAAAAAAAATATTATCATCGAACATTTTAATCGTTATCGCGCCGATGTCTCCGGAGTGCAATCGTTTATCGCGAAATAACGCGAGACAGATCTTCGTCGAGGTGAAAATAAGATCGAAAAAATTTTAACAGACGGGTTCGAACGGTGCGATAAGGGAGTGATAGAGAGAGAGAGAGAGAAAAGCCGGTGCGCGGCGTGCCACGTCGAGGAACTAAAATCCGAAGAGGACGACTTGCGCGGCGGTCAGCGTCCTGACGGACGTAACGGCTGTGATCCGTTACCGACGGGCAACGTACGCGATAAGCGAACCTCGATCGTGTACAAGCGTTTTTTTTTTTTTTTTTTTTTTTTTTAATAAGCGAAAAGAAAAGCTGGAAGGTGTTAGATACAGTGGGAGTGTGAGTGGGAAAGAGCCCGGAGGGATGTCACGGAGAAAGCAGGCCCGACCGAGCCGTGCCAACCTTGAGGAGGATCTGGTACAGGGATCACTGCGGAATAATCCCGTGGGAACGCCCGAGGATGAAACCCGTAAGTCGAACAACGTTTATCGACAAGTACAATAAAGTACAAAAAAATATAGAATATGGATTTTTATTCACTTTATTCGCGAGGGTTTCTCAAAGGCGAAACAGTTTATTTTTTATTTTATTTTTCATTTCTTTACCCTTTTTCTTCTGTTTGGGTGGGCAAGAGCCGGTACGGCGATAAAAAAAACGGCGCGAAACGTTCAAACGATTGTTGAAACGGTTGGTAAAATTGATGTAGCGGAAAGCATCATGTTTCTTTTTTTTTTTTTTTGCATGCATTAACCGAAGCATTGACATTTTTATGGAATGTTGATCGATCGGTATATTAAAAAATTATGAAAAACAGCATTTTTTTTCTTCATATTACCGAGTTACGTTAATTTGAGTGAATACATGCTGTATATATGTTGACAGTTATTTCATTCGTCTATGGATAAAAACTTGATGAGCTATGCGAAATTTTTATGTAAAAAAATTGAGCGGACATATCTTGGGAAACGAAGCATTTTTATTTTTATTTTTATGATGAAACGGAATGAAAATGGGTACCCATTGTAAGAGAGAGAAAGAGAGAGAGACATAAGATTTTACAAGGTTGGGTGGAATTTATTCCGTAGTGTGTGTTAGAATTCCGTTGAAAATAAAAATGTTTATATTGTCATTTTTTAACATAGATTTTTTTTTATTCCCGTAAAACCAGTTATGCCGTTGAACTGTACTTCAAAGTGAATATGGTTTGAAGGTGACGACTACGTCGCCCTCTCATTAGATTATAATGACAAAAAAATGTCTTTGGATGATTAAATGTCTATATATAATTAACTTAATATGTAAAAAATTCGAAATTCTTGAAACTTAATGATTTAAAGACGAAAAAACAATGTTAAAAGTACTTTCTTTCGAAAGCTTATCTCATCGAGTTATCAAAAATGTATCGAAGATCCGTATGAAGGACGCTCTCTGGAACCCAAAAAAAAATAATCAAAAAATTCTATTTTCTTTGCCTCAAAATTGGCAGTTGTTTGTTTGGAATTTCTCGAGAATTTATCTTTCTATCATGAATGACGCCCCGTGTTTCAACCCTTGTCAAAAATTTATCGCACGTTCTCACCGGCTCGCGATTTTTGATTTTTCAAAAACATTGAATCCCGTCTTGTAGTGTCCCAAGTAAAAAAATTATATAAAATCTATATATGGGATTGGGCATATATAGTTTATATATAGATTATATATAGACTATATATTGTCTATATATATCTATATATAGTCTATATATAATCTATATATAAACTATATATAAACTATATATGCCCAATCCCATATATAGTTTATACATAGATTATATATAATTTTTTCACTTGGGGTTGGCCGATTTATCACGCGTATTATAATTACGATGAATATATAAAAACGTCAACGAATTTCGTCGAAATTAATCGTCTCTCGTCGAGTTGCGAATTGAGTCGTTGGATTATAGCATCAGTTCCGATGGCGGTACACTCCATCTCGCTCCCCTCTCGAGCCAACAGGCTGGCAAGCAAACGGTCTGTCCGTGTGTGTGTATGTGTGTGTCTCTCTTGCTGTGGTTTGACTCCTGGTTCGTTCCGTTTGCCGTGTTTCTCATGGTTTCACGACAGTCCCTGCACTCTCGCCTCGGGGGCCTATACGGCTTCACCGTAACATCATCCACACGGTGACGACGAATTAAACGAGCGAACGATTAGTTCGAGACCGCGATCGAATGCTTAATTTTGTTGTAATTGTGGCCTACGGGGTCATTCGGATTTCGATGATAACCTTCATGTCCGAATCATTCTGATCGTCTAATAATAATTTTCTTTTAATATCGATAGATATTCTGTAGTCTGATTTGCGATTATTTAGAACCAGTGAAAAAAACATTATTTAAATACGAAATCGGTGTTAGATTGATTCGAAACAATGCGTGAATTTTTTTTTTTCTGTATTTTAAAAAGACAGATATATCGAAATTGATGTTTCAAAAAACTATGAACATTATTTTGCCGTAATGACGCTTTGCCACGTGAAATTATTGCCGAGAATGGAATTTCGACGGTTGTTTTTTTCGTTTTTCTTTTTTTTTTCTTAATGTGTCAACGACTGGTCACGTTTGCTCTGTGTATGATTTAACATTATGGCTTCGCAATATTATACGTTTAACGTGCTAAAATTCGAGAGATAGCGCTTTGAGGATTTGATTCATATTTATAATGTCTCGCGGGTTAGTTTCGGTATGACAAAAACGACGAAAAAAAAAGAAATAAATAAAAAAAAAAAACATTCCTCGACGAGATAGAGCTGGCACCACCGATCGTTATCAGCTAGTTGGATTTCTCGCGGTCGAAGTCTTTAGCGTGGACTATCGAGAGCCTCTCGTGTGCCGGGTTTCCGGCGTTCAGCAAACTTTCCGACCGGTTTTTTTTTCTTTTTTTCGTTTTTTTTTTTCTTAACGATCGCCTCCTTAATAACACGGCCAATCCGTCAATTATTCCTGCGCTCCGTTACGCCGTATCTAGCGGTTGCGTTGGTTATATTATTTGCCGTAATTCCTGCGCGATTTCTCGTTGAGTTCTTAACTCAAAACGATTATTACCGGTTATTTATTAGCCTCTTTATTCCGGGACATGATATCGCCGGAGTTGTATAAAATTTTTTTCCAATTTTTTTTTTTTGTATCTTCACAGTTAATTTCGAACATGACGGCGAGAATTCCGAAGTATTTATGACTGTCCGAAAATTCTATCTCACGCAAATTTCTTTCGTATAATATGTCATTCGATCGTTGCGAATGCTTCTATCGAAACGACGATTTTGCAAATACCCAACATTTTTATTTTTCGTTTAGACTCTCGATTATATTTTTCCATTCACGTTTGAACTCAGTTTATGATTTTAACATTTATATTTTGTCGATCAATTATGTGCGATTGAATATTTGACTCCGTGAAAGAACCAATTTCTGCACTGCGTTGACGAGCGGAATTACGTTTCTTCTGGATCGTGCAATTGATAAGAAAATTCATTAACATTGCATATCATTTTGATGTAACGCCATGAGCATTTTTATTTATTTGTTGAATTTTTCGCTGCATGAATTTTCACGGGACACCCAAAATCCTTTCATGAGTATAACGATAAGTGAAAATCGAAGCGCATGCACGGCAAATGCATCTAAAAGTAGCCCTTGAACCGACATCGATCGAATTATCCACCATTTTGGCTAAAATTGTGCAGCTTATACCATCCGCCATTCCTGTATTAATTAAGTTTCAAGCTCACTCGAAATTATTTTCATTCACGAAATTTTTTTCATTATTTATTAAAAAGAAAAAAAAGTAACATGACTCAAGTGACATACATGTTTGTAATTTACGAATATGATTGCTAATTACATATAAACTATTAAAACGTTCGTTATTTATCGAAAATACAGTGCTATTCGGATACTAATTTTAATTTTCCACATTTTCGCAACCATCTACTAAATGCATTGTAATAATGAAAAAAGAATAATCGATATTATTAATTTTGCAATTTGCCAAACAGACCAGAGCCAAGAAGTCTCGCAATCGTGGACTCGGATTATAATGTTCGACCAAAGTGTTCTAACCGACTATTTAGTATTTCTGTCATTCGTGCCAACTAAAATGTGGGCTGTTTTCGTGACCAAAGTTTTAATAATGCCCAACGCCACAGTTAACGTACATCATCGACAATAATCTCATCCCGACCTTCGCTATGCGTCACTACGACGTTGATCAGGTTGGCTCGCGTAAGCCAAAAAAAATTGAATATTCATTATGGAATTCACTCAGCGAGTAATTTATTACGAATATACGATAACTAAATACGCGGATGAGCACAAGGACTGTGTGTATAGTATGGTCGCTAGTGTCTGGACGTATTTATTTCAACGTGACCGAGTCTCTCCTGTAACGTATTCCATTATTTCGTATAAAATATAATGGCGTGTATTTTTAATCAGATGTTTTATCGTCGACGACCAATTGTTGATCGAGTGAATCACCACACAAACGCAGTTTCCGTTCATCTTTTTCACCGACGATGACCAATGCGAAGAAAAAAAAAATAAAAAATAATATTACTTCGAAATCACGAAAATATTTTTTGCAAAATTTTAATACAATTGCCAATGCCTGTGTGTTGCGAGTTATCGCAAACAATGACTAATACATTTCGAGCAGAACGGTTTTTTTTTTTTTTTTTTTTCCCGTTACATCGACGTGATAATGATCTCGTCATTAACGAGAGACAAAACTGAAGCAAACGATTTTGAAATGACGTCGTCTCGGCGATAAATCGAGAACGTACGAGAGTTGAAAACGGAGTTTCTACGTTTGAGTGTTTGTCACTGTGGCTGAAACATTTCTCTGGACCGACGGTGCTTCGGTCTACGTCTATTTATAACTATAGCATAGTTTACAAGTACCAGTGCGTATCCCTGCTGGATGAACAATGCTTACGCCTATTTCGGCCACCATATGTTTGAAATTCGGTCAAACTCTTCGTCGATGAAAAAAATTTAATTATCATTCTTATTTTTCTCGAATGATTTACTCAACAATGCAAAAACGTCAACAAAATAATAACTCACCACTATTAATTCTAACGTATGGGAGCATAATTTTTTCTTTTGAATTTACCATTATCAAGAATACATTTCAATTGACCTGCAATTTAAAAAGTCACGAATCATACTTTTCACAGAATTGTATTATAAACATTATAAAAAAAAATATAATTATCTAAATAAATTTTGTTGATTAAAATTTTTGTGAAAAAAATAATGTGTAATTATTCTAAGCGTGGGACTCGGTGAAAAATCGATGAAACGTTGACTAGCGTGAGTGGCAGAATAACTAAAACAAAGTCGTTAGTCATTTTGCGTCGACGTTCCAATATCGCAAGTCTCGTTGAATACGATTATGAATTCGCTCGGTGTATAGTTTTAATACGCGCGCGGGGTTTGTCCAATCACGTACGCACGTTTTACAAGGTGTAAATATATATATTTATACGGTTAAGGAAGTGCGGCCCGACGGTGTCACACGAGTTGACTCGTGACAGGCAAATGAAAAACCGTCAAACGTCTGACTAACAACCGCTGCATATTAATAGACAGCAGTGTGGCACGAAATATACATATGTCGTGCAATAATGTACGGCACTATGAGACGCGACACGCGAATCATTGTTTCTAGGCGCTTGTGGTGAGCGACACGACAGTTTTTTTTTTTTTCATCCGTTATACTTTTATTGACCGCTTAGCGAAAAAAAAGTTCGAAAAATTATGTTGGATCAAGAGTTTTCGAAACCGACAGAATTAATAATTGTCATATGACACGTGAATGACGCAGAACCAAATTTTCTTCGCGTATCAAATCAATTTTTGTTTCCAAAATCGATAAGATACAAAATTATATTCCATCGAACTATTTTCTTCAGTAAACAAATACTTTATTGTTCTTATACCGAAAAATATCTCCAACCTATTTTCAGAAAATCATAAAAACCGTTATGTAAATAAACGTTGATTCGAATATCTTCATAAATAATACTAGATATTGTTCGTTAATTCTCCAACTATAGTTTAATTAAATTTGATCAAGCATTCTATTTTTTTTTCATACTACAACGGTTTTGTAAAATTTCCAAACGATCCGTTGAACGATCGTCCGTGGGATTTAACTCCAAGCAGCGTCATCGTGAAACGTTCAGAATTATTTGTATACGTATTTCTCCGGACCTTTTTTTTTCTTCTTCTTTTCGTTTTGTTTTTTTTTCTTTATTTTTGTTTTTTTTTTCTCAAGACATTTTATTTCCATCGTCAACCGATCTTTTCGCGCCCACGTGGATGAGCGAGAAGCGCGGGTGCCTACGAAGCATCCCGTCGCAACATTTTCTTTTCTTTTCTTTTCTTTTCTTTTCTTTTTTTTTTACACTCGGCTTGAGATTTCTTCGCGGCCAACGAACGTCCCCGTACAAGTCTGTGACGACAGGTTTCATACAACTGTCTCGTCGCTCTATTATTGTGCACCAACAGATCAAGCTCCTCCGTCATGTATTTATACACACACGCGTAGCGAGTCATTCCACACACACACACACACACACACACATCCACACAGACAGACAGTCACTGGCGCGTGATAACTCGCAACATCGCAAGCAACTTTTAATCATCCGATTCTAGCGGAATCGAAAAAAAAAAAATAACAATAATAAAAATGCTCAAAACGAACGAAAAAAAAGAACGACTGCACCTTGCCAAACGTAATTAATTATTTCTCCGGAGATTGATCGATCGGTCGATCGGCTTGATTGATTGATTGATTGGAAATTACGATCGTCTCGGGAGTATAAAACATTTTACAAATAAAAATAAAACGAAAAAAAAAAACAAATGAAAAAATAAATAAACAAAAAAAAATACAAACAAAAATTGGATAATTCATACGTGTAAAAAGATCGTCGATCGAATCTGACCGGTGTGCCGGAATAAATTCCAGGTTAACATTTTGTACTCGTGCGAAATTCTGGGAATTTCTCGTGATCTGCTATATGGGTCTCTCCGTCGTATCTGGACGGTTGAGGTGCTCTCTCTCTCTCACTCTCGCGACTCCATAAGCGACATATACCTACACATGCTACGGTGACCAGGTTTCGCAGTCGTCACGAGCTCGTCGCTGCTGCTGCTGCTGCTCTTGCTGGCAAACGTTTCGATCGTTTTTTTTTTATTTTTATTTATTTATTTATTTATTTTGTTTTTCATTCGCTCGTGGTTTCTCTAACTACGTATACCGTGGGTGCTCTGCGCGAGTACCTAATCGCAAGCCTCGTACCAAGCTCGTGCGGAGCTTGTGATCAACCGAGCCGTGCACCATCCAGGTGTCCAACTGTCTGGCCCGAGGTGTGTGCGTACGTGATGCTCGATTCTGTGAGAGACGTTCCTCGTCCTGTTATGTACCCCAATGGGTTCGAGATGTAACTTCGAGGATAACTACGCGAGAAAAGACGATCGAAACACACACTGGACGACTCGTCTTCGTCTTCGTGACGCATCTTGAGCCCGAGAGAGCAGCATTCAACCAACTGTGAACACGCTCGCGAATTGAACGAACGTTACCGATCATTCGACACACGTCAATGACATAAAGCTCGTTATTCGCGGAGTGCAAATTGTACGAACACCGTTGGAGCATATGGGAAAATCGTTATTCTCGTTGCGAATAAGTATCTTTACAATAAGTATGAAAAATTATTGTTCGCTGTGACTAAAGATGGTAATTGTTTTTTTGTTATTTTATTGTTTTAACAGGAGATTACAAAGATATTCGTTGTAATTATGATTTTTTTTTTTCATCGATCTTTTTTACAGTAATTTGTAGAAATTGGGGAAAAACTGGGAAATTAGTGGAAAATGTTTTGGACTGTCTGGATAAAATTTGTTTTTTTTTACAGTGAAGAGCTGTGGAAAAATAATTAAGCGAAATCGATTGTCGAACGAATAATATTTTGAAAATTCAGATGAAAAAATTTGATTTCTTTGTTTTGCGCGTTTGAGATTATATTTGGAATGAATTATTCGTGCTCACGTGCAGCAATAATTATCGAACTCTCTCACTATCGTTTCTTTTAATTTTTTTGTTGTTGGTCATGCATTCAACGAGGTCGAAAGTTCATTGTTTCGAAAATATGTGAATCGTTTGGAAAAAAAAGTTTCGATGAGACGTTGAAAACTGCACATGTTGTTGAGAATCCGAGAAAATTAAATATAGAAATTCATTATATTATTCCGTGAATCCAGCGGATCTCGCAGCTGATATCTCGATATGCTGGCCGGGCGAGATTAATTTATTCGATGCAAATTGAATATTATACATCTTTCTATTCGCTGCTCGAAGAATTCACGAGTCTTCGTTGGTTGGTTATTCCAATGACGGTATAGAGTCGTCGGACGCGGGATAAAGAATGAGGGTGGGGCTGGGGGGGGGATGACTTTCGATCGTGCTTTTTTGGCACGAGATCCAAAAACGTCGCTGACCTCCGGTGCAGGACGCAAGGATGAGAGTGTGGTGTGACATTATCGTAGTACCCTGTAGTAAAGAAAGTTGTCACGTGGTATTTTTTTTTTCCGCCGAAGAACGAAAAAGAGCTTTCGCCGCATTTACAAACTGGCGACAATAGGTTTCTTCATAACGAAAATTCGTTCATCCCAATAAAAGAAAGCTGCGCCCACGTAAAAAAAAAAAAATAAAACCACTCGCAGGATGCCTCGTTTATGCAAAATGAAAAAGTTTTGAGAATAATTTTGGAAAAGCTCGAATAAATTTCATTCTTTACGCTTATATTATAACAGGCATGGACGTCTCGAGATATTTATTCGGTCGTACCAGTGAAAAACTTCGATCGACGGTGCATATTGTTGTGTTTCTCAGCGTCTCAATCGAGGAGGAATAATGATGAGGATTTGAACTTTTTTTCAGACCACAAAAAAGGTAAAGCCAATAATTTTATCGTCGTTATATTATTATTGTTATCCAAAAATAAATCCGTTAATAACTTTTTGTTTTTTTTTCTCAATCTGAAAATTTATTTTTGTAAAAGAAATGATTATTAGTTACAACAAGTAAAATTAATTACCCAAATTCTGTTGGTTTTTTTGTCGATTGTACAAAAGTTGAATTTCAATATTATTTTTCGGAATTCTTAATTAAGTATTCTGAAAAATCTGAAATCAAAGATTGGGCTTATCGTCTGGTGAATATTTCGAATCCAAAAGGCATGCTCCACAGACCTACTCGAACGAAAAACAAAGAACGCCAGAAAAAGATTCGGAAAAAATAGAAGTTTGCGAGTAACGTGAAAATCACCCTCGTAACCGGAAAAAAACCCTGTAAGTGACGACATTCGCTCTTCCTTGAAGAAATGCATTGCGAGAAAGTTAGGAGGGGAGGGGGCAATTTTAAGACTCAATAATAATAAATCAAATTACAATTACATCACAGAAATAACTAAAAATTCCAAATTGAATAGAAAGAAATACATAAGTTATGGTAACCTTGAGACTCAACCACCAACTACTTTTTTTTTTCAATACAAGTTCAGTCTTTGAATCCATCGTGAAAATTCGCGGATAAATTCCGACGATTGCGAATCCAATGGGATAACGAAAACAAAAAGAAAAAAGGAAAATTGGTGTATTTACGTGCAACGCTATACAAATATACTGCCGCGGTAATTGTCCGATTCGCGTTGACGCGTAAGGCACCGCCGTGCGGTCAGTCAAGAGATCTCGGAATCCTCTCGCGATGGGTTATAGATCATTGCTTCGTGTGGCCGTACTTGCCGTAGTTACCGGCCCCGTGGTATTTACCCGGCACGATCATGACGCGCGCGGGTTACCCAGCATGCCCGCACGTTAATCCGAACCCCATGGACCAAACGTATGGGTTAACTATCCGCGGAATATCTCGAATCTTCACGGAACACACGTTGGACACTTGACGATGGCACTGGTCTCGCGGCCAGTCCACGCGGTCACTGGGCAATAGTTAAAAGCGTTAAAGAAATCACGATATTTCAATGTCCATCGTGAATCATCGTTATTTATTCGTTCTATCCTCGTTATCCTGTCGTTTCACGACGTTCTTGCCGAGCATGGCCAACACGCCGGTACACCGTGTAATATACGAGTTGAAAATGCTTTCGATATTCGCACTTCGTGCTGGCACCTTCGATAAATATATATATATATTTATTGAAGGTGCATTTGTAACTATAGTTTATTTATATATATATATAATAAGATTCAAGGAGCATTGATTATCATTAATTTATCTTTCAGAGAGGCTTCTGAACTCGCGTGAATCGACTGGAGCACAAGAAAAAAAAAATCAGACTGAAAAAAATGTATTGATAAAATCGGTAAAATTACGCATTACCGATTATCGATCCCTCGATATAAAAAATACAAAAAATTATTTTTTTCGTATTCAGAATTTGGGGAAATTTTTAAAACTAAAATGGCGAGTGCATTTTTTGAGAAAAAAAATATTTTTGCATATTTTGCCCTGAAACGGACGTTCAACTTCCTCAATGAAATCTAAAATATTTTTTTTCTGAAAAGCCATAAAAAGACGCACATTTTCGGTTTTTACAAATGTAAATACGTCGAATCCTGCCAAAGATACAGCCATTTGAATGGAATAATAACAAAAAAACGTTAATTAACGATAAAATCGTCAGAATTTTTTTAAAAAATCGGCACTCGGTGAATATATTGCAATGAAATAACTCAATTTTTCTAAATTATTTGTGGAAATTTTTTTTTCTAGTGGCTGAAGTCACGTGGAATCGCTCATATATAAACCACCGTTACAAATGCAACTGCAACTTAAGCTTATCGACGAATGAAGAAAACATGACTGAAGTTGACTTTACACGACAATCAAAAGTAACTCATGGATTTGAACAATGCTAATTTCTTTTAATTATCATCGGTATCACGATGATATCGATAAAAAGTAATTTGAAAAAAAAAGTAAATTCTTATTTATTGAAATTTACAAAGTCAGTCACTTGGCTTTTTGAAATCCTGAGGCTGTCATTTCCAGTTCTCCGTTGATCGTTCCGTGTCCGGAAGATTGACGACCGGCAGGACTATCGGAAGACCCGAAACTAAAAAAAAATTGCGTCAATCGCGTTTCTCAGTGAGATGGATGGGAAAAAATTGAAGAGCCGGTAAATGCGAATGAATTCTCATAAACGATTCGAGTGTTCTGGTTTCAAAATTCATCGGAATTAGATCCGAACGATATTTCATGGAAACACCTATCACAGCCCTTTTTGTCACCCTTCATGTTCGGTCATCCATCCCTTTTTCATATCTCATGGGTGGCTCACGGAGATTTCAGCAACGCTTTTTTTACTCTTTCAGCCGCGAAGGACTCGAGTCCCGCAGTGCGGAAATGGAGATCCGTTCCATCCACTCAAACATATATATTTATATATATATATATATATTAGGGTGTGCTGAAAAAAGGCAAAGTTTTTCATTTTGTATGGTGACTTCTACATTTGCAGTACATGCTATCTGGAGACCATCTGCCAAGTTTTGAAAAAACTCCGTGTTGTCATTTTTTTTCTTAGCTGCAAATTAATTTTTTCGAAAAATGTTAAATGAACAATTCCAAGGATGAAAAGTAAGTGCAAAACATAATATTAAGGTAACTTACTTTATAACAAAAATCACTGTAAACTGACCAAGAAAATGGTTCACTATTTTTAAGATGCAAAACAAACAAAAAAATATCCCCATTTTGAGTGACCTCAAGGTGTCGGACTACATTTGACTGATTTCGTTGTCTCACGCTCTGCAGCGAGCGCCTATAGCGCTATTTCTCACGCACTCAGAAATGTGAGTCCGATGTAGGTCCATCGCCTTAATACTATGTATTGCATTTACTTTCCGTATCCGAAATTTTCTCATTCATCGGAAAACAAAATCGCACTTGAAAAAAAAAATAAAATGGATTACATGTTAATCAAAGTCAAAATCGAAATTCGTGAAAGCGAATCCTCTGAATAGAGCCCGATTGGGCTTAAGGTAGTATCCTACATACTGTAAGAGTCAAAGCAAGCCTAAGATATACCATCTCCTGATTGAGGTAGGTGGTACTTTGATGTGGCAACGTCGCGTGTTATGATGTCGATCAGAGGGAGAGAGAGAGAAGATGGGAAACAAACGCGCAACTTTGCCATGTCTGCTGGATCACGACCAACTCCTGATATAAACTGTATTTTCCCGATGATTATTTGCTTATTATTATCATCACAGTCTCCTGATCTTTACCTTCGAGTGCCCAAAATGTTCTCTGGATATTTAACTTGCAGTTTAAGTGTTTTCATGAAAATCTGAAGAGGACTTTTTGTATTATATCAAATTGAGCGTGATTTTCCATAAGGCTCCATGTTAAACGTATGAAAATAAAAGTATTGATATCTTTTTTCTCGTGCTCCGGAAAGCCATACAAATTTAACTGAACCTTTTTTCTTATCAATACCTGTAAGTATGCCAAGTTTTATGAAAATCTGACGAGGAACTCTCTTAACGCGGGTACTACCTTCACATTTTGGCAGATGTCACCTGATAGTATGTATTACGAATGTCGAAGTCGTCATACGAATGGAAACCTACACACTACACACCCTAAAATATATATTAGGATATAATTTTTCTGCATAGTTGCTATTTTAGTCTTTTTTCTTTCAATTTCTTGCTCGATATTCGGTCTATCTCTCTCGCCGTCGAAGACTCCGTCGACGCAAGCGGTTGCGCCGTAGCAAGAGCCGCATGCACGCGGCCAACCCGTGACCGCCCTGTGCCGCTCTCTTTACCCCCCCCCCCCCCCGCCCCGCATTCTCGAATTTTCGCATTCGGCGCGAACCGCGAATTCGACGACCATCAATATCACTGGCAGAAGCATCAACGTGAAATTGGCAACAAATTACTCGCCTTCTGTGCCGTTGTCCGCGCGCCGCGTTCTCAACCCGGCTCTCAGCTATACATATGTATATATATATATACACACACACACACACACGCATACGCTTCTCGGACCACAGGCTTTTACGTTCGGTTCGCCCTTCGCTCTCCTCGCCCAATTAGCGGTTCGCTCAAACTCGCTCGCTCGTCGAGCTTTGCAAAAACTGCTTATGTGCCCTGACGTCCTCCGCGTTCGCGCACAGAACCCATTCGTCGCTCCTGGGACTCTCTCGTGTGCGCCTTTGACGGTTCGCTTCGATGCGACGTCTTTGCTGCCACGGGTCTCTCTCGTTGTCATATTTTCCGCGACCATCGTCTATGAAAACATTCTTCGCAAAAACCCCGATACCATATGGCACACGTGTAAACAATGAGGTACATGAAAAAAATTAAAGAAACCTTACTGTGTATCACACATTGCATCGTCGAGTGCAGAATTGTTTTTTTTTTTTTTTTTTCAATTTTCGTTTTAATTGTTTCTTTTACAATTTTATTTTTGAATTAATATGTTTTTTTTTTCGTTACCACGAGTATTTTATTTGTTCTATTAATACAATCCATAAAATTTGCATTTTACTCTTCATTGACAAAATTTGAATTTCTTCGGGAGGTTTTTTTTTATTCCTATTATTTTTTCTTTCTACTTCACGGATATTTTTGAGAAAAATAAGATTTTTTTTTTCGGTTTCGCCGTTTGATGGTGAACACAAGATGTTTTTTTTTTTTTTTAATTTTTTTAATTAAACCGAGGAATGTTGATTGAGAGCTTTTGGATGATGATATATCGAACGCGCGAATAGTCAACCCTTGGCGATGTCTGTTTTACGTTCAATCGAAATTAAGGTGCGCCGATCGGCTAGAGATAGCGAAGGAGCGAAAGAGACAGTGTGATTTCGTCGAAGTGGACGTGGCACCGGATTGTGTGGAGGAGCGGAGCAGGTGTCTCGTTTCACGGTCGATAACCCGGCGGAAAGTCAAGTGCGTCGTCGGAAGTTAGCGATCCGGGAACGTCCGTCTCTCGGTTCTACAACCCATACACATTTACAAACATGCGGGAATACGGCAAATTACTCACGCACACGTATATATCTATTCCGGGCTCATCCAGTCGTCGGCGAAACCTTAAAAAATAATAAATAAATAAATAAAAAAAAACATTCGACCGATTGCAATGCCTCTCGATACCTACGATATGTATAGCGCGCTAATAGCTACGGCGACTTTCGTATGTTTGAGTCACTGTTAATCAATTTCGGTAAAAAAATTTGAAAAAACTTACAAAACGTGATAAATCGGATTATTTATTGCATCTTGAGACAGGCTTGATTCCGAACGAGTTTTTTTATTTCGTCACTTATGATGTGTAAATATATATATAGTGTGATGTGGCACAGTAATGATGCGGGACGTATGTTCTCACTGGCATAAATATGTACAGCATGAATATTTAAAAACAGATTTTAAAAAACATAATAAACGATTGAATAAAAAGTTAAAATATCGAATGATCAATCGCCATTGAATAGAAAAAATGTTGTTCCCGAAAAAAAAAAATGCAGATACAAACACGTAAATCGCCCAAAACAGTCGTCCTCATCCACATCAACAACAATCCAATGAATCGTCCTTCGATCAAACCAAAACATACTTTTCAACAAATACGAAGAACCGAAAAAATAAATTCTTCCCAACTCTAAAAACTAAATTTCGAGGTTGAAAAAAAAAAAAAATGGTCAAAAAGTTGTTCGGTAATGTCCATGCTTTTATTCCAAACGTCTTCGAGACTGCCCCGGTGCCGTGCCTATTTTCCTTCCGGCACGTCCATAATATCTCCCCGCTCGCGGGTTATAAACCGAATGGAAAAAAAAAAAATATTTTAAAAAGAAATGTCAACGTACACCCGGTCCGCTCGCGAGTTATAATATTGAACCGTCGAGGCTGTAGGTGTAGAATGCTTATGAGATTTTATCCGGTGCCGAATCTGCCAACGATTAGAGAAAGAATGAGCGGCGAAAGGATGGAGGAGGGGTGGGAGGGGGGGGGAGATGAGCGAGGGGAAGAGGATGTATATATAAGGAAAGACTCACCGCGCGGACAGAACACGCGCGACGCGCACCAACATAATGTCGCCGTGTAAGTGGATATGCCTGGGACTATGGGGGCCCGTGAGGAAAGGGACATAGGAGAATCCAGGGGTCCTCCTCCTTCGGCCAGCCCGGTTCGCTCTTTTTTACTCAATGGTCCTCGTACATTGGACGTTGCCGGTGTGGGACTACGAGAAATAAAACGCACAGACCCGATGCACACACTTACACACACACACACACACTTACCACACACGTACACGCATATTCGTCGTCATAACTTTCATTCACGCGAGCTCGAAACTTCCCTCCCTCTCTCTCTCTCTCTCTCTCTCGGTCATCTCCCTCTCGCGTTGGAGAACCATCGTCGTGTTAGAAAGAACACCACCCTCTCTCTCCTTTCGTCGTTGTCGTTTTATACAGGACTCGTCGCTTATAGCCACACGCTGCATCGCGTTTATAAACTTATGACTACGCAAGATTCGGAAATTTATAACGATTCGACGACGTGTTTAACTCGACTCTCGTTCGTATATCACGCATATTAGATGGGTGATATATAAACCGCATTCGCCGCGAAAAAAAAATTTCGTCACCTCGCAATTTTTTTATCGTTAATTTTCGCGAATTCCTTTGGTCCGCCGTAAAATCACTTAGCAGGGAGATATGGCAAATGCGTTGCCCACTGCCACAAATTTGACGAGCTGCACTTTGATTTTTCGTGTGTAAGTGTGTGTGTGTGTGTGTGTGTAGGGGATTTTTTTGATGTTTTTTCGTGAAAGACAGAGAAAGCAATTTTGTACATGGTTGACTGGCACGGGTGAAGGGCACCGGACCAATTGGACAATCGCCAACCGAAGATATTTTCAATGTCCGCGCGATATTACGAAGACGCTGGGTCTACTCTTCTCATTGCATCTGTATGTGCTACTTTGGCGAGTTTAATGTTGATGCTGTGTATGATTTCTCATCCGATTGACGCGTCCGATCAGCTGTCGATGGTATTGGTTATTATTGCCGAGTCCTGAATAGTGCTTGTTTCCCGGAATAAATTTAGCCTCGAGAGATTTGCGTCAAATTGTTCTATAATTATTGTTCGCTCGTTATAATTGACACTCCGCGTCGTTATGTCATTCCTCTATTCTGGATGCACTTTGGGACGATTAGTATTTCCAGAATTATCGCGGATGAAATCAAATGGAGATTGTTCGAACGTATTTGTGTCGTGGTCGTTTTCAAAACAGTAGCTCACACGACAGAAGCTGATGAATGTCGATCGTTATATTGAAAGAAACCAATCGTGGGTCGAATAAATTATGAGACTCAAGATTTTGATCATAAAAAATGCTCATCTCCATTGTGGATTCCGAGATAAAATAAGGCGGCTGAGCGAAAAAAAAATGCTTTTGAAGTATAATCAAATACTTGAATATTCGGCATATTATTGAAAATGATGAATACGTCTTTCAAAGTTATATTTTTGAGTAACTTTTTGAGGCGTCCCATCTGCGCCTATTTTTGCAATATATCTGACTACGCTATTTTGCCGAGGGAGCCCCAAATCATTTTCAAGAATCTACTCATCTCATTATCAGCGCCCTTTAATTGAAAAAAAATGTATGTGCTTATTGAAAGACAATTTTTTCCCTTTCGAGATTTTTCATTTGGCTTCACCCTATAATTTGCTCGAAATCATTGATAGAAAAAGGAAAAAAATGACAATAGTAGTCAAGTTATTATTCAGCCTGTCTATCGACCATTTCCAATTTACGTAACTCGTAAATTTTTACTTAACGAAGGTTGAAAATCGCGCTTTGTTGCGCATATGCAATCAAACGCGATGTCATATACTCGATTACAGGGACAGTGAAAAAGAGGCGTGTACGAAGGGTTAGATGATTATGATGTGTGGACTGCCAACACAGGATTAGTACAGAGCCAAAAGGTATTTGTCGGTCTGTATGCGAAGGAACGACGGGTCAAATGCGAGCAAACGACAAAGTGAGACAGAGAGAGAGAGAGAGAGACAAAGTCATTGGAAAGGGACTGAACGGTGAAGGACCCGCGATTGCAGAGATGCGCTACGATGTATCCGAGCATCGCAGCATCAGACAGGAGCTGGAACGTATATACGTGATTGGATTCGCGGTAGGGTTGTTACGCGCGAGGGCACGAGATATAACCAGGGGCGGCCCACTCGTTCAAATTTGGCGTAGGCGTGCGTAAAATGTTCGTCCAAGCGGGGACACATCAAAAGCCGTCGTTTAAGGGGCTCATATTATTTGGCGCAACGGCGAGCAAAAGGGTTATCAAAAGCCGTCGCTCTTGCCACCATCTCTGCCATTGCCAGCCGCCAGCTATGAAAGTACATGCATATACATATATAAATATATATATATATATATATACCTACGTCATGGAGTAAAGATGGATACAACGTCGCAACGCGATCGACAACGACGGTGACTGGTCTCGGGTTATTTGCCTAATAACCAACCCCAGTCGAATCCGAACAAGCCCCTTGGGCTTATCGCTCAACCGACGAATTTCTCACTATATCCCACTTTCGCTTGTAGAATCGAGACAATTCCGACACGCTTCAGACGTTTTTTTTTATTTCCAATATTGACATTTATTTTCGTACCACAAGAGTTTTCATTGTCAATAAACCATAGAAATATTCTTGTAAACAATTAATTTGTTATTTATTTTTTTTCCACGTTTACTTTTTCATAATAATTGCAAATTTGTTTGTAAATAATAGACTTTTTTTATACTTATATTGTCCAAAGTGAGTTATTAATTGAAAAATCGTAATTATGTAGAAAGTCTTTGATTCTTGAAGTTTAGGGCAAGTTGGATTAGTTTCTTTCTTTCTTTCTTTTTTTTTTGTTAATGCAGAAACTTTGCAAAACATCGTTTTCGCGTTCTATATTAATTTGTAATGTTTCATCGTGTATTGAAAAATAATTTTTAAAAACCTTACCAGACTTACCCTAACACTTAATAGCAGAAACATCCTAAAATCGAATTGTCGAAAGTGCCGAATGTACTTTGTTCATTAAACATGTTTATGTGTATTGTCATATATAGCCATAACGAATTTTCGTATTTACTCATTACTCTGCCATATTTCTCAGTCAACTGTAGTTCTCGTAGGAGCAGAGTGTGAACGTCAAGCATACACACCTCTCTTGACTCGCTTCTGTTTCTATATATATATATATATAGACCTCGCACTCGAATCATGTGTCAGAATATTTCGTATATATACCATGTATCCACGTACGTGTCATCTCGGTTTCTTGCTTAAGTGTCGAGTCTGCAGCTGGCTCAATCGCGAGGAACGCCACGCGCCGGGACGCCTCTTCTCCATCTCCTCCTCCGCCTTCCTCCTTTGCTTCTCTATCATCGTCGTCTTTATCGTCGTTGTTCTCGTTCTCGTCTCGTTGTCGTCGCTATGTTCCGACGATTTTCGAGCGTAGGTGTCGTCTCGCGAGAATCGCCTCTACGCGCCCTTGCATCTCACCCACGAGGCCGGCCAACTTCAAGATTTTCCAATTTTTCTTTTCCCTCAATTTGTTTTTAGTCGCACTGGATAAATTTCACTCCAGTGATTTTGAAATATTTCACGTTAACCTAAAATATGTCGTGTTAACTTGAAGACGAATAGGACCTTAAGACTTGACAAAATTTATATCAATTTATTTTTTTTTTAAAGTCGGTTATTTTTTTAATTTATTTTTTAAACATTTTCTTTATAGCATATTAAAAATTACTTTTCGACTGTTATGAAAAATTTGCACTTGTGGAACGAGGTTTGAAATATGCTCGGAATCATTTTCAAAAATCATATCGTAAATTGAAATATTTTTTCATTGCTATTCAAAGTTGCTGGAATGAATTTCATTCAGTGACTGAAGAAGGTCATCTTGTATTTTTCTGGAAAAATTTATTTGTAAAGTCTTTGGAGAAGCGAAATTTTGGGTCTTCGTCGAAATTCGTGTCAAATTGTTTGTTTTCCCCTCAATTCCGCCGAACGGAAAAAAAAATTCGTGAAAAAGTGCGAGAAAAATGAGGATTACGAAAAAAAAAAACATAAATAGAGAATTGTAATAGCGGATCAGCACCCTCGACGTGCGAAGCAAGAACGCGAGTGAATGAAAAAAAAACAGGGGAGGATAAGAGAGAGAGATAGAGAGGGCGAGAGAAAAAGAGAGAGAAAGAGAACGAGGGGAAGAAAAAAAATCTGCGTGTTTCGGGATAAGTACGCTGACCCGCAACAACTGTAACTAATGGCTGTGCTCTGTGCAGCTCCCGGCCCATGCACTTCGACGCCGCAGCACACCCGGATCGGGGGAATATGTATGAGATTACAAATTCGACGTGAATCCAAATGTCGGTTCACACACGCGATATAATATATCCGTCTTGGATACTTTTTTTTTTTTTTTTTTTTTTTTAAACCTTCACATCACGACACGCCAATCTGTTGTACGTTGTGCTCGTTTGTGTATTGAAGTTTCGCACGCACGTGAGGATCTCCCTTATATACATACATATATATATGCGTATCAGACTTTTATACAATGCAGATAAGAAAATATATTTGGAATCGTAAATATTATGATCAAAATTGATTGAATAATCCCATTCATCCGTTTTGTATAACATTTGCATAACAAATAACATTGTCGATGATTTATAACAATTTGCTGGAAAATATTATTCCTCGTAATTTCAACTGATCAAAATACAGATTCGTTACCAACGAATGACAACACGAAACATTTAAAAATCAGCGATGAAAATGAAAAATTAAAAAAAAAACCGAAAAAAAAAAATAAAAACATGAAAATAATGTCATTACCGAACAAATTGCACAAAAGGGACGTGGCTGGTAACAATGGTTGTTCCAATATGTCCAAATGTTTTACGGTCGAGTGACGCGCGCGGGCCGTAGCAAAATCAGGGAGTGGAATCACAAAATAATGACAATCGAAACGACAATGGCGCTGATACTACGGTGGTACATAGCCGCAACAACGACAACGAGAGAGGACAAGCATAACCGGTATATGTGTGTACGCCTCCGGGCTGATCGGCGACTAACAGGGGGGCGCAGTGGGGGGAGGGGAAGCATCCCCGGGCCCCGGCTCATCCTGGCTGCCCGAAAGCGGGGTAGTAGTAACATGACGAGATCTGTCGCTGATCTGTCCATCGTGTTTTGTCATTGTCGTTGATGCCGGGTTACGTTATGATCGGCTCGAGGTTCCATGTGAAAATCGTTTGCGCTTGTATGAATCGAACGTACCACACACACACACGCATCAACTGTAATACACTATGCCGGGCTAAATATACATTGAGAGCCTGGTGCACGTCGGTACTACCGGTATTGCGGAAGAGCGAGAGCGAGAGAGAGAGCGATATGGACAGAAAGAGAGAGAGAGAGAGAGACCGCGGAGGGAGGCACAACGAACGAGAGAACGAGAGCGGAGGACGAGCTCTCGCACGCGGAAAGCAGGGCGGGTGTCCCGCTTTCCGGGTGACTTGGCTAAACGGGATCGCATTAGCACATAGTTCCCCCCCCCCCTTCCTCCTCCCTTCGGTACGCGCAATGGAAGATTAGCATCTCGATTTCCTTTTTTCTTTTTTTTTCCTTTCTTTTTTTTTGCTTCGTGCATTCGTTGGGTACGCTCTCTCTCTCTCTCTCATATCTTTCTCTCCCTCTCTCTCCTGGGTCGGCTATTGCACGCGCTGCTCGTTCGCGTGGATATAGGTAAAAGTGTTCCTATTGATACCCTAAACTCGTTGTCACCGTCGTACCGAGATTAATATTTGCATTTATTGCCTGATCTGCGAATCCATATATGTATCTGTGGTTTTTAGGACAAAACCGAATCAGTAATAAAGTTTGATCGTAATAATTGTGAATTGTTTTCCAAAGCGACCGGTAGCTCCCGCTCTTTTTAAACCTTTGAAAGAATCTCATGATTTTTCATAACTTCAATGATTCTCGGTCAGTTTATCGCTGCTAAGCATAAAAATTCCTCACACTTCATTTTTTCATTCCTATATTTTCTTTATGTTTTCCATACATTTGTATGGGAAGCAAGATGGCTGACAAAATATTCGAATTGAAGCGTTCGTTATAAGAGGTACGACGAATTGTCGGTGCGATAGGCTCATAGTTTTTCCGAGCGAAATCGTAAAAAAAAAAAATAAAACAACAACGAACAACAAAACGAGATACGAAATGGAATCGTGACGAGAAATATTCGAACAAAGCGAATATGCATATAAGCAGCGAGGGTCTCGTTATATCGCCGAATAATAATAAGAAGCCAAAGATATAGCCGCGATAGATAACGCGTCTGATACGACGAAGAGGAATAAAGTAACTATGTGTTGAACCGCGCAAGGCTCGTATAATCAATGCCGAGCTTCCGGACAACTTTTTATTCTTATCTCTCGCCGTCCAGTGAATACACAATTATTAAAGTTGAGTCTTGGTGCTTTATATACATGTTGCTTTCAACCACCACCACCACCACCCCCCCCCCCTCCCTCACCGACCCTGGACGCCCCAGGGTCCTTCGTGTAACACGAGCAACACTATTGTACGCGGCTTTTGTTGACTATATATATTTCGCACGGGACACACGGGTATTCTTTTTTTTTTCATTCCACTTTATCTTCGAGCAGCAAGTGTCCAACAATGAGAATACAGTTATAACGCATTGTTATACTTATTTCTGTCTATATATGCGGAAAATTTAAATATCTGTTTGCCATACAAACGACGTGCTTGAGTTTGTCGTATTAACGTAAAATTAACGTAGTATGGGCGAAATAATTGCTGGAAGTCAAATCGTTAGCTGACAGAACGTATGCAGGAAAAGTTAATCAGGCGTAAAAGCAACATCGAATATACGAGATATTTGTACGTGTGAGACATGGCTTATCGTGCGATTTAATGACTTTGTCGATTTTTTTTTTCTGCTTCGACTTAGTGACAAAAATTTTCCGGGTAATGGAAGTCAAACGTCGTGCTTAATACTTATATGTCATTGATTTTACAAGTAATTCGATGTCTTTTGATAGCAATCGGATAAATATGTAACTCATACGAGTCAGAGTCTCGTATTTGAGCTTACGAATATTTCGTAACATAACCATCGCTCTTCGTTTCGCGAAGACTTACGGGGAGATCGTGAAACCGATACGACAGGGAGCGACCCTCACGAAACACACGCACACACGATTTTCTGATTCCGAAGGAATCATCGGGCACGCGGATAACGCGTATAGAGAAATCCGAGTCGTATACGTGTCTCTCTGCTCGCGACCCTCACGTCGAAGCAGCGACGTGGATTCGCGAGGGAGAATCATTGTTGGTTAGAGGTTATACAGTACATTCCGCGTGAAAGACGCGGAAAAATACAACGGAAAATATCGAAATCCTGAAATTAAAAATACAGATATTTAAAATCACTATCATTTCGAATCAATTTTCCGTTCCTTCTTTTTTTCTCTAGCTTACGAATAATTTTATCGAAATAACAATTTTATTAAGATCAGTATTTTTTATTTTAGGATTCATATTTCCATTTAAAATGTTCTTCTTATAAAATTATTCGGAAATAGAAACACAAATAAAAACATGTATATTCATCGGAGTAGAATGACCCCTAACAATTTCAAAGTCAAGCCTAAAATTTTTTTGTCATCCATGTACGTACCACGAATTCATTTGAGAAGTATGTCGAATCATAGAAACATTTCGAGACACTCGCAAACGAGCATATCATTGAAAAAACCAGAATAAACCCTGTCTTTCCAAGGGGAAAATCGAACTCCTCTGGTGATGGTAAATTTCAAAGATATACGGCTACAAATTTACGGGAACTATTTGAAAAATTATGTGGAGCCAATCTGGAAAGCGACCCGGTGAAAATTCGTCCGAGCCCCACACAAGGACCACACTAACATATATATATATATATATATATATATATATATATATACATACAGAAGCATAAGGCTAACTCGGCCAACAACCCCTCACCCGTTTCGTTCGTCGGCCCTCGGTAGGTCCGTAACCCTTGTAACAGGGGTGGCTTTTCTTCGAGCTCTGTCTCTGTCCGATATTCGTCAAGTTTACAACTGGGCGCGACCGTTTTCTCTCTTTCTCTCATTCTCATTTATGAGCATACGAGATGTGTGCTCGTTAGCATATCGCACGAAAGAGAGAGAAAGAGAGAGAGAGAGAGAGAGAGAGAGAGAGAGAGAGAGAGAGACGAAAGATCGCAATGGTCGAACAGAGGTGAACCCGAGGTAATATGTATGTGAGGCGGGCTATGGAGAAGGAAAAGGGTTGAATCTTCCTCAGCCAATAACAATCTATCCTGGCTTGTCGCCCAACCAGCCATGTATTGTACGACTGCTCCCTTCACCCCTGACGACCCTCCTCTATCTCTCTCTCTCTTTCTCTCTCATGTACTTCACTGCTCTCTTCGTCTTTTCCACTCTTCCACGTTCACGAACCCGAGAACGTTACTCATACCAATACACCCTTCCAGGCGGCTCGACGCCCCACGCCGCTCGCATGTTTCCGACGAACGCGCGGGGTCTCTCTCTCTCTTGCCCCCGCGGCTAACGCACGCCTCTCACGTGTATTATAATCGCATATAATATACTACACCGGGTTTCAACCAGCCCTGCCTACCTAACCACTTACCACCCGTTCATTTGTCCCTCCAATCGTCGAACAGCTCAAACCCCGACCGCCCGGGTACTCTCACATCGCCATTTTTCCGTTTTCAATACTCACTGTACGCTCGCGTTAAGGTAGTATCCTACAAACTGTAAGAGTCAAAGCAAGCCTAAGATATACCATCTCCTGATTGAGGTACGTAGTACTTTGATGTCGCAACGTCGCGTGTTATGATGTCGATCAGAGAGAGAGAGAAAGAGAGGGAGAAGATGGGAAACAAACGCGCAACGTTGCCATGTTTACTGGATCACGACCAACTCCTGATATAAACTGCATTCTCCCAATGTTTATTGGCTTATTATTATCGTCACAGTCTCCTGATCTCTACTTTCAAGTACCCAAAATGTTCTCCGAATCTTCAACTTGCAGCTTTAGTGTTTTCATTAAAATCTGACGAGGACTTTTGTATTATATCAAATTGAGAGTGATTTTCCATAATGCTCCGTGTTAAACGTGTGAAAATAAAAGTGTTGATATATTTTTTCTCGCGCTCCGGCAAGCCATAAAAATTTAACTGAACCTTTTTCTTATCAATACCTATAAGTATGCCAAGTTTTATGAAAATCTGACGAGGAACTCTCTTAACGATGGTACTACCTTAAGATGCACTTCCTCCTGCCAAGTCTTTCGATTTTTATGTCGTCCCGAGTCGGAATTTTCATCGTTATTTTAATCATATTCCAACATCATATTTAGGATGAAGGAGATTGGAAGTAGGGTGAAGTTATAAGCAATTCCTAACTTGAAGTTATTTCCCATTTTTCCAAATTTTGAAGGTGAAACGACAGGTGAGATAACGAAAGAAATTTTTTTATCATCATTCAAATGGTAAATTGAAGCTGAAATAACCAAAAGGACAAAATATCACCCTTGAAGTTATTTCCCATTTTTTTCATTACCCTCTCACTCGAAAGGTGAAACGAAGATGAAACAAAATTTCGACACAGCATTGAGGTAGAAACAAAGGTGAAACAAATATTTCAAACTCACTTTACCTACCTTCCAATTCGGACTTGTTTGGTGAAATAAGTTACAATATGAAGTGAACATTTCGACTCGTGGTACCTTCGCATTCATTCAATATTTATTTTACACGTCATTCCCAAAACTATCTGTCATCCGTTCGAGAAAGTATTTCAAACAACATTTTCACATCACGGACGCCCCATTTCTGTTCACATCCCTCTTTATACGTTATCAACAATAGCACGTAGCCTCGAAGTGTCGTGTTTCAAACAATGTCATTGAATTTCGATTCGAATTATTATTCCAAAAGTAAAAAAAAAAATATTTTCCAAGAGCGTATATAACGTGGCTCAAGAATAAAGGCTGCAATTATATACTCTAATGTATGTAATTCACAATACTAGTCGACAAATTGATTAAAAAAAAAACGCGATAAGATAAAATAATAAATAGATTGAATTGAATTTGGGACGGTAAAAAATATACGAGTGCATTAGCCAGGGGTTGTTTCGCTAGAGATTTGCTTTATATATATATAATATATATGTGTACATATGCCCCCAGTGTGGAAGTATGAAGCTTTGGTGAAACGCGGCATTGACAGGATGTCGTGGTCTCGCAGTGGCGGGACGCGGGCTTCGATTCAGCAAGGACGCGCGTGACACGGGGATGACTATACGCGGTACGTGGGGGGCGGCGCGCGTTGGTAACCGTGCGGGGCTCCCAGTGTGAGTGCACCGGAGCAAAGTGAACCGGTCCGTGAGGGGAGTTTGTGTTTACACACGGGTTTTTCGGGAGACTGCACCGAGCAGAAGCAGCAGCAGCAGCAGCAGCAGCATCAACACACCCAATAGTAGTTATATATATATATATATATATATATATATATATATATATATATGTATGTATGTATAGTCCATAGTCTATAGCTAAACAGCACGACAAACCCGATATTGGGCCGCGGCCATACCACGCTACGTTGCCCCATAGGTTGCACCACACTTTCATACACATACACATAACCAATGTACGCCCCGAACCACGGGGCCCTCCTCATATTATCCCATAGTCCGTCCATTATTAGCCGCTTCCTTTTTGTCATTTTAAAATGTAATACGTTTGTACCCCCGGGCGCAACGAGCAATCGCTACGTGCCGAGACCGCGCGACCACTGTTTCCCATTCGAAATTTTTGTTGCGGAAAATTTGTCCCGATGTCCCCTCGCTCACCGGTCGTTTCAAAGGACAGAAAAGGACACGACCCGCGTTTGTCGAGGATTTGATGCAGCGCGTTTTCCATCTTCTTCTCTTTTTTTTATTCTTTTCTTTTTTTTCTTTTTTTTTTTTTTTTTTACTTCTCACTGTGGAACGTTTGGGGTATTATGATGCCACGACCAAGCTCGCTTGCCATTAGTCGGAACAGAAACATATATATATATATATATATGTACATATATATATGTCTCTGAGTTGCGTAGCATTGACGACGAGGACGCTTGTCGGCGATGAGGATCGCTCTTCTTTCCTTGTTCCTTCCTCAGCCACGCTGCTCTATTTCTTCGGATTCTTTCCTCCACGGGTATTTATTTTTTTTTTTTTTTCAAATTTTTTTTTCCCGTGTCTATGTACGTTTGGCGTTTACCGGCTCGTTGACGGAGGTCCGCATCAATGTCCCGGTCGCAATAAGTACGAACCCGCGGTACAAGATTACTCGAACAGACAATGAACGGCACAATGAGGTCCTCCGATCCTGCGGCCATACATCGAAAAGGAGGTTCGCGGCTTCGTGGATGCCAGAGGTCAGAGAGAGGGGCGGGGGGGGGGGGGGGGGAATTGGAGGTTTGACAATTTTTCATCCGTACGAACCGTCATTCTTTTTGACAATTTTTTTTTTTTTTTTTGCTCTGCGTCTCTGTCGCACGCGGGATATCGAATTTTACGTCCTTGCGTCCTGTTATACCTGTGACTGGGATCCACTTTCCGCTCGTCGTGCCTGTCGACGTATTCCACCCGCTGGCTGTCGGCTCGTTTGCTCTCCGCTGTCTTGCCAAGCTCGAGGATTTTAATTTATCATCGGAGAACATTTTTATATGCCGTCGCTGAATTTTTTATAGAAAGATTCAATTTTTCTGCAACATTGTTCGTGTGAACGTTCGGTCCATATAGCGTTGTTTATCCAGCGTTTGGACGGGAAGATGAGAATGCATTGATTTCCTTATTGTTTCAACATTTCCATCCAAACGCTGGGATATCTAAACAACGCTACACAGACCAAAGATTCACATAAACAATGTTGTGGATAATTGAATTTCCTTTAAAAAAAGTCAGGGACGGCGTATATCTTACTTTGATAATCTACCCGTGGAAAATTGTTGAAAATCGCGCCGACTGTTAGGCGTTTAGAATATTGTACGTTCGCTACATTGTCATTGTGAATTTTGACGATTCGCTGCAATGTCATTCAACTTTGCGGTAACATTGTCATTTGAAACATTAGGCGTTTGGAATTTTGACCCTTTTGAACAATGCTCGTTCTGAATTTCGAGCTCCACCCGGCGAACCTTTTTGTTGCAATGGTTCGCACCCCCCACTGAAGATTAACACCATCGCTGTTCATAGATCCATGAGAAAAATAATAAAAAGCTTTGGCAAATGTGTAAAATTAGGAAGCCATGTGCAAGATGCTACTTTGCACCTTTTTTTTTTTACTTTTGTGTTTTTACGTTGAGAGCACCATGTGAGTGTAATGTGAGTCGAATTCAATATACATATCTATATGGGGCAATTCGTGTCAAATTAAAAAAAATTATAATTCCCAAAAAAGCTGAACGTCTCCATGGATTTTGCTCAAATTCTATACCAAGCATCCTTCGTCAGTAGTGCAACTTTGTACCAAATTTCAGCCCGGAATCTCGAAAATTGTGGAAGTTAGAGCACTTACGTTGATTTTTGAAAAAATTCAAAACGACATAAAATATGAATGGCTCTATGGATTTTGCCCAAATCCAATCCGAAACATCTTTCGATAATAGTGAAACTCTGTGCCAAATTTCTTAAAACAAAAGCACTCCATGGATTTTTTTCAAATTCAGTAACAAGCATCTCCCTGTAGTCGTTCAACATTGTACTGAATTTGAGCTCGATATCTCTAAAATTATGAGAGATAGAGACCGAAAATAAATTTTTGAATTTTTAAAAAACGGAAGATCCCCATGGATTTTTCTAAAAATTTAATCATGCTATGCGCCGTAAACCCTGTAAATGTGTGACAAGTTTCAGCTTGATATCTCGAGCCGTTCTCAAGTTATGAACGCTCAACCAATGTTACACAAACACACACACACACACACACACACACACACACATACATCCGGACATTTTTTCTGAATGTGTTTTTTAGATGTTTTGGGACATTCTGAACACACGTTTTAATAAACATCTCGAAATAAAAAAATTTCACGAAAACAAAGCTTCCTCTATGAGGAAGCAAAATGTATAAGAAGAAATAATATTGCTGCCTATGTAAGTTAGTTCGTTAGCGTTAACGGAAAAAGGAATTATCTCGTTGGCCCGATGGTGGTTAGGTTATACAGTATAAAACGTTATGACTGTGGTATATAGCCTAGTGTAGGTACGGGAATAAAGCAGGTACGCTCCTGCGGGGCACCTAACAGCGCGCATGGTCACCGAGAGTCACAAGCAGACGGAACGGTCCCGGGTTCGGAGTCTCGGGGGAGTCGTGGACCGGTTGAACGTTCACGTGAACTGCCTCCGCCGCCGCCGCGTTGCCGTTTAAAACTCCTTCTCCGTTGCTTATCGACGGTATATAAGCTCAGACCCGCAACCGAGTGACCACGAGAGATAACGCGTGGCAATTATTTATATATGCCGGCATATAGGCGGGGCCCCCTCGGACGTTCCAATATATCTTCTTGTTTCACAAACTCACGTTCGAGACTCTCCTCGCCCGATCGTCATTTCGTTTTTAATTGAGCCCATGTACGTAGTACGTTTTCCTCGAGTCAATGAAAATCGGTCATAAATTTTTAGTCCGTGATCTCCGTCGACGGTTGGTGGTTGTTGCTCGCTTATCGTGTACACCGCGAGTCGATTGCTTATAACACGACTTTGTGTGTGCGTGTGTGTGTGTATCTATGTGTGTACTACCTACCGATGTAGGTGTCTTCAGCGTCGAGAGGTCGGGCTTTGGACTGTGCTCGCCAGTTACTCATCGTATACATTCTCGTACTTACGACATTTCGTCGTAAATATACAAAACAACATTTTTTTATTTTATTTATATTTTCTAATTATGAATTTTCATTCGTTAATATGTATGGTCAAATCGATTTCGACGATCCGTTTATGCTCACATCGAAAATAAATGTATATTATCGATTGTTTAATCATTATTTCAACTCCAACCTATAATTACCATCGTTGCGGTCGTCTATTTTAAGCAATATTATTTGCCGAACGATTTGTGCGAAACGGTCACGAGTATCGTTACATCGGATGAGTCGCATCGCTACTGTTTTTCAAAATCTTTTTTCTTTCAATATATCGTACATGATTTCTATAGTGGTTCTTGGAATCCTTCGATTCCCGTAAAAAAATATGCAATTTATTGTCAATACGTGGAATTTATCTTCGCCACTGTTACAAGATAATCGAATTCTCTACGTTTACAGATAAATAAATGGAACATTTGAGAAATTCTACTCTATCGACGAATCGTATATCTTATAATTCTAATTCTAAACCTGACAAAGTTTATCCGAAGTTGAAACAATGAATGCATGAATAACGTACAAAAGATCTTGCTCTTCATAAAATTCACTGCTTTGTTCAATTTTAAATATTACAACGAAGCTGCTAAAGTCCTATTGAAGTTTTTATTTTATTTAGTTTTTATTCCATAAAAATTTCTTTGTGATCTATTTAAGCTAGTACCCTCGATAAGAGAGTTCCTCGTCAGATTTTCATAAAACTTGGCATACTTATAGGTATTGATAAGAAAAAGGTTCAGTTAAATTTTTATGGCTTTCCGGAGCGCGAGAAAAAATATATCAACACTTTTATTTTCACACGTTTAACACGGAGCCTTATGGAAAATCACGCTCAATCTGATATAATACAAAGAGTCCTCGTCAGATTTTAATGAAAATACTTAAACTGCAAGTTGAATATCCAGAGAACATTTTGGGCACTCGAAGGTAAAGATCAGGAGACTGTGATGATAATCATAAGCAAATAAACATTGGGAAAATACAGTTTATATATCAGGAGTTGGTGGTGATCCAGTAGACATGGCAACGTTGCGCGTTTGTTTCCCATCTTCTCTTTCTCTCTTTCTCCCTCTCTCTGATCGACATCATAACACGCGACGTTGCCACATCAAAGTACTACGTACCTCAATCAGGAGATGGTATATCTTAGGCTTGCTCTGACTCTTCCAGTATGTAGGATACTACGTTAATAAAATGTCCTTAGAAGTGACAATAGGAGAATAGTAGACTCCGGAAATTTGGGATACCTTCGTGTTCGTTTATCGGACGACGATAATGTAATACAGAAACGACCCGAGGTTAGTCGCGGGAGTATCCTTCACCAGCGATAAATTCAAGTTAGCGGAGTGTCGCTCGCAGGGCTCGCACGTTTCTCACCTATCAGGCATCCCGCAGGTTTTGAGAGAGGAACGGCGCGAGGGGCGGGTGGGGGGGGGGGCACGAGTGCGAGTGTTCTTCCTTCCTTCCTGCGTTGCACATATCGTTCGGGTCTCGCGCGACGTGGCGGCGTCCCGCTCTCGATCAGACGGAAGCAACGAGCCGGTAGCAAAAGGAACGCTCCTCTAGAGCTCAGAGGGTGTCCGGCGTGTGTGCACGCGACACCTGCTCCGTATTACGTGCCGGCCAGCGTGAGACGGATATACACCGTGGAAGCGGGAGCGAAGGCGTGCAAAATTCAGTGGCCGGTAGTGTCCACGGAATTAGATTTACACGCGCGGTCAAGTCCATCGGATATATCGCACGGTCCTTCTCCCACTCACCATCGAAACGCTACAATGGAGAACGTGGAACGTAGCGACAAATAAATACGAGATAACGAGTAACACCAAAAAAATTGCACCCTCCGTTTACTATTCGAAGAAAAAAAAAAGTTTGCTCAATTTTTTTGTTAATGTGTAAACAAGTATTAACGATGTTTTTCATCCGTCTGGAGCAGTAATTTGTGGTTATTAGTTTCAACCTTGAAATTTGACTGGTGAGGAAAAATAAAATGTTGATATTCTTAAACGGATTTAAAAAAATAATAATAAATCACCTTTTTATCGAACAAAGGTGATTTATTTGGTAATTATTAATGTAATCGCTTAGGAATGAACCATATTTCACATGCATAAGAGCGTTCAATCCATAAAATTGATGATGCAGCGATTCTCTAGCTCATCAGGAGAAGAAAATATCGAAAATAAAGTAATGAAAAAAAAAGAAAAGAAGTTGGTCAAGTGGGAGTTCGACCCGCGCGTAGAGGTTTTTGTATTATATTTTTTTCACGTTATTTTGTCTCACCGTTTCTTTTCTTTTTTGTGGTGGAAACGGGCGGGGGCTGGGGGAAGCTCTACTTTTGCATATTTTTGTAGAATATCTTCTTAGAGATGCCGTTCAAAAGTATGAAAAAAACATTTTTGTATTCCACATAACAAGCCCTTCCAAATTTTATCTCACATGATACACGAAATTCAATTTATTTTTTTTTCGTGTACCTCATTTCTCTTCTCTTCAATTCTCATATGAATATTTCAACGTGTTAACTATTTCAAAACATGTGGGTTAATAAGATATATCACCATTCTACATTTTAATCATCCACACCGCGCAGTTTCTGGAAAAGTGGGATGTAGAACAGACGGTCAAACTTGCGAGTCATCTTATGAAGGGTTTCCCGTTTTTTTCTCCTTTTGGACGTACGACACCCCCAAAAACATGATGAAAAACATGAGAATAGACAAAGTCCAACGAAAAATATTATTTCGTTTCCATCGAAGATGTAAAATCTTTGAAAAATTGTTACCCTCGATCGTGCGGATTTGTACGTGGGTCATGTGCATAAAAGAAGCCGTTGCATAGTCGAGATTATGTGTGAAAAAAAAGAAATAAAAAACAGGGAGTACAACGTTCGGGGCCGGCCGCGAGATGAAACTTAGCGTCGTTGCCCGCTCGAACGCAAGTTTGTGGGAAGCGAGGTAGACGAGTATGAGTACACGCGATATCTCTCGGTTCTTCTCGTACGTATTCCAACCCACGTGGTATATATGTGTTAGGGGGAGGAGGAGGGGGGGGGGAGGGCGCACGCGGGAATGAGCTTTTTGCTGGAGTGCGGCAATTAGCCACGGCTCGTCGTCCACGTCGTCGTCCTCGTCGTCGTTGTCGTCGTCTTCGTCTTCTTCGTCGTCGTATTCGTAGCCGTAGTTCGTATAGTTCGTAGTCGTCATCCTCTTTCTCACGTTTAGCTTGGTGCAACGATGACTGTCGCGCCCGGGTGATCGACGGTCTCCACGCTTTGTCGTTATAACTGCGACGAGGCCTTCTCATTCCGTCTCACTCGTGCACGCATTAACGTCTACGCGCTATAATAATTATTACTGTATCGTTCGAGAAACCCGAGGGTGTCGACGAAAAATGAACGATACGATACCAGACGATAATCCTCGCGTCGATGCACTTGTCGCGATGCAGAAATCATTAAAAACTCGACCGCACAACGGGTCTTGAATTTATGGAAATGCAAATGATTTAATATCGCAGGAGCTTGAAATTATTTCCGTGTTTTCGTAAATAAATTTACGTTTTATTTTTTAATTTTCTTTCAGTCACGTGATTTATTTATTTTACATGATTTCACGTGATTTGTATAATTTTATTGAAGGATTGGAAATACATTTTTTGTGACATGAATTTTGGTGAATTTAATGGAATGTTTTGTGATGTAGCTTCGAGCGATGGTTCTGGTTGTCTTTCGTCCGGTCTGTGACCACGGCCTGACACTAAACGGGTAAGAGGGTTACCTTGCGGAGTGTGTACACTTTTGGCAAAACGTGGAAAAGATCTTTGCGAAATGTTGACCACGTGTGGTTACGGTCACAGAATACTCGCGAAAACGTTTGAATACATATTACACCTGAGTGGTCCTTATGCGGGGTATGGTCAAATTTTTACCGGGACATACCCCTTCCCCCCTTCCCCCCGCCGCAGATCGGCTTCGAATAAATAAATGGAAATTTATTCATAAATAAATGGAGTTCGCCAAGTCCATCGCTTAAATCATGGGGGGAGGGCAACATTTTGTTTCGTCGGTTTTCAATTATTTTTGTTAAAAAAAATGGTTAACTTTTTTCGAAATTGCAAAACATAAAAATATCACTATTTTTTTGTGACTTTACTGCTATCTATTGCACTTACTTCCCATCCCCGGAATTTTTTATTTATGGTCAAAATGAATTTCAATAAAAACGACTAAACAACTTTTTCACGTGTTAGTCAATCAAATGCAGAGTCGAAATTTTCACAGATTACTTACGATGATATTTAGTTTAAATGTGAGAATTGTCGGGACAATCGAAAAACTTTACCATTTATCAACACACCCTAATAAACACACAACACAAGTTTTATTTTGTACCGAACATCTTGTATGTAATACCGAGTGATATATATTTCGTTGGAAATACGACATGTGAATATTATGTGAGAATAAAAGAATCGAAAAAGCACAGTCGTACACGGTTGATCGTTGTGAAAAACATGTGAGACTATGCTGAAACGGATATCGAAGGAGCGAAGGACTCGATACGACGACGACGAGCGTGAACTTCGGGGATCGCGCGGAATCTCGATTCTATGTCCGCTTTTACGATCGACGTGACATCCTACCGTGGATTCCCCGGAGTTTCGGCCACGTAGGCCCGGAAGCGCCGCCGTATAACGCACAATACGCACGGTTCGACGATTTTTGCGTCGTCCAACGACGACCGAAACGTTCGAATCTCGTGCTCAATAACGATATCGATATCATTTACACGTTGTCGTCGTCACGCTTCCCGAGAAGACGAGATCGAAGAAATTTCCGTCTCGCTCGCACACGCCAAACGGCTGAAGCTGCTCTCGCCAATCGTGATTGTAGCCGAATAAACTCCATCGGTGAAAATCGATATACTCCAATTACATGGTCCGAATAAAGTGGGAACGTACTAAATATTGTTTTTTTCTTTTTTTCTCTTCATTGCAATATGAACCGAGTATATTATGCATTCATTGAAAAAAAATGTATCACAACGGAAAATTGCGGAAGAAAATGCAGAATTTGATTTGACAGGTTTCATTAATCAATCGGTTTCCAGTTTTCGGAAATAGGAAATAAATGGGAAAAAAAGGTGGAAAACTCGAAATTTGTACGTCACTCAATTATTTTTCATAACGGTGAGTATGTGTTCGTGACGAATCGGAAAAATTTGAAATCATTATGCAAGGTCCGACTTTGCAACTTTATTCCAAAAATTGAAGAAAAAGTTTTCGCACGTGTTCGATGAAATTCCGTCCGATCTTTGTAAAACAAACACTTATCAACACAATAAATTGACGCACAATGTAGAGAAAAAGAAATCAAACAAGACACGTTCTATTAAAATGCAACTAATAAAAAAACTTAATATTTTTCAGGCACTAAAATCTCAAAAAACTTTACGAACACGAAAATTCCGACAAATACGTTTATGCATACAAAAACACTACCGCAAAGAACAATTCAAAGAGCCAACGATATTACAACAAAAATGAAAATAACAAAAAACTGAAACAAATTAATGAACTTTGCAGGTTCATCTGCATGTAATAAAAATAATTGTGTAATACGAAAAAATTCACACGCCACGGATAGAGAACAGTGTTATTATTATTGTTATTATTATTATTATATTTTTTTATGTAACCCAACGTTGGTAACGGCATAACAAAGCAACGATTTACACACACGTACACCCGCACGAGGAATATACGAGAGCGGATGTTTCATCAGTCATTCCCCATGGGATCTGGTGCGGGAGCGTGTAGCGTTGCCACGGGAGAGATTCGCGGTCGTATCTGTGCGCGCGGAGGTCTCTCATAGCAGTGAATTGTGTTGCACTGCCACGGCCATGTTCACTATAAACTCACTCGGGTTCTTCTATACATAGTAACAACCATATACACAATACACATCCGAAGAGACTGTGCGCCAAGAAAAAGGAGCCAAAGAAAGAAAGAACGAAAAAAAAAGCACATATAGTTTATTATACATCCGCAGAGCTTCTCACACTCGGTGGTTCCGCCACGAGCTTACAGTGCACCTACGCGCGCGCGCGCGTCGTACTCTCGGGCGTGGGGTACTTCGTTCTTCTTCTCTTGTGCTACGCATTAACCGTTACACGGATGTATATGCTCCGTGACTCCGGGTATATTGCACGGGGTCCCCATCTCGAACTACGGAAACAAATGTTAACCTGTGCTATTTTCGTTTTCAATCTCGACGATGGCAAATGTAAGTAGTAACCAAAAAAAAATGATTTGGTCAACTGCGGCTGACGACTCGCGCGTCCAGTTTCGTAGCATTTTGTTTACATTACTTTTTCCAATCGCCGCTTCTCTTTCTTGTTCGACACGAATATAGGATGCAAAAATTAACAAATCTATTGAAAAATTAAAGATTGAATTTAAAAAAATAAGAAAGTTGTTGCAGACGTTTGCAGACGTTTGATGTTTGCAGACGATCGCAAATTAAAAAAAAATAAGTTTGTGAAATTAATTTCTAGAAATCTATAAGATCTAAGACTTTCGTTATAGTTTTTCTGTAAACTTCAAGTAAGGTGTTACATTCCCTGATTTTTTCAAAATTGAAGGACCAGTCGTTTCGGAAATAAGCGCGAGGGAGGGGGGGGGGGTATATTCTGGTATTCCACATAACAAGCCCTTTCAAATGATACCCCAGATCACACGTGAAATTAAATTTTTTTTTCCGAGTATCTCATTGTCAGAATATCTCGAGTTAACTAGTGTCAACTAGTCCAAAATATGTGTGTTTATGAGATGTATTACTATGCAAACGTTTCATGGTTCTACGTCCCATGGTTTCTGAGAATTTCGTCATATAAGGGATCCGTTATTTTTCCTTTTCGAGGCACGGAACCCAAAAAACGAATGAATAAACTCCGAAAGAAAAACAGAAACGAAGAAAAAAAAATTGAATGACGAGGTTTGAAGGTACGGAATCCTAAAAATGAATAAACAAATTCTTTAAAAAAAAAAACCAAAAAATTAAAATTAAGAAAAATAATTGAAAGACGACGGGAAGAAAACAAAAAAGAAAAAAGAACGAAAAATAAATGCATTTGTGTGGCGCACGCAGGCGCGAAGGAGCGAGCTGTGATCTACGCGTTCGAAGTCGCGTCCGTGCTGTGATTTATCGGGCCCTCTTACCCCCGCTTAACTGTGGGCACCCTTAGTATATATATACACATGTGTCTCTTAGCTCGCGACATACACACATATATATATATATATATATCAGAGAGTAGCTTTCTCCTTCCTCCACTTCCACCGCAAGCCCGCCCCCCCCCCCCTCTGTCGTGGAAGTTAGACTTAGTCTTCTCGTCTCTGTCTTTCTCGTTTCTCGTTTCTGTCTCTATATGGAATACCCTCTCGCTTGTCCTCTCGAAACCGAGAGATACCGAGCGACCGCGGTGACATCGAACACGTCACTATTGTATGCGCGGCTATTCGTCTGAAATGCTGGTGCTATGCTGTTACTGTTGCTGCTGCTGCTGCTGCTGCTGCTGCTGGTGCTGCTGCTGCTGGTGCTGGTGCTGCTGCTGCTGCACGCGTTGCATCAAAAATAGAATCGTTCGTAGATTTTCCCGTGGCCCGGGGCAATGTGAACCATTGCCGATATACATGCAATCGCGGCGCTTCGCGGTCTCGGTCCGACGGCCTCTCGCCACTCAGACTGCAAATTAACGAGATAGCGGCTTCAATTTTCACGATTTTTTCACGTTGCATTTTTCATCCCGCGGACCGAGTGTCATCAACGAAATTTTTGCGTCGCGATGACGTTTAACTTCGACGATAGGGTCAACGTTATCGCGGATCTATCATTGACACCCGACGAAAAAAAAAATTTCTGAAATAATGTTACGAACTCAAGTGACGATTTGATTAATGAATTCTGAATTTTCTCGAAATTCGAATGAAAATCCCGTCGTGAAATAATTTGTTAGGAGTTCGGTTTTTTTAAATTTATTTTTTTTTATAATAGTGAAGCATTCCGTTCTCATTTCTTAACGACGTATTGTACCGAAAAATCTTCTTTTTACAACCGCAGCAAATTCCTTCGCGTCACTTTCAAAAGCAGATTCACCGGGTGAGACAGGTGCCGGGGTGCAACTCGTCGTTCATTACCGTCGCAGTCTTACTTCTCACATGGACGCAAACGATAAAACCCAACTTCACGCACTGTCAGGTGTCATTACCGGAAGCCAATGTAAACCGATCAATCTATAAAGAAATTAACGACGTACAGTAAAATAAAAAATTTATTTTGTGTGTGTGTGTGTGTTTTTTTTTTTTCTTAATTACCGCGATCGAAAAAAATCTTTTGCACCTTCTGTTTCGTCACGCGAAGGACGTCGGAATCCCACCTTCAGTCCTGTTTGCAAAAAAATGTATACTCATGGGGAAAGACGCCTCAATTCGAATGGGTCAAATCACTTCAGAAATGGTCGTCATTTTTTTTTCAGTTGGAGGCAACCCGCAAAAACACCCGCAAATTTTTTTCGAAATTTTGTCCCACACTCCCTCCCCCTAAAAAAAAGTTTCGAAAATGAAAAATAGATATAAGAAAATATTAGCAATACATATGTCAGCCATTCTTAATTTATAAAGGATCTTCATTGTTTCTTCATACAGAATAGAAGACAAAAAAAAACTTCGTCAATAAAAACAAACGGCACAAAGCCTGTTTTCTCTAACTTTCGGATGTTTCACATTTTTTCAGGGCCGAGGGGGTGGGAGGAAAATTTCGAAAAAATTCAGATGACGTTTTTGAGTTACCCCAAACTGAAAAAAAAATTGACGTCCATTTTCGAATGGGTGATGTTTCGACCCATTTAAGTTGAGGCCTCTTCCCCCATACATATATATATATGTTCGACGAAGAAAGCAAGATGAAAACGAGAAATGTTATCCTCATCGTCCGGCAGCCCATACCAACTGAGGGTACTTGATTAACCAGACAGGTGCGGCTTTCGCACTTCCCTTCGAAACTCACATACCAACGTTAACCGAACTTTCAGGATCATCACAATACGTCGTTCCACACTTTTGCAACACACAGTCGTTATAACATGTCCGCGGGCAAAATGTTTGGGCGAGAGGTAAGGTGGGATCTCTCGAGCCACTCGAGAGCCTGGTGCTTGGACTGTCTCACTCGGATCCCTGCTTGTAACGCGTGCGAGACCCGAAGGATATCTATCCGTGTCCAATGACAAGGGTGGACGCATAAGCGCGTGCGGGCTATCAGCCGGCGAATTTGCTAGTCTCGTTTTCATATTAGTTTGTTATTAGCAAAAGCACCAGCAGCATAACAGTCGTGGATAGTCGAGTCAGTGATGTGTAACCATATAGTTGCTGTGGGCAAGAAACGAATTAGTATATCTCATTGTATATGTGCAATACATGTTTTATATATATATATGTGTGTATATACGATACCACTACTAAACATACCGTGTAATATGTACTGGAGCCGGCATATGTACCTGTGCAGGACAGAGTGCACGGGACGAGACAACTGTGCTCTCGAACGAAACTTCACACGATGCACGGGGCCGATATGCCGTCGGGTCATTAGCTGGTCGATCGCTTCTGACACGCACGCCTCGGCACCATGAAAAATTGGTACGAAAATAGTCCGAGACTCCACATCGTTGTTTTAGTCGTCGTAGTCGTCGTATATATATATTCGTGGTCGTAGCGGCTCTGTTCTCCGTTTATTCGACTGCTGGCGTGTTAACCTTGCCACTTTGGATTTTTCTCATGTATATTAGAGCGGTCCTTATTGAGGGTAAAAAAATTTTTGGCTCTCCCATGGGCTTAAATGTCGCGAAAAAAATACATTTTTATGTAGCCGAAGGCCCAGCCTCGTAGACCAATTCTAAGTACCTCCCCAAAGCCCATCGAATTTCGCCATTTGATTAACATACGGTTTTTGGCACCTGATGTTTTATATTTTTTCCTTCTGCAGTATTGCACCGAAAATTCTAAAACTCCGCACATTATTCACTTAGGGTAGTAGGTCTTCGATGACAATTTTAAACATTTTCCAGTGATTGAATTCGGCGGGGAATCGGCAAGTTGAGATAGCTTATTGTTTCTCAAAAGCTTCGATAAAGTTCATAATAACTCGGAAACTATGTGAGATACGACGATAATGCAAATAACCTTTATTGTATACAATTAAATCCTCTACAGATAAGATTAAATAAGATTTTGTCCTTTTTCTAAAGTTTTTGAAATATTCGAAAAAATAAAGCGCTTCATTTTGTTCACGTTTGGTGGCAATAAGCAACTACAACGAATGTATGTGCATGTGTGTGATATTTAGACTAATAATTAAACTATTCTCTTTGGAAACCACTGCTTCCCCTCACACGCCCATTGATGCTGATACAAAAATATGGGTCAGCGAAGCCAGGGTAAATAATTAATAAAAATCATTGGATTCGGCCTCACAATGGATTTGCAACAGTTTTAATAATCAATAATAATGGCTTCGAGTTTTGATATAACCGATTGCGAGTTTTTCCAGTAATAATTCAGAGTTATCGTGTGTGTATCTGTGGAGATAAGGGTGCACTGCGAAATTCGATACCCTGGTTTTTTTTTTTTGGTCGTGCGATATCGCCAAAGCCAGCAACGAGTACATATATATATATATATATATATGTATATGTGTGTGTATATGTAACCGTGGCTCGGTGTGGAGGGTAATACATACAGGAAGCAGTACGAAAATGCGAGAGGATGAAAAGTGATAAAAGTGTGTGTGAGAGAGAGTGAAAGCGTATATATATATACTGGTTTAACGCTCGTGCCTCTGGGCCAAAGCCACGAAGGGATGGTGGAAGCCAAGTGTTTGCGGAGCAACGCGAAACCTCGAATCAACGTACCGGCGCCGATATCTGTTTGCCATTGCACCCCTCATAACACTCGATTTTCCAAACCTCTCGCTCTCCGTTGCTTCTTCCACACTCCCGCTTATAAAACCCCCTCCCCCACCCTTCTCCTTACCGCTTCTTCCTCCCGTCACGACCACCCCCTCGCATAGCTTCATTGATATAATATAATATTAATGCCTCGGGTGCCGAGCTCGGCACGCTTTCAGACTGCAAATATTGAAGAGAGGATATCCATGGCCTTTGGTATACACGACCTTCCCCGTGTGCATGGTTTGAAAAATCTTGCGACACACACACACACATATCGGCTCGGTAAAAATGTCCAACATAAAAGTCTTTTGCCGATTGACTTTATATTCGATAGAAACAAAATTGTCATTCGTTGAACGCTTCGTTTACGTATTATCAAACGTCAATACGAACGAACGTTCGAATGGAAAACGAAATGAAAAAAAAAAAAATATTCATACTCGGCAATATTTGTTCGTTTATTTGACAAATAATAAATCACGGAGTTTGAAAAAAAAAAATGTGATTGATATAACAATGAGTCTTGTTTGTTATGTTGGAGTTGGTTGAATGTCACGCAAATGTAAATTATGGCGAAATTGTTTTTTTTTTTTCGTTGGCATATAAATTTAAATTTTTTTTCATCGATCGTTTGCATTTGAATGTTCATGAAGATTCGAAGCGATGCGAGAGGGAAATATCGAACGGGGACATCGGCTATTGTTCGAAACTGTGTTCGGGCGATATGCCACTGCTACCCCTTGCCAACAACGGGGGTCAATGTCGAAGAAGCAGATTTGTCATGTTCCTTATGCAAGAACAGATTGCGCGTTATACCGGGTTTCGACCGGAGTTTCAGCCGACTCCGGGGTTAATGGACTGGAAAATTATTATGATGAAATTCGGCGGGCCGCGAACCGTCTCTCACCCTCGCCTCGCCCTGCGCAAGTCAACCTCACTCGAATATCGAAAACCCGAGGCACGCGCAATTCTGGCCGATGCGTAGTCGATGGGGCTGTTTGCGATTACGGGATTGGCTTTCGTACCCCCGGCAAAGTCCATCCACCCTCGTACACTCCGTACCCTTTTCTTCCACGGCATGGATAGCACTCTTCTTATTTTTTCCACGAATTTCCACAAGAACCGGATTTTTTATCGGAGGCTAATTTAATTTTCCATATTGCCCGGAAGATCAGAATTTTCATTCTTTCCCCCCTTCTTTGGCCCTATAGCTACGGCAATAATTATTGATTTATCATACTCATGATTGATCGATAATTATTGTCTTATTAATAAAATAATTGATCGATATTATCGTCTTATTGATAAAATATTTTAAATGATTGTCGCCATAATCATTTAATTTATCATACTTATGATTTATCAATAATTATTGTAGCAATATTTTTTTTTGATTTGCAATCTTCAAAACTATTTAGATTCAACATATCGATTTTTTCATAACAATGATTTATTTTCTTTTTTTTAACGAGAAAAAATTGTTATAATCAAAGTTTTTTTTATTCCAATAGTTTAGAAAATGAGAAAATTGAAAAAATATATATTAGCAATAAAAAAGCCATTTCAAAATTATGAAGAATCTTTTTTTTTTAAAGCAGAATATAGAAAAAAACTTCATCGATTTAAAAAGCATAATTACTGTTTTCTCCAATTTTCGACGTTGAAAATTTTTCAGGAATTCGTAACGAGAAAATTGTATGATGCAGGTAGACGAAATGTTTGTATGGATAATCGAGGAGATTATTATATTCTGACACCTGGTAGAGACGAATAATACGAGGCTATGAATTAATTTCAAACGACAAAAAATATTGGAAAGTAATTTTTTTCATGAGCCTTTCGGAAATACGTGAGTAGGTGTGTTTGCTCGGTGGGGAATGTTAGAGGTTGGTGGAGAGATGTTCGATTAGATTGAGGGAGAAAGATAGAAAGAGAAAGCGAATTGCGGTGGGTGAGCGCTATGAATTACGACCCTTGGGCCGAGCGACCTAGCTGCAGCACTAAAATCCCGACTGATATATTATTACGTATTATTGCTCCCGTTCGGTTATTTATACCCATATAACATAATGCTTCGGCAAGATCCACGTACAACTCTCGACTTGCTGCTCCTTCTATCTCTCTTTCTCTCACTCTCTTTCTCTCTGATACCTATAGGTACTTATTTTCGACGTGAAAGATAGAAAAATCGAGCTCAAAGCCTCGCCGAGTCCCCGGAGATCGCGGGACCTCAGCTACCTTATCGGTCATAACTTTCATTGAAAAGTACCGGTGAGCCTTGGATATTCGTCTTTTTTGAGAAAAAAGAAAAAAAAATGAAAATAACCCGTCGTACGACACGTCTGCCAACCCGATTGCACACTTTTTATTTATTCAAACCTACGTGCATCGAAAACTACGTGATACGATATTTCATAATTTCGACAAATTATTATTGATATAAAATGAAGATCGAACTAACAAAAAAATTTTTTACAGAGTAATCGTGATGAAGATTATTGACGTTGAATAATCCAATGCAATGAGTTGCTGGACAATTGAAAATCATTTGACCGACCTAACAATAAATTTATCATGTCACGACATTCAATTTTTCAAGAACCAAGAATATAACTTCAATGACACTCTGTTGATAGAATTATATTCGTTACAAACGTAACGAAAAAAAAAAAAAAATTGTCAATAACAATTCTCTCCAACCTGCAACATTCGTGAAAGCACGACCGAGTTTTCGAATAGTGAAAATTCGTTGTCAAAACGAGGTTGTCCGGAATACATATTATTTTTTCTAATATCGTCTAAAAATATCATAATAACACAATAAAGCAATAAAATATGCACAAGGGGCAACGAGTAGCCCCTGTGTTCTCGTTCTCCCTTGAAAACTATTTCTGTACAACTCATTTTCCTACGGATCGTGAAGAAGAATGCGCGGGTTTGCTGTGTCTGAGAATTCGACGTTCTCTCCTCGTGACCCGCGAGTTATAATCGGCCACGTTTGTGAGTATTCCCACCAATACATATATATATAAATATATATACATATATATATATATAAATGTATACAAATGGATACTTTCAAAGTGTAACATTTCGAAAACCGTGAAATTATTGGAAAAAATAAAACAAGTACTGATACAAAAAACTGAATTAGTTTTTCTTTTTTCTAAATTGTCAAAATCGAATGTTAATTTGAATTTATTTCATTGTTATGACAATTGTTCTGTCATTCAACGTTTTTCAACATAAAAACAATTTTCGAATTATTATTATTGTTATAAATCGTTTCCGCGAGTTTGAAATTATTTTTAACGTTGAAAAACATATTTGTGAAATGAACGAACTGGTCGATCGCGAATCGATCGGCGAGTTCGTAATAAATATATTTATGCCGACGAAGGCCGGACTCGACCTTCGTTTCCCGTGACGAACGGCATTAATGCACCAATACGGTTTGCCGTGTTGCGCAATCTGGAATGTAAGAACAATATTAAATTTATTTATCGGCCATGCGGGTGGGGAGAAAATGAGGCTCCGCGTCGAATCGAAGACTCTCGAGTCGAATATACGGACAACCGTCTTTGCTTCTTCGTTACGTACATACCTATATATATTTTTTCATGTGTGCTCGTTTGCGTTTGCAACGATTTTCCCCGCTTGTCGCACAACGACTTTTATATATTTATATATATGCTATTCTATATCGCATCGTGCATTAGATAGCGAGTTAACGAGGGGCCGCAGGGTAAACGGAAGCCTCACGTGTATTCATCGAGCCAACTTTGCTCCGTATTACAGAATCTAACACAATTACGAACTTCCGATCGATCGTCATCGGTTAGCTTTGCAAATAATTAAAAAATTTCCATTTGAACAATTCACAAAACTAAATTCCATTATCGCACAAAATTTTCCATTCAATTACAATTGTTGTAATGTTAATCGTATTTCAATGAATCATCTCCAGGGTTTGACTTTAAAATATCTTTTGAAAATTTATTAAAAACTTATTTACCATTATTATATATAGAGTAAATTACGTATATATAAAGTTATTTATACAAAATTAATTATATCAAAAGTTAATAAAATTAATTTCAATTTTTGGAAAAGAAATATACATTTGTTTTGTGTTAATTTACACTGATGCATTGATTGTTGAACGAATTTCGTAACGGGCATGTAACAGAAGCAGTTGAATAAGAAACTGGTCGTCACATAGTTAACTATATATAATAGGGTGGTCTTTATTTAGGGTAGAAAAAAAAGTTTGGCCCTCCCATGAGCTCAAATGTCTCGAAAGAAATAAATTTTAAAGTGGCCGAGGGCCCAGCCTTGTAGACCAATTCTAAGTACCTCCCCAAAGTCCCTCGAATTTCGCCATTTGATTAACATAGGGTTTTTAGCACCTGATAGTTTATATTTTTTTCCTTCCGGAGTATTGCATCGAAAAATCCAGAACTCCGCACATTTTTCACTTATGGTAATAGGTCTTCGATGAGAATTTTAAACATTTTCCAGTGATTGAATTCGGCGCGGAATCGGCAAGTTAAGATAGCTTATTGTTCCTTAAAAGCTTTGATAAAGTTCATAATAACTCGGAAACTATGTAAGATACGACGATATATATATATATATATATATATATATAATATAGATAGTTTATCCAACACGTACCTCACATACATCATAGACGTGCACCCGATGCATCTAACCGCAAAACTTCGTTGAATTTAGAATTGCGAAGCCGGTGAACGTGTACGGTGAAACGAAATCTGGTGTACTTACGTAATTGATCCGACCGTGTGTTTCAAACCGATGCAATGTAAAAGGGTAGATATTAAACGAGATGCAGTGCGCGCCATAAATACATCGCATACTATTTAATACAATAAATCTCATCCTCGTGAGCGAGATCCTGGTTGCGCGCTTGTGACCTAACCATAACCTTTTTCACATAATTCCTCACGGATAATTGTAACCGTCAAAAGTTCAAATCGAATTGCGTAATACGTATGAAGATAAAAATATACACTTTTCGAAAATATTTACCAACAAATTAAAATGCATTTGTGTGTATTCATTATCTTTGAGAGAAAAAAAATAATTCAGATGTAAAGACAAACAAAAATTCTGCATAGTCGTTGATAAAGATGGCCTTAATTGCACTCGTGTCCCGATGATTAATTGCCAAAGCTTCACGTACCAGTAAATAATATTCCAAACCCACTTCGAGAACTAACAAACTCAAGATGTTTCTCGCTATGACCACATGCCATTACTCGACACTACGTAAACTCCCCCGCACTACCGCAGTTATATATATGGGCAAACCCAATAGCCCCGGAGTGTCTCTCGACTTACTCGGGGCGCTGCTGTCAAGTGACGACGAAAGAAAGAAAAGAAAAATAAAGAAAAAAAAATTCGCGTCCGCATGCGGGGTGGGGTGTGCTCGTTGCATATCCTAACGCAGGCCGCACATGCGGCGTCCGCACGGCTCGCTGGTAGGGCTATGACTGAAGAACGCACACGTCGATCGTACGTGCCTAACCCTTGTATCCCGCAATTTTTTTATTTTTTATTTTTTTCGGATTTTTATGGGAACGGAGATCTCCAACCCGAAACGACTCGAGATCTGCAAATATTTACTCGTAATGCGGACGTCCTTCCGTCGTCGTCGTCTTCGTCATCGTCGTTGTCTTGGAGTGCGTTCCTGCGTGCTTGCCCGTGTGCGTTTACAAACGTGGTAAACTAAACGAACGAAAAGTGTACGCAGACACTGACGTACAGATATATATCTTATACACATACATCGGACTGCTGCGGATGATCGTGTAAACGGTATACTCGTGCTAATCGGTACAGTTATTGGCCACCCTGACGAACACATTACAGAGATGTTAATACAACCAAAAAATATCGCACTTGTTATCATTTTTATTTTACGGTAAACCGTTATTTTTTTTAAGTGTGTGTTGCACCTGGATTTTGTGATATGATTTTTCAACGTTCTTATTAATAACGTTAATTAATTGATTAATATCAATGAAATTAACAATTAGTAATAATGAAAATATTGACAAATAGCCCTCGTTCTCGTTGTCGTTTTTATGATAAGAATCATTATTGTTACAATTTTGGCTTCGGCTCAAATTAGTCAATGTTAATAATTTTGAAGCTTTGACGATTGCGACCGTATTTCTCTTGTCACATTCTTAACATTCGTCGATCATTAACCGTGAAATCAGAATCAACTATTTCTTCTAAACTAAATCGCTAAAATTGTTTTTTTTTTTCGAAAACATAAATTATTTGAAAAATAAATAAAAAAATGAAAATCCTGAGTTGAATATTCAATCTTAAAAATCTCGAGAACGTAAGACTAGAGATACACGTCCTCAATCCACAGTTTCATAAATAATAAAACCAATAATTGTTAATATTATTATTTCAATGACGAATAAAAATTAACCTAAAAATCGTATGATAAAAAAAATATATATTACGTTTCCTATGAAACACGATTGGAATCTTTGAGTCAAAACTCTATGAAGTAATTTATTGTTCCACTCTGAATTGTTCCATCCGGTCAGAGGTCTTTCGTTAACCGCTATTTCTCGCTTTCCTCGTCTGAATCGTACTCTTCATCGCAGCTGCATTCTGTTTTCCACCCCGTTCGAGTCATCCACGTTCCATTAAACGCACGCGTCTCGTCGCCCAGCTTCTTTTCCGCTGTCCCGTATAACAATTCGTCGTCTGGCGTCAAAATGCTTACCCCGGTGTACGTCTCACAGCGCGAAGCCAAATATATCGGTCGAGGTTCTCTGTCCTCTGCTCTTATTCCGACCTCGGTTGCCGTATTGCCACTCTACGATTTTCCGTCTCTGTTCAAACTCTTCGTCGTGACCCCCACTCGTTGTCGTCTGTGTTTACCCAGTCGTTATTCTCAAATCGTGCGAATTGGGGTTCACACATATACAAATATATATATGTATGTATTCGTACAATGTGTAAAACGATTTTAGTGCTCTCACACGTGTCGGGGTTTGAAATCCTCGTTGGTTTTGCATGTGGCTTGATGGAAATTTAATGAATCAACCGTAGTTCCGATGGAGAATGGAAAAATTCACGAGTTCTTGTTTCATTATCTACGTAGCTAATCCAATCCAATGTCCAATTATTCAATAGTGGAGCACGAGGTTTCTACGAGTTTCTACGTTGCATACGAGACAACGACTTTCTTGTTGCTTTCACCACTGTGTGATATGAAATATTTCGCTACGAGATTACATATATATTTTTCATTACAGTTTGATCCGGCTTGATTAATATTTTTGACTGACTGACTCTCGGACTCATTAGCACAGCTCAAACCGTTTGACCTAAGAAAGTGCAATTTGAAAGGTTTTACGATGTAGACATTCACTAAGAATGGATTTTTTTAAATGCCATCCCTGAGAGTCCAAAAAAGACGTATATAACATAATTTAATGACGATACCGATATCTCAAATCCAGACATGTTACGGACGTGAAACTTGTTCCTTAAATTCTCTATTACAGTTCCTTAGATTCTCTTTCACGGAAATTCACTTAAGGAAGTTAGAAATAGGGAGTTAATTCACATCAGCATTTGAATTATATTTAGTAGAGTTTGGATAATGAAATTGGTTTGAAAAAAATTAAACCAGATCTCGAAATATTTTTGCTCATTGAAAAATTTGAAAAAAAACATACCTGGTCAACGTTAAATGGAAAAACATCGAATTTGATTGTTAAAATCTATTTCATTATCTTTACCGTTATATCCGGCAAATTTTATTTCACATTCAACACCAGCGATATCATCTTATATCATCGTATCATAATTAATCAACGTTCATCAATCCGTCGTACAAAAAAAAACCGAAAAAAATTATAATAACATTTTAATTGCATCGAGATACAATGACATTATTATCCACGTTGTAAACGCATTCTAACGTCCAACATCTACATTATACATCGTGATTGCCTATCGAGCGAAATCTTTATCGCAAATCGATGAAATCGTAGCGATAATCGTAACGTCGCATGCCCGCAGCTCGGGCACACACACACAGAGAGAGAGAGAGAGAGAGAGAGAGAGAGAGAGAGAGAGAGAGAGAGAGAGAGAGAGAGAGAGAGAGAGAGAGAGAGAGAGAGAGAGAGAGAGAGAGAGATAATGCGTCGACGCGCGCATAACATCGGGTGTGCTCCAATCCCGGTGCTCCGCGTGCACGCGAATCCAGAATGCAACACGTCTGAGTGTAACCGAATGAGGCAACCGACAACGTATATGTATAAACCCGACGGAACCGAGAGTAGTAACGTTTATCTGGAAAATCAACTTAAGGACGTACCTTCGAGGCATTTAATTAATCGCGCGAGGATTATCGCGTGACACCTTTTTACATGCTCGCAGGTGGACGCGGTGCCTGCTTCCATGTAAACACAGTGTGAGCCATAAGCACGAACACACAAATAAACGCACACACACACACACACACACACACACACGAAGGTTGCACGTGGAAAAGCAACGGAGCCTGCACTTGAAAACCATTTATAAAAAATAATGTGTCCTCGATGTTTGCGCGGTGTGTATAACCGTGCCGAGACCGGGTTAGCGTATAATTTGCATAAACAGCCAATTTATCATATCGAGGAAACTATCTTCCCTTATACCTCAGCTTTCAAGGGACACACGAAACCCAGTTGCAGATGCGAGCGATTCTCGATTCACTCTCTGCCTCTCTCTCACTCACTCACTCTTTTACGCTCATGTTTACGAAGATTTCCATCGAGTCTCACTCTTCTCGTGTTTACTAAAATTACCCAATAAACCAAATATCTTCCTTTGGCAAAGAATTTCAATTGAATAAAAAAGAAACAAAAAAAATTCAAAAAACAAAACTGCACATTCGATTCGCGTGACTTTGGTCGTTAAAAAATGTTACACGGGAATTAAAATTGCATGAGTGCCGTTTACGTCAGGGTCAAGGCTGCGACCGGGTATGCATCGCGTATCATCGACGAGCAGACTGAACGAAAAAATAAATAATTGAAAAACTTCGTGAAAAAAGACCGGCTTAACTTTGTAAAATAAAAATGATAGATAAATGAATGAGGTAAGCCAGAAGAATTCGGTCTTTCGTGTTTAAGATATAGCTACATTTATCACAAAAGGAAAACATATCTGATCTTTTTTTTTTCTTCCATCTCGTGTTCGAGGGTAACACAGACGAGAAAAGCAAAACTGGATTCGTGTGGATTTATATTGTAATTTTTTTTTTCTTCTTCGTTTGAGTGCGCCCTTCTGGATTTTCGATGTGAAAGAAATTTAACGGTTTTTCTTCCGTAATGAGGGATAAACGTCGAGTTCTATAGATAGCGAACCCGGTAGGTTCGAACATTCTCGAGACCCCATCATCATCCCACTTCTCTTAACACACACACACACACACACACACACACCCTCTTAAAAACGGAGCAAAAGGCGTATACAGACAAGGTTGTCTCTGTCGTTCGGATTCCGAATGAAATACTCCTCTCCGGAACATCTCGCTCCGCTATTTTCTTCCTGAAATATGTAAAAGTCGCGCTGCTGCATATACACACATTATTTTTTTTCTAAAAATATATAACGAAATGTCTCTTATTCACCCGACGTCGTGGTATCAGTGCGAGAGAGAGAGAGAGCTCGACGCATCATCCCAATTCTCTAGGGCTTTACAACTACCCGTATATATATATATATATCGAAAACGTAGCAAGTATACAGACGACCATGAAAAAAAGGGCCCCGAGTAAAAAAATTATATGTAGTCTGTATGTAAACAGTACATGGGATTAGGCATGTATAGACTATGTATCGTATATATATATATATACATATATAATGTATGTATAAACTGTCTATGTCCAATCCGATACACAGTTTATATATTATTGTTATGAATATAGATCATATATAAACTATAAATAGTCCATGTTATGCATAAACTATATACCTACGCCCAATTCCATTTGTAGTTTATACTTCATCGTTTTACTTGGGGTGTCAGCGTATAACAAGTATATAACAAGCGGATCTCGTAAATATGCGTGTATCATTAGAAATAATACATAGATAAAAATTCCATGTCCTCGGTTATGCCTCCACTATGCCAGTTTATACTCACCAACATTGACGTGCCGAAAACACACACACACACACACACAGTTCTCGTAGATGTATCCCTTGTGTCATCTTGCGTTTGTCCCTCCTCGTTCGCGTTGGTTTTACACTTTTGCCCGTTCTTATTTTTTTTTTTTTCGAGAACCGCGTGACTATATGTATATGCGCCAGTCCGAAACCGAAGACGGAAACCCTATTTATTTATGGGTGTTACACACCCCCGTTCTGAAACTGAAGTAGGGTGTCGGGCACGCGCCATCCAGCCCCGTCCCGTTTGGCTTTTAGACCCTCGCGCTTCCACTCGAGTACCAGGTATATATACATACCTACCCATATATACATATATACATGTATATTTGGTTCTGGGCTGTTGTAACCCGTGTCGTGGAGTCGTCATCGTCGTCGCCACTTTTCCATCCCCTAGATACGAGAAACGGACAGGCCCACCCTCGCTTGCTCTCCCGACGACCCCAGCACACGACGGTCATCCACCACCGACAAAATCAACTTTGTTGCTTTCTCTACGGTTTACGACTCGACAACGGGCTCTGCTTTCACAGACAACCCCGACCCGATGGAAAAATCTCCAACGCATTTCGGTCTCGGGCCCAACTTGCTCGACAACAACGATTTCGAACTATTCGTATTTTTTCGTTTTTCTCGTTCGATGATATTCGAGTTATATTCGATCGTCAATCGCGATATTCCAACCGGTGTTGTTCTTCAATATTTAAGAAAGACGTCAATCGTATCTCGTTTGCATGATATATTTTTCATCTAAATCATTTGATTTTGTGAATTTTTTTTTCTTTTTTCATGTAAAACTAGAAATGAATATTGTAGAATGTGACCTTCGATTATAAACTACGAATTAATATATTTTCATTCACATTTTATTTAGGTTTAACAGTTTTTTTTTTTTTCATTTACAAAGCATTTTTTTTTAAATTATCGATTGAATTTTATTTCCATTCAGTTGAATATTATTGTTAAATATTGTTATTTAGTTAAATATTATTTGGAATAGATTTTTTGTTATTTTTTTCTATGTCAAAGCGTGCATTTGAGGGGAATATTTCAGAATTGTACGTTTTTCTGTTTTCGCCGTCAAATTTCATGCACGACAGCCGTCACACGTCCCCAGCGACGCATTAGTTTGACGGTCACGGGACAGGCGCGTATATCCAGCATGCTTACAATATTTTTCTTACTTCCCGAACTATTTGGTCGGGCGTCTGAGGATATCGTGAAAAAAAAAGTCAAGCAATACGTGTATCACGATGAAGTCTCGTAAGACTACCGGGTGTCGGGATGAATACTCGGAAAGTGGTGGGGGGGGGAGGGGGTTCGTTTTGTTTCGAGTTCCATTCGAACGAGTATCTTTTGAAGGCTGTTGCTACGAGAAGGACGCGTGCCACGATTAATTCTCTCAAAGCACGAAGCGCGTGTCGCCTCCCACAGAAATAGTGGCGCACGCGGTCGAGACTCTTTGCCGTCGGCAAACTTGCCACCAAGCCACGTTACTTCGGATAAGAACTGTCTCTCACTGCTGGTGTAAATATTCGAGATTCTTTTTTTTATCGAATGATTTTCTTTAACCATCGAGTCTTGTTTTTCGTGATATATAACAATTAGTTGATTATAGGGTGAATTACAATTTTTTTTTTTTTCACATTAAAATAATGACTTATTTTTTCGAAGCGAGGTTTAAATAAAACGCAGGTGAATATTTTTTTGTTTACTTTGTGATTTAATTATTTTTCTAAATTATCTTAATGTATATTATATATTTTTATATTTTGTTATGTATTGAAATTTGAGAAAATATCTAAGATTTATAATTGAACCTTAATTCGAGAATAATCCATCCGCTAGTTCCTCACCTCCGTTATTACTTAATTTTTAGTTTTATTGATATATGAAAAAACGACGACAAAAATAATTACAAAAATAAACGGCCAATCGAAAAAAAAAAACATCTGCCATCGTCTGGACCTCCGTCACTGAATTTGTTTCTCTTCTGTGAATTCTCGATAGATATCCCACTGAACGGCAACAACTCATTTACAATAAAATTTCATTTTTGTCGCTGTTTGGATTGAAAAATAAAAATAATAAGTCATATCATTCGATCATCACGATTTTGCCGAAAATTCGGTTCCACAAAACCAAACACGTAGTCAACAGACAACAACTGACAGAAACTCAAGCGTCGAAAGCCCACACCCCTTTTCGTTCGTACCCCCACATCGATCGAACCATATCCGGTCGATCGATTCAAAACGGCCATTTGCAACTGGCGTTGATAGAAATAATTCATGGAAAAAAAAAAAAAAAAAAAAATTGAACAATCGAGTTCCAATTACGATTGAGAACGCGCGCACTTAATTTTCGCACATACAGACATCATGGAGCGGGTCGGGTCGGTTGCATTGGCTTTTCCACGGGACACTCGACGTCGAAACGTTCGTGTGTGACGAAACGAGGGCAAAGCTATACAATATAACGAACACAAAGTTCATACGCGCATATAACACATTTTCCATGGCAAGCATAATCCGAGGCGTTACTACATTTGTTAACGGCTCTCGGGGTTCCGATGAATCCCGAGAGGGCTGGTCATCCTCCACCACGACTTACTCACTCTTGCTCTCTTTCTCTCTCTCTCTTTCGATCTCATTTATAAACTTCACTTTCAGTAGCCACATAGCCGAGTGTAACCTCATTGTTCAGTTTCGAGTCGGACGCGCGTGGGCGGCTGCTGGTCATTCGGTTTAAAGAGTGCAGCTGCGGGGGTGGTCAGTTACAATTCTTACACCCAGGAGTGTCCCTCGTACTTGGTGAGTACGTGCGTTCGAAAGCACATCTGCTTTCGACGATGACCGATGCCAGGCTGGGCCTCATTGCTCCGAGCCAACCGACTCGCACACGTTCACGTTTTTACGACGAAAACCGACTAATCAGGTCAAAAATCGTGAGGGAGAGAGCGAGAAGGGGCGCACAAGAAAAATCTATGAAATCGGACATAAAGCTGGAAACTGACCATCGACCCTCGACACACATATCCATTGTCCAAAATCATGGGGCACACGCGAGCCATTAGAAGTAGCCACACGGCCGTCAATTTTCTATTGATAAAGTTCTCAATCGGGCTTTTGTGTACCATTATATTCGACGTTAACAATTTTTCAACTCGCCCACGCTTATTCGAACGGTTTGCATTGTCATACCTGTGCCCGTAACACATGGGACACAATTCTGACCTAATACGCAGACACATAGGTGTGTGTGTGTGTGTGTGTGTGTGTGTGTGTGTGTGTGTGTGTGTGTGTGTAGGAAAATCCAGGGGTCAAAATGGCACACGTGAGCGAAAGAAAATGAAATACGGCCCTTGATACCTTAAGGAGGCTGAATCACCTAAAAAATTAGAGAATTGTTTTTTTTTATGCGAAACGATCAATTCAAATTGAAAATCGATTTTAAATTCGGATTGTTCATATCACGAATCTTCTTATTTATTTATCTTTTTATTTTTTTAGGTGACTCAGCCCCCTTGACGCTCACCAAATTCGTAGATACAGTTAGCCAGTATACTAGTAGCCAACGTGTGCACAGAATTAATTGCAACATGCATTCTTCTATGGGAATTTTTTTCGAGTCTCTTGTCAGACTCGTTTTATTTAATTACAATTTTTCAAATATCTTCGGAGTGATAATGCACAGCCCAGTCTTCGTTTCGCATTTGACCGGTACGTTTTGGCCCGAAATCCGTCATCTGCATCACGGCCCATTCGAGCGCACCGTATGGGATAAGCATGTGGCCGTATTTTATAATCCTGAAATATAATGGGATAATGGAAGTTGGTCGCGTTCACTGTAGAACCGTGTTCGACGTATAATACCCATACACCGTGTTGTGCCATAGCTCTCCTCCCCCTTCCCCTTCCCCACCTCTCTCAACGTCCTTCTCTCAACAGCCGATAATCAACGCCCACGCGCGAATGCATTTGGTGCGCATACGTGCTAAAGTTGTAGTTGTTTAGTAATGATGTATACATGTATATACATGAAGTATGTACGCGCATCGGCATCAGCTACTGCAGCTAGCTTTTATTATATCCTGACCATTGTCCGTCCACGAGCACTGGCACGTGTGCATACCGTTCTACCGCGTTATGTTCAATGCATCGCATTTATATAACATATATATATATATACACACAGAATGTTCAACGTTGCCACAATTTCGGTGAATTCGTATGGCGATTGATTATTGTATCCATCTATGGATGACCGTGCTCACGACTGTCCATTTCGAATGACGAAACGAACCGCACTCTGTGATTGGCCATCTAAGGACAGACCGCGTTGAAGTAAAAAAATGTGTTGAAAAATAATCCATTCGCTCTTGTACTAGCGAAAACGAATCGTCATTGTTATTTTTTCACTCATGAATTTAACAATTCAACATGAGATTCCAACAATATCTAACTGAATATTCCGAGAGAAAATATTTCATATCAACTTTTGATAGAATTTTCGAAATTATCGAGTTCAATGAATTTTTGTTTCATATCAATCCAAGTGAATACGTATCTGAGTGTTTATCAGAGATGAAAAAAAATATCTATTTTGAAAAATTTATCGAATGGACGTACGAATTCCACGTTGAAAATTCAAAAAAATGGTGATAATAATAATGAAAATTATTTTCCAACGGTTTTGTAGGTTTCGTTACGCCGCGGATGATTGAATTCTCATCGAAGAAAATTTTTCACATCAGCGCTCTTTTTTTTCCTGATATTTCTTCATCGTCCACGAGGCAACGGAATTCTCGATGAATCTACGGGTTCTATCGGGTATACAATGTTCGTTAGAGTGCAAGCCGTTAATAATCCATGGTTTCACAGAGTCAGACACAGCCTACGCATCGACTGCGGTCGATCGTGGGCTCGTTATTTCCTCCCCTACGCTAACGCCTTTACACTCCATCGAGGAATGCCAAGTACGTTGTTCGATAAGTGAAGAATTTATTGTTTCGTGCTATACGTGTACGAACTTGTGCATTATATCGATCGTGAACGTTAGAATTATCGTCTCATCGTTAATTAACCGTTCTCATTTATCTGAATTACGATGCATCGTTCGTACCTGGAGAACTCACATCCAAAAAAAATTATTCAAATTATTTTCAAATATTTTTATATTCAAATTTGATAATATATATATATTTCATAGTTTTTTTATCAGAAATCATGAGACGCATAAACTTGATTTTGGCATAGTTATAGTACACGTCAATTGGGACAACATACGATAAATTCGGTTTTGTGACGACCGTGAACAATTTCGATCGTCATTGCGAGTCCAACTATTTTCTTTCTCCCTCGCGCGCACTTATATCATATTACGGTGCAATAACGAGTGCGTTGCATCTTTGAACCGCTGGGAAGTCCTATTAAATGTAGGTACGAGTCGTTTGAACGTCGCATTAGCGTCGCCAGATTGACCCTCGATGCCAAGCACCCGGAGAAGGTGGAAGGACGGCCCCCGAGGATCTTCGAATCGTCGACGAACATCCCAGCCTGCACTGTGCAGTTGAAGATGAAAAAAAAAAATACATAGTTATATATTCACACGTTCAGCCCGAAGACGTTTTTTTTTTTTTTTCGTCTCACTCCTCACAGACGGAATAGAAGCGAGCCGAGTAACATGGCGAACCACGAGAAATGAGCGAAAATAATTTTTTTTTTAGTATGGATGAGACGGAGAGAAGGATGAAAGATAATGAGTCTTCGAAGGTATATCGGGGCCATCGGTCAACCGTGGGATGAGGATTGGGGCTAACCAAGTGGTCGAGTTACAACACGTGAGTGTATCCAAAACCGTGACTAAACGACGCGTCACACTACTCTCCTTAACCTCTCACGAGACTATCATCTTCGTCTTCGAGATTATCGAGCCGCGGTTACGACTGCACCGCAAAATTAAACGCAAACAAAAATATTGCAAATATCTTGTTTCATTCCATTTATCCAAATTAAAAAATCATTGTAATTTTTATAATTTTTATAATTCTTATTATCATCAAGGCGTTATCATGAATTCAGGCAATTTATAAAAAATTGTTAAACTACAAAAATAACAAATTTTTAATCGCAATTTCGTGTTGCTTCGATTCCTCCCGATCGCGAAGACGCTATTCGTGGTCGAACCAATACGAAAAAAAAGCTGGAGCACTTGCGTCGATTTTTGAAAATTTTCAAAACGATATAAAATATGAATGGCTCGACGGATTTCGCCCAAATTCAATCCGAAACACCATTTGATGATATTGCAACTTCGTGCCAAATTTTAGTCCGATATCTAGAAAATTGCGCCAACTAGAGTGCGCAAACCGTTTTTTTACACCTTTCAAAATTTCTCAAAACAAAAGCACTGCATGGATTTTTTTTTCCAAATTCAGTAACGAGCATCTCCTCGTGCGACATTATACTGATTTTGAGCTCGATATCTCTAAAATTGTGGGAGCTAGAGACCGAAAATAAATTTTTGATTTAAAAAAAAATTCTGTAATAACAAAAGAACACCATCGAATTTGATAAAAATGTAATCGTTCTATGCTCCGTGAAACATGCACATGTGTGACAAGTTTCAGCTTGATATCTCGAACCGTTTTCAAGTTATGAACGCTCAACCAATGTTACATACACACCCACACACATACATACATCCGAACATTTTTTCTAAATGTGATTTTCAGATGTTTTGGGACATTCTGAACACGTTTTGATGAACATCTCGAAAAACATTTTTTTCACGAAAACAAAGCTTCCTCCATGAGGAAGCAAAACAAAAAAAACACAAGCCTAAAAAGAACACAGTGGCACAGGTCCCCACAAAGGGACGAGCCAAAACTAGGCAAAAAAAAAAAATAATTATAAAGTGCGACACAGTGCGGACACCTCTGTTCCTAATAAGCGTTCGCGTCCCGTTTCTTCTGAGGGACGTGGATCGCGTGGGGTGGGTGGGGGAAAGGGTGGCGTCCGAGGCATTTAAATAATAATTCGCCGTAAAGAGGGTCTCGGTATCTTTCTATACATCTATCCATCTGAGGTCCTCGGGCACGGTCATAACGCGAGCTCACGCATGCCGGCACGCACGACGAGGGATCAAGAGCCAGGCCAACGAGGTTCGGCCATAAGTGTGTTACACACAGGACGCCAGCACGCACGCACCAAGGCATGCTGCCTCGCTCTCGGCCGCTCTCTTCGGCTTCTCTCGCCTTCCGACTCTCTTTTCCGTCCTACCCGACATTCTCATCATCACCACTCGTCTTCTTATTCTCATTTCGCTTATCGTTCTCCGTTCTAACCGTCTCGCAAACTATACACCTCACTCCCTCGCTCTCTCACTCTCACTCAACGCGTCGTTATTGCTCGCCGATGATTATTACGATTATTACACGCTACGCGAAAGAACCCGAACGAACGATAGAGACCCCGCCTTTCCATTCTTTTTGCCTTTCCCACTTCTCCGGGCCATGCACTGCTTCGTCGTCGTCGTAAAAATGCGAGGGCCTCATAAAGGAAGATGAAGAAGAAACAAAAACAAAAAAAAAAAAAAAACGGAATCAGACCTCGCGGGTGTCTCTTCGGCTTAATAAGGTACTTCTTTCAACCGCTGGCTTACGTGTTGCACTTCTCAAGATACGTGTGCTACAGATAAATTTCGAATGGAACGAAAAAAAAATGATGGAAAAATTAAAAAAAAAAGGAATTCACGACACGTCGTCGGAATCGCGAGATTATTTTTTATCACAAATGTCTCAGTATTGTTCCATGTTATCGAAATATTTTTATTATTATTATTCTTTATTGCATTGAGAAGATGCAAAACATAGATAATAAGTCTTTGCGCTCGAAATTTGTTGAGGAAATATTTTCTTTTCCTCTGATTATTTTCAAAACTTCAACACTGTTGGTCAGGGCATATTAATCTATTCAATAAATCACGAATTTTGTCGATTATGGTGGATGAGTCACCTAAAAATTAGAAAACTTTTTTTTCCGTGTCATGATCAATTCAAATGTTTAATTACAAGACCAAAATCGATTTTAAATGTAGATTGATCATGTCACGAAAAAAAAAAAATTTCAATTTTTCAGGTGACTCAGCCCCCTCAATCGGATGCATCATTGACGCATACACGTTGGATCATGAATGAAAAAAAAAAAAAAAAAAAAACAAAAACAACAAAATACAATTTTTGTATTCCTCGTAGATCGGTTGACGAGTGGCCGCGTCCATTTGAAAAGTCATTGGTTACAATGTCGTGTGCGTGGAAGCGCGGATATAGCCTCGTAGTCGGTACGATAAGATGGTGGATGGCGCTCTCACATATTCCCCCGACGATCGCTTGTCTTCGCCATCGGGCTCTGTGAGAACGATCGCCGCCGGTATAATACGAAACCGCGTATAGTTTCAGCGCGAAACCGATAACGAAATTCGAGCATGAATTCGACGTGGAATAAGGGCCCGAAGGTCGAGGGCGAGGAGGGCGCGAGACGCGGCGTGGGGCGGGAGAGGGGGGGGAGCAGGGGAAGGTTTACGGACAAACGAAGCGTCGTTGTGTGTGAGCTGGGTGCGCGGGTCGATCGAGTTCGCCGAGACATCGAGTATTTCGAATAACGATAAATATCGGTCGAAGCTGTGGGGAACGAGCACGAGGGGGCAGCAGCAGCAGCAGCAGCACCGAAGAAAACGCTTTGGTTTTCAGTGCCCCGGCCCGGCGTGTCGGTAACATTAAAACCCTCTTACACTCGGGTTGTACAGGGAATTTGTGTCGTCGAGTATATCTCTGACTAACTTTTCGAGACGGAGAGGAACGATCATGCGATTTCCGATGCGGGACTTCGCGGACTCGTGTACACGAAGAGATAAGAAGCCCGCGTATGACACGAACGGCGCGAGCGCGCGAGCGCGCGTGCGCACACGGCCGCCAAACTTTTTCTTTTCGCGCTTCTTCGCGGTCACTTCGCGGTCCTTAAATTACAACCGGCTCGGACCAATAATTACTTTTGGTTCGGCGTCTTTCATTAATCTTGACTTGGAAAAAAAAAATATATGTATATATATGTAACATCTTTTAATTCAAAAGTATTTGTATTCTGCGAAGCAATTTTTCATGACAAAACGTATGTTGTGTCGGGAGAAAAAATATGCAAAACGTACAGTTCGTTATGAATTTTCATTTTCATTTCTTTAACAATTTTATTATCGTCAATTGTGCGACGATTAATATTTCAATTCAGTGATATTGAATCTTTGAATAAACGTCGATCCGGATTTGAGTTTGAATTTCAAACAGTTTTCTTTTTTTTTTCATTTTTTTACAATAAATGTAGCACGTGTACTGTTTGTACATGAAAATTATTTGCAACACTGTTCGTGGGGGTACAACGCGTGAAAAACTGTTCAACATCGATGGAATAAAGATTTTTGCTTTGCCTCGATCACGATCGACATTGCAAATAGGTCTATATGTGCAATATATATATATATATATATGTGTGTGTGTGTGTGTGTTTGTGTGTGTGTGTGTGTGTGTATACATAAGTGCGCGAGGTGGAGTATATAACGCACGTGAGAACCAATACTTTGTGTCCGAAGCCGAAGAAACCGACGGAACCGACGATCACGTCGTAGTCGAGATGCGTGTACGACGAAAGGAAAGAAAGAAAAAAGAAACGAAAAAAAAAAAACAAAAAAAAACAAAAAAACAACCGAGTGGTTGTGCGAAAGACGAAGAAAGCCAGTGCATCGATCGGCACCTTATTTATTCATTTCAGAAATAAATAAATGTTTCTCGATCGAAGGTGTAGACCTATATACCATGGTCCACAGAGGGGGCGCATCGTGACTCGTGTGTGTTGTGTGTTATGTTGCGTCCGCGTATTCGATAAGATAGAAGAGAACTCGGTGTAAATCCGTAGGTTAGAGGTATATACTTTAACGGAACGCGAATAAAACTTTATTTCCTCGGGCCCCTTTCTTCACCTCGATATTTCGTCTTTGGCGTACGAGAGATCGCTCGAGGGGTTTTTTTTCCGTCTTTTATAATGTTTTTTTCTCCTCATTGACCCACGGTCAAGCTTCTTGTTTCAGTGATTCACGCGAGAGTCCGCGGTCATTGGCCATCAAGATTTTTCGCCCGTTTACCCATTCGCAAAAGGGTTAAAAATTGCTCATCCGGAGAAAATCGAGTAATTTGAATTTTATTATTGCAATAAAATATCATATTAATATTATTGTCGAGATTGATAGATCGATTAGAAAAAAATATAATGAGAATATAATTCGGGATATAATTTTCATTGTTCTTTCTCTTTCGTTCTTTGTTCGTTATTCGATTTCTTCTACTTGTATCAATGACCGAAATATAACTGGTATCAGCGATTCTTCGTCGGTAACCACCCACCAAGAATCGGACAAATCGAGAGGTAGAGATTCCGTTGTATCGACTGTATACGGATTGAACACAAGATCGCGATACTGAAAAGACACGTCCTCAATCTTCCAAATGGTCCGGTTCTTCGGACATTACGATCGCACCTCTTATTCTCGATTAAATACCACCATTGCACGATCCCAAAAATTCCAATATATGTACCATTATCCCAATGGGTTTGTGTATGATCAAAACATTTTTCATCATAACCAATGACAAAATTCATGAAAAAATTTCCGATCAAATTGGTTTTAAATGATCGAATAACTTCCTTCTACAAATCACATTAATTATAATCGTCCATGAATAATTGCTCAATCTTATCGACCTCAAAATGCGCAAACTTGCACAACACTAGACCGCATAAGATCGCACATTTACCTTTTCGTAATCTGTTGTTATTAACTCGAAGTCCAATAAAATTAAATCATTACAAAGTGTGACAACTTGTTACAAGCTAATTAAATATTAATAATAAATAATCGCGTAATAATCATAAGAAATAGAATTTCAACTAGCAGATATAGAGAATATAATAGGATTTCAAATTCCGCAATTTTGCACATCCCTTTAATATTAATATATTATTGTTGTTGTTATTATTATTATTATTATTATTATTATTATTATTATTATTATTATTATTATTATTATTATTATTATTATTATTATTATTATTATTATTATTATTATTATTATTATTATTATTATTATTATTATTATTATTATAAGTGAGACATGGAAATATCGATACCTTAATAATTTCATATCTCGCTTTTACCGAATGTTACAAAAAATGAACAAACAAAAAAAAAAAGGAGAAAAAAATAATGTCATTCAACATAAAGCATCGTCCTTTCGGAGCGTTAGGTGTCCCAAACAAATATGGCAGAATCTCAATTCGGAGATATATGTACATGTAGGTACACATACGAGTAAAACCAGAATGAGAGTGAAGCCATGAGGTTTGCAAAGGACAGAGAGCATGGTCGTCTTCCATCTTGCTGGTTGGCGTCTTACTCGGGGATGAATTAGCTGTTACATGGCCCTCGCGCGCTTGCCTCCCGCGCTTCCATCCCGCCTCACAATAGAAGAGAGATACATATACCACTCGTGTACAGTCGCCTACAACCAATACCCATGCGCTCGCCACATCTGCGTACAATACTGGTTCTGTACTGGTTACCCCTTCTCATCATCCCCGTATATCTCCTCCTCCATTTTCCTCCAGCATCAGATCTCAATGCCCTCCCCTGACTCTCTCCCGTTTATCCCCGCCGCGCGAATCCCTCGTCTCGTACGGTCGTGTTGGGACGTGCGTGTCACTCGGGTGGGGATATGAGGGGGAGGGCGGTTCATTACATACAACTCGCGAGCATTACACGTGATGCCCGCACGCGCATACATACTTCTCACTCTTGTCTGTGCACGAGACTCCGTCGTGACGATATACCTGCGCATTATGCGGTTTTGTGCGCCCACTGTGTACTGGCAGTCACGTCTACTCGGAAACACAACTGGCCCAAGCTCCGCGATAAATTGTGTTAGCGGAATTATTATTATACATCATATTCACATTATCTATACTATGGATTATCGACCACTCATCAAATTCTATATCCACCCACATACTGCACCTTAATTTTTATTACTTAAGGTAGTACCCTCGATAAGAGAGTTCCTCGTCAGATTTTCATTAAACTTGGCATACTCATGGGTATTGATAAGAAAAAGGTTCAGTTAAATTTTTATGGCTTTCCGGAGCGCGAGAAAAAATATATCAAAACTTCTATTTTCATACGTTTAACATGGAGCCTTATGGAAAATCACGCTTAATTTGATTTAATACAAAAAGTCCTCGTCAGATTTTAATGACAACACTTGAACTGTAAGTTGAATATTCAGAGAACATTTTGGGCACTTGAAAGTAGAGATCAGGAGACTGTGATGATGATAATAAGCAAATAAACATCGGGAAAATACAGTTTATATGAGGAGTTGGTCGTGATCCAGTAGACATGGCAACGTTGTGCGTTTGTTTCCCATCTTCTCTCTCCCTCTCTCTCTCTCTTTCTCTCTCTCTCCCTCTTTCTGATCGACATCATAACACGCGACGTTGCCACATCAAAGTACCTACTACGTACCCCAATCAGGAGATGGCATATCTTATAGGCTTGCTTTGACTCTTACAGTATGTAGGATCCTACCTTCAGGAGGCTGAGTCACCTAAAAGTTTTGATTTTTTATTTTTCGTGACATGATCAATCCAAATTTTCAATCGATTTTACCCTTACAAAATACATATACGGAGCTATAATTTCAATTTTTTTCGTAGCCATTTAAAGCATCTGAACGCTGTAAGAATTATCACAACATTTTTCACTTGTCGTAGCCCGCGGACCATACGACTGAACGAATTCTCAATTCTGACGTCTCATTTTGTTCGTAACAGACTAGGTACATTCTTGTATGAGTGTGGGAATTTGGGATACGAAGGGAAATTAATTTATGGTAACCTATTATTCAACTGTTTATCCAAAAAAATTAGAGAAAACTTGTTTTTTTTTTCACGTTATAGGTTGATATTGATCATGTCACGAAAAGAAAACTTTTTTTTTTCCAATTTTTTAGGTGACTCAGCCCCTTTAATTATATCGAGTATCTACCATTTTTATAATGTTTATCCCTTCTATCGATTTTTTCAATCATTTTGATAGATTACAAAAAATGTAATGATAATAATTAATCATCATCATCATTTTATTTCTACGTTCTCGTTGCAATTCAACCAAAATGTCGAACGTTTATCCTGATCACTGCATTCGTTACATCACTCTCCCGGATCGTCATGAATTTTCAAAATGTTTAATTTTGCATGGAAATGGTTTTAGGAACGTTTGATATTCAATGACCGCGCTATGCTTGCAAAAACATTATGTACGTGGTTCTGACGGTATAGATAACTATTGTAATCCCGAGCCCAGCGCTCACTTACTCATCGGTTGTACGTAGATGTACAATTGCGTACATGTGTGTATGGGTGTACAGGCATATCGCGTCACACCATTGTGAATCCCGGTATGAACACTCGGTTCATGCATGCATATACATATATGTGGTATATTACGTAAATGTATAGCCACTCATATGGCTCGGATATCGTGGAGTTGAGTGTCTAGGAGCGCGAGGGCGGTCCAAGGAAACAGGTGCGAGAGCCAATCACGTAACGCCAGCATGTGCAATTTACCTTTAGTGTTTTTTTTTCTCGCTACGTTCGCGCCTCTCGCATATTCACGTCCGTGCTATAAGGTCCATATATATATGTGTATATATATATATACAGGTAAACTCTCATATTTACCGCTGCTCGTACATTTTAACTCCGGTCAATTATTTTGTTACTTATTATTCCGAACCCACGAAGAAAGCTTGACGACATCTTTTTTTTTCTCTTGTTTCGTATTTCACAAATTATTTTCGATACTTCGAATTTTCCAGTAATTCATCCTGATTGTTTTTTTTTTTTTTTTTTAATCGTTGTCATTTGAATTGTCTTGAGTTTTATTTTTTCTTCAAAATTAATTCTAAATCGTTGACACCAGTGAGGAGCCAGCCTGGACGTATCGTTATGTAAAATCTGTTACGATTTTTCAAAAAAAAATAAAAAAAAATAAAAAATAAAAAAAAACAATGATTCGTATATTCGTCGGTGAAAAATTGTTTTTTCACGCAGATTGATTCGAAATCGATGTGAAAATCATTTGTGGATCCGTTCACGAACTCTTCGTCACCGAAACCTATCGAGAATATCGAGTAGCCTGGAAGTTATCGTGTTCAATCTCGACCAGTCACAAACTCGCACGCACACACGCAGACGCACATTATGTCGAAGAAAAAACGCACAATGGCGCCTGTTACAAAGATAACGACGGTCTCCGTCGTTACGAATACACACAAAATATTCTCAAAAATCGTAAACCCATCGGCACACAAATGCGCAGCATAGTTTTGTAAGTCAGCCTAAAGTCGTCCATTGCCAACAGATCCTAATCACTATTAGACCCGAGTGAGAGAAGACCATTCCGACGATTCGAGACGTTCTATCCTTCGCCCGCACTCCCTCTCTCTCTCTCTCTCTCTCTCTCTCTCTCTCTCTCTCTCTTTCCACTTTTCTGGGTCTTTCTCTCTGATGTTTCATTGCGGAAAGTTGTTCGGGAATGGTGTAACGTATATATATCGCGAGATCGTGAGTGAGAGAGTAAACCCGTTTCGAAAATTCGTATTCGCGGGGTAGAGTGAAATGTTAATGCGACTCCGGGGGCCAGAAATTTAGGCAGAACGGGAGAATGAGGGAATACGAGAATGAAAGACAGTATAGGCGAAATTTTAGCCCTCCGTGTCTATATGTAAGCCCTTACGTCGCTCTTGCTACTATGTATATATATATATATATATATATATATATATATATATATATATATATATCTGTATGTATGTGATGTAGACATATAGCTAGTGCTAGTGTAAGAATCGAAGAAGGAGGAAGGCTTCTACGGTGTGCTTTCGGCCAGCCGCTGTATGGTTCTGGGTTCTCGCACCGAGACAAGGAAAGACGTACGGCCCCGCTCGTGAATTATGACTTCCGACCCATTTTCACCATTGTCGCCAACGTTATACCGCCCTCGGCCTATAGCGCCTATGCTTTCTGCCTTCTGGCCGTAAGTCAGTAAGTCCTCGTCCTCTCTGTCCTAAAGGACGAGAGACCTTCAACCGGAGACAGCTTCGGCTGCTGCTGGTTCTGCTGCTGTTGCTTCTTCTGCCTCGTCGCGATATTATACATATATATATATATATATGTGTAGGAAACGCCGGAAAACCATCCGTCAGTACAGCGACGGTTAGGAGTTAAAAAGTTTTATGAGCTATCGTGACAATAAATCATGAAAACGTTCATGATAATTTCTTGCGGAGTCGAAGGCTGTCTCATCGCGGGGAGTCCGGAATTACCTGTCGGAAATTTGGAAGAAGAAAAAAAAACGTGAAGGTCCAAACGGCCTCACGGTAAATGAGAAAAAGGACTTTTGATTTTTCAAAGACATTTTTTTTCACGGTGGAAATGCAACGAATAGGAATTTATTTTGTTCGATCGAATTTTGATGATTCAATATATACGAATTACTTCAGACGTTGATTGAAGTTGTTCGTAATTAATGTTGCTGTAATATATGATACGTGGATTGTTACCGAGGTTATTAATTTTATCCAAGTAAACAAATTATATATAGTCTATATATATAAATGATATATGGGATTGAACATACATGGTCTGTGTATAGACCAAATATAGACTATGTATAGTCTTTATATATATGCATGCCCGATCCCATAGCTTATATATATATTTAAAAATATATATATGTAATATTTAAATTAATAAAAAAGGCACAAAATAAGGTGCGATGGGTTGCGTTCGAGGGTGCACGAAATTCGAATTAAAAAAAATTCGAGAATAATGTGAAAACGCGGGACAAAAAGTTCGTGGGGCCGATGGCCATGCGACAAGCGGCGCGGGTGTTGCGCAACGTAAAAATTCATCGGCCTCCGGCAACCTTGACCCAAAGTGGATGCCAGAAATGGTGTGGCTTTACCGACCGAAGAGGAGAGCGCCCCCGCCGTGTGCCCGCGCGAGCGGGGATGCGAACCGAGTGAGAATAACGCGTTCGAACGGTGTGTGTCCGTCCCATGGCGTGCGCATTTATGACTGGGAACGTAAATCATATATATATCGTGTCGACCATTATAAAATGTTGAATCGTTTCTGCAGGTACCCCGAACACAAATGGACCAGCCAACCGTTCGACCAAAAATTTTACGTTTAACGAAATACACAATACCTACATTACCCGTCGTCTGCAGCGCATTTACGGACGGCGAGAAGCCACGTGCCACTGCAATTTTTCACAGATTTTCGGAGAACATTTTTATTGCCCGTTCAAAAATTCGAAAGTTCAGTTTCGAAAGTGTCTGACATCTTTCCATGTCCTTTTTTTTTTCTTCTCAAATTAATGATTTATGGTCATAGCGTCGTGGACGAAGGACTGTCGAAAAGTCAACCCATTGATATATACCTACACACGATATCACCTATGATTGAAACACGCAAATCGATCATTTCATTTCGGTTCTGGTTAAATAAAAAACATTTCGGGTTAAACGGGTTAAAATTTCATTCACAAAAATATTATTAAATAATTTTTGTGTTACTCCATTATTTCAATGGACCTTATTTTTTTATGCATATATATATTTTTGTTGTTGTTTTTACTAACGTAAGTTTGATTCGGAATTTAGGAAGAATCAAGGTATAGGAAATATAATATTACACCGTATAGGATATATATTATTCGACGAGTCGAGAGAGGAAGATATAAAAGTGAAGATTGATAACGTGAATAACGAAGCCCTATAAAGTGACTCTGCTCGCACCCGACATGTACTTTCTAATCCAATTATCGAAAGTGTATTTATATACATACATACACACATATATATACATATATATACACTGCAATACGATACTTAAGCTCACCAACGAGAGATGGTTGGAATAAAATAAAAATCGATAGTGACGAAATGACAAGTTCGTTGGGGCATCCTTTAACCACGAAATTCATTGACTTATTTTACGTTTAAATACATCGTCCGTGTCACCATGGAAAGTAATGCGATACGGTGGAAACAAGTTTCGGCAACGTATATATATATATATATATATATATATATATATATATATATATATATATATATATAGTAATTTTATAGTATTTACGTCGTCACCGTCGAACATAGGTTGCGGGTAGAAGCCGCCGGTTCAAGTCCGCGACGACACTCCTCGCGTCGCGCGACCACTTCCTCGCGCCCGCAATTCACCCGGTTACTGACCGCGCTCAATGCTTTAGCCGCCGCTGCTGCTGCTGTTTTAACTCTCCTCGCGCCGCCTCCCCCCCCCGCCCCCCGCCGATCGAACGACGTTCCGAGAAGTTCGTCGACCGAAAGATAAAACTCTTCCAGCATCAATGACCGCACGATTATTGCGATAAAAACCGATTTTTTCAACAATGGTAAATTCAACCCCTTCAAAATGCACCCTGCGCCTGAATAAAAAATAAAAAAAAAAATGCTCTCAAAACAATTCACCAAAGTTCTCGTTGATTTTTCAATAACGTTTCCTTATCTATGTGAAAAAAATCTAGAAAACCACAAAAAATTTCGTATAAACTAATGGACATTTTTTTCTTCTTCTTCATTGATATAACTGAGTTGAAGATATAATGAAATTATAATTATTATTGGTTTGATCAAGTTGCTTCTGTTGTCACAATTTTTCATTTATCGTCATAACAATTAACCCACGAATAATAAATCATCGAGCTAGTAGAGACAATGACGATGCAAATAAAATCGAATTTTTAATTCAATACAAGAACCAACAAAAAAATTTCGATTTTCATTTTGTTTTGTGTTTCCCCAAATTATTTTCTATACTTGGAATTTTTTATCAATTTATTCTGAATATATATATATATATTTTCATTCGTTTTGTTTTTAACTGTAGCAAATTTTGTTTTTCTTTGGAAATTTTATTCAGAAAATGGATTTTAGATCAATAACACCAATGAGGATGTATTGTGGATGGTTAACTCTGTTCCAATTCTTCAAAAATCAATGTCTTCAAAAATTCGTCAGATTTAAAAATTGTTTTTTTTTTTTTTCGCGAAGATCATTTGAAATCGTTGAGAAACTCATTCGTGCGTCCATTCACAAACTCACAAAAAAAAATCAGAAAATCATCTAAAAAATAAAAATTAATAACAACCATGAAAAAAAAAAAAAAAAACCCGGAACAAAACGGAAAAAAATGTGACAAAATCGAAAGTGAAAACGAAAAGCGATCTCCTCGCTCAAACATTTGACCCAAATGCATTGGAAGGGTCGTGCAGGTATAGGTGGTATAGGTGGCACAGGGATTTTGTCATATGGAAAAGGCAAAGCCGGTAGAAGCGGCGAGGGTGTGGGGAGGGGGTCGACAAAGTGAGTTTCATCGACGGAGAGCGAGTTCTCCGAGTGAGTGAGAGAGAGAGAGACGGTTAGTGAGCGAGTGAGTGAGAAACCGTCGCGAGCAAGTGCGCGGGGGTGGCGTTGCCGTCTGGATAATAATTAATAAACTCGACGGCGAATGGTTCGCCGTGGCTCCGCCTATTTCCCGTCCTCCCCCGCCGCCCCCCCCGGCCCCCTCCCTGATTTATGAATCGAAACGCCCCTCTTGTCATAACCCAAGTAGCAGTCCACGGGGTTTGTCGGAGGTGGGAGTGGAGGTAGCAGACGAGAGCGAGCGGGTCGTTGCGAGCCGAGGCGAAGCGCGGTGGTGGAGGCGCCGCGACGTGGTAGTGGTAACGGCGTCGGCCGGTACACTGCGGCGCGTAGGAGTCGATTCCACGGGCGAGGAGTGGGAGTAGCGGGAGCGTCGGCGCCGGCGGTGGGGGAACTCGTCGGCGGGCGGGGAGGTGGGGGGCGACGGTGGTGGGGTTTCGTTCGAACGGGGCGCCGCCACCAGCCGGTCGCGATCCGTACCTACGCCCAAGCCGCTTCATTCCCGAGCGATCAGTTGCATTTCGTCCTTGCTGGATGTCTGACTGTCATAACATTGCCGTCGCGAACGACAGCGACCGACAATACACACACACACCCAACGAACAATATACGTTCGACATTTGACAACACGTTTGAAACAAGAAACAAAACAAATTTCCGGGCTGTCAATTATACATGTTGTTCCGTGTCGACGATTGTGCTTTAATTGTTTTTGCGTTTTTCTTGTTTTTTTTAAATTTTTTTTATATTAATTAAGAACAAATGAAAAATTTTTGATTTTTGAAATTTGTTTTGTGCGTGGAAAAGAGCGGACAGCTTGACCGATGGACAATGTTGGTTGATTGTTGATGAAAAAAAAAAAAAGATTGAAAAAAAAAAAAGAAACGCGAAAGAATGTTGGTGGGAAAAAAATGGTGATCGGGCGCGCGCGCGCGACGTGACAGAGGACTCTCTGACGATCCATCGGCCGATCCCCCCCGATTGGTTTTGGAGGAGATAGCCGGCCCCACCGGGTTCGACAGATGCCGCGGGTACTCACCCGGGAATCTTGGTCGACGGTCGGATTAAAAATAGTGACGTTGGGCGGTGATACGTAAAATCACGATTGAACGTGGGTTAACGATTGAATATCCGTTGTAACGAGGTTCGGTGAAGGGGGGAGAAGGGTTTACGATGCAGCTTATGAGATGGAGCATCACCCGAAGACTCGAGAATCGCGGAATAAATAAGCAAAGACGCGACGGCAAAGGATGTCAGAACGGGGAACATCAGGGTTTGACCAATGGATTCACGTCTCCGAGATATTCCGGTACGGAACGTCGTTATACGGTCTTCTTTTTTCTTTCTACCCAAAATTTTCATTCGTGACGGTTTTACGAGTTTGATGAAAAATAAGTATCGAGAATCAAGGGTCCAGATTAGGAATTGAAAATAATTATCGTCAGTTGCACGTGTCAACGTGGGCCGATGTATAAGGTTTTTTTTTTTTTTTTTACTTTTCTTCAGAGCACGTGCGGGGTTGAGACATGGGGTTGATTATTTTCATTTATTTTCTACGATGGCAATGCGAAAATTCATCTGGTTTCCGGTTGGCATCCGGTTAATATTAGCAACTGAATATTGAAATTCGTGATCGTTTGTTTAATTTTTTTTTTTTGTATTTGTGAGGTACTTCGACTTGGGGTACTTTGTAGTTCGTTTCTGGTCTCTGGTCAAAAACTCGCCGATAATTATTTCGTTATTGGTTTTTTATTGCAGAATCCATTGCTTCAAATTTGTGTTTTTTTTTTTTTTTTTTTTTCTCTTAATTTTGTCGACGAACATGATTTACTCCATTCGGTTATTACGATCAGTGTTGGTGCAGCGTGACGTCTACCAACGCTATATTTGTTTAATTTTTTTTTGCATGATCGTCGCAATGCGGATGATGAAAGCAAAATGAGCACTATAGTGCGATTCAAAATGCAATTTTCCATTTCATGGCTGTTCAATGAATTCTTATATCAACAAATGCCAAAATTTTAACATTGGATAACATTTCGAAATTCTAATTTCATAGACTACTTTTTCAAAAATTGTATCTCAGTCGGAACTTCTGTCCGTGCTGCTGTTATCAATTTTATTCTTTCTATCATCGTGGAATTTAGTGCACTAACATTCATTGTTACATTTTTTTCGTTTGAAATAAAATATTATACAATATTTTACGAAACGTGAAATTCAGAATTAGTGACAGAACATTGTAACCGTGGAATATTTGTTGATTTTTCGATGATACGGAATCAGTGGAAAACAATAATATCACAAGAAAGTTATATCAAACTGTGTGAGATGATAAGAAATAACGTCACCATACAATCCGTCGGAATTTGAAGTCCAAACTTGGTTTGTCCAGTGACGCGACTAGCAAAGTTCCAACACGACATTCGCTGTACCTATAACGCAATATACACGTATACATATATAAAAATATATGTATATAGCGATATAGATATATACAATAATACACACTATGCGCATAATGCATTTAAATGTGTTTGCGGGGACAAACGAAGCGAGAAATTCTCCGAAGACAATTCCAATCTCGTAGCGGCACACGTGTACATTCACCGCAACAATAATTTTCATTCATGTGGGTCGGGACGCCATTCGCAAAAGCCGTTCTTGTACTTTACCCTGCGCGGCTCTCTCTCCCTCTCTCTCTCTCTTTCGTATTCTTCGCCGCCGGTTTTCCAACTAACGCTCGTCGAGCGAAACGCGCATCCGCTCGCGGTGTATATATATATATATATATATATATATATACATCAGATAAATGAGAAGATTCCCAGGTCTTGAATAATTTAATTGCAAAAGACCTTCGTATTAGACCGATGATTATTTTAAAAATCCATTCAATTCTTTCACGAACCAATCAAATATTGATACTTCAACGACGAAATGTGAACGTTCGATGAATAACAAACGTTAATAAAAAAATTAATCATTCACCGAGTTAGAGAAAATTTATTCCCTTTTTTAAAAAATTCGAATCCGTATGAAAATTTGAAATTCAATTTAAAAAAAAACGTGAATTTTTAATATAAAATATCATTGCCCAGTTTGACGACTCGATATGACCCTGCGACGAAAAAAAAAAACTTTTATTAACCCAAACGTTTCCATATGATTTTTGTTACAGAAGAAGAAAATGATTCGGCGTCCGAGGGTGAGGAGAGCATCAGCGGGGGTTGCGTCGTCGGGGTGGCATCCGGTGTTGGAATCGTTCCGGACGACGCCGCCGCGGTCGATCTCACATCGTCGCGTTCCCACCACGATGACGAGGACGATCGAGATCCGGAGGAGTTGCCGATGGAGGAGGACGACGATGAACGTATCGCGGACGAGATCGAGGATCACGACGACGACGACGACGAGGAGGGTTCGCGAAAACAAATGCGTCATCGTCAAGACGCGGAGAACAACAACAGTTTTATCGGGGAGGCCGGTGGTCGTGGCGTTGCCGGTGGCGGCGGGGCCGTTGGGGGAGTCACCGACGCGAACAATGTATTTCCCCCGGCGGGCACCAGCCACGTTACCCTCGAGGCTCTACAGAATACGAAGGTCGCCGTTGCGCAATTCGCGGCAACGGCACTGGCCGGTGGTGCCGATAGCGAAGCGGCTCTTCAGGATCTCGCGCTTCTACAAAGCACCCTGTACACGTTGCAGCATCAGCAGGTGTTTCAGTTGCAGTTGATAAGCCAATTGCAACAACAATTGTCGATAACGCACACGGGGGGACAGCAACAACAACAACAACAACAACCGGTTGGTCCGGCGCAGCCGCAAAGTTTGTCCGGTAGCGGGGGCGTTGTACCCGTCGAATCGATTTCCGGTATCTCAAGTATCGCGACCGGCGATACAAGCAACTCGAGCAAAGAACCATCACCGTCCCCGTTGATACACGCGAAATCCCTCGCAAGTTTGACCTCGCCGACGAATTCCCGACCGCCGAGTCATCATCAACCTCCGTCGTCGCCGTTGATCCCCATGACCGGGCTCGGGCATCAAGAACGCCCGGCTCCGTCGAGCAGCACGTCGCCCTTAGGTACAATGCCGTTGCCCGCAACATCGAGCATGTCCGCCCCACCGGCAATGGGTACCAGCACCGTAGCGACTAGTCAACAGCCACAGATTCCCATGTCCCTGCAAATGCAAATGTGCTCGATAAGTTCGTCACTCGCGTCTTCGATAATCACCAACAACGATCCAATACCGTTGCACGAACCCAATACGTTGGAGATGCTCCAGAAACGCGCTCAAGAGGTGTTGGACAACGCGAGTCAGGGATTACTGGCTAACAATCTGGCGGATGAGCTAGCCTTTCGCACTGGCAAGGGTTCGCGTCTGTCCCCGTACGATTCCAAATCGGGCGGCGGTAGGGGCGAGCCATTCTTCAAGCATCGATGTCGTTACTGCGGCAAGGTCTTTGGAAGCGACTCGGCACTACAGATCCACATAAGATCCCATACAGGTGAGCGTCCCTTTAAGTGCAACGTCTGCGGCAGCCGATTCACCACCAAAGGAAATCTCAAGGTCCACTTTCAGCGGCACACCGCAAAGTTTCCACACGTTAAAATGAATCCGAATCCCGTGCCCGAACACCTCGACAAGTATCATCCTCCCCTGCTCCAGCAGCTAGCCGCGTCCGGTCAGCGAGCGATGTCTTCCCCACCTCCTCCACCGCCGCCCCCGCAACAACAACAGCAGCAACTACACACACCCGGAAACTACAATCCAATTGCAACGGCTGTGGCGCACGGGTTTCTGCCGCCCCAACCGCCCTTGCCCCTGGCTCTAGCCCTACCCGGTATGCCACCCCTTTATCGACCTCCCATCGTTAATCATCGCGAAGATCAGGACATCCCGGAGAATCTCAGCAAACCCGTTAACGTACCGGCACCCTCGACCTCGCCGCAATCACCGCTCGCCTCGAGCGTTCACTCGAATTCGCATCATTCCTTTCACGAACAGCAACACCAGCAACAACAACAGCAACAACAACAAGAACATCAAGAACAACAAGAACAACAGCAGCAGCAACAACTACAACAACTACAACAACTACAACAACAACAACAACAACAACACCAACAACAACAACAACAACAACACCAACACCAACAACAACAACCATTACAACCATCACAACCACCACAACAGCCACAACAAGCACAACAGCCACAGGAAATCCACGAACAAACCGAACAATCCCGAGATGATATAAAACTCGAACAGAGATCACCCGTGGAAGAGCAGTACCAACCACAACGGCCCGTCAGTCGCAACAGCGAGGATAGAATAACGCCCAAACGTGAACCGGAAGAGCCCGAGGAAGTGCTCGACGATGATAACGAAGAATTCGACGAGGCCCCGATCCGTTACCCAAACCCTACTCCCTCACCGGCGAACCATCCGACAATCCATCCACAGACGTACGAGGATTGCAGCATGGACAGCAAGATGAGCGGACGTCTGGAAGCCGATGGAGAGATGATCGACGCCGACGAGGAAATGGATGAACAACCGGAAAATCTGTCTAATCGCGACGGTAACGGAAGCATGAATCGTATGACCCAGCAACAAGGCACGATGATCGGTACGGGTTATTCGGGCGCATCGCCAGCCAGTAGCAGCGCCAGTAGCGGTAGTTTTCAAACGTCATTCGCTGGAATATTATTTCCCGGACCACCGACCCATCATCATATGTCCCATCATCAATCATCGACAGCCGGTACCACACCCACAGGTGCAATCGGTACCGAGATGATGGTTGATCCGGCGAGAGATCCCGCGATATATTCGAGCCTATTGCCACGTCCCGGTAGCAACGACAATTCGTGGGAAAGCCTGATCGAGATAACAAAAACTTCGGAGACGTCGAAGTTGCAACAACTCGTGGACAACATCGAACACAAACTCACAGATCCCAATCAATGTGTCATATGTCATCGCGTGTTATCGTGCAAAAGCGCATTGCAAATGCATTATCGAACTCACACGGGGGAACGTCCGTTCAAGTGCAAAATATGCGGACGTGCGTTCACGACCAAAGGCAATTTGAAGACCCACATGGGTGTGCATCGTGCAAAACCGCCATTGCGTGTGTTGCATCAATGTCCGGTTTGTCACAAAAAATTCACGAACGCTCTCGTTCTTCAACAACACATACGTTTGCACACGGGTGAACCAACGGATCTCAGTCCCGAACAGATACAGGCGGCCGAGGTTAACGAATTCCCACCGAGTTATCCGCATCATCCGATGACGTCGTTTTTGCCACAAGGCTTTCCGGGATTACATCCCGCAGCCCCCGGATTTCCATTGGGGTTTCCACATCCGCGGCATCACTCGTTGGATCGTCATTCACACGAGAACGATATGGACTCGAAGGAACATATACATCATCATCATCAACAACAACAGCAGCAACAACAACAACAACATCAGTTGCGATTGCAACACCAACAACAACATCAGCAGGAACAACAGAGAAGATATCTGGAGGACGTGCAGAGTGAGGACATGGAGGATCAGGATGACGAGGAGGAGGACAGAAGAGAAGACGATGAGAGGTGCGACGATGTTATTCGGGAGACACGAAGTTCCGGACCCGATGACGACGAGCCCAACGACAATGACGACAACGAAAGCGTGAAAAATCTTTCGACCACCGTGATCCCGACGATACCGAATTTTTCGACTTCACTTGCCGCACTGGAGAATCAAGTACGAACAATCACAACGACAGCGGGTTCCGGTTGCATGATCAACACATCGATGGGTTTGTCGTCGCCGATAAATCGTTTCAACGGAAGTGAGAAAAGCACGAGCCCGGCGAACGTTGGAACGAACGTCGGAGCTCCCCTGGATCTCACACCCCGAGCCTCATCGACACCGGCTTCTTCCGTTGTTTCGGCGTCAACCCCACCGCCGACCCAAAGTCTGACGCATCACACGCATCCCTTCGGCATGTTCGCAGGCCTGTTGCAGGCCGTATCGTCCACGGCCCCATCGTCGGTCGTTGCTAACAGCATACAACAGAACTCGGTGGGCACGATGAGCAGCTCGAACGTCGTAGGCTCGTCGATGAACGCCGTTAGTCCAAACGGGAGCGGCGGCGGCGGCGGCGGCGGCGGCGGCGGTGGTGGACCCCTTGCCTCGCTAACGACATCCGCCGCGCTCGCAGCATCCTCGACCTACAATCCGCTCGGCCTGGCTGTCGGAGGGCCAGCAGGTAGGCGCTGCTAGCAACCAGGGCGAGCCGCAGTTCCTGCTACACCTTCCTCCAACCAATACACATCCGCATTTGAAAATATATAAAAATATTTAGGAAAACAAAAAAAAAACAAATATATATTGAGAGAGAATCAATTGTTAAAATGAAAGAAAAACAGAAAAAAAAGAAAGAAAGAAAAACGAAAAAGAAGATAACGAACTTTGTCCTCATTGTTTTTTCTCAATTTGTGTCTGTCGTGGATTGTTGATTTATTTATTTTTGTTTCTCGTTCACCGCGCGCCGAGTGTTATGAAAAGACAAAAACAGAAAAAAAAAAAATATCCGAAGCTGAGGATGAAAACGGTTGACAATGAATTGTCACAAGTGTGGCCTGTGAACTTGCCGCTGATAAACAGTCTCATTTCCATAAATATAACCCTTTCTCACGACTCTTCCTCATGTGGTGTAGCCGGACCTTGCACTCCCCTCTCTCTCTCTCTCTTTCTCTCTTACACACACACACACATTCATTATCTGTCTCACTTGTATATCTTGTATTATCTGTCCTTTATGTGTCTATTCGATGTTTATATATCTTGCTGCGTGTCGCTTTTCCACACGCAAAACGACTTTTTAGATGCACGAAGAAAAATGTTTGATGCAAACGTGTTGCCAATGTTTCGGTCATTTTTTTTTTTAATAATATTTTTTTCGACGCGAACGAGAGAAAAACAAGAAAAATCACACGGTAATAATCATGAGAGTACGAGAGCTCGGAGAAATTCTCGAACAACGAAAGAAAAAAAAAACCAAAATTCCAGAAGAATATGCATTATCGAGTTGCAATAATTTTCTTCGTGCGTACTTTATTAACACGATTGGACACGGGCGTAACGTGCACATATTCTACATATACATATATATATATACAAATTTATTTTAAATAACGCCCCGATCGTCCACGTGTAAACAATTTATTTTGGCGACATGTCATTCGCGATTTTCTTAATCATAGTCACTCTTCAACTCGCTGTCGTTACCGATCTGTCTCGGAATCTTAGTGAATAACTTGATAGAAAAAAGGAAGAAAAAAAAGTATACTGCATGTATCCATGAGATTCGATGCGATATTATCACTGTATCTTTATCATTATCATTATTATTATCATTATTATTATTATTATTACTATTATTATTATTATATTATTATTATAATTATTATTAGTGGAGAATTTATTCGCGAATCATCATTATTACTGCTATTATTAAAATCGGTTCAAACGATTGGACCGATGCCCACGATGATCTTCCTTACCGCGTATTTGATTGTAAGGCTCGAAGATAATAAATTGTTTTTTTTTGTACAACCATGAATTTAATGCATTGACACGCTTCATCCCCCATTCCTTTGCGTTTTCACTATCAAGTCGTTGATGACGTTGAAAAACCGATTGAATATCAAATTGGCTCACGCTCACGATAACAAAATCATAAATCGAATAATTTCGTTGTTGATCGATTCGTATTAATTGCTACAAAAAAACAAAAACAAAGAAATCAATGGTTATCAAAAGTCGGATAATTCATCGAAATAAAATTTGAATTGTTTTTCGTTTTTATTTTCCATTTATCTGCAATGTCGTATAGATATCCGAAATTCTATCTCAATGATTCTCACGTGAAAAAAAAAAGTGCAATAAAATTCAATTGGAAATGTCAGTATTTCGAAAATTCTTCTATCAATTTATACATTTATGTAGAATTATCATATATTATTAAAATACACAATACGGAATATTGTGACGAACGAGGATAATTGAACTTTGGCACGATCTGTTTGCAGTACGTGGCAACACCACGTGTAATATCTGCTACAAGACATTCGCGTGTAACTCGGCACTGGAGATTCACTATCGGAGCCACACGAAGGAGCGGCCCTTCAAATGCACCATTTGCGACCGCGGATTCTCGACGAAGGTACGTTAAATATATCTATATATTATATATTATTTTTTCCGTACCGAACGGTTTCAAATCGTTGCGCTTCCCACTGTCTCAGTGTGAGAAAAAAAAAAAAACAACAAAAAAAATAAATCACGAAATTCCATTGCACCACGGAATATCGCTGACTGTTGCACGTTACTTCGAATCGTCGTTTTGATACTCGACCTCGGATTTCGGTTTCGTTAAATTTCCTGCCGCCTTGTGTTCGCGTGTATGAAAAAAAAAAATGCTTAAATTCACTGGTTTCGCGTGGTCACTCAGATAACCGACGGTCTGGAGAAAAAAAAACAAGGCGTTGGGCTGCTCATTTCGGTAGCAATTTTCGACACGATGTAGCTTCCGGCGTTCAAAAGCTGTCGCCAAAAAACAAAAAAAAAACTTTTTATCTTCGCACGATCGAGGTGAATTAACAGCCCATTTGGAAAAAATCCATTTGGTTCTTCACAAACTCCCACAAGCTTGAAAAAAAAGACATATATCTTTTATTTCTTCTTAAATATTCTTGTATTTGTCGAACGACTGGTCGACATTCATTGTTCCTTCGATTTTTCTTTTTTTTTTATAAAGTATGAAAATATTGTTATCAAATCAATTTTTCACGCGACAGAGCGAGGAGCTTATTCATGAAAATGAAATAATTTCATTGATGCAGCATTTTTTTTATTGCAAAAAATTAAATTTTGATTACGCGAATAAAAAAAAAAGAAAGATTCGATTGATCGTTGATGATGATTGAGGGTCTCATGGTTGTGTCCGAATCTACAGTGTGAGGGTGCGGTAATTTCAGAGCGACGGAACGTTTGTTAAAACGTGTAACTGCGTGGATCAGCCAAACCCGTTTGGCGGAACGATTCTACAGTCGAATCCGCACGTCGGTTACCACTCGCTCGGGATGACGACTTCCGGTGGGGTTGTCGCTGGCTTGACGGGGGGAAGTCAGGACAGCAGGCCCAAACGCATCAGGCGGCGGCGGACTGAGGACCGGAAGACCCGGGGGCGGACGGGGACCGGAGGGGGGCGGGGACTGACGTCTGCCTATGCTGCCGTCCGCCTGCCCCCGCTGATGCCCCCCGCCCTCGGACTTCTAGCCTCGGACCACGTCTTCCTGGTAAGATCGACTCCCGAGCGAGATCATCCATTTTATTCATTTTTTTACATTTTATTTCATTCATCATTATTGTTTACTAATCAAACGTTTAAACAATTTTCACTTCACAATTATTTATTAAATATAATTTTTTTTTGCGAATTTTCTTTGCCAATTTCAAGATAACGATTGTTGAGAATTCTTCGTGAAATTAATTATAAAATACAACTTAAAATACGATTTTTTTTTCTGTAAATTAATGGTGCCTGGCTGATAAAACGTTTTCAGTGACAAATTATTATTGAAATATATAATCGACATTATTTTTTCTTGATTAAAAGTTTGCGAAAACTCTGATGCTAATGTGCGATTGTATTTTAGATGATGATATTTATTATCATAATCTATCGTCGCCGATTAATTTTAATAACCGAGTAAATTTTTGTTAACAGGGAAACATGAAGCAGCACATGCTGACCCACAAAATTCGTGACATGCCGCCACACTTGTTCACGGATGCGAAACAATCTGGCCAACAGCCGCAATCGCAGCAGCAGCAGCAGCAGCAACAACAGTGTGAACAACAGCAACAGTCGCGGGAACTCGAAAGTTCGAGGAGTCCAATGTGCGTGGACGAATCTAGTCTACCGCCACCGCCGCCTCCGCCACCGCCTCCACCGCCACCGATGCCACCGTCATCGATCGAATCCCCGATGTTGGCGAAGAGATCGCCGTCCGAGAGTGATCTGCCTGCACCAAAGAGGCCGAGTGAGTATCAGTTGTTCTCACGTGTCTCGCGTGAAACGATGATCGTTTACGTTTTCCAGACGCACAAAACGAGTGTGCGATATTTTCGTCTCGGCCGTGAGATTTTTTAATGTTTTTTATTATTTTCCGCTTACTCGCAGCTTCCCAAAGCACCTTGCGAATCTTTGTTTGGTCTTCAATGTTATTTTACTCGAGTGAAATTATTCGCGATTGAGGAACATTTGTAAAAATGCATTTAAAACATATTTTTCAATCGTTCCTACATTGCATTCGATTAATTGTTACCTGAGAATTTTTTTTTTGTTTTCATCGACCACGAATCGACTTTGACCATTTTGTGGCTGCAACAATGGTTGAGAAAGTTTCTTTCTAGATTTTTGTAGAGTAGAATCCGTCGATACGGGTGATTGTCCGATTGTCCGAACAATTTGCTTTTTAAGGGATTGTATCTGATCGTTTGCGGGAAAATTGAGGCATCTTTATGATTTTTTTCAGCCGTGTCAACATAATTTTATTAGAATACGCTATACAGTATCAATCCTAACATGTATTGAGGTACTCATATGAATTCTTTCATGAGAAAATGTTCAAGTTTCGGGGAACTAAAAATTATGTTAAAATGGCTAAATAAAAATTCATGAAAATTCTTTGATTATCCCGGAAATAACTAGATACAATCCCTTAATGAATATTCAACATAATACATTTACGTCATGGTACATGCTTGACAGATCGTTGAATCTGTAAATATCACAAAAGAATCGTCTTGTGAGCGTGTGTGTGTGTGCGTATTTGCAGGCATGTCCAGCAAACACTTGTGCCAGGTTTGCAACAAGAATTTCTCCTCGTCCTCGGCGCTTCAAATTCACATGAGAACTCACACGGGTGACAAACCTTTCCGTTGCACCGTCTGCCAGAAGGCCTTCACCACCAAGGGCAATCTAAAGGTACTTCTGACTCACGCTCGAACAAAATTTTACATATCATTATTTTGCCTTACCCACCTCAACAAAAATTTTCATATGCACTAACCGCTGATGCGTAATCACGTGCAAACGTTAATATTATTAATAATTCGTGGCTTACGAAAAAAAATGATTGTTGAAAATATATAAAAAGAAATATTCGTACGATAATGATGATTGAAATTGTAACGAATGTTTTGAACGGAATGCAGGTCCACATGGGAACTCACATGTGGACGAACGGAGCATCAAGACGAGGTCGGCGCATGTCGTTGGATCTTCCACCGTTGCCAATAACCCCCAAGGATTCGGAGTTTCTTCAACGACGACCGGATCTATTCTATCCTTATCTACCCGCGCCATTTCTCAACGGAGTGCAACAAAAAGTACGTATGCGTGCACAGCAATCCACAACTCGAAGCTGCAAGTTGAGACTTTTCGCGATTTACTTTTTCCTCAACCGTAGATAGTTAACGAGGATTCCTCTATAAAGCATTTGTCGTTGTTTTTTTCTTCAATTTTTATTCCTTGGCTTTCTCATAGAAAAATTTTCGTTTGATATTTAAATATCCATCAGAGGTCGCAAAAATTTCAATTTCTCGTGAAAAAAAAAAATGTTGAATCAGCAAACGCATAAATTCTTCCTACCATTTTTTTCAGCACGTCGATTACAAATTTTCAAAAATCCATGTCCATGATAATAACCATAACAATAATAATCTGAATTAATAATAACAATGAAAATAATCGATTGATCGAAATACGATTGCCCCGGTGATCGTCGTAAAAGTTAATCACTGGATTATTATTTTTATTTTTTTAACCATTGCTCACAGCTGAACGAGATATCGGTGATTCAAGGCAACAACGGTTTGCCGGCACATCCGGTTAGCGCCGGCAAATACGCCGGTCTATTCGGTTCGATTTACGGGGGTGGCGGTTTCCCATTGGAAAAACAACCAATGGCTCCGAGCAACGGTCCGTTGGGTGACGGAAAATCATCGTTGCCGTCGGGTTCGATGCTCTTTCAAACACCGTCGCCGTCGCACTCGCCGGGAACACCGTCGTCCAACACCGGCAATCAAAATTCCGCGAGCGTGCCCGCGTGGAGCGGCGAAGCGCTCCAGCATCATTTCGAACGCGATGGTCCGTCCAGACCGGAGAACAATCCGACGCCACCCTCGGCACGGCTTCCACCGCCCTCGGCACCACGCGGAGAAGGACTTGCCGCGTGAAATCCAAACTGTCGCGACAATCCGAGCGGCCTCGTTTGAATCTACTGAAACGTCGCGAATGACGTGAATTAATCGTGATGATCGATACCGACTGATGTTGTTGCTTGTCTCCCAACGCCTATGCATTGCAAATGCGGTTTTTATTTTGGCCTCGAAAATATGGGAATCAAACGTAATTATCGTGTTATTCGTGCGATTATTTTAAATACCAAAAAAAAAAAAGATGAAGAAGAGAAAAAAAACGAATCGCTTTAAACGCAATGCCGTTCGATTTTTTTTTTTATTTAAACAATTATTCGGCAAACTTTAATCATTCTCGGATCGGCCTACTGTCCATTGATATTTATTCCTTCAATCGTTTTCATTTGTCGAATTAATGTTTCGAGAAGATGTCGATTAAAAAAAAAAAAAGAAATTAAAAACTACAAAATCGTAATGGAAGAAGTTTCGAGAACGAGATTTTGCTAAATCTCGAAGGACCCAATGTACCATCGTACTGAAAGAAGACAACAACGTCAACAACCAATTGCATTTCTATGGATCCGTGATGTATCCTGCGTGACGATATTGTTGCGATTCGCATTGTGTTTAGCGCAAGACCGTCGGAGGTTCTGTTGACGTCGGTGCATGGCATTTTAACCGTGAAATAAGTTTCGTCGTATTTCACGCTTTGTGCAACGGACTTCGAACAGTGCCACGGAAACCCAAAAAAGCAAATGCATCCGCGAAACTCACAACGTTACGACATAATTCCAACGAAAAAAATAAATTCAAATTCATCAACGTCTACGAAATATTCCTCACGATGAAAAAAAAGTATAGCAAAAAAAAAAATTAATCGGTTTTGAAGAAAATTTGTATATTATGAATATACGTTCAAAGCGTTCTTCGAATATCGTGAAAATATATTGAAAATATATTTTCTCATACTACATGTTCACGTGCGGGAACCGAGTCGAACGACACACGATGTGTTGAATTTCGTTCGCCGCAATTGTTTTAGCAAACGGCCGAATAAGACATCATGTTCCTATTATCACACTAGTCTTAAACGTGTAAACGAAGCGCATCGGTTAATCAATCGAGTGCCGACGGACGAAAAATTTTTACGGGATAGTCGTGAAAAGTATACGGCAAATAATTTCCGAGAACATTTTTTTCGTTTTTTTTTTTTTTTTTTTTTTTTTTTTTTTTTTTTCGTTCCCCGTTAATGTAAATTCATCGACGCTGCATTACAATATTAATAATACGTTCGTTATACGATGCGATGAGAAAACTTTTTGCGTTTCACGTGACGCGAAATGGTTGATGCGCGACGCCTAGACTGAGCTCGGGCGACGATCACTGATAGACGTTATAAAAAAAAATTAAACCCGAGCCGTAAGACACGTGGCGTCGTGCTATCTCGTGCACCAAACCCCCTCTAGATCCGATCATCCCCTGTCGATGGTCAATCTCAAATAGGCTATCAAGACGTAACTCTAATTATAATACAAAGGTATATATATATATATATATCTTTAAATATACATACTATTATAAATATATACATATGAATATAATAATAAGTTTAATATATAAATATATAATATGTTTGAACGAACGTACGTGCGAATGTGTGAGTTGTATACAATTAATTGTGGGCCGTAATTGTTTCGATGTAAACTTCTCAGTCGTTGAAACAACCAAAGCGTTGAACATGAAAATATTTACGTCCACTTTATTTTGTACAAAACCAAATGTATTTTATTTCCGCGAAATTTATCGTAAATCGTGATCGAAAACCAAAAAAAAAAAAAAAAAAAACGGAAAAAAGGATTAAAAAAAAAAAAACGTTGGGCCGATGGAAAAAGTCGTATTGTCGAAAAATTGTCAGTCGAAGCATTTATTTTCGATGCCCCCGTGTGTGTTCAATGACCGAGAGATTTGGATCGGAAAACATAACGGATCAAGTGAAACAAGAAAAAATAAAGACAGTGTGTGCCGGAGCGAATGGAGAAAGTATATCGTAGACCAGTACTTGTAAGTAGAGGCGGGCCCGGCAGCGCCCCTCGCTGTGATATGAGAGGAGCAGCCTGCAATCACTAAACCAATGTACTTATATACTGTATCATAGTATTATAATAATAAATTAATTATTGTATATGACGATTATCAATACGATGTATATTACACAACATATACACGTATCCACAAACAATTCGCGATCGCGTGATTTGAAAAAAAAAATTTAAAAAATAAATATAAGCAGAGCATACGCGCAATTGCGTTATCTTCGTCATCGTGAAATGCCGATTGTAGCATTTGTACGCGTGATGTTTGTCGCTGTGAATTTTTTTTTGTTTTTTTTTTGTTTTTTTTTTTTAATTTTATTTTATCAGTTCACTGCTGTCCTTTGCCAATCGGCAGATCATTAATACGTTATCGCGTCGACGTGATCAAAACGCCTGCAGCATAAAACCGTTGCAGCTGCGGTTATATTTTGTTTCGTACTCCCATTCCTTCAATTAAAATATCGTACGAATTTGGTTATCCGTGCATAATGTGATTCAATGATTGTCATGAGTTTGATTGTTACAGCCTCGACGATAGGAACTCGCGCGGAAAACAAACGAAAACGTTTAAATATATGTTGAAATATTTGTTGAATATATTTTAAAAAAACCTTCGTTTTTTTTTCTTTATTTCCGTCAGATAATAGTATATTACGATACTAGTGCGAAAAAAGTTTTTCTGACGAGTGTGAGTTTGCAGCTCGAGCCGAAGGCGAGTGTTGCAATCACACGAGTCCAGAAAACGTTTTTCGCACGAGTATCGTATACAATTTTATGTCACAACGTGTGTAAATGGGGATTTGCCCACGCGAAGCGTGGGTAAAACCGCATTTTACACACGGCGTGTCATAAAATCCCTTCGAGCACGCGGCGAAATGTCCGACGGAACCGACTGGGCTATATTCCAATAAAGCGACATGGTACTTATTCGGTACGAAGTAATCCAAAAATTAATCTACCGGCAATAACGGTACTTCCGAACAATCAAACGAAATCCCATTTTCATTGGAATGCCACATCAACTTTTCAAACCAGTGAACAATGGCAGCAAAGCAAAAAAAAAAATGTTGTTTCATCCCTCGGTAACCAGAAAATTATTTTTTATTTATTTCCGTTATTTTTATTTTTTTTATTTCCATTGTTTTTTTTTCTTTTCATTTTCGTTCCAAAATATATTCTTCGGCTTACTCTCAAAAAAGTGTCGAGTCACGTCAGTTACGGCGCATAAGCATATCGATAGAACTTTTTCTATTTACATGATGAATTTTAAAAGATATACAGAAATACGAAAACGAAACGAAAAATAAAAAAAAACAAACACAACCAAAAGAAGAAAAAAAAGATACGAGACAAAAAAAAGCAAGAAATATATTTATACGTTGGTGGTTACGAGACATAACCAGGTACATTAGAATAGCGAGTTAGGGTTTATTAGGCCTTATTGTAACACGGCTGGATTGTACATTGCCCAAACCGAAGGGAATCGGATGTCTCCGTCGAGACGTCCGATTATCCTCGACTATATAGACTAGATAAATGTAACTAACCGTAATCGAACCGTAATGTCACGCAGCAGACGAAGGATATCTCAAAGCATTAACGACACGAACACAGATCCCGGATGTCCCGTCGACGATTAAACGCAAAAACGAAAAAAAAAAAAAAACGAAGAAATCATAGCGCTTTTTTGGAGTGCTTCTCCATTTTATATTGTGCTAACTATCCTCTTGTGCAATTCGTACGAATGCAAGTTATAAAAAAAAAAAGAAAATATTATACCTAAGTAAGCTCCAATAAAATATAAGAGAGACAGAATCAAGAGCGTTGCGATCAAAAAGAAAAGTACGATTTAATTGAAACGAGCGAAACAAACGTAGAACATTTTCAAAAATTTCAAAAAAAAAAATAATAAAAAAATGAAAAACCATAAGAAGTGTCCGTATTTGTATTGTTCGTGTGTAATTTCGAAGATGAAGATCGAGGCTCGATCGTTGATATGACTTTGTGCGAACTTATTGAGGACAAGGATAGAGTGAAGGAGAGAGTGAGAGAAAGAGCGAGAGAGAAGCGATGGAAGGGAGAGAGGAAGTTGAATATAATTGGATAAGAAACACAAAAAGTATATCATAATGTAAATATCACTCGCGAAAAGAAAACAACATCCAAGACGCACTGTGTGCGTATGTGTGATGGCTGATGGCCAAATCGAAGGTGAATACAGACTCTACTCACACGAGATAACGTACTACCGAGGTTTTTTGCTTTTTTAAAACGTGAAACGCAACGACGAGTTAAAAAAAAAAAAAAAAAATTTCTATGCGATAATCGTGCGTGAAACAACGTTGCGCACGAATTTGTGTTAACGTGCGTGTCGAGGCTATGGAAACCCAATGATCACATATTGTTACGATATCCCAAAAAAATAATGCCACGAATATTTCCAATTCTGTTTTTAATAACAAACATAATTTTGATCTCGTCCAAACAAGAAAAATGATAACGAAGAAGAAGAAGGAAGAAAAACGGTATCTTGCGGTTGTACGTTTTTGTAAATATTGTATAATCCGTGTATAAACATGAACTCTAAACTATGGTTATATATATATATATATATACACATAAACGTACCATTGTAGTTATTAAGTACGTTACGAATCATTATATCTATATCACTTAAACAATAAACCATGATTATTATGATGACGTTTGAGGCAACTTTTACTGCGTGATTATCGGGAGTTTTTTTTTCAAACTCGAGCGACAGATCTTGGTAGCAATTCTGGCAAGATTTGAAACGGAAAAAAAAGCCTAATTACGTTGACGATACATAAAGACGTCGATCGTGACGTGCATTCTGTCACAAACCAGCTGTCGTTTATTATATTTTCATTTTTTTTCGAAAAAAATTATAATTATATAAAATTATATAAATTAATAAAAAAAATTGGCGGCTTTCGTGGTCGCCAAGAAATAGCGAGGATTAACACCGTATAGCTTGGTCCATCGAATTATAACCATACGACTTTCATTTTCATGTGGGTCAATAAGTAAGAGTGTAATTTCGTCGATTTCGTGTCTAACGCATGCATGAAAATTGGTCATCTTTGTGATAGCAAATATTTTTTACTTTTTTTCCTTCTTCTTCATTTCATTGATTACTGTTCGAACTTTCACTCAATTGCATATTCGCGGGTTGTGGTCACCAGCGCCATCTAGCGAATGAGCGTCGATGTTGATTGTGACGAGTGCGAGGTCGAAGTGATGATCGATAAGTAGGGAATCTTCAATCAAAACGCTTTGCTGTGTTTTTTGCAATCAAAAAATGTATTTATCGTCAGTAGGTACGGAAGAACCATCTTAAGACTCAGTGAATAAGAAAAAACGATTAGCCGTCGGTTCCTTTATCAAATAATGTTGAAGACATTACACGTCGGTTTTTCGGTCGGTAAGGTCAAAATGCACCCCGACATGATGTAGATTTCTTCTTTTTGTCCCCGTGGATTTGGAGCTTTTTTATTAAAAAAATGTGTTTATACACGATATCAGGATAGACAAAAACTTCGACGTTGTTAATGTTAGCTTAGCCAGTTGGAAACTTTATAATATATCGCATTATTACTTGAAAAAAAAAAAACGAGTTACATCGGTAAAATTCGTACGGCTTCTGGAACTCAACATCTTGAATGGTTAACACGAGACTCGTTTTAACAAACACTTGCAGTATCGATTGCTATGCAATAAACGTCGATCGCATAATGCAACATCATAAATAGGACCAGATATAATGTTATCGAAGATAAGGCTGAAGAAAGCCAAAACAAGTTATTTTTCCGTAAACAAGAACCATTATCGGGAAGGAAATGAATTATCGCCGAATTAATTGTAATTTTTTAAAATTAGTCGCGATTTCAAATTATGTAATGCTGGATTCGATGGCACGATTAATATATATCCAAGCCTCATCATGCAGCTATTTACTGGAAAATTGACATAGTTTTGGGATCACACATAGTCTAGGGATAGAAAAACTATACCGGATAGACTCGTATTTTCAATAAGCTCATGATATCATTGGTTACTTCTATACGAATTGGGATCGCTATTAGTCCGCGATAAGGTTCGATTATTGACAATAGCTACAGGCGTTGCCACCCAGTCGTATAGCGATTTTACGAGACGTAGTATATGGGCGGCTCTCGGCTAATATAAGCATTCAAACAAACAGTCCGATTCGAATGCGTTTTTGTCTCCTGTCAGATATTTAAAAATATCATTGATATAATTTTTGTTTCAATCAAGAAACAATTCATTTTTGATAGATCTTATTGCCGCACGTTTTCAAGGATAATTTTTAGTCGTTCGAACATAAAAAAAATTGAAAAATACATTCTTTTCTGGTTTCAATTCAACTATGATTGTCATCGATAAAACCGAGATAGATTTAAAGTAATCGCAATCAGGACTTACAAGTTGCAAAACAGTTTTGCCGATTTTCGTAAATGCGCGTAATAAATCTGTGCATTTTTCGAGTGGAAACGTGAAACATAAATAATTAAGTAAATAATTAAATGTTTCGACAGGGGATGTGAAATGTAAATGCGAAAAAATGTGTGAATGTTTCGAAAGTTTCTGTAAATATATATATCGAATGTGGGTGGTGAAAGCTGCATGTCGATATAAATGTGAATACGATAATCGCGGTTGAAGTGACATCGGTCCAAACGTGTGTCGCTAATAATGATAATGCGAAAATTTCGAATCAGACGTACGGCAAATAGATCGTGGCTTCAACAATAATAAATATTTTTAAAAATAACACACAAGACTCAAAATAAATATCGAAGCTCATTTTAATCGTTTTGCAGAAGTTTTAGTTTTGTATAACGATTTTTTGCTTCCTCATAGGAAGCTTTGTTTTTGTGAAATTTTTTTTTTCGAGATGTTCATGAAAACGTGTTCAGTATGTCTCAAAACATCTAAAAAACGCATTCAGAAAAAATGTCCGGATGTATGTGTGTGTGTGTGTGTGTGTGTGTGTGTGTGTGTGTGTGTGTGTGTGTGTGTGTGTGTGTGTGTGTGTGTGTGTGTGTGTGTGTGTGTGTGTGTGTGTGTGTGTGTATGTATGTGTGTAACATTGGTTGAACGCTCACAACTTGAGAACGGCTCGAGATATCAAGCTGAAATTACACATGTAAAGGGTGGACGGCGCCTAGCACAATTCCATTTTTGGAAAAATCTATCAAGTTCTTTTGTTTTTACGCGATTTTTGAAAAATTAAAAAAATATATTTCGGTCTCTAGCTCCCACAATTTCAGAGATATCGAGCTCAAATTCATTATAATGTTGTACGAGTACAGGGAGATGCTCGATACCGAATTTGGAAAAAATCCACACATTGCTTTTGTTTTAAAGCATTTTTAAATGTGAAAAAAATATGTTTACGCTCTGGCGCAATTTCTAAGATATCGGACTTAAATTTGGTACGAAGTTGCGCTATTATCCAAAGAGATACCCTATTGAATTTGGGCGAAATCCACCAAGCCATTCATATTTTATGGCGTTTTGAAATTTTTCCAAAAATCAATGGAAGTGCTCTAGCTTCCATAATTTTTGAGATTCCTGTCTGAAATTTAGTACGAGGTTGCACTACCGTCGAAAAAGGATTCTTATTGAATTTAGACGAAATCCAACAAGACGTTCAGATTTTATGCGAATTAGAATTTTTCAAACTTCACATGAATTGCCCCATGTATATTGATTTCGGCTTACATCACACTGACAAGGAGCCCTCAACGTTACAAAAGTAAACAAGGGTGCAAAGTAGAACCTTGCGCCTTGCACCAGGAAGCCAAAATTGATCGACACATGGTTTCTCATAGAGGAAGCTTTGGCAAATGTGTAAAATGATAAGGAAGCCATGAGCAAGGTTCTACTTTACATCTTAATATTTTGAAAACAGTACAAAATTATGAGGAAGCAATGTGCAAGGTTCTACTTTGCACCCTTGTTTTTATTTATTCCCATGTACATTATATTTTTTATTAATTTTTTCGTTCGAAGCGGCTTTTCGAAAAAATTCTTATATCCAATCAAATTATTTATCTTGGGCTATTTTTAATTATTTATTTACATCTAACGGTATTTTCATGCACGCGTTTATCGCGCCCGATCGATTCCGGTTAAACAAATCAACAATCTGTATTTACAAAAAAAAAAAAACGAAATAATAATCTGTTCACAAGGCAATAGATTCTGACGATATGACTTTGACGAACGATCGATCGATATTTCGTTCGCATTGCCATTAATGATCGACGATAATGGATTCGGTTGTTCGGTCGTAAGCTTTAGAATTGGTTAATTTCGTCGACGATTGCAGAAGGGCGGAGGACGAGGAAACGCGCGGCCGCGTGAGCGATACGCGACGTCGTCGGCGGGTGATCTCGCGCGGGTTCCGGCAATCCAAGCGGACGACGTCGGCGTCGACGTCGCCACCGAGGAAAATTCATCGGCACGCGTGCGCCCGTGTATCGACCAGATTCGTGCGGTCGCGTCTGTGCGCGGTCGGAAACCACTCTTGCATCGCGACTCATATTATTATATCCTTGCCATCAGTAATCCTTGAAACGACCGCCACGATGGCCAAAAATTTTCGAAGAAGCTTGTCGAGCTCTCGACGATCGCGTCGATCCATTTTTCACGCGTGAACACACACACGAGTCGATTCGCGAACAAGTTTATTATCATCAAACTCGAGAAAAGTGACAAAAAGATATAAAAACAATTCCCGTTTTTTTGTTTTGGCAATCAACCGAATTCGGAAGTCTGATCCGCCTGTAGAGCCATGATAAGTCAGCGCGATACGCGCCCTACGAATCCGCCTCGTCCGATTAAATCCTTCGACTTCGAATAATATTGTCATCCAAATTGTTCTTACAACGAAATGATAAATAAAATTAGCCATGAAATATTGTAACGTTATTGTTAGGTAATTATCATTCGAAATTACAATACAAAAAGTTTTTTATACTGAAAAATTTTTATTTATTCGATAATTATTTATGGGTATTGCCTTTTGAGATGGCGGTATGAAAATGTACGAAATACTGTGATCGATGTGTTGAAAAAATATTTCGCTTGCAAGAATCAGAAATAATCGTCGATATGGTTAACAATGGCCAAGATGTTAACAAGGATATATCAAAGACAAAAAAAAACGACATTCTTCGTTCAGAAACAATTCGCTTTCGAGCTGCCAGAAAAATTAGAAAAAAAAACAAGTGTCATTATTTTAACTCTACCTATCGCTGAATCCGATGATTCCACATGGAATTAAAACAATAACTATCAGAAAAATGTGCAAATACATGTTTCAGTGCCTAAACCTGATATGGATTTTTGACAATAATTCATTTTTTTATATTATTATTTTTTTTTGTTTTTTCTTTCAGCGCACTTGCCGAACGCGTTAACGTATTTTGTTATGGAACAAGTTCAATGGACCCGCCACTCGATCCTGATATCACGATACTGTCACACGAACGTTCGCTCCGTGATCGTCGGTTGAAAAAATATACCGAAAATGTCCGCGACGACCTAATGATACGCCTATGATTATTTTTCGTACGACAATGCGATAATCGAAAAAACAGCGCTTCCTGCGTGACGCGGTCAACGATAATGCCCAACGATATTTGAATTCGGTGAAGAATTTTTTTTTCACTTCGGTGCTGAAACAACCAGTTCGTTTTGAGGAGGAATTGTTGGAACGTGCTTGTGCACGAGATAATGTGCCGATCGTGCAGCACGAGCAACAAGACGTACGTGGCTCATACAGGTTGTGGTCTGATAGGATATGCGCAAAATTCATGTCAACGAAGAGGTACGAGATTTACGATGATAATTCATATTTTTCATTTGTTCGTAACTTTGACTTTCATTCGCTTAAGAGCATGATACGAGAGTCAATTAATAATTTACGTAAATTGGTCATAATTATTAGAGAAATGTGAAGATATCGATTTTTCCATGACAATTAATCATAGTTATTTGTTTGAATAAGTATTTGAAATACATTTATGACACGCCGTGTGTAAAATGCGGTTTTACGCACGCTTCGCGTGAGCAAATCCCCATTTACACACGTTGTGACATAAAATTTTGTATACGATACTCGTGCAAAAAACGTTATCTTGATTCGTGTGATTGCAACACTCGCCTTCGGCTCGTGCTGCAAACTCACACTCGTCAGGAAAACTGTTTTCGCAGTAGTATCGTAATATACTATTTCATTGAATGGATGCCCATCCCTGATGGAAGCACTATCAAATTGTGTATTGTTACTTCATATCGTAATAATTGATTCAATATGGTTATTATCAATATTTCAAAAAAAACCTCGAAATAAATACATAGAACTTCCACTCCAATTATGATTGAATACGTTGAAAAAATATATGTGTTATTCTTTGTTTCACGCTCTGTACTTGTGGTCACATATATATATATTTTTATTATCGTAATTTATATTCCAACGTTTTTATAAATATTTGAGAATGTGTTTTTTTTTTCAAAATAATCGTCATTGATGCAGATCGCGTTTGTTGGTGGAAAGACACTGGAAGAGTGACCAAATGAAACTCAAGGGAGCGAACAATTATATTGGATATGAACCGAGAGCCGTGCGAGTGCCGACGTGGATGATTGGAATTTTAGGATTTTTATTGACGTCTCTCATCGTCATAAATACGTTTATAACCGATCATTTTCAAATCGGTCATTTATTCAATGCAACTGCGATAAGAGGCAAGTAACTTGAATCCGTGAACTCAACCTTAACGATTAATCGGCTGACACAGACGTAAGTTTGAAAAGTCATAGATTTTATTTTATGTCAATGATGAACGAAAATTTCTATGTATTTTCAGAAAATTTTGCTTTCGATCGGCACCACGGAGGGATCACGAAAAATTCGGGTTACCTCGTACGTAACAAAGGTTGCCGTATAGCCGCCCTCGATCCTTTCAACCCTTTGAGCCGGCGATACATGAAAAAGGAAAAACCAATCGAATGTGCGTTTGGCAATCGAGCGCCTCTCGTTGAATCCAACGATACAGCCATATTTATCAATCCCGAAGCTATCAATTTGTATTACAATAATTCAAAAACGCCACAATGTTGCTGGCGATCGTTCGTTCGAAAGACGAACGACGACAATGCTGTCAAGTGAGTACACGCTCAAATAATAACGAAAGATTATTATCTCTCGAAATCAACAAAATTTATATTCTCGTTTTACGTGTGTGTTATCAATTTTTTTGGTCCTTATTTCAAAGAAATAAACGGAAATCTTTTTATAACATCGGTGATGTAGGACTCTCTCGAACTCGAATCAAGAGTTGAATCTAGAAGTCTTGAAAATGTAGCAACAAAAATTTGGTCGTCATCGCCAATGCTTCAAAAAGAAAAAAAATGATACATCTGATAGATAATTTTTTTTTTTTAATCACGATTATATCTAACATTATCCAACTATTTCTAAATGCAACTCAAGAGACAACTCTGTAAAACATTCTCCAGATGGAAATAATTTTTCTCATCACCCAACGACGGCGGATACAACGATGCGCACATAATCGCCGATAATTAACGAAGAGTAAATGTAATTACAGATTCGCGGACCAATGCGTAGATTTTCGGAATTCCACATCGATAACCGAAGAATTCATAAAAGTCGAGTGTTATCAAAACGGGGAACAAATATATCGCGATTATCACGCATTCGTGCCCCGTAAATCGAAAACGGAAGAGAGATGTCGTGAGACAGGAAGTGGCCATCCGGACCTTCTGAGCTTGCTCGTCGTCGGATTGGACTCGGTATCGCGACTGAACTTACATCGAATGATGCCGAAAACAATAAAGGCCTTGACCGAGCTCGAATCCATCGAACTGTTGGGTTACAACAAAGTCGGTGACAACACCTATCCGAACTTGGTGCCGGTGCTAACCGGCTTGTCGGACGCTGAGCTCAAAAAAAAATGTTGGCAAGATTCGAAGAAGCCCTTCGACGATTGTCCATTCTTGTGGAAAAATTTCAGCGACACCGGCTATCGTACGATATTCGCCGAGGACGCTTGTGCCATGACGACCTTCAATTACGTGAAGCCGGGGTTTCGCAAATCCCCGACCGATTATTATCTCAGACCTTACTGCATTGCCGCCGAAGCCGATATCGGCAACACCCACAAACTCAATGCCAATTTGTGTATCGGTGATCGAAAAAATTTTGAAAATTTATTGCAATACACCCGCAAAGTATCGAAAACATTCGTCGACGATCATTACTTCGCATTTTTCTGGCAAGCCAGTCTGACCCACGATTTTTTCAATTATCCGCAATTGGGCGACGACGCTTACAGCGATTTTTTGGCCTACATGAAAATGAAAAATTTGTTGAACAACACGGCTTTGATATTCATGAGCGATCACGGTATGAGATGGGGAGAATTTCGACAAACTTATCAGGGAAAAATGGAGGGCAGTCTGCCGTTTGTTTTCATCGTACTTCCGGCCTGGTGGAGAAAAAAATATTCCGTTGCTTTTGGAAATTTGCGAAAAAACACAGCTAGCCTAACGACGCCTTACGATCTTCACGAGACCATTGTCGACCTATTGAATCCCGATAATTTGATCGACGAACGGATCGAGGAACGCAATGAAATTATTCGTTCGAACCAAACGCCCAGAGCGATCAGTTGGTTCTTGACGATACCGAACGATCGGACTTGCGCCGTCGCTGGTATTCCGGAACATTGGTGCATGTGCCACACGAGCAACAACGTCACTCTCGACGATTCCATCGTGCAGAATACCACGAAATTTTTCGTAGACGAACTCAACCGTCTCGTGGAGAGTTATCCGCAATGTTCGCAACTTGAATTGACGAAATTGATCGACGCCAAGATGTGGAACGGTCGTGTGGAAGACAAGAGGGACAGGGATGTACCGTGGACCGATTACACGATCACGTTGCAGACGTCACCGGGTGGTGCTATTTTTGAAGCTTCCATAAGACACAGACACAACGACACGGACAATAAAATCGTTGGTTCTATAAGCCGACTGAACGCCTATGGAAAACAGAGTGCCTGTGTCGATGACTACAACATGCGTCTGTATTGTTACTGCGGATGAATACGTATTCATGTGGCCCGGAAAATGATAAACGTTCGATATATATTGTAGCGTTTGAAATAAATGTTGACTATTTCTTGTTAAACATTTGAAATATAATTTTTTGATGATTTATCGAAGAATAGATTTTTTTCTTTAATTGGACGATTGGATCGCGTTTCGGATGAGTGAGATATTATCGGGAATCGTATTACTATTATTGATGTTATGTTCAAGTTTTAGTTAGTCATGCGACTGATAGTCCAAGTTTTTGAGGGGGGGGGGGGTCGGACAAAAAACTGTTTTACATTGAGAAACGCTGATTCGTCAAAATGATTTAGGAACACATGGGAAAGAAGAAAAAAAAAATCGAAATCGTTTTTTTTTTTTTTTTTTTTTTTTTTTTTTTTTTTTTTCGATTGTTTTAAATTACTTATAAACGCTGTTCTATACAATTAATCGGCGATTTTCCATTCACGATGTCGATGTGTCAAACAGTCCGAGAACACACCAAGACGTTTGCAATTGCTGACAGTGTTTTATATCGTTGACCGATCGACGAAAATCATAGAACCGCCAATTCACACGTACCAAAAAGTATTACGACAGTCATTCCACAAACGTTAGAAAAAAACAGTCATCCGCACGAAAGAATTTTTTACGGAGAGCAAAATTCGATCCGCGATGATCACTCGTGTATCTAGAACTGTCCTACGAGCAGTACGGACACGTCGAAGCACGGTGATTCGTGATTTTTTTAATTTTTAATTTTTTAATTTATTTTTTTTATCGAAACGTTTTTGGAATCGCAACGCTGTATAAATAACGTCGTGGTATTTCCGACGTCAGTTTATTTTTACACGAAGAGTGTTTCGTCCAATCTACGAGCCACGTATGCCGTTGAAAACTCTGTTCACAGAACTTTGTTTCAACAGATTTTTGATAGCTGTAACGCAAAATGGCATTATTAATACTTGGTCCTGATTCGAGAAAGAAAATTATTCATCATGTTGGTCAATGCAATATTGCAGGTAAATAATTTAAAAAAAAACAACAAAAAAACGGTGACTTACCCTCCTTATCTTCATCCGCGAATTCCTGGTCTGGAAACGCGACGTGAACAGTAATGTACAAAGTTCCAAAGAGATTATTATTATCGTAATTTGGCATTCCCTCTCCCTTCTTGCGTATACGTGCTCCGGGCTTTGTGATCTTGTCACGAGTAATCGTCACCAAGTGACCGTCCAAGTGTTTGATGTCTAACGTAAATCCTATCAATGCATCCTGCATCGAGATTGTGACGTTCGTATAAAGATCGTCGCGAATTCGCTCGAATATCGGATGCGGTTGTGTGCGTATCCTAAAATATGAAAAATGGCATTCATTTTTATGATTGTATTACGTTCATCGTGCATAATCGATTCTTTACAATTTTTCTAGGAAAAAAAAAAAAATTGAAACTCTCTTTTAAGGTAGTAACGCACATAGGAGACTTTACCGTCCGATTTTCATGAAACTTGGCATACTTATGGGTATTGATGAGAAAAAGGCCCAGTTAAATTTTTATGGCCCTCCGGAGCACGAGAAAAAAGATATCAACACTTTAATTTTTTCACGTTTAACATTGAGCCTTATGGAAAAACACGCTAAATTTGATATAATACAAAAAGTTGCCGTCAGATTTTAATGAAAACACTTCGAGCTGCAAGTTTAATATTCGGGCAACATTTTGGGCACTTGACCGTAAAGATCAACAGACTGTGACGAGAATAATAAGCAAATAAACATCGGAAAATATCGTCTCTCTCTCTTTCTCTCTAATCGACATCATACCACGCGTCTTTGTCACACACAGGTACTACGTAACTCATTTGGAGATGGTATAGCTTTAGGCTTGCTTTGACTCTTACGGTTTGTGCGTTACTACCTTAAGGGCGCAGCATTTTTTCGCGTCAACGAGTCCATTGCTCTTAGTTACTCACCTCAGGAGCAAATCACCAGGCTCGCCATCGAGATGTGGCTCTCCTTCCGCTATGAATTTCGTTTCTTGACCATCTATCATTCCAGGCTCTACTTCCGCCTCCAAAGTTCTCTCCTCATTCACGAGCTTGATATTCGGACACTCCGAACATACGGCCTGCTGTGTGATCTGGAATCTTCCATTGCCAACGTTGCGCGTTACCAATTCCTGTCTACAGTTACACTTGCGTGTGCCGCTAGTGGGTTTCATAACCAGTTTATTTCTCGTTAACTGCGGTACATGAAAAAAATTTAAAAAATCATAATTATCATCGAATCAACGATCGCAGCTGATAAATGAATGACATTCGTGATGAATCGATCGAAGTACCTCAATGAAGCTGCCGGTATACAATTCTTCTAGCGATACATGGAGTTCCATCACAATATCGGCGCCTCGCGGAGTTTCGTGCTGATTCTGCTGTTCGCCGCCAAAGTGAAACCCAAAATCACCGAAGAAACTTGCGAAAGGATCCGCATTGTTCATCATGCCGTCCTTCTTCAGACATTCCTCGCCGCATTTGTCGTACATCTCACGTTTTTGAGGGTCCGAGAGTACCTCGTACGCAGCTCCGAGATCGTGAAACTTTTGCGACGCTTCAGGGTCGTCCGGATTCTTGTCCGGATGCAAATCCCTTGCCATTCTTCTGTAAGCTTTCTTCACCGCGTGTGTGTTTGCGCTTTTCGATAAGCCGAGAATTTTGTAGAAATCTCGACTGCGAAAGAACAATCATCATGAATTATTTGATGCAAAACTGCATAATATAGAATTTGAGGATATCTTTCAAGTGGAAAGCAATTTTTTCGATAATGAATCGTTTTTAGTCACAGTACTGTACAACAATTAATCAAATAATCTCCAATAGACGAATTTGGGATAGGAAGTTCAGTTACTCTACAACCCGAACACATTTGACATTGCATTAAGATCAGCGACGCAGTCCGTGAAACCGTTCTGTACCCTGGTCTGCCAAAAGTGTAAATTAACATTTTTTAAGATAAACATTCAGAAAATAGAAACCAAGAACTATAAACTAATTAGTACCATCGTTTCGGGCACAAAGCAAAACTTATAATTCGATTCTCGGTTGATAAGAGAGCATGACTACCAAGAGTGTTGACGCTTATTGAGGTTAGTACTGATAACATGTGAAAAAATTATTATTTTTCTTTAATGCTCATAAAAACAGAAGATCTAAGAAAAATTTACTTACCCGGCTAACGATAATACCACACATATCGTTAAATTAACGAACAAAACCCAGAAAAATCTTGATGCTGCCATTCTAGCAGACGTCTTAACAAGCTTCACTAGTCGGATCGTGGGTGACTGTGATTGGTACGCGCTTTCCAATAGAAATGCCGCGCGCACATCTGATAATAGCCAGAATAGCACGCCCCCTGTATTCGTTCAAATTGAACGTCACAGATGAGTGGAGAGATCGCCAGTGCCGTGTTAAGATTTTATAACCTGGGCCGCCGGATTTGTTGAGCACGAATCAACGATGGATCGTAATAACTTAGTACTGGACGATTCCGCTCAGATGTCGTGGCGATCGCTTCAAAATAACGGGTGGCACCAGAGATTAGTAGAGAGGTCTCCAGTGAGGCAGAGCAGAGATGAGTTGCGGGATGTCTGATGGAGGCCTTTTTAGTGGTTACGATGGAAGACCGTGCGAACCTGGTGGCGAAATTCGAAACTCCGAGATGCCCGTAGGTGCTGATGATGCTCAACCAAGCAATCTAGGGCGCTCGTCGGACTGAGCTCGCGCGCATCAGCACCTACGGGCATCTCGGAGTTTCGAATTTAGCCACCAGGTTCGCACGGTCTTCCATCGCAACCACTAAAAAGGTCTCCATCAGACATCTCCCAACTCATCTCTGAAATCTGGCAGCTCTGATCTCTGCTACTACTCTAGTCTAGGTCTAGCTCGCAAAATCGCTGCTCTGTAAATCGGAAGCACGTGAATACGAAACTTACGTAGTACGTCGAATTCACCGGAAGCACATCGAAACTGTCAAGTATCAATCAGCTGTGTAATCAGCTGTGTTGTCTCACCTACAAAACAATGAAACCAACCTAGATTCCGGAGTGAAAAAAAAAACAACGAACACTGAACAATACATTTTTCCTAAATTCTCAAAATTCTTATTTTAACAAAAATTATTTTCCGTTTGTTTCGTTACCGCGTTAATTCTTCGTCCAGGACGTGATGATCGATATGCTACGTGATTTCGTAAATTCACAAGTCAACAATGTGTCTTCGTTACATTGTCACAAGCAGATTTCGAAAATGGAAATTTTCCGTCATAGTAGGGGCTATAATGTTTTTGGTTATGTTGCGAGCAATTTCGATGGCTCTGAGACCGGCTGTTTTGCCTCTGACAGAACTTGACAAGTGTCCGGCCTGTTACGGACGATCAATTTGTCACGAAATAACGAAGGGAAACGTCAAGATCACACCCTTCGGCGTTTACTCCGCTCTGGCGCATTTGGTCGGAACTAAAAATGTTTTCTTCGGCACCCTGGGACAGACCAGGGTGGTTTTGAAAAAATTGGCTCACAGTTACGAATTGAGAGCGTTCGACGATATGATTTGCGCCAACAAGAGTCTGGCTTTCATGTGTCCGAGAAACAGGGCGGCCAGGAAGTCCAAGGGAAGCGTCGATTTTCATTCGCACATTGCAAACATCATTACGTCGAGCTTTATGGAACCGGACGCCAGCAGTCTTCGCCTGTGCCCCAGCGCCAGACACATCGACAAGCTGTTTGAAAATGTTTATGCCAATGATAAGGATTACAAGCAAGCTTATCACTGGACTCTGATAAATATCAATCCGGAGCCCCTCGTCCTTCAGGTACATTGTTTGGAAAAATTTTAAGTCCAACATTTTTTTTACATATTTATGTTTTAAAGTTTATAACTATTGATACTTGCGGAGAGCTTCTTATAATATGCCACACTTTAATGGACCATGCCTCGTACACCATTTTATGGTATTTCCAGTTTTCACGAGGATTTTTTTTCAAATTATACAAATAGATTTTGCCAGCTGAGGAAGGCTGGCCTGTACCCAAGTATCTGGGAGCCTGTGGCAGGCTAATTATCCAGGAATACGTGGGCTTTCCATTGACTTCCTATTACTACGAGCCATGGATACTGCGAGCTAAAATAGCATCCAGTCTACTGGCTGCCGCACGAATGTTGACTTTTCGTAATCCTGATTTTGGTTTCTATTTGACCGACTTGTCGCCCGATAACATTGCCATTACTCCCGATAACGAAGCAAAATTCATCGACCTCGAAAACATAATTGTGGTAGACAAAAATATCCCCGCCAAAGGTATTTGACATTAACAACTGTCATTATTTAAAATTGTCAAAGTCTACTGAAATTATAAATTTATTTTCAACGAACACATGGATTATTTTATATTAATCGGAATCAGCATGAATTTTACATAATTGAGTAGTTGCTTTTTCATTCGTTCGATTGATTATCATGAAAAAATTTCAGAACGATCAAACACTTGGAGTCAGATCCAAGCCAATGAAGAAACAATCGAATGTCGAAATTGTTTAGCGTTTACTCCTATTGAAATCTGCAATCATCAATTGAGCGATCACAATTATTATGCGATATGTCAGGTCAGTATTGAAAATTCAACATATATTGCAGAATAATAGTCATAAATTTATTCAGAAATGTTCATCTGAAGATTTTTTTTTTGCAGCACATTCTGTCAGACAAAACGAGCGCTACCTCGTTTCCGGGTGGATTCTTGCATAGCGTTCCAGCAGATATACTCGAAACGTATACAGATCTGATTCACATATTAGATCAATGTGCGGTACCCATTTTTCTTCCTTACAGGCGAATAAGTTTTGGTGATGAACTCAAAAATATTTTGGACAAAATTGTCAAGGATACTGGATAAAGATTTTTCCAAATAATATTTCAGCATTTTTTTTTCTCTTGTATTCACGAGTGAGAAATATGTGTGTGTGTGTGAAATAATAATAGGGTAACTTTAAGTAAACTCTGGCGTTGTTATTTATCAACGGTTCATTAGGCTGTATGAATGAACGTAACAACATGCTGGGTTGAAGTCAGGATCTGAGTAAAGTCTCAGGGCTTGTGGGTGAAGATGAAACGAAAGACACGAGTGGAGACCAGTCTCGTGTATTCTTATTTTATTGTGCTATCTATAGAGTCGTTTGCTGCGCACTCGGTCGACTTGTGGACAACATTGTGATATCGTTTGTGCTGAAATGCCGGACATAGTGTGAAATTATGTCGCATTGAAGTGACTGATAATTTCTGCATTGAGACATTTATTTGTGTTAGCTGATATTTCAAAGTTTGTTATTAATGTGTTCTCGATCGAGCGATTGAACTTGCGCTCGATTCAACCGTCGATACAGATGATGCATACTAGTGGTAATGCATTTAAGGGGAACGCCACTCTAGAGATTAAAATAAATACACTAATTTTGAGACTTTTTTATAACAATACAGTACATGCGATACAAAATCTGTTTGAAGGTCTTTATTGAATATACTTTGAAGATAGTTGACAATTAAAAAAATATGTTATTTTAAAAAAAATTGCGACGCCAGAGCTCAGCCAAAGGTACTGAAAAATTTGTCAGTTATTTGTCTGGCCAATTTGAAAAGTGTAGTTTCGAGATAAACGCGTTTCAAGTTTTACGTAGAATTATTTGATCCAAATGTCATAATTAGCTCTTGCCTGTGATTGCTGCGTCATACAATTGTCGTTCAATATCAAAATTCTTCCGATCTTCTTCCTTCTCGTATATCTTACAATTCTCCAGCTAATCAGCTCGTTAAATTATTTTCTGAAGTACCGGTGCGGCGACACAACAAAACCCATTGAAGTGGACGCAGATCGCGCTAAGAAGGAGCTTAGCCATGGTACCCGAAATAATCAATAAAAATTTTCCCCCTTTCGTAAAAATTATTGTTGTATCTTATTTTTGAGGCCTTAAAACATAATTTCAGAAAAAAAAAATTGTTCATTTTTGAAAATTTTAGAGTCGCGTTACCCCTTACATTCGCAACAACATCAAGTCAAAATCATGGATGGGAAGGATTCTGGAGTATTTATAATTTGAAAAAAAAAAAAGAAAAAAAACATTTTATTGTTACCAAAAATGGCACATCCAAAAAAGATGTATTACATCCTCACACCTACAAGATATATCACAAATTCATTTACATAAATAAAATATTATCGTATCTTTTGTCCGCCAGTATATTGTAAAATCACGTCGACGGATAAACAAAAATGACTCCGATTTTCGCGATTGAAAAAAAAAAAAAAAAAAAAAAACGTGAAAATATCATAGCCACTATCTCGTTTTGTCGTTTTGTAACTTATCATCAGTCAATTTCTTAGTCGTTGTCAAACGATATTCATAAGTACTTCGGTAAATTCAGAAACGCATAACGTTGTAAATCCTGCGTTGAATTTTCGATACATCTTGTTATGTACCATTTATTGATCGAGGCGTTTCGTTACGTATTGTCCAACGAAATCGACAATTTTCTGCACTTCTCTTGCAATTGTGTCAGCCTGACTCGCAGTTCACGTATCTCTTCGTCCTTCTTTACATTATCTTCCTTCAATTTTGCTATCATTGAATCTTTGTCCTCGCTCAAATTTTGCAACAATTCGGTCGTCGTAGGTCGGCTCTTCGGGTCTTCCTGAACTAACTGACTCACTATCTGTGCCTGGATAACAGTTGAAATACATTTTTAACGTTTTTTCCGTCATATTTACACAACAATGATAAATTAAAAAAAAGAAAAATCGACAAATTCAAGTGAGTGTTGGGCATTAAATAAAAACTTGATGTTTTTTGCACTTTGGAAATGTTGTAATCTAAATATTGTATGGTGAAAAATGAGCGTAATTCGATAAACATTTACACAATGAATAGAATAGTAAAGAACGAAAAAAAAAAAAAATGAATAAATAGAAAAATATACGCACCCACTTGGGATGATTCGTAGCCAGTGCTGTAGGTATTTGTCCAGATTTCAAAGCATCAATTACTCTGCTTCTTTCCATGTGGGTTTTCATGGGAACCAACAGTTCCAACATCACTATACCCAGACTATAAACGTCGCTCTGTAACAACAGAAACAATAATCATAGAAAAAAAAATACATGTACCTGACAATACTTGCGACTCCAGACGGATATTCATCATGTGTGTCGATTACTCTGTGTATAGATTTGACAATTATAAGAAAGAAAAAGAAACAAATAAAAAACAAAAGTTTAAAAAAAAAAAATAATAATACTTTTGGATCACAATTGCCATTCAATTGCTCCGGTGCAGCGTAAGTCGGTGTGCCGAGTCCGGAGTGATGGTTCTCTCTCTGAAGAGGACACGCCAATCCAAAATCGCCCAACTGAACTTGCAGGTTCACCGAAGTCGAGATAAAAATATTTTTCGGCTTTATGTCGTGATGAACTATTCCGCACGAGTGTATGTACTCCAAACCGCTGAGTATCTGCGTGATTATTTGCCCGACAACCTGAATCGGCGTTGCCTCGATTCTCTCGTCCATCCACTGACGCAGGGTTTGATCGCACAGAGCCATTTGAATATAAAGAGTTGCGTATTGTTGAAGCTACAAAAAAAAACAGGAAAAAAAAAAGATTTTTAATCAATCGTTTTCAGACGAAAAATCCGTGTGATTTAAATCATCAATGGTGTCATTGCGAAATGTTATCTTGGGTAGGGCTCGCAATTCAGAATGAGCGTTGTTCAGACGGGCCAAAATTCCGAACGCGCAATGCTTCTAACGACAATGTTACGAACGGTCGCGGCGCAGAATGAAATTGTTTCGAATCGTCAAAATTTCGAATCGCATTGTAGCCTACGTACAATATTCCGAACGTCTACCAGTCGCCGCGGTTTTCAATATTTCCCCACTTTCGAGCTTTCCCACGCGTAAATTATGAGTTAGATATATGCCATTACTGAATTTTCTATAGGAAATTTAATTCTCTACAAGATTGTTTATGTAAACTTTTGGTCTATATAGCATTGTTTATCTAGCGTTTGAACAGGAAAAAATAAAACGATAAGAAAATCGATGGATTTTTACCTACCTGTCAAGACGCTGGTTAAACAACGCTAGATAGACCAAAAGTTCACATCGACAATGTTGTAGAAAATTGAATTTCCTATAAAAAGTCAGTGACAGCATAAATCTAACTGTGATAATTTACGCTTATTTTTAAATTAGCGATAATATAAAAAAATGAAAAACCGACGCGGTTTTCAACATTTCCTGACATTTGAGTTTTCCCACACGTACATTATCACAAATAGATATATGCCGTCAGTGACTTTTTTATAGGAAATTCAATTCTCTACAACATTGTTTGTGTGAACTTTTGGTCTATATAGCGTTGTTTACACAGCGTTTTGACGAGAACATAAAAATGCACCGATTTTCTTATCGTTTTATTTTATTTTTTTTTGTCCACACGCTGGATAAACAACGCTATATAGACCAAAAGTTCACATAATCAATGTTGTAGAGAATAAAATTTCCTATAAAAAAATCGTTGACGGCATGTATCTAACTTTGATAATTTATGCGTGGGAAAGCTCGGAAGTCGGGAAATGTTGAAAACCACGGCAACTGGTAGGCGTTCGGAATATCCGTACGTAGGCTACAATGCGATTTGAAATTTTTTATAGGAAACTACTTTTTATAGTCCTACTTTTATAGGACTGTTCGTAACATTTTCGTTCGAAGCATTGCGCGTTCGAAATTTTGGCCTTCATGAACATTCCTCATTCTGAATTTCGAGCCCACCCGCTATTTTCACGACCAAATAATACACAAACCGTGGACGCAGACGAATTATATTGAATAATTTGACGCTCATTGATGGCATCGTCCCACGAGTCGCTATGTTCATGATCTTCAGAGCAATTTATCTCGTCCACGTAACTCGATTCACCGTCTTTGCTGTTAACATCGTTTATTCGACTGTCCTGCGTGTCATTGCGAAACGACACGACATCCGAGCATTCATCCTCAACAATCCTAGAACTAGATCTTTCAGATATTCTTTCACCTATAATATTCGTCGTACAATTCAATTGATGAAAACGTTCGTTGATGATATCGTTGCTTAACGCATAACCATCGCCACTCGTGTAACAGTCATTCCGACGATTATTCTCGATGGATACATACATACCAGTTTTGCATGCCACATTTTCCGAAGAACTTGATCCATCATTATCACCCGGACGGTCACTCTCACTCGGACGCGACACGTTCACATTGGCCGAAAATTTTCTATTCTTATTGTCTCTACGATTACGATGGGTTCGTGAATTTCCACGTTCTTTGTCGCTGTCTCTCGACACACTCGAATTAGCGCGATTTCGACTGTCGGGTTTGGGCAAACTCGGAACGAAAGTTGACGGAAATTCCGTTTCTATCCAAGCGCCTTTGTACGAAACTATGTTGGTGTGATTCAATCGCGCTATTGTCTTTACTTCCTCGAGATGTTGCATTATCGTTTTCACACGGCCCGAACGCACGGAAATTTTTTTTATCGCATACTCGTGACCGTCCAGACGATGCAGAGCCCGGTAAACGTTGCCGAATGCTCCGGCGTCTATGAATCCGATCTCTTTGAACTCGCGTCTGTATCGCGAACATTCGGCCATGAAACAACTGGCAGAAAATATAAGAATTAAAAATTAATTATACGAGAAAGAACAGCTAATGTTGGATTTGATATAAATTTTGATAAAATTCTGTACATTAACTGCATTAAAAAATGTTGTGATCGTAGAAAAAGATTTGAAATATGGTCAGTGTTGTTCGAAAAATCATTTCGTTGATGGCAAATTTTTTTCAGTGCAATTTAAAGCTGCCTGGGTGAATTTTATCCAGTGTGACTGAAGCGAGTTGAACAAAATAATCATCCAAATTTTCTAAGCTAGCAGTAGAACACGTTTTAGAATATCGATGACCCGCTAGAGCTGATCAAACATAAGCGGAACCAATTCTTTCGTATTAGATAGATTTTATGATCATGGAAAAAAATGTTAACGATTGCACGTAATTCTGTAGCATCGATGGAATAACGAGGAAGAACCGAAATTAGTCTGAAGCCGCTCATACTTGGGAACTTGAAGCGGACTTTCGCTGCCGGTCGATGCACGAGCTATGGTTACCAGCTTGTAGAGGGCAATTTGGTACTGTCCTCGCATTATCTCAAATTCTATCAAATTGTACGATCCGTCAATGAGTTTCATTTCGTGGAGTCTGTCGCATATCGCTGAGAACAATAAAAATCAGTTATAGTTGCCGTTGCATTAGTCGCAATAACATCGGATATCGGAGTTGTGAATTGTGAATACGATTCTACAATTTACCAAAGTAGAGTTTGTTCCTTCTGTCCTGATCTCCCTCGAACATCGTACACAGCTGCTTAATGAGTGATTCTATCAATAAACTAGTGGACGGCCCTACTCTACCAACTATGTGGCCACCGCTCTGCACCTCTGGGTCGTCCATGCAACGAGTGCTCCAAGACTGATTTCCTACACATAGGTACATCAAAATTGTTCAAATCAATTGAAAGTAATCGTAGATTTGGGTTTTGAGATTTTTGTCAAAATTTGTAAGAACCATTTTGTATCATCTCCCTTTTGTTTGAGCAATGAAGACTCTTATCTACCGCCAGTCTGTGACAATCTCAAAACATGATACTGCAAAATTTCATTGGCGGAAAACATCTCAAATTTGAATTGTAAATAAAGATGTAATCGTGATTGTTAAAATTGGTACCAATACCAACACAGTTTACAAGAATCATTCGCAAAATCAATACAATTTACCAACCCTACTGATTTAATGGAAAAAATAACAAAAATTTCAAATTTCATACACATTTTATGAGATAAGTGTTACAATGACTGAATACATTAATTTGTCAAAATTCCTATAGTTTAATAAGTAAAGTTGCATTTCAGCAGCTACATCATTGATTGGATCGTAATATTTTCAAAAAAAATTAATCATGTAACAAAAATTCGTAATTCACGGTGAAATCGAAATAATCGAAAATTCAAAATTCCGCGGGTGAAAAAGTTAGGTTAGACTGACAAACCTTTGTCAAATGTCGTTACAGTCGATAGAGCTGACCAAGGATTATTTTTTGACATATTTTCTGACATTTCGTGACAATTAACGTGACAGTTTGACTGTAAAAAAAACGACGACAATACGACTAAGCTGACAACTTAGCACTGCGAGTGTTGCACTGGTATTGGAAAACCGCCATACAGTTACAGCTTCGTGCAACTGTCCATATGTATGCATACAGCATGTATATAAATATATACGACATGCCTTGAGCTCAGGGACAAGTTCGAACGGTCCGAAACCCCAGCTTTCGAAGCTTCTAGAAAGATTCGAGTTTTAGCTGTGATGGCAGAATTATCATGCAAATATAATAATGATAAAGCAATCGCTGTATAAATGTATTTATTCAATCCAATCCATTGGGATTTATTATCCTTCGAAGTGATTGGAGATGAATAATTATGATACAAATAAATTTAGCAGTCGATAAGGTAGAGGCCGCTTATGACATTATTTTCACATCCTAGTTGAAACAATCAATTGATCTTCAAAAATTCGAATGAATCTATCGTTCAACTTATCGTAATTCTGCGATACAATTCTATTCTTTTCAATCACAGAGCATAAATTGTGAATCCTTAGACATAATTAATGTAACATACATCCAAGTAAATTTGAACAAGCCCGCCAAATTTGGAACATTTGGGCGCGTCTCGATGACTCTGATCGTCGCTCACATGGAAATTGTAACGACTGCTTATCGGCCTTGGTCTTTCAGGTTATGTTCCATTCGTGTTGACGATCATTGTACCTTAGATTTACCGTATAAAATCGTATAACAAATTTTCATAGGAATAAACAATAGATTAAGTTTCATTAAAATGTCAGTTAGTAAGTTTGGACGAGAGTTCGGGTTGACAATGTTGAAATCATTGCCTCGCGTGAGCCTTGGCAATTTACGAGCTGATCCCGGTACAAGGGCTAAGGTAATTAATTTCGTATTTGAAGAAATTTCGTATTTAATGAGTGAATATCAATTTTTAAAACGTGTTGAAAGATTTTTCATTTTTCTTGTCAATAAGGTTATGTCGTAAGAGACGAATATATATTTTTTTCTTCCTAGACCAGAAGAGGCAGAGGACAACACGGTGGCGATAAGCACGGCGCTGGTAACAAAGGTTCGGGTCAGCGAATGAATTTCATGAGACCCGGTTACGAGACCGGCAACACTCCCTTCTACTTGAGATTCGGTCTCGAACCTTACTACAAAGGCCAGCAGTACGTTGAAAAAAAAAAGAACAGCATTAAATTTAAATCTTATAGATGATATATCTAGTTTTTGGAAATCATACATTTTTTTCTTCAATTACAGCTTACGCAGGCAGTATCCGCCACTGTCGTTGCAACAGCTGCAGATGCTGATAGATACTAATAGGCTCGACACAACAAAACCCATAGATCTCACTGCTCTGTTGAACACCGGTGTTTACACCATGCAACCAGATCACAAGCACGCAGGCGTTCATCTTACCGATGAGGTAGTTCGGACTGCGTAGTATTGTCTCTTTGAGTTATCAAATTAATTTACATTTTTTCTTATTCATTTGCCATATTGTGCTACAGTTCAACTAACCAGTTATGAAGCTTTAAACGAGTTGCTAAATTCAATATAAGCTAATATTGGCAGATTTATATTTTCAGTTCCAAACTGTAGATCGTCGTTTGAAACAGAATATTATCGCTATATTGCACTCAATGTGGAACATTATTAGATATGCAATGGATTTTCGATAACTTCAGACTGCGGGTCAATAACTAACTCTGTTTCTATATCGCCTAGAAAAAGAAATATTCCGAGCCAATGATAATTTCTATCACTGTTATAATTTCTATCCGGAATGATATCAGATTTTTCAGAAAATCCGGAAATGTTTGATGTGTAAAATATTTTTGAGAGTAAAAAATGTTGCCATATTTTTTCAAGGGTGCCGAATGCTTTGAGGCAAAAATAAATATAGAGGTTCAGTGGGCGACCGAGCCTGTGATCGCAGCGATAGAGAAACACGGAGGAACCATAACAACGGCGTTTTACGACGTTCACAGTCTTCATTGTATAATGGACACGGAGAAATTTTTCAGAAAGGGTGAGTCTCGTGCTTCTGCTATAATCCGTAAACAACAAGAAAATCTGTACTCGGATATCATGAATTTTTTTAATTAAAATTTTTAAGGCGTCCCTATTCCCCGACGAATGATGCCACCCGTCGATTGTCTGGAATACTATTCCAGCGCGGCGACACGAGGATACCTGGCCGATCCGGAAAAAGTATCGTACGAGCGTTTGGTGTTGTCACAAAAGTACGGATACATATTGCCCAGGATCGAGGACGATCCGGATTTCAAATTGTTGACCGTACGAAAGGATCCCCGTCAAATATTCTACGGTCTCGAGCCCGGTTGGGTCATCAGTCTCGCGGACAAAGCCATACTCAAACCAAAGGCCGATTATCTCAAAGAATTTTATTCGAGTTAATTTTTTATTAATTATTATTTGCAGCCAACAAAAAATAAACGATGATTATTAGAATTAACTTAACAATATACCGAATTATTTCCAAACGTTTCCAAGCGTATTGCTCTTTTTTTTTTACGCACACCAATTGCATCTCGATGGCTAATCAATTTATTTCTATCACATCGTTAAGTCGCGAACCGGTCAGTTTTTTTTTTCTCATTTTTTTCGGATGATTCTCATTGCACCATCGTCTGCTTTAACCGTACAGTCGCGTAACTCGCGGGACGTAACAACATCATATAGTTAAATTCGTGAACGAAAACATGTAAGAGACGACAATTTTTTCGATTTTCAATTTTTTTATTTATCGAGCCGATTGACGGCAAACAAAGTCTAAGCGCTAATAGTTGACGAATAATAAATAACGAAAATTAACACGAACGGATTTTGACAAATTTACAATTCGGAAGACGTGTACACAGGTAATGACGCTACGAGAGTTTCTTTATTGAAATTTTATAAAAAATTATGAAATTCAGGACTCGGGTTTGGTTTCTCAATTTTTTTCGAGATTTGGGAAAATAAGTAATTCGCTACATTGATGAAGTGTACCGCGATTCAAACGTCTTCCGAATGTTAAAATATAAGAACGATTGTGTCCCGATGATTGGGCTTTCGTACTTTGATTTTACACGTTATAAAAAATATATATATATATATGTATATAACAAAACATCGACGATTTGTTTCTACTTTAACGCTAAGTCGTACCAAAGTTTGTCTCTCTTGAGAACGTTGATTATCATTTCTTGGCTGAGGGTCCAAAGTCTAGCGGCTAAAGTCGCGTCCTGAGCGGCATTCGATGGCTCGCAGCGGTAACAATTGTTGAAATAAACACCGGTTGCTCCTTCCAATTCCGGAGCCGAGGCGCAAAATACCTGAGTGCTCGCTGCTTGTTGCTGGAAAATAATTTTTTTTTTTATTTCGCATTTTATTCGATGAGAATTGCATGGAAATCGTGACGAATAAAATTAATGAAAAAAAAAAAATAATAATAATAAAAAAATGAGTGTGTTATTACAAGCGACTTTGTGAAGGGTCGGACGAGGGTAAAGAGAAATCGATACATCCAGGAATAACGAGACAAGTTCGAAGAGACCATGTTTCCCGGATGGCAACTAAACACGCTGACCGATGGCCATCGCCTTGCCAATTCTTGGGCGAAAAGCATGTTGCACAATTTTGAATCGTTATAAGCACCCATGGACCAGTATTTGTAGGCCGGCGGTGAAAGGGTTAAAGGATGAATATCCTCAGCCGTTTGTAGAGATGAAAATCTGAAAGTCAATTTGATTGATGAAATAATTGTTTATTCATAATTATTAATTTAAATATAAATTTGTTCATTGTTCAATTGTCACCTGTGCGACTCACTGGCTACCACTACGATTCTGGAATTTCCACAACTGCGTAATGGATGCTCCAGGAGCAACGTGAGGTAATAGTGCGACAAATGATTCACTTGAAAAGTTGTTTCGTAACCGTCTTGCGTCAGAGTGTAAGGCAGAGCAAACACTCCGGCATTTAAAATCAATATGTGAAGCGTCCTGCGGATATAAAAAAATTTGGGCTTTTGAACTGATGGCGAAGATAATTTTTGGATTGGTAAATTAGGACCTATGGATGATTAATCGAAAATAATCATTGGTTCAAAAATACTTGGTTTCTTAATATTCAAAATGAAACGTGATTGAGATATTCACTGGATACAATTTACCTGTACTTCTGTTTGAATTTTTCCGAAGCTTCCCTAACACTGTGCAAAGATGACAAATCCAATTCCAACGTGTCGCAGCAAATATTTTCTCTCTCGTCCTGTATTTTCTGCGCAGCTTCCTGAGCTTTTTTCAAATCCCTACAAGCCATTATAACATTGCATCCGTGAAAAGCTAAAGATCTGGCAGTCTCGAAACCTTGAAAGAAAAAATTAAAGGTTAGAAAGCATTATCGGAGACTTATCTGAAGATTTTACACAAACGAATGTAACACCGGTGTCGTACCAATGCCTGTATTGGCTCCTGTGACGAGAGCCAATTTCCCTCGCAAATCTCTGCCGTGAAGCACCGCCAATGCCGTGCTACTGCCATCGAAACGTTGTCGCAGCGACTGCGACGGTTCTCTGTACTCTGTGGCAAATGCCAAACGAGGATCGGTGTAAGTGGTAGTGCGATGCATGTGATCGACGAATATCACCTTTCCATCTTCGGACACACACTTTTCCCAACCCGATGGTAATTCTGCAATCGCAAATCTACAATAATCCACGTAGATTGTACAAACAACCAAAAATTATATGTCGTCTATAATTTTATGGAAAAGACTAAATTTACTCAGTCGTTAGATAATTTTGTATCAATCTATACGTTAAAACAATCAATTTTAATCTTAATAATGCGTACGCAATGTTTTTACCTCCTTGGACAATCTTTTTGCGTCCGGTGCGAGGATGCGTCCACTGCGAGCCTTTGGTAAAATGGCTAAAGAGAAAAATAATATTTCATCAATATTCAATGGATGCAATCATTCGGTACCAGAATTTTTCTTAACGCAAAACGCGGATGTGGCAGACGATTGGGAAAGTTTTCTGGCACTATTTTTTTTTTTTTTTTTTTTTTTTTGGGTATTTTCACCGGACGGTACGTGGTTGTTAACCTCTATTAGTTGCAACAGGTAAGGTCAACAAAACTCACGAGCTACGAGATTCGCGAATGATTGCACGTTGTGCACTCGATGGAAACTTACTTTACATAATATACATTTCCGTCGAGTGTCGCACGTTCCTCCCACCCGGGCGGTAATTCATCCTCGCTGTCAGAATCATTCAAAACATTCACCATCTTTGATATGTCTACCAACCCACATTGTGGTTGAGATATCAATAGCACATCTCCTGGACGGGGTGGACAACAATCTGAAAAGATAATTTGCTTCAAATAAGTTCCGTGCAAACGTTCGAAAGTTCGATCGTTTGTTGCAACTGATTATTGGGTGTCGATCGATCATTCGAAATAATTCATTACGCCGGTATCGATTATTCGCTGAAAAAATGTTATCATTTCATCGAAAATAAATGGAAAAATGATTTTTATTAGAAAATAAAACGATATTTTCGAATTAATAATCAATGATCATTTATTTTTATTTATAGCAATTGGATTTCTTATTTTTACTGTAATTTCGTGTTATGTTGGTAACGAGATGTCGTTGACGCTGATTGGAGCAATGCAGTTTGGTCAATGTTTCATAATCTATAGCAGAGATGGGCATCCATTGAATGAAAATGTATTTCAAATACTTTTTCGAACAAATAACTATGATTGATTATCATGAAAGAATCAATATTTTTACATTTTTGCAAAAATGCTATGGTCAATTTACGTAAATTATTATTATCCAATGAATGTATATATTTAATAAATCTGATACAATTCATTATCATTTGGTCCGGAAAGTATTTGAAATGCATTTTTATTGGATGAATGCCCATCTTTGATCTATAGCTGGGTTGGATAAGGAAAATGGCCATGGATGTGGAAAAATTTGGACGGAGCCTTGAACCTGGGATTAATTAAGTCTGAGAGCCAGGGGAAATAAGCGACCGAGTGACTGATCTCACGGATATGACAAACCAAGATGGCGTCGACAGATTCCATTAATATATTCAGCCGATTAATTAACGATCTAACAAACATTTGTATGATCAAATTCGTGTCCATCTATAACGATCGTGCATGAATTTCACTCAAAATTGCATCGATAACATATTTCTTTTTTTTATTGCAGAAATCGATTTTTGAAACTTGCAGTCTTGAGAATAATCTTTCCAAAAGTTATTCGCGTATTTAAAGAATTATCATAGTTATCAAGATTTGAAGAAGCATGAGCAATATGCTATCGAGACAGCATGGAAAATTTTAAACGCATTTTTCTCGGAACTGCGTTTTTGCAATACCCTAGCAGGTTCGCACACCGAAAAAAGCACCGAAAAAACAAAGGCTGCATGGCCACCGAAAAAGCACCGGTGAGCACTGAGTGCTTTTCTAACGTTTAAATCACCAAATTTTGATCAAAAGCACTGAAAAAGCACCGGAAATTTTAGTGTTGGAGCCATACCAGTGCCAAAAAGCACGACACTGGTGTGGTTCCGACACTACATTTTTTTGGTGCTTTTTCAGTGCTTTTGACCAACATTTAAATTTGGAGGACCTATTGAGACCACAATCTTTCTATCGTCTGAACTAGGAAAAACTTCCTTATTTGGATATTACGATTTCTAGGGAAATAATACGACTTAAATATAGTAAATAATACGAAAATATTTTCGCAATAGTTCCACCATTTTGTCAAATTGTTTTTATTTTTCAAATACGATCCTAGTTCAGACGATAGTGACTCGTCTTCCGGATATGAACATCTCTGATTTTTGTTCTCCAGATCATCGGAACATCGGCAATCTTGGCCCACATAGATAAACAACAATCCTTCGGCGTATAGCTTGTAACATATCCTAAGAATTCAATACCTTATTACAAGAAAATGCCTGCATGCACTAATAGTATCGATAAACATATTCACCAAGTTCACATTGCAATAAAATGAAAAAAAATGCTTTAAAAAAAATCCTGAAAATTCGCCTGAAAAGGCCAAAACAACAGGCAACTCTTCCCTCAACGCTGAAATGTTCATTACGATATAACAAACGGAATATGATCTTACAATTGCTTACAAAATCGCTCAAATTAGTCCAGCAAACAATCGCAAACGACAAATAAACGATCAGAGAAGAGTATCGTATACAATTTTATGTCACAACGTGTGTAAAGGGGGATTTACCCACGCTTCGCGTGGGTAAAACCGCATTTTACGCACGGCGTGTCATGAAAAAAAAAACGTTTGCTCCGTTATGTCTTCTGGCATCGGACTTCATTTCGTTCCCATGCACCACTAGCGCCGTGTGCGTCCAAATCTGAAAACAAAACTTTTCGCATTCTTGGGGACTGTCCACCGGGAAATTCGTTCAGCTGGTTCATACGGTTCATACTTCTTGGCATTCTTTGTCATCCACGGCCTCTGGTGTTCTCTCGCGCAAGCGTTAACGTCGCGAAGTTAGTCGCGAACCGCACCCGCAGTGTCTCATCGTTTGCTCCGGGCAATCGATATTATCGCGAAATCGATTACGCACTTTAGTGTGTCCCTGTCCCTGTCAAATGGATAATGGCAGCAGCGACGGCGATTGAGACGATGTCGCAGAGCAATGGGTTTCAGTCGAAAAAGAAAGAGGATGTCGATAATAAAGACAATCTGTGGTACGTTTGAAAATTTCGAACGTTCTGAATTTAAGAAAAAAAAAAACAAGAGAAAAAAAAAATATCAAACGAACATTCGCAAGGAATTTCGCTGCTTGTGCTACGGTTGTGTTTGTCAATCGCGACTCTGTTAACACCTACGTATCCCGAATATTACATCGCATGCGTGTTAACGAGCGTGCGAAAGACGATCCACGATTTCTTCTTCTTTTTTTTCATTTTTCAAATATTTCGATTTTCGTTTTTTTTTTGTTTGTTTTGTTTTCAGGTCTTCGATTTTGGCTGAGGTACAGAACAGTGGAAACAACAAATTGCCATCGAACAAGAACGTCCTCGTTTTAGGTAATCCGTTAGTTTAGTGACGCATGCAACCGCGATTAAACTAATCGTGCGCCAATGTGTGTGATGTGCATTTTAAGTATGTGCCTCGGAGAATTAACACGTTCGAATGTGTGTCGTCATAATTCAGTCACAATCGTGACATCATCAGAGCAGTTTGTTCGCCCACTCTTCGCATAGTTTGTCGCTCTCGATTAGCAGTTACAAACAACATTTCTTGTCGTCCGGCCGGGATAATTTTGTAGAGCTTCCGATTCATGTTGCGGTGGTCTTTCTGTTAACGTTACGCATTATTGAAGAAGATATGTTCGATATATATATATATATATTTTTTTTTTTTCCTGCAGGTGATAATGAAAGCGGTAAGACCACTCTCATCGCTAAGTTGCAAGGTGTGGAGGATCCGAAAAAAGGTTCCGGACTCGAGTTTGCTTACATCGACGTCCGAGATGATTACAGAGATGGTGAGTTCTGTGAAAAATACTTCGTAGAACAGTTAAATATATGGCGATAAAGTTTTTATTTGCTAGAACTTGCGTCGCGTGGTTAGTTGTGTTTTACTTTCTTTCGTCATTCGTTTTGAATTATTTTTCAATGGAGTTTTGCTTTTTGGATTTCGATTGTGAGATGAAGTTTGAGGTTATATTTAGGAAGAATAGGAGTCTTTTTTTTTTTTATCTGTGGTAGATTATTGTTTGCGATATCTTGGCCGATCAAGACACAAACTCGATTGTACATAGAATTTAATCTACTCTGTACCTCAAGAACTGCCTTATCGCTACTGTCATTGGACATTTTAATCGCACCCATTTTTGTTACCCGTCAGATCAAACGAGATTGTCGGTATGGGTGTTAGACGGAGATCCCGGTCACGCGAATCTCTTAAGATTTGCCCTGAGCCAGGATCGTTTTCCCCATACGCTCGTAATGCTCGTAGCAGCCATGACGACACCTTGGGCGATACTCGACCAGCTTCAAGCTTGGGCCGCCATACTCGGCGATCACATCGACAAGCTGACGTTGGACAACGACACGAGGCAGCGATGCAGACAATTCAGTAAAAAAATGTTTATCCTCAAAACCATTGCGCGTCGAATTTCACAACTGAACTTTACGATGTGTTGATAAACGTTTTAACGCGTTTTACTCGTGCAGATGTGAAGAAATGGCAGGATTACACAGAACCCGGCGACGAACTTGATCCTGGAAGTCCTCTGAGACGCACCAGCCGCAATTTGGACGACGACACCGTCGGCAGTTTGCCGTTGCCGGAGGGAGTACTTACCACCAATTTGGGTCTCGACGTTGTCGTCGTTATCACGAAAACGGATTACATGTCGACTCTCGAGAAAGAACACGATTACAAGTTATTGAAAAAAACAATTATTCCATTCAATTGATTCGTTGAAAAAAAAAAAGAAAAAAAATTTATAACAGAATCGAAATGACTGATAATCTGTAAAATTGCTTCCAACAGAGACGAACATTTCGATTTTATGCAACAATGGATCAGACGATTTTGTCTGCAATACGGTGCTGGATTGTTCTACACATCGGCCAAGGAGGATAAGAACTGTGATTTGCTGTATAAGTACCTTACCCATAGGATCTATAGTTTACCATTTAGGACACCGGCTCTCGTTGTCGAGAAGGATGCTGTACTTATGTGAGTATCGACGTGAAAGTCCCAAATCCACGTACATCACAGGATTATAAAAAGTCTTTAAAAAAAAGTAAACAAATAAATCAATTAAATCAAATTAAAAAACGATAATAACTAAATAAATCTCCCGGTTCGTTGCAGACCCGCTGGCTGGGATAATATGAAGAAAATCAGCATACTTCACGAAAATTTGCAATCGATGAAACCGGACGATTATTATCGTGATGTTATAGCCCAACCTGCGACGAACAGAAAAGTAAGTTTCTCATTGATCCTACAAATTATGTTATTTAGGGTAAGATGGGATTAAATCGCCATTTTTTCACTTTTCACGCTGTGAAACCTGCATTTATTAAAATATTCTCAAACATAATTTTTTTTCTGAAAGTATAAACCTTTAGCTACAAAATTTATCTAGAAAGTTTCGATGTAACTTTTACTTATAATTGAGCACCTCCATTTGAAAAAAAAGTTCAAAGTGGTTTTCTTACCCCACCCGGTGGGGTAATAAAACCACTTCTTTTCGGGACACATTAGAATACGAACTTGTTGTTTCGAGGTTTTTTATCATTTATAACTAATTATGTTAACCGCTCAAAATATTGAAAAAAATAATTTCCAGTATTAATTATCGCTGTGGTCCTGCCTACATTCAACGTAATCATCTCTTTTGACGATCACGTTTGGAGCGACGAGAGGCTACTATTGTTCTGTCGGTTCCTATTTCTTTCCCTAACAACTTGAAAAAAATGCGTTCAGCTTGCTCAGCTGCCGCGAACATTTGTCTTTGCTAGGGAAATAATTATTATTCCCTTGAACGCACTTGAACGTTGCGGGGATGCGTGGCTTTTCTACCCCACCAGTTTCCTGGTTATCAAACCCCACACACACTTTTTATCGCAAAAGTTACGCGATCCGAAAACAAACGTGAAAATCGAAAAATCATTTTGGAATTCGGTTTAATCACGAATTGCTGCTAGAAGAAAACAGTTACCGAGTTTTTTGAAGCCCAATTTTTAGAACTTTGACCAACCGTCAAAAGACAGAAATTTTTTTTCACATCGCTCAAAATGCTTATGTCGCTGTAAAAATAGTAAAAATCCAGATGCGGGAGTCCATCTAAATACAAAAGTTGCGCATTATCGACCACGACTTACCTTATGATCGGCTACTCGTTATATTAATTGGTTCAAATATGAGCCTTAAATGGTTATCTTAACCGCTGGTGATTTAACCCCATCTTACCCTACATTTTTCATCGTTCATCAGATGATTTGACTTATTTTTCAAATTATTATCGTGTGTTGCTCAGTGCGTAGCGCGAGAAGTGGAGGTTCAGGCGGAGGAGGAACAAGCTTTTCTCGCTCGGCAACAAGCCACGTTGTCGGGATTGAGAGATCCTTCGCGTTCGCCAACGACGCGAACCCAGGCAAGCACCGGACCGGTCATGCAGGTTACACACCATTTATATCTCGAGCATGCTGCGTTCGTGTAACAAATAGAAGCAAAAGACTGAGCGATAATAATCAAATGTGTTAACAATGCTCCTCCCATCAATCCATTATTTAATCAATTATTAATCAATTATTATCTATTATCAATTATTTAATCAATCCAAATTATTTAATCAATCCAAATTATTTAATCAATCCAAATTTGATAATCGATCGTTAAAAAAAAATCTGACATTTGTCATAAATATTCGCTAACTGTAAATAATTTTTTTTTAAGACCCTTGTATTGATTTCTTTTTTTTCCCCGAACGTGATAACGATTTTGCGAGGCTTGAGAATGGTCACTGCGATCGTTTGGATTTCCCGTGCTTGTAATTCATGTGTAATTGAATGTTCGATAATGTTTAATTTTCTCATCATCATTTATTTGTTTCAAAGTTCCACGAGCCCGACAATCTCATCGAGCCGTCCACGATGTCGCCATTGTTTGTTTCAATGTTTTTTTTTTCATTTTTATTTTGTAACACGTGACAGCATGTTCTCTGATATATGTGGTATGATCGGCAATGTATAACCGTTGAGCTTTTGGCATTCGTGTGAAATAATTGAAAAATATGATCTTAACAGGTACCATCGCCGAACAAAAAATTGGATCCCAAAGGCGCTGGTACAACGCCATCGGGCGAAGGCGTGCTCGCGAGCTTCTTCAATTCCCTTCTTTATAAGAAAACCGGAGCATCACCTGGGGCACCGGGCTCGCCAGGTTCACCGGGCAGCATTGGCGCAAGTCCCATAAAAATCGGTGAGTCGGTGTTTGAGATTAAGGTAGTAGTCTACAAACTGTAAGTGTCAAAGCAAGCCTAAGATATACCATCTCCTGGTTGAGGTACGTAGTACTTCGATGTGGCAATGTCGCGTGTTATGATGTCGATCAGAGAGAGAGAGAGAGCAGATGGGAAACAAACGCGCAACGTTGCCATGTCTACTGGATCACGACCAACTCCTAATATAAACTGCATTTTCCCGATGTTTATTTGCTTATTATTATCATTACAGTCTCCTGATCTCTACTTTCAAGTGCCCAAAATGTTCTCTGAATATTCAACTTGCAGTTTAAGTGTTTTCATTAAAATCTGACGAGGACTTTTTGTATTATCTCAAATTGAGCGTGATTTTCCATAAGACTCCGTGTTAAACGTGTGAAAATAAAAGTGTTGATATATTTTTTCTCGCGCTCCGGAAACCCATAAAAATTTAACTGAACCTTTTTTTTATTAATACCTATAAGTATGCAAAGTTTTATGAAAATCTGACGAGGAACTCTCTCATGGAGGGTACTACCTTAAAAATAAATTAATAATAATAATAATAATAATAATAATAGTAATAAAACACCCGCACGTGTACGTAAAATCTCTTCACGTTTCCACAATTACGAATAATAATAACCTGTTCAAGAGTCAACGACATTTTTTTTTGTATTTCAACATTTTTATTGAAATTCAAAATAATTACTCATAAAATTATTTGAGTGTTGAAAAGCAGCTTCGAATAACTTGGATAAGTTGTACGAAGTAAAACATTTTGGATAATGTCAATCTCGATCAGAGCACAAACTTAGTTAATGCAGAAAAAAAAATTCGAATCACAGACACGCCGGAAATTAGCAGTTTTATCGTGTAAAACAAAAATATGAACCCTTGATTGTGCAATAACGACGAAACTTTTTCGTTCGTTGTAGATTCGATAATTGCAGACGGTGGCCCGGTCGACAAAGCGGCGATGCGAAACGACGCGGCAGCCGAATTGGATCGCATAACGCGAACGAAGAAGATTCCACCGCCCGATTTGAACTCATCGTCCGAGTGTTAGAACCACAACCGAGAATTATGTCTTTTGCGGGATCAATTTTTTCCGCAACGGGTGAACGAGTCTTGTGTCGATGGGATCGTTAGTACCGGATATTAATTTTGTCTTCGAAGGGCTTAAGCTCGTCGCGGATTTGACCATCATCGTCGAGTACGACGTGAAAAAAAAAGAAAAAAAAACAAAATCAGCTGTATTGGCTCGTCTTGGTTCGGCGCCCTTCCCTCATAATTTTTCAGCATCGTCAGCTTCGTGCTTTTTCTATTAAAAAAAATTAAAAAATAAATAAAAGAAACGAACGATAATCACGCGAAGCACGCAGCGAGTTTTGTAATATTTATGAATGAAAAAAAAACCGTTGCTCGTCGTGCAATGACGTGCTTTGTGTAACAATTATGCAAAAGGTACTACTTGAACTGGATTATTTGATGTTTTTTTTTTCGAATGAAACGAATACTCAATGATTATCAATGTTTTTTTTTCTATTTTTTTTTTGGTCGCTTCGAATCGCTAAGCTGGCGAGGCTGTATTAAGTTCTAAAATGTTCTCAAGAATCCCTCTGAACTCTGTTTTCTTCCCTATAGCGATTTACTCGTGAACGGGTGAGTATATCATCTTCAACCCGCAAGATAAGAATAAAAACGATAATAATAATAATAATAATAATAATAATAATACTACGCCAAGTTTCTCGCATATAAAACTCTGTTACCCGACAAAATAGTCCAACACAAAAACGGTATAGAGTGCGATTGTCGGCGGTTACAAAAAAAGAAAGAAAGAAAAAGAAAAAGAAAAAAAAAGAAAAATCTTCAGCTCATTGAACGAAAGACTGTTGCGCCGCTGTCCATCGTACGAAAGGAAAATGTGCAATAGGACGCGAAGCACTTTTTTTATACGTGTCATTGTAGAAACAGATTTGTCGTTTTTTTTTGTTGTTTTTTTGTTTGTTTTTATTACGATTCCTCTTCGACAGTACTAACTAGAAAAGGAATGGTTGGAGTGGGCTGCAACGGAGCTAGCGAATAGATAGATCTGAGGTGAGAAAAGAGAGGAAGAGGAAGATGGAGAACGCGAAAACTTGATCGAAGTAAAGAAAAAATGCAAAAAAAAAAAAAAAACAAACAAACAAATAAAATATGCTACAACTAAACAACAGCCTTAATTGTTGTGTTTAACTGCGAAAATACATAACAAAATGAATTAATTGATAGAAAACAAACAAAAAATTAAATTAATGTAACTAAATATTTAATATACTATTAATAAATTTGAATTATGCTTACGCACACGTCCTTGCGTCATGAACACACGAACACACACACACACACACACACACGAACCATAGTAAATTATTTAGCGTCTGTTTAAGGCATTTTCTTTTTTCCTGTTGCGGTGAACCATTGGCGATCCCTATTGTTGTAGATATACTGCATGGAAAGACCAATACTATATCACTTTGTTCAAGCGTAATCATTTTTTTTTTTTTTCGTTCTAAATCGAAGAGAAAAAGAGAAGCTCGGTTCAGTCGTATATTGTTATTACGATCGGTCTAATTTAGAAATATACAGGCAAGAGAGGTGTGAGAGAGTCTACGAGAATGCGTGAGAAAGAATTTTATACGAGTTGTATATTTACGTGAGATTTTTTCTTGTTTTTTTTTTATTTTTTTTATTTTTTTTTAGTAGTTTTAGATAATGCTTTATATCGGAAAGGTGGCTTCAAGAGACTGGAAACTATGGTTTTAAAGAAAGAAGGGAAATAGAGAAATACATACGAACGTGAGTAACGAAACGGAAAAAAATTGTAATTTTTATTTCGCTGGTAATTTAAATCATAATGTGTACACCGAGTTTTCAGTTATGCTCATTGACATGAAAATTGTAACGAAATTAACTATCCAAACATCCAAACCCATGATCAAAATAAATAATTTTTCATATAGTCATTGTTATTTATTGACATACTATTATCATAATTATTATTATTTTCACTGATCGAAATATTGGAAATTGAGTTGAGGTGAAAAATAAAATAGAATTACGACCGATTGAATAAGCCTCATCGTATATTTTTCCATTCAAATTATTACATAGGTCGTTTAATATCGACAGGGGTGAAAATTCGTATTTATTTCAACGAATCATGTCGCAGTCGGTTTCTCGGGGAAAAGCTCAATTATAATTAATTTATTCATCAACGAAAACATCACTCGCTGAGAGTAAGCGTTGAATTACATGCTGCACTCTTCGCCTACTCTCAATATTGCCGAATTTCATATTTTTACGATAGATTATTTATGAATATACTTACGAGATTATTCATCAATATTCGGTCTAAATTCAAAATTATGCGGGGTATAAGAATTATCAAAAAACTGTACGATTAAGATTACAAGCTATTACTATCGATGGTTCGGCGGACTCGAAAAATCTCGTGCCCTACGCAATACATAAACTTATTGTTCCTCAATAGTCCAACAGTCATAATTCATACATCAACGAACGGTTTATCTACGAGCTACATCGTTTAAGTCTGATTATTTTATTCAACATTATTTGAATCATCGATATAACAAATTATTCGAAACTCTCATAAGAGTTAAAACATACTCGTCAAACGATAATAATCGTCGAATTTATAATTATTTTGCACGAAATTCTTATGAACAATCAATCCCATCGAAAAAAAAAAAAACGAATTCCGCATAATTATCGAAATATTTTTGACATACACCGTTACGAAATATTCAACAAATGTAATAGCAAAGTATTTCATACAGCGATTCTTATGAGAGTTATGAATGAGAAGAGCCATAAGTACTGGGACAAATGCATGACATTTTGGCAATGAAAAATTTCACGCATAAACGTCGAGATTAATATTCATTGAAATAATATCGATACAAGTCTTCGTGAATCATTAATAATAACTTACAACGATTATATTCGATACGATAATTAATATGCGGGATATGCCTATTTCGGATTACAATCTACCGGAGCGATCGATGCAATATAACGTTAGTGAATCACGAGTGACGTGACAATCTTTTCAAGAAGTCACCGTGACTCCATTCAACAGCGTGTATATAAATTTTCTCAAATTTTTCGGTCTATTAACATTTGAAAAAAAAAAAAAAAATGATTCAATCTGAAAGATCGCAGGCAAAACATAAATTGGAAATTATTGGAAGATACGCAATCACCATGACAGTTGTATCGAACGGTATGAAAAAAAAAACTTGGTCTGATAGGAATGACATCTTCAACGGCAGATTATTATTTCTCACCGTTGGCAGCTGGAAGAAAATAATCGTCGAGTCGTGCAAGCAGGTGTAATATATAAAAAAATTGTAAAACATTTGAATAGTTCAACGATATCTCACGTAAATCCGTTGGGTTATGATATATCGGCGCGATGATGTTACGGTGTTAATCAGTCGCTCCCGATTTAATTGGACAATATTTTCGCTAATTATCGTAACCTGAATTCAACTTTTTTTTTTTCGTCTATACAACTATATACGAAATACAAATATTAACTGGGTGAGTTCAATCACGCCGAATATATAACGTTTTCACGATAATTGACGTTAACAAATTCATTCAACATAGCCAACGACGCTACACAGTATAATAATAATAACAATGATGATGATCATAATAATAATTAAATAATAATAATAAAAATAATAATAATAATAATAATAATAATAATAATAATAATAATAATAATAATAATAATGATAATAATAACGAGATTGATAATAATTAAGTTGTGATGGTAGATAATTCAAATATTCGCAATTGTTGACGACTACGAATTGTCGAAGAATTCACAGTGTGCGTATAATTCGCAGACGGTTGGAGTTTAATTTTTTTTTTGTCACTGCGAAATAGGCGAAGTAATTTCGGAATTGTTATGGAAAAAGTTCCGTATCGTATAGCTGCGAAGAGTGAATATGATTCGTGGTATCGTCTCGTGAACGTAGAAATATCGAAAATCATGAAAAAAATTTAAAAAAAAAAGAAAAAAAAAACTATCGTCCACGAAAATTCTTTCAGTACAAACGCATCGAGTACAAACGACGGATCGAACGGATTTTCGGCAGCGATTACTTGTTCAGTGATTACGAGTACTTGCAGTCTTTCTCACGTTTAATTTTTTTATTATTAAGAATTAAAAAAAAAAAAAATTTAATAAAGTAGAATTCGTTTGTCCACGGCTTTGCGGCATATAGGACACTCGGACATCCGGTCGCCGCACATCTGGCATGTGCCGTGACCGCACAGGAAAATCATGTTCTTCAACCGGTCCAAACACACCGGACACATTGTCTGTAATAATGGAAAAAAATGGAATAAGAGCGGTACACTTGGTCGTGAAAAAAAATAAAAATTTAATTACAAATGAATAATCAAGTGGAGGGAGAAAAAATATGCCGGATACATACTTGTTCCTTGATGTCTTGCAATTGCTGTTGGAGTTTTTGTATATCACTGTGCGAAGTATCGCGACTGCCATTGTTCATCAACGCAGCCTCGCCAGGTGCATTGTTCGACGGTGCGGGCTCTTCTTCAGGATCTGCCTTTACCTCGGATATGGTACCTGAATAATTACGGACGATGGTCAGACATTATCTCACTTGAATAAAGCACGAGATAAAAATTGAAGCGTTTTGATATTTTAGCAAAATTCGATTTCATTACTAATGAGAAAAAATTATCAAAATTTTAAATAAGTGATATTAGAACAATTCTTTCAAATCGGGTGTTTATAATTGATAAATCATAGATTAAAATAAACAAAGGGTTTGAAATTAATAACTTTCAAACCGTTTGAAAAAAAAAAAGATTTTTGATAAAGTCATGGATACCCGTTTCACTTAGGGGTAGGGCTCGAAATTCAGAATGAGCAATGTTCAGAAGAGCCAAAATTTGTTTCAAATCGTCAAAATTTCGAATCGCATGTAGCCTACGTACAATATTCCGAACGCCTACCAGTCGCCGCGGTTTCCAATATTTCCCGACTTTCGAGCGTTGCCACGCGTAAATTATCAAAGTTAGATGTATGCCTTCACGGACTTTTTTCATGGGAAATTTAATTCTTAACAACATTGTTTATGTAAACTTTTGTTCTATATAGCGTTGTTTACCCAGCATTTGACGAGAAGGTAAAAATGCATCGATTTTATCATCGTTTTATTTATTTCTGTCCAAACGCAGGATAAACAACGCTATATAGACCAAAACTTCACATAATCAATGTTGTAGAGAATTAAATTTCCTATAAAAAAGTCGCTGACGGCATATATCTATGTAACTTTGATAATTTATGCGTGGGAAAGCTCGAAAGTCAGGAAATGTTAAAAACCGCGGCGACTGATAGGCGTTCGGAATATTGAACGTAGGCTACAATGCGATTCGAAACAATTTCATTCTGCGCCGCGACCTTTCGTAACATTGTCGTTCGAAGCATTGCGCGTTCGGAATTTTGGCTTTTCCGAACAATGCTCATTCTGAATTTCGAGCCCCACCCTCACTTAGTAAGAAAAATGTACATCGGCAAGACGACTGTATTCGATGTACAAAAATCCATGTCTCACAGAGAAAAAGCTCAACCAATTAAGAATAAAAGCTACAAGTTTTGCAATAAATTATAATTATGAATAAACGGTATTTAAATATTTTCGTAGATCGGGAGATTGTGATAATGCTGTTCATCTATAACGAGACTATAAAAATTCGTTGTAATTGGCTATGAAAACATGAATTTCGGTAATGCAAGGTTTCTCTGTCTGTAATAAGATCAGTGAGGTAAATTGTGACCGACACTGTTGTACCTGAGTTATCACAAGCCTCAACGTAATCAACATTACCTCCTCCGCCGCAACAGATAGACATCGGTACCATGTGCTGTATCTGGGTCCGGCACTGTACGCACTTTTTCATCAACGTCGCGCAACTCTCGCAGGCACACATGTGACCGCACGGACGGAATAACACGCCGGCTTTGCGATCCGAGCAAACGACGCATTCCTCGATCTGAAAAAAAAAAGTTCAAACAAATCCATAAATAAAAATATTTGAATATTCTTTGTATATTTTTTATTACAGTTTTTTAATCCAGTGAAAAAAAATGTAATTAGTCAATTTTGAAGATGTTGAAATAAATAAACTTGTATTTTCTTTAAAATGGATTACCTTGACTCGTGAAACGACATTTTCACGACATATCAAGCATTTTTTGACTCTCGGTCCGCACGGATTGCAGCAAGCAACGTGTCCACAGGGACTGAAAAGCATCTCGCGTTTTCCATCGGAACAGACGAGACACTCGTCCATCGCCGCCGATGGGGTTGGAGCTTCGATATCGTGTCTGTCGAAAAAAAAAAACATTCTGCATGAGTCGACGTAAAAAGAAAAACCTTGCTCATGGCTTACTTATCATTTTACACATTTGCCAAAGCTTCCTCTATGAGGAACCATGTGTCGATCAATTTTGGCTTCCTCATAGAGAAAGCTTTGGCAAATGTGTAAAATGATAAGTAAGCCATGAGCAAGGTTCTACTTTACATCTCAATAATTAAAAATACAATGATAAGGAAGCCATGAGCAAGGTTCTACTTTAAATCTCAATAATTTAAAAACGGCACAAAATGATGAGAAAGCAATGTGCAAGGTTCTACTTTGCACCCTTGTTTACTTTTGTGACGTTCAGCGCTCCTTGTGAGTGTGACGTAATTCTGAATGAATATATAAGGGCCAATTCGTGTCAAATTTGAAAAATTCTAATTCGCATAAAATCTGAACGTCTTGATGGATTTTGTCCAAATTCAATACGAAAGGTCTTTCGATGATAGTGCATCTTTGTGCAAAATGTTAGCCCGATATCAAACATCTTTCAATAGTAGGGTAAGTGTATACCTAATTTTAGCGAAATATCTCGAAAATTTTGGAAGCTAGAGCACTTACGTCGATTTTTGAAAATTTTCAAAACAACATAAAAAATAAATGGTTCGATGGATTTTGCCCAAATTCAATCCGAAACACCTTTTGATAATACTGCAACTTCGTGCCAAATTTTAGTCCGATATCTAAAAAATTGCGCCAACTAGAGTGCGCACACCGTTTTTTTACACCCTTTATTATTTCTTAAAACAAAAGCACTCCATGGATTTTTTTTCAAATTCATTAACAAGCATCACATTGTTGTCGTTCAACATTATACTGAATTTAAGCTCGATATTTCTAAAATTGTGGAAGCTAGAGCCCGAAAATAAATTTTTGAATTTTTTAAAAATCGCGTAAAAACGAAAGATCTGCATGGATTTTTCTAAAAAATTAATCGTGCTATGCGCCGTGAACCAAATGTACATTGTGACAAGTTTCAACTTGATATCTCGAACCGTTTTCAAGTTATAAACGCTCAATCAATGTTACATACATACACACACACACACACACACACACACACACACACACACACACACACACACACACACACATCCGGACATTTTTTCTGGATGTGATTTTTAGATGTTTTGGGACATTCTGAACACGTTTTAATGAACATCTCGAAAAAAAAAAATTTTTACGAAAACAAAGCTTCCTCTATGAAGCCAAAAATGTATTATCTAATGCGTTTAATAGTAAAAATGAGAAAGATGATAATTAAAAAATAATTCTCGCTAATAACGGAATTGAATTAAAAAAAAAACAATTATATTATTAACGTCCCGATTATAGGGAAGTTATTGTGATGACCCCGAAAATCGAAAATCGTTTTTTTTGCAGATCTTCACGTTTCGAGGTCATTGGGTTCATTTGAGCCTATTTTGAGCAAAATGTTTGTGTGTGTGAGTGTGCCTATGTACGTACGTACGTATGTGATCAATTTTTCGTTAACGTTTTCTCCAAAGCTAATGACGCGATCGGGATGATCGATGATGCAATCGATGTGTCTCGCCGGAACTTAGAGCTGATTAGATTTTGGTCCAGATTGGTCAAGTAGTTTTTTAGTTTTTTAACAAAAATCATAATTTAAGAATGGAATTTACACTGGAGGGTAGCAATTTGCTAGCGGCCACTGAGTGGCAATAATATAAATATGGTGTTGTTGTTGTTGTTGTTGTATTTTTTTTTTTTTTCGTGACCGTGAATGAGGCATGAAATTTGGGGAAAAAAATTCATGCAATTTAAATTCATGCACCCCACTTGGGAAAAGTAATTTTTTCTTTCCTCATTCTTAAAGATTCAGGTGTGCAAACGTTTGTAGTGAACGAATTTCCATTCTTATTAGGAACGAAAAAAAGTTATGGGACTTTAAAAAATGATCATCACCCCAAAGTTGAAGGAACTAGAATAGATTTAGACTCGCGATTCGGGAAGTTACTTGTGCGGCCCGTGGAGGGTCACACACAAAATAAACATGAATAGCTATAGGCATTACTAGCCATGGGCACTACTACTAGCCATGGGCTCTACTAGTTTGAATACACGTCTGACCGCAAAAATCAATGCGCTGATAATTAGTAATCTATGGATAAAAAAGAAAGTATTCTGACTGACTGAATGACTCATCAACGCACACCTCAAATCGTTTGACCTAGGAACATGAAATTTAGGAAGGCTTTTACGATGTAGAGATCCACAAAAAAAAGGATTTTTGGATGTACAAGTTCAACCCTAAGAAACTTGTCACTCAGATTCTCCTTAAAAAATGATGGAACACGTGTTTTATATAATTTCCCGAAAATCAAGTTAAGTTGGGTGGAAAAACAGCGTTGGTTCAAACCAGCATTCAAATTACATTTAGTAGAGTTTGGATGATAAACTTCGAAATAATAACGTTTGTGTAAAAAAAAAAAAAATTGAACCAGTTCTCGAAGCGCAACCAAGGGCAGCAGCTTTTGATATACTAACGGATGAAAATTGACATTCAAAGAGCAAGATTTAACAAAAATGGCAACGAGACTAACGATTCCTTGTTCTTGTGACAATTGGTCAGAGTCTTGCACAAATTTGGATCCGGGCACAGATGAAGCGGTGTCTGTCCTTTCTTGTTCTTGAGTTCCAAATCGGCCCCGTGAGCGGCGAGGAAGTAGGCGATAAAGGAGCTGCTCTTCTTGTCCTGGCCCTGGGCTCCCAGACCCATTAGAAGACGACCGACGTCCTGCACATCCTGCAGTTGTCGCAGCTGCGACAGCGTGTGATAACGCAGTGCCTCGTGCAACGGTGTGTCTCCGTCTTTGTCAGCCACGTTCACATTTGCACCCTCGCGCACCAACAACTGCAACCCAATTCGGAACGTCGAAAAAAAAAATCAAATAAATAAGTCTACGTACGTGAAAAGCCGTTTTACATTTATTTCTAATTGCGATGCACATTGCTTTACGATTTTTTTTTACCTCTCACAAGGTTTTCAACCGACTCTATGTGCAAAATGATATGAAACGTATATACACACACATATATATATATATATATATATATATATATATATATGTTTTATTTTGATGATACCAACGATTTATCAATTAATTTACAAAATATTTTATATGTGAAATATAATATCATGAAATTTGGTACCCATTATTTATTTACGGTGGAATTTCATGCCAATCCATCGTTATCGTAATTACACTCGTGTAAAATTGTTATTTTTAACGATGATCGAAAATTTTCATGAGGTAACTTTTTTATATGAAATATTTTAGTAAATATTTTTACGGTTAACAAATCGATGGTATTGTCGATATTAATTGATTAACCGACGACGAGTGCTGATATTCAAAATCAGACAATTTTTTTACGTTCAATCAAAACCTTCTTCACGAGAATTTAAAAAATGTATATTCTACTTTTTTTTTCACCGAAAGTCGCTCCGCGTTTTTTTTGCTCGTTATTCTCAGAACAATCATTAAAATGATGACTCGAATAAACGTTGAAATTCCGGTGCAATGGAAATGGTTGGAAATTTGTCACGATGGTTGCGTAATGACTGTGAAATTACGGTTTCGAGCATGGGCGATGGATCGGTAAAATTTGATGGATAGCCGTGGCCGTACGAAAAATAGTCGGTTTGAGGATTGAGTGACGCGAGAAATAGAAATTCGTAAAAATAAACTCGTCCAGTTGCTCGGAAGACACAATCAGGACGGAGAAGGCGCAGCAACGAGGTTGAGCGACAGCTTGGCTATCAACGCGGGGGCAGTAAAAATGTATTATAACACGCGAAGACGATGTGCGCGAGGGGGGTCCACGTTTTTTTCCCTCTTCACCCGCTTCTACATATTTAACCGCAGCGATTGGCCCATTGGACTCGGGCGTGTTACATAATTCGCTTTTAGTCGTGTGAATGTTTTTTTTTACCCCCAACAATTAGATTGAACATGGTTTACAATTTAAATGCCAGATAACATTCATCGCCCGCATATGCTGCGGCGATCAAAAAATTTGCAGCTACAATTACGATCAATAACGAAAACTTTTTTTGTTTTTTTCGTCGTTCTGAAAAAATTATTGAACGTAGTGACATTTGAAAAAAATCGAAATTTCATGTTAATTCAATTTTTTGAAACAAAATTTTGCGGAAAGACAATATTTCTATTGCTAAACATTTTTTTATTTCTGAGACATCGAACGACTTATTTTTTTTTACAGAAGTGCGAGTAAAATTTTGATTTTAGATGTATTTCGACGTGGAAGTATTTTTCAAATTTTACGAGAGTCCAGACTACGAGAAAGTACGATGATGAATTTTTGTATCTTTATGTGAAAAGTATTTCTGTGTCTTTTAAGGTAGTATCCTACATACTGTAAGAGTCAAAGCAATGTCGCGTGTTATAATGTCGATCAGAGAGAGAGAGAGAAGATGGGAAAGAAATGCGCAACGTTGCCATGTCCACTGGATCACGACCAACTCCTAATATGAACTGGATTTTCCCGATGTTTATTTGCTTATTATTATCATCACAGTCTCCTGATCTCTACTTTCAAGTGCCCAAAATGTTCTCCGAATATTCAACTTGCAGTTTAAGTGTTTTCATTAAAATCTGACGAGGACTTTTTGTATTATCTCAAATTGAGCGTGATTTTCCATAAGGCTCCATGTTAAACGTGTGAAAATAAAAGTGTTGATATCTTTTTTCTCGCGTTCCGGAAAGCCATAAAAATTTAACTGAACCTTTTCATATCAATACCTCTAAGTATGCCAAGTTTCATGAATATCTGATGAGGAAATCTCTTATCGAGGGTGCTACCTTAAGCGACAGGTAGATGATTATCTAAAAAAATTATCAAAATATACGAAAAGTATATCTCGCATATTTTCGTGAGAGGTAAACAATTATCTACTATAAAAATATTAATTATTATGTTAATACCGGGAATCAACGAGTAATTTGTCACGTTACTCATTCAGCTGCAAAACGTTTTTTCAACTCGATAGTTAAACTCATTGTCCAATAGCTTACACATTTTTTTACTCACAGCGAACACGTACGAATTATTTTTGTTTTTTTTTTCACCAAAACAATTATTGGACGTGAAAATGTCGAAACTCTCGTTTCCCCGAGAACAAAGCAATCCCGACGCGAAAGCGAAATAACAAGAGGGCTAGAACAAAAAAAAATAAATGAATAAAAAAATGACATACCCGAACTATCTGCGTGTGTTGCCGTTCGACAGCGAGATGAAGAGCCGTCTGTAAATTGACGTTTTGCAAATCCAAATCGGCTTTGCCAATTCCTGCCAACAACTCGGCAACTTCGACATGATTGTTCAGTGCCGCTAGATGCAGGGCCGTGTAACCGTCGTCCTTCTTCTCGTCCACGATCCACGGCCGTGGAAGCTTCGATAACAATATTCGCATTGCACTGAAACAAAACGCAAAATTAAATGTAAATTAATTTCTTTTTTTTTCGTCTCAATTCCGTCGAATAATTTATTTATTTAACAACAATCAAACGGTGAGCAATCAAACCAATGCGCATTCCATTCGCGCACAAGATTGTCGTGTTGATAATAAAAAAAAAAAAATGAAACATGTTTCACAAGGATTTATTATCAATCCCATGTTATCAAAAATAATTTTTTGTAAATGTCACCTCAAACAGATTTAATTATCGATGATTAAGAAAATGTTGTATCATGATAATTGTGGTTAATGGCTTGTGTAAATTTTTAGAAAAGTGTGTTCGAAAGAATGGCTCAGCATTTTACCCAGCAACAATTTATGAGAAATTCGAGATTTTAATTCGTTGGACATTAATTGAGAGTATATTTAAATGGTCCACTGTCTACGGGTATTGTTCGTGGGCGCATTAACCCGCTATAACTTTCGAACAGTTACCACCAGCACGTATTAATAATTACAGGTAGAAAGGCCGGGGGCGGTCCGTATCGGCTAGCAGCTGCTGCGGTACAAGTTGAAGTGCATTTAATACCTTAATCAAGCGGAGCTAAATTATTGTTCGCTGAACTACGCTTATTGCAATTTGCTCTGTACGTTGTTCGGATGTACAATACCGGGCACGTCGAGCAATTTACGTATACACATATATATATACATATATATATTTAGTCAGATAATGGAGTTTCCATGGGTACTCCTTTCTTTTTTATGCGTCTGAACGAAAAATAATTGGAAATCTTTCCTACGAAAAATGAAAAATAATACATTTATTCGTAAAATTTTAAAAAATAAATTTAAATATTCGGAAATGTAATGTACGGTGAAGAGTTTTTTTGTTTTTTTAATTATTCCTTTTTTTTTCATATTCGCCGGAATCGTTTGAATCGTTAGTGCAACACTCGTCGGTGGCTCCGATTGTTTGTCGATGCAATTAATCATAGGGGTCATTACACATGTGCGGCATAGGGTGGAAGGGCCATGCAGGCCAGTCCGGGACGTTGTTGACTGCGCGTTCGGGTTCTATAGGTTCTATAGGACGATGCAGGGATGGTTGCCCCATGGACCGAGATGTACCCCGCGTGTGTGACGATTTGTGAACCAGTCGAAACCCAAGGCGAGAGAACAGCGTGGAGAGAGTGAGTGTGTGAGAGAAAGAGAGAGAGAGAGAGAGAGAGAGAGAGAGAGGGGGGAGAGAGAGAGAGAGTGGTAAGATGCTAAAAGTTCTGCAGCTGTCGTTAGTGGAGGTCTCCGAGACTTCGCCGAGGCAAAATTGGCCTCACGGGTTGAAAACAACGTCAAACACGACGGGCCTCCGCTGTGCTCCGTGACCGAACTGTACATTTGTTCCGTACGCACACCCATCCCACACGTGTTTTGTCAGTCGTCGGCACATGTTCCGACCCGTCAAAGGTTCAGCGGTTATAATTTACTTCAGCATCGTCAGTGCATCGCCAAAATTTTGGTGTTATGAAAGAATTATCATAATAATTGTGGCGTTTCCGAGTAAAAAAAAAGTATATATATATATATATATATATATATATATATATATATATATATATATATATATATATATATATATGTGTGAGCCATGTAGATAAGTTGCAATTTTATGTATAAAATTGGACACGTATGTATTTTTCGCACACACTGTATGCAATATAAAACAATTTAGATGCAAGTCGAACGTCATTTAATATTTATTCTTTACCTATCTATAATGAATGTATCGATATAATCTGCGTGTCTGTGTCTGTGCAGTCTGTGTACTATTTATTTAAAAAGTTTGTGTATTTTTAAAATCGTATAGGTATATATGAATAAGTGATGAAATATGAATATTAATATCAGATAGAATTTAATAAAGATATTATTAATATTTATGTTGCATACAGTGTGCATATAGAACATATACATATGTCCGATACTATAATATATGAACTATTTCTGACATCCAAAATATCATACATCTCAGATCTATATGTGGTATGTACGGAAAATATTTTTTCCTATATTTCATTAATTTTTCATTTGTCAATTCAAATCTGTGTTTTGTTCTTTTTTTTTAATTAGACGATTTTCCATTCGACAATTGGAATTGAAATAAATTGAAAATTGGAAAAAAAAATGTTGAACAAAAATTAAATTTCAAGTTTCTCTCTCAGAGTCTGACCTCGATTTGCCGCAAGCCTCGTGAAGAGCGTTTTATTTTTAATGGGCCTGCGGGATCGAGGTTAGACGGAGAGTTGAGAAAAATGGTCGTCCTGGAAGTCGGGGTAAAACGATCACTCGGGTAAAACCTATTGCAAAACTCGTGTAATTAGCGTTTCGCGATCAATTTTTCTGAACGAATTGAATGAAGTAGGGCAGTTTACGATGGAGTATAATTGAGAATTATCGAGCATGCTGTCTTGACCCGATTGATGCCCCGGTCCGTTTTGCCCCAATCGGCATCCATTGCACGTGTTGCCCCGTTTCGATCTGCAAAGGTACCTATACTTGTATAGCATTACAATCTACAAACTGGGTCTGTGCAAGGCAAATCTCTGGTGAAGTGTTAAACGGTTTTCACCGTCGAATACGATGTTGTTCCACCGCACATGGAATATTCCTGCTGCACATGCGACCACAATTATAATTTTCCAGCTCGTAATATAAACGATTTCGTTTATCATTTGACCGACTGGTCCCGTATTTATTTAACAAAAATTCAAAATCAATAATTTCAATGAATGAATCAATGAAAAAATATAAAAAATTCTAGTTACAATTATCGTTAGAAAATAAATGAAAAATCAAATTCATGAACTATTTCGTACACCTTAGAACAGGGATGGGAATTAATTCAATGAAAATGTATTTCAAATACTTTTCGAACTAAATGATAATGAATTTTACCAGATTTATTGAATATTTTAATTAATTGAAAAGTAATAATTCGCGTGAATTGGTGATAATTATCACGAAAATGTGGAAATATTTATTCGAGCATGATAATTAATCATGATTATTTGTTTTGTAAAGTATCGAAAATACATTTTCATTGAATGAATGCTCATCCCTGCCTCAAAATAATTTCGTCAATGTAGTAGGAAATGTAATTTCGATTTTTATTTCAATCATCGTTTCGACAATAATACAAAAGGTTTCTGCCAACCAAAAACAAATCTAACAGATATTTCGAACTAATAATTTCAATAAATAAAAAAAAAATCATTATTTTATGTTAAAGTCTAATAAACGAATTTTCCAGTTAATTATTGTTATTATTATTTAAATGTTGTACGATTGGAATATATGTTACGTCGTTGAAATTTACGTGGACATGTTGATTATATTAATTCACTGACGATTGACGACTTGTTTTGCAACTGTTTATCGGCGATATAGTGCATGGACAGCAAAGTGCCATGGACAACGCGAAGAGACGCGTGTGTGCATCATCTACAAATTGTTTATTTTATACGACGATACACAGCGGGGGGAATAGTTATATGAGAAACGGTGAGGGAAGACGATATTGCAATGGCAATTGAAACTGCAACGTCGTTATTACGCGTGGTACCCTCTGGCGGGTGGAGAGTTGTGTCGTGGAAACTCGGTATAGCATTACGCTTGTCTCCACGATGGAATGACGTTGGTGTGGGTGCTCCGGTGGGCCCTCGGCAATAACGAGGACTTTGCTTCGGAGACTCGACACCGGATTCTGCGGACCTCGCTGAAGTGCCGAGGGATGCCCGAGGGGGAGGGGACGGAGGGGGGGAGGGGGCGAGAGGCATAGAAAATATTTTAATGGAGATATACACAAGGCGTAATGACGTGTAATAACGTCGTCGTCGTCGTACATGGTCTGGCAACCGTGTTCCAAATGCAACGTAATAATTGGTAGCCGGGGTAATCAATTTATAGTTATTAATGCAATAATGGCAACATTCGAGTGCATTTGCATATTCATGGATGAGGTGGGAGTGCGGGACCAGACCCAGTTGCCAGCTCTTCCCTCGCTTCTCCATCGTCTGGTAATGGAGACTTTTTTTGTTTTATTATATTTTTTTTTTATTTTCATCCAGCTTTCCCAGCCAGGGCGAAAGTACGATTCGTCATACCGCACATAAATGTCTCGGCGAAAACCCATTCTTTTTCTTTCTTTCTTTCTTTCTTTCTTTCTTTCTTTCTGTTTTTTTTTCTTGTTTCACTTCTTTATTTCCAGTTGGAGTTTTTTCTCTTTTCGCGGCACTTCGTTGTCTCAATTTGAATTATACGTTTTCGTTGAGCTTCGCTTCGTTGCTCTAAATAAAGTATATTTATGTATTTATAATACCGGTGGATGGAAAAAAATTTGTATACCGTCTTGGTTGATAACAACGCGGCTCTGGAATTCATTTCGAATTGAGGACGTTCGGAGTGTCATTGTCGTTGTAGTATTTTGTTTTTTTTTTCAAGAGCTGAATAAAGTGCAGTGGCATTTTTCGAAATATATATGTATATGTATTCTCTCATGCACTTTTCAATTGGAACTGCGGAATCAGCTTTTGTTATTTCAGTCGATGGGAACTTAAGATTTTCGGAATTTTCACATAACTATTGTTTACTTATTATTATTTCACGTTCTTATTTGTCTATTCTGCTTTTAGGTTGCGGAAAAAAAAACAAGAAATTTATAGAGAGAGTCTGTCCCCCTCAACTCAATTTTTTTTTTCGGTAACGTTGGCGATTTTTCGAATCATCAAGACTCATTGCTAAACTGTTAAAAACATTACCATAACAATTTGACATGGTTGAAACGACAGATTCGGAGTCGCTTGGATGAAAATTCAGTCGGCATTGGTCGAGTAGAATTTTCCAAGGCCGTTTTTTTTTTTCAGATTTCAAGTATCCTAATTCCCAAAGTTGTTTTTTTTTTTTTTTTTCTGCTTCCCTTTTATTTATTTTTTTTTTCGTTCAGTCGGACGTCGCGAGAGGCAAAGGTATAAGGGCGAAGTTGAGTAATAAGACGAAGGTAATAGCGTCACGACCGGAGGACCCATTTCTCGTTCTCCCTCGAGACATCGGGGACGAAACTACGTTCCGAACGAAAACTACGACGATCGTGGGGTTAGGACGAAACGACTATACGGACCCACGAATCCGGCACATTACATTACCCAGATCTTCGCTCGGTGAAGCTCTAATTTGGCTCGGAACTTTTGAGCACTTCAACGAGTTTCGATGTAACGCATTTCGAAGACAGCAGTCGCACAGAGGGTGCACGAGAATTCACGGAGAAGTGCACTCCAGATTGCAAGAGATGAGACTTGGTTCGAAGTAGTTGGACTCCAATAGCGCGAGTCGTTGGACAAACGATAAGTCCAAGTAGTGTCCGACGTTTTGGTACATGAGAAAAAAAAAACACGAGAGACGAGACAATCAGTCTGAACGTCGTGTGTACATAACATTGAGTAAAAAATGTGAGATCATATTATTCATATGATAAGTGGAGAATCCATTGTTACCAAAAAGTCATTTGTAAAATTGAATTTGATGAAAAAATTTAACATCGAAAAAAAAAATTAAAATGTAAAATTAATTTTTTGATTATTTTTTGTGAAGAAAAAAAAATTGACGTCCTTTTAGCCATTAGACTATATTGATACTTCAGAGAAAAACTCGAATTGTTTCAAAATTAAAAAGAAAAACAATCCCAAATCTCAGGAACACGATGCCCACTACAATTTCACGAGATAAGTTTCTCAATTTTGATAAAGTATCTGTGAAAAAAAGTTTATCAAATTAAAAACGGAAACAATAGCACCTACCGCTTGATTGAAAATAAATTAAGGGCTGGGGTGAGAGAAGGCGGGGTCGAAAAAATCTAAGAAAAAAAAAATAGTGAGGTCGTGGGATTCGAAAGATATATTGAAAAAATCATCGACCACATCGGGGGATTGAAGAGTTTCAGTCTGATTCTATATAGATATAACGTATATAATGTTTGTATATGATACATATAAGCGATTCCACGTTACTTCAGCCACTGAAAAAAAAAAATTTCCACAAATAATTAAAAAAATTTGAGTTATTTTATTGCAATATATTCACCGAGTGCCGATTTTTTTAAAATTTTTCTGACGGTTTTATCGTTAATTAACTTTTTTTATTTTTCCATTCAAATGGCTGTATCTTTGGCAGGATTTAACGTATTTATATTTGTAAAAAACGAAAATGTGCGTCTTTTTAAGGCCTTCCAGAAAAAAATTACTTTAGATTTTATTGCGCAAGTTGAACGTCCGTTTCAGGGCAAAATATGCAAAAATATTTTTTTTTCTCAAAAAATGCACTCGCCATTTTAGTTTTCAAATTTTCCCCAAATTCTGAATACGAAAAAAGAATTGTTGGTATTGTTTATATCGTGGGATCGGTAATCGGTAATGGGTAATTCTACCGATTTTATTAATAGATTTGTTTCAGTTTGATTTTTTTTTCATGTGCGCCAGTCGTTTCACGCGATTCAACCAGCATTGATTATCATCAGTTTATCTTTCAACGAGGCTTCTGAACTCGCCTAAAAGTTAAAAGACTAGGATAATATATCACGCCTGGAGCTGGAATCCCGAAAATACGATTGCTTGTATTTTCTAACGTTGAAAAAAAAAAGGAAAATAAAAAAATTTGGTATAATCGACGAATAAATGAATTCGTTAAAAACTCGCGATCGTGATCTACACCGACGAATATTTGTGGATGCGATGAACGTGCATCGCACAGCCTGAACAACCATTCCATGGAGTCTCTCCCCGTGTATATGACCGTGCGATTATACACAAGCGTATACGATACAACGCACGAATCTCGGACAGCTCTCGTATCGCATATGAGGTCCGAGCCTTTTAGTGACTCAGTGACAGTCGTCGACCATCACCGTGTCTCTAACTGCCTCGAGCCTCGCGAATCCGCTTTCGTTCGTTGCCCGTACGAAAAATATGCGTTCTCATTCGTCATAAAACAAATTTTTTCCATTCTCGTGTGCTGAGCTTAGTTATACGTGTACGAAACATTGCGATAACACCCGGAATTCGTTGCAAAATAAACAATGTCGTTACATATCGGATCGTAACTGTAACCCGCGAGCGAAAACAAAAAAAAAAAATAAATGATAAAATGTTTTTGGGGACGTAGAAGAGACCTTTTGGACCAATTTTCGCGATGTACATATCACGGTAGCTAATATATATATATATATATATATATATATATATATATATATATATATATATATATATATATATATATATATGTATATCGTGTATGATATGTTGAATTTTTTGTTCTGCTTCATGTGAAAAATTTATTCACAAAGTTTTACGGCCGCATGGAGCGCCACGGTCGTCTCGGGCAATAATTTATCTTCATCGCTTCAGCGAGAGATATTTTTTTAATATTATCGTTACCGGGAAACACGACGAGTTCACACGGCAATGCGCGATATTCAATTTTTTTGTTTGTTTAGTTTTCCATTGTGCATATTTGAATTGTCAGTGTGCTTGTGCTATATAAGGTCATTCGTTTTATAAATAACTCACACGGCTTGATTCACGAGAAATGTCGTTCCAAAATTACGTTACATTAATATGTGTATCGGTATTGAATTCTAAAGCGATTTTCGTCATCGAAGAAAAACATTTTTGAGGTACTTGGGTGTTACATCAGATTTCGGAATTTTTTCATTTCTTAAAGCAAAGTTATTGAGCCAGAGAAGCTGCTTTATAAAATAAAATGTTTGTTTTTTTTCTGTTTTCTCTTCTGTTTTCTCTTTATTTAAAATCATTAGTGGTAGCTTTTAAAAAAGCTTACATCACACGTTACTGTGTTGACCATATTTATTTATTTTATAATTTTCAACCCTTTCAGTCTAACGCTTTTTTTTTGCCCCCTTTAACTGTAACTTGGTGTCGAATAGACTGAAGGCTTTAAAAAAATAGAAAAAATCATCGAAAAAATCTGGAAAAAATTCATACATGTAGCTCAGGATTTCTACTTTACGATAAAAATGATCTATGAAGTTTTTGTTATTCATTCATAAGATAATTAACAATTAAGAAACAAACTCCCGGAACTTCCGGGAACTTTGAAATTTCAGAGTTGGTCGAATCGACACCCCGTTACAGTGAAAGGGTCAAAAATGTTGAAATCTATCAAAATGATCCGTAATTACCATAATATTTCTTTCTCTCTCTCTCTTTTTCTCTCTATCTCTCTCGAGTTTCATAAATTTATTTAACAAATGCCTCGTATCAGTGGCAAGTGGTGGGGGGTGGTTTATTTGCGAAGTAATTAAAATTTTCATTGAAACAAACAAATCGGAGATAATTCATCGACGAGTCGTTGTTTCGAGTGTAAGTGCAGTTCACATACGAAACGAGTTTACTCACGATCAGACAATGTCAATAAGTATATTACGGTCGGTCAACATGTCGAGTGAGCAATTCGCGTGATAAATCAAAGTGTGCACAAACTTCTGGCTTTGACGCGTGTTACGCAAAATGTATTTCAAGTCGTGAATCATTGGATATATTACACGCCCGCTGTTTGTCTTATCTCCCTCGGCGAGGGTATATCGGTTGAGCTTTTCGCATAGGTACATCGTCGAGCCGAGCGTCTTTCTAGCGCCGAACCAACAGCACTAGCAGCAGCATCAGCAGCAGCACAAGCAGCACAAGCAGCATGAGCAACGAGACATAACTCGTTGGGCTCAAAGCCAATTTACAATCCGCAAGATTGTTCATATCAGTGTGGAACACGGACGTTCAATCATACACGTAGCAAAATAGCTTCGGTGAAAATGTGAGAGCTCGGTACACAAGCCGCACACGAGGCACACACGTACAAAGCGACGACGAGGGGCTTGCTGAGGAAACCACGAGGGTTGCTGAGTCGAGCCAGGCAAAATTTTATTCGCCAACTGGATTCGTTTACGACGCTTGACCCAATTTCAATGCTCACGAACAATTTTTGACGGCAAAAAAATAAATAATCATATGCATATGTGCATGGGAAAAGCTCGGAAGCAACCACTTCGTACAAACGTTGGCAGAAATAAAAGACCGTAAATTATTTTCATCTCCACGATAAAGTATGCAACGCAATTTTATTATTATTATTATTATTATTATTATTATTATTATTATTATTATTATTATTATTATTATTATTATTATTATTATTATTATTATTATTATTATTATTATTATTATTATTATTATTCGGTAGGTTAGAGTGTTGACGATGAATAACTTTATTATTTTTCTTCCTGTACCTTTCGCCTCTTTGGTTTAGGGCCTCTTCAGAGTATTAATTTATTTTCCTGTAATTTGTGTTTCGCGAACTTTATGTTCCATGGGTATCGTGTATCTTAGTTTGTCGTCAATAGTTTAAAAAAAGGTTATTGGGATCCCTTTTTTTTAGGTTAAGTTACCTATGTAAAATTTGTGAATAGTTTCTCAAATTTTATTTTGTAATTAACAAATCGATTATAAAATCTGACATAGGTAACCTAAGCTCCAAAACAAAAATGGAGAATCCAATGCATTAGGCTCTGACCAACCAAATAATTACTACGGCCAAAGCAAATCACATAAAATATTATTATTATCATTATTATTATTTTTCATTTTCTTTCTCGTGAATACAATCTGGTCTCTATATATAGTCTAACTATAATCTATATATAAACTATAAATGCCCAATCCCATATATAGTTTGTATATGATTTTTTTACTTGAGCACACGCGTGTGACACGCGGTTAATAAATGCGGTACATTGACGTTAAGGTGTTGGACTGAATTTGTGAGTGCGAGAGAAACAGCGTTATCGGCACTCGCTATGGGAGCGAGAGAGAACGAAAGAGTAAGTCCATCGCCTCAACTGTTGAGCCTCCGCAAAGTGCTCATGGTTATTAGGAACCATGGCCGTGTATCACAGACGCACCGTGACGCAACTTCCGGCGCCAATCCTTCATCGGAATTACCCGGCGCTCCCAGAAAATTACGAGAATCCACGACTGATGATGACTCCGAATGAGTTTTGTTTCGATGTGTCACCGTCAATCGGTCGTCAACACATCCTCGAGCAAGGTCATTGATGGACGAGTACAGTTTTTCATTTTTCACCGTCGCCTTATGAGCAGAAATATCGTTGTGAGTCAACTGAGTTAGTATTTGATCTGGTTTCTTTATAATTGCATCATTTGTTAAGATGATGGAAGACATAAACTCGCTCCCTCTCCCTCGCTCCGCAGCGAGCGCCGATGGCGCTGTCTCTCTTGCACTCGAATAGGTCTTCCATCACCTTGAGCTTCACCAATGTGGGCCTTTAATTGTCGTTATTATTATTATTATTACTTCTTTTTTAATGCTTTATATTCGAGATTTTTTGCCATTAGCGTGAGTAACAGACTTTCTACCTTATCGATATTTTGGATTGAGCCCATAGATGTATATAAATATATATACAGGGTGTCCGGGCATTGCCGCATGTGAAATATACCACCGGATTCTACGTGGAATTCTAAGAAATACGTATATCCTCAGTTTTTTCCGATAACGCTTAGATCCAGAGATATAAAGCTTAGAAGATGCGAGATGAGAACCAATCAGAGGTGAGATACAGAGTTTGAGTTGTCATTGTTATTCTCGAACTATAGCCGTGACTGTATCACGATAAAAGAGCATCGTCGCTACTTTGAACGGAGGCACGTGTGGTCTTTGTTTGGTTATTGGTTATTTATTCCTTCCGGGAGCGGATAAAATGTTTAAAAATCGCTGATTTACCATTAAAGTATCCGGTCAAGGTTACGTCTTGAACTTTTGGGTAATTATTTCGATAATTATTATCAAAATTGATGACGGCGATGACGACGACGACGATGATGAAAGTAACTACGACGAAGACGAAGAAGACGACGACGACGATGGCAACGACGATGACGACGACGCCTATGACGACGAGGGCGATGAAGACGGCGACGATGACGGTAACGACGATGACGATGACGACGACAACGACGAGGGCGAAGACGACGACGAAAGCAATGCAAAAATGCGTTGCTCGTGCGTTGCGTGTGCGCTGCTCGTGCGTTGCTCGGGCGTTGCATTTGCGTAGCAAGTGCGCTGTGTGCACACGCACAGGCACACGAACACGCAACGCACACGGGTGCACGCGGGTGCACGCAGCGCACTCGCAACGCATCTGCAACGCCCGAGCAGCGCACTCGCAACGCATGGGCGACGCCCGAGCAACGCACATGCAACGCATGAGCAGCGCACTTGCAACGCACCTGCAACGCACGAGCAACGCACATGCAGCGCACGAGCAACGCACACGCAACGTATCTGCAACGCACATGCAGCGCACGAGCAACGCACACGCAACGTATCTGCAACGCACGAGCAACGCATTTTTGCATTGTTCTCGTCATCGCTCTCATCGTCGTCTTCGCCCTCGTCGTCGTCGTCATCGTCGTCGTCGTCATGTTCATCATCGTTGCCATCGTCGTCGTCGTCATCTTCGTCTTCGTCGTAGTTACCTTCATCATCGTCGTCGTCATCGCCGTCATCAATTTTGATAATAATTATCGAAATAATTACCCAAAAGTTCAAGACGTAACCTTGACCGGATACTTTAATGGTAAATCAGCGATTTTTAAACATTTTATCCGCTCCCGGAAGAAATAAATAACCAATAACCAAACAAAGATCAAACGTGCCTCCGTTCAAAGTAGCGACGATGCTCTTTTATCGTGATACAGCCACGGCTATAGTTCGAGTATAACAATGACAACTCAAATTCTGTATCTCACCTCTGATTGGTTCTCATCTCGCATCTTCTAAGCTTTATATCTCTGGATCTAAGCGTTATCGGAAAAAACTGAGGATACACGTATTTCTTAGAATTCCACGTAGAATTCGGTGGTATATCTCACGTGCGGCAATGCCCGGACACCCTGTATACATTAGAGTGGCCTTGTAAAGTTCATTTTTAAATATCAATATGCGCACTCCCCAGATAGGTTCAAAATAGATTTGAAAAAAAAAGTTTGCCAAAAGACCTCTCCGACCTATCTCAATATTAGCACGAGCCTTGTGAATTTTAATTTTTTGCATTTAAATAACATGGGAATGTTTATCGAGTTTTGAATTATTTGTCGGACTGAAATATCAACCGAAGTAAGAATTTAATCTATATGCTTTCTTCATCAAAAAGATACGGACTTTTTTGGAAAAGGTTTTTTTTCTTTTCATCCCCGAAAACAAATTCATGGAACTAATACGGTGGCTTGAAAATTGTAAGTCATCGGGACTTACACAGCTCGTGCTAATATTGAGATAGGTCAGGAGCAACTTTGCAAACCTTTTTTTGAATTTATTTAGAACCCATCTGAGGGGTGCGCAAATTAAAGTTAAAAAATAACCTTTATAAGGACCACTCTAATGTACATATATATACCTATATATTTTTATTTTTTCTTCTTATAGCTTCGACAAATGATCTTACGATCGCTACAGTTCGGGTTCGAGATAAGAACCCCAGAATTATATCCCGAATATTCAGACCAAGAGAACAAAACATTTCAGAAACGAAGCAAGGTGAAAAAAAAAATTATTGAGGCGGCATATAGACAAGACTCAACGAATGAAAAATGGTCGAGTGTCATCAGTCTGCTCGTTGGTATAAATAATACAAATAATTAAACAAAGTTTTTATTTCGTTGTTTCACCTTCATTCATTGCACAGTGATCATCACAATGTTGAAAATAGAATGAATCAACGAGAATTTTTGAGTCTTATCGCTGTAAAACACGAATGAATTATGAATTGCTTGAAATTGAAAGAAAAGCAAAAACACAAAAAAAAAATCATCTTGAAGGATTTCGAGACGATAAATGTTGGATGAAATTATTTCGAACGACGTATGGGCGCGTAGTGATTCGAACATTCCCCGGACAAGCCCACACGTCGAATCCCACCATTCCGAGTATTCACGCTCGAACCGTTTTGCGGTCGATTGCAATTCCCTCGGATGCGGCGCCGCCTACACCCTTCGCAGGGATTGCCAATTGAGCGTTTTGCCGTGGCACTGGTATAGGCGAGAGAGCACAGAGACCTCCGACACCACATCCGCACGACCTGAGATATCGCGCTCATTCATATCCCGGAAAATAAATTCCCATCGCTCGGGGACGGAAAAGTTCGTCGAAATTGATAAAAAAAAAAGAGAAAAAAAAATGAAAGTAAAAAAATAAAAATGCCAGAAGACAAAATGAAATGTCTTATTTATTTTCGTATCAGAGCGGGAAAAAAAAATAATAATTCACACTTATCGAAAGGATTGGCGTGAGCGTCGTCGACACCGGTTGCACGGTTTGTCCAACCGAGATTCCGAAAAACAAAAAAAAAAGACATATTCGAAAAAAAAAAAACAAGCGCAAAGTTGGCAAAAGAACGAAAATACGACGCAAGATGAGGAGAAACGAGGGGGCCGGAGCCGGGGGGAGGTGAACTGGCGGGTAAAATTGAAATTTCGCTTGGCAGCAGTCGGAAAACTAAATCACGAACTACAAACTAATTCTATCGAGAGTTGAAATGCGCAGAAGTGGCCAGAAGGGCGTTGCGAGGAGAGGTTTGGGTGGGTTAACGCCAACGGAAAAAAGGGGTCGAAGAGTTTGAATTTAGGGTGCGGAAATATGAAGCGCGGTGAGCGCGAGGGGGGAACGAGAGTCGTACTTATGCCTAGCTAGAGGAAAATAAAATGGAACGGGAAGCTGTAACAGAAGGAGGAGGAAGAATGAGAATGAGAGAGCGAAAAAAAAAAACGAAAAAAAAAAAAACGAAAAAAAATACACTTCAATCGCAGGACTTCAGGTCGCGAGGCCTGGCGCGTGTAATTTATGCGTTCAATACCGCATCCCAGAGAACGCGGTATTCCTCTATTCCCACTCGTGCCATCTCGGGCGAGGCAGAGGCTGTCGAAGAAAAGGAGAAAAAAATGGAAATATATTAATTCCACGGGGGTAAGCACTCTCTCTCTCTGTCTCGCTCACTCTCTATCTATATATCTACCTCTCTCTCTCTCTCTCTCTCTCTCTCACTCTCTCTCTCTCTCTCTCTCTCTCTCTCTCTCTCCGACGCTCTTTCAAAGTTATTGCAAAAAGTCGAGAAAAGTTTCTGTGCTGCAGCGATGGAAATGACTTCAATAAAATATGACGATAGCTCCGGGCGTTTCTGGTGCTGCTTCTGCCTGCCTGCGGCTCACGCTGCCGCGGATTTTCTATGGATTTGTCGGGAGGAGAGGGGGGGGCGGGTGGTTTGCGGTGCCGAAGCAAAAGGTCTTTTAAGCGAAATAGAAATGAAATGAGAGTGAATGAGACACCGCGATGGCAAAATAGAAAAATGAACAACGCTATGTGCTATTGCAAATGATATTGGTTATTATGTATGGCGCGTTCCAGGCCAAATCGATTCGACGTTTTTTTTTTTTTTTTTTTTCAAACAATACATTTTCTGTAAACAACATTTTTTAATAACAACTTTTTTTAACCAATTTTTTTCACGTTGATCACGGTTTCGAAATTCATCGCTCTGGCCGTTGCAAAAGTATTGATGTGACGTAATGAATGTTTTCTTGTGTCCACTCGGTTGATGTGAAACTATGTAAAAAAAAGGATATGTCGTGAATGAAGACAGATGGTATGGTCGCTCGTGATATCTGACGATAAAAAAAAATAAGGACAGTCTTTCGTTTTTGTTTTATTTTTTCTTCACTTTGCGAATAACATTTAGATCGATTTGATTGAAAAAATGTCCTGTCCACAATTATAAATGTCCTTTTCCCACGTAAAATCAAAAACATATATATTGGCGATATCTCGATATATTAGAGACCCATTAAGCGCATTTCCTCCATAACTCATGGAATCCATATGTCGTATCTATCCCAACTATCTCTTGACGCGAGGTCATCGAGACCGGGTTTGAGCGCGTTTCGCAGCGGCGCACCAGATTCGGTCGCTCGCTGCAACTCGCTCTGCCGCCCGAGAATATAAATATTTATATTTCCCGTATGCATTTATATCGAAATATTCGGATCGCGGATTTCGCTGCGAGCAGCATTATCGACGGTGATATTATTCGTCGATATTAATCGCATTACCGAAATTGGTATACGTAGATATTCGATTGTATTTAGTATTTTCGCAGAATGCGAATACATAATGCACATGTACAGCCGTGCGATGACTGTCATCGGAATCCGATTGTCGGAATACCGAATGCGAATACCTCGACGGTTTGTCTTTTTGAATTATACATATATATACGTGTCACAATGCTCGAATCGCAATTTCCTCGACATAAAGATTTAAAGCCTACCTTCTTGGGGCATAATAGATGGTAAATTATTATTCATTCGAATGCTAATTATTACCACTTGTAAGGTATTTCAATCTGATTTTCGATTTATTGAAATACTTATTGATCCCAATACATTGGGGTCACTCATTTCAGTCATTGTTGCATTTTTTATTCAAACGAATGCTCAAACATAATGATTTTTTTTAATGATGCATCGTGTGAAGTCCAATTTTGAACTTTTATTTCGGGCTTATTTGTTTAACGTTATAGTAATTTGAACTACTCGCTTGGTAAAGAAAAATCATTAGCTTTTTACAACAAAAAAATCATTATGATTTGTTATGGCTGATTAATTATTTTTTTTTTGTATAAAGCTTTGGCGAAGTGAGAACTAATTTTTTTTAGCTACATTCTTAAGACTTCTATATTCGACTCTTGGTTCGAATATTAATTTTATAAAAAAAATTTGATATTGATTATACTTTGTTCAATGAATCCATTAATGGTTGATGGAAGTACAATCAACAATTTCATTTTTTTGAATCGTGAAAAAACAAAAATTTTATAAAAATGTTCTTCAGCTCATTATAGTTTTTTTTTTCGTCTTCGTCACGATGCCTCGAAGCTTTGAAATGTCCGTTGACGGTTTCAAAACATGAGGTGAACGAACATCATGGCGGGAGTCTTGAAAAAAAAAATGCATATCGACAGCATCCTCGAGTATTCTTCTCTGTGGCCTTTCGCCCGAGACAACCCGGAGACTGACCCACGTTTTTTTTTTCCTTCTCGCTTTGAACCCACACATGTGTGCCATCGGTCAATCGTAGTAGGGTTCACGAAGACCGAACTGCCAACACGTGTTGAAAAATCTTTCCCACTGGGAAACCTTTCGCACTATATCGTATAACCGTTCGGTTAGCCTTGAACTTCCCGACTGCGACGACTCTGCGGCCTGCAACTAACTTTTACATTTTTCAAAAAATAATTTTTTCCATTGCGTTTATCATCATCGTGATAATATTTTCTTCCCCAATTTTGAATTCAAATTTTTGACTGTGCGGTAATCCAAAAGCGTAATATTTCTTTTCCACGTGAACAGATGCCGCGGTAATACACGTTACAACGCCGGCACGTTGGTAAGAAAGAAAAACGGTGAAAAAAAAAAGCAAAGAGCAAACGGTTCGAGAAACGTAAAAAGGATTACGTCTTGGTGGGCCTGGTTCGAGGTTTGGGGAAGCAGGACACCTGCCGACGTTCTCTCGGGTTTCCTTATTCTCGCCAACGAGAAACGTTCGTTGCTCCTCTTGCGCAAGCATAAGGTGCTTCTCACGTTATTAACCATTCGGGGCTTTTTTTACGGCTTGCGAGGGATATTGGGAGGTGGAATGTTGAGTAAGACCTTAAAATACACGTTCGCCAATGGAGAATCGATATTGTCGAGTGCAATATCTTCCCCCCCCCCCCCACCACCGTACAATCTTAATCGTTTCGCCGGAGTAAAATATACACCGCATAAAATTCATGGTCCGAAGAAAAAACAAAAAATTATTACCCGCATATAAATTTACTCTCAAAAGGTGGACGGTGATAAATATCGCTTTCAGCACTGTCGAAGTTAAAAGTAAAACCGCAACCATTTTATTTTTCTTGAAAAACCAAAAAATAACACATAATTTAAAAAATTTCCTAGAATGTGCAAAAAAAAACAAAAAATTGTCCCGAAAATTCTCCGAACCAAAGTCGAAGGACGAATGGTATTAAATCCGGGATAAGATAAAATAATTTTATTTTCATTAGGGATTTTCGGGTCGATGGGGTCGTGTTTGTTCGCCGTTTGCATGAATTTTGTTTTAATGGGGAGCGCGCGGAACGAGATTCGAATTACGAAGGTTTGTCTAGCTCCACGCGAGCACCAGCAGCAGCAACACCCAGGCACATCCCTTTTATCGTTGTAAAATCGTTACGGCACGGGGTTCGAGCTTCCGGAGTTATTTTCACCGAAACGTGTACAACTGTACACGTAACTCGATACAGACGTAATGGGGAGGGGGGGGGAGGAGGGATGCTGGCGCAATAGCAGTACGTTCACGTGGCCGAACGTTGCTGCCTCGCCGAGGTTCAAAGTTTTACTGTCAAAATATTAGGGTGCTTTCACGGTCCGTTCACGAAACATTCGGCCCTGTTTTTATTTTATCCTATTCGTTGTTTTTTTTTTTTGGGGGGGGTTTTTTTTTGTACTCTCTCACCGTCCAACGGGGTCCTTTATACAAACACGGCTGCAGAGCATACGTAGATGGTGATATAGAACGAGCTTGCACTATCCCAATTGTCTCTGCGCTTGTGTGTATTTTTTTTTTTTGGTATTTTTTTTTTTCACGAGAGACAGAGACGGAGAGACAAATGGCATTAACCCGCTTTTCGGTCTCGACTTCACCGCGCGAGCTCACAGCTTGCACATGTCGTTGCAAACAAAATAAAGCCGCCTAGATTTGTCACCGTAGAACGAAGCAAAAATTCATGCAACCCGCTCTCCTTCACCCCCTCCCCCACCCGCTACAACGCAGCTTTTTCTATGTGACTGTTATATATTTCTCTTTTGACTTCTCCAACGTTGGTGGACTGCGAATGTTCCGGGTAGTTTATTTTTCGTCCGCACCTTCGTGTATATATATATGTGTGTATACATATGTATATTATATATATGCACCCTCTGTCGTGAATTTCTCATTTTCTTCTTCGGTGCAGCGTTGTTTGCCACACTCTCGCCATTAAATTTCTTGTTTTCATCGTTAGTCATCCACATATATATAGCACGTTTAATTAAGCTCGTGACTATTAATCAAGTTGTTGCAAAATTCATACTTATTTTAATTGATTCGTTTGTAGGTATGAAAATTTCACGACGGTCAAGCAAACTCAATTAAATTCATTTGATTGTGTTTAATCTGGTAAGTTTTCAGGATATATACGAAGCCTTGTGGTAGGTCCCCTATTTTCTGTTACTCTGTTTCAATTCTTAATGTTGTCCTCTCAACTGTAAATAAAAATCCTGTCGAATCGATTAAACAAAAAGCATGATGTGATTATAACTTTGTAAAATTAACTACAAAATGCCAAACAACAAAAAACGACTTGTCAAGACTCACTCCGACCAAAGGGTTCATCCTAAGTTGAGAATAAAAAAAAAGTAACACAAATGCGATCGACCTACGTCAAATCTCAAATCCCAAATTCATCTATCAAGCGATATACATAGGCTCAATCAATTTAACAAACATCTATTAAATTTTGTCTATTCTCGTTGAACACGGTTACAAGACTTCATCATGGGTGAGTCTCGAATATCGTATCGTTGGGAATATTGGCAACGCTGTCCGTAATCATCGAGATCGTAATTTGTTTTCATGATTAAATTGTGATTTGTTTTTCTTTTTTTGTTTCGAGTCATTTGCGAATAATGGACGAGGTGAGTAGCCGATTTGGAAGGACGCGAGAGCGAATGGGACCGAAAGCTCGGATTTTTGTGTCGAGATCGTGGGTTAAAGTGAGAGGTACTCCGGGATCCTTTAAATTTTAGATGCAAAGAGTGTACTGATCCTCCAGTCACGGTTCCTCTGGCTTTCGCTCTCTATCCCCCCCCCCTCTCTCTCTCTCTCTCTCGTCTCCGAGTTTCGCATCGCACGCTTTTCTCCGCCGACTCTTCCTCCTTCGCTATCCGTTCCTTTAGCATCGTCGGGGTTACTTAGAGTCTTTGCCGCTATATACGCCCATGGCTATTTTCAACGAGAGCCAAAGACCCCTCTCGTAACCCGATACACGCCTTAGGTGGAGGGGGTTGATGTTTCAGTCCGATGCACATACTATATGCACACCAACTTATAAATATATAGATCCCGTGCAAACATACCGGTGCATCGATGCCCATATAGATATACTAGCCAATTTCTATTTCAAATTCAAAGGTTAAAAAAAAAGCTCTGTTATTCTTTTAATCACAGATAAACATTATATAATCATTATATTGCATCTTAGAAGAACAGGCTCACTGGAAAACAAAGTAATCTTTCGGGACCTCATGTTTATTGACACTACGTTGTCTAAGCAGGACCCCGAGACACATATACAGTCCGGGACCTTGCTACCCAAAACAAAAAAAGAAACGTTAGTCTCCACAAGCCACGAGATGCCGAGACACAGCATTTTTTTGTTTCCATTAAATATTGTATTCACAAGATATTGTTTGTATTAATGTTTTTTTTATATGCATGAGACAGATGTGTGAAGTACATTATTAATCGACAGTCTATCCTCATGAAATTATCGCATCAAGTGTCTCGTTACAATAAATTTCCAAAAATTTTCATAAAACAATAATTTCTAACATCCCACGACAATCGAATTCCAAAAAATTACATGAAATCCAGAAAAACATTAATTTTCAGCACTTGTCAATAAGTTCGTGCATTACAATATTTTATACATAGCCTGACGTTTGTCGAAACTGATAAAAATTCCAATAGAATATTGAATTTGCGATAAATTTCATTGATTCAAATGAAAAAATCGTAAAAAATTATTGTATCAATAAACGAAATTAAAAAATTGAAAAAAAAAAAAACGAATGAATGCGCGAATGTTTTTCATCTCGTTCCACGAGACCGAAAAAAAACACGCTAGTATATGATTTCAAGATTTATAATCGCGATTCTTCCATCCCCCGGACCGTAAGCCCCATCCGACCCGTCATTATTTCTGGTGTCTCCCGAAGCGTCTCTCGTCGCGCGCAGATCCCGTTGGTCATACGAATTGCCGGAGAATACCATCAACTCTTTCGAAAATAGTCGCGCGAAGCTCAGACGTAGGAACGTAATAAGAAGTAACGAAGAACGGAGGCCATCAAAGAGGGTTAAAAAGTAGCCAACCGCGGGGACAAATGTCCTCTCTTTCTCTCTCTCTCTCTCTCTCTCTCTCTCTCTCGTCTTATTCTTACGAACGAGATACGCAGAAGTAATTTTCATTCTCAGTGAGGGGTGTGCGTCTTCGCGATCACGCGGACGCGTCACGTTACCCGAAATAGTGGCCGATCCGTTTTATCTCGCTCTCTCTTGCTCACACACGCACTTGACGCGCATCGTCGCTGTTGCTTGCGCGCATCTGCGAAAAACCGCACGAAAAATTCTTTCGCCCCGACATACCCGTGCAGAAATTTTGGCAGGGATACAGCTGGATTCTGACTTGGATCCCGGGCTCCCGATCGGGATCTAGTTCGATATCGGATCAGATTCGAGTACTGAATGTAAGATCCGTAAACTGGATTCCATTAGGGATCCAGAACTGGATTCCGTTAGGGATCCAGAACTGGATTCCGTTAGGGATCCAGAACTGGATTCCGTTAGGGATCCAGAACTGGATTCCGTTAGGGATCCAGAACTGGATTCCATTAGGGATCCAGAATCGGATCCTTTAATGAATCTAAATAGATTCCCCATGGTATCATTGAGGAATCTTGGAAGGATCACGGGTAGATACAGGCTGACATGAAATGTCAAAAATGAAATTATTACATATTAAATTTATTCTAAAAATAAATAACATGTCTTTGGTGGAATAAAATATCAAGAAAAAATTAAACAACATGATAAATAGAAAACTACGACTAGGTTGTCGTTTTTGTGACGGCTTGGCGTCCTTTGCGCCCATCCCAATCTTTTGCGTTGGATATCGCATTCCCTGAAGCTTTCAACACAGCATCGGCGTTGATGGGAGTTCCATCCTGCTGCGTATGGAAGCTTGTGAGCGCAGCTGTAAATGAATTGAAAAATTGTTATATCTATATGTATTCTATCATAAAAACATAGCAAAAAATATTTTGAACAGCTTGCAAAACATACCTATCATGCAATTCCCGAAATTTGTTGCTTTCAACAATACCTTCCCTTCCATTTTTTTTTAGCCGTAAACCTGATCACTACGTCCCGCGTGAAAAATCTTCTCAGAATATTCGTCACGCTCTTTGTTACGTTGTTGTTTCGATCTAAGAGTTGCTTCAACGATGAGATCTATAAAACATTCCAGAATGTATAAAAATTTGATAACGACCAATCATTTGCAGTTCCCTAATAATCTTCGTATTTAATTGTGTTTCGGTGAAATTTATCGTTTTCTTTTTTTTGTGTTTTGTAACAATAAAGAAGCGAAGCTCTTAAGAAACAACTTCATATAAAATATTAAAAAATGATAAAAGAACAAAATATGAGAAACTCAAAAAAATTTGATTTACGTCCTTATCTTCTTTGAGTTCAAAAAGGTGAAAAGGTTTTGAGAAAAAGGTGAAAAGTTTCTCAGCGGAGAAAAAAACGAAAAAATTTCTTAGCGAAGAAAAAACTGAAAAATTTCCCAGCGGAGAGAAGAACTAAAAAATTTCTTAGCGAAGAAAAAGCTGAAAAATTTCTCAGCGGAGAGAAGAACTAAAAAATGTCTTAGCGAAGAAAAAGCTGAAAAATTTCTCAGCGGAGAAATTTTCATTTCATTAAAAAATGTAGCGTAGAGTCTAGATTCAATATTCTGCGCTGAGAAATTTTTCAGTTTTTCCTTCGCTCAGAAACTTTTCAGTTTTTTTCTCCGCTGAGAAACTTTTCACCTTTTTCTATGGTGGGAAATTTCTCAGCGGAGAAAAAAACTAAAAAATTTCTTAGCGAAGAAAAAGCTGAAAAATTTCTCAGCGGAGAAATTTCAATTTCATTAAAAAATGTAGCGTAGAGTCTAGATTCAATATTCTGCGCTGAGAAATTTTTCAGTTCTTCCTTCGCTTAGAAATTTTTCAGTTTTTTTCTCCGCTGAGAAACTTTTCACCTTTTTCTATGGTGGGAAATTTCTCAGTGGAGAAAAAAAAGAAAAAATTTCTTAGCGAAGAAAAAACTGAAAAATTTCTCAGCGGAGAGAAGAACTAAAAAATTTCTTAGCGAAGAAAAAGCTGAAAAATTTCTCAGCGGAGAAATTTCAATTTCATCAAAAAATGTAGCGTAGAGTCTAGATTCAATATTCTGCGCTGAGAAATTTTTCAGTTCTTCCTTCGCTTAGAAATTTTTTAGTTTTTTTCTCCGCTGAGAAATTTTTCAGTTTTTTCTTCGCTAAGAAATTTTTTAGTTTTTTTCTCCGCTGAGAAATTTCCCACCATAGAAAAATGTGAAAAGTTTCTCAGCGGAGAAGAAGACTGAAAAATTTCTAAGCGAAGAAAAAACTGAAAAATTTCTCAGCGCAGAGTATTGAATCTAGACTCTACGCTACATTTTTAGATGAAATTAAAATTTCTCCGCTGAGAAATTTTTCAGCTTTTTCTTTGCTAAGAAATTTTTTAGTTCTTCTCTCCGCTGAGAAATTTTTCAGTTTTTTCTTCGCTTAGAAATTTTTCAGTTTTTTTCTCCGCTGAGAAACTTTTCACCTTTTTCTATGGTGGGAAATTTCTCAGCGGAGAAAAAAAAGAAAAAATTTCTTAGCGAAGAAAAAACTGAAAAATTTCTCAGCGGAGAGAAGAACTAAAAAATTTCTTAGCAAAGAAAAAGCTGAAAAATTTCTCAGCGGAGAAATTTTAATTTCATCTAAAAATGTAGCGTAGAGTCTAGATTCAATACTCTGCGCTGAGAAATTTTTCAGTTTTTTCTTCGCTTAGAAATTTTTCAGTCTTCTTCTCCGCTGAGAAACTTTTCACATTTTTCTATGGTGGGAAATTTCTCAGCGGAGAAAAAAACTAAAAAATTTCTTAGCGAAGAAAAAACTGAAAAATTTCTCAGCGGAGAAAAAAACTAAAAAATTTCTTAGCGAAGAAAAAGCTGAAAAACTTCCCACGATAGAAAAAAGCTGAAAAATGGAAATAATACTTACGTGCACCGCCTCTTATGTCGATCTCCCACCATGGCCAAGTATTTAATGGAGATTTCAGGGTTTCGACTAGACGTTGTAGCCGCATGCAGACTTTAGCGGTGTACGGTGGCGACGGATATCTCGTGACGCATTTCTTCTTGGTTTCGTCCCATGACAACCATGCTGCCGGTACGATTTCGAGGTCATCAAGGCCTTTTTTTTGACTTTTCCAAAATTGTATGAGTTGAAATTTGTATTCGGATTCGTCATTTGGCGAATCTACAGATTGAAGAAAAGAAATTGTAATAATAACCTCAAAAGAGACACAAACATGAATCATGCATGATCTGCAGTGCATACCACTCGTTTGAATCTTCTTGCCCTTAGCCTTTTTTCCAGCCATTGTCAATGTGTATTCGCGTCACCACAAATTGGAATTTCACAAACTGAAAACACGAAATTTACTTTGTAAAAAAAAAACGAAAAGAGAGAAGAGCGAAAACTAATAAGCACAATGAAACAGAAAGGTACTTACGGATCGGAACAAGTCCACGCGTTGAATGCCGGCTAATGCGCGGGAATCGGCATCACACGAAGCACCAACACTAGAGAGCTCGACTAAGCCACACGTACACAATAATAATATCGTTATTATTGTGTACACACGTACACAATAATAACGACCGTCACGACCTTGCTTACATCGATATGCGGAGTCAGGTGGTTTTACGCCGTTTTTTCGGCACGGCACCGTACACACTGTAGCCCGATAAAATTAGCATTTAAAAAAATTAATTTGATCATGCAATTCTCTGACGCAGTTAGGTTCTAATGATGGATTAGAATATGAATGTACGGTTTTACGGGGACTATATAGTCGACGATATCCAGAAGTTTTTGTAAAAATGAATTTTGAAAAATGAGGGTAAATTACGAGTGACGGAAGTGCGCTAAAGTTATAGCATTTTCAAACTGCAACCGTGGGTCGGTGGATAGCGTACTATACTGGTAATCATCAGATCGCGGGTTCAAGTCCCATAGATGACTTTTTTTTTTCTTCAAATCTTTCAGCACCTATACTCAAATCTCACTTACATGAGAATTTTTATATTAAATGAACTTTTTATACTATAAGCATAAGAAATTACAAAAATGCGTCGACCGTATAGTCCCCTTCAAAATTGGCGTCGGCGTATACCTTTAATTTTGGATTTTGCGTTTTGTCGATTTGCAGGCGTATTTTAAATTTCTCGCTGAAAATGGTGGAAACAAAATTGATAGAGAATTGAATTGTCGATCTTTTTTATCGGAACAATTTAAGTGTAAAATAATTATTTATTGTTAATAATTAGCAAAAAGTGTAAAAAATTAGGACATTGGCACAGTTTTTTCAACTTTTGGACCATTTTTCCCAGAAATAAGTAACACATTTAAACGGCAAAGTTATAGAGGACAAAATTCTCTACAACTTTTGTACGAGCAATTTTACTGTAGGACGAATAGTACACGCCTGGGAACGCAGGCAACACAGAGGCTAGCGGAAGCGACTCAACTCATTTCCCTAATCCGCTGTGTTGACCGCGTTCCCAGACGTGTACTATTCGTCCTGCGGAAAAATTGTTTCTACAAAAGTTGTAGAGAATTTTGTCCTCTATACCTTCGCCGTTTAAATGTGTCACTTATTTTCAATAAAAATGGTTTAAAAGTTGAAAAAACTGGGCCAATGTCCTAATTTTTCACACATTTTGCTTATTATTAACAACAAATAATAATTTGACAACAATGTTCTTTGTATAAAAAAGATAGAGAATTCAATTCTCTATAAATGTTGTCCCTACCATTTTCAGCGAGAACCGCAACATACGCCTGAAAATCGAGAAAACGCAAAATCCAAAATAAAAGGGATACGCCGTCGCAAATTTTGGTCTAAAAGCATACATTTTGGTCTAAAAGCATACAATTCATATTCTACTCCATTATTAGAACCTAACTGCATAAAAAAATTGCATGATCATATTAATTTTTTTAAATCGTCAATTTTGGGTTAAAATTAGAAATTGTGGTTTTAGGATAATAAAATTTCTGAAGAGGATCCACACACAGGATCGAAACGTAAAAAAATCGTGGAAAATTCATTATCAAAGTTTTCCCACCCACACCCATCAACATCGGCAATCGGTCGAATCGTAGCCACCTACACTTCAAGATTTAAAAAAAAAACGTTAATTGACGATAAAACCGTCAAAAAAAATTTTTTTAAATCTGCACTCGGTGAATATATGGCAAAAAAATAATTCAATTTTTTAAAATTATTTGTGGAAAATTTTTTTTTGAGTGGCTGAAGTCACGTGGAATCGCTCATATAATATCGATAAACTTTTTGAAGATTATATAAATTATTGGGGATTCTTAATTATTACTTATTCGAAGTTGAAGCGTTTGCCTCAGCATAACTTTGCAACGCATCACGAATTTCCCTCTGTACTTGACGGTGACGACGTACATATATCCGATTTTTTTTCACGCGTACGTCCCGCTTTGTCCATGACAAATTAAAACAAATCAAGCGTCTTGACGTGTAACTTCAACGGAATCTAAATGGATTCAGCTGGGGACTACACCCCACGCTCACGTACATAGCGCCATCTAACGTCCTACGTATGTCGCTGGGCATAAACAGGGACTCAGATAGGAATCCGATATGTATACCCGAAATACATGCAGTGCCAAAGCGCCATCTAACGTCCTACGGATGTGGCTGGGCATGAACAGGGACTCAGATAGGGATCCGATATGGATGCCAGAAATACATGTGGTGCCAAAGCGCCATCTACACCCCGCGAACGTCGGTGAGTAGAAACAGAGACTTAGATAGGAATTTAATAGTAAAATCAAAAATACACGCGACGCCAAAATTTTCAAAATTATGCCACCGTCATCGTGCACATGCCGATACCGATACAAGTTGGATTCGAACCGGGATACCGGATTTGGGGAATCCATGACAAATCCTGATCGGGATCTGATCGGACATACGGTATCCCCGTCAACATTTCTGCACGGGTATCTTTGGCCCCGTATAGCAAGCGCATATATATATATATATATATATATATATGTACACCGTAAAACTCGAGGGTCATCCATGTACACGATCCAAATGCATTTCGCTACTACAACGTCTGCATGGAGAGTTTATGCGGAGTGTCGATGCATAAGTGCATATGGTAGACGTGGAAATAAATATATATATATATATATATATATACACGTATACACGTACATATATATAAATATGTATATAAGGATCGTCGTAACGTTCCGCGTCTCTTCAAACTCCTCGGCTGCATCGGGCTCTGTGGTATCGCATCGGGCGGAGTGGCGGGTGCACATAGCATGGAGTACCCGTTCAACGGGGGGGATGCAACGAGCTAAGCGACCGACCGCGCAAGCGTCGAGACGACTCGTAATTTTAGACTCGGGGCCTTAAACGCCCCTGCTGCTGCTGCTGCTCTTGCTGGGAATACGAAGCCCCGAACCCACATACTACGTGCTCACATATGTACACACATAGACACACATGCACCCCGATACTCCAGCTTTTCTTTTACTCAACGTTCGGTTACTTTTTTTATTTTTATTTTTATTTTACTTTTTGTTTTTTTTTTTACTTACGCTGGATGCATTCGTCTCGACGTACGTCGCGGTTCTGGGGCAAGTGGAGGGGAGGGGAGGGGATGGGGGGGGGGGATCCACGAGAGAAACGCGTGTGGACGGAAAATACGAAAGAGGGTGATAGTTTAACTGCACGTAGAAACACTCGAGTGTTTGTAATATAATACAACCGTGGGCAAACTAAACGGTTTATTTGCGATGCTAATCATCTCTGGCACGCGTTTCTCATTGCGTACGATAAATACGGGCATGGGGTTGCAACTTTTGTACTCGCGATGCGATTGAAGAAATGCCAGACATGAGAGAGGATTTTGCAGTATGAGTATTTATTTCGAGAATCGGTAGATAGTTTTTTTTTTTTAATATTTTAGACTCCCGCGATGCACTGGCGTGCATCTGCGTAAATTTTTATTACGCGCAATTGTTTTGTTTGTTTGTGTTGAGATGGGTCGTGGAATTTGTGAATTATATTTCTCATTCGAGTGTGTGTGTGTGTTATTGAATGGTGTGTCAGAAATGGTAATCGTGACCTTGATAACAAAGTTAATTCCATTCGAGCCAATAATGCATCGGTCCGTAAATTCGTGGTCCACGTTTGGACGCAATTGTGTTGTCAAAGGGGTTGAATTATAATGCAGTGAATTGATGGTTAAGTCTGAATGAAATGAATTACGAGTTAATTTGTAATTATCGATTGTACGAATCCTATGCCCATGGTACGTAAAATTTGAAACATTACGATTGATCAATTGATCACAAGGTATGTCACAAATGTAAATAAGTACCAATTAATATTTATCGTAGAGGAAACTAGATTTTTTTTCGGATTTTTTTTTTCGATGCACCGTAAATGAAAGAGCGAATATATTGATGATGATACGATCAAAGATCGGGAGATAACGAACGATAATTGAGACTGTTCTACTCGTGGATATACGCGAGAGTTTGTCCCAAACGTGAGCCAGTATCGGCGAAAGTTCGAAACATTTTTGTCGAGTTCTTGATGACGTGCTCGACGTGTCGATTCGATCATTGCTCGTCCTCTTGCGTTTATTATAGATCGTCAGGTAGCCTCATGATAAACGTTATTGCGAACAATGTATGTACCGGGACGGGAACCGCCAGATCCAATTTGTTTGGTTCAAAAGCTCAGGAAAGCTTAGCTGTCGGAGTACCATGAATTATCTCATAATAAAATTATTGTATTTCCAGTTCGTGACTTTTGCAGCGATGGTCCATATGACATATGTTTAAGCAAAGTCGAAATAAATACATATATAGCCTAGACTGGTTCTCAGCAAGGTTCATTTTCGAATAAAAAAGATAAAAATTGTCGGAGTAAATATTTTTTTTTGGTTTGTTACCTCGTCGTACGAGTTGCACTCAAGTGTCTGTCATATTTTGAGTCCCAAATTTCCATCCGATGACCCCAGCGATGTGAAAACGCAATTTTTATCGTAATTTGGATGATTTTCAATTTTTAAGCCGCCATATTAGTTCAGCTATTTTGTTTTTGGTGATGGACAATTTTTTTTTAGAAAAGTACGCATCTTTCTGATAAAGAAAGCATATTGGGAAAATTTGTATTCTGTTGATATTTTAGCTATAATGAATTAAGCCAATAAGCATTGCATGTTATTGAATGACAAAAAATATTAAATTACTTAGGCTTGGGTTAATTTTGAGATAGGTAGGAGGCCCTTCGCGGATATTTTTTAAAATTATTTGGAAACTATGTGGGGGGCGTTTCTATTCTTATTAAAAATGACCCTTGCTAAGAACCAGTCTAATATAGCCCTTTCTTTTCGGTTTTGTTGTTCTATCACAAATGTATATTTTTGTTCTATCAAAAATCAGTCAACTCGTACAACTGGAAATTGATAATGAATTTCAGCAAACAAAAATTCATATTAAATTTAATGATTTTTCATAAAACGATCGAATTTTCTTCATCTCCATCCGAATTTCTGCTTGCATCACTGACTTCATAATTATGCAATGTTGCCGGTGAAAAAATATTTCACAAGATTGATATACATGCAATTACTCGTGTTGTAAGTACATGATCAACCGGACGCGATTTTTTTTTCCCGCACATATGAAACCAGAAAACAGTGAAAACATTGGGCTCTAAAAATAATATACGAATATTCAGTCACCACGGTCCACATGTGTTTTTTTTTTCAATTTCTTCTTTATTTCTTTTTTTTCGCGACAGTCAGTCGATCTTTGCCGTAACTTGTTTACCAGACCGAATATTTCGCAGCAGCAACGAAGACATATTCCGCGAAACCCGAGACTAAAATCGAAGAATCATCGTTGCTGACCCGCGACGAGAGAAGCCACGGAGAATCAAGTACCGACGTCCATGGAACGGAATCTCGAAGTGATGGCAACGACGTGATTGGGCGTAAATCAAAACCCGGAATTTGAAGGAAACACCAAAGAAGAAAACAAACAAAAAAAACAGAGAGAGGGTGTAACCCTGGGTCAGTAGCAGACAGCCAACGGTGAGTCAACGTTCGCGAGAAGACCATTCAAAGATGGCAACGATGGCCGAACTTCGGAGAGGGTCACAAACCTGTACGCAAGTTTAAAAAAAAAAAAAGTTTCTTTTCCCTTTCCCCGAGGATACATTGTCATTGGTGTATGGGGAGGGGTTAACCGGTGATGTGAAGCACGAAGAAAGCAACGATGAAGTGGAAGAAGCGAGATCGCACTGGGGGGTGGGTGGGGGTGGGGGTGAGGGTGGGGGGTAGGTAGGTAGAGATAGGTACGTTCAAGTTATCACTCGGGGGGCCTGAACCAGGAATAGTCGCCATGTGGTGGCAGCCGTGGGACGCCTATTTTCGGGGTAAAGACAAATTTGGCGCGAGCCGCTATATGAGGAGAGACGGAGCATGGTTCGTCGGTAGTCAAGTGTAAGCTTACATGCCTCGGGTCTCGGGTCTCCGTCGGGTTCTCCGTGCTTTGAAACTCGGGGCAGGGGGAGGGGAGGGGCAGACGAGAGTGCTGGCTGTGACAAGGAGGCCAATGGGATGTATGCGGCCATTTTTAGAGGGCTCGCCGAAGGAGTCACCGTACCCCGGCGTCGGCGAGCATTCGGTCGGAAACCATCCGACCGAAGTCATCAGTCGCTGGGTTGGACTGACCGAGCCAGCGGACGAACGTTCATGCGACACTTCAACACGAATCGTCAACGGGTCACATCGTCGTTCGCGTCGCCGTTGCAACGGGCGGGTATTCGATCAACTCTTTCGTCTTTGAACTTGGACGTTCGTGGATTGTCACGGTGGGAATCAACGCGTTCAAAGAGATCGTTCGGAAGAGCTTCCAATCGGTTATTCGCAAACCAAGTGGGGAAAACGTTCGTCGGTGGATTACGAGGATGAATGTAAATGGAACATCGTTGACGGTGGGTTTATCGAGAGGAACCTTCGAGGACGTGACCACAGCGTCAAGGTATCGAAGATGGACAATCTCAAGTAACGTCAACATTCCGTTCGTTAGTCAATGCCGAAGACTTGGGAGGGGGTGGAGTTTCATATTCGCGATCATTGAGTGTGCGTTACGTAAGCGGAGATGTCGTTGAGGGGGCCATTCTTGTGAGAGTCAAACTGTAGCACCGTGTTTCCAGCCCGAAGGGTAGGATGGTCGTGAGGTGATAATCGGTTGTCGCGATCATGCGAATTATCGATTGGCATCACGATGCGATGGTCGATCGGAAGCGAAAGAAAAATTATTACCACGAGGCCGGGTGACTGTTCCGTGCTTCCTTACTTCCCATAGTGATTACGACGTATGGAATGTAAAGAAGTATGGAGCTGCGCCCAGGTTTGTCAACGGCAGAAAAAAAAAAAAAAAAAAAACAATTACGGACCGGTACGTCGTCGAAACGGATGGTTTTTCATACGTTGGGACATCGAAAATGTCACATATTTGTGTCAACATTCGTAGCATGCCGGTTGTAACGACAAGTGATTTTAGTGTATATATATATATATATATATATATATATATATATATATATATATATATATATATATATATATATATATATATATATATCATTAACCGTAGCATCATTTAATAGGATCGTTCTTTGGGTTCGATCCTGGTCGGGTAATTTTTTATGTTCTTGTAATTGTTTAATCACTGATTTGCAGACTCCAACGTTCAATGATTCGTAAAATAATTTTGACTTCAGGTAATCAACCATCAAGGAAGGAATATCCAATATTTCATCATGAGGACAAACAGAATTGCAGCACCGCGTCGTCACCGTCGAAAGTGCTTCGCTGGTTTGTCAGTCGGTGGGGGCGAAATAGCATACGGCGGTGTCATAAATAGCCCCAACGTATTCTGCGTACCGATGTACGTACGCGTGCCTGCAACCCAGACCCGCCTGGCTGGCTGACTGGCTGGCTAGCCGCATTTCCATCTGGTAACCGCTTCCCTCTCGGCGGGGGGAGGGGGAGAGAACGCCGTCGAGATAGCACATGCGGGCCTTGTGCGTCTTGAGAATCGAACGAGAGCCTGGCTTGGACGGCGAGAAAAGACACGAGACGTTTTTAAAAGCTTCGGGGCTCTGGTAAAAAAGAGTGACGCGTGATGGTACACGGAACGGAGGAGCGAGGAAGCCGGGTCACAGCTAGAGAGGGTAAAAATTCGCAGACCGGACCGACAAGCCCCAGCCAAGTCAAAAATAGTCCGGGCGTACACGGAGCCGCCATATTTCCAGAAATAAGTTCTCCGGTTACCGAATTCTATTTCCGGCTGGCTCAGCCACCTCGGACTTCTGCGGAGAGCAAGACGCGGATAGAAGAACGGAAATCAACATCGTAACAGGGGTTAGGCAGTACGTGAGGAACGCGAATCTCGAATAGAACGAAATTTAACAGTGTGCTCGAAGCCATTGTGATGGGAAAAGGTGGTACGCAGACTCTGATTGTCTTTCAATCAAATTTCTTACGTAACATCGGCTGTTCCGTAAGTCAATCGAGAGAGAGAGAGAGAGAGAGATCAAAAGAGTAGCAATCAAATAAGTCCAGCGTGATCTTATATCAATTCTTTGCCAAATTGTTCCCAAATTATGCGAATGCTCGTGTATCGTCATCTCCTCCATCCGACTCCACAGATCAGTATTTATAATATCAAAACGTATCAAGAAATCAATCATTAATCATATAATTTTACAGGATTACCGAATTGGACTGATTGCTAGCGGCGACACGTTCGACTGTCCCAACATTATACCGAAGCAGAGTTTTCGTCAAGCTCGAAGATCGTAGCTCACATTAACCAGAAACGTAAACCGGATCTGTGAAAAGTTGGGCTTTTGCACCGTTGGCAGCAATACATCACGACCTCTGCACTGCCAGGATAAAACTCCGACTAAACACTCGATTTATGAGTCTGAGACAGTGTGGAGAAATGCGTGGAGAACAGTTCGCCTAGTTCTACGAGGATCTCTCGCCTTAATAAATAATGGCGGGGAGGAAGGAGGGGGGGGGGGAGGGCGATGCCGGAGATCCGAGCTAACCGGCGACGGGATGCGCGAGAGTCGTCCGTTCTCGCCCGGACGTTCCACGAAAGCTCGAGATTCTGCAAACGAGGTCTGTGCCACCGAGGAAACCATTTTCACCCCCCCCCCCCCCCCCCCCCGCCCCGTGCATTCAGAGACTGAAGCTGTATGGGCACGAGAACGAGAACTCGCTCACGGGTTTTCCACATCTCTGAGTTGGGGCATTGTTGTCAACGCCATTCGAACTCTCGTACGTGCTTCACGCTTGCGACCACGCCGCATTAGCACGCGTTCAAGGATTTCCATTGTCGTGAATAATTTCCGGCGGTTAACGCGCGTTAAACGCGGAGGTAAAGGTGTCTAGTTTGCACGGATTTTCCACTATCACGGATTCAAAACGAAATAATGCGTCTCGATGCCAAACTGAAAGCGTTGTGAATCGGATCGGAATGACGAAAAAAAAATCAATGGATGCCGTTTGTCGGGTGCGGACGATGAAATGTTACTTCTATGGGGTTGTCATCTCGACCGAGTGAGGAGATGCACGATTGATCGAAGCATTGTTGAGAATTCAAAGACATTGATGAGAGTTATCGATGAACTCGCGGTATATCACAACAAATTTATGGTTAAAAAAAAAAAAACAAAACGAAATAGGTTTTGGGTCAATTTGATTGGAATCTCGCTATTAAATTTGCCAATCGTCCGTAGATTTTTTTTTCTTTCGATTATATCATATAATTTGATTTGTACCTGCAATTTGAAATCGTTATTCTTAATTTGTCGTAGTGCCACACTCGAGCCATCAACAAATATTGTGACGAAACAGCGACTACATTACCGTCATGTGATTTCCACTCGACACCCCGTGGTTGCAATAATTCGATGAGTAAGCTCCGAACACGAGTGCCGGTGGCTTTACGTGACAAGCAGTAATGCAGTTAACTTTTTACCCATCTTTTTCGAAAAAAAGAAAGAAAAAAAAAACATTTATGGTATTGCCGCGAGGATATGAGATGGGGCCAACTGCCAACGCTGAACGAATTAACCGCGTTTTACATTCGCTACACAACGTTTCCACGTTTAATGGTACACGACAATGGCGAGGGTGAAACACGTTGACAGGCGCGAGCCGTCAGCGCTATTAAATTTGTCGCCCCCCCCCCTCTCCCTCGGTAAAATAGCTTTGGACCACAGTTCACGCTTAACGCGCTTGATTAAGCCGAATAAATTACGCTCATATTATTCCCTTAAAATAATAATATTAGCTTCTCGTATTATCGGCTAATACGAACACGTTGCATCCGGGGCCGGCTCACCAATCTCCCCCGAACTCGGCCGTTGTAATTGACGGCAGGTCTGTGCGCCGGTAATATTTATTTATCGCCTCCGACCGTTCACGTATTCGCATAAATCTTCGACAATTGAGTTAACTCTTCAATTTCATCTTTCCTGTGTTAGCAAAAATTTTCCTATAACATTGTTAATATCCATGTATCATCAATTACGCTGCTCATTTTCCGATAATCCGATTCAACCTGTGATCACAATGCACGTGAAAGCGAATTGTTGAAATATCGTTTATCAACGCAGTTAATTATTCAACTATGTGACGTTCTATTTTTCGAGATTACACGACTTTATCGAATTTAAGTTGAGTTTGAATTAACTACAATCAACTTTCGAACGATGCGTGAAATATTTTGTAGGTGAATCGTCAACGAACTGAGAGACTCCGATTTCTTAATTAATTCTGGCCACTCGGGTATTATGACCTTCACCCTTCTGTGTGGCACGCCTTCATAACAGGGCTAAGCACCAGGCCCACAGCCCCTCATTGACGAGCCTCGATGGTTTTTTTTTCGCCCCCCATGTCCTCTCACTCCCCTCCGTGGAACAAGTGTGCGACTGTTCTAATACCCCCTCTCGTCGTTCTCCATGAAGATTTACACCCCCATCAATGGCACGTATAATCGTTACAAATATAATTCCGGGGTAAAAAAATGACGTTGTGACGTCACAATTTTATTTCTTCGATCTATATATGTACCGTGTGGAAATTCATTTGGTGCTGAAGGTGGAAAAGCGAGACGAAAGGGGTGCAAGCTTTTATCCAGAAATAATTATCGTAAACACTACTGGGGGGTGTGGGGGCGGAAGGGGAGGGGAGGGGGGAGAGGGAGTTGTACGTGCTCGGGCGTTCGCGGTGCTTGATAATGGGCGTGTAGCACCGGTTTCGTGCCGGTGGTGCCGGTTCGGATATTTCGAAAGGGTTGGGATGGTTAAATGAAGAGAGGCGAGAATGCAAGCGGAAATTCGTACAGGGTTGGTGGTCCCCCCTCCTCTCCCCGCCGCCCCCGCTCTCGCCGGTAGCACCACCGGCGGTACGACTTTTGTTCGGATTGTACATATTTACATAGAAGCATCGTGGGCACAACCGCCTACACATATAGTATCTACACCGATGCACACTCGTGTTTCTATATCGTGACTTCCCCCCAAACCCCCGGCAACGGGTTGTACCGCTGGGTGCAGCTTCTGGTATTGGTTGAAGAGCTATGGACGTTGGTACACATTTTGCGTTGCCGTGGACCCACAGTAGAACTTCTGATAACTTTATTACCATCGGTCGTGATTATCGTAATAATGATATTTTTTTTTTTGAAAAATTTGAAAAAAAAAAAAAAAACATTTACGACATATCGTTGATTTAAAATATTTCGCTCCATGCTTTCGCATAAAAGAAAGTGTCTATATGGCTATTTTTTCTGTGCTGATAATTGGCACGATTAAATTTTTTAAATTAATTCATTCGTGGGGTTTTAGTGTTTGTTATTTCGGGGCTGACGAATATTAATTTAGTTATATTTTGCAGTTGGTTAATAATATGTTTGAATGCGATAAGTTAAAGGAAGTTCGACTGTATAGTTACTACGAGCTGGTTTCAACTGCTGGTACTGGTAATGGTTATGTATTAGTCCGAGAAACCTGGTTGCCATGTATGCACTTTACAATATATATATATACATATGTGTGTGTGTATACTTGTGACCGAAACTGCAATACAGTTCTGTCAGTAGGTACACGTACACCTGTGAGCCCTCTCGCAAACTCGCTAGTTCGCGGTAACGTTAACGGATGCCAATTCGGGGCTTGTCGAGCAATGGGTTTCGTGCACGTTGCAGCCGTAATAATTCACTCCACCGGGGAGTAAAGAGAAAGAGACGTACGGAGTGAGAAAGAGATTGGTAGCCGTGGATTCGTTTATCGATTAAAATAAATAAAAAACCCTATGAATATTCATGAAAACACACGAAAATGGATAATTTGACCGAACATGTTCGAGACAATTTGATAGTTGAGAATGCCCTGACAGTGGGTAACGAGAAACTACGACGAATTATTTCACTCTGATTGTACAAGCCATGAAAAGTGTCTGATCGTGAGATTGACTGCATGATTAATCGATAGTACGCCACGAATGATGATGAGCTTTACGAACGCGTCGAGCTTGACGCAAAGTACAGCAAACAGGCATACATACGTATTATTGCAGCTAATCACAAATTGCTTTCCGCTCAGAATCGTCCAAGCTCAAAATCGTTGTGTTTGGTTTTTTTTTTTAATTTAAATTCTTTTACCAAATTATACATTTCTAGAAGTGCTTTTTGGATTATTATCCAAGAAGAAGCGAACAGCAGCATTTTTTCTGCAAGCTTTTCAAAATTATAACATAATTTGCGGTGATAACGAAAAGCGCAAGCTCAAGCGAAAAAAAAGCTTACTCTCTCTCTTTTTTTTTCCGAATCTTTCTTTAGATTTCAGAGAACGATAGGCACACACAGAGCCGGAAAAGAGAAGCCAGAGAGAGACAGAGATGGGTAAAAAGATGTTGAAAGAGAGGGTAATGGTGTCTCGACGAAATTCATCGATAATTCTGAACCGAGGAACTTCATTACCGTCTGGGCCGTTGGCTGGTACAAGGGCGAATCCGTTTTTTTTTTCACAGTTCTCCGCTAATTGAACCAGTTTGGAGGGTAAGGTCTCTGTCGCTCTTTACTCCCGGCTCGTTCCCGGCCCCGCACCACCGTCTCCAACGTCGTATCCCCGCGGCCTTAGTAGTCCGGCGTCGTTGGCCGGGCGTATAACGGCTGAACTGGCCGCTATTCCAATCGTCATAAATTGTCGCTGGCTCTACGTGACGATTGTACAGAGCAGCCAATAGGTCCCGTGTCATTTCAGGGAGCACCGAGCGAGATGGGATTCCCATGGCTGTGTAGCCCAACCAACCCCCTCCGCATTGGCTGTCTGCTCGAGCCCGGACACACAACTGTACCACCACCCCGCTGCTGTCGTCCCGATTTCTATGTGTCCTGTAAATCGGTACAGTCAGCGCTCGTGTATGTCCGCCCATCGGCTCGACGGTTGCTCTTCCTGCCGCTCGAGATCTCGCGTGCCGCATAGCCGCATTGTACACTGTACGTGCACCCGAGTGATCCGGCGACAATCCTGTTAAATCATTCCCAAATTGTGTCAGCTGTTTTGCATGATGGTACATTGGGCACGTGCGCGTCACACATCATTCCGGTATTCCGATATGTCAGTTATCCGTAGTTTTCTTCGAATGTCATGTAGCTGAGTCACGAGAGTTATTCGTCGAATTCAAACTTTAGCTATTATAATTTGGTCAACAAGTTCGATTGCGATAGCAGCAATAATTCAATCAGAGTTTCCGTTCGAATAATGTGCCTGCATGTGATCAGGATGAAAAAATTGAAATAAGATGAGGGATTTGAGGAGGTAGTGGTTATCATGAGCAACGTTAGGCTGTTCGAGGGAAGAAGCGTCGGTAGGATTAGTTTAGCGCACGCATTAACGGACCGGCTTGATGGTAATAACGGTTTCGGTATGCCAGTCGCGAAAGGATCGAGTTTCCCAATTAAGCTCGCCAGCTAGGTTCACGTACGCGAAGGACAGTATTCGATGTCCCGAGAGAAACGGCGAGCTTCTAGCGTGAGAGAGTTAAGCTCATGGTTCGACAAAGCTGGGGTATCTTATTCCCTGCAGCATCGAAGGTGACGAAGACCAGGCTTCAGAGGCGGGGCTCCGGTTGAATGTTACTCTACGATGAATACGTATGGAGCTGGACAGGGGGCCTATTGCGTGCTGTTAAGGACAGGCTCGTATTCGTTGCTGCAGATGTACTGGGTGAACATTGGATCACTTGTCCCCCTCAACTAACTCGTTCCCGTTGACACCTATCCTCACTCTCGGGAAAGTACTTGACATGCGACTGACGTACGATCGTATCAACCTCCCCACGTTATAAAAATCACGTAATAATTACAAGTGAGACAGAGTTTCAGCTTACTGTACAGTTGCAAATATAAATTGATCTCTGTCATCCGTTCTACAGGAAGTACGTCCAAGATGCAATCTCTATTCCTAAACGGTACAATATGCCAGATACTAACTCGGAAACTCGCACACCCGCGTTCTCCGTAGTACCCGATTTTTATGTGACATTGCCGAGAAGCAAGAGCTAGAGGAAAGAGGTAACAGGGAACGAGAGAACCTACATCTTGAATACGTATACGTATGTACGGCATCCGTTTATCAAAGTCAGCGAGTGGACAATTTCAGATGGAGTCACGAACACCCCAGGGTCTTTGCCGGTAAGGTCCGTCTGTATTCTACAACATTTTGCTACGTCTCCTTGGTGCCTTTCCTTCACTCCATTTACTGCACATATATTGTTCACAACGATAGGTATAAAAATGGTAGTACGTTGTGCTTCGCCGGAAGATTTTGGCTTAGCTTTTTTTCTTCGTAAATTCGGCGACCGATGAGGAACAAGTCAACCGCAACTCTGGGGCAATCCAGATAAACTCGAGATGTACCTTACGAAGCACGTGCTCTTCTCATCCCCCCTCCCCCCTCCTCCCCACTCACGGCTGTCCATACTTCGGGCTGCAAATCCTAAATTTTACCTTCACCGCTCCTCTCATTCCCTTCTGGCCTATCCCCGTCCCAATCGTCCGCTTCCGGCCAACCAATTTTCGCCGTTTTCAATGGGTCCTCGATGCTCACTTGATAAATCCATCTAGACAAGAATATATATATATATATATCAGCATTCCGTCGCTTGCCAGTTCCAACACGTAAGCGAAACGTCAGCTTTTCGAGTTCCCCAGGAGCTTGGGTGCTGCTTCCACGGCTTTCGGTATATGTACCAACCGGTTGAGATAGCGCGCGCGCGAGCGCGCGAGCCGAATATAGTTGAGTTCCCGGTGAGCTTTCGTCTTTCTCTCAAAAGCTCTGTTCTATATATCATCCGAGTTACGTTCTCCGACGCTTCGTTTCCGTCTCTCTCTTTTCCACCGTATCACGATACCTCTCATCCTTCACAATCTGTACTCGTTTTCTTCGTCTTTATATCTACCAGTTTCCCGTCTCTGAGACTCTCTCTACCCCTTCTTCTCTCACGCTCTGTTTCTATCTCAGCCGCGGAGCTACGTTTTGGGCGAGCACCCTGGCGCAGAGGGTAGATGCCTCGTTCCTGCAATTCAGCGGCGACTTAGCACCCCCGCGGGTAGCTCGTAAGCAGCTCACGGAGTACCGCTTCGACGCCGATTGAAACTCGGCCCCGACGAAAGTGTTGAGTGCGTCCGCCACACCTCTTTTCTTTCCCTTTCCAAAAGGCTTTGCCTTCACTGTTTCTTCTCACTCTTCTTTTACTTGTTCTTCTTCTTCTTCTTTCTTCTTTCTTCTTTGCGGGGGGTCTTCTTTCCAATACGTGGATGGGCGAGCAAGTAGCACAGTGCCAGTACCAGCAGCGCCCCCAACCCACCTACCGAACAACCCTCGCTAGGTTCGCAACCACCATCTCTCTCCCTCTCCGCTAGCGGTTCAAGTTTCAAAATAAGACAAAGCGCAGCCGTCTGCGAAGACGGAACAACGTTCGAGACCGCGCTTATTCGGAAGGATGGTCACGCGCTACCGACCCGTCCAACTTTGCCGGCTAATCAGAAAAATCCACACTCCGTCGAGCTTATTGAATTGTCGGTGGTGCATCGGTGGTGGTGGTGGTGGCAGTAGTTTAGGCGATGCCGACGCTTCGCCGAGGAATGGAATAAAAAAAATTGCGGAAAGGAAGCAATGGGGTTCGGAGACTTGAAAGTCGTTTGGTACTTAGATGTTGGTTTTCTGTGACCCGTCTGCAACGTCTCGCAGAATCGATACACACGTATTGCACGTGGTTGAGGTAATGTTTGAACAGCGAAAGCGCAGATTCATAAAAGAAAGGATCAATGCCTCAGCGACCCTAACATTCGAAGAAGACTGTTCGATTCATAATTGATCGGGGGCATTGGGAACTTGCGAAACACGGAGTAAAAAAAGTTTTTAACAATTTTAATAGTTATCAACGCAAAAAAACGAGAATCAAAAACTTTGAAATGAAAATTTCTAACAATGGAAATATAAATATGTATCGAGCGGTAAGAATCGATATTAAGATTATGCTGTGGCAGCAGATACGCATGGTCCGCCGCACAATTAATATACGCTGCAAACACGTAGAAAAATCGTGTGCTATCTGATTAAACGGTACTGCCGTAGTTGCGAACAAGCTCGCGTTTTTTTTTTTTTTTTTTTTTTTTTTTTTTTTTTTTTTTCGTTGTAATGGATGAAAATTCGATATTACCACGTTTTCCCGGTACTCTCGATACAGCGGGCTGTTCCGATACGTATATTTCAATATTAAATATCCAGGGCGCATTGACGCACGTGCGGAACGTGCTTCGATGTATAATGTATTATCTGCAAGTTGGATATTACGTTTTTAATTACACAGCGACAGTGGTGCGGGGGGAGGGGGGAGGGGGCACGAGGTAGCTACGCTGTACACCACGTTCATGTGCAGCATACGGCTGATGGACGAGATTATTTATGTATCGCTGTACCGCGAAAAAGGTCGAAACGACTCTATTAACTCCACCGGGCGTCGAGAGTTACATGCACATCTATGCATTAGTTAATGGAGTGTATGGTGAAACACACATACGTTCATCCGTATACGGCAGACCGCACCACGGATTCTACTGCGACGAAGCAAAAATGAGGTAACGATTTCATTGTCCGTCTACCGTTACGAAAATCCGTTTATTGGAGTCGATCTGCATGAACGTTTTTCAATAATCTAACGCGAAAAACGCAAACGGATAATAATAATGATCATTCTGTTTCATACAAAATCAGTTGTCTGAATGTCTGAGATTAATTACTTTTTATATTATTTTATTTACTTTGAAATCGAAATATCCAGAAACGTTCAAACATTTTATTGTACACGAAGAGGTGAAGATATTTTTATGTCACGCTGTCCGTAAAAGTGCGGTTTTACGCTCACTGCGTTCGCTTCAAACCGCATTTACGGACCTTGTGGCATAAAAATTCGTACGACACTCGTACGAAAAACGTTTTCTGGACTCGTGTGATTGCAATACTCGCCTTCGGCTCGTTCTGCAAACTCACACTCGTCAGAAAAAGTTTTTTCGTACTAGTGTCATAATATACTATTGTCCGAATCTTTTCTACCATATTGCCAAAATTTTCATGGACTTTTTCTCTTTATGAATTTATGAAATACACGCATGAAAAAAAATTATCATTGTTATATAATATATACAAAATCCCAAGTGAATATATATAGCAATACTGGACACTAATTATTTTTAGCCGGAATAAATGCACTTTCGTTTTACATTGTTCGTTGATGGGTACCTCCTCTCTCTCTCTCTCTCTCTCTCTCTCTCTCTCTCTCTCTCTCCCTCTCTCTCTCTCTCTCTGTCTCGTATGTGCCAACAGTATATCGCAATTAAAGTTGCCTGGTACGTTCATTCCGGTTCAGAGTGCAGAAAAAAATTTAACGCATTAGGTACAGTGAATTATGTTAAAAACTGTAAATAGTCGGATGTGGAGTATATGGAAAAAAAAAAAATAGACAGAGGAATGTAAAGTTGAGGATAGTGGAAAGTCATCGTGGAATCTAATACCGGCACTGTTTCCTCGCCGAGTAGCTTCGCCCGAGTGTCCTTCTTTTCTCGCTCGGGGGTCCCGAGACTCGAGAGTAAATTCACGTGAGCACACCCCCCCCCGCCCCCGGTACGTATAATAAAGTATGAAATTACGCGGGTGAAGAGTCCTCTTCCCCAAACAGAGCGAACGCTCTGTGCGCTCGAGACAACGCGAGCGACGTTAAATACTTAACGCGGGGGTAGTGAGCGAGGGAGGGCGGCATAATATTCGGGCGACGAGCGCGAGTAAGTAGTCTGCGACGATGCGGGGTGAGAATATCTGGTAAATGGGAAATGGGCGAACTAGGCGAGAACACGGGAGATGCTGCAACGTGAAGGTGAATGAACGTGGGGATGCGTCTAGGATTCTGGGGAAGGAGGGGGAAGGGGGGGGGGAGGTGGTTCGGGGACTCGTCGGAGAGAGATAAAATTCGATGATGGCCAAGCGAACAGAGAAGAACACTCACGGGGGTTGTCACGAAAGGGGATGTCGGAATGGTTAAGGAACCGCTGGCTTCCAGCCATCTAATACGCCTTGGCACTCATGAACCTCTGGAACCTTCTCTTCTAACGTGGAACTCGCTATCACCCTATCGTATCGTTCTCACACTCACGTTTCAACCTTTCTGCGTTCGTATTGCCGATTTGACACCACTTGGCGAACGACCCTTGACCGGCACGAACAGTCGAAACGGAAACAGTCGGTCTTTGCGTTTCTCGTTATACGACATTCTGCCACGTTTCGACGTCTATTCCGAGGCTTACTACCCGTAACGCTAATTTTTCTGGTCACGGGACGATGTTTCTGATCGAGATTTTTTTTCGTGAGATTGTTAATGATAATTTGACGAATCTATAGTGTGAGTGTAGTTTGGTTGATATTGCCTAGACAATCGAACGTGTTACGAATTATTTTATTCAATTTTTTATTACAAATTCGAAAAAAATTGAGAATATCTTTATCGATTTAGGGTGCATATACACCGAGAAAGCAAAAAAAAGGTGAAAATTCAACAATGACGACAAAATTGTGGCAAGATAAAGGAAGATATCAGTCCATTGTATATTTTTTAATTTTGTTTTCGTTATTTATTGGCGTTTCTCTCATATTTTTCAAATAAAGAAAATATTAAAGAATGGCGACGATATAAAAATGTGACTCTCACGCTGTTTCGGACATATAGTGTGCTGCGATAGGAAGTAGGCGGCCCAAAATATTAATCTAAAAATAAAAAGTTCGTTGATGAACATTCTAGAATAGTAAATCGAGTGTGTGAAGAGGGGCAATTTTTAAGCAGATAATCGATATATAGGCGTATGTGCCCCTTTAATTCAATGTGAACACGTGCAACTTTCGTCATTGTAGAAATAACGATGTGGAAGTAATATGAATTACGCATATCCCGATCCCAATATCATGTACAAACAAAAAAAAAGGTTAAATTTAATTTATCTCGTGAAAAAAAAAAATTATTTCGTTGGAAATTTCCAACGTGAATCACTCATTGATCCCAACAAATTTTCCAATCCGATATAAAATGCAAATACACGTATAGGCCCTGGGCATCGAGGCTCGTTTCAATTTTCAATCCACGATTTTTCGTCGTTATTACACCAGAGCACGCTGCCATTCCCATCCGAACGTGAATTCCTCATTTATTATTGTGAGCATCGCTATATATATACATATAAATATATATATATATCGACCGATTGCGAATAAAAATAATTATTTCGATTCCGTACGACGCAGCACATCCTCAGGCTTCGGTGAAATATTGACTGATCGGATTAAGCGAGGCACCACGGATATATTTCGCCGGAGATAAATCTTCCACGTCTGGGAACGGTCCATCTGACTTCCTCATTCGTCTCGTCCTCATACAATTATACGGAATCAGCGTGATTCGCCGGGGATATAAACGAGCACAGTCAGCAATTAAATTATTACGATGATTAATTTTTCCATGGCCGGAGGGCCTCGACTGGACACGGATCATTGTGCGAAGGGGCATCGAGAACCCAACTCTTCGCTCGTTCGTTCGTACGAGATCCCTTTCGCGTACCTCCACGTAATTCTCGAGAGAGAGAAACCCCCGGTGTTTTTTGGCTCGAAAGTTCAAAAGACGGGCAATATGTGTGTCACGTGCTGGCCGGAACCGCCTGGCTGCTCGGCTTCCGCGTGAGCCGCCATGTTCCTTACACCACCCTTCCGGGATTCGGGGGGGGGGGGGGGGGTCCAGACCCCGCTCGGGGGTCACGTGTGTGCCGCTCTGTCGGCTTTCGCCGGGGGTGGAGAATCCCTTCTCGCTTCCTCCTTTTCACCGTGTGGGAGGAAAGAGAGGCGGGGAGGGGGGGGGGCGGACGCGAAAGCGGAGAAAGGGAGGACTTTCGGTGCGTGAACTGCATACTCAAGGACTCCTCCGGAGCTGATAAACACTGTCGATGCTCCTGGCTACAGTCCGACTATTGCACACGGAAGCTCGCTATAGTCGCACACGGCTCGTCGAGTCGAATTTTCTTGCGGCAATGCTTTACCCTCCTCTTCCCCCCCCCCCCGGTTTTTCTTTGCTCCGGTCATTTTGTCCTCTTCCGTTATTTCGCTTCCTCTTTCCGCCATTCGCTCTGTTTTTATTTTATTTTATTTTATTTTATTTTTTTTTTCATTTAAGCTGCACGTTGCGAATACACGGGCAACGGTCCAGACGTAATCCCACGTCCCTCAGGCTTCTCGGGTCAAACGATCGTACGTTATCGAGACCGAGGATCATCTTCGTGACCGTCGGACATTTTTTTTCGTCGGCTGTGAAAACGTCCCCAGGGAATAAATGGGAATTTTTCCGACATTGCCATGGAGACTTTACTTTTCAGACTTCGTTTCACGATCGTGGCTGATGTATATATACGTTGATGCAAAATTTCGTCGACTATTCGGGGTTACGTACATCGTCGGGGATTTCATTTTCGTTCAAACGTTTCCAGAGTGAACTGTCACAGTCCTAACGTGGCTTACGAATGCACAGTTGACCTTCGACCCGTAATCGAAGAGCGATGATGGTTCGAAATTTTCTAACCCTAATTTCGCATTTATTTCCAATTATACCGGAACGTTGAAGCATCGCAATTTTTCTTGTTATGCAAACAAAGTTCCGAGTTTTAATTAGTTTAGGATCGGTTTGCAATGCAAAATGGAGTTTTGGACTCAACGACAATTTTCTCGATAAGCAGTAGGGTTTTCAAGTTTACGGGGAAAAGTCGCCGACTATAATTTTGTACTGAGAGAGAGTGAGTTTTGAAAGAAAATTTTCTCGGTGCAAAAGTTCTCGAAGAGTCAATGGAGATGTTTACGGGTTGTGCGGTATTTTTTGCTGTTCGCGAGAGTAGAACGAACTTATATAATTACGTGCATATCAGGAAAAAAAAAAAAAGTTACTGCCATTGATGATGAGCTTTGATTCTTTGACCGGGCACATTCGTTTGGAAAATTCTCAAACGAACGTCAACGTGAATAGACGGTAATGGTGTTCGACATTTTTTTTTTTTTTCCATTTCAATCCTCAGTAACAAGAGCTCATTACAGTCGTGATTCGAATAAGTATCTATGAACACTAGTTAGCGACTTTTTTCACGATCTGAGCCATAATTCCACGTGAACTATGTCGTCATTCGAAATTAATCCGAAACCTAAATTAATCTCCTCATTGTGATCATAAATTGAGCGAAAAAAAATAAAACATATATCGAAATACGTCAGTTATGTGAATAAAATTGCATTCCATATTTTTAAATACATGATTCAGAGGGGCAAAAAAAAAATAAAAAAAATAAAAATAAAAACTTTTCACAACAGTTCGAAAGGCTGGACACACATTTCACGAGCATATTATCCGACAACCGAGCATCGTTGATTTATGCTAGATTGTTACACTGGATCGTCGTAATAAAAAATTATATTATTGTCCATAAAAAAAACGTGCAACGTCCTGTACGATTCGGTACGTAGCAACGAAATGCAGTAGAGCTAGTGCACCGTTACCGAAACAGTGGAGCAGTCTGTACGAAGAGTGCCCCTCTCACCGTCAGCCTTCCACACACACACACACACACAATAGGAGCCTGTATGGAGTCGCGCTCTCGTTCGGGGCGGGGAGGGGGGGGGGGAGTGCGGGCGCGTTAACTTTTCTAAAAGTGCCGTCGGCAAACAAACTTGTATAGTAATCCCGGTACTTCGGGAAGTGGCAATAAAGTCTCGCACGGGGAAGCTCCCCGTTCTGGTGTTTGCCCCCCCCCCTCCTGCCCTTGCCGACATCCCCCTGTGCCCACGACCCGGGTTACGACCACCCCGCGCGAACAGACGACGACGATACACGAGTTGCGGAAGGAAGGGGTGAATCGTTCGACGTTACGAACGTGAGCACAGAGAGAGAAAGAGAGAGAGAGAGAGAGAGAGAGAGAGAGAGCGAGAGTTTGGTACTACGTGCATTTCCAAAGCTTTCCATACCGGAACGGAGACGAGAGAATGGGATTTCAACTCTCGGGCCAACCTTTACAAAGCATACACACCGGGCATTGGCGAAACAACGCCCTACAGGCTATCTCACGATCGTTGATTCGTGAAACTGGCCGATTGGCGGACCAATTAACAGGCGCAAATCGTTAATTATTCAACGATACAACACGACGAGTAACAAAATGAGTTATCGTTTCACCATGGATCATTACTGAAAAAAAAAAAAAATACAGAAAGGATAATTGGGAAGTATAATTGGAAATTTGATCGAATGTATTTCGTCGAAATTTGGTAAATTGGGGGGCAAAAAAAAGTTGAAACTAATTTTTTTAAATCTCATTACGTATCGTTTAATAGACGGATAAGAGAATTGTGTATGAGATCAGTATTTATTTGAAGATACAATATATCAAATAAAAAAAGTCAAAGTTCGATTAGTTATCGATGTTAGTCCCTTTGGTTGATTTTATGAGGACGAGCAACGTACATTAAGAAATTTTTGAACAACGAATCCTATGATTCATGAGATAAGACTGCTATCTCGACTAAAATTGACATCAACTATGCATCAACCGACCGAATCAGGCGACGTGAAGTGTAGAAGCGAAAAAAAAAGAGTTAATTTGTCATTGCAGTCGGTAGTCCTCGCATTGCCAATTCTCTCTCATCCCTATATATATATATATATATATATATATATTTTTTTTTTTTTTTTTCATTTACGTTTTTTACTCCAGTCGAGCCGTCTCGATTACCATAGCGATATGGGCGTCAAATCAAATTGAATAAAAATTTACGTATCAAAAGTGCAGAATAAAACGAAATGGAATCGACGGTACAGGGTCGAGTTGAGGGTAGAGAGTGAGGGAGGGGCCAAGGCCAAATCCATCAGGCACGGGATTCGCGATAAGGCGGGGACCGATCGCTTGGGATTCCGAGCTGAGAGTTCGCAGTCGAGAGACGGAAGGAGTGAGATTATTTTTTCGCAACTTTTAGATGTACCAACTGTGTGTGTGTTGCAGACGTAGATATATAATCCATCGATAAGTAAATAGCCAAATTCGTATGGTTAACAACCATGCCATCAGTTTTGACAAGCTGACGGTTCAATCAATGACCAATAATCGACTACTGAATGAATGATGGTATGATGATGAAACTTATAATAATTATGGTTTCCTTCAAATATCTTGGAAATTAATTAATTGTCCAAAACTGTACACGAAATTTGTTTTGTAGAGAATCAAATTTTCTACGAAATTGCCATTCAAGATTTTGCTGAAAGATCAGCAGCTCCCATGTTATTTAAAAAAAAAATTTGAATTTTTCGGATAAAAATGAGTTCCGGAGACTGTGCACTAAAACGAACTCAAGTTACAGAAATATTTCGGTAAACAATTTTGACGGTAAGATAATATTCCACGAAAATGTTCAAGATTCAAAGTTCCACAATTGAAAAGTATGATCATCCCATGTATTTAAAATGGGAAAACTTTCAAAAGCGACGAAGCCAGTATTAAAAAAGTAGAACCTTGCACATGGCTTTCTCGTCATTTCACGCATTTGCCAAAAATTCCTCTTTGAGATGTGTCGATCAATTTTGGCTTCCCCATAGAGGAAGCTTTGGCAAATGTGTAAATGATGAGGAAGCCTTGTGCAAGGTTCTACATTGCACCTTTTTTTTACATTTGTGACGCTAAGAGCATTCTGTGAGTGTGATGTAAGTCGAAATCAGCATATATGGGGCAATTCATGTCAAATTCGGTAAATTATATTTCCCATAAAATCTGAACGTCTCGATGGATTTTGCTCAAATTCAATACGAAACCTCTTTCAATGATAGTGCAACTTCGTACCAAATTTTAGCCATATATCTCAGAAACTGCGCAAGCTAGAGAGCGCACGATACTTTTCAACCAATTTCAAAATCCTCTAGAAACAAAAGCACTGCATGGATTTCGCTCAAATTCAGTACCAAGCATCTTCCTAAAAGAGTGCAACACTTGACTGAAATTGAGTTCGATATCTCGAAAATTGCGCGAGCTAGAGAAAAAAAACCGATTTTTGAAGAATTTTGAAATCACGTAGAAACAAAAAAAAACAGCATAGATTTGTCCGAAAATTGAATCAAGCAAGGAGCCTGGAACCCTTCATATATGTGATAAGTTTCAGCTCGATATCTCAAGCCGTTCTCAAGTAGTGAACGTTAAACCAATGCTACATACATACTAACACACACACACACACATACATCCGGATTTTTTTTTCTGAATGTGATTTTTAGATGTTTTGGGACATTCTGAACACGTTTTAATGAACATCTCGAGAAAAAAAAAAATTTCACGAAAACAAAGCTTCCTCTATAAGGAAGCGAAATTTATAGAAAAATCAGAAATTTTCAAACAAATACTCTTTCGATATTAACAACGAAATTACGATGGCCCCGAGATAGAAAAAAAAGTCGATTAAAATTCAATCACCCCTTTACCTCTTTAGCTATTCGATGCACGAGAATCGACGTGCCAGACCGATTCCCATGCGTTTTAGATGCAGCGTAACTTATATTCTTTTTTTTTACCGTCCCCTCCCGAGGGGTTTTCCGAACTACGTTCGAACTCCGAAACTCCGTCGATCCGAAGCCGAGAAATCGGCTTTTCGGACATTCGCATCGGTGAAGTCGGATTCGCTGCTCGCTCGAGATTTTATTATGCGCCCAGCCACTATTGCCATGCCGTGTAGATTATGCTATGCAAAGAATTTCATTCTGTTGGGAATATTGTTGCCCGATTGACCGGCCACTGGGAAAATCATCGGAACGAGAGCATCTCGGCGAAAAATCGATGACGATTTCTCAACCGCTGCGGGGCTGCTTAGTTTACGTCGCGGACTCGCGTCACTTTAGCCACGCGAAATAACATCCTTTCCGTTCGATCGAGCTTTAATTTTCCGGGAGTTTAATAATATGCAAAGCCAATGTTTTCACGCGCGCCCGTTCTCCCTCCGGTTTTGTACACCCAAAGCCTTCTTGAGTCTCGTCTATATACCCCGTAACCCCGTGTATACAGTCCATCGGCTCGTCTCGTTGATGCTTCGAAGACGCAACGCTTACATATATATATATATATATATATATATATATATCCACGCGCCAATGCATTTTAAACAGAAGGATTTTACCGAACAAACAGCCAATCGGGAAAGCCAATGGATCCGAGGCGGCTTTGATTATTTTACGGCGTTACGGTACCTCAAGAAGCTTTCAGGTCGAAAGATGTTTCGCATAATCCAATTTCAACTGTTCGATATACTATACATTGCATTATCAACAGCTGCATATCATTATATCGTGTAATAAGGATTATTATCACTTAATTAGGTATTGCCATAACTTTGGAAAAAAAAATTCTTAATTAACAACGAATCTGCATTTTTTTAAATTAAAAAAAAACTGTTCCGTAAGCACATTAATTTACACTTATGTTCAATGATTTTCATAATTTTTGTTAAACAATCAACCGTACGTGAGTAATTTTTTGGTCCCCTTTTTTAAAATATGTAAACGTGCACGAAAATCACTGAGTCCGTGAGGTTTCATCATGTGCTTTCGATGCTTCCGTGCTTTCATTCATATATCATAACACCTCATACTTCAAAAATTGGCCTCTACGGTAAATCCGTCATTGTCCCTCGATCGTGTGCAATGGACGGAAAAAACAAAAGCAGCGAGTCAAAAGTTTTTATTTTATTTCAATTTTTTTTTATGTATTTTTTTTTTCATCGTCACAAACCCAATTCTTCGGTGCCACGATGGTACTCGTGGAAGGTACTCCATTACCTCCATATAGCCACACACACACACACACACGGGTTATACTTGACGACGCGCGTGGCTCCGGATGTGCTGGATGCGGATGAAATTGAAAAGGGAACGTGGAAGCTCACAAACGCTTTTTCAACGCAGTCAAGCAGGACGTCACGATCGAATTTCAAATTCTCTTCACGCCCGTCGATTCGCCCTTCTTTTCATTCCCTTCCGTATCCCCATCGTCTTTCCTTTAAACGACATCGAGTATACGGAATGTACATAGCTATACATATATATGTATATAAAGATATATATATAACCGTCGACGATGCTACATACAGGTATACATTTGTATCATAGTTCTTTGATAAGCTATGTGCGCGTGGCGCACGTTGGATGAAAGAAAAACGATGAATTCGCTATACAGCAGTCATCGGGCTCACGCTCGGAACAATCTCGATGGGGCCTCTCTCACTCTCTCTCTCTCTCTCTCTTCCCATTCCCTCCGTTTTCTCTTCCTTCCCTCCCCCCCCGCGATCTTTTTTCGTTCCTTCTATTTCCCGTTAAAGACGGCTTTCCACCAACGACCATTCTCCATCCGTGGCGTATATAAGCTATACTAGCTACAGGCGTACACATACACACATACGATGTAGGATATTGCATACGCGTGGATTTTTGCGTCTGGCAGAGGGCTCACTTTTTATGAGAAAAATGTGCAAATATAACGGCACGAGACGAACGAACACGGGCGAAAGAAGCGAGCTTTCGCGAGCTCGCGCCACGACCTACTGCCTCCATATATGTGCCAAATACCTACCTCGGCTAATGGATTAAGGTTTTTTTCCCTACTTTCCACGAGTTACACACTTATCCCCGGTGAATACGACGAGGGTAGTCGCTTCGAGGGGGAGATGAACCGAAATGAGGTACATGATAAGTATGTGGGATCTGTTGTGCAATGCTGATTTGCCTCGGGAATGTAACATTCGCGATCGCGACGTAGTATTCATTATATATATATATATATATATATATATATATATATATATATATATACGGTGGAATATAAGTGAACGCAGACTTTATAACGATGGTCTTGTAAATTCGTGACATGGATTTCGTGGAATCTGAAGAATGCTCTGGGTTATATAACTATTCTTGAGGGGCGATGGTTGGACGGGTTTTCGATCTGCCCCACGGAAATGTCAGCCATAGCGTATTAGAAACAAGAAAAACAAGGATTATGATTTTTCGCATTCACAGAAAACTGATAATTTGTAATATTATTTCTTTTATTTATTAATAATTTATGCTGATTGATCAATAGGTTTCAAGTGAATAATTTTCAATGTAATAATGAATGTTTAACATATTTTGGTGATTTTGCAAATCGGAAAATTGGTATGGACCGAGCTCGTAGCTCCTTGATTTTTCAATGGTAATCGGTTTTTGTCAACCTACGATAGAGTTCTGATCGGTGTCTAACTGAGCATTGTAAATTAGCTAGCTTGAAAAAATATTTACCGACATAAATACCTTCAACCATCCAAAATTTTTAATTCCCCGTGGAACACGATTTTCCAGAATCCAAAACTCCAGTCGAAATAACAACGTCTGACAAATTTACCAGTCGAAAAAACCACTAATATGGAATCAATGATCAAATTATATCGAGTGCAACTTTGAAATAATTTGAATGAATATTCAAAAGTTCCTAATATTTCAATGATTATTCACGGTACAGCCTTGATCCATAGTCACTTAACATGCCAAATATCAACCGGAAAAATCTCATTTCATTCCATCGTTTTTATAATCACTCATTTACATTTACATCAACGTGTGGTTACTCTTACACTCTCAAAACTTTTGCAAAATTTGTTCAGACTTGTATCACACATTAAATCACCTAAATCCGTACGAGAAGCACCAGACAAGCCACGAAACACACACACACACACACACACACACAAAATAAACAGACATGAAAAAAATATATATATATATAGTCGATTTCCAGTTAGCAGCTTAACCACGACAAAGCACCCTCGTAATATTTTGGCTTTGTTGACTATATCTCGTGGCCTCCGTACGACCTCCGCGTGGACAAGCTTCTTCTCCCGCACCGGTTTTCCCAACGTTTTTTTTTTCTTTTTCTTCGTTCTCGCAGACTTGCCGCGATCGTTTCGCAAGATTGGATCAAGGGTGAAGGGCCCGGAGTTAACGCACATGAGGCCTGAATACATAATGCGAACCGACGATGTAAATGAGAGTCAGAGTGAGCTCCGAGCCAAACTTGGGCCGTTGGTGGTGGTCGCTAGTGTCTGCGCTGGTATGTGAAAATTTTTTTTCTCTACCACCCTACACACGCTTTCGACCCTTCTCCATCCACCCTCCCCCTCTCTATCTCTCTCTTCGCCTTCTAATTCAGCACTTTCCCCCGTATCTACAGCCCGGCATCTATACGTACACATGCACCGCATTTAACCACTTTTTTATATTTTTTTTATTTTTTTTTTTCATCCTATACCGGGGAACGCTTCTACAACATAATCCCATTCCGCGTCGGGGCGGCGGTCTTGCACGGCGAAATATGATTACGGCGATAGCCAAGGGTAACGATGTTACCTTCGGCTGACGCAGCCTCCACCTCCTCCTGCTCCCCGTTAACGGGTTCGGTCATCCAAAGCCCAAGGTACGTGAGAGCCCCGTGTGGAACTCTGCCCGCTTGCATGCCTGCACCTCTGTGGCCGAAGCTTGATGCCCCCGGAGTCCGGGCAACTGGGGTCGGCCGCCCCGTTATTCGACCTCACTCTCCGCACCCGCGCGTTCTGTTCGAAGCTTGAATCGAATTGCGGTTGAATACAGAGAGGGTGGCCAACGAGATGCGGGAGGGAAAATAAATATTATCGGATCCGTGAGGAACGAGGGACGTTGCATGGATCATGCGAGGAAGCAAAAAGAAGAAAAAAAACATTCGGGCCATGAACGATGATCACCAACGGTCGTGGTGCAGTTTCGAAATAATCGTGAAAATCGCAAAATCGCATTATTAACTGTAAGCAATATCATTGAAGAAAAATTATATTGTAATTGATTTTAAACAATTTATCAAAAATTATTTTGTAATTACAAAATATTCATTCTATTATGTGACATTAGCATGAAATTTTTTTGATGAATTGGATTGCTGGTAACGAATTGAGGATTTTTTTCTTCTATTGGGCGTAAGACAAAATTCAAAAATGAATTCTATTCGAACAAAGATGCATTTTTTTTTATATTTTGGAAATACGGTCTTCACCTGCCGGCACAGTTCGACGGGAGTACAATATCTTGGTGAGTGGTATGGAGACTGGATAATGACGTAGGCCAGAGTCTTGCTTGCCCCCTCCCCCCGCCCCTCGCCGCCCCCTAGGTAGTACCCCGCTGTGAGTGAGTACTCTGGCACTCGAACGTTCCTCCTTCACAAACTGTAGATATATATATATATATATGCACGGAAGATAGTACGTTTATTGATGAACGGTAGACGACCCGTCGATGGGCAAAAGGAGCAGCTGCTCGACGCTTAAGCCACCACCCGGCGAAGGAGCGAGAGCTGCATTTGCTCGAGTACGTTCGTCCAAGTGGTTGGCAAGCATAGCGTTCGTCTTGGAGTACGAGCAGGAAGCTTTGGTCGCGAATATGCAGTCACAGACGGTGGGGAGGGGGGCAGGGGGGGGACTCTCTTACCGCAAAACTGCACAACGTGTAGCGTCATACTGGCCATTGTGGCAGTGTCGATTAATGCACCGGAACACAGGTCGATGATACATGTAATTGAATCTCGACTGAATGAAGACGACGACGTTTGGATTATTTAGTTATTAACTTTGGAAAGATCTAGAACACTGTTTGAGCCATGAAATACGTTGACGTTGAAGAAAAGTTATAATCCGAATATTCCCGAGTAAAAAAATTATATATAGTCTATATATATATATATATATATATATATATATATATATATATATATATATATATTAGACTGGTTCTTAGCAAGGGTCATTTTTGAATAAAAATAGAACCGCACCCCACATAGTTTCCAAATAATTAAAAAAAAATATTCGCAAAGGGCCTTCTCCCTATCTCAATATTAACCCTAGCCTAGGGAATTTTATATTTTTTGTCATTTAATAACATGCAATGCTTATGGGATTAATTTATTATAGCCAAAATATCAACAGAAGACAAATTTGCCCAATATGCTTTCTTTATCAGAAAGATGCGTACTTTTTAAAAAAAAATTGTTCATCACCAAAAACAAAATAGCTGAACTAATATGGCGGCTTGAACATTGGAAATCATTCAAATTACGATAAAAATTGCGTTTTCACTTTGCTGGGGTCATCGGATGGGAATTTGGGACTCAAAATATGACAGACACTTAAGTGCAACTCATACGACGACGTAACAAACCAAAAAAAAAAATATTTACTCCAACAATTTATATCCATGGTATAACATATGGTATACCATGGATATAAATTGTTGGAGTAAATATTTTTTTTGTGGTTGGTTACTTCGTCGTATGAGTTGCACTTAAGTGTCTGTCACATTTTGAGTCCCAAATTCCCATCCGATGACCCCAGCAAAGTGAAAACGCAATTTTTATCGTAATTTGAATGATTTCCAATGTTCAAGCCGCCATATTAGTTCAGCTATTTTGTTTTTGGTGATGAACAATTTTTTTTTAAAAAGTACGCATCTTTCTGATAAAGAAAGCATATTGGGCAAATTTGTCTTCTGTTGATATTTTGGCTATAATAAATTAATCCCATAAGCATTGCATGTTATTAAATGACAAAAAATATAAAATTCCCTAGGCTAGGGTTAATATTGAGATAGGGAGGAGGCCCTTTGCGAATATTTTTTTTTAATTATTTGGAAACTATGTGGGGTGCGGTTCTATTTTTATTCAAAAATGACCCTTGCTAAGAACCAGTCTATTATATATATATATATATATGGAATTGGGCATATATAGTTTATATATAGACTATACATAATTTTTTGAGTCGGGTAGTGACAAAAACTTACGACAGCAGAAAATTATCTTTATTCACAATAAATATATAGTCTATGTATAGTCTATTCATGCCCAATCCTATATATATATAGTTGACATATAATTTTTATACTTGAGTTGTGACATACCCAAGTTAATGAATCATATATAGGCTATAAATAGTTCACCCGAGTAGAAAAATTATATATAATCTTTATATGTAATTGGGGATATATAGTTTATATATAGATTATATCTATTTTTTTTTGGGCATGTATAGACTATACACCATTTCTTTAATTGGGTAGTAACGAAAATTAACGACAACGTCAAATTACTTTTATTTACAATACATATACATATATATATATATATATATATATATATATAATTTCTTTAACTCGGGTAGGTAACCATGCATTACCATCAGAAATTATTCAATGGGAATGTGATCGATATGACATCGCAATCATCATCGATGAAAAAATAAAACAACAAAGCGACGTGACTGTGACTTTTTTTTTCGATAGCGATTGACATGTAGCATCGCACATGGGTGGAGCCATTTCGAATAAGGTACACGCGGATACGGATGAATGGGTGTCTCGCTCGACGGAGGAGGGCGGAGGGGGGGCAGAATCGATCCGGAGGGTGCAAGAGGGTTGGACAGAATCGGGATGGACGAGTCGCGAACGGTAGATTTAACTCGCGCACGTAGCGGTTTTGAGTCATGGCCGAACGTCGGAGCGTTATAATTGATTTAATTGATTTTGCACACGATGCGTCATTATTGATGATCGCACATAGTTTCCCGCGGCATCGGCAATGCAACGCGGATCTGGCGTAACGGGGGCGCAGCATCGTTGCCTGTAACGTTGCCCCCCCCCCCCCCCCCCCCGCCGCCCCCGCCCCGCCACGTTCTCGATACGGCACATTAAAATCAGCGATCCAATCGAGTTGGCAGGCAATGATGCGAGTTATTCGTCGAGACGCGCGAGCCCGTACAAACATGATAGTAGTTGCGCATCCGTGGGTCCGAGCAATTACGAATGAAAATCGCCTCCCCCCCCCCCCCGCCGCCCAACATTGGCACGCATCGCGGTGCCATCCCATGCGGCAGCCATCGACGAATGATCCTTCCACGTTTGAATCATGAATACATCGAAGTACCATATTTCCGAGAAGATTGGGAAGCATGAGAATCATTCGTTGTGTTACCCGTTAGTCCGTTTTGTGTGTTTATGGATTTTGTTTATGATAAACAAAGCTCCAACGAGGCGATAACGTACTGCGTGGTGTCGTGAAAAATGTACGGTCTGTATTTTTTTTTTCAGGTAATCAGGAAAGAATTGGGAAAATAAATCGTGTAATTATTGGCATCGAGGGAACATGGAAGACTGATAAATCGTGAACGAGTTTCCTCGCTGGACTTTATCGCTAGTAGCGTGGAATTGACGATAACTCATTTTTTCAGACTGAACACACTGAACAATCGTATAGGATCTTTGGTGATAAAAAAAAAATGAATTTCACTCCTGCGAGCTTATGATTTTGTTGTCTATTTGTTCGGAGAGATGATCAGTCGTGAAAACTCTGATGGAGTCTTGTTCTGTCTTCGGGCGAGCAGGTGCTATTGTGTGCCACCGACAACCAGATGAAATCTCATCAGGATCTCCAGCGATTGAAATGATAAAGCAGAATCGATCGGAGTTGTTGAGGGGGCTGAGTCACCTAAAAGAAATGAATTTATTTTCTTCGTGACATGATCGATCCAAATTTAAAATCGATTTTATTCTTATAAAATGCCTATTATACTTCAGCTATCATTACAAATTTTTTCATAGCCATACAAAGTAACTGAACGCCGTAAGATTTATTACAAAATGTTTCACTTGTCATAGACAATACCACCAAACGGATTTTCAATTGTGACGTTTCATTTTTTTCGTAACAGACTATGTTCTTGGATGAGTGTGGGAATTGAGAATGCGAGGTAAAATTAATTGATGGTAACCTGTTTCAGCTGTTTATCGAAAAAAAAATAAAACGAAAAAAATATTGTTTCTTTACGTTACAGCGTGTTACAATGTCCAGAGAGCGTAAAAAAAAATTCCTACACTCATCTGAGAATGAGCTCTGTTACGAACAAAATAATACGTTACAATTGAGAATCCGTTGGGTCGTATGGTCTAAAAGCTATGACAAGTGAAACGTTTTGTAATAAATCTTACAGCATTTAGTTACTTCGTATGGCTATGAAAAAAATTGAAATGATAGCTGAGTATAGGTATTTTATAAGGATAAAATCGATTTAAAATTTCGATCAATCATGTCACAAAAAAAAAAAATTCCATTTTTAAGGTGACATCAGCCCCCTCAAGTTCATTCTCATATTTCAACGAAGACGAAACCCGGGTTATTGTCAATATTATCAAGTTTCATCATATCAATGACCCACATTGCACAATCGCCAACTTCGCCCCGATCGCTTCCACGTATTCCGTTGGTCCAAACGAAAGCCGTTTGATGAATAATCCAAAACGTAAACCGCTCGCCCGACCGAACACACGTTTATCGAATAATCGTCGAATGATTAATCAATTATTAATAAATTTTCCGCAAATCCCGGTGAAACTTACAAATTGAGTTTGACGGGCATCATGGGCGATTATGGGTTTCCTTGGTTGGCCCACTGCATCGGACGGCGGATCGATGATTAATGGATGTCCCATTTACGAGACACGAGATATTGGGGGGGCCCAACGTGTACGACACCACGGTCCACGCGATGATTTACAATTGCTTCTCATGATTATCTCCTCGCTTGGCTTAAGATTGATATATATATATATATATATATATATATATATATATATTCCTTGTTCGCACGCGGACCGATCGACCGAATGGACAACCCGTTTCGGACTGTTGAAACTTGCAGTCCAGACGAAATTGCTCGTGCAACTGAAAGCGCATCAATTCCGTGAAACACACCGCGCGGCGACGACGAGCCACGATTGCAGGGTGCATGCATGCATGCTCGAGATTGATATGCGATGCGATGCGGTGCTGAACGATCCCGTCCTCGTGTTTCTATATAAGCTTCGACGTCGTTATATATATGTATATATATGTCGTTGTTATGCCATCAGCACGTTGAGGCACACGGTATCGGGAAAACACGTGTATACGAAAATTGATTACATTATCGAACGGTTGATGATTATAAGCCAACCTGGCAAGTTTGAATATCACGACGATATTAGTTGATCGTGAAAAAAAAGAAATTGAAAAAAAAAAAACGACAAAACGAAACAAATTCATTGAAATTGAATTTGACACGTTATTTCCGATAAACGCACGTTGAAGATGATCAGTGACACGGAAAAACGTAAAGGTTGATTCGTCTGCACTGCGAGCTATCGGATAAATGTTTTAGTTGGTACAACGAATTCGAGTTTTTTCGGTGATGGGTATTACGGCTGAAGGAACCACAAAATGGGTTAAGTCGAGAAAAAAATTAATTCGGAAAACCTGCGAATGCTGCATTCGTTGATCTAAAGAATTTTTTATTCGATTTGTTTGTTTTTTTTTTTCTGGACATGAAAGGTGTGGACGTTGAATGGGGGCACGGCAGCACTGCCGTTTGAATCTTTAAAGCTTGCTCGACGTAATAACGTGAAAAAATAGACGAATATCCTGTGGGTCTGGACATACGTGTATATAAAAAAAAAAAAAAATAGCAGCAAAAAGCAGGACCCCGGTTGAAATACCTGAAGTCCACCATGCTTTAACGCTCACGCATTCCGGTCGCGTTTCTCCATATCGTCGAGCCCTCGTGCATGGTCGCGTCCGCGCAAAAACAAATTCGCGAATAAATAACGTTATTTACGGTTGCACGGTGGAACGGGGGAGGGGGGAATGAACGGGCTGCGTTGACTCGTTGCAACGGGATTGGACTTTGCAGCCACAATATAGCGGTAGCCGCGACTCGTTTTGTTCCAGTCTCTCGTTGACGTCAACGCCCTCTCACAGGGATGTGTGATGCATCACACATTAAATTACCATAAAGTTCATGTACCTATATATAAACGTTGTCCGCAAACCCATGTATTGGTTAATATTGGAAAATTCGTTTTTCCATGGACCATATGAAACAGACGAACAAATTACGGTTCGAAATTGCTTTCATTTAAGAGTTATGGTTTTCACAAAGGTAAACAAAATTTGTTTTTTATTGGATCAAGCGAAATTTCGAAAATTATCGTGCTTTTTGATTTAATATGTTCGATTAGTTGCGCGGGAGAATTTCGTGGATTGGGTTTTGTCGACAATCGATTGAGGAACGAATATGATGTAGAGAATTTAATGTTTTTTTAATTCGGAGACGTAGTTGAACGTTGAAAAATTGTTGAATTCAAGTAATTCGTTATTGTATACGCACATTGGTGAATTCCATAAAAAATCAGGCAGCGAGTGTCATGACGACGTTGTGAGAATGGCAATATGACCATCGTGACAGCCACGAAAAAATAATCGAAGGAATTTCCTTCATTTTAACTTTCTCTTACCGAACAATAATTATTCCAAGTATGGAATGAAATATTTTTTTCGTGAAAATTTCCTGCATCGTGTAAAAAAATTTGGTTTCCTCCGTTAGGCGAGGACAGTTAGAATTTATTTTCTGTGACCGATAGAAAATCGTTGGACGTTTCCGCATCGTTTTTAAAATTTACCAAAATTTTAGGTTTTTCGCGGTTTTCATTTATACCTTCCGACCTCATGTAACTCAATAATTGTCAAATCAATATGGTGTTCTGAACTTTTTGTTTTCTCAATGAGTACGGCGAGAATCATTCGCGAAGGACGAAAGCTCGAGATGGAAAATTGTTGACGTCGCACTCAAGTTGGCGGCACCACAAAGCCGAATCTACTTGAAACCGATGAAATAATTAAAGGCTCATTAAATGCTAATGAAATGCTCTATTCGCAAATTAAATGCTCTTTTCTTTTAAACGAGCAATTTAGTTCAATTATAAATTGTAACGCAATTCATAATTGAACTAATTGTAATGCAATTCAAAATTGTACTAGGCCATAATTAAAGGCTCATTAAAGGCTCTTAAATGGTAGTAAATGGTAGTAAAATCTACTTAAAAGTAGAACCGATCGATTCGGTCCAACGGATTTCGAGATATCGAGGTTCTTCGGAATTGCGAAAATAATTGTTTTTTTTTTCGACGTAATTTGCGACGATGGTCATTTATAATTACTTTCACGTATTTTGCATCGAGGTCACACGAGGAAACAAACTTGAAAAGTTTGAATTCGTCGAGGAATTATATCAGCGTTACCGCGTGTTATCAACGACCGTTGGTTCAGCCAGCTATTTCTCGCAAGTTATGCGAGTTACATCACGTATATATATATATATAACCCATCGACGAGAGGAGGTCTGGGTTGGCGGCGTTTGAACTTCACGGTCGCGCGGCCCAACCGCGCGAGAATGAAATTTGGGAAACGGGGGTTGCAATCGAAATCGACGAGAGACGTGTGCGAGAAGAGGATCGACCTCCCTCCCCCCCACCCCCCTCGTCGTTCTCGTTCTTGTATTCGCGAAAATACATCGTGAAACCCGTCGCATACTTTGCATCGTTTCTCGCTATCGTTTAGCCGGAAATTCGAATGATTAAACACGCCTCGCGGCTGAATTTTGCCTCGCCACCGGATATGGGAATAGTTGCACAAACTTTTTGGCGTCGCAATGCTTTCTCTTTGCATCTACACGCCGTGTGTCTGTATGTCTGTGTGCACGTGTATGTGGGTGCGTGTAAAAGAGCGTTCGTACGTCTTGGGAGGCACGGAAGTTGCATATGCAAAGAATAAACGACCTCGGAAAGATATGAGATAGCTTGCAACCGTGTTTTCGATTTTCGAAAGTAGCGCTGCCGCATGACTGAAGACGGACGAGGCGGAAGAGTCTCGCGCGCTTCGGGGGTCTCGCGTATTACGGGGATGCAATCTCTGTATCAAGATGAAAGCACGGAGACGGCAAACGAGTTCGCTGAAGTAAAATAAACGTAACAAAATACATCGAAGCAGGAATCGCAACCGACAATCATCATTGTGATAAATTTAACATTTGATTTATCGTTAGACCGGTGCTTCAATCTTCAAATAAATTTTCCATGTTTATCGTCGAATAATTATAACGCGAAATAAAAAGGTTGAATAATATAACTTTTTGTCTATTTCATCGTACCGTGAAGCACGCGGTGTAGTTTAATTTAAAACGTAACGCTGAATTTTATTGGCGAATCTGAAATTACGATTTTCCGCGTGGTGTGTCCGATGTTTACAGTGCACTTGGGTTTACTGCAGGACCGGACAGACGAGAGGCATTAATGTTCAAAAATATGTAGTATATACACTACCGCTCCGCAGTATCAGACCACTTACCGCGCGCCCAACCAAAAACTGGTCGCGACTTTGAAAGATGATAGCTCCGTCAAAAATAAAGCCACAGATTTTTTATGCAGACCATCGCAAAGCTTATTCAATTGTGCGTCGAATGAACCCTAGCCAAGTGGATCCCGACTTCTGTATGTCGATAAATCATGTGAGGAAGACAAAAAAATAATTCCGATTTCGACAGAATTTCCTGCCCCAACTTCGACCCAACCCCGATTCTAGGAAAATTTTTTTAAAAATCTGGGAAAATTCCAGAAGCACCGTTAAGACTTCAGCTCTCGATCCGTCGAAAAAAAAATCAAAAAATCTCAACGGGTTCTTGAGATATGAGATTATATGTGTGAGCGTGCAGAATCATCATCACGACCGTCGATAGCCCGACTCGAGGTCTCCGCGAGCGCTTCGGCTGTCACGCCAGGGCCGAATATCAAGTAGGGGCTCGCGTGTCTTAGAATTTTTCGTCCATTTTTCGAAGAATTTTTCTAAATCGGTCGCGTTCCGCGTGGAACACCCCATATACATATAATAAATAATATACCGCTCGTTAATTTGTTGCATTCAATAATTCTGATTTCTTAATTAAAATTCGATTTCTATTCAATGAATAATTGACGAATAATGATCCGAAAGATTGCCTCTTGAGAAGTTTTTCTTTTAATTATCAGTCAATTATACAGTACACTCCTTGATAAATATATTCGTTTACTAGCGTTCATAATTCTCACAAGATAATTTGGCGAATATTCTAAAAATTAATCGAAAAGAAAAACTTTGAGTGGAGTAATAGTAGCCCACGCGAGCCCCTACTTGATATTCGGCCCTGGCGTGACAGCCGAAGCGCTCGCGAAGACCTCGAGTCGGGCTATCGACGGTCGTGATGATGATTCTGCACGCTCACACATATAATCTCATATCTCAAGAACCCGTTGAGATTTTTTGATTTTTTTTCGACGGATCGAGAGCTGAAGTCTTAACGGTGCTTCTGGAATTTTCCCAGATTTTTAAAAAAAAATTCCGAGAATCGGGGTTGGGTCGAAGTTGGGGCAGGAAATTCTGTCGAAATCGGAATTATTTTTTTGTCTTCCTCACATGATTTATCGACATACAGAAGTCCGGATCCACTTGGCTAGGGTTCATTCGACGCACAATTGAGTAAGCTTTGCGATGGTCTGCATAAAAAATCTGTGGCTTTATTTTTGACGGAGCTACCATCTTTCAAAGTCACGACCAGTTTTTAGTTGGGCGCGCGGTAAGTGGTCTGATACTGCGGAGCGGTAGTGTAGATGATTCGTATACCTATTTACTTGATGCAGAAGATAATGCAAGCGAAAATAATTCGAATTTTTAATAAAAAAATATGCATTTAGAATTCTTATGCAGCCGATTTTGTAGCGACGCTTTTTTTTTTTTTTTACAGCGACCTCATATCCAATGAGGATATTACATTTTCAATTTATATTAGTCATTATTATCTTGACTCTCAAGGAAAAACGAATCAATTGGTCATCTTGGAGGTCAATTATTAGAATAATTATAGTTCCGGTCGAACATATTTGATGGGTCTGGTAGGACCAGCTTTTGAAGGAAAGTGTGGTACGCATGCGCATCGTGGTAGTGTCTATAATCATGCGCCTAGAATGCAAATTTCACGCATGCAAGAGCTACTGTACTTCAGACACATTCGATACGGTCGCTGTGTACACGCGATGCATATAGTGAGACCATGTACGAAATTGTGTGCTCACTCGACGCCTGCGCACCCCCGTCTAATTTGCCGGTGATTGATGATGACCGGTGGTCCACTCTCGTCGCCGAGTTTACGCGCGCATTGATAATGACGACGATGATAAAGGCGCTGACGGAAACGCCGCTCGGAGAGACCTCATTATACCTACAGGGCTCCTTGAGGCCTTCCCTTCGTCAACGGTGTGGTCTTCCCGTACCAACGCCATTTGCACTTCTTTCAACAAAGCACTGCTTGTCACATTAAAGTGAAAAAGATTCTCGCATACCTAAGTCCCGCTTACTATCAGCCAAAAAAATACACTTCCTCTTTTTGTGATACAATAGAAAAAAAAATGGGCAACTGCAGAACTTTTTTTATTTAATTCAATTATTTATCGATAGTTTGCAGGTGTACTGTAAGCATTTTTGTTTCATTTTCAGAAACGTTTTGTAAATACGCGTTTGAAAACTACAGACATTATTATGCAAAACTTTGATGATTTTGAACCGATAAAAATATGTTTTACGTATTTCGTCAACGACTTACAATGTTTACGGTAAAAAAAAAGAAACGGGCCGAGTCGTAGACTTGCCGGAGACGAAACAGCTAGCGTTCGAAATGGTTTCCTTGAATTTCTTCTTGCAGGTTCTCCGCGCGGGTCTGCCGCGACTGTGGTACCGGGCTTCGTGGTAAGTCGTTTGTTTACTGTACGACGCAAGTTGAAACTTCGGGATGTTGATCACAAAGTCAAGACGTACGTTCGAAAGTAAAGTAAGTGAGGGCGGGGGAGAGAGGGCGTGCAAAGTCATCGTCGCCGGTGCTCCACGCAAGAGTTTCTTCGATCTATACATCCACCCGTAACTTCGATGCCCAAGTGTGTTCCTGTGTGTAAGTATGCATGTGGTTATTTTAATGGGACGCCTAGACTACCGTGTTATGCAGTTGAAAACGAATGGTTGAAGTTTGGGTGAGAAAATAACAAGCACTTCAAAGCACATTTGTTACAACTTAGGTCTAGAGTCACCAATCACCGTTTACTTTGACCCATTTATTCGCTACCCCCTCTTTGACGAGAGTTATTCCGTCTATTTGATGAAACGCGAGATACGAATAGCTCTCCCCCCCCCGCCCTCCCCTCGCCGTTCCCAGTCGGAGGACCGACGATTCTCACTTGGTCCATACACCCAGTATCCCCACTCCGCGGCACAACTGTGACGTGAGTGGGGGGTTCGGGGTTTAATCTTATTTTACCTGAAGAGAGTGGCACAGGTCCCCAACGTGGGACGAGCTAACAGCAGGCTAAAAAAAACTTATTTTACCTTATAAGTCCAAATTGGAAGGTGAAGTGAGGATGAAATATTTTTTAACCTTCGTTTCAGGCTCAATGTGATGTCGAATTTTTTTTCCACCTTCGTTTCTGGCTCAATGTGATGTCGAATTTTTTTTTCCACCTTCGTTCCAGGCTCAATGTGATTTCGAATTTTTTTCCACCTTCGTTTCACCTTCCGAGTAAGGGTGACATTTTTTTATTCGTTATTTCATCTTCGTTCAACCTTTCAAACTCGAAGAATGTAAATAACTGCATTTTTAGGGTGAAATGAAGTTAAAACGCACATAAAAATTGCCTACAAGTTGTAATTCTACTTTCAACCTCCTTCATCCTGAATGTGATGTTGAAAATAAGTTGAAATAAAGGTAAAAATTTCGAATCGGAATACTAAAACTGACTCCCAGCGATAATAATAGCGAAGTCAGTATGCTTATGACCGGTATATCTGTTCGCTACCGAGTGATTTTGTAAGTTAACTGATCAGTTGCAAGAAAAAATAAAAAAATACGAACTCAGTGAGTCACAGGATGAAAAGATTAGGATAAAAGTAAGAACAAACATATAGCGAGTTCTGGCATAACGTCGCTATTAATCGAATTACCGTGGAAATAATCAATAAAAACAAGTGCTTGACACATCTTACTTCCGAGATGTGTTGCTTAACGAGAAACGAAAAGTTTGTAAATCAATACGAAGGTAACTCACATCGCTCTTTAGATTTGTTTGATCACAATGCAATTGAAATACAGATCGTGTGTTTTATTTCACGCGCAAATCGTAAAGGTTCTCGGTTGTTGAATTGATGTTTTTTGTCAGCTGGCGAAACGATTGTTGGACATGAGAAATTACGAGTATCCGGAAAATAGGAATCCACGGACGAAGGTGTGGCGAAGAAAGAGAAATGTATGGGATAATTGAGGAGACCCATGGGAAACGAGTTTGTTACTTTCGTGGTGAAACTACGGGAATGGCGTATTCATGCGCAGTGGGGAAAAACCCATCTCGAGGGATGATAAAAGATTGAAGAAGGTGAAGAGCACGCTTCGATCGGAAATGGATGAAGAGAAACGACAATATTAACCGTTGTATCTCGCGTATATAGTGCAATCTTGGATTATCGATATCCCTTAGGCGAGAGGGTGTCTTCGATGGCTTATAAAGCTCTCGAAAATCGTGATCCGGCGAGTTTGAACAAAATGATGTGGGTGGAGAAGAGGGTGGGAGAGAAAGAGAGACAGAGAGAGAGCAATGGAGACACGATTGCCCAGGATCATCTCTCGGACGGGAGTTGCATGATGAGCTCACCGGTATACCGGCGAAAACGGAAATACCACGCAGAACAGTGGTATCCGGGTTTTTCTCTCTGCGTCTCTCACCCCCTCGTCGCTTCATCCCCTTCTACATCTGGCCTTGCCTTTTTGTCTCTTCCTTCCGTAGTAATTCGTTCGGGGTTTCATGGCGTTTCCCCATCTCAGCGAATAAACAGTCGTCAAGCCGTCTTGTGCGGGCAATGAAGTCCGGAACGGTTATAATGCTGCTTCTATTTGAAGTAGCCACTGTCATAGTAATTTCGCTGGTTAGTATGCCGTCGGCGGAGCCCCATCAACGCAACGAAATAACCAATAAAGCTTGAGGTAGAGATTTCGTCGCTCTCAGTTTCATTCATTCTTTTTTCCTGTACTCGCTATATTGCCTATGAGTCGATTACATGGAAATACGGAATAAGACGTCGATAATTCGATGCTGTCTGATACGAAAGATTCACAACGATCGTTCCTACTTCTGGAGCCGTTATCGTTATTTGTCGGGTGAATTACGGTTCAAGTCATCGCGAAAAAACTGATTGGGACGAAGGTACGACGACGCGAGATCTGACCAGAAGATACTATCTTGGTGAATTTTGTTACTGAATTGATGAAGTATTTTTATTTATTCAGCAGAGTAGAGGTATAGAATTCGAATTCATATCAGACAGTTCTTATTTCCTTCTTCTGCTCCAGAAAACAAACATAGAGATCCGGAAACGCATATACCACCTTTCCGCACCCGGCAAACTTACGACCCGATCGTAATCGAAATCGCTGAGTACTTCTTTCATTGGCCGGGCGCATAAAACGTTTCGATTTGCAATTTCCATGTTTAACTACCGCCCGAACGGTCTTTACGACTAGCTATATTTGTTTTTTTGTTGTTTTTTTTTTTGTTTTTTCGTATTCACCGTTCATGACTGTAATTTCACCTCGTTCGCTTGATAATTTCAACCGTAATTTTCCAATAGCAGCCCCAAGCTAACATCAATGCATCTCAGGTTTGGCTTTGTGTGTTTCCACATTTTCGTTCTTTCGTTCCACATATCCTGTGCATTCGGTCGATCGTTTGGCTCGGTCAGAATTTTGGCAGATGAAGGACAAAACGCAATATCCATAAGATTAGCGCTTTGTCCAGACAAAACGGAATCTTTTTTATTTTCATTTATACTTATTTCTCTTCACCTCGTTTTATCCGTAGCGAGAAACGGCTTCGCTAACGATTACCCCCCCCCCCCCCCCCCCAAGTTTTCGTGCGAAATTTTTTCGTGCGGATAATAACGGCACGCCAGTACCAAACGAGAGCCGTTGGAAGAGGGTAAACGAGAATGAAAAGCACGGAGAACGAGACGGGGCGAGGAGAAGTGGGAGGTTCGGTGAATTGTGCGACGCGTACAGAAATGAATGGTCGGTAGCAGGGGGGTAGTTACCGACGTGTCTGACACAGCGCTCTTTCTACGAACATGTCAACGTTAACAAGGCACATTTCACAGATAACTTCTAACGATGTACCCCCGTATAGTCAGCTATGGACTAACCACCGTGACGTTTACGAATTGATGTGGCGAGGGACTCGCGTAACCAGTTATATATCGATCGCCGAGACAAGACGGGACCCCCGTGAAGTTTTTGTCATCGTTACGCGGGTCTTCGTTCAAACATTATAGGCAAAGTCAAATATCAGAACCAACGTGACGGTAATATCCTATCGACCTATCGGTGTGCACAACAAACCGGGAATCGAGATTTGCTAGGGTACCATGATACACCATCGTCCTCCTATCCGTTTACGCCGATTTCACGCGAAGTGTGATACGCGCACCCAGATGAAATTTTACAGATTGAAAACGTTCTCGCAACTAATCTGATCAATGGCTTCTCAATAAACGTATTTATTGCCCGAAACTGTTGGTTCCAATCCAATGCGCAACTTGTTCCACGAAGGCAACACGTCCTTAAACGCGAAACATACCTCTCGAATTACTCGATACGTTTTCCGTTATTGGATGATGCTACACCGGGTCGAGGGTACGGATCGGGTTAGATTCAATTGCCGGGAAACGAACCACAAACGGATAAATATCTATCGAAGAAATAATTTGTTTCGATTGATCATCAAAAATCCGGAAACGATCTTCATCAACGAAAATAGCAATATACAGTACAATGCCAATTAAATAACACGAAATGTATTCCAACGTGTTTACCATGGATTGTCATAAACTATAATAACGATCAACGACTTCACACTTCGCACTCGCAAAAGTTGCTAAACGCGTAGGTATCTACGTTGGTTAACGCAAATGGTATGGTTTGTGCGAAAATTTTGTAGGTGTCGTTCGACAAGAGCCACTGAGCATCGAGGTGTTCGCCAAACGTTTCGCATGAATTTTGCAGTCACGAAGGGGGGGGGGGCTTGACCCCACGGGGGTGCCGAAAATCCGCTTCCACCAACTGCTGATGCGCTGGTGAACGTGTTAATGCGCTCGATCGAACTATCTCGGCCATCACCGGAGGCCTCGATAGACAAATAATATTATGCAGTTACGGTGCCCCCCTCCCCCCTCCCCGTTCTCGCACCCGAACGATCGGACCAAAACCGCGTCGATGTCCCACCCGATCGAATCTCGTTGAGTAAATGTGTTGTACGGCAACGACGACCCCTGTTTCGCAGCATCCGGATCCACTGGCTGTCCTCGCATAGCCTGGTTACCCCGGTCACGGCGTCATCGGTGTTGCTGGATCGACCGTTTTGCTTTCCGCAGCGTGGCGGGTATACACATCGGTGGAATCCCCACGTGCATAGTCCCCCGTTAGCGTGTCACCACAGGAAATTACGCTCTCGGGCTTCGGGGCCCATCGTCTATCTTATCACTCACACGGTTACAACCGTTGTTCTCAGTTACACTTCGTAACTCGATGAATTGGCGGCGTTGTACCAACGTTACTCGATATTACCGCGCGTGAGTAAAGCATCGAATACCTTTTGGTTTTTTTTTTTTAGTTTTCGCTGATTCACGATACGTAGGATGTAGTTCAGTGGCTTTGTCGAGCCCGAGGATCGTTCGGGCTGCATTACGTCACGCGGCAAGGGTTGTCGTCACGTTTGACGATTTATGACAGTGTGGTGATGTCATATCGCGAGGGGACATGGGGCACGAGTAACGGAATGTGACAAGTTCAAGGGTAGAAAATTGCGCGGTGCGATGGGCGACCGGTCGCTCGATAAATGGACACATTTATCCATTCATCTCACGTATAGTACTGTGCTTGTTGACTACTCAATTGGAATTGATACAACAGTGAGATGTTGTCTGGGAATTAGGGTAAAGGGGGTAGCCCCGGCCAGTTGTTTATTTTTATAATGACGCCGCAAATTAAGGATGGGGTAATAATCGGAACTGCACAAATATTATTACAAAGATATATTTTAATAAAATATCGTACCAAAAAGATAAATTATCAGAAACTTGAAAAAAATATATTTTATGTCACGCTGTCCGTAAAAGTGCGGTTTTACGCTCACTTCGTTCGCTTCAAACCGCATTTACAGACTTTGTGACATAAAAATTCGTACGACACTCGTACGAAAAACGTTTTCTGGACTCGTGTGATTGCAATACTCGCCTTCGGCTCGTTCTGCAAACTCACACTCGTCAGGAAAAAAACTTTGGCTTGAATTCGGCCTCTCCAGAACCGTGGCGGGTAGCTCCGGCTGCCGTGATATTAAGCGTTGGAATCGATTTTTGATGACACCACCGTCGTTGTTTCATGGACTTAACATATTTCTGTAATGTGGTGCCAGGAATCTTGTTTCGTTTTGCGCCGGCTCTCTCAGAAGACTTACGTTCAAGAACTTCTTTTATTGCTCTTTTCATGTTTTCTTCGCTCCAATTTTCTCGGTTTGTGGTTATACCTTTGAACTTAGGCATTTTGACGCCCATCTACGAAAACGAATGACAGGTAATTGCAGTTAACCTGTTTTATGAATTTTCGACAAGAAATATGTCTTCGAATGAATGGCCGGCGCTACCCGCCAAAGTGATGGCCGGAGCTACCCGATTCAATTTTCAGCAAAATCATGGCTTTAGTACTGAAATAAATGTTAATTTTTCCAAACGGAAAAAAAATACGTGAGATATAATGCTTATACTGAATATTGGTCAGTTGGAAAATATAATTACTAACGTTTTTTCAACGGTGTATCTTTTTCTACATTGACCGTGACGTGATCGTGTCTCACACAAATCAGTAGGTATTGACGCTCTCACGACCGAACACAAAGACAAGTCGAGCTCTACTCGTTGCACATTTCTCGTAGAACACAAAAGAACACAGGAAATGAAAACATTGATAGTAAGCACGAAGCGAGCATAGATCTTACTTAAACATGGCCGGGGCTACCCGCTGGCCGGGGCTACCCTCCTCTCCCCTACGCTGTAATCGTCAGTGGTGAAAAGATATTACCGATAATTTGTTTTCAACGAAACATGCGGAAAAAAAGTCTGTTTGACTCACATGAGGATAAATAATCTGACAGGAAGAGATAATCGAAATTCTCATTTCATGTCTTCACTTTTAGGAGAAACCTATATTCCATTTGTCCAATGTTCTATCCAATAATTAACAATAAAAAAAAAACGTCGGTAAAATAATAAATATTTACAGTAGAATGATTGTCGCGTCAGTAGACAGATGGCCGACTCGACAGGGTTGCTGATGGCGATAACGGCCATCGCGTCTAACTAGTTTATCGCCTCAGAGGTTCGTTATCAACGTTACGCCAGGGTCATCGTGATACCGCAGAACGGAGAAGGGTCGCAAGGCAATACACAGAGATATAATAATATTGGGTTTCGGCGTTCACTGATGAGCGATATGTCCATACTTCACCTCATTCTCTTGATGCATTATGTATGAGGGTTCGGGGTATCCGTGTGTCGGTGCGCGGTAACCCAAACGCGGCCGTCAAGGGGGCAACTCGTGTGCACGCGTTTGAGCACGTACCACCAAGGACCCGTGTCTCTTTCGTGAACGTTGATACATATTCACGATGATGCCAGTTGTGTGCATTGATAAGTTTCGAAAACTCGATGTGTCGATTCTATGCATAAACTTTGAATTAATTTGTGATTACCCATTGTGTTATGTGGTTCGCAACGTTATTTTGGCAAAAGAAAAACCCCAAGAAAATACGGAGAAAAAATGTGTAAGCCCTTTTGATTGTACAACCCGGTTTGACATTCTCAGGGGTGAAACGTAAAAAAGTCTCAATATTTCGGTTTATCGAACATAAATAATACGAGGGTATTATAATTTGCCTATGAATTCGATGTTTCAGGGGATTATTGGGTTAACGTTCTGGATTCGGTTTTGAAACATTTGTATGGAAAATTTGGGTGACTGCACGTTGATATATTGTCGAGTCCTCGAGAATTATTGTGGAACTCATGGAATCACATTTTACGGTTTTCCGGGTGGAACTCGAAGTTCAGAATGAGCAATGTTCAGAAAGGCCAAAATGTCGAACGCCCAATGCTTCGAACGACAATGTTCCGAACGGTCGCGGCGCAGAACGAAATTGTTTCGAATGGTCAAAATTTCGAACCGCATTTTAGCCTACGTACAATATTTCGAACGCCTACCGGTCGCCACGGTTCTTAACATTTCCCGACTTTCGAGCTTTCCCACGCGTAAATTATCAAAGTTAGATATATGCCGTTACTGACTTTTTTATAGGAAATTCAATTCTCTACAACATTGTTTATGTGAACTTTTGGTCTATATAGTTTATCCAGCGTTTGGACGGGAAGGTAAAAATGCATCGATTTTCTTATCGTTTTATTTTTTTTTGTGTAAACGGTGGATAAACAACGTTATTTAGACCAAAAGTTCTCATAAACAATATTGTAGAGAATTAAATTTCCTATCGAAAGGTCAGCGACGGCATATATCTAACATTGATAATTTACGCGTGGGAAAGCTCGAAAGTCGGGAAATGTTGAAACCGCGGCGACTGGTAGGCGTTCGGAAAATTGTACGTAGGCTACAATGTGAGTCGAAATTTGGACCATTCGAAACAATTCCATTCTGCGCCGCGACCGTTCGTAACATTGTCGTTCAAAGCATTGCGCGTTCGAAATTTTGGCCTTCCTGAACATTGCTCATTCTGAACTTCGAGCTACACCCGGTTTTTCAATATTATAAGGATTGAATTTCTAAAAAAAACTCGTGCTAAAGTTCGACGGTTCTAATAACGAAGGTTATAGTGTGTTGTCGATGGAAATGTCGAATCTAGCCACCTGAGTTGTAATCAAATCGAATTTGGTATAACAATTAATTAAATATAATTGACAAACTGAAGGTAATGAAAAATGTGAAATCGTAACGATTACAATCTTTTGATTAACACAAATTGGATTCGCATTGACGCGAATTGGTCAATAAAAATGATACCCGAACAAAAGAGGATGAAGGGTCTAACGAACCGAGTCGGATAGGATCGTGCTAGTCGAAGGCGAAAGTACAATTGATGCAGGAACGGAGTCCCCCCGTCGGCTGTCCACGACTAATTGGAATAATGGGTACTTGGTGTACGGCCATATCGTACAATACACTGGCTATAAATGAGGATAACCATGACCGTTTGTATTCATGTCGTAAGGTTTCGACCCAATTGCAGCGATGCGACATCCGGAGATCCTTCGTGAATTACGTAATTTTATCTCAACGTTTGATCGATATTCGCTGAGATTTGCGGATATGAATGATTTATGAATTTGCTAAATTGCATGCGAAATATATGTGCTATAGGGCAGCCAGAGAATATATTTGCAGTTCTACGTTGTTTATTGCGGGTCGAAATCGTTATTGTGCTTCCATGTTTTTTAATGCGATCGAAAAAATCGTTGAATGTTATTAACCTCTTTAATCCATTAATCTCAGCAATGCCAGATTTATTGTGCCAAGTAATAACGCAACAATTTCCGGCCTGTGTATTTGGATTATCGAACTCGGTATTTCTGAGGGTGACTGCAGATATGCTTCTTAACTGATTTTGTCACTGGTTTTTTATTACGAATTTTACGATTTTACTAGATGCATACATGTTTCGAGCACTGAAAAGACACTCAAAGAAGCTTTGAGGTGCATCATGCAAATGGTATTGTTCAACAATAATTCATTGGTTTACAATAATAATTTATTATTTGACGTAAGTTTTTTTTTCAACGAAATCGTTGGAAGCCACTCGTTATAACTGGTCTAGTTAGAGCCGAAAACTTTTTCTGTGATCCTTTATGAATACACGCGAAAGGGCATTTCTCTCTCAACAAGCTCGACGTAATTACGCAACTCTCCAACGTCACAAAGCGCCCCCCTTTGGCAAATATGGTATACAGCAATTCAAAACATCTTTTCGGATTGACGTACAGCACCAGCGAGTGTGGCGTCGGTGTAAGCATCTAACGAGTGTCGCCCATAGCATCTACTTTCGGTCATGGGGCACAGCTAATGCTCCAATATTTGCTCTTCTCTCTTTGGATCCACTCAGGGCTATGACTCCATCCAATGACGCTGAAACTAGCACAGAAAGCTAGCACAGAAATCTCAGCGGCCCGTCATTTGTTTTGGATGAGACTGTACCACTGATCAGCAATGAGCGCGTTGAGTCGATTTTATGTAACGCCTTCAAAATCGATCGCCGGCGAAGGTAAAAAAAACATAGGTAGTGGATAAATGATCAAGAATTTATTGAACAAGTCAAAATTTAGAGGACTGCGATATTTTTCGTGAAAAAAATTAGAATCGATTCCCTGAGTCGCGCCACTATATTATATCAAATAAACCTAATACGCATGCAGCCCGGGCCTTCTAAATTTTTACAAATATTCTTTGGACTATTATCGATCGATTGCCGGTGTAGAAACCCGAACGACGGCCTTTGTTTTTTCATAAAAAATCAAAATCCAGCTCGGTGCACCGAGCGGCTGATGTCACGTATGTGGAGCCGATGGCAATAAAAATAAAATTTGTTTATTTGCCTGAGTCTATACGCATGCAGCCCGGGCCTTCTAAATTTTTACAAAAATTCTCTGAACTATTATCGATGGATTCCCGGTGTAGAAACCCAAACGACGACCTTTGTTTTTTCGTAAAAAATTCAAATCCAACTCGATGCGCCGAGCAGCTGATGTCGCGTATGTGGAGCCGATCGCAATAGAAATGGAATTTGTTTATTTCACTGAGTCTATACGCATGCAGCCTAGGCCTTCCAAATTTTTACAAATATTCTTTGGACTATTATCGATCGATTGCCGGTGTAGAACCCCGAACGACGGCCTTTGTTTTTTCATAAAAAATCAAAATCCAGCTCGATGCGCCGAGCGGCTGATGTTGCATATGTGGCGCCGATGGAAATGAAAATCAAATTTGTTCATTTCACTGAGTCTATACGCATGCAGCCCGGGCCTTCTCAATTTTTGCAAATATTTTCTGAACTATTATCGATGGATTCCCAATGTAGAAACCCAAACGACGGCCTTTGTTTTTTCATAAAAAATCAAAATCCAACTCGATGCGCCGAGCGGCTGATGTTGCATATGTGGAGCCGATGGAGATAAAAATCAAATTTGTTTATTTCACTGAGTCTATACGCATGCAGCCCGGGCCTTCTAAATTTTTACAAATATTCTTTGGACTATTATCGATCGATTGCCGGTGTAGAAACCCGAACGACGGCCTTTGTTTTTTCATACGAAAATTGAAATAGGCTCACTGAAATAAACAATTTCCATTTCTATTGCGATCGGCTCCACATACGCGACATTAGCCGCTCGGCGTATCGAGTTGGATTTTGATTTTTTATGAAAAAACAAAGGCCGTCGTTCGGGTTTCTACATCGGGAATCCATCGATAATAGTTTAAAGAATATTTGTAAAAATTTAGAAGGCCCGGGCTGCATGCGTATAGACTCAGTGAAATTAACAAATTTGATTTTTATCTCCATCGGCTCCACATATGCAACATCAGCCGCTCGGCGCATCGAGTTGGATTTTGATTTTTTATGAAAAAACAAAGGCCGTCGTTTGGGTTTCTACATCGGGAATCCATCGATAATAGTTCAGAAAATATTTGCAAAAACTTAGAAGGCCCGGGCTGCATGCGTATAGACTCAGTGAAATAAACAAATTCGATTTGTATTTCCATCGGCTCCACATATGCAACATCAGCCGCTCGGCGCATCGAGTTACATTTCAATTTTTTACGAACAAACAAAGGTCGTCGTTTGGGTTTCTACATCGAGAATCCATCGATAATAGTTCAAAGCATATTTGTAAAAATTTAGAAGGCCCGGGCTGCATGCGTATAGACTCAGTGAAATAAACAAATTTGATTTTTATCTCCATCGGCTCCACATATGCAACATCAGCCGCTCGGCGCATCGAGTTGGATTTTGTTTTTTTATTAAAAAACAAAGGCCGTTGTTTGGGTTTCTACATCGGGAATTCATCGATAATAGTTCAGAAAATATTTGCAAAAATTGAGAAGGCCCGGGCTGCATGCGTATAGACTCAGTGAAATGAACAAATTTGATTTTCATTTCCATCGGCGCCACATATGCAACATCAGCCGCTCGGCGCATCGAGCTGGATTTTGATTTTTTATGAAAAAACAAAGGCCGTCGTTCGGGGTTCTACACCGGCAATCGATCGATAATAGTCCAAAGAATATTTGTAAAAATTTGGAAGGCCTAGGCTGCATGCGTATAGACTCAGTGAAATAAACAAATTCCATTTCTATTGCGATCGGCTCCACATACGCGACATCAGCTGCTCGGCGCATCGAGTTGGATTTGAATTTTTTACGAAAAAACAAAGGTCGTCGTTTGGGTTTCTACACCGGGAATCCATCGATAATAGTTCAGAGAATATTTGTAAAAATTTAGAAGGCCCGGGCTGCATGCGTATAGACTCAGGCAAATAAACAAATTTTATTTTTATTGCCATCGGCTCCACATACGTGACATCAGCCGCTCGGTGCACCGAGCTGGATTTTGATTTTTTATGAAAAAACAAAGGCCGTCGTTCGGGTTTCTACACCGGCAATCGATCGATAATAGTCCAAAGAATATTTGTAAAAATTTAGAAGGCCCGGGCTGCATGCGTATTAGGTTTATTTGATATAATATAGTGGCGCGACTCAGGGAATCGATTCTAATTTTTTTCACGAAAAATATCGCAGTCCTCTAAATTTTGACTTGTTCAATAAATTCTTGATCATTTATCCACTACCTATGTTTTTTTTACCTTCGCCGGCGATCGATTTTGAAGGCGTTACATAAAATCGACTCAACGCGCTCATTGCTGATCAGTGGTACAGTCTCATCCAAAACAAATGACGGGCCGCTGAGATTTCTGTGCTAGCTTTCTGTGCTAGTTTCAGCGTCATCTCCATCCACTGACTGGCAGGTAGGCCAACTTTTCGTAGATCCTCTGTATATATATATATATATATATATATATATATATATTGAAGTACAAAGAGATAGTCAATGAATGAACGCATGAATACTCACACAAATATGAGAGCTAGTGTATATTCTTATATTATATATAAGATATATATTAATAATAGTAGTATATTCAAAGTGGCAAGCAATTCTATCCTGTATGGGTGGAGTTTTTTCGTTTCGTTTTGGCAGACGATGAAAGGTCGATCGACGCTTATGAGTATTTGTTTATTCCTCTTTCGTGGTTGTCATTTTTATTACACCTCTCGCTGATGTCCCGATAAATCAAAATTCAGACAGCAGAATCGTAATGACTCACGCCTTTTATTATGCTGACAATTGAATGTCTTTTCGAACTGTCGGCTAAGCTCTTTGCATGCAAACCATTTCAAAACCTTTGACAGAACCATACACTGTGAAAATTGGAGATTGAGATATCTTGGGAGTCACGAAAATAGTCAGAAGTATACTCGAACTTTTCATCAGCGATGAATTATTGCAACAATATGATGAAAACATTTTATATTCTTGTGTTACCGAAGCAAGTTAGTTTGATAATTTTTTGAACGATCGAATAAATGAACGGCAAAAATTAAAATTGGTAGTTTGGGTACACTTGGTGAAATTTGAAGTAAATAATTGTTAATATTTTCATCATCCAATACGTATGGGCAATTCGCACAATCTCGTTCTTTACAGCGATGGCAAACGAGAAAATAAGATCAATCAATAGGCTGGAAATTCAATAGGGGAAACCGATAGAGATCGACGTTTCCACGCCCGAGTGACTTTGTCAATGATAGTGTGTGCAGAAGACATCGACGATAAAATCTGTATCTGCGATACAAGTGCGGGGATGCATGCAAGTTACCGTTGAACGAGGTTGAACGATGGAGTATGGAATAGTTACCGATACATTGTGGCACGAATGGCCGAGACAGGTGAACACGTTGCGATATTCAACGTTCGCATTCACCCTGAGAATCGTTTCTGCACTCTCTCGCCGGTGTACAGTTACGGATATTCAGCCGGGCACGGCAGTCCAGGACTGTTCAAGTAACACGGGTACAGGCACTTCTCAACTCCGCACCGGTGAGGGTTGATCTCTCGAGGACCGAAGAGGCCGCTGCTGCTGAAAGCACCGTGCTAGAGAGATGTTCCGGAAAGTCCGGCGATCGCAAGAGTACCACTACCGTTGCCAACGATACTACACGGCTACCACCACGTCTACAACGGACACTGCGCCGCGTCTAGTATGTACTTGCCGATGCGTTCCTGTTTTCACAGTGAAAATCTAGGTCGAAGCCGGGAAAATAGAAATAGGTTCCCGTGAATATCGCATGGATTGCTGGCAGAGACTTCACAGGGAGATCTGGTACGAGGCCTTCTTTCTATTTGCTCTGCATATATATTCTTTGCACACAAAGTTGAAACTTTGTTCGATTGAAAACTAGCCATCGATGCGCCACATCTATCAGTACTTTCGGTTTCTCTCTTACGCGAATTAAATCAGCTTCAAAGATTTACTTACATTGTGCCTCATGAAGATTTGATAGGAATAGATAAAAAAAATAGAAAACATCGAATTGCTATTTTTTTAATGGATCTTTTGAAACCTCACTCTTTGATAAAATGTTTCTGTTACTTTTTCACTACCTACGAAAGACTTTATTCGCAAAGCCATAGACCGCAGTACTTACACTAGACGCAATAGTTAAAGGAGATGAAAACATCGTACGTTTTTTTTGTGATTTTCAGAAGGCTGTAACTTGGCAAAAGATGGTTGTGGAGCGATGATAAAAAGAGCAAATTGGAGCTCGATGTTTCTAGTTTTGAGATCCTGAGTTTGAATATTATTATCATTGATCGGTTCTGAGTAATCATATCAAATCAGAGGTAAACATGTTTTCCAAATTTTTGCGCGTCTTCCAAAAGGTCCACTGACTTCAATGATTTTTTTTTAATTACCGTCTAAGAATCACCGAAAAATTAACGATGTTAAAAGCCTGGAGAATTTTCAGAAGACGTAGGAATTGGATGCTGTCGGTACAGATCAGAAGTATTACGCGATTACTGTAATAGGGTTACACCACTAGTGTACAGAAACGGTTTCGCTGGTGAACATGGCGGATGGAGAGAAGAACGAACCAGGTGGGACGATGGAGGATCACGAGAAGGCCAAAGTTACCGAGGTCGACGCTGTAAATCAACCGAAATGCTTGAGAATTGAGTTGTGATCCTCGGGGGGCCAACGTAGACCCGGCGGAAACTGCGCCTCCAGGAGGTTTTGGCTGTTGGAAGATTCCGCGCTTTGGCCTTCTGTGCTGGTTCTATCCCCAGTGGTGGCGATGGTGCCTCGGGTAGTCGGGCAGATGAGGTGATTCCGATCTTCAAGTATTACACCTGCTTCAAGTTACACACAGACGAAGACCTACGGTATGAGATGCCGGAGAAGAAGATGAAAACCGTGAGGAGAGTAGCCACGTTGTAATATTCGCAGAATTGGGTTTTCCATCTACTTCATTCGATGGCGAAAGGTCGCCAGGGACTCGGCGTGACTAGTTAGCTGGTGCTACGGTATTCCGGCACGAAGAAAGCGAAGGCAACGACCCCAGCGGTCGTGAGACGCAATTCTTTGTTCATTTTGTTTCATTAATCCGTTCTCTGTTATCGAGGATAATCATATACTGCGAAAGAGAAAGGATCAAGCACAGAAAATATTTAATGTCACGATAATTTCATAATTGGACATCATACGGGCATGCTTCTATTATATCGATTCGATATTTTCGCACGATTTTCCGTGTTACATGGAAAGAGCGAGTTGTCATTCATACGACTTGTAGGTTAGGTTATATTATTTTTATTGGCATAGTAGACACCTAACGATTTTCCATGAATTATTTTCAAGCGTGGCTTATTCTATGTAACATTGCAGTGACACGGAATGTCAAGACGATTAGCATGCGTATGAAGTTATAAAACACATCAATTTGATTCGACCAATGGTTATAACGTTGTTCGACGTTGATAATATTTTTCAGCGTGTAATTAGTCGTTCGCAAATCACGATAAATTTACAATATCGCGACGAATATGCGATAGTTAAAAAAAATGAAATTCGTTCTCCCATTGCAATATCGTTGTCTCCTCTCTCTCGCGCTCTCGTACCAAAGCAAAATTACAAAAAAAAAAGTTCAACTCTGCAACCCATCCCCATGCATCCGTACTCATCAGAATTCTTGCGAAAAAGAGTTAACGTGAAAGTTCGGGAAACCTCGAAAGCGAAACCATCGGGAATTACGGTTCCGAGCGCACACTACTGACCGCATAACTTCCGGCAGAAAGTTGCAAGGATCAAGGCGCGCAAGCAAGAGTGTTGCCACCCGAATGCAAAAAGCAAGTTGGTTCGGCGATGCACGTGTGTACTTGCACGAGCAGCTTGGTCGGGTCGTAAGAAGATCTTTGGTATATATACATCAAGTTTCGAGCGACTGTCAGGCGTTGCGAAATGGTTCGGAGTTTGGAGTAGGGTGAACGGGGGGGTTTGCGGAGGCGCGGGGGTCATTCGCTTTCTGGCAGCAGTTCCACACGGGGTTAGGGTGGTTTCGGGGATATAAATGCGAGTCCAAGCGGGACAGGAGAGAAACGAAGGGAGCGGGCCGAGCGAAACGGAGGCGCGCGGGGGGGTTGGGGGTTTGGCGTGCCAGGACAGCGGGCGGCACCCCACCCCGCTCGATCAACCTCGCGGGTCTCCCTTGCCAAGCAACCCCTTCGGCCGGCCTATCCTCCGATCCCACGCTCAATACTCAACGGGCCAAAGCGGCGCTGCGCCGGCTGGTACCACGTACCGGTAGCACACACACACACACACACAGAACGTTCGTTCGTTCGTACATTTGCAACATTGTTCACGTATATGCCCGTACAATTGTATATATACTCGGGTATAGTGTGCGACTCGACTATCGGCACATTTACGTTGTACCCAACGCACACACACACTCGTGCCAATGGAATATGTGTACAATATGCGGACGGAGGCAACTGGGAGACAGATACAGAACCAACCACCCTCGCAGCAAACGTATAACCAGCAGCGCAAAGTCCTCGTGGCCCATAGCACCACCCACAGATAAAGACTATTTATAGATCCCTAATGATCGTATTGTATCTACGGTTTGCCGTGTGGTCTCCACTGAATTGCATATTCGTTCTACTTTTTTTTCTCTATCTCGAATTTTACCACCTTTCGTTGGATATCCACATTTTTTTCTTTCGTCAGGTATTGCTCGAAAAAAAAAACTGGATGGTCGATTTCATGTCAAGCTGGTTTGGCAGATTGATGAAAATGAAAATGGAAAGTCGCGTTATCAGCACAGTGGTAAATATCATCGAAAAAATTATCAGGTCCAAGGAGAATTTTCTCGGATACAATTTACCTGATAAAGTAACGCAAGATCATTTGATTATCCATAAAGGGGCTCGAAATTAGGAACGAGCAATGCTCGGAAAGACCAAAATTCGGAACGCGTAATGTTTGGAGGTACCTACCATGCTCGGAACGGTCAAAATTTGGAATACGTATGTATAGGTATAGTTGCGTATCTCGTCCGCGGGCCGCGAGACTACATGGCCCGACTTTCGAGCTTTCCCATGCGTGAACTATCAATGTTAGATATATGGCGTCGCAGACTTTTTTGTAGGAAATTTGATTCTTCACAACATTGTTCATGTGAAGTTTTGGTCTATATAGCGTTGTTCTGCCAGCGATTAGACAGGAAGATAAAAATGTATTGGATCAATGAATATATTTTTGTCTTCCTGTCTAATCGCTGGCTGAACAACGCTATATAGACCAAAAGTTTACATGAATAATGCTGTAGAGAATTAAATTTCCTGCGAATAAGTCCGTGACGGCATGTATCTAACATTGATAGTTTACGCGTGGGAAAGCTCGAAAGTCGGGCCATGTAGTCTCGCGGCCCGCGGACGAGGAACGCAACTATACCTACATACACGTATCCCGAATCTAGACCGTTCCGAGCATTGTCGTTCCGAGCATAGCGCGTTCCAAATTCTGGCCTTACCGAACATTGCTCGTTCTGAATTTCCAGCCCAACTCCCATGAAGTCCGGATTCAATAAAATATTTAAATGACGATTCATTGAATACTGCAGAATCGGAAATGAAGGATGGTAAAACCGATCATTAAGAGTATTTTTCATGTCCACCATAATAAAAGAAAATTCTCTCATGCACATACCTAAGACAATTGTTGCATATTTTTCAGTTACCAAAATAACGAATAATGAGGTAATTATTTTCATAGTTTATAGTATATTTTTATTTGATAAATTATTTTCACTGTGAAAACAATAATGATACAAATTCAACAGTACGATTTTCTCAGTGTCGGTCATGTTTTTCAAGCGGATGTTAGAATCCGTATTTACAGGAAACACAGAAATTTACCATCTCCGAGGGCGTTGTCTCCAGTTGTATTCGACCGCGTCGTCCTTCTCATCTGTCGCGGTGCCTTTGTGAGGCGAGAATAACGCGCGTAAGCCGTTCCACTCGGTAATCACGGAGCGAATGCAAAGCTGGTCTACTACGTGGAGTAAAGGAAACTCCATGGTCTTGGGATAATGAGGGAGGAAACTCGTGGTACGAGAGACGCGTACCCATCGTCGTCTAGCTCGTCTTGCCTTGCCGGATTCAACGAAGTAGAAACCGGACGGCATGGGTAGGGGGTCGCCTGGGTTGCAAATAAAAGAGGAAACGAAGGTTAAATGAAAGGAAAGAAGATGATGAAGAAGAAGAAGAAAGAGAACGGCAAGAAAATGTAACAACTTTGGCGAGCGGAAAACGACGACGAGTCGAAACGACAACGCAGATAGACAGGAAGACGGATAAATGTATAGTCGATGGTTCCGAATGTGCTGGTAGATGCGGGTACGTCTGGCAATGCGGTATACCTTTGGATATGTGATAGGTTGAAGAGAAATTTCCCGCTCGGTTCGTGAGCCCAATCAACATCCACTAGCGGCACATCATAGTGGACGTTGAGGAAAGTGGAAGGAAATGCATGATAAAAGAAAAAGCGACTGTCGAGAGTAAGGGGTGGAAAACGGTGATGATGAGAAGAGTGAACACCTTTATCTTGAACCTCTGCTCGTATTTCACTTTGTATGATTTTTTTTTTGGTCCTCTTCTCTTTGTTACAGGATAGGCGAGTGGTGCAAGATCGAAGAACCCTACTGGAATTCGAGATGTTAAAGGACCTACTGGTAAGAGACTTTACCTGATCGATTGAACGCTTTGATGAATCAGAGCTGGCGAGTCACTTTGATCGGGGCAATGGATGGACGCTAGTCGGATTACAACTCGCAACGGTTCATTTGTATTATCGGAATATGTTCTCAAGGTTGTGTCAAAACGTACGGAATTGAATACACGAGTATTTGAAAATACCGAGTAAGAAAATTTTCAGAAGCTTCGAAAAGTCTCACACAATGTTACACAAATCTGACATCGCCGGAACTTGATTATAACGCTTAATTTTATCCGATGAAACAATGTCGATTGTTAAACGCATTTGGAAATAAAAATCTGGTACGAAGGATCAATAACACGATGTTACTCGGTGCATCTAATTGAGCTGGAGAATCGATTGCAATTCCGGCTATTAAGAGGCCGGAGGTGGTTTAGTTAACTTTTCATAATGTCTCGAGAGCAGTTTCTGAAAAAAGGAAAGCCGAATTGATCAAAGAGTCAGTTCGGCTGCGTCCTACCGACGATATAATCTCCGCGATATCTGAAAACAATCGAACAAACAAAGCGATGGCGTAGTTAGTTGAAACAAGTTGATTCGTCGAGTGGCAAGAGCCACTGGACATGGTTTAAGCACTTGCAACAGTTCCGACATTCTTCGGTCCCAGTTGCCAACAACGTTATTGACCAAATGTAACCAGGGCATAATTCAATCAAACAGCGCAAATGGTAACCTAAAATTTCGCGATAACAATGACGAAACCCCGAAAAACCAGATTTTCTTAGAACACGATAGTGTGAAAGCGACTCCACAGATGTAGGGGAGAGGGGGGTTGCCCCGGCCGGTGGGTAGCCCCGGCCATGTCTAAGATTTATGCTCGCTTTGTGTTTACTATCAATGTTTCCATTTTCCTGTGTTCTTTTGTGTCCTACGAGAAATGTGCGACGAGTAGAGCTCGAATTGTCTTTGTTTTCGGCCGTGAGAGCGTCAATACTGATTTGTGTGAGACACGATCACGTCCCGCTCAATGTAGAAAAAGGTACACCGTTGAAAAAACGTAAGTAATTATATTTTCCAACTGGCCAATATTTAGTATAAGCATTATATCTCACGTATTTTTTCCGTTTGGAAAAATAAACATTTATTCCAGCACTAAGTCATGATTTTGCTCAAACTTGAATCGGGTAGCTCCGGCCATCACTTTGGCGGCTAGCGCCGGCCATTCATTCGAAGGCATATATTTCTTGTCGAAAATTCATAAAGCAGGTTTACTGCAATTACATGTCATTTGTTTTTGTAGGTGGGTGTCAAAATGTCTAAGTTCAAAGGGATAACCACAAACCGAGAAAATTGGAGCGAAGAAAACATGAAAAGAGCAGAAAAAGAAGTTCTTGAACGTAAGTCTTCGGAGAGAGCTGGCGCAGAACGAAACAAGATTCCTCGCACCACATTACAGAAATATGTTAAGTCCATGAAACAACGACGTTTGTGTCACCAAAAATCGATTCCAACGCTAAATATCACGGTGGCCGGAGCTACCCGCCACATTTCTGGAGAGGCTAAATTCAAGCCAAAGTTAAACATATATTTTTTTTTTCAAGTTTCTGATAATTTATCATTTTTTTGGTACGATATTTAATTGAAATATATCTTAGTGATAATATTTGTGCAGTTCCGATTATCTATTACCCCACCCTTCATTTGCGGCGTAATTATAAAAATCGAAAACCGGCCGGGGCTACCCCCCTTGCCCCTGCGCCTCGTTACACAAATGGAAAATCCAGCAGGTGTGTACGTGCGAGGACCGAAGAGAGACGAAGCGGGAGTTTGATAGAGGAAGGCTAGGAATCAGCGGCCGGTTCGTGGAATCTCGTAATTTCTGCAACAAAGCGAGCCGTCCATCTCGCCGAGTGTAGGTGGAACCACCATTAGCGCAGCCGACTGGAGGTGGTAAGCGTTATAACGATGGTAGTGGCACACCGAGGGAGACCAGGCCGTTCGTATGTGTGGGCGCACAGGTTGTTGGTATGGCTCGTGGCACCGTGAGCGTGAAGCTCGTTCGAGCACACTCGCGGTGGGGGGTTATTAGATCGTCGTGATGAACGATCCGCGGAAGCTACGTGAACGATGTACGATCTACGTTGGTACGACGTCACGATGGGCACACGATGTTGCCGCGGCAGAAGCATCTGCCGGGGCAATGCATCACCGGTCGCACACAACGCGAGTGAGGGGCCCATCGTGGCGACGCGAGCGCGAAACACCCAACGGCCGAGTAAGAAGCGTGTGCTGGTGGTACGAAACGACGGAAAACGTGCCGTTAGAAAAGAAGGACTCGGTCGAAATGAAGGTCTGGAAACGAACGGGTCGCAGTTATATGCGACAGCAACGAAGAGAGAGAGAGAGAGAGAGAGAGGGAGAGCATTGTCGTTTCTGTGTATATATCGTGACCTAACTCCGGAGCCCAGCGACTTTCCATCCTATATACTCGCCACCTCCGGGACGACTCTCCACGCCCCCCACGCCCCTGCCCCACTGTGTTTTCCTCGACGACAACGACGAGGGCGAGAATGGGGGATGCGGGAGCAACAGCTGCGACTACGAGGTACAAGGACGACGACGACGAGAACGACGGCAACTACCGGGACTGGGGGGAGGGGGGGGGGAGACTTCGAACCCGAGGTCGAACGATTTCGAGACCGACTCGAGGATGTCACTATCACCTCTACATATAATCGCTGTGGAATACCGAATCTCTTCGCACGAAATAAGAATTGAAAAATTAAGATGTACATTTTTTAAGGTTGTTATGGGGTTAGGCCGAAATGATGCCACTGAGATGAAATTTTTTGTGAACGTTCATGATCCCTTTACTAATCAACCTGTCAAATTTCAAAACATTCCACAGTACAGTTATTTAGAAAAAAAATTGCAAAGTTGGGGTGTGCTTTCTACATTATGCTTATGGGAATGCTCCGAACCTTTTTTCAGTATACTATATATATCTGCCGAGAAAATGATGCCACGGAGTTGAAAAATCAGATACGGTTAAATGGAATATTGGACTAACTTTTGGTGCCTTGAAAATAATAATTTACAGTACCGATTCAAAGTTATTCATGATTCTAATCGCAAATTTTCCAAAAATTGAGCACACAAAATACAAGGCTTCGGAAGCATGGCAACAGCATAGCCGGCACAAGCGCTCCCTACCTTAGCGACATTTGATAATTATGAATGTGGCCGTCAAGTTAATTCAGACAGGAATTACTCTGCCGGACCGATTTTCATGGTTGATGAAGAAACACTCCGATTTTGAGGCTAGGAACGGGGCGCGTATTTAACAGCTGTGCGTAAATTATGACCCATTATGGTGGGTCATAATTTACGTTGTTGCCAGGTCATCTTGCAATAATTGATCTTTAACGAATTATTGAAAACAATACCATAAACTAATAGAAATAATTCCTGTAACCATCACTCTGTCAAAATTGCATATTCTTTTAAACTGATGTCGATTTTTTACCCGAAAAATGACATTAAACCCGACGATAATTTGACGACAAATAGTTGAGAACCATTTATCGGTACGGTGCATAAGCATAGGGCGCCCCTCATGCTTCACCCCCGACGGCTAGGCCCCACAACAACCTTAACCGCAATATCATTATTTTCTTTTTGTGGTATCTGTGCTGGTAAGATTATATAATTGGATACTACAGTTTGTCAACTGAGGCTAGTTATCGTAAGTATGCGATAGTTGGCCATCCTTGATACTATCACGGTATTGATTCATTCGTTCTTTTGCTTTAGCCTCACTGGACAATTTTACTGAGGCATTAATTACCAAGTGATCGAAGTAAGTCGCAATATTTTATCAGCATTATTAAACATAATTTTGTGGAAGATGCGTCAAGTAGCAGAAGTATCTATTCGGTACATCCTTGGTTTTCACAACAGCAGCGAACTTGAGATTCGCGAGGCTGCGACGACTGCTTATTGGCACAGTGTTTGGCCTCACCTAGCGCCATGGCGATCGATATGCACCGCATAGTGGGAACGTCGTATCGAAATACGATGTCACGGGAATCGAGGTCGTAGTATGTATGCTGGATATATATATATATATAAACGTGTATAATAATATTCTAAAAGTCCGATTGAGCTGTTAAAATTGGTAATACGATGGCAATGGCTCATGGTGAATATTCCAGTTCGGAGTCTGGGCGTTCATTCAACTGTAGAATATTTCAGAGAGCAGAACGAAATACGCGATGCGGTATTACCGAACTCTGGGTTGGAAGCTTCGTCGGTTGGACCGGTCCGCGAATGGGCGGTATACGTAGATATTCGGTATACGCGAATGACGTTCAATTTCATGGAACAACGATCACGGGGGTCCGAGCCACATATCGAGAAGGGCCGCTACCGTTGCCGGTCCAAGCCACTACGGGTCATTCGGCTCTTCGTATTAGATTCGCAGAAGCGAGATAGAACTTGCCGGCAAAACCCCGTCGCCATCGAGTTTTCGAATCACGGTTCAGGTTCCCTGCTCTTCTCATCGTATACCAAATCTGCGTATCGATGCCATCGGGAAAAGTATAATTCCGTTCGTAAATTTTACGCAAATTCGTTTTATTTCTGTACAAGTTTCAATACGTACTGGGAATTATTTTCCATACGGAATAATTCGGAATTTAAAAATGTTGATATTTAAAAATGGCGGATTATTCGGAAAATTTGTTTTTTTTTGCATTTGGGAAAAAATGTTATGTCAAGATGAGACGCGAATGGAATTTCGTTCTCCTCAAATGTTGTTAAATTTTGAGGTACGTGCTTTGAGAAATTTTCTTGATTATGATGTGAGAAAGGAAAATCAGAAATGTCTCGGGAGTGCCGAATAACGAACACACAATGCGCACACACAGAGTAACGTATCACACAGGGAGAAGACGGCACATGTTTGGTGAGCAATCGCAACATCCACGGAAGTCTGCTTTGACACGTCAAACATTGGGCAAAGTTACCCTTTGATGGGGGGAGGGGGGAGGGGGAGGTGGGTAGAGAATGTCCGTTTCAGAGAGAACTTTGGGTCGTTGAGCTGGCGCGTCCCTTGAATCGAGTGTCACAGGCCCCCCTTCGAAAGACAAAGTTGGTGACCGAAAAGCCCCGGACGGATATCGTGCTTGGAAAGTACGATCGTCTCATCCGTACTTATATATATATAACATTGTGTGGTATGCCACGATTCTCATATAAGACATATATATAAAGACAGATACACAGTAGAATCTTTTGTAATCCAATCACGTGGCGTGGTGGAGGATGACCGCTGTTAGAGTCTCACAGAATTACGACTCGCCACAATGTCATATGTTGTGTTGTAAGATATAACAGGGTTAGGATGCTTTGTTTCGTGATATTATATATCTGGTCGAATTTACGAAAAGTACCAAAGGATTTTATTATTTCATTTGGTATTTTTTGTTCGTTAATCTTGAGTTAACGAGGTGTGGGAGGTTATACTGTATGTGAATTTCCAGCACCAACAGCAGGTGTGTCGAGGGTAATAGGCAAAGAAAAAAAAAATTCTGCACTTTTCTCGCCTCTTCTGGTTTTCCCCGGAACTCGCACCAGAGTGGAAAAAAATAAAAAATTTTCATTAAATACCTCACGAAATTTATGTCCCGAATTAATTTTTTGTTATAACTGTAAATATATAATATAATGTCTGAAATATATGTATATATTTGAAGGGATTGGATAGACGTAGTTTTTTTATGTGGTTATTTCTCCAGAGCTCGTGTAAATCTCCAGCCTCTCGTCTCATTTTCCTTTACCCCTTTTTTTCATCACTTTTCCTCCGGCACCATGTTTTTCCTCCGCATGTATTTCCCTCGTCTACTAGAAAGGAATGTTTCTATTTCCCAGCAACTCGAACGAGTTCCTGCCGAAAGCGTGATTTGTTTTTCCGCTGTTCCAATGTTCCTTTCGTCGTCTGCGCGTGTCACACACTCTCTCGCGTGTGACGATATATATTTTCCCAGCGGGAGCACCAGCACCACATCTTTTACTTGCTCCCTTTTTTTCTTGCTTTCTTATTCTCGTCTTCTCTTATCGATTGCCGAGGAACCAGAAGAACGAGACAGTTTTCTCGAAGCGATGCTCGTGCCAGCAGACCCGTGAACTCGTGATTGATTTCGCACCCGTACAATATCCGCTGACTTAGTCAAAACTTGCGACAAATTTTTCGGCGATTCAGCGATAAATATCGTGGCCAACTTTCCGAATCAATATCGAGTGACTGTTGAAATTTGTTAGAATTTTCGTCGTAACTGAGTCGAGTTTGGTGTACATTTTATAGATAAGCATTTAAACTCAGAAACTTTTTGAATATGGAGCATGTTTTATTTTTTCAAGATGATGAATTGAACTTGATAAATTTCATAGTTATTTAATATCACGATGTTTTGCTGAATCCCGGTGCTTGGACGTCATTAGCTCGACAATAACTATCTTGGTTTGTTATAAGCAAGTTCAAGGTGTGCCAAAGTTTATAGCTATTATTAATATTATAGTATTTACGTTATGTGATGTTGTTAACGTGCTTTGACGAAGAGCGACCTTGTTATAGATGTAATTTCGTAAGATTATTTTTCTCTCTTGGTTTGAGAGCGAGAACCCTACCTTACCGATATTTTCGGTTTCCTATTTATTTTTTTATAAATTAATTACTCAGTTAATTCTTGAGAATTAACGAAGCAATATTTTTTCTATCAATAATGTTCTTGATGAATGAAAATTAAATCGTGAAAAAAAATTCCGCCACTGTCCGGGATCGAACCGGGAACTCCGGAGTTCCATATTATTATTATTATCATTATTTAGATGATATTACCGAGGTTGAGGCGATTAACGATACTGTACCAACATTTTCGATTGCCACATGCAGTATACGTTAACCGCTAAGAACGGCCAATGGATCTTTGTAATTGGTTGAGCAATTAAGGCCAGAAACCTAAAGGAATTAGGGATGCGGCACATCGAATGGGCAGCGCTGAAGAGCAAGAGAGATCCGGGAACAATGGTTGGCAAAGCCACCGCAACCCTCCTGAAATTACGTCGGTCTTTTGCCTCCTCTCGCGTAGTCCCTCACTACTCTCTGACGTTTCTGGCCGACCCTTCTCATCCTTTTGGTAAATCAGGCCGAGAGGTATGAGGGTCCTATTTACCACCTCGAATAATTTTCCCACTCGCATTCCCTCCCCCCGTTCGGTCTCGTACAACTTTCAACCAAAATAATTCGACAATTGTGGATTTGCAAAGTGCAAACGTAAATCCATCGAATTGCAATAAACGGTCCAACGATTTACATAAATATAATTATTACACTTATTCGAGTAATAGCGATGATAATTTGTTCGCACTTACCATGCATGCGTAATTCACCTCATGACTCCATTGACATTGTTTTGCGCAATTGATAACTCACGTTACAGTAATGATTTTTTTTTGTCTGGGCGGCAGAGAGCTTACTTCCATTACGAATGGCCGGTAGTCGTGAGTGGGAGGCTAAAAAGCTCCGAGACATAGGGTGAACCGTTTCTATTAGGAAAACTCAGCACGACCTCTCTCACGTCAACGCTTTCACGCACACACCCTCTCAGGTCTTGTCACCGTGTTAGTATCTCTTTATTTCTCCGCGTCTCTCACAGCCACACACACGTTCAATCAAAACTGCTTGCAACGCGGACGAAACAAATCAACGAAAGAAAATGATTTACCGGCAATAACGTTTACATCACTCTCACTTATTTTTTCTTTACGAGCTTCGTGTTCCGCACTGAGCTTCATCCTATCTCCATTCCGGTGACGATATTGCCTACCTGCCGAGAGACTACATACATTCGCTCTCGCGAGATTCTTCATTCATTATCAATTTTTCACTCGTTGCAAGCGAAATTTTCACGAAACAAAAACCATCGATCAATCGATGTTTCACAATGTCCATGACACGACTCCGTGACCTCGAAAATCGATCGATATTCCATTTCGCAAGTGTTACGACATGACTTTGAGGTGTTTTCAATGGCGAAAAATCCGAGTCACGTGTTGAACTATTTTTTTTTTCTCGTCCGACGTAACAATCCCATGGAATTCGATCGCAGAAAAAGAAGCTGATCATTGACCGTCATCAATTTCTCGCGCAACGTTGAATTTTTGCGTGTAACTTCCGTTATTCGCGTATCAAACATTCCCATCGCAGGTTTGGCTGTATATCATTTGAACCGGACAAAAATAAATCATCGCGGTGAGGTGGCGGGGAGAGGGGCTGGAGGGAGGGGGTCGTGGTGGTGCGTGACATCGGCTTTGGAGTGAACCCCTATAACACATCTTCTTTTTCACATCCCTCACACGGTGTATGACCGCGCGAAACACAGTCGTCTCACTCGTTGCCACGGATTTGCTCTCTTCCACGTATCCCCGGGGTTCGCTCTCTTGTCCGTTTGATTCACACCCCGCGACCAGAAATATATTGCGAGTGAGCGCGAGCCATACGAATGGCGCGAGGCTGGATAGGGCTCGGATGAGATGCGGTAGGACGGTAGGACGGGGGGTGGCGGCGGTGGCGGCGGGGGGGGGTAGGAGAAGAGCAACTTGATTCCCGGACCGAAACTATACGGCCATCGGGGCAACGTTGCCGCGGTGTCTCGCGTACAGAATGGTTTCGCGTATTGTTAAAAACAGCATTGTCTCTCGGTAATGGCCACGACTGGCCTGGACTGCGAGTACAACAGGCTCATTTCATTTCTGCTACGGGGGGAAAAGGGGGGTGGGGGGCCGTGCTTCATATTTTATGGTCACGCGGGCTATTCTCTTCCATGCTATCTCTGTGATAATATATATATATATATATATATTTCTATAACCGTGATGGTCCTCCCGCATCGTTCCGGCAGTTCCGTTGATCTATGTCTATATTGTCTATACATAAAATTTCACCGATACCGGTGTACGGTTCGGTCATTCGGTCGGCAATGGCATTTTCAATCGAAAATTGAAATTACGTTTATTCGAATTCTCGATTATCCAGAGTTTCCAAGTAATTCCGGATCCGAATCATGTGTTTAGATCGAATCGCATGAACGATTTTTTCGTTACCTTCGATAATATATGAGCGATTCCACGTGACTTCAGCCACTAAAAAAAAAATGTTTCCCAAATAATTTGAAAAAATTGAGTTATTTTATTGCAATATATTCACCGAGTGCCGATTTTGATTCAAAATTTTTCTGACGGTTTTATTGTTAATTAACTTTTTTTTCCAATTTTTCCATTCGATTGGCTGTATCTTTGGCAGGATTTGACGTATTTACATTTGTAAAAAACGAAAATGTGCGTCTTTTTTTGGCCTTCCAGAAAAATTTGATTTCAGAATCCTCCTTGGAAGAGAAATTAATCATAATCAATGATCGTTGAATCGCGTAAAGCAACTGGCACATAAAAAAAAAAACAAACTGAAAAAAATCTATCAATAGAATTAGTAAAATTACACATTACCGATTACCGATCCCACGATATAAAAATACTAAAAATTCTTCTTTCGTATTCAAAATTTAGGGAAATTTTGAAAACTGAAATAAAAAGTACATTCTTTGAGTGAATATTTTTGCATATTTTGCCCTGAAACGGACGTTCAACTTCCTCAATAGAATCTAAAGTATTTTTTTTTTTTTGGGAGGCCACAAAAAAACGCACATTTTCGTTTTTTACAAATGTAAATACGTCAAATCCTGCCAAAGATGCAGCTATTTGAATGGAAAAATTAAAAAAAAAAAACGTTAATTATCGATAAAACCGCTGGAAAAATTTAAAAAAAATCAGAACTCGGTGAATATATTGCAATAAAATAACTTAAATTTTTTTAATCATTCGTGGCAATATTTTTTTTTTAGTGGCTGAAGTCACGTGGAATCGCTCATATATATATATATATATATATATATATATATATATATATATATATATATATATATATATATTGATTCAACATTTATCTTCAGCGAGACTGATTGAAAATATTGAAACCGAAACACCTCAGCCACACAGATATGTTCAACGTGCGTCTGATATATTTTCTTTCGGACAAACTTGTCAATGATAAATTCGTACTGATCACCGGTTGACACGGCGGCAAATTGAATCATCGCTATTTGTACGATGAAAAAACCGGTGGCAAGTTTGGCGGCGGTGAGTCCTCTCTGATTGCCTCATCTCGAGTTGTGTAACTCGACGTTACGTTTTGGGCCAACCGAGACGAGTTTACACCCGGCAAGTGGCAATAGCATCAGTGCCATGGAGATGTATGCGTTTCCATCTATCCGGTCCCCGAATGTCGGCGGTAGGGCGATGACGTTTCCTTGGTGTCTCGACGTGCGGAGGTTGACGTTGCGAGTGCGGCAGGCGTTCATTAGCATACCACTGAGAGCATTGCCAGGTAGGAAAATTGAAGGTATGATGTGTAGGTTGTGGAGCCGTTGGTATGTATATGTATATATACATATATATATGTGGTAACGTCGAATAAAACAAGGTTGGCTCGACACTGGGTAAACACCCGCGAATTCACTCGGCAACACCTGCTACTTAGCGCCCCAGTGCCGCACGTCTTTCCCGCCAGCGCTTTCCGCACTTCGTCATTCCGATGATATATATATATATAGATATATATAACTACAGTTGTATACAACACTGTGACGGGGATGAGAAAAGGAAAGGGAGGCTGTATAAATTATTCATTGAGCTCGTGGTGGTGGTTCCGCGGAAATATATATATATATATATATATATATATAAATGTATACATATATTTGCTTGTGCACGGGGGCTCTTCTATCATTCAGCATCTCCGACTCTCTCCATTTCTGACAACGGTTAAATTAAACTCTTAATTAAACCGCGAGGATACGCCCTTGTGGTCGAGCCGCTCGGCGAGGTGAATCTGATTTTTTAATTCACTTTATCGCGAGATTATTCGCCCGAACGAGGACGGAACTATATTCACGCAGATGCAGAAACGGCCAATATTCTGTCTAGCTTCAGGAGCATTTTCTTTCTTTACAAAAGAAAGAAGATGTAACGTGAATTATTTTTCATACTTGTTGTTTAATTATAACATTTTATTTGATGAACAGAACCCAGTGTAAACATGCCACAATCAGAAATTTAATACGTATGTGCGAGTAGTATAATTTTATTATCATTCAACAACTCGTTCGAGTGTTTTTATATCGAATTCAACGTCATAGGGTTTCAATAATGGAAAAAATGTTTTCATTTTGTGGTATGTGTGTATGAGGGTTGTTGAAATGTAAATATTTGAAATAAGGACAATGGAACGTTAATGCGCAGGAGTAGAGAACGTTGTAATCCTTCAGGCGATCAATATCACACACAATGCAATGCAATACGAGAGATAAATAATTTTTCATTAATTCCATTCAGTTTTTACATTTAGATTAAGCAGGTCATATATTACATCTCATGCGAATAATAATTTCATACCAGATTCCACAAAAATTTAATAATTGGATTTGAAGATAAAATTTTAATTGAATTTCCAGATCGATGGGAGGAACCGATTATCACAAGACTTTGCCTTTGATTGATGTGATATGGGAAGAATTTCATCTTTTTTACAAGAATAGTTATTATATTCAAATCAAATCTACGATGCTTTGCAAATTGCTTATACAAGTCAGTTTGGTTAATTGAAGAAAAGTTTTTCACATGTCTTTTCTTAATTTTTTTTTCAGCCTTTCTTCATATCCATTCAACGTCATCGTGACGTGTTATTACGATCGAGTTGATTATCGGAACCATTTCTTTTTCGCGCGCGACATTCCAATTTCTGGACTCGGTCGTGCATCACTTGCCGCCCTCGTGCCTCATACCCGCCCGGAAAACCATAGGGGCTGGGTCGGTACGGGAACGCGTTCGTCCGGGTGCGATGGCTCCGCGCGAAATCCATCCGCGCCCCTACTTTTGTACCCGAAGAAATATCGAGCCGGTGTGTGCGCGGTTCGTTCGCGGAAAACCCCAGTCACAGAGAGGCGGAAAATTGGCTATGTGCATGGTACCAAAATCCGTGGAAAGTGCATCGCGGTACTGTGGTTTTCCCCGGTGTGTCTGGAACTGGCGAAAATTTCGAACGACACGTCTACCGAAATGCCGGGTCCCGCGTACACCTTCTGCCGTGGAATTAGATTTAGGTCGGAAGATAAATGGAGTTATTTTGATTTACCGAGGCGAGCTAGAAATAAAGTTACGACTCGGGCCGGGGCGGAGGCAAATAGGTAGCATTGGACAGCGCATGCGGCCTGAATTCCTCACGTTTGTCCGTGTGTATCTTCGAGAATAAGTATAGGTCTTTCACATCGATTCTTTCTGTTCGACATATTTCTGCTTGTGAATAATGGCGAATGAAGAAATTCACTGGGTTTTTTTTCAGAACACTAATAGCTTGTGGAATAATTTCGTCAAAAAGATTCTTGTCTTTTAATGTTGGTATTTCCCCCACTACGTAATATTTAAATGTTGAATGAAAATAGTAGAAAGACGAAAATGTAGATTTTATTGCTTGTTGAACCAACATTTAGTCGATGAGCAATTGTTATGAAATATTTAAAGTATTAAATATTTTAGATTAAACTATTAAACAATAAATGAGCAATGACATTACATACTATTTTTCATCTGCTTCCGATCGGGAGGAAATAAATTATGCGATATGTGAAACGTGCGAGAGGGTTTATGGGGATAAAGGGCGAAAATAAAATGGGCACTGTACACCGCTGACCGTCAGACGAAACAAGCCGTTCGAGAACGTCGAAGCCAATAACGTTCGACGCGACTGCGATCGTCTTACGCGTGTCATTTGCGAATACCGGGACGATTTTTTCACGTAGCACCTTTCTCCGAATCCCATGGTGTACGTCCTCCGCATCGAGCTTCACGATCCGCCGTCTTTGCCTCGGCGCACAGAGCTTCCACGGCGCGTCGCTATGTGGCTCGCACGATCCGTGGGAAAAAGAAAAAAAAACTAGATAAAAGTCGCCGAGAGCCGGCGAATCGGATTTTTCGGATATGACGCTGTAAAAGTGTCGACCAATGATACTAGCTCTCATGGCGTTTTATATCCTGATAAAGGAAATACGTGAAGAGCAAAAAAAAACAACGTGGCAAAGAGAACAAGGGTATAACGAAAATACAACTTACAACGTGCGTTTACAAAAAAATACAACGAACCTTTGCTGCTGTTGTCACACTCGAAAAATGAACAAAGCGGCATCAATATCGCTCGATTCTGTAGCGATAGTGCACTAGGCGACAAGCAGACAAAATGTTCTTGAGAAAAATAGACAATACATAGCCTATATATAGTGTTAGAAGGGAGTGGTATAGGTCCCCACAGAGGGACGAGCCAAGACTAGGCTAAAAAAACTGTATATAGTGTATATATATAATCCATATATAGGCTATATATGCCCAATCCCATACATAGTTTATATATAATTATTTAATTCGGGATATATAGATATTAATTCTATTTACGAAGTTTGCAAATTGGATATTTCTTTGTATTACAGTTTCACAGTCTTTTTCAGCAGTATCCCATATAGCACCAAATGTTCCATGTATATCCATTGGATATCCATAATGTGAAAAAGATATCCTGTATATCCTATGGATATCCATACGACTTACATGCATGTATGTACATGCACGAACGTTTAAAGCACATCGTATGGATATACGGAAAATACCCTTAAGTGGACATACAGCACCAGATGTTCCATGGATATCCATACGACTTACATGCATGTATGTACATGCACGAACGTTTAAAGCACATTGTATGGATATACGGAAAATACCCTTATGTGGACATACAGCACCGGATGTTCTATGGATATCCATACGACTTACATACATGTATATACATGCACAAACGTTCAAAATATATTGTATGGACATGCGGCAAAAACTCTTATGTCGACATACCGGAAAAGGTGTTCTATGGATATCTATACGACTTACATGCATGTATATACCTGCACGGGTGTCCATTGCACATTATATGGATATACGCCAAATACTCTTATGTGAACGTGTTTCATCGACATATTCATATAATATGCAATGTATATCTATACATGTCCATAAAAAAAATCAAGCTATCAACACCCAAGTAAGAAAATTATATATAAACTATATATGGAATTGGGAAAATACAATTTATATATAGGTTATTTATAGACTCTATATAGTCTATATATAGACTATATAAAGTCTATATATAGACGACATGGTCTGTATATAGTCCATATATACTTGTACATGCGAACTCCGACTTTACTTCGCGAAGTTCCTAAGTCACAATGGTTAGCTTTTATGACAGATCAATAATACCATATTCATCGAAGTCGGCGTAGCGCAGTGAGCAGCGCGCCGGACTAGTAACCGCGAGAACCCTGGATCGAGTCCCCGCGTCTCCTATTTTTTTTTCCTTTCTTTATATACCTGCGAGACAGTTTTTTAGTACATTGTATATACATATGATGTCCCCGTGTATATGCAGAGTATGTTCATCGGATATACGCGTATATACCGTATATCCGATGGACATACTATGCATATACGCGAGTATATACAATGTATATGCAATGGATATAAGAAAGTGTCTCCTTTGCTGATACAATGGATATCCATTAGATATACGCTGCGGTATATCGGTATATACATAGGATATTCAATATCCTCAGGAGTATATACAATGGATATCAAATGTATGTCAAAATGCTATATGGGATATAGATATTCTGTCCGTGAGTTGATGACACGGTTATTTCATGTTTTTACTACGTCATAAAAAGCCCAATCTGCCTCAATAAGTTGGGAGTTGGTGACGAAGGAGGGAGCCGTTTGGTAAGGGTCCAAAGACATGCGCCAAGAGCCGGCCACGAGGGGGCGGTTACACCGTTCGAAGGTGCTGCCGTGCACGAATTTACGGGGATAGATGGAAACGCGACGAGCTAAGGATTCAGCCGGAGAAACGAGAAATGAAAAAGAATGAGCGTGAGGGCGAAAGGGGCGAGGGGGGGTGGGAGGGGGTTGACACGGAGAAAAACCGCGAGACGGAGACAATGAGAAAACAGAGCAAGAAAGAATAGCGCGCCGGGCGTTACAGCGGAAACAAATGAATGCAATAACGAGGTGGCATTGTCGCGGCATTGTTGTGTTTCTTTACGCCGAGAATTATCTTCTATTCTCTTTCGCTCGGCTACTCCAACGCCACTTTTTTCCTCATCGTCGTTCTTCCCACCCCCGTGCTTTTATTTCTCACAGTTTCCTTTCCCGGTGTAGTTACGCCGAGACGGGGGAGATGGAAACAATGGACGACGCAGCTTCATCCTAAATAGCAACGGGGCTTCACCGAGCGCGATAAGTCTTGCCACTTTATTAAGACGATGGTAAAGAGAAACGCGACGCAGACGATGGAGCCTAAAGAAGGAAGAGGATTCGTCGCTGGTCTCGAAATGCGACAGCTACTTTTTTTTCCATTGGAAAATCTATCGAATCGTCCGTATGACCATTCGCAAAATAATAAAAAGGATTAGATCGATCGCTGTAAATTGATTGTTTGTGTTTTGGAAAACTTGAACCTGAGGTTTCGCTGCATGAAACATTTTAAAAAATCCCGAGAGGTACTATGACTCGGCTACACTTGGTTCCAACACGCATCGCATTTCTAGAATAAATTTAAACACTAAAACGTGTTAATTATAGAATAAAAATTAATGATCGTTACGAATCTGAATTTATTGCGACGACCAGGATTTACTATTCCGTATAAAAGAGAAGAATTTTTATGATTTTATCGGCGACAAACATAATTATATGCTATCGACTTTTCGAGGAAGAAAAATAGTTCAAAGAGATAAGGTCAATATGTTTTCACCATCTTTTTTTAAAATTATTTCTCACTTAATTGTGTGTTCGCGAAGTTGCAATGAATATTATAGCAGCGAAACAAAATTACTGAACATGTCGAAATGTTGGAGAACGGTCTCTCATTCATGTCTGACTATTATGGTAGCATACTACTTCGGGCTCTCAAACTTCATTCCATCATTTCGGACGTTTCTGATGGTCTATCTGTTTCGAAGTTTATCTTCAACAGACACGAGAACGGATTGAAAATCGGGCCTGCTCAAAAATACCTTCCAGGCATGATCAACACAAGCCGAAAATTCCGATAATTCAAAAACATGAAAGAATATAAATCTTTCAGCGGTGAATAAGTGTGTATTCGGTTGGTTGTAATTAACGGGAAATTGGTTCTCCTGGAATCCCCCGATGGCTTTCTTGTCGTGCCAAATCCAGATTATGCGTTGGGGGTTTCCTGACATGCAACGAGAACGTTGAATCTTCCAGGAGCAAGCTCGGATTACCCGTTCTCGTATTCGTCCTCGTCGGCATCCGATAATTTGTGGAAAGTGGCAAGCATACCTACTGCCGTACATCGAAAGCTCCGTATAATAGGCTAAGGCATGTCGTGTTCATGGTGACAAAGGGGATTGTGGATAGCGAAGAAGCTACACCTTATAATCTCTCGATAACAAGGACACGAGCTCGATTTCAGGTATCGCATCTTAGAGCGTGGTTTCAACGATCAGGATTTTTGTTCTAGTCAAAAGCCTCGGACGTCTCGGACTTAAAATAGACGTCACAATGCATGCAGCATAACATCTATGCTTACAATACGGATCGTCATATGAGCCTTCGAGATGTCTGTCGTTATGTATATTATCACTGGTTCCAATCTGGTATCGAGCAATATGCAATGTTTGCATTGCTTTGCCTCACTCGTCGTACAGTAGAAACTGGGCACAGTGGCCGATTTACTCTTGGCCAGTATAACCCAGCCACAGTGTATCCAGTCCAAGGAGTACACAGAGAACGGACCGCTAAGTACGTGCGACAAGATCCGGGAGCGTTTTAGGATCAAGGAACGGCGAGTGAGGGACGTAGTCGATGTTGTTACAGCCATAATCACCGTAACGTATGCCGTGCGGCTTCCGTCAATGTTGACTCTCGTGGTCACGCATATAGTGTATTCGTGCTCCTCGACCCTGTCTAACCTGTCCTCATTGCTTCCTATTCCGTCACGCGTGTTGATACGTGTCGACTATATGGAGATATGGGATACCTGATACACAGGGAAGATTCTCAGGAACCTTGAGGCGGACGATACGATTTGATGCCTAATCCTCCTGACAGCTGGGTCCTTGTTTATTCTGTCCCGATTATATTCGTACAATTTGCGGGAGTTTGTAAATTGCACGGAAATATTGACATTTGTAATGATGAAAGGGGCGATGATGATTGTTATCCAGCTTGAAACAAACAGCATGGTGAAAAAATGGGGTCACTAGAAATTTCCAATAAAAAAAGCAGCCAATAGCAATGCTCGGTGCGTTCGGCACTCTGTATTCAATCATAATGTATTAGTAGTTCGATGGAGTTATTATTGAGCGTCGCTGAAAAAGCTGTTATTTTTTGAGGGCATTGAAATTCGATGAAAAATTGAACAGTTCCGAGGTTTCAGGAGTTCCAAGGCTCTCTCTCTCCCTCTCTCTCTCTCTGTCTGAGTCCTGAGCGTTCTCGTCGATTTCGAAAAGCTACGCCGCGCCACACCACGCCACGCCACGTCGTGCCTTAAGTACTAAGTCGTGCGGCATCGTAAAAGGATCTCTGGGAAAGATTATGCTGACGTTCCTGGCGAGTGCTTGGCATGTACATCCTTCCCAGTGATGTGCTTCGAGTATAAATGTATCTTTATGAGCTCGCCGTCGTTGCAAGTATGCATCCATAGCAGCACATTTACGACGGGGTGAGCGCTATCTACCTCTTCACCTCCCCCTTACACTTTCAAACGTCTTCGGTCTTATCATTTATACGTTCCATCCTGTCTCGTGTGTATGTGTTAGTCAATTTATATTCCGCTTATAATAGAGGCATATGAGCACGTAATTCTAAGCTGTGGAGCAGTAAATTATATTTCTCGTCCTTTACCTGCATCCCACCCTGACTTTCCCTTCAAACTCATTTCCCTTTGAAATTAACGTCAATAAGGAATGTACAGTCATAACTCAAATCTCTCAATGATAAATACAAATGGTTTCGACAGTGCGTCGCGTCGCGGTTGGAAATTTATCGATCGTTCATACACATATCACAACGAAAGCTTCTTCTAGCGACGGACTGATATAATTACCGGTCGTGATAATGTGCTCAATCAGATGTTCTTTGTCGTTGGGTCCTCGATGAGTAACACGATTTCCTCCGAGCGCAGACGATGCTCCATAATAGATCCGAATATACCGCGTGTAGGTATTGGGCATTAGCCTGTGCCTCGCAGCGCATAACGGAGCTCTGCTGAATCCCGCAGCATCGTGGAACCCGGACCGCGCCATACCGACAGCCGGCGGAACACAGAGCATACGACTGGAGACGTCCAAGTGCAGTGTCGGGCTTCGAGAAATCTAATCAGACCGTAATTGCCGAACAAGTAGGACCAACAGAATGACGTAATCAAGTCCTCAGGCGAGGCGAGAGCGAAGCACGTTGGTCCGGTACCTCGAGAGTACGAGGGACGTAGGGCACGAATGTATATAACGGGTGAGGACGTTAAAACGGCATTCGACCGTGCACCACTTGCACCACCCGTATACCCGCAACTAACGCCGTATACCGAAACAGCGCACCTACACTGAATACACCCGTACAAGCCTAACTATGGGTCCCACCCACGGCTGGTCCTTCCTCCATGGTACATCCTCTTTCTCTCTCTCCCCCCCCCCCCTCTCTCTCTCTCTCTCTCTCTCTCTCTGGACCATTCTCTCGCCCGGCGCTTAGCCACGCCGAGGCTAACGGGTGTTTGGCTGTTATGTACCAAAGTGTCATTAACTATGGGCCATCTCCCTCGCTCCGATCTCTTCCCTCCTATCGGAAAATACGGCCATCCTTCTCTCTCAAGCTCACCATTAAATCCCGTTTATGCGAGAGTGCGTCGTTCTATATCTTTCGCGTATCCGTCGCGAAAGCCCGGTGTCGGGGAGGATATAGCCCAGCCAGAGGCGACGCTTAGCAAGCGTCAGATTCACGGACATAGGCCGCATAGTGACTTCATATAAAGCGCATTATACTATGTAAACCACGGGCTAATCAGCGATTTTTTACCCGGAATATTTGAATGGAAATGTTTTATCTCAAAGTGCTTCATGATAAAAACAATCGCTCTCGAATACCAACTTATTTCAAGCAACTATCGTTGCCTGATACGACAAGAAGTTTTCTATTTTTATTTCTCGAATGATCATTGAGAGAGGTTAGTACATTTTTTGGTGGCGACCGGCGAAAGAATTTTTTTTTTTGGAATTAAGATCTTTGAGGGTTGAGGGCATGTTCCACGTGGGGCAATTCAATGTGCGCATTCCATAACTGAAGTTACAGCTAAATACAATTTTCTTTCACGCCCACAATGCATTGTAACGATCGAGAAATGGACCATCGACCTGAATAAATGGAAAATATGAATCGAGGCTTTAGCATAGCGTATATTATACATGTACAGAGCGTGTTCAGGTGTGGTGAATAATAAATGAGCAGACCAAACATCCGGGGACCGTTTGCAATTTCACGATCGTATTTTGTTCTCCCAAGCTCGTGACGTTCGCATTCTCCGATTTCTTTTCCGGGATATTCGATATTCAAGCGTCCTCCTGCCCTCTTCTTTCATTCCGACCATCCATTCTCGAAATCACCCGATCATGACGTACATAAGTCAACTTCGCTACGAGACCCGTATCGACGAGTGCAGTGAGTCGGGACCGGGCGGAAAATCCCATGAAGAATTTCACCGTAACCCGAACAAATTTATCGATTACCAATAAGACATGGTATAAATCATTGTTGTTGTTACATTGGATTTAGGGTGATGCTTCTTTAACTTCTTCGTTGGTAATAGGTTTTCTTCGTTTTCTCCGCAAACTATTCTTCCACTCCAATATTTTACGTGTGTGTGTGTGTGTGCGTGTGATGACCCCCGACTCTTTATACATATAGGTTTGATGTGCCAGACCACCATTGTGGCTTATCGGTTCGATAACCAAGTTCGTCATTCTGTAGGGCGACTGTTCGTCCGTTCTGGTAAGTCACGGAGGTCGTCAAAAGTGCGACTTCGACATATAGTATTCCTTAACGTTTTAGATCTCATCCCATGGAGACTGGAGTAAAGGAGCCCGAACACAATGTTAAAAAAATGGTCGGAAAAAGCGAGGAAAGATCCAATGGATTGCACCGCCTGGCGGCGCCACTTCTGCTAGGGACCACCAAGCGCTGTTGACTTGGAATCTTTGATCCGCGATTTTTCGTACATTCTGTCTGATAAGCGCAGCTTATAATATTGATGAGTATTTGAAAATTATACGCCTGAGATATCCACATTAGGGATATTCACAGGGGTCAGCTCGACCGTGGTGCAATGGATGAGCCTCGTCCTGGAGGAACCGCCTTGTTGATCACGGTGTCCTCTGCGCCAGGTAAGTATATTGCTATGCTTTTATTCAAATTATGGAATAATAATTTTTCAGTAATTTTTAGACTCGGAAGCGATCGATACTGCAAATGTTTTATTTTTGTTCGGTGAAGAAAAATTTCACGCTGGCTCCGAGCGTGGAAAATAGACGCCACATAGCATCAAAACCTCAATTCAATTGACATTCCATTCGCGAATTGTGACAAAAAACTTTTTTCTTACCTGCTGGTTATAATGTAGGTTTCACTGTGCCTTTTTTTTAGTATCTTTGTCACTTTTCTTGAAATCGTCGCTGATCGTACCAAAAACGATGAATTTAGTTTTCGTAAAGTAAATTCTTCGTAAAATTTACGTTACATGCAACGCAAGATTTGTCTATGTCCCGCTCACGTAATTTCATCACCAACGCTACACTTCACAGTGAGCTCCGTGCGACAAGAGCGCTTACCGCGGCTCAATTTGTACTAACATCTTTCCTCGCTTTTTCGGGTCACGGTTGGGACGATTCCGCCGTAGGCGATCGTGCTCCTTTACTCTAGTCTCCATGCCACATCCTAAAAGTAGAGGGTCAATGGAGGTTATTCACGTCGTCCTTGAAGTTGACTAGAACTTCAACTAACTCTCACCTATTTGACCCTAGTTCACCGAAATTCACGTAAGAAACGAAAACGTCAATGTGGAGTTATGCTAACCTCAATACTCGGCAACGCTGTGATTCTTATCGCTTCGACATGATTTTTTTGTCAACTGTGTCTAAAAATACCAAATAGACTGTTGATGTACCTGAATTCAATGAAATATCGAATCTTTCTTGTCAAAGACGCGATCTAATGGACGTGAAAATATTTATCCGATCCATTGGTCGTTTAATCTAGGATTCGGGAAACCCGTGGGTGAGGTCCTAGGGTTAACCGAAAAGGGGACCGAGGACGACAACCATGTTTTTTGCACCGAGTAAAAAATCCGTCTTGCTCGTCGTGTGGGCTGGATGCAAACTGCCGGGGAGTGATCGATCGGAAGCAGATTCTCCTCGCTTTGTCAAATAGACGGATGAAGCTTGTTCAAATACGTCGCTGCGGTCAACTATGTGGGGTAGTGTTCCGTGAATGAAGCGCCGAACTGTATAGCCTGCATTGCTTTCCAGCTCGATATTTTATCAGTTCAGACTCCAATTCAATTTCGATTGATTGTCACCTCACGGGAAGTTGTGAAAATTTCGATTCAAGTTTTACCTTCCGTTCGTAATAAGCGCATCAATCGTGTTTTTCTTTTTCAAATCCCGCGTGGAACTAGCTTTTCTCAAGTCTAACAAATTTTCGAATTTATATGGGGATTCGAAGGTTATCGAAAAGTAAATGTCACCATCTCACACTTTACCGAAAGTTTCGTTATGTCTCGCCTGTCGCTCATGCAATCATAGAAAATACGACCTTCGGTTCATTAAACATCTCGTTAACCGGTGGCATAATTGAATCCGACGACTCGCGGATGATAATTTAATTCTCTCCGACTTTGATTGAATTTTTTAACGATACGCGCTTGTAGCGTGAGAAAGTGCATGGACACCGGAGGTGAAGAGAAGAGAGGTAAGACTGCTATCAGCGGCCACACCGAGTGTCTTCTCGCCCCTGGTCTATATGCGTTGGTATCAAGAGCACAAAAGTGCTGATGCAAATATTCCATTCAATATTTCGACCTCGTAAAATTGTCGTAAACGCGTAAATGCTCGTTCCACCACCGAGCGACGCCACACCAGCAGCAGCAGCAGTAGGGACACCTCGTGGCACATCTGAATTAAGCTCTTACCCTTACGCGCTAAATTCATCGGCTATATAGACACATATACGTACGCACATATGTATATATGCCAATACATGGACGTATTTGTGACGTACACGGGGACATGGAAACGGGTCTCCACGTTTATCGTTGCCTCGATATTCGCTGTGCTAGTCGTAACCATTTCACAAGGATGGTTTAAATGCGCGAACGTTAATACATCCCAAAAAGCTCCTCGTACGCAGTCATCATCGTTCCCCGGGTCGAGCATGGGGCATTATGACTGTACTGCGGGAACGTATATGGAACTAATATAAACAGATCCGGCCCCGGGGGTTGTGGATAACGACTTACGGGAATATAAACTTGGGGAATAAGACACGAGGACGAATGGTCGAGAAATTTATTCCGGAGTCGTAGAGCGGGGAAATTGCCGAGAGAAGAAAATGAAGAAACGAAGACGGAACGATGAGACGAATTTCAATAACTCTTTACGGAAAATCCCCGGAGTAGCAATAATCTCGGAGGTTGAATCGGCCGAAGCTGCGGAAGGGAGAACTTTTTTGTTTGTTTTATATCCACCAGAAATTTACAAAGCCATGGGAAAAAGTCTCACGAGTTCAATAGAATGTATGACGTGGGAGAAATAAGGGAATCGAAGCGCCGCGCGCCACTATTGGCTTTTTCTTTCATCCTCTTGTTATTTTTCCTCATGGTACTTGCACAACAGCAGTATAACTCGACGGTTACGATGGCAGGCGAGAACCACCAGCGAGAACGGGCGCGCGTTGCTGATGCTGGCGTCGATGGCGTAATCCAATTTGTCCGTTTACCGCCACCCTGACCGAGCAAACCGTCCGGGGCTCAAGCGCGGTATACGGTGTACGTTCCCACGGCACGCTACATCGGCCTTTCGAAACAAGAACGTTGGAATGATTGGTGAAATACACACACCGTCTGATGAACTTCGTTATTACGTCGAAGAAGAAAAAAAAGCTACGGCCAATTTTTCATATCCTATATCTTTGAAATGACCGTGCAAAATCAGTTGTGTTGGGAAAAATATGAACGCGAGTGAAGTTGTTTTAGAAAACGTGCTTCTCAAAGGTTACTTTACCTTGTGAGTCTGGCAGATAACGAACTTCATCTTGGATACCTTTAGTGTGACTGTTTTGCAATGATGAGCGCTCAAAAAATGTTTCGTACATGAATATTATATTGTACATTGGTCTCTTCGCTGCTGGAGTCTGAAAACTGTTGTTGAGAAACAATATTTGAACAGGCACATCGGGTCCTATTTTTTTTAGTACAGCCCAATTGGGTGAACTAGGAGCATATGGAGTGCGTCAATTGGTTCAATTAAAATAAGTCAAATCACTAATATGCTCGACAACAGCCTTTACACGTTTTCTGATGGTTGAGGTTGTTGTCATTGGACATTCAGACCACAGGACGCGAGGAAAAACTTTGGCAAACTTATTTACAAAAGTAAACTTTGCGATTGTTTGAATAGAAAAGAATCATCAACGATGACTGGGAGAATTGCTGGGATGTCACAATTGGTTTTTTTACGATTACGTCTCGGTTCCTCATCGGATGTTTCACAAATTTAACAATGCGGCACACAGCAGTAATTTCGTTCTGAATTTCTAAAAATTTTGCGCCGGAAGCGACCGTCGATTTCTAATTACTTGCCACTTATACGGGAAATGAAAATGCGGATTCATACTTAAAACTTTTATGCAAATAAATTATGCTTAATCTCAACGGTATCACTCCCGGGAGAAAAAAATGTGAAACCCATCTATTGTTGTCGTTCTTTGCTGTAGCTGATTGTACTTCAGTTCGCTGCTACGACATTTGTAAAATCGCTGAAATCTGTACCTACACACTTGCACGGATCTCGTGGTATTCGAGCCGGAAGGCAAATAATTACAAAGAAATGTGACCGAAGTCGGGGCGGGGGAAATGGGACGTGGGACGAGTCACAGCCATGCAAAAGCGCATTAGCGCCTGGCGATGGCAAAACTTTCCAGGATAAAAGTTGAGCTCAGCGTTTTGTTTCTCATGGATTCGAGACTTTTTTCACAAACGAGAGCGAGAAAGATAGAGCAATAGGCGAGAAGTAAAAAGTGTAGAGCATCGCTTATCTCTCGAGTGTGTTCCGAGTTGGCTTTACCACGTTGAATCTTCACTGGTAGCAAGAGTGAAGACTGTGGGCCTTTTCTTATTTTTTTTCTTATTCTTCCACCCCGAGTCACCTTTTACTCGCTACAACTTCTTTCTCCAACAAGTTTTGCATAGCAGTTTCTTTGTGTATATATATGTACATCTCCATGTCATATCAATCCTAAATTCTGGAAGATTCCAAAGTCTACGCGTTGGAAAATCGTTCTCAAAGAAACGTCCATGGATTTATATAGCACACGGACGATTCTTTAGAATCATTGCAGATAGGGTAGTTTGGAGTGTTCTTTTGGGTTCTTCGTCCAGCTGGTACTGCTTATCGCTTGAATACCGGTGAGACATACATGGTCCACTGGAATATTTTTTTGTTCACACGTGATCAGAAAAAAACGTATTTATCCGTTTGATGTATCATTGAAGCGTGCATGTGCAACTTTGCAAGCACTACGAAATGTCAATAAGCGTAGATTGAAACGATCCGGATGAATAGATTCGGCAGATCACGCAGTCAGGCCCCTCGATTCCCACTTCTTCTGGCTCGTCTATGTCTGGCTGATAAAACTGTGGTGCAACTGGTATCTTATCTTGTCTATTTTTCTGCATCTCTCTCTCCCGGGGACAGAGATTGTCCCGAAGCAATTGGTTACTTCTGGTTCAGCGAGGAGGGCAGCGAAGGAAAGAAGGTAGTTTCCAGGTTCCGAGCTTGACGGCGATGGACGATGACTGCACGGAAGTGTTTCATCCGGTTCGGGTTCACGGGACGATTAATGTCTCAACGCTTTCCGTGCGTTTTCCGTTCACGGAACTGGCTAGCGTAACATTCATTCGACGAGAAGTACGAGAAACGATACGAGAAGCTGGAGAAGTAAGACGAGAAGAAGCACCGAAAGCGATGGACAACGTAATAAGGAGGCTACAACTGTTCGTTAGAAGGGCCAACGTTCAGGAGTCTGACGACATCCACTGGGTTGACTACAAAACAGCGGTGGGGCTATACGGAATGGTTAAGCTTGGGCAGTCGTTAAGTCGCAAAAATAACGAAAATCAGATTACTGACTATCTTCTTCACTTTAATGGTTATAAGCCGACCAATGAAAATTTCCAGCCGACTCCTACATTCTTTCGTACTACTAGCCCGGCTATTATGTGTCGACCGCTGTTACCACGGTTACTTGGTACGGTTACCATTGCCCTATGCTCTCGTCCCCGTAACTGGCTTGTCCGCTTGTCGCATGGAACAGTCTTCCCCGAGAATTCGCCCAACGAATGGGAACACCAGACACGTCAATATGTTCCCGTACTTGGTACGCCACTCCGTTGTACGTACGGGTGTCGCTAATGCCGGCTTCTGTCCAGTTAGAACGAAATTGCATTGGATCCTTCGGACAGGAGACAGAAGGACGGCAAAGCGATTTTGGCGATGTTCACTTCCACCTTCTCACCTCTAACTTCTCATCTCCATCGGCCGTGTCTGGTACACGGTCTTGTTTCTGGTCTCCTCCTTCTCGACGCTTAGCTATCGTTGTATGCTATGGGTGAAATTTATAATAGTGCGGTCACGGTAGACTGAGCCAGCAGCGGGGGGGGGGGGGGGGGGGGTTCGAATCCATTCGGGACATTAATTATCTCTAATAGCACAAGTTAAACTTACCTCCATTCTCCGAGCTTAAAGCTCCCATCCTAGCCCGAGCTAACGTTCCTCCTCACCATACCGTTGTCCGTTGGTCTATTCCACCTTCTCCTATTCCCCCATTCGATCGCCAATCCAATAACCATTTCATCATCCTTCTTCCTCAATAGTTTGCTTTACAGTCGTCACCATTCTTACCAACGTATTGTCGTGAAGCTTTCAAGACCAGGTGAATTTTTTTCGTTACCGCGTATAAAAAAAAAACCGAATGGCTTGAACATTTGTACATCAGCCTGGCAACATTGTTGGATACGCTGTAAAACGTGAACTGTGAGAATCATTCACAATTCACGTGTGACACGGAATACAAACTCTGATACCCCATTCTTTCCGTGCGAGCATTCATATTCCTTTCGACGTCTTTCCGGTGACGCAAGGTCCCCGAAGGTTCATATTGTTATCCATTTCATGTGGTATGCATCCACGACAATTTCGAACGGAATGATACGCGTGACTTCCCGCTCCCGCAGAAGGGTTACCGATACGAAAGCGCATTTTGAATGTATCGTTGATTGCACGGTTTTCACCCCCTACGGTGTCGGAGACATGCAATTGCCGTTCATGTGAGATAGAAAAAAGTATACTGAGATAAAAATGAGAAAATACAAAAAGATGTGATCTCACGAGATACTATATGGGACCTACGAAAATAGTGTCAGTAGTACGGTTAACTTCAAAGTAAATGGTATCGACAATTAACATGGTAGCAATTTCGATGTTTCCCATGCAAAAATGTATCGTTGTAGCAGGAGTGTACGTTCCAATAACAATCGTGATTTCAGCGAGAGAACTACTTACATTTTAATGGAGTACGGTAGACGTAATAAAAGCTCCTTCATGTTGAATAACTGGCACCAGCCACGGTCTCCTGGTTCAGTTGGTTTGACGAGCCAACCCACTGAGAAGCACGAAGTGTAACCAGCGTTATGCAATCTACCGGTTTGTCTGTACGTACACGATGTAAACTCACATGTACACCGAGTCTCGAGGAAAAAAATAGTTGGATCCCGTGTCTCTCAGACTAATCCGACTGTAATTCTGCAGTTAAGCCGAATATATGTAATTTTCAATATATAAATTATTATCTCAAGTCTCGTACTCGCCATCCCGCATCCGAGGAGTATTATCCTGTACATGCAGATATTCCGCGTTGTATACACGATGGCCCGGTATAGTTGTCCGTTGGTCGGTTGCTATAACAATAGCGTGGGGTCCCGGTGAAGCGGTATCAGATTTACATGTTTCGCTAGTTCGTTCAAATTAATGGGGGGCACGGCTATTACGAGAGACGCCGAATGAATATGCATAAAACTGCACAAAGTGAATTGGTGGGTATAGTTGCGGTGCTGTACTTCGATACTGCTGGGCGAGGGAAGCGAAGAGATGTGTAAGGGTAACAGGACAGGGGAGGAATACGGAAGGTTCTCTTTTCTACGGCAATTCCTAGAACTGTGAGCTAACGGACATCGCGCTGGGTGCACAGCGCGCGAGAGGAGCGACGGAGAAAAGAGGGTGCGGAGGCTGAACAGAGGCGTGGTTACACGTGACGTCAGACCAGCCGTCGTTCTATTTTGTTGAGGGTGGCCCGGCTGAACACTGGCAGCGGATGGCCACGATGTGCGTGGTGAGAATGGGATGGGGTACGGGCTCCGGAGGAACGGACAAAGAGGAAAAAGAGAGTGGAACGAGAGCAGAGATGAGTTTGAGCGAGGTGGTGGCTGTGCTCTGCGACGAGTTGTTGTGTTTTGTGTCCCCGCCATGGTTCATAAATCAACGGAACAAACAGTACACCGACATGCATCGCGCGCGCGCTTGCGAGCTGTGCCCGGGCACATACGAACGAGAACGCGAATGAACGCAAGTCTCGTGACTCTCGCGTTGGCCGACTCGCGATGTCCTTTTCCCATCTGGTTTTGTTTATCGCTCTCGATGCGGTAGCTCGTGATCTCTTTCTACTAGCATATCCGTGACGTCCTCGACGCTCACTACCCCATGATAATATTTCGACTATCGTGGGGTTCAACTTTGTGCGTGGTCCTTCTCTCTCTCTCTCTCTCTCGGTCTCTCTCCGGCTCTGGGCAGATAACAAATTATACATCACCTCGTGAATGTATAATTTAATTTTGATGAGCGCGGGCAACATTCGTGGTGTATTTTAGTACGGATAGTGGGGACAGAATAGGACGAACTGAGAAAGAGAGCCCATGAGAAAACAGAGATGATGTTCTTACCAGTGCTTTCATGGTAAATTATTACTGTCCAGAAATCGAGGGAGCGAGGAAATCTTGCTCGGGGGCGGACTTCGAAGGTCTAGACGTAGTTACCCGGTTTCAAAAGTTTTTTAGGAATCCCGTAGGACTAGAAGTAGCAATTGAAGCAATCAATTGGTGTGCACCGTCAGTAATGCAACGTGTTTTCCATCTTTCAATGGATTTTCTAACCCACAATGGATTTTAGTGTATAATGCAAGGATCAGGGTCATTATTTGGTGGAACAAAGGATGACCCTCTTCTTCCTTTCCGAGCCGTATCGCACTCACTCCGGTATCGAAGTCAACCCGCACAGTTGCGAATTTCGAGCACGGGAAGTTATTTCTGCACCGTACGTTCAATGGACGCGAGGAATTCTCGCGGTCGGAGTACAATACTATCGACGCGCGTGACGATGCGGCACACCCGCGGTGACGGCGTCCGAATTCAGAATCGAAATCCGTTCGTCGTTCTGCATGGGTGATGGGCGCGGTCAACAAAACGCCAGGGATCGAGCCTGTGGCGATTCGAGGGGACCCCACCGAAAGCTGTCTATGTCCTATATCCTACACATGCGCAATTATATAATTCTCTCTGTATACATACAGATGCGACGTCTCTCACTGACTAGCACGAATTGTCATTCGTCTGCTCGGGTCTGTACGTCTCTTTCTCTCTTTGTGAAGTTCGGCCAAAGCGTCATCTATCACTACTTTTACCTCCACATCATTGTCTTTCCGTTGAGTGGAAGAATGTACTAGAATGCTACTTTGAATCGCATAAACGCACTAAGGCATGTCTCCTACAGTTTAATTTTTAATTTTGTGCGGTTTAACTTTCTCCGTCCGAATATGAGTTATAAGTTTGACTACGGGGTTCATTGCACCTGCTCCAGAGTCACCGATCTTACATGACAGTTAATTTTCACTTGTTCATCCGATGGCATAGCATATTTTCCAGACGGTGGTTTCATTTTTAAAAACCATTATTTTTTACAAAAATGTATGAACTGTCTGTTAGTTGAACCAAGATTTCTCGGCCCGCAGCATAGCAGAAGCCCGCCCTAATCTTGATCTCGAACCGGGACAGATGAAAAGCAGTCGTCAAGCTTTCGGGAACAATTTGGGCCTGGCGCATTCATCATCCCCATAGCGGGCTCTCTTGTGCGTCGAAATGGAATGTCTTCAGTTCATTCGCAGGGTGCGATGTATTGCCATGAAGTCAATGGTAGCAGGGTGCCAGCTTCTATGTCATGCATAATCAGTGCATGCACTTTATCTTGCACGACACGGAGCGGGACAGGTGGAAAGGAGGAGCCTCACTTGTTATCTAACGTTTCGCGTTGACGTATATCACAGCGATGCTGATTGCTCCATGTCGTCGTAAAGCGAATGAACGCATGCAAGTTTAGGCCAGTAGGATGTTTCTCTGTTTAATCTCTCGTCATTCTAACCAACCATTTATTCTATTTCACTCGCTCTCAACCAACACAGACTTTAAGTCTTGGGAAGAAATACCAGAACTTATCTAGGTATGTTAGTTCTTTAGGAAAATAACTATAGAACGAAAATATATTGCATATTTTACAATTACGGTGAGATCTACATTTACCGTAATTTTTTCGATTCCCAGATTGACTATTCTATTTCATGTTGATGAAACTTCGTTGAATACTGAATCTGCGAATCTGCTTCGATTCGCGAAAATCACGATGGAAAATTTACAACGTTTCGGATGAATAAAACGATGTGACATGGGATTCGGTAACTGCGTAGACCACCGCGATAGTGATGTTCATCTCGCATTCCAGAACGTATGTTTCATTATTTATCGTACCCGGAGCTGGCACATGTACTGCCACTAACGCGTATATCGCACGTTGATCGGATACAGTTACATTCTCGCAGTAGTTTCTGGGATCAAGCGACTGGTATCAACCACGTGTATAGCCAGTGTCTGGGATAAGGCATCGAATGGGTACCGAAGGGAAACGGCGAGACGAGGGTTCGCAAAAGGACGCGTCCCAGATCCGTCCAGGGAATGCGGTTCAGTAGAGCGAGTCCGTTGGCTCGTCTGAATTCGGTTTTCTGCTACTGGTACTCGTGCTGCACCATCCTGGTACTAGACGATAGTTTTGGCAGGTCAACCGCAGGGGTCACCCGACAACGAAGGGTACAGGAGGTCGACGAACGCTTGGCATCCCCCTCTCACTTTACGATTTAGGGCCGAGGTACGTATATTGAAACATTAAAGAATCCTTTGTTCTTTCGGAAACTTATTACACTTTTTCCAAATTAATCATAACTCAACGAGTTGGAGATATTTCAGAGTGTCCACCATTGTGTGAGTATTTCGTACCGAAAATCATCATGACTTTCACTCGAGGGCGAGATATCATTGGACGATTTCGTTGGAAATTCCATTAAAATTCAGAACTCTGTCGTTTACCGACGCAGCTGACGTGCCTTGATTTCAAATGACCCGTTTATAGAGGCATATATATTTTTACGTTGTGTATATATATGCACCATGGAAGGAAGTGGAAAAAAGCGGGATGTAGCGGTTCATGGCAGTAGTACTTCGGGGCAAAGTAGCAGGGAGATAGGAAGAGCAGAGCAAGCAGTGGCGAAGCGAGTCATATCGATCGGGAAATAAAGCCGGTGGGCTCAGCGTGGCACAGCACTACCAGCGAAGCAGCAGTATCCACCGGTAGACCTATTTTCTCTGTCAGGCCTGTTTGCGAGCTGCCTACACAGTGTTTTGTGATGGGGATTTTGGACTCTCGCCAAACTCATATCGAATGGACGTATTGCACCATGAGTTTAGCGAATTAATGTTTTTGTGTTGGCATGTGGGTTCAATCGGGATAACTTGCAGATTATGATGAAGACGCGGAGTAGACGAAACCGTTAACAAAGATACAAATATTGTTCATTTGACTCACGTATTCAGATTAACCGAGTCGGAGTTCGTTCCAAGGTATTTAATTTGAAAAAAAACCTGGATTATAAGGAGTGAAAATGTGATGGACACATGGAAATAACATTTTCCACCTTTCTACTAGAATGAGACAGGATCCGGTGTAACTTATCATCTTAACTATCTTTCTATCACATCAGCACTCAAGGTTGTCATGGATCGAAGTTCAATCGCGAAAACACGTACCGTATCGTCAATGATTTGAAATTACACGAAAAGTCGTTAAAAAATTCCAACTTACGTTCTGTGAACGTTTTATGTGCGATACAGATAAACGTGGTAAAAATATGTAAAGGTCGGTGCGAAACCTGCAATATGCGCTTGATGATTGAAGAAACGTGACTCGATATGTATTTTATAGTGTTTGCGACCGTGCATGATATCGTTTCGAAACAGAAGCGTGGGCTGAAAAAGATAAAAATGGTTTGTCTGCTCATGTCTTCGGTAGTATATCATAGTTGGTACCTAGGATTTACGGCTCCCGTACCCCTGGACACAGTGCGCCATCGATATCACATTCCTGACTCAACAAACTCGAATTTCCTGTTCCGCTACAAGAACAACGCCATAAACGGAACAACTCTCATAACCTTGTAGCATAAGGGACTCTATATATTACCAAATATTGGTCTTGACCATTGAAAGAAAAAAAAAACTCCAAGCTATTCCCTTCTGACTGTAACAGGTCTCAATTCAATACAAATCGTCGAAGTCACGATTATGATGCTTCGGAGCAAGAGGGATGATATTTCCGTATCCTCTTGCGCTGCTGGTGCTTCAGTTAAATTTGAAGGAGGTGCAGGAGGTAGGGTGAAGGGCAAGCGGGAGTAAAAGCTTGTGGTTCGGTAAAATTGCAAATGCTACGAGATTGGAAAGACAAGGTTCAAAGAGCACGTTATTTTTCACGACCGTTCTCTTCATCCTTCACATCCGAAACCACTCCCCCCGCCACTCTTTCACATTTCCCTGCCACTTTTCGACGTCAATCAAGAAGTTATTCTTCAGCGATTAATTTGTCAATGCCGGAGCATCTAACCAAACTGCAGGCGTTATCTCCGAGGCTGAACGACCCTTGATCGAAGCGAGTGCGAGACAGACGACGAGGCTTGAAGCGCGAGGACAGAATGGGGTTCGGTGTAGCGTGCTGGGCCAGCGAAGATCTAATTGACGTACGTGGATAATTAATGACAACCTGTTGTTGCTCCACGGGGCGTATCTGTACTCTATACTGTTGCAAGTACAGGATACTGAAGGGTTTCAGGGCTACCGAGGGCTGTGCTATCTCCGTGCTGGGCCAGACTAGGCAACCTGCTGCTGCCCACTCCTCAACACGACGCTATAGCTTTCGCGTGTCCCCTCGATGGTGATGAGGGTACGAGGGCCACGGTAAACTCAGCTGGAAAGCAGTTCGGTGTTAGTGCGTGAAGCATAGCGTTCTACATACTCTCCTGCGATACTGCGGCTATAGTCGATACCGGCACGACCAATATGTTGTACAATCTATTGCAGTCTGACGTGCATTCAACGTTGGGTTGTCTCACCTATCGATGACCCGCAGAGCCAACTATAACTACAATGCATTCTGCTAATTCTCGCAATTGTATCCGCAATCTCGGTGGGTTCAGAAACCAGCCGCAGCGAGAACGTAACGGAGATCAGCACGCTATCGAACATCGATATAACGGTAAATTCACGATTTTCGGCTCACGAGGCGATGGCGAGCATCTTTGGTATGGCGCACCGCAACTGGACCACGTCAAAGCTACCGAGGAAACTCACTGGTGTCCGAGTGTACAGAGTTCAATTTCGACGAGGAAATTTTGTCCGTTAACTGGCAATGCGATCAAGGATTTCCGGATTCAACATGTGCCTCGTGTCAGAGCGATTAATACCATATCGGGGTCTCAGTATCAGCTACGTTGAATGCGTCCGAGCGATACGTATGCCCAACATCTATTTCTATTTGGGAAACGAAATTGTAGAAAAGACTAGTGATCCGTAAAACGTGTTTTCATCATTGGAATATCGAAAACTTTCGAGATGGTATTTTGAATTACCCATAATCAATCAATCAATATAAATGGAAATATAATATCTGTTATTCATTTCTAAATGATTACATCCCTGGAGTCCCTGGATAAACAAAGTACTCATGCCTGTGATTGATAGGAGTCGAATGCTTTGGTTTGAATTACTTTCAATGACAAAACGTGGTAGCAACTTGACGCTAAGTGAAAAAGAAGAAAAAAAATGTTTGAGTTTTCACTACGCGCATATACATGACAATTATATAGGATATAATTAGAACTTTTTCAGAGAATTATCTTGAAAGTTGAGAAGCCGTTTGTATAATGATTATATAAACCCTGCTCAGGGTATTCAAAATAACAACTCCTTCCCCGGATAATGAGAAATTGATGGAGAATTCCGCTATTGCTTAAGGTTGCAATTGACAGTCAAATGGACAAAGGACATGAACATTAGGGTACTCGACTTATTTGATAGCTTGTGACTGTACGAGCGTAGTTGTAATTCTTATGTCTTTTGTGGATTACCGAACGAGTGCTTGCAGCCATGTTTGCAATTATCTTTTCATGGGCACGCACTATTAATGCCGGTTGAAAACCGCTCTCCGGTCTCATTATTCGCCCAACGCAAACGGTCAATGAAATGCTTTCAGCGTGAATATTACAGGATAAGTATGTGTGCGTGTATATATGAAATCATATGTATATATGTATACGTATATTCGAGCTCTTTATCCGTTTACAGCATCTCAATCGGGATGGATAAAAAGGCTGTATGAGGTACGAAAAACTTTTACAGCTATACGTAGACAAGTTATACATACTATACTCTACTGGGATATAGGAAGCGAGGGAGCGTTGATAACTTTATAGTTTTATAACACGGTTGGATCACAAAAGAAAGAAATGCTTTTTATCCGGTGTAGCGTGTATACGAAGTAACAAAAAAAGGGTCTTCAAGGACTTGTACGAGCATTGCGAAGCGGATGAGGAAAAAAATAATGGAAATAGCAGAGGGGTACATATTTACCTTCCGAGTGGAAAGTGGAAACTGCCTACATTTTTGGTAACCGACGCGAGAGCATTAATCATCGAGCTGGTGAAACTTTTCGAGAGTGGTTAGCCTCTGGTGAAAAAATACAGGGGGCGATCGCGAGTGCGATGATAGCACGAAAATAAATAGGGCAAGAGGGATAGACCGAATTGCGAGTTGTAAAAGGCCGAACGCCACTAGCGAAATGAACTTTTTGGTAGTCCAAAGAAGTTTTCGGGGTAAACATTAATTAGTAAAATTGGTTCTCGAAACGTCCGTTTTGGCTCATCGGCAGTTCAACTAACGTAAACAAGTAATTTACCTTAGCCAAGAGCCGATAAATTGGGCTTTGAAGCAGCCCGAGAAAACCGAGTTGGCGAAACGGATTCTTCATAAATGAGTTTCGATGATGGTGCACGAATTGGAGATAATGTGTGGAAACCTTATATATAAAATATGGTTGCAAATATGGTTTCAGAAAATATTCCTGTTCAAAAGTAGAACTGAAAAAGTTGGATCTTTATGTGATTTTTTAGCATCGAAATAGGGACTACGGAAGTTAAAATGCACAAAACATGGAATCGAAAAAACTCTTATAAGTCGTGTCACGAAACCCCTACTTGGCATATCATCCAGTCTTCGAATTCTCTTATCCTCCCCTTCGTTTTCTACTCCTATCTTCTCGTCCTACTCTTTTCGAGCGGTTACCTCTTCCCACCTTGTGTTTTTTTTTCAAAAAACCTTACGATGAAAATTAAATGACCGGAGGCAAAAGTTCGTTCAAAGTTTTAGATTAATATTGTTACGGGCAGTGGTAATCATGATAAGATGACGCGGTTAGAAAACCCGGCAGGGAGTTGCCCCGATCTTCTCGCAGCGGCGCTGGTGCCCAACAGGCCACTGCCGAAGGCATAGAAGATATGCGATTCTCTTGGAATGAATTTTACTTAGCCACTGGCGTTTCAGCCGCGTCGCATGCTGCCGAGAACTCGCGACCCGGTAATTTAAGCTGAATAAAGATGCATTCATTTGCAACTGCTCCCTCGCTTGAGTTCTTGCGGCTTATTCTTCTATGAAACCTGTCGACCTGTTTTCAGCTCAACGGCCATATACAGACAGCCGATTTTGCTGAATAAGTAAAACTTATATAATCGAGTTGAACTGTCAGCGAAGAAAGCATATATATATTTTTTCATTTCATCCACACGCGCCTTCTACTTTCCTCAGATTCGAATATTCATGAAATCATGAATACATGATGAAAAGTTCTTCCAAGTTTTCACAGTAATCATAGTTGTTTCATGCGGTTATGAACGGGCATGGACGGGTCCGATAACCGTTCACTTCCTTCTCGATTGGATATCTACTTACTATACGTTCATACAGAACCCACATGTTCAAGCATAAAGGGGTGGCATCATTTTCAGACCAAACGGATTGAATGGTACTTAGAAATTCCAGCTTAACATCAAAACTAAGGAAGCCAATAACTAAGTGTTAGAAACAGGATTTTTGAAGCAATTGGATATGAGCTTTCGAATTTCGATCGACTGGCTATTGATTTTTTGCCTATTATCTTCGATTGAATCACGATTCTCTCGATGTCTGTGCGGGTAGTCGTCGTTCGAGATTTTGATGAAAATAGCCGCAAAGCATCTGCGGTTACACCGTCTGGTCCGCTAATAATATTAAATTACCCGCGTACGTCCTGCCTCAAGCCATTCCGGGATTTCCAATGTTCTGCCCTGGCATCACCCGATTCTATCAGTTCTCTCGTATTTCTTGCCAAAGCAGGCAATTTAAGCCTGAGCACATGTCGGTCCCAAATGGACAGAGTAGAAATAGTCAAAAATGTACAATTCATGATAATGGAGAATCGATCTTTGTTCACTTCAACAATTAGCTATCATAACGCGACAACGTTTTAGTTCGACGATAAGCGGGACCGAACGATCAAACTCAATGACTCACTGTCTCACGCTCTCACTCACTAATTTACTCACTCTCTAATCCTCTCACTCACTCGCTCGATAGCTTACGGGTTCGATTGAAAAAGAAGCAAAGTAGTTGCAGGACCTTCTTCTGGCGAAAATAGACAGTGTTATACATTCGAGAAAATTGTTTGGAAGAATTTTTACGGCACTGTCGTACCCGAGCAGTTGAGTGGATCTATATAGAGTCATGGAGGAATTGGCCGAAACGAATGGAGTACACTGCAGCGATGACAAATTTGCTTTCGTCGACATTGCGGAGGACTAACGGAAATTTTCGGGTCATGCGCTCTCGAGAGCGAGTCCCTCCTCACCCTCCCGTGTCGAGGATGGTGATGTGGATTGTGAAAGAAGTGAATGAGAACGGGGTGAACACACAGGGTAGGCTGGGCCAGGGTACTGGGTACTCTACAGTCATGCCTGCGCCTGGAACTTTGCCACGCGAAATCAATTCTCGGCGTCGAGAGAACGTCGTTACTTGAACATTCGAATCACGCGAGACTCTAGAAGAACCGACGAGGAACGAAGCGAGGATTGACGGCGACCGTTTCCGAGCGATTTCCTTCGCATCTGCCCTCCGTATGAAAAAAAAGGTCGACATGGAGTGCCGCCAATGGCCACTGTGGGGAACCATTGTAGTACATTTTCGTTTTCCACACGCTCTAAAAGAAAAAAATGTCACAAATAATTTGTTTCGAGCTAGGCCATTAGAAAACAGAAGCTAGCCGGTTGCCGGTTAAATTTTTTCGATGAGTGTATTAATGAGTTCAAAATATTAAAAATTCTAATTGTGAGACAAATCGTACAATTGCAGCAGCAGAGTTGGAATTGGAAGGGCGTGCAGGATGAGAAGCTTTCGAAAATCATTGTTCACGGTAGCTTCCCGTCCTTCATCCCTTCCCGTCGGTTCAACCCTAATACGACCGAGAGTACGAAGAAGTAGTGTGCCATGCTTGGGAGACCGGACATAGAAAACATTTTATTTGTTTGAAAAAATAAAGGAAGCACAGTACACCCTAGTCTATTCTCATCCTGTTCGTGCATCGGTATACGGTAGTTCGATGCGAAAGATCCTTCTTTCGCGAACCCACGCGATGCGCCACTCTTCAAAGTCTTGAAACTTTCGACTCGGCTTTCCACTCGCTTCGAATCCCATAAAATTTCCGGGAAAGTGTTACATAAGGACCGAACGAAGAAAAAAAAAGAGATTGCTCCTGACGAAGTTGAATCTATTGGCAAGACCCAAGTTTCCCTCTCTTCCTACCCATTCCTCTTTGTAGTGTATATCACCTTTCGCACTTTCAGAATCGCCTTACGAAAAAAAAAAAAAAAAACACATCGTTTACACCTTCAAAAAATAGTTTTTTTTTTCAGTTATCCGAGCTCCCAAGTGTCCCGGTTACGAGGCGGCGCGAGAGCGCTTTCAGGGATCAGACTATCTTTTATCGGGGTCGTTGTTATGACGCAAGGAGCATCGGCTTATGCGGCTAGTGCACCTTGACCCACAGTATTCTATATCGCAGCTACTCCTCAGAAAAATATTTGGAATATAACCGTCCTGTAGATAGTATTCGTTGATCAAACGAATGTCATGAGTGGTTCGGTTCATCAAGTTTTCTGTTATTCCGTGGATTCACATAATTTTCTATTTTTGCAGATGAGGTTCTGGTGGATCAGTTCGTACTATTCAGGAGTCAGTCGGTATCGGAAGAACCTGCAGGTTCATTTTAAGAAGATTAACAGTGAAAGATACTTGCTGGACTGTAAAAGAGACACGTACGTTCGGAAATGTAATCCGGAATGATTGAGTGGACACGACACTTTGGCCGAGGATTCTTTTTTTTTTTTTTTTTTTTTCATTCTCCGTCTTCCTTCGTGTTGCTTCCACCGGCCACTTACTCCCTCTTTTTCTATTTCCTTGGAGAATATAAGCTGAGAGGGTCCGTACGTGCAGCCAATAATAGTTGCAGCGAGAAAAAGAAGACGAAAAAAAAAAATCTGCGCTCGAAAAAAAAAGGAAACGGATAGTAACCGATGCTGGTATCGTGCTCAGTCCTGTGTACGTGCCCTTAAGAATCTCCATTGACCTTTCAGCTGCCCGAGCCCGAACTTAGACGGTCCCTGCAAATTCTTAGAAATCTCGTGCCATTCCATTATCGTAAATATGACGAAAAAAAGTACTTGCAAAAAATATTGTCAAATTTGGAAACATCAACGTATGTCCACGAATGAATGACATCACACCGTCGTGTGAAAATTTTTTCAATGTGGCGTAATGAAAAGTGCATCCTGAATTATAAAAAATGTTGGTACGTTGAAAATTGAAGATAAATAGTTCGTTCGTCGATAGTGCAAAAATTATTTTCCACCCAATATTGGCTCATACCGAAGCTCCGTTACACATGAGCGCAACTAAATTTCACGTGCCACTGTGGAAAATTGACAATGTAAATACAACCGTGTAATTGGTTTGTCGATAACACGCGCGGCGACCGTTACACGCGCGCTCGCGCGCGATATCCGTCAGCCGTCGCCACCGGGCAATTTCCAAAAGCCACGCATCGCCATTGGCCCGAATGGCGTAGATGGGATTACTTTAGTTTCCGCAAGCGTTTGCGAGCTTGTGGCCGCACGGTACGGGGGATGAAGAGTCGAAAAAGCGGACGAGGCGAGATGAGAGTGGATGTGGAAGAAGAGAGAATGAAGAAGCGGGCCAAAAGAAAAATCGATATCCTCGAACGTAAGTTCCGGACACGTTCACGAGACTACCAACGAAAACGCTCGATAGGTCGCCTGCGGGAAACCTGCTTCGAATTCAAACTCCAGGCTTTAGATTAAATAACGATACAAAAAACTCGCGGCGAATATCTCGCATATACATATGAAATATCGTGCTTGGGTCTTGGCCAATACGTATTATCGATTGAAAGTGGTTTAATTGGAACTAAGCGCAAGTGATATGGCTCGGTGAAAAAGTTCGATATTGATTGTGTCATCCTATATATGGGAGTTCATACATATTCGTTGTATCTCAGGCGAGTGCCAAAGTTCGTGCGACAATACAGTTCTTCCGAGAATCACCAGCAATGATCCAGCGTGAGTTGAAGAACGTCCCACACATGGAGAGACTGTGGCGAACACTAAAATTGGGGCGTGTATCGAAGTAGTCAACACCGTGACCGCTAAAACTAATTCGTGGCTCTACGGTGGGGAGTTTCGCCGCAAGAACGGGCATCGATTCCAGCCCCACTCGAGTGATGCATGGCCACAAGGTCATTTCAGTCAACGTTTTTCGACACGTTAATGGAAGGTTCGTGTCTAACTTCGAGAATACGGAATTATAGGTTTCCACTTGTTTACACGCTTCAGCAATGACATAGATGAGCTACTGCGGAATCAAATATATCCTCTTTTTTTCTTTTTTCATATAAAGAGCTCAACATTTTATGTGTTGTTTGTCTGGATTAATGTTCTGCTTGCTTCGGAACTTTCGCTAATTTTACGCATCGTTATTGGTTTCCGCATAAGAATAATGATCCTCTTTCATATTCTTTTAGTTATTGGTTTTTTCTTCTCATTGGGTCGTAGATTATTTCTGTTTTTTTTTTGGAAAGAAAGTTGTTAGAACCAAGGTGAGTAGGTCATGTATTTTTGGCGTTTTTCAAATAGATTAAACTTTTATGTCCCTGGAAGTTAAATCGGTGAAAAATGCCTGTACTATGCATACCTCATTCCAGCACGAATTAGACTTTCAACCTTCATAACAATGTATTGCGAGCGAAAGGATAATTTAAAATCTGTTTGCAAAAAAATAAAATATACGAAAAAACTAAAATACAAAAACGGATCTTCACATCGAACGGCTTACCGACTTTGCACAGTACATCTTGGCACATGTATCTCTAAAACCTGATGATGATTTTCCGATATTCAGGTTTTTAATTTTCCTGAATTTTAAATAGTGAAAACTTGAAACTATTCAAAAATCATGCATATATTTGAATACAAATATATATACAATGTATGAAATATTAAAGCCGAAACCCTCGGTAGCGTAGGGATTCTTTCACTCAGACTAAGAGAGTAAAATCGACTAAGAAAGCATTGTTAAAAAAATAATTAAATCCTATCCAGACGAAGCTCAACGAGGTAACATGCGGGGCACGTTCCGTAGAGTTTCACTGCGTATATTCCGATTTGTACTTCAACGCAGTTGAAACACGTTCATGGCGGAAATTACGAAAAAATAACGTTACCTCGGAGCAACGAAATGGACGAATTCGCAGCTATTTATCGTGCCATCTCGTTTCCCGGGATAAAGATCGTCAAAACTTAACGTCTCTTTACAAGAGCCAACCTCGGAGAATGGGTCATGGCATGAGGAAGGGTTTGTGGATTATTGTACGGTATATGGGTGGTTAGGTGCGTGAGTATGGGTGAGGTGTACGGGTGGACAGCTCACGTACAGCTCCAACGGAGTTTCGTGGAGGGTCAGTACTAGATCGACGTTTATTGCAACCGTTCCGTGTAATACGCTCGCACCGGGGCGAGCAATGACGTTAGACACGGAAACCAGAGGCGCCGCGTGACCGTTCTCGGCACACAGACACGTGTGGGCGACGCAGAAGCATTCATGAATGGGGGAAAAACGAGAGGGAGCGTATAATACTCGGATAGGGCGAGTTACGCTTTTGCCCCTTGGCACGAGAGAAGGCTTACCGTCCGACCGACCGTTACGTGTTGTAAGCCTGCTGCTTGTACGTGTGTGTATGAACGTTTCAAACGTTTTTAGCGTGCCACGGCGCTCGGATGCCACCCTGGAATGCTGTTAAATATTTTACAGTCGGGTACTCGTCTCCCGTTTGTTTTACAATTCTCCACCTCCATAGCGCACAAACATATTTTCCAGAAAAATATGAACGATGAAGTCGAGGGATCCGCGAATTCGAATGGATCGTAATACACGATAGAACGACGCGAGTATAAAAGCTCGAGGGCTATTGCGTTGTTGGAGTAGAGAATACGTACCAGTCTCACGGTTTTATAGGAATACGACACGTTAAGATCCTGTGTTTGAAAATGGTGAGTTGAAGTGGGATTAAGAGCATGATTGAACGATCGAACGTACTTTTATCGATTAAGCAATGTAGCAGGCGGGCATGACGATGGCCATCCGAGTCTTCTAAGATAATGAGAAAATAATATATTCGTTGAACTTGTTGGCAATTTTATTTGTCGCAGCGATAAGTGACAACCGAAGAATACAGATGATTATTCTTCGAGTCGACCGACCTATTTGACATCAAATGGAACGAAATGATCAAGTTTTTTGTATTCTGGTCGATCATGGGCTCGTCGCAAATTTCCGCAGCTACCTAATTGCGCAATCATCTCAGTTTCCCTCACAGTGGCAATGTATGAGTGAAAATTATAAATATTTTCCTTACACGTCATGGTAAAATAAAGGTTTATGAAAACAACAAAACAACTATATGCCCAAAAGTCATCAAAAAGATGAATGTAATAGCTTGTGACTGATGAATAAATGGAATTATTTCAAACTCCTTGTGAACATGCAATTTAAAAAAAAAACATCCAGTGCGGAAAATGGATCCTCGTTCGTTCGGACGACGGAAACGGACAAACAGACCGACAATGAGGTCCTCCAGTCTTTCCACTGCACGCTCTCCCAAACTGAAATAATTTACGTTAATTTCGGAATATGCAGCGAATCCAGTGTAGAGGACGTTGAAATTCTTGCTTTTACTGCCTTCCACACTCCATCTTTCTTCGTGTAGTTTCAGCAGTACGCCATAGTTGGAGATGGGGCAATGCGCATGGCTATAATTGTTGAGTCAGCATAAGAGCCACGACCACTGGGGGGTCGCTCTTGGTATTTCCAAAGTGCCGTACCGCTCGGCGAGCTACCATATTGGAGCGGTTGCTAGCCTATCCAGCCACTATCTCAAACCCTTTCTCTCTGCATATCGTACGATAGCACAAGATCAGCAGAACCATTACGGGCTTCGAACGCGGGTAAATATGTATGGGTTAATGAACCCGGGACAATTCTATGTAAATTGGACAACGGAGAGTCGGCGGTCAGACTTGATAAGGAGGTAGGTGCCGCAAAGGACGAGGGAAGGAGTTAAGCTTCGGGGGCTAGTGTAACGTTGCCGTAGATCAGTATTTGGGGATGATAGCCGACGAGAGCCAAGCGGGAGGGCAGTTTGAATTTAACTATGTCAGAGGCGCTTAAGTGCTCTCTCCTGTGCACTTGAAAACTAAGTGACTGTGAAAGTGTTCGGGGTATTTGTATATATATGTATATGTATATGGATAGGTATATATATATATATATATATATATATATATATATATATATATATATATATGACGAGCAGTTATAAAGCAGTCGGTGGATTTGTGTTTATGTGTGGGCAAGAGGTTGAGTTCTCGCGAACGAAAGCTCTCTCATGCTCGCGCACGCACGAAACCGTTTATATCGCGTAACGCGCTATGAATAAAACCACGGCCCATGAATATTTTCATGCGGTTTTATCGTTCTGGTCCTGGTCGTTCGCTTACAGTATATATAGTATCATACGTAAAGTTATAATATGACTGACCATCGGGACATACAATGAATATAAAAGTTGCTCGAAACCTCAGTTGCTTGACAATTCCGGAGATAGCTAAGGCGCTTTGACGTGAGAAATTCTATGACCGGAAAGCTGGATGGAGCAGTGAGTGTGAAAAGTATTAGAAGATCGACCATTTGTTTGGTAAGTCGCTCTTTTTTCACTGGTTACTGATGATATTCTTAATGTAAAATCGGTATTAGGATTTTATGGCGTTTTTTTCATCCAATGTAATTGGGACACATCGTTCAGACTGTCTCACTTCGTTTCAAGGGCACTTGAGACGGGGAAAAACTTTTTTCCGGGCCCTAATCATTGGGGGCTTCGTCGCTGGGCCCAATCGAGTTTCCGCTCATGGATCTCGCACGAAATAGAATTTGTGGATCGCGATGACTATTAATACTCACCAATTCGTCAATGCATTCCAAAGAAGGCTCGATTATGGATTCGACGGATAGCACTTACCTGAAACAAAAAGAAGTACCATCCATTAGATTCGTCTCAAATCACTATCTTTTTGGATTACAACCGAACACAGATATGTCGAAATGTCAAAATACGAACCGCAGCTTACGAATAATAATAAGTTAATTATTTCATCGAGGAAATTCATTCATCAAACGCTGGATTTGGGACCGTCAGTTGACAGGGACATGACGAGTAAACAAATTTCGCAATCAAGATCCAAAAAGCAGCAGAGAGTTGTCGAAATACTCGACGTACCAAACGAATTTCCAAGAATGGAGAAATGAGACCAAAAGGAATGCCGATAAGTTGTAGCACGCGTGTATCGACTTTTGCTGTTAGCCGAAAAAACCGCGAGACAATTCAGTCTCAGCTTTGATCGTTCCGATGCCGCTCAAACCCATTCTTTCCAGACAAAAATCGACCCCGTCTTCCACCAACTCTCTCAACGAGCTATATGTGTACACGAAGGACAGTATGGTTTCGCCAAAAAGACTTTGCTCACAGACGATGTACGATGGTCCGTGTTATTTATACCGCTCTTATACTGCAACAAGGTTTCGACACGGAATGTGGACACAGATGGAGACGAAAGAAAAACGAGAAAAGTGAAGATGGACAAGGGCAACCGTTGGAGAATTGCGACGTTGAGAAAAGTCGAAAAGGAAGATGAGACAATGGAAAGGATGCTGCAAATAGTCCATCCATTGTTCCGTTCGTGCAATCGAAAATCCATCGGTACCGAAGCGCTGCTTTTCCATACAATGCACGGCACTTGGCCCTCAATAAAGTCCGCCGCCTGTTTATACACGGACTTCCCCGGCAAATACGTTGCAATTATCATATAAAAGGATCAGTCGTACGCCGTAGGAAGAAACTGCTGGTGCTTGTGCCGAGACAGCGCAATGCGAGCGATGAAGGAAGGAGTGGCAGTGGGAACGGGTGGCATAAAGTAGCGAAGCGAGTAAGGGAGGAATCGTGAAAGTTTCTGGAAAGTAGGAGTTCGCGAAAGGGGCGTAAGAGATGGAGAGAAGGAGGCAATCGTAATGGCACCTTTCCATTCCGCGTCGTCTCCGTTCGATAGAATGGATATTGATTCGTCATCAAACGTTCGAACTCATTCGGTTCTCTTCGCCGCACATCCATTTTCATCCGGTCCAAAAAAAAAAGAAAACGTTCCACGTTACATTTTTGTTATTTCACGAAAATGGGAAAAAGTATTTGTTCATTAATTGTTCATGCAAATGAAGCGATTTATTGCGCCACGTTCATGAGGGTGCTATGAAGTTGCCTCTAATAGGTTTATTTGTGAGGCGCGGTGAGCCTGGCGACGTCTTGCTGACAGTAATTGTAACTCTATGATGAATTTCAGCAACAAGAGTCTAAAAGTTGACATTTATTGCACCACCAGAGATTTTCACGCTAGTCCCAGCACCAGCGCAACTCAAGCCCGGTGAGGTACTCACGGTTCGAACAGAAAAGTTGAAAAAAAAATTATCATGGAGGATAGCAGAGTTGGAGAACGCGATAGGTTGGATCGGGTAGAAGTGATGAGGGGGTGGCACTTAAAATCGCATCTGCACGACTTATTCGCATCACGTCGGCGGAGATACGCGAACGTGCTTGCTGCTCGCACGCTTTCGTTATTTCATTTCAACGTCAAAAAAGTCATCCTTTTATCATGGTTTACACGTAAAGAGCGGTGGTTAGTTGAAATTTTTTGCAGATCGAACAATATTCATTCGTGATTACGCGTGAAACGACAGGCTAGGTTTTATTTGCCATTTCGTCGATTTCGTTGCGTGCATTTTTTCTCCAACGAGATCTAAGAGTTAACTTTAATCTACGATTTTCTTTTTAAACCTCAAGCATTTATGAACGAATGGTCGATTTATTTTGTGAATCATGAAAAATTACGAGGCGTCATAACTTCGCTTGTCCGCCAAACTTTAACCAGAGTCTGGATAAAGCCGCTTCTGAGGTTCAGACGTTCAAGTTTGTAGAGCCGCTATTGACAACCCCACATTTATTCCGAATTTTGTTACCGGAGGTTTGAAAGTATTCCGAGCGTGCTTCTGAAGTGTAGAAATGTATTTTCGGTACGCTAGCGAATCGATTTATTACTACTGAATCCGTAGCCATGGATTTGTTCGCTTATCTAGAATAATTCATGGTAAATGAATGCTGAGATTATCAAATCAAAAATGTCCATTTTGATATTGCACGAGATGGCAATCTCTGAATATTGCAGACCTCGCTATTAGCCACTAAATTTTGGCATTGATCTCGATCGCCCATAAAACGAAAATCCATTTCCACCGGAAATCCAAAGGCCGTAGTTTCGATAATTGAGCGATTCGCCATCGGGGTTTGGATGGTATTGGCAATGTGTATAGCTACAATTCCGTTTCCGATATATTCACGCTACGGTATATCAAATTGACGACGTACAATTAGATGTCAGCAGGGTCGACGGTTCAGGGAGTTCGATGGTATGGCGTCACAACCGATGGATAATATAGATAATATCGGAAATGGAATCTCCACTTGAAGACGAATCAACGAGCTCTCACTTGCTCTCATCAGAATCGAATCTTCAGTGTTTCAGATGTCGCCTATGTGCACCACCGTCACAAGAACCGCAGTTTTTGAAAATCCAACTTACATCGACGCGTGTGCCGGAAATCGGGATGACGAGAATTGAACCGTGACCCTCAGACAGAGAGAATGACCTTATCCCCGAATGATCGCGATGGAAACCTCAGTTAATCCTGGGATTTCCTTTTTCCATTTCTATTTGTTCCTCATCCAAATCCCAAGATTAAACGATAAATCCAAGATCCAAAGACAAGCGTGTTGTCTTTGGATTTGCAGCGAGGATGGTAGACCGCCAGACTGAAGGACGTCCAAATGAGGCGAAAGAAGGGGGCTGATCCAAATCCAAGCCCCAGAGGGTAGATATGCCATCTTGAGGATTTAGGAGCTGCTCGGGGAGAACTCGACGACATGCTGGAAAAATTACCGGCAAGGCCTGAGGTCAGTACATCACGCACGGTCAAACATCACGCGAACGGTAGTACATCTCCCCTTCCGTTGTTGCTTCTTCTTGACTTTCTCACAACTCCATCAATCGAGAAGTCTTCTTTGTTTTTCCTTCGTCCTCGGTTCTTCTCGTTTTTTCTTGTTGTTTTACTTTCTGGCGGTAGAGTAAAATGGAGATTGGGCGAGATCACCGCCATTAGAGCCCTCCTCGATGGTACGTCGATGCTGGAGAGCCGATAACGCATTGGACAGTGCCAAACGAATGGCCCATCCATTCGGTTAATGGCCGTCACCCTCGATCACCGGGGTTCGACAGCGCGCCCCGGCTCCTCACTCCACTTCGAACTCCAGGTGTTTCTTCAGGCAAGGTCATCTATCGGATCGAATTAGATGTCGAGTTAAGGCTGATGGTTGAACGTATTAGTTAATCTATGATCATAAAATACCGAACCAATGATCAACCCACCGATAAGTTCTGCGATAAGTCGGAAAGTTTTAATATATATAGAACAAAGATGACTTCGCAATTAAATACTTTTCATAAAAAATTCTATCAACAAGGGTGCTAAGCCCCCCAGAGTCGCAACACACGCTGGTTAATGTTGGCAAGCAATTTTCATGCCTGAACTTAAGCAATGAGTAATCAACGAATGTTCAAGTGTCTCAAAGACTTACCGTTATCAGTTTCAACTTAGTTATCACACAAGTTGAGAATACTCACTGCTCGTTTGCGACCTCGGCAAACGTTTGATGTCGCAAAGTACAATTCTGATTCCTCAGAGTTGTGCCGAGAATCCTTCGTTCTTTTCGCACCTTACTAACCCACCCTCGTCGCAGGACTGGCACACGTACGTAGTGGATTGCTCTGTGCGGGGTGTCACCGGTAACAAAGTGAACTTGCATGAACTCAAATGTACAAGAGTGGTAGGTGTGGAGCGCAGGAGAGAGAGAATGAAAACGAGGGAAGGAGGGGGTTTTCTCTAGGCGAATGCCTTCAAAGCAGCGTATCAGGGTGTATACGTGGTGGATGGAAGTACGTCGAGAGTACGTGGGGTCCCACATCCGCGAGTTCGGGGCTATCTCAAATTGAATCTCCGCCCCCCCCCGCCCCAATGCCATTGCGGGACTGTGAAATGCATGCGTATGCACGTAGAAGTTCTTCTTGTCCTCTCCTCATCCACATCGGCGATACCCTGGAGTGCGCTTCCCGTTCGTGCATGGTTGCAGTTGCAAAAAACCAAAGGAAGTAGACGATGAAGCGAAGCAGGAACGGAATAGGGATGGAGAATGGTAAGAAAGGGCTTCTTCGGATCGACGAAAAGAAATAAGCGAATGGGGACTAGGACGAATGAGATGAAAAAGAAATATGGGGAAATGTATGAGTCAAGTGAAGCGAGGCAAATAAGAAAAAGAGAGGGAGAGAGAGAGAGAGGGAGTCCAGAATGCCGAGAACGAGGCACGCATCCCGTGACGTCGCTCGTTTTCGTGCCTACACTACTTGCTCGTTCGTTCGATTCAGCCGTACACTCGACAGCCTTGCGTCCAGTTTGCTTGCGCCGACGATCTACTACTTGAGCTTTCGAGTTTGCCGGAAGAATGCCTGCCTTTCTCTTTACAACCAAATACAGTACGTGCGGTGCGCGACGAGTACCTGAATTTTCTCTTTGATCCCTTTGTGCGTAGAAGACGGAGCGGCGAGAGGTGGGCAGCCTTGTCACTCTTTCTTCGTGTTCTCCTTAAAGTCAACCGGAAAAAAATGGTAAGAAAAAAACCGATAAATGAACCGGGCTTTATACGCGAACACATGTTCCGGGCGTATGTCAATGTGACGTTGAACCGATGTGTTGTTGGCCGGGGACATAGTGCTGAAGTGAGTTTCACATTTATATATGACAATTATATCTATGTCACCTCAGAAGTACATTTCCACACTAAAACTAAATTACATTACAATGGAATCATTCCTCGAAGGACTCATTCTACTTTGGGAGTTGAAAATTGATCGTACGAGTTAAGGGGACGGAAAAAATAGATTAATGTAGAGAGTTATTACAATATTTAATGGAATATATATATTTAATAGATTCCATAACAATATTTCGATGAACCGACATTCGAAATAATGCAAAATGTTCAGTTATCGGACAAGAATAAATTATAAGGAATTGTACAAATTAAAAGTTGAAGATACTGGTTAGTTATGCATATTTTATGTACAAACAAAATTCAACGCATGATATTACGTTAAAGTGAGCTGACAGGTTTCCATCACTGATAACAGCGTCACTTTGGCGTATCGCATCGGTATCCAGAATCCTCCCAGTCAACCTATAGAACACGCCCTCGGGGCATCAATTCCCAACTTTACGAGCAACGGGTGTGAATAAAATCTGATCCAGTGGCTCTTGAATATTAACACGACACCGTGTCACAAACAAATACACGTATCCGTTAAACATATATAAATATCCATGTGCTATATATCAACGTGTAGGAATGCGAGCTGTGGGACACATGAAGAGCTATAAATGTTTTCATGACTCTGGCGAATGTGTGAGGCATGTATATACTTGGTGGTGGACATGGTACCCGACGAGATATCGAGATAGACTGCCAGCGTGTGTCTTTATTATTTCATGAATCACGTACCTCCAACACGCCAACCTCATCTCAATCCTTCACCATGCCTCAGGCACAAGTGTGTGTACAAACAGGTGTACATGTAATTTATACGTTACCGAAACGGTGCCACATAGTAGTCTGTTATATAATATAACAGTATAACATACAACAGCATAACACATTTTCCACGGTTTCCCGAATCCGTGACCTACTTTTCATCTATGAAAATGATACTTCGTCCATGGAGAATAACAGAAAGTTACTTTCACAGCGGAGAATATGGGTCGCATCGAAAATGAGGATGCTCGTATGCCGAAGAAAAGTGCATTTGTTTGTTTTCGTCGAAATATGAAATTGTTCATAGAAGTCAACTTGGAGAAACCATATTAGAAATCGTTTTCTTCATCTCGCTCGAAATGAAAATTAAACGCAAAAATCTGTTTCAGAAAACGATGATTCAGCAGTACCTACAATATTCCTCGTCTATTCCAATGTGATACCGTTTAAGGGGTCTCGGGAAAACCGAGACGTAGAAAACTCTAAGTCTTCGCTCAGAAAGAGTACGAAGAAATAGGTACGAGGGGACTGAATAGCAGAACCTTTTTTTCAGTACTCACTAACTCGAAGGCAGACCGGTTGTGTCGGTGCGAGTTGGGTGGCTGGTCCACTGTCAGTCCATCTCCCGTCGTGTATTCGAAGAGTCCCGCAGACTAAAGCGAAATAAAGCTAAAAAAGGATAAATAAAGGATGAGTCGACTAGTAGCGAGGGTGCATAGAACGTGAGCTACAAACGTAGCCTCATTCGCCAGTGACTCTCAATTCCCTGTGCCTCAATAGGCGCAGCTGATTATAGTTATATTTTTCGTAAAACCGTTTTCATCCGTCACAAGAATGTACATAAATCAATACACACGAGACATGCAAAATTGCATCGACAATATCTTCAATAAGAATCGATGATTGACAACAGAGCTGATTGTTGCTGAAAATCGTCACCTGGGGATGTAAGAATGCTCCTATTCACAAATCCTCATCACTTGGAACAATTTTTTGCTTTTTTCTCACTTTGACAAGTTTATGTGTCGTAAATTTGTTGTCATATGTTGGAAAATTTGACATCGAGGGTCTTGAAGATTTCATACGTGTTCCGAAGGGCTCAGACCGAGTGACGAATTCGCCGTGTAATCCTGTAGCTGGAACACACACACACACACACACATACATAACGCACCCACCAATACGTGTAAGGTACGAAAATCGGGCAATAACTTGAGCGATACTGCTCAACAGCCGTATTAGAGGGTATTCGATGGGAAGATAAATGAGATAGAAACTCTGGTGAAAGCTCGCTGATAGGATACACCGCCTCGCGGGATTTAGTCAGACATTTCCAATTATGCGGGTACTGATCAGCTTAACGTTTAGTAATCCTCAATCGACAGTCGTAGACGGCGTAATATCCCACGTGAAATTCCGCAACAATCTATATCGGGTGTACCGCACGAACATTAAAGCATAACCCGACTCAGCTGGCCGCGCCAATTCGAAACCTAGGCGAGTCTGCGCTGTTGTGTGTGCTGTACTATTGATATGATTAATGAAAGCAATTTAGTCAAGCGAAATTTGGTCAGCGATGAGTGAAGTAACGTATGGTGAATGATAGGAATAACGGTGAATGAAATTTGCAGACGCTCTGAGAATTTATAGTGAAATCATTGAATTGTGCACTTTTTGTTTAAGTTCCCAGTTAGAGCAATTGTAGCACGGAACTAGACACACGGTATGTTCAAATGAACAGCGAAGGTTTTCTACATCGCTCTTCAATTAACCCTTGATGAGAACAGAGCAACTTGGTGGATTCGCTTCAGGAAGTACCTACGAAAGATATAAGTCAATCAATTAAGGAAAAGTCTCGGGACGAATATATATATTTTTAATATTCGCCCTGTTCATCATGAAGAATTCTACGAATGTCCTGTTCCAAAATTTTGATAAAATGTTGGAAGCTGCGATACGGGACCCTTTATCGAAGAAAAAAATTTCATCCGTTTGATAAAACGTATTTGAGTATGGAAAAATTACAACAATACACCAATTAAAAATATTGATTTATTTTACACTATTTATTGGCAGGAAACTTTTTGAATTTTTTTGAAAATTGATTTTTGCTCTCAGCGACTTGAGTGGAATTTCGTGGAACTTGAGGGGGTTGAATATGAATCTATCTCTCTTTCTATGATTCTCTTTCTCCGCGAACGGGCCAGCACAAGTACTTTGCGCCTTTGAACTGGATTATTTTGCAATTCAAAACACAGTGCCGCTGTGTGCTGTCGGCGTGGAACTCTGTCTGGCGCTTTCCCCCCGCCCCCTTTTCCGTATACGCAAGACTCACCCGTGGACGTACCGTTCAACAGCAGCCGCAGCAGTGGCAGCGTCGAAGCATTGCATAATCCCTTACATTTCCGAAGACCGCGAAACTTTCTACCGAGGCGCACAAGTGCGATCGCTCGAGGGCCAACGGGGTGTCAGGTACGTTCCCCGACCTCTATATTCCTCATCTTTCCGCCCGGTAACTTTCTTTCAGTCTCGCTCACCATCGTTGAGAATTTTCATCGAAAATAGTCAACGATATTTCGTACTCCACGAAAGTTTTCGAACTTACAAGACATTGATAATCGCAATAAAATGGAAACGCAAAAATATAAAAAAAAATCGTCAGACAAAAAAAAAAATCCTCTTCATTCGTTTGTAAAAAACGTGTTATTTCCGGATGGACCGTCGAATCTACAAAAAATTAATATAAACATTTTTTACATATGGAGAAAAAAACATTCGTATTGGTTATTAATTAGATGGCAGATGGAATATTTTTTCATGGATTCGTCGGTGGTGGACAGGAAGTGAAAACGAGAAGTTTGGAACGAAGGTTGAAAGCGGGCAACATTAAAGGGCACGGGGAAAAGGGTGGCAAAGGCGATTTACGAGAAAGTGAGGAAGCAACATGGTGGCAATTAAGAGTCTTATCGTCCGCCACCGCAGACGATGTTCCCGGTTATCATTAACGTGCCTTACACGTACAGAAGGCTCACGATTCTCCGCTGGGCCGCTGCTGTAGCAACCCTCCCCCGAGTTTCGCGATCAACGCCATTCCATCTATCTCTCTCAAATTCCACCCGAGCCACTGAGCTCCCATGTACGACCTTCCCTACTGCTTTGTTCTCAGCCTTCAAATAATTATCGGCCATAACTCATCCAGGACGTTCCCAAACCTCCCCCGTGCAGGGTCGGTGGTCCACGTTCAAACAACAAGCCAACTCATTCTCCGTCCCTTTTTGCTTCGCTCGGTATACGTTTTTTTTTTTTCGTCCCTTTTCCTTCGTAATTAATATTTTTTGCCCACCCGATTTCCGTTACGGATTTTTTTACGTTAGTCGAACGACATTTAGTTTTGAAATTAGAAGAAAATGCAACAAAATCGATATTATTCAAACTATCGCATTTGTTCAGGGCTGATTGATGAAATTCATTGATGAATTATCATTTTCACCTTAATATTTTCTTAAAATGATATTGGAATGGTATGATCGAATGTATTTTCACCAGACCCAAAAATTAATCACTTCAAAACGACACACGACGCTATCAAAATTACGGGTTGTAAAGTGTAAATCGAAATTCAACGATCTATCGAGAAACAAATATGTAAACATGATAGTTTTCATAATTTTCGAGCGAACTTGATTGATCCTAGGAAAAGGAAGAAAAGGGACGTTGAAGGTACTACGGTACGAAAGGTCCAAAAGTTCAATGGAACATCTATTTACTTTTTCCGAAAGTTCCATCTCGGTACTGGGAGACGTCGTCACGATGGTAAGGTGGTGATGCAACAGAAGCGAGCAGCCGGAGTCTGGGAGGCACGGTGCTCTTAAATCAAGCTCGAGGAAAGCGAAGAAAAAATGAGGGAAGGGAACCGAGAGTCTGAACGAGAAACGCGAGGAAGCAGTGCGCGACTGGATGGTATAAGTGAAACGTATAAAACCATTATGGTTATCCCTGCTGTACGTGGTAAAGCCGACTACGTCATTAGGATCTGGCGAATGGCGTTATATATAGCGCTGAGTGTGCTATGCGTGTGTGTGTGTTTGTGTGTGTGTGTGTGAAAATGTTGTTGTCGTTGGCGGATACGAGAAACGCCGGCTGATGCAGCCCTTTCCATTCAATTCCCTGCATTAAATGTGCACTATCCCTCTGCACTACGTATGTAACTGCAATCTCTCCCATACCGATACATCGGCTCGGGGTCTCGTCCGCCATTGCCGATCAGAAATTTATTCAGGTCGCGTGCTGGTCGATCGGACTGTTCCGGTTGTCGCTATGGCGTGCTGGATCAGGCCCACTTGAATTCAGGCGGATCTGGACCACCACCTGATTTTAATAATACTTGCCGTAACAAGCTCGACACGGTTGATGGAAATCTGAATACCATCTTACGCAGTGATGTCGATTGTCACAGTATCGATCAATGATTGATCGTTTTGCGTATGTTTGAACTACGTCAAATGCTGTTTGAACTTCATAAATGCACTGAAGGGTCAAGTTGGTATAGACAAGCCACTAAGTCGCTGGCTCGCTCGTCGAAGGGTACAGAATGATTCCATTGTATCCTAAGTATGCAACTTTCCTCCGAAGAAACAACCTAATTCGCAATAACAAGAGTGCAAAGACCAATGGTACCAAGAATTACAACTTATAACTTCCTTGTACCCGCTTTTCTGACTTAGTACGAATTTCAAACTTTGTTTGCAGGTAACAATGGTCGAGTGAAGTTTGAGTCACAGTTTACGAAATCCACAGTCCACAAGGTTCCGCGATTGAATCTTATCATAACGATTTCTCGCTATGATTGGGTTCTCATCAGGACCTCATTCGGTTATGATTCGGTCTAACTAAAAGCAGTGCGACGATGAAACAAATGATTTTTTTATAGAATTATCAATTCCAAAGATGGATATGGAAGTAAAAAGACCGTTGACATCGGATAATACATCGACCGGACGTCCCAGTGGTGGCTTTTGAACTCATCAGGCTGGACGGTTCGTTTCCATTCCGCACTCCTTTGTTCTCGTACGATAAAACAATAGTGGAACAATTTCGTTGATGTACGTGTACTTTACTACAACACCCAAAATCAATAGTAATTTGGTGAGAGTACAAAGGCAATAGGAGAATTGAGAGTGGTGTATAGAGAGAGAGAGTCCTGTGGCGATACCAGCAATTGTTTAGCAGAGGGTGAGATGGAGAGGCGAGGAGGAGTTGTATCCAAGGTTGCCAATTAAACCGTGTTCCCCGGTGGCTCGTTTCTCATAATTAAACCGGCGGAGGCTGTGGCGATGGCGGAAGCAGCAGCAGTAGCACCAGCAGTCGCTCGTTCCTATTTCGTAGCCGACTTTCTCCAATCCTCGTTGCTTCAGTTGGCTGCTGGCTAACGACTCCTGCCTGGAACTACAAAAGTATACCATCGTCCATGTACACATAGTAAATAGCGTTGTACCCGAGTCAGTGGAGCTGATCGGCTTGTTCGAATGGCTTCGAATGCTTCTGTGCCAAGTCCGTCAACTTCACTTTACGAACGCGGTGTGCAACGTAACTTCAGTCGCTGTTATATTTTACTGCGGAAGAAGAATCCGGTGAAGCAGACGGTTCCAACTGGCGTGATTTTCCGTCGTAAGAAATTGCTGCGAAAAAGCTGTGGGACAGATCGTAAGTCCTTTCCGTCCGGCGAACGGATGAACAAACGATGTATAGAAGGCGTTGTTTAGGTGTAATTCGAAGCAACGCCAGGAGCAACTGCGTCGGCCATTGTGTCCACATTGGAGTGTATCTCCGGAAGACGTCCTTTGCAGGCTAACACGAAATTAGTTATTTTTCTTTCAATTTTTCTGCTTCACTTTCTCCAAATATATATATATATATATATATATATATATATATATGTATCGGTTTTCTCGAATTGCGATTTGATTCTAAGGCCTTTGACATGCTGGAAGTCTTAAACGGTAGTCGCTAGAAATAAGTCTGTCGAAACTGTCAATGAGACATTTTTTCCATCAACCATGAGTTCTGCTTATGAAAAAAGCTCGGTGCATAACCTCAAATTTATAGAAATTAGTTTGAATCTACCAACTTGCAGCTGATTGTGAATGTTTATCCTGACTGTTTTGACACATCTCAAAAGGTTCACATGGAAATTTCCAAAAAAAAATACACACCGTCCTACAAGTTTAATAATGAGACATCAAAATCGACAGAATTGAAAATAGATGGAACAACGGTAGAACGATACGATTTTCGAATAATTTTTTCATCGTTGCGAATTCGTTACCGCATACTGTGTCATCCCCCTAATTTCCTCGACCAATCTCCCTGCATAATTACACTCTGCATCGCCTAAATATCGTTAGTCGGACGTGTCTACCGTGTAATATCGATTTCTGATAGTCATTATGAGCTTCAACATCGTGTATCGTTTATTCAATTCGTTGCCTGAAAATGCATTCGGCAAATGACCGAAGATAGTGCGTCGATATATTTAATGACGTTGTGCCGGAAATAACCCCAATGTAATTATACGCTGATGAATTATTGTAATTTGAAATATCATGATTCTGGAAAATGTGTAACCGGATTATTTAATGCATGGCGTTACTTATATTAAATCGTATTTATGAAAATTTGCGTTTTCGATTTTGCAATTTTGCAGAACGCTTTGGATGCTCGACCAAATTGTGCGTGGTAGAAAGTGTGGACATCGCGTGGGTTTTCATTTTTTGCGGGACGATGGGGAAAATGCCCATGATCAACAGAGATGGTCGGGGAGGGCGGAGGGGGCGTCGCGGGTGGAGTATCATCGACGTGTACAGATTGCCGCTCGCTCGCTCGCGAAATACACCCTCTACTCGATCCCGTTAACTATTTCATTCCGTGGAAAAAGTAATTAATTTCGTCACGCAGATTCTATTTGCCTACCGCATCGCGCAACGCATTTGCAAAGGGGCCTGGAATGGTGAGTTGCAGGGAGGGGGGAAGGGGAGGCGTGAATATAGTTGAGCCACATGCGTGCACGAGCGATGGCGAAATTCTACACCGAGCCTATGTGCAACCGGCAACAGTGACGTGCGATACACAAAACGGTCGATGCATTCGCGTATGAAAAAAAAAAAAAAAAAAAATGAAAAAAAAGGTGAGAATCGTAAAACAAGCGAGAATTTGCGTGCACTATTGCGAGAAAATTAAAGTTGTGCGATGGAAGATTTTAATTGGCGTGCACGTGTTAACAGTGTGGAAGGAGTTGTACGGTACCGATGAATGGTGAAATGCGTCGTCCCTCTGTCCGCCGATTGTTCGTCCATAATATACCGTTCCGGAGGGGGGGCTGGATGAAAAGCGGCATCCGTAAAGCATCCGAGCAAGTGCGACGCTTAAAATTGTTACAAGGGTCGGGGAAGGGTTGAGCAATTACCATTCGGCTCGAGCCACCTGCTGACGCGTGTCATTGTGTTTTTTTTTTTCGGGTACCGTGTTACCAACTACTTGTTCATATACTTTTCACAATCCCTGACAAAAGCCATCAATGTGGGTTTTTTTTCAATCATACGTATCACTGTTATTTCATTTTTATCGTGAATTATTCACAATATTTCGAAATATGACGTTTATGATATCGAAGAAGCACCGATAACAGATATCATATCGGCTTATTTTAAAATCTTCCGAACCACGAGTCAATCAAGTTTAATACGACGCGCGAATAAATAATTTTCATTGTAACCATCCCGTTGAAACGCGATTGCTCGTTGAATTATCAAATTGAAAGCATAGTTACGTGAAACAGAACGTCGCCGCGGGGTTATTCGCGATGGAAAGTCTGGCAAGCTCCGTTATCGACGCCAGATAAATCTACCGAATAGCGGTAATAACCGTGGGAAAGGTTATTACCGCTATTTTTATACGCTCAATTTTTTTTTTTTTTTTCAATTTTTCTTTTCGTGTCCCCAACAATAAAACAAATGACATAACCAATTATATAAATTCGAACAATCGCACGTGAACAATTTCGTGAAAATTTTTGTCTCCGCGAATTCACTCATCTTCTCTCAACTTTCTTCGCATCAGCAGCATAAACGGCGAGGGGGGGGGGGGGGGGGGTTGGAAAAGATTGGTTTCGTAACTATGGTTTTGCCGAGATCATCCGGTGCTTCGGTCGAGAGCTGCTCGCCTTCTTCGGTTTCGTGCCTCGTTGGAAAGAAACTAACTTTTCGCGAATGTCTCAAAGCCGTTTAAAAAGAACCGTGACCCGTCTACGGATCCCGGATAAACCGCGCGCGCGCGCCCCATGCCGGGCTTCTCTCTTCGTGGCAGGAACGAGAGGAAGAACCGGAACGAGAACGTTCATTTAGATTAGGAATCTTAATACAGCAGTTATCTCCCGCGACTTTTTGTTGCTCGGCTTTCCAGCTCCCGTTTCACGTTTCTCTCCGTCCACCCCCGCCCCCTACTCCTAGTTTTTTATCCCATTGCGAAAGGGCCGGTCGGAGAGGAACAGGTCCGAGATACCATGGTGGAAACGTGGCGGTGCGCGGTGCAGGACTATCGCGATAGCGCAAGCGACGAAACGATCTTATTTTTCTTTGAAAGGGTCTGGCCGCTCTCTTTGCTATAGTCGCTTGGTAACCCAACCGTTTCTCTCCATTCATTGCTTTTCCTTCTTTTCTCGTCTCGTTCTTTCTTTTCACCTGATTATATCCTTCTCTACCTCCGACCCTTATCTCTCCTTCGTTTGTACACACACATATATCACGTATATATATATACATATGCATATAGATATCCTTCGTATAGTCGTGTGCTATACAGAATTTCCTATCGTAAAATTTTCTCGGCAAACTTTGCACGGCAGATGTTACGCAGGGTTTTATATCCCTCGGTGTTCATAAATAACTTAGCATCAACCGTCGGTGAATCGCGACTATAATTAATAAAGAACAAACGAAAAATAAATGTGCATAATTCAACTTATGAGAGCTCAAACGATATGCAGCAATAACAATTCATTGTCGAAAGATTTATGGACTTCAATCGAGAGTGTTAGTTTTTTAGATTGAACAAAAGAATATATATATATACATATATATATTTGAAAAAAAATGATTGAGAGCTTCTAAATTTACTTAGACTTTCGTCGGACTCTCGTTTTTCTTTTTGGATATCGAATAGTTTTTCTTCCACCTCTTCAGCAGTGTACTTGTTTTTGCGTGGGAAAAAAAAATTGATAGATTCATGCAATCTTTCGAGTCTCGAGTTGCGCGGTGCGCACGTGTTGCCTGTTCCTGGGGCAATTTATCCAGGTGCATCAATCTTATTCTTCTTCATTCGGTCTGGCCATGCCGGTGGCGTATTCTCGCGAGCACCAGCGGCGTGAGACGGAGGCAAACTGGATTCTGCGACATACCGGTGGATGCTGCTGTCGAGGCCTGGACCCCCCTGCCCCTGTCGCACCATTCGCTTCAACGCTGTGTAACTTTCCCGGTTTGCACCATTTTCGCAGTTTCTTTTTCCGTTTTCCGAGCGCCGAACTACCACCTAATCTGTCAGCATCGTACCTTTATGTAATCACGTCTCTCGCCAGTTTTTTTATTTTTATTCTTTTTCATACACAAAGGACCGAGTCATCATCACTCGCTGTCGAAGAGTAATTAATTCTGGTGAAAGAGTGCCATGGTCGTTCTTGTAGACGATGGAGAAACGATTTTGTATCGATGAGTCAAAAGGTAAGTCGTCTTTATTCTGGTTCGAAAACGATTATTACCTATTCAATGTCCTCCATACCAGCTGATTTCGGCTTTAAAGGGACTAGGCAGTGAGAATAGGCCAAAAACGCGATAAAATTCAAATGGCATTCGTGAAGAAATCAAACAACGTACATAAATTTTCTTTTTTGCAATGTTTTTATTGACATTTCGGCTATTGAATTAGCAGCTCGCAGCTTAAAAAATATAAATAATTAAAGGAGCTACGGGCTGACAAAGATGGCGTCGCATCTCACGGATTGCTTCCGCTTAACCACGATTCCGGGTGATCGATCCAAGTTTCGGCAAATTTTCAAGCGCCATTCTCTTCGCAACATGTTTTCCCACCATTTGATCCAAATATTTTTGAAAAACCATAAAAATTACGAAAATGGCGGCAAAAATTCGAAAAAAATCGAAAAACGGAAGATTTTTTTTTACATTTGTTGTAATAACAATAATAACAAATTAATTTTGTTGCATAGGGTTTGGTTCACTTGGTAGAGAACATTTATAGCTTTATTTTGAAAAAAAACAAGGTGATATCTTTAACCGTTCTCGAGTTATCGTGGTTAAGCTAGCGTTTATTTCGAAAAATGCTGTTTCGAGATAAACGCGTTTAAAGTTCTGGCGCCGCTACGGACTACGTGCTCGGCTAGGCACGGCGCACCAGACGTGTACAGAGTGTTTTTTCTTTCCTGAGCTCAATTTTGCGAATTTTTTAGTCTGCTTTGTACCAAAATATTCGGAAGAGATTGCAGTAACAGAATATGACAAAAAATAAAAATGAAAAAAATTCGAATTTTCTCGCTGCCTAGTCCCCTTAAAATATGTTTTTTACGTAGAATTTAATCGTGTTGATCTAAACGCTGCCAGATAATTTTCAGATTAAATTGACTCCTATGAAATACTTACACAAATTGGATAATTCATGTAAGCGCAGCGTGGATTGACTTTACCGCAATTTCAAAGATTTGACGACAATACGATTGAGAGCTGTTCGTAGAGCTGATTAACATATGGTTAATCAGCTCTACGATGAATAATTCGATATCAATTATAAATAATTGCATACGGTGATAAAATATATCGGATCCCTATTTTTGTTGGTTGTCCCTCTTTTTTTAACTTGGCCATCTTAAGATTGCAGACAAAAATTACGATTGCAAGTGAACATTTTTTTTATATGACGACTTAATATATATATATATTAGGGTGGTCCTTATTTAGGGTCAAAACATTTTTTGGCCCATGGGCTTAAATGTCTCGAAAAAAATGAATTTCAACGTAGCCGAAGGCCCAGCCTCGTAGACCAATTCTAACTACCTCCTCAAAGCCATCGAATTTTCGCCATATGATTAACATAGAGTTTTTGGCACCTGATAGTTTATATTTTTTTCCTTCCGCAGTATTGCACCGAAAAATCCGGAACGGTTTTTGAAATAATCGAAAAAATTAAGTGCTTCATTTTTTCAAATATTTCAAAAACTTTGGAAAAAGGAAAATCTTGTCAAATCTTCTTTGTAGAGAATTTAATTTTCTACAAAAAAGGTTATTTGCATTGTCGTCGTATCCCATATAGTTTCCGAGTTATTATGAAATTTATTGAAGCTCTTAAGGAACAATAAGCTATCTCAACTACCGATTCCCCGCCGAAGTCAATCACTGGAAAATGTTTAAAATCGGCATTAAAGACCTGCTACCCTAGGTGAAAAACGTGCGGAGTTCCGGATTTTTCGGTGCAATATTACGGAAGGCAAAAAATATAAACTATCAGGTGCCAAAAACCCTATGTTAATTAAATAGCGAAAATTGGATGGTTTTGGGGAGGTACTTAGAATTGGTCTACGAGGCTGGGTCTTAGGCTACGTTAAAATTAATTTTTTTGAGACATTTAAGCCCATGGGAGGGCCGAAAAATGTTTGGCCCCAAATAAGGACCACCCTAATATATATATGCCTGGGCCATAAGGATCAACTGCAATTGATGGCATCAAGATGCTGCCCGTCCTCTTATCCTGATGTTTCTAAGTAGCGGGCTTTACATCCGTGAGATCGATGAGTTGCCACAGAAACTTTTGCCACATTGGGCCTTCGTGGTATCGATAGCGGACACAGGTGGTTTCTTAATTCGATGAAAAAAGTAAAGTCAACTTGGTGGCAGCTGTTGCGTGTGCTTTGCCAGCGCAAGCATCGACAGTCGGTAAGTGAATTGATACGAGTTTTATCGTAAAATTCGTTTCGAACCTTTTTCTCCCTTCTTCGCACCTTCACCATTGTTCATTCGCTGTTAAGAAGTTCATACGGCTCTTCGTGAGTCAATATTTACGTATCACAGCTTAGTCATCGTCGACGTTAATAAATTTTCACAAAAGTATGAATATTTTTATTCGCATTATAAAAACCGACTGCGTTCTCTCGCTTCTGACTTTTTCATAGTTCATCCATGCACGTGACACGTTTGTCCCGGATACCAACGTTGTTGATCTTACAAAGTGCGGCGAAAGTTTTTTCGTACTTGGCGCCACCGCATCTTCCGTATCAACGAGAGCACGAAAAAAAGTATAACCGCGCATGAAACAGCGAAAGCTCACTCGTTCGGACTAGACGTTTTTATTCTTCAAACTTTTCGTCCGGCTTTCCATTTGTTTGACGAAATTCTTGGATGTTGTTTTCTTTGCGGCATAGAATACGACGCGACCCGAGACAACCTCGAAACCCCGGTCGCGGACGTATATTGTGCAGAAAAAAATTGTTTTCCTCCACGATCCGACCAGCCAACGAAGTATGTTCAGTTCGTGACAATAAAATTGAAAGAAAAATCGGACACATTTGGCTTTGGGAGCCCGCAGCATCGGTAGCAAAAATTGAAAAAAAAAAAACACTGCGCTCCAAATGTTCGTCGTTGGAAAAGCATTTTTGTTTTTCTGATATCGCAATTTTGACTTTTCGCGAACTAATGCCTCAGTAATACAATTCACACTTTTACGTACGTAGATGCCTCATCGGTTAACTTATTTAAAAATTATATTTTCAACATTGTGCCGAGTGGGTAACCGACATTAAAATTTTACTGTTCATATTGGAATTACGACCAAAATTCATTAAATCGAGAAAATTTAACTAACGTTAAAATCATATCGAAGATTAGTAAATCAGAAAATGCAAAGTATCAAGAATTTACAAAAAAAAATGCAAAAAAGTTTTATTCATCACTGCTCTGTTGTTCCTATTCTTTCCGGCGTCGTTTTTTCATTCTTATTCACGAGTAATGAGTGTTTCTCCATCCATTTCCAAGCTTTTTCACGTAATTTTCTCATCTCCGTAACCATCATTCGCCATCCCATCTGATGAATTATTTATTAAAACTTCATCACCGCTTGATACCCATTCCCCTTCGATATATATATATTTCCATATATATATATATATATATATATATATATATATATATATATATATATATATATATATATATATATATATATATATATATATATATATATATATATATATATGGAAATATTTTTTTCTGAGTGCTCAGGCTTGTCTCCTGGAATATCCTCTTTCTTCTACGAATACACGGTGTATCGTCTTACAGCAAGTTACGTATACGAGAGCAGAAACTGACGAAAGCTTTCATTCTACCCTCGCGAGTTTTGCTCTCTTGCACAAGAGCCAAGAACTTCCCGTGAAATTTACATTTCCACAAACGTGCCCTAACGCTGTTCGTGTGTTTCGTACTTTCCAACCTTTCGTATTACAATAAGTTATAACAGAGAAAACGTACGTGCAGTTTACCTACCAGTCGCGGAATTTGCCATTGAACAGATATGGATATGTAGATCTATATACACACTGGGGGAGTCCTTATTTGAATTAAAAAAAAAATTACGTTTTCCACCCTTCATATGGTTCCAAAATATAAAAAACTAATTCAGCCATTTTTTTTCGATTTTTCTTCGACATCCTTGGTCGATGTATTTTGATGAAAGAGTGAAATAAAAAATTAAAGACATTATTTATGTCATATTTCCGATTTGAATACGAAAAATCTGGAATAAATATATATTGCGAAAAACTATGCCATCAAGACACCAAAAAACTTTGGCCATGGTATGGCAAACGTAACCTACAAAAAAATGATGTCAGAAAGTATCGAAAAAATATTGGTGATCGTACAAAAATTTGAAGTTAGCGAAAAAAAATGTTTGAAAGAAGAAAGCATATTCATTTGAGACTATGGCAATCATTTCACGACCACCGATTTTTCGGTCAAGGAACCTCAGGGACGTCTACGACGTATTGAATTTTCATTCCAATCGGTTGACCCGTTGGAAAGTTATTAACTTTTTACGGAATTTTCAAAATTAAATCTTACCCCTTAATTATTGAAGGCTTCATCGTTGAAACGACGACAAAGCCAAGAGTAACACAGCTCTTATGTTTTTCTTTCAACAACATTATCATCATTGAAATAAAAAATTTCGTAATTCTTGATACTACACGAATTGACAAGGGTTCATTTGTATTCCTCGCAGTCTAAAGAAGTACGGAAAATCGGATAAGCACGAGAGTTTCGCGAACGAGAGGGTTCAACGTTTGTGCAAACATTTTCTCGGATCCTCCATAAAGTGCATCGCTTGCAACGAGGTTTCCGTTTCTCGTCGTCCTTTCGTCTCTCTTAATTCGAACGTCGGTTCCAACGTAACGAATGGCTTAGGGAAACTTGGTCCGAAAGAGAGCAAGCAAGAGGTTATAACACGGGCTCGGAGACAGAGGGAATATACAAACGGAAGTTAATTAACCGGTGGCATCGAGAAGCAGACTAGACAGTCAAGACTCGAATGCACTTGGATGAATTCCGTTCGCGTTTGTAACGCAATCTGCAGAAACGGGAGCGCCGGAGTCAATCGTTAGTAAGAGTTTCAATACGTGATGCTGTTACCAGCTCGAACGCTGTAATACTACCGATGTCGAGTGAGGGTATCGAGTCGCGCGAGTTTTGACGGTACGACGATATACTTGTCAACTTTGATTGCTCGCCCGCTCGTCTTTCGACTCTCGAGGATAATCAGCATCTCTTAGAAATGCCAAATTTCTCGGGTTTTAGGATTCTCATTGTTATGCAGAAACGATCGTTGAAAAAAAATCATCGAAATTTTTGTGAAAAATTCATTGTCGTACCGAAGAATTGGGAATTGTAAGTTCCATCCCAAATTGATGATTCGCGAAGCAATAGTAAAAAAAAAAACCTCGCACATGGCTTCCTTATTTTACACATTTGCCAAAGCTTCCTCTACGAGGAACTGTGGTACGATCGGTTTTTGCTTTCTCATAGAGGAAGCTTTGGTAAATGTGTAAAATGAGGAAGCCATGTGCAAGGTTCTACTTTGCACCTTTTTTTTTTTACTTTTGTGAAGTTGAGAGCACCATGTGAGTGTACTGTGAGTCGAAATCAATATGCATACGTATATGGGACAATTCGTGTCAAATTTGAAAAATTATAATTCCCATTAAATCTGAACGTCCCGATGGATTTTGCTCAAATTCGATACCAAACACCTTTTAATAATAGTGCAACTTTGTATCAAATTTTAGCCCGGAATCTCGAAATTTTACGGTATGCCCAGGTTGTCAATATTTTTTTCCACATAATCTGTGGTCAATTTGAAAAGTAGTTTCCAAAACGGTTGCTAGTGATAGCTACATGCATTGGCCCGGTAGATAGAAGCTGAAAGTTTATCATATCGAGTATTCAATTAAAAATTCGTTTCAATCGTTTGTTTACTGAAGAATTTTCTTACTAAATTCTCGCTAATTTTCTGTTTGGCATAATTTTGAAAGACTTCGTATTGCGACGACGGACGTATTTATCACACGATGCGATCACCATTTCGACAAAGTCGCTATCATGCCTCAGCTGCGAACTTCACGTGCTGGCATAGAAGCAGACCAGATCGTGGCGCGAAAGACAATAATAATATTTTTTTATTATTCCTTGTCATTGGTCAACGTTATCGTACTCGAGATTAACTGACTCACCGCTCGCTTTCCTGGCTTGCGACGTATGGAATTTGTTGGAAAAAGAAGAAAATCCGTATTAAATGTTATTCATATTATTATTACGAAAATTCTTATTTGCGTAAAAATTCGAATTCATTTTTAAATGAAAGCCATTTTCGTGAAAACAATATTTTTTACGTCTTATCAATCCCCCACTATCGAGAAATCGTATTATTTAAAAGAAAAAATTATTCAAATTGAAAAACTGAATAAACGAAAGAATTTACGGGCACGCCTCGATACTAATATAGAGATTTGTAATATGGAACATCGTTTTTTTTTTAAGTCAACTCCAGATTGTCCAGATTAAAAAAAATTAATAAAAGAAAAGTTTGGAAAAGTTAGGAATAGAAAAGAGAAAAAAAAATTCACGGGCACACCTTAATATTGGAGATGGAGAGCTGAAATTTGGAGGACTTGTTCTCCGTGAGATCGACTTCAGATTTTTCGACTTTAAAAAAATGAAGTCGATAAAAATAAAATACATGAAAATGTATTTTTCCCCCGTTATTCAAACGGTAATGCCACCCCCCCCCCCCCAAACGTTGGGCGATTGGCCTAAAATAAACATCGTATGATCGGTCGGGAGACAGAGAAGCCAATAGTCGGTGGTGAGCATTTCTTTGAGCGATAACAATAAACTATATATCGTTGGCTAGCTGCAATATATATGTTATTGTTTCTGTTTGATTTGAAATTTTTTATAATTTATTTTGGCTTCGAAAACTCGTAGACTGTAACGCAAGCCTGAATATCACCCATGGCCCTTGATCAGACACGATGTATTTCCCATGTGTGACAAAACCAATCAAACGGGTAAGTAATTTCGTTATCTTTTGCGTCTCGGTGCTTCTCCGAAGATGGGAAATGTAATTGTTGTGATTCGCGGTTGGTTCGGGACCTATAAAAGGGCAAGCGTTCAGGCTGAGTTATCGCAGTAGTCTTCTGACAATCGTCATAGCAACATCACCGATAAACCATAAAAATGTAGGTACATCGTAAGATACTCATTATTTATATCATTGTCACAGTCATAAATTCTCATTTGTTCACAAATTTAAAAAAAATGTAATTGGCTTCCGCCAAATTGTGAGTAGTGAAGGAAGGTTCCTCCACGAGGAAGCAAAAAGAGCGAATCTGTTTTATGATTTTTTTTTAGTTTATGACGTTTTTATTATTTATTATAAATTAGTTTGCCGTATACCGGGTGCGCCATTCGTCTTTGACAGGTCCATGGTGACCCACTAGACCCACGACGATAAACGATTATTTATTACTTATCGGACCGTACGAATAACGTTAGTTCGATTGCAACCGACGTTCGTTCATTATTCAAAGTGTATTCCCAGTTCTATAAAACCCGAAGTTTCGGATCTGGCATTCGCACAAATCCCTCGACTTTCTAGCAAACCAGATATTTCACGGACCGTTCCAATTTTCAGCCGAAAATACATACGTAGAATCATCGAACATGATGTCCGAACGTGTAATCTTGGCCGTTGTGGTCGTCATCGCTGTGGCTTCGCTCGTGGTCGAGGCAGGTTACCGAAAGCCACCCCTCAATGGCAGCATTTTCGGAAAACGTGCCAGCACCGTGACCGGTGAGTTCTCCAAATTATAATACGATTAAAACCGTGATTCTTATTTTACTGAACATCAATTGAACACGATTATATTGTTTTTCTTATCTTTCACAACCAGTCGTAGTACTTTTTCATACATCGAAATCATCTCTATGTCGATTATCCGATTATAGCCGATCAATTTTTTTTTTTTTCAAGTGTCTAACTTTGTAACTTTTATTGTGATTGGATTGTGATTAACAACCACGAAAAGAAATATGGTCGAATTTCGATTGTTACAAAAGTTGAGCAGATGAGTTGGGGTCGTCTGAACTAGGATCGTATTTGACATTTTTTTCAAAACAAAACAGTGGAACTGTTCTGACATTATTTCCGTTTTTCACTTTTTTCAAAGTCTTATTTTATTCCTCTACAAATCGTAATTTTCGACTTGGACAAAATATACCAGTGCAAATGATAGCGAGATGTGATTCCAGTAGACCCACAAAATGTCAAGTCAATCGGTTGATCAGTTGCTGAGATGTATTTGCCCCAACAATAAGTTACAAAAAATCTATTTTCGAGGTCGAACGTGTTCAAATTTGTTTCGTGCAGTCTCGATAGCAGTTTTTTCGTGCTTTCACGTATCTCAATAACTCCAGCGATTTTCTGAATACGTTAAAAATTCCGCGCGACATTATTCTCAAGACTATGAAATTCGAAAAAATTGGAAAATTGAAAAAAAATAATTCGAAAGACAGGCAACTCTCCTATTCACCAATGATTTGATCTTCTGTAAAACACAAAGTGTGAGAGATCATTGGCAATTCTCTCACTGGACTCGGTTCAATTGCGTAGTTATTGATTAATTTTGGAATTAACATTGTTGAACCACATCTGAATAAGAATAAAAATTGAATGATAATAATTATTCGTCATCGATGTTCGTAGACTACGAAGTCATCAGTCGGGCTCTAGCCTCAATGTGCGAGGTCGCCAGCGAAACGTGCCGTGCTTGGATCGTTCAAGAAAACTCCGACTGAAGATTCAAACGTACCGGATCGTACCCTCCACCACGTCTAGCTACGGAGTCACATGATGTATACCGCCTTTCCCGCTGAATGTAACCCGAATCACGCAGAATCGCAACCACCGCTTGACTCACAATTCCTCAGTGGATCAATATCACAATCAGTCTCAATAAAAAACAACCCGTCGATCAATTTTCCTAATGTAACCATTATAATATCGATGGCTTTGTAATTTAGCTCGAGGCAGATAACCCACATAGTTATTAATTATAACACAAAAGAGTCAAATGATTTTAATAAACAAAGAATTCTTATAAAATAATGCAATTTTTTAACAAAAAATCATTAATAAATAATTGTTTCATCTCCGCAACATAATCGTGAATATTTTCATCGCATAGCGCGTGCAAAAAACGGAAAGAAAACACACTTGGTTTTTTTTCAATTTATCACTAACCGTTGTAGAGATATCTCGATTTGATTGGCCAAATATGATCGACAGTTGAAAGGGAAATGTAAAAATGCAATGATTTTGCTTCCTGATGGAGAAAGCTTTGTTTTCGTGAAAAATTTTTTTTTTCGAGGTGTTCATTCAAACGTGTTTAGAATGTCTTAAAACATCCAAAAAACACATTTAGAAAAAATGTCCGGATGTATGCGCGGAGGAAGCATCTTCGTTGAGTATTTCCGAATATTTTCACGAGCAGGTCGATCGCACCAGAGTCGAAATTGTCACCTTCATTTCAACTTATTTCAACATCAGTTTGAGGATGAAGGATGTTGAAAGTCGGATGAAATTACAAGCGATTCTCGAACGTTTCAACTTCACTTCACCCTAAAAACCTGCAGTTATTTCCCGTTTTACGAGATTGGATGGTGAAACGAAGGTGAAAATAATTTTATTTTCGTTTCATTATTATTTGCTGTATGAGGTTTGGTAACCTGCGATCACCCGAGTAGAAATATATAATATAAATAATATAAATATATTTTTGCGTCATATAGTTATATTATTTAAATCATTTCACTAATATTGATGGAAAAAAAAAATTTCCTCATATTTAATCTCCCCTCCGAGAAGTATGCACACTGCGGGGATCCGAACCTGCGACCTACCGAACCGACCTATCGACCTACCTAACTACCTAACACGCTAACCACTACGCCAAACTGACTATTGACATTTGACCGTTACTTTAAGCTTATATAATGCACATCCAGCAGGAACACAGGAAGTTTTATTTTTCTCACTCAGTTACTGGAATAGTCGAGTGGCCAAAGGTAATGTAGAATTAATAAAAGGTGTTTGACCGTTGGTAAGATTCAATACGTCATATATGCCACCGAGGTTCTTCTACTGGAAAAATCAGTAAACCTGAAATTTTGACATTATCTCAACAAAAAAATATACTTAAAAAAAAAACTTCGCTAACTTAAAATTTTTGTACAATCACCAAATTTTTTTATAGTATGAATTTTTTCAGATTCGAAGCATTACGTAGGGCTGCCACATAAAGCATTGATTAGTCCTGATATGAACAAATAATTTATGGGGAACGAATCAACCCAACATAATTATCATTATCATTGATAGATTATTAACATAAAGTGTAATCTCTTTTTCTTTTTTTCTTATCTATAGATTATTTTCTTATTTTAAATCGAACGGACTTTTTGGACAATTTTAGGTAGTTGGAGAAAACGTCGATATCACATTGAGGTTGAAACGATGATGAAAATAGTTTCGACCTCACATTGAGTTTGAAACGATGGTGAAAATAGTTTCGACCTCACATTGAGGTGAAACGAAGATGAAAAATGTTTCAACCTCACTTCACCATCCAATTTGCACACATAAGGTGAAATAAGTTGAAATGTAGGGTGAAAATTTCGACTTGGGTAATATATCAAGAAAAAAAAATAAATACAAAATACTTTTCCATTTCCATTCCATTTTTCCATTTCCATTCATTTCCAATTCCATTTTTCGGTGTAGTCCCATATCTAGGTGATTAAACCCATCCCTGAAAATCTGGAGATTTTTCATTCTTCGATTATAACTCGTAAACGGGGTGAAATAAAGAATAAGTTTCAATGGCAAAGTCATTACACCTTACGCGTACTGCCTATGCATTACGCGTAAGTGACAAAATCGATGGATAATTTTTTTAAAATGTACCAGTTTCATTTGAAAATTGTGTTTGTTTGAGTCTTCTTCTTGTCATCAGAATACATTGACGAGGTTACATTCCGATCGAAAAAAAACCCTCGGAGATATGTTTGTACAAACACGTTCTTAAAATAGATGATGGTGACTTCGGAAAATGTATTAATCGATTTCAACACAGATATAAATATCGTATGCGTGAAATGCCATAACTTTGCCATTAAAACTTTATTTTCATTTAAGTCCGTTCACGAGTTATAATCGAAAAACGAAAAAATTGTCCCATTTTCAGGGGTGGTCTTCACCCCCTGGATGTGGGATTCTGCCATAAAAAAATATTAGGGGTCGAGTGTTTTGACCAACTTTTGGATCGTACAGTTTCATCAAAAAGGAGGAGGGGGAAGCCGCCCCCCACGGTTTCCGTGTAAGTATTTATTATCCATTTAAATAACGAATGAATTTTCACTCATTATTTCGTCGAGTGGTAAACTGCGCGTTATTTATAACGATAATACATACTGAGTAGGGGTGGAGGGGGGAAGTTGAATTCAAAACCATGTTCCAATACTTTTTTTACTCAAACGCGTCCATCGCTGCTCGCGAGCCGTATTATTGGTCCACCCCATTCATCTTCAAGAAGTTCGAATCTTCATCTTCAAAGTTAACTAAGAAATAATTTAAAAAATTAATTAACCGTTAGTTGCCATCAATATTATTACGTATTTATTCCTGATCGCCAGCATACATTTACCACCGACGTCTTTCATTACTAAACGGTTTCTAATCAGCTTGATCGCTCGATGGAACTACAGAGTTCACGGGCTTCTAAAATGAGATTTTTTTTTCTCGATCGGCAATCCCTACAATTTTGCTTACATCAAATCCAACATGAAACGTCCCATATGTTGATAAACATCCGTTTGAATCGCCGTAAGAAACGTTTACGTTGGGGATATATATCGCAAAGGGCAATTGGAAAATGGGTAAAGCTTACGGGTGAGAAGAGAAGGGTGGGGGGGGGGGGGGTAGCGGACACACAGCAGCGAAGAATTTTATTTTGGCCATCGGTGGTGGCAACTATAACGTCGGTGGTAGCGGTGCTGTGTGTGGTGGGTACTGTAGTAACCAAGATTTACATTTTTCCACGGAAATAGGTTTTGCGATAAAAGGATTTGGAATAAAATTCAGCTCTTGGCGTTAGTGTGCCCGCTGGAATAGCTGTGTAAATCTGTGTGTATGTGTGTGTATGTGTGTGTGTGTGTGTGTGTGTGTGTGCGTACCCGCGAGCGAGTGTGAGATGTGGTACGTACCTACGCGTCGGGGGTATTTTGATTTAGTAGTCGTTCGAGAGTTGGCAAGCTCTTTGGAGAATCGCCAACATTTTTATGTTATTCCCTCTCGGCCTTCGTCTCTTTCCCATTCCCCCCCCAGCATTCTCACCCTGTCGTTTTTCCATTCCCTCTTCGCCTCATTCTCGCATTTTGTCCCCGACTCTTCGTTTTCCACCCTCTCTCCCTATCACTCGAATCCCAAAAAAAAAAACAATAATAATAATAATAATAATAAATCTATCGGAAAAAGGCCCCTGGAAAAAAAATTTCCTGGAAAAGGCCCGAAAAATGTTTTTTCCGGTATATTTATATATGTACATATATATTTTTCATTTTCGTGGACCCTTTTGCGTAATTTATTTTCCCGGGAATAGCTTGTTGAGTCTGCGCAATCACGAGCTGATCCCGTCTCATTAAACCCGTCGCGTTTGTGACGGAGATTGTAATTAAAATGTTCATCACCGCGTACAACGCAATCGTGTGTGAATTATATTCAAATTCGACAGTTTTGTCGTTAAAATGCACCGCGCGCAATATATTCTGCGTGCGTGCGAATCAAAGTTTGCCCATCGTCACATTCCCCCGGAAAACGTAGAAGAGTCGAATCAGCTTTTGATTTTTCGCAACAACTACGAACGTTCTCGTCGATGGTATGAAACGCTCAACATTGGTATGCACCGATGGCGGTATTGTTTTTTCCGGCTTGGCAATGTTTTAGTACGCGGTGCTAGACTACACGAATTTTTTTTTTTTTTTTTTTTTGCTTCTACTAACGAACCTCGAAATTCCGGTTTTTCCATTGCATATATTTCTGTCACCCCATCGTTTTTCCTATGTCTCTGTCTCTCGATCAATTCACTATCGGTCGCTAACGAAGTATTTTACGTTACAGAAAATAATCGTCATTTAATTTCGGAATAACTCAAATGGCTTTCAATGTGTTTTCGAATAATTCTGCAAACTCTGCACTTGTTATTTTTATATTTTCGCGATCTGAATTATCGTGCAATGTCAATAGTATGACGAAAAAAAAATAGATAACACTTATTTCCTAAACGTGCAGTATTTATGGACGAATTCACGTGTTTTATATCATCGTTCGGTATTTTATTTTATTTTATTGTCGTATAAAGTCGTCGCGCGTAGGCAGAAGAAACGGATGGGTTGCATATATATGTATACATGAAACACTTTCTCGAAAGTGTCACGTGATATCCGGGCAAGTGACATTCTGACGTGAACATACGGAAAATATACTTATTTATAACTGAAGGTAACGTCGTTATGCTTTTATCTTATTTACTTATTTATAGCCGAAGTCTCGTTGCTAGATTTTTATGTCTACCGTGCAATGAGTATACACCTACGATGGACACAACCCAGCTGTGCAATTTTTGCGAACTGTTGGAGACAAAATTACTCGTGAAATGAAAATGTTTTTCCAGCCGTTTGAACAGCCGGCTCTACAAGACGATTCGTTGATCGGTTTGATTTCTCTTCTCAAGAAAGCGGGACAACAGTGGCATGAAAAAGAACATTTTCGCTACCTTCAGCTAGAATTATGTCTTAAACAATTTTTCTTTGAACACAAAGTCTTTGTTATAAAAAAAAAAAAGCAACGTCAGTTATTGTTACTATCAGTTGTCGGGAATTCATTGAATATACGTGAAAAATATATATGAGCGATTCCACGTGACTTCAGCCCAAAAAAAAAAAAATTTCCACAAATAATTTTAAAAATTGAGCTATTCTATTGCAATATATTCACCGAGTGCCGATTTTAAAAAATTAAAATTTGTAAAAAATCTATTAATGAAATCAGTAAAATTAGGCATTACCGGTTGCCGGCCCCACGATATAAAAAATACCAAAAATTCTTTTTTCGTTTTCAGAATTTGAGGAAATTTTGAAAAAAAAAAAAAAATGCATTTTTTGAGAAAAAAAATATTTTTGCATATTTTGCCCTGAAACGGACGTGCAACTTGCTCAATAGGATCTAAAGTAAGTTTTTTTCTGAAAGGCCTTAAAACAACGCACATTTTCGTTTTTTACAAATGTAAATACGTCAAATCCTGCCAAAGATACAGCTATTTGAATGGAGAAATACAAAAAACGTTAGTTATCGATAAAACCGTCAAAAAAATTTTTAAAAAATCGGCACTCGGTGAATATATTGCAAAAATATAGCTCAATTTTTTAAAATTATTTGTAGAAAATTTTTTTTTTGAGTGGCTGAAGTCACGTGGAATCGCTCATATACATGTATCGAATGTTACAACAAATATTTCGGCTGGAGTTGATTGAAGTTTATATTCATGGTTGAATTATTCAAGATCAAGAAACCGTGGCTTTTTGTCAGACGAACGTTTCAGTTTATTTCGTTTATTGGTCACGACTCGTATCCCATTTTTATATGACAACAGCCTCCGTTGGCTCCGTTCTTCCCCCTCGTTCTTGCTACACGTTATCCTTTTAGCGCGTCGCGTCCCGGAAGAAGCCGGCTGTGGCAAGAAAAACAAGACCAGCGATTGCTAGCGCTGGACGGGAAGTGGTCTCGCTGATGGGACGACTGAACCACCGACAAATGAATCACGACCGAACATCACGCATGAGGACGAGTTTCTCGGTCTTTGCCCACGTTTTATCAACAATTCATTTCAAACTTTTGTTTTTTCACCATCTCGCTTCGCTACGGAAAGACGTGACTATGTGTTTTTTCTTTTTTTTTTTTTCAATCTTCTGTATTGTGGTGTGTTTTTTTTAAATCCATTTTTTTATCTCAGATTTTGAAGAGCATACACAATGATGCGGTATTGGTCGTTGTGGAATCTGTTTTATCGATAAAAATAATAAGAATTGCATTACAGATGATCAAAATGATTGAAAAAACTATGATCATTAAAAAAAAACTATTTGACTTGTCAGTCAAGTCGATCGATGAGATTATTACAAGCAATGAGAATCTACATTCATTTTCATCAAGGACCCCCACCTCTAAAAAAAAAAATAGAATACTTATGGGAGCGGTTTGTTGTTCATCCGTCAACTCACTGATCATCAAAACCTATAAGATACTTCCCGTTGACCGAGAATTTCAAAATTTTGTACGAAGCAAGCGTCTCATGGCACAAGCAAAATGATAAATCAGAAAATCATTAATTTATAATCACATGTAAAATTATGACGTAAAGCGAGCAGAAGGCGTGGGCCATACTCAAGAGCGCTCAAAAGCTGTTCGCACGTGATCCAAAATCCGCGAAAATTGCGTCTCAAACTTTCACGTAATTCATTGAATATTCATTAAATCAATCGTACCAATATTTGCGACAATAAACGGTACGAAGCCTTCGGAGCGCAAGTCGAACTTGCACTATTCCAAATTTTTATTTCCAATCATCCACAAATACATCATGCAACTTTACGGCATTGCAATCAGGAAAGTGCACCTGATAAATAATAATTATAAGTATTCCGAGATGTTCAGATTCGAAGAAAAAAGAAAAAAAAAAACTGGTGACCGATGGATTTGTGCAACTGGACGCCGTTATCAGAGGATACTTGTTAAAACATAAGGCAAAATGGAGATCTGTCATGGTACTTATCGTCAGAAACATGGATTACAACAATCCGTATAGGATGCACGATCGTGGTAAACACAGCCAACTAGAAATGGAGTAGCATCAAGCTGTCCGGGCCAGTCAGAAGCTCGACGTCGGGATCCGCGTTTTTTTGTTCCTCGTCACGCTTTCAGCGTTGGTGAGCATGCGTAGGTTGGACAACCGTGACAGGGTTTGCGTCGCAAAAACCGCGGGAGCATTCCGAGTTCGTGGTACGGGTAAGGTTTGGTCCGTGAAAGGTACCAGCGTGTCCAGCCAACGATATAAAACGTGGTATCACGACAGTGAAGTGAGCTGTGCAGCAGAGCATGGTGACTGCCAGACGGACGCATACTCCGACAGCCAGACGAAGATGTCACGGGGTGTCTCGTGTGTGTGTGTGCTCGTTCATTCAAAAGTAAATAATTTTCGTTCGTTACTTCAACGTTTCTGGAACAAATGCTTTTTCCCTGGCAAAAGGGATTATTTGTCATGACGATCCTCGATATATCGATCGAATCAACGGTCGAAGTGACGTAAAACATTCGCGTGATATGTCGACATACATATCGTACATCATCTCGTTGTTTTCAGTCCGAAGATTTTTTTTTTTTTTTTCGTTAACCGATTGTTATCGTTTGATAAATCCGAGTTAAAGGGCCGGGGGCACTACCAAGAGGAAATTCTGCAATTGGATGAAGAAATCACACTCAAGGCAGAAAAATAAGATTCGGAGATAGAAGAAAAATTGCGATATGTCCTTGTTGCTCTTTTTTTCGGTCTATTGCCATTTTTGACTTGTCATTGAGCCAGTTATTAGGTCAATGCTCTGAAGACCTCTGAAGATCCGTTCGTTGACTTCGGTAATTATTCATAATAGTCGGGAAATTGAAAGTTTCATCGTGCCATGTCTTCGAAGTACATTTGCATCATGGCGACTTTGTGGTTACGGATTTCGTTGATAATCGTGAACAGTGGGAAATACGACAGTGGTAGGAGGATGGACGGTAAAGAGTCGAGTCGGAGGGCTTGCGCACGAGTCGGTAGGCGTCGGCTGGGGGAGGAACGAAGGACGCGGGAACGACAAGAAGCCTAGGCACCGTTCGGCTCTCTCAGTGCGACATCGTCCGTCGCTGCGCACGCATAAATTGCGTAATCTCTCACGATTATTCAACACCCGGCACCCGTTCGAGTTCATTGTCATTCGATAACGTCTTATTCATCGATCTCCAACCGAAGAAAATCCATTTCCGTTGTCACGACGTAACACATAAAAAAAAAATAAACATTGCAAATAGTTTTTTTTTTCTCGATATTTCCAGCGCTTCATCAACCCTCACGTCGCTTTATTATTTTTTCCCGAGATTCGTCGCTCGCATTTTTCATTCCCGTTTTGTCTCCGCTTGCGCTTCGCGTTTTGTAACGGCCGATTTTTCATCCCTCCGAAGTTACTTCATAAACCTCTTCAACACTGGCAATATTCTTTGTCGCTGTTTTAAATCCGCTCGGCGTTCTTATATTCCCCAACCTTTTCTCCTTCGTCCATCATCGCTGATTTTTCTTTTCCTCGCTCGCCACGTTTTCACGTCTACGTTCTTATTCTTATTCCTCGTGTCCTGCAACGTCAGCGTGACGCGAGAGATCGTCGACTGCAGCTGCTTCACGGCAGTCTCTCGTCGACGCTACGTAAAATTTTCTCATCTTTCCATGCTACATATAACTCCGATTTTTTATCCTTCTCGGTTTGTCTGACTCTGTCCGACGCCCTGTCACGGATTTATACCGCCTCGGTTTTTTCGTTCACTTTGTTGTAATGAGAACCGAGGAGAGGATCAATGATGAGTGTTCGAATCGAACGAGGCGAGAAATCGGCACGCGCGGATCAAGTCCTCGACCGAATGTACGCTCAAAACACGTCGTTGTTCTATCTATAGTTATAACTTTGCATATCTCAATCTCGGAAGGGCCAGTTGGTTCGATTACATTTGATTATTTACCAACCGGTGAGACATGATCTCTCGTTTCAGTAATACTTTTGAGCATCCAAAATTTTTGTTGTTGTTGCAGATCTCAACTTCGAAAAAAAAAACCTTTTTATTGCTTTTCTGTAATCACCAGTATGACGACTGGGATGAGAAAGATAGTTGTCTGGAGAAACATGGAAAAAAATGTTGTAAACTATTTTACATGCGAACAAAACCTTTTTTCGACCGTCCATGAATTTACGTTTCACTGATCAGTGTTTTTTTTTCTTTTTTTTCTTTGGGCGTTACGTCATGAATTTCTTGTTATTGTATGTGAAATTTTATAGTTTTTACACTAACAATAAATATCAATTATACCAAAGTGATTTGACACGAACGTTACACCAACACTGACAATAACACTCGAATTTCGAAGATCTTGTGAATCAACGATCAGTCGGACGATCGACGGACATACGCGCATTGTCACAATTTTTATATCGAACTCGTGGGAAAGATTGACGACGGGAGATGATTGAAGAAGCAGGCGAGTAGAAGTGCGAAGGTGGAAACGATCAGGAAACGTGTGCACGTGCGTAGTCAGTGGCTCTCGGCCGAAAGACTCATCGAATTGGTCGAGGTCGTTATCGTTCGAATTTTATAGGCTTTTTTTTTGTCAGAGTGCACTTGGGTTAGTCTCGTGAAAGACAAGGAAAGCCCAATATGTCGAAGAACACGGAGTGAGTCAGACGGACGGACGAAATCACGAGACCGGGTGGCAAGCGGATACGACGAGCACCGCGACTCGACAACGTGCAACCGCAGTAACAGCGAGTAGTATGAGCACTGTATGGTCAGACGCTTGACGAGGTTAACCGCGTGGCAGAGGGTGGCGGGACGGGTGAGGGATTGACAGGGGCGACGAAACCCGAGTCGTGAGGGTTGCCACACCGATCGAAACGTTCATCTTGTAACCCAAAGATCTACGTCCGTTTTGCTGGTAACTATCGGTAGATCATTCAAATCTTTGTGCGAAATTCGATCGCATTTCATTTTTCGTCCGGTGGCTCTTCAACGATTTATTTTCGGCATAATTTGTGTCCGAGCGATAAAAATCTCATACGATTGAATGTACAGTCGAATATTCCATTAGCCCATTTTTATTTTTTTTTTTTTATTTTTTTTTATTTTTAAAGCGAACGCGAATCCGATTTTCCCCATCGACTTCGTATTTCCGCGTTTAACCTCGTGAAAGATGAAAAATTGGTTTCCGATAAACGTTGACAATCGTGTTGCGCTGAAATGGGATATTTTTCGGGTCAGTGAAGTCGCTAGTCGGAGTTTCGAATAAACGGTAGATTGTGAAAAAAAAAGGTTTTCGGGATATAGGTTTATGCCGTAAAATTCATGAGAATTTTCGGAATCGCGATGGAAAAGTTGTTTGTGACCGGTGGTTTTCCGGAGTAGGAGTTAGGACGGGGCGCCACGTCTGCTTTAATCGGAACACACACACACACGACACACACACATACCCCGAGCACCGTTCGGTAGACGGATAAAGCTTCTGGTATCGCTGGCGCAAACAAACCGAGCACGCGCGGGGGAGTATTTATTTCGTCGCTGCTAATACCGTTTTATTGGGATGTAAAATGAGCCAACTTTACGCTGACGTTTGGATATCTGCTGCTACCGCACGGCAATACAGTCAACCCGGCACAACGACGCATAAACCGTGTTGTATGTTAACCACCGCGATACGTACCTTCAAAATCTACCAATGACATTGATACCGATTAATCCCAAACCGATAAATCCAACCGCAAAATACGACAAAAATTAATGTTGGAGATTGAATCCGACAAAACGGTTCGGAAATTGTATTTTTAAAATAATGTGAAAATTATTGTATGTTTCATATTGCCCTTAAAAAGTACGTAATTATCACCGAACGACAATTATCGTGCAAATTTGCAATTTCAAGCGATTAACAAAATTGTTGCAAAAACTTTTCCAATAGTACATCGAGATTGATACCACGATTCAATCGTGAGTTTTCCGAAACATTGCAACTTTTGCGAAAATCATTGACAACATCGTTTCGATTATTTCCGCTGTCGTTTGTGAACCAAACGAATATTTCAGTACAACGTAATCATTGCGTTCTAGTGTATTCGAAAATGGCAACAAAAATAAATATATTTTTCGTGAATTTCATTTCGTTGAATCGGTATGTAGCATTGTGCTCGTCAGTTGGTGGCCTCTTCGGGCATGGAGAAAAGGAGTGTGTCGGAGGTTGAACACAGTGGTATATGCGGGTACGAGAGGGACGACTAGTACATGCGGTAGTAACATCAAGCCAAACAAGTAGAAGCACTTTGGTTGGGGCCAACGGGTAACAAAGGAATAAACTGTTGAGACAAGCCTGGTTATACGTAACATGGACATAAATCGGCGAGTTCTCATCCCTCAGAAGTCGGTGGCATGTTTGTGTTCTTCTTCAGGTCTCGTTCTGACTCCCAAGGCCCCTCCGGTTCAGTTTCGGTGTGTATGTGTGTGTGTGTGTGTGTGTGTAAGAGAGAAAGAGAGAGAGAGAGAGAGAGAGAGAGAGAGAGGGAGAGCGTATGTGTACGCTTATCTTGCTCTGACTCGCGAAGCCTCCGCATGCTTGGTCGACGAGTCTATCTATTTAGGGCGTTTGACTGGAGAAACTCGCAACGTTGCTTCTCCCTACGCATGACGAAGCACACGTATGTATATGAGCCAATTAGCATACAAATCCGTAGCATTTAGGTTGATATTGGATGAAGTCTCGAGGCATCTTCGTTACTGGCATGAGCTCCAACAATCATAACCTTTAAACTTTTGCCCCGTATACCGCCAAACACAACCTGCCACAACCACCCACATCGGGGCTCCTTTTGATTTCTCATAAAGGAAGCTATGTGACAATGGGAAATTTTTTTTTCGAGATCTTCATGTCACCATGTTCAGTATGGGCCAAAACGTCGAGAAAACCCATTTATAGAAAATGTCCGGATGTATGTGTGTATGTGTGTAACGGCCTCCCAAAATTGAACCGTGCATAACTCGAGAACGGTTTTAGCTACAACCCCCAAATTTTGCAGACATGTGTAGCTCCGTAATCCCGTCTTTGACTTGAATTTTTGCTATGATTTAAGCTGCGACTCAGATTTTATGTCGTTTTCAAATTTCCAAAAAAAGGGCGTTATCACTCTAGCAATCGCAAATTTTAAGATACTTGTCTAAATGGTTCTTGACAAAGATATATGTACCCGAGGTTGGTTGTTATTGCATTTGGGCCAAATCCACCGATAAGTTTTGATTTTATGATATTTCGAATTTTTCCAAACTCAAATTTTTTGCTATAACTTCCGTTAACTTTGACCAATCGAGCTCCAACTTTACGAGGTACAGAACATCATTCAGCCGTGATGTATATCGAATTTGACGGAGATCGGTTGAATGGTTCGGATTTGACGGGAATTCAAGTTTTTCGATTATAAGCCTCTGCCGATTCAAAAAGCTGCAAGTTAAAACTTGCAATTTGCTTCCTCTGTTCACTAATCTAAACACTTTTTTAGTTCCTGAGCGGTTTTTTTGTTTGAATGATATTCGAATATTGAATACTATAATCGATTAGAAATGAAAAAAGCTGCAAGTTGAAACTCGCAAATCGCTTCCTCATAATTTAAGGCAAGCTGCAAGTTGAATCTTGCAATTTTCTTTCTCTGAATTGTAAGTAGTAAACGAAGATTCTTTTATGAGGAAGCCAAAAGATAGATGCTCCCTCATAGCTCCCACATTCTTGCTTTCTCATCAGGGAATCTTCGTTCACTACTTACAATCCAAAGGAAGCAAATTGCAAGATTCAACTTGCAGCTTGCCTTAAATCATGAGGAAGCGATTTGCAAGTTTTTTCCCTTCCGAACACAAACCGAAACAATTCCTGCAGCTAAATTTTCCGATTAATCAAATAGATTTTACTCAATTTTTTAATTCTTCGTAATCAATGACACAGTGAATATTCATAAAATTGATAAAATCGTTGTCACACGTGGACGTATAAATGACGGCTAACGAAACGTATCGATATTCCCGTATGTAGATGTTATGTGTACCGGCGGTTTACCGCCAAGTCAGCACAGTCCCGTCGAATTGCGGAATTTTTACGCGCCGTGTCCGCGAGTTACTGACTTTGACTCGATAATCGAGTTTTCGGTGTATTCCACGGCAGGTTCGGGAAAAACAAAAAAAAAAATATATATATTCTCGTGCTCCGTCGTTCTGCCGTACGGTTGTTCGTCTGTGTGTGTTCGCGAATAAATCGCGTGAACGAGACATGGTGTGCAGAATCGACGAAAACGAATAAATTCCGCGCGGATGTTTACCCGGAAAATTCCAATGTGTGTACCGACTTCGGCGGCGCTTCTGTCCCGGATACACGAGCAGTTATTTTTCCAACGGTGGTTCATGTTTCTGTTTTTTTCCTCCTCCTCCTCTGCTTATAACCATCACCGAGGAACAATACCAGAACATATATTATCCAGAGCAACGAAATACATTGATTTACCAAAATGATATTTTCACTCGGGATAACTTTTTATCACCCACTAACGAGCGTTTCATCGTTGGAAAAAAAAAATGAAGGAAACATCGTTGTCCTCGATAGTCAAAAGTTTGTCTTCAAGATAAAAAAAAATAATGCTAGAGTGAAAATGTATGAAAAAAAAATCTCATGGCAAAAAGTTTTATCGTACAAAAACGTTGAGAACGAAAGAAGAAAATGTTCGTAGACACGCGAATGATCAGCGTAAAAAACGTTCTATGTTCGATGTGTAAAATCGAAGCGCACGTGTATCGCAATCTCGATGTAAATAACGGCGTCGTGGCGTTTGAAAGGCAAACCCGGACTGTGTGGTTTAACCCGAACGTAGTAACAGGCAGACAGCATGGCCCCGAAGAGCAAGGTGGGGCTCTCTCCAATCACTTAGTTAATTACGCTAGTCAGTCAGCCAAGTTGAGGTCGTGGAAGACGGAGCTTGTTCGATGCTGAAGACGGGCGCGCGCGCGCGGGGAACCGACTTCCTCGTGTTCCGACCGACCTAGGCTCTCCCGTGTCTACGTCGGTCGTCGGCTTGCACACACACACACACAAACACACACACACACACTCGACAAGCCTATCTTCGTATCGCGCCACACCGAAATGAACCGCCAGCCCGCACCTGATTTCGCGCAAGGGTGTGTACATCAACGTGGAAGCGAGTCAAGCCAGCTAGGCGGACGGCTCGACGGTGGTCGCTCCGGCTTCGCGGCGCACAGCTTGCTCGTCGCCTCGTCTTGTCCCTCGCACAACCCTTGACTGCTTGTTCGCTAGCTCGCGGGCTTGCCGTCTCCTAAATCCATACCGAGGGTCGGGCATCGCGTCCTTAATGCCGCCGCCTGGCCCGCCTGGCCTACCAATGCCATCCGGCCCACCAGTGACGGGAATAAGCGGAGGGAGAAACGTGTTACCAACCCTGCGAAGCAGTGCGTTGCCAAGTAATGTCTTATCGACCTGTGAGTTAAAGGCTAGTGCTCTGCTATCTCGCTCTCTCTCTCTCTCTCTCTTTACTTTTCAGCACTTTGTGATTTCTCATTCTTATGCTTCTGGCTCGGCCAGATTTCTCGAGTCGTTACTTACAGGACAGTGTGCGGTATTCGCATTCCAATACCGTACTGGCACGACTTCGTACGTCGGAACTACCTTAAAGGGGCAACTATATTGCGGAATTTCGAACTTTAATCATTTTTTTTTTTTTCACAATTCGAAGGTCTTACGTTTGTGGGAAATGGAAAATTACGATATTTCCGAAAGAAGTTATGTTTAACTTGGATTTTAGTTGATGTTTAAACTCTAGCCGTATGAATTGACGAATAAAGTATGGAGGATGGATTTTTTTCGAACGGGTATAACTATTTATCGAGATTTTTGGTTGAAAATCGAAATTTGTCGATTGTCGATTCAACTTTTACGAAATATTGGGAAATGAAGTTTTTTTGAATCGTACTCGGTGCTTCTTCGAAGTGATTGAAACTACGACAGAAGAATGCAATATCCGGTATTTGAATGGTTCTCCGACTATGTGGTTGCTCGATGCAACACGCCCGGACAACAATGGACGATCGGTCACATTGCGCAGGTCGTAAAGCTCTTCCATTCCCTCGCCGATTGAATCTTTCGGCCTTTTCCTCAGGGCTACGTGAATCCGTCCCTTTTCCTAAGGGCTACGAGACAATAGGTCAGTGATGACAAAACCAAAGTATCTCGATCGAATTTCTTGTTTTTTTTTCCAAACCCACATGGGAATTCACGTTTAAAACTGCAGATTTTAAATTTCGAGCACTCGTTTGTTCGAGTGTTCGACAATTTCGATTTCGAAACGTGTTCAATCGCAATTTTACCCTCAACGTGGTCCCCCCCCCCGACAACTGCTTCATTTCGTTGGACCAACTATTATCGCAGTAACGCGGAGGTGATGGGAAGGGATATGAAGGAGGTAGTCGGGCAAACGAATTCGATGCATGCAAGAGGTCCCACCCGTCCACAGTTCGGCAGCAGCAGCAGCAGCAGCGGCATGTGAACGAAAATTAAGGGTGCTTTCGTTAGAGCTCGAAGTTTCGTCGAGTACTTTTTCACGAACGAACAATTGAATCGACTCGTTAGGCAGCGACGATGGCGATGAAGGACAACCAAATCCTCACCCCCCCCCCCACTCCTCGTCCACCGTATACTCGACGTATTTAATTATTCTCGTTCAACGTTCCGGGTTTTATTTTCTGCTCCTCTTGCTCATTCACTATTTTTCTCTGGAATCCGTGTTTCGCAGCTTCGACGAGTTTCAGCGATATGAGGGTGAGAAAGACGTAGCGAAGTTGAAAGTTTGAACCGTTAAATGCCAACGTAGCTTGATTATAATCGTGGAAAAATGAAATGAAAATTGCTCGCGAAGGTTTCATGATTGATAGACTGTGGAATTCAAATAATATTAATTGATCTCGGGTTTATACGATACGAGCGGGTAGAGGGAGGGAGGGGAGGGTTATATATCATTATGAATGTATCCGAAATTCTCTGGTTGGAGTGGTTTATCGAAAACCGCAGAAGCTTAAGTGCATGACGGAATCTCGCATAACTTTGACTCTCTCCCTCTACGTCTGTGGCAGTCGAGGGGCGCGAATATGGTGGCGAAAAACGAGCGATTAATCATGCCTCTATCACGTGTCAATTAGCGAGACGCAATCAATCAAGGAAATTTAAGCTATCCTATACAAATATATATATGTATTCAACGTTGTTTCACGGCCCGCGCGCGATGCTGTATGGGAAATCCCGTTTATTACCCCCCCCCCCTTCCCACCCCCGATCGTAATTGATCGTCGGAAGTTGATACTTTTATTGCTGAAATTCTTATCGCGTAATCGGCTGTGACAGGTGACGCTTTAGAGCCCCCCCCCCCCCGCCCCCGCTTCATTACACAAGCACTTTTGCCACGAACCGCAATGCGAGACATGGCGTGCCAGCTGATCCTTATCCGGATCCCTTTGCGTAACACACGCTCGCGACATAATTGCACGTTATTTACAAAGAATTTTAATTCGTCGATATATGTATACGTGTATACATATATTCACGAAAAAAAAGCGTGGATAATGGTGGATCGAGAGAGCAGAAGGGAATACTGGAAATCAGATATTATGATCGTTGCTCATTAAATACGATTGTATCGTTACACAATTATTTTGACTTATGCATAACATAAATCTAAATGATAATCTTGGAAATCCCAATATGTTCAGAGCGAGTTACAAATATAACATAGAAATGATAGGAATTTGTGAGACGAAAAAGAGATGGATGGCTATTGGGTGGAAAAATAATTCGAAAGCGAATTATCGCTAGCACCTAACAATGAGAAGCTTCGTGCAAGTTGATTAAAACTCAGATAATTTATGCAATCGACATTACAAGATAATTAATCATTGCCCTTTCCATAATAAGTCAGATTTTAGTCTCGAAATTTCATCAGTCCGAGAAAAAGTGTTCGAAAAAAAAATGTCATACAATTTCACAGGGTGCCAAGGTCTCTGCGACATCGAATCAAAATTTTCCAAGCTCCGTAACTTCTCAAATACCGATAAACAACCGTTACCGTGAAGACTACAATGAAAAACATTTTTAAAAAAACTAAAAAACACATTCTCAAAATTATCCATAAGTCGATTAAAATTTATGAAATAGAAATTCAAAAAAAAAAAAATTACAATCCCAAGATCGTAGGTAACCCAGATCCTTATGAAAAAAAAAAATGGGTCACATTAAAGGTTCATTAGGGCACGGCGGCTGGTATCTGACCCAAATTTATATTTTCTATAGTGACGGCGTTGGTGTTGTAGTTGGTGCGGTGTTAGGGGGGGGGGGGAGGTGGGCGAGGGTAGAGTCGGTGGTGTCGACATCGGCCACGGCGTTGGCGAAGGGTTGGAAAATCCGTGGGTAGGGAGTTCTGGCGGGCGAGCTGATGGGGGTTGCGACGATTCGTGATAGAGGACGAAGGGGAAGGTGAGAAGGCCCGGAGGAGCAGCAGAGCAGGGCGTGAGGGGGTGAGTCGACGACGGGAACGAAGAAAGGATATACGGACAGCCGAACGGTTGGGAGTGAGCGAGGACGAGCTCGGAGGACGGTGGTGGTATGCCGCCCGGTGGGTTTTCGGGAGATAGTACAGGGTTGGTGGGTTCGCGTAAGGGTCGTACCGGTGGCGCAAGCGTCGCTGGAGCGCGAGCGCAAACTCCCACCCTCGCGGCTAGGGTGATGCACAACCCCTGCGGCGCGGGGAAGCGTCGCGACGCCCGCCGTCGGCTGCACAGTGCGGGCCCGGACGCCCACCCAGTAGTACGTTCACGTTTTAGTCGGACGGTCGGAGCGCGAAGCCCCTCCGGGCTCTCTTTCTCACTCGCGCTCAACCCCCTTTGAACATTCTTTTGCGATAATCGTATCTTCGTTTTTTCCACACCGACACTTAAACACTTTTTTTCATTATCCGACTTAACTCTAATTTGTTATTTATATCTGTATACTCGTGTATATACATGTATAAACGTGTATACTTGTAGATATAGATGAGCGTATGAATATGAATTTGATACTGTTAGGGAGATCAGGTCTTCGATATTTATCTCGCGTTATTTTTGGTTATCGTTGTCGCACAATTGTCCGGTCGTTTATACGTCGACGTTGTGTCGCTGCTATTGGTAGTTCTGGATTCAGGCGTTTGGGTTGATGGAACGTCGGCGGCTAGTAGTTAGGGCTGTAGGACTCAGACGATCGGGGAAAGGACAATGCGTCTGTTACGTCGATGTTCGATCGGTTTCGATGGTTTAGCTAGTCGCTGGATAGATGGAATCTGGATTGTTGAAGATTGTTGATTTAGCGTCGGGAACGAAGAATCGGTAGTAACAGATAGGAAATGTGGAATCATGAAGATTGTCGCTAATGAAGACGAAGTTGTACGAACCAGTTTAATTCACGGTTACTTCGCCCACAATTTCCGTGATCAAAAATTCACACGTCATCTGGCAAGTCATATATCGTTATCATATAATTCGTCTAGCAAAACCCATTCGTTCGTCACATGACAGGCATGGACATTTTTTTTTGTTTTGTCGACTCGGAAAATTTCCAGCGTTGCTTGAATTTCGTTTCGAATATTTTACGGGAGTGTTATTTTCTGGTTCATTCGAACATTTTCTTCGACGCATTTCTTAGAAGCGAAATAAAATTATATGGAAAATCGCGAGAAAAGTAGGTTACTCGTCGTGAAATAAATTCAGGCGTTAATTCAAATTTCGATTCGAAAGGACATTTGCAAAAGCAAGTAGTTGGCTTAACAATAACGATGAATACGTGCATGTTCGAGAATAACATTGAAGATTGAATTTCACCGGTAGAAACTCAATCGAGTGGTCAAGCCCGTTTAATCCGGACAATTGTTTTTTTTTTTAAATCACGTGGACGATTCGCGTCAGTTTTTATCGCGACCAACCGGACGCGTTTGATACGATGGGTTGGAAAAATCGGAAACCCGACGTCGAACACCGATTTCTTGCGTCGATAAATTTTTCACTCGAATGAAAATCACACGGTCGTCGAGTCGTATATAAAAGTATTGCGAGCGTGAGGAAGATATAAGAAAATGTACGGGTTCGTTGTCTTGTGAGGCCCAAATAATTTTCAGCTTGACCAACGCGGTCAGGCCTTTGCTGAACTGATAATTCCACCGTCGAGCTTGCAAAGCGTTTTCTCTTTACGTCTTCCTCTTCTCTCCCGTCGTTTTCTTCCTTCAAGTACCGAGAAATGAATTTCCAAAAAAAGAAAAAAATAAATGATACGTTATTCGAATGAATAAATTGTTTCGTTCAACTCGAAAATATTATTGAAGAGTAAAAATGAATGAAATAATAAACAAATAAATAAATAAATATATGTTAGAATTTGAAATCTGTTACACCGAATTCGATTGAATCAAACGAGATCGTGGTCGTAAATGTCTCGTTCCACTAACACGGTTTCGAGGTTCGTATTACAAAGGATGTAGGAAAGTAGGTGTAAAACGTTGGTGGTAGATCGTTCTCACCACTCGGTTCTTGAGCTTGGTTTATCCCACCCCGCTAGACGCCAGAGAGTAGCTTCGGGGCTTTCGCGTCATTCCGAGAACGAGCGGTGCACAGAAATCCCCCACAGAATATCCGGGAACACGAAAGCACGGGGTACCCTTGAACACTACGTTTTTCATGCTTCCATTCGCCCCGTCAACGGTTTTACGATCTCATGTACGAGTCGTGCACGAGACCCGGTAATGTAGTCCAGAGGAATTCAAGTTACTCCGGGATAAAAGTACCCCATAGCGTGTCGTAAACGTCGTGAAATGGTCGTTAAATAGCCGAGCAAAATTGCGACAATATCTGCTGGCTAATACAAACTACCCTCGACTGAAAAAAAAGTTTAAAGAAAAATAAATAAAAAAAAACACGAAATACATTCATTTTTTATTAAATATTATCCGGTGCGAGAAAGGAAAAACTTTTCTTTTATCCCCTGGCTAATGTAATAAGAAGCAATATTACTTAGCCTCTTCGGCAAATCCAAGGGGGAAACATTTTTTCGACCATTTTTTTTTTGTTTTTTTTTTTTCACACTCATAAAGACTTTTTTAGCCTCTTCTCCTTGGTTCCTCGCGCGGGATCGCGAAAGAAGCCTCAACGGCCTCTCAAACTCCTCTAAATTCTTAATGCAACCATGGCTTGCTTTACCGTGAATCTAATTTTGCCGTTAACGTTGTTAACTCGCGTTAACTTTTCTTGTTAGGATGGAAAATTAAACGAAGCGGAAGGCAGATGTGATCGTTCATTCATCTTCCCCCCCGCCCTCCCCCGCGTCGCTCTCGAGATCGTGTACCTTTTTTTTTAAGCTTTTGCTTATCTTAGCTCTTGCGTTTTTTTTTTGCTCTACTGAGGTATTCGAAAACAATTGTCGCGTTCCAATGGTTTAAATTATTCGGAAACATGGCTCACGCTCTCTCTCTCTATCCATACTCAAAATCATTGAACAAACTTGAATTTTTATTTGTATTTACGTTTCAATATTTTTCCCCGAGATATCGTAAATTGTCAGGAGCCGAATATTAAGATAGGCCATGACACGCGAAAAAAAAAAAAAAAAAAAATCAAAGGAAATAAATCCGAAGGATAAAAGAGGGACCGACGGGTTCGGAACAAGAGAGCGGAGGATAGATCGACGCTCCGCATATAGGCCGGTCGGTAGATGCCCTCCTCTTCGCGACGTCTGTTCGCTTCTTCGTCGTCGTCGTCGGTATCGTTCGACGACAAAAATACCGTCAGCCAGCCAAGCAACCGAAGACTAACGCGTCGCGGTGAGCACCGTCCACGCGAACTGGGAGAACTCCGCGACCAGTCAAAAGTCGGTACGGGACATCGCGCTCTCCTACTTAATTCCTCGTTTTTTTTTCATTTTTTCGCAAATATTCGCACGAGCTTGCGATACATTATTTTCGTACATATTTTCGAAACCGTCCGAATATATTTAATTTTTTTGTTATTATTCATATAATTTTCTTCATTTAGTTTGCAACTTACGAGATATTTATTCATTGGCATTTTTTCCATAATCAGTCTCGGTCTTTCATTATTTAGAATTTCTACTATTGCCGAATGATCGCTTACAAAAATTTGATTGATTATTTTCAATAATTCATGTTCGAAAGAGAGTCACATAACGGCAAGGAAAAATTGTTTACTTGAAAATATTTCGGTGAATTGACTGAAATTTGAATATCATTGAAAAAAAAAGTGTCATTAACACGATGTACAAAACTATCGATCCCGATGAAAATAAAAGTAAATACAAACGATACGAGTAAAAAATGCGTCATTCTCCAGAATTTCCGTATATGCAAACGATAATTACAAAACCCAAGGAATTTGCGTTTCATAATTCCGCAAAAACCGATTTTTTTTCTTGCTTTTTCGCACTATCGATGATTGTAAGAATAATCACGAATAATAAGCGTCGGGAACTGTCGCGAGACCGTGGAATTTCGTGCTACTAGTGTTAAGGTCGTTTGACGTAGTCGAGAAGAGAGGAGGAGGAGGAGGAGGGGCTTGCATAATTTTGACTAAAAATACGCGATAAACGGGCTCGGTGCGATTGCGCGAGCGTCGAAAATATCGGATCGAGTGTGGTCCGAGTGTGCGAATACACTCGCGGGGTAGGGGCTAGGCAAGGGGGGGAGGGGGTGGGGGTGGGGGCGGCAGGAAACGCCGATGATCGGACGATGGAAGTCAGGAGGCGAGGCACACGACGTTCAATGTCAGGTCGAGTAGGATACGGGTGTTCCGCGGGGTGGAAGGGGTGGGGGGGTGAAAAGCGTGGCTGAAAGTCGTCGCCTTCGTGCAGACGTGCGGTCGTCTTCGGCTTCGTCATCGTCGGTATGCGTCGTCGCGACGCTCTCGACGCGGTGAGTGCGACGTACGGAAATAAACTGTTCATCCTGCTTTTACTTCGTTGCTCGGTCGAGAGCGAGCGAGACTTTGGGGGCTTATATCCCCATGCTGTTATTTTGCGGGTTTTGTTTTCTGTTTTTTTTTTTTTTTGCGTCACTTATTTTTTTTTTTCATCTCGAGGCAAAGGGAGTAAAAGCTGATGCGCGAATAGCGAAAGAAGGAAAACTTAGATTCAAGACGGTCCAGAACGAGGACCGAGGTACGAGATGAAGGACGCGAGGAGAACAGTGCCGAGACGTTTTGGGAGTGTCGCGATTAATTTGGAATCAATTTTTTGTTTTTTTTGTTTTGTTTTTTAACTTCAATTTTTTCACAAATTTTCATGAAAATAACGTAATTGTGTTCGAGTGAATTTTGAAATCAGTGGAATTTGACTTGCAGTTGTGAGAGTGCTGGATGATTCGAGCGGAAAACTTGGAGACTTGGGCTGTCGTAGTCGTTCGAGCTTCGTCACGTCTCTGTGTTCTCGTGGGCTACTCTGATCGCTGAGTTTTCGCATCTGAATTGAAGAGGTACGATCACGGGTCATGAATGAATTTGAATGAATGAGACGATGTACCATTAATGAAAAATTTGCCAATGCTGAACAATACCGAGTAATGTGTGACACTGTTTCGAATATTATGAAAGCACAATAAAATAGATCGAAGCGTAAATTCGATTATTTTTACCATAAAAAAAAAAAAACATGTAATGTGTGAGGTTTCGGTATGGTCTCTCACGATGCAACGTCATCATATTTGTTCTGTTCAGCGCACCACGGCGTAATTGTTGATCGCTCGAAATTCCAATAAACCGCGACCGCGCAAAAATTTGTAAATCAACGGATGACAGTAGATAGGACATTATTGAGTCGGACGATGGGTTCGAAAGCGGTGTGCTATAGTCCGTTGGTACGCGCGTGGCTCTCCGCGACCGTTGCCGGCTCTCACTGGATATATTTAACGCGCCCGTCTCGAGTTACTCAAATATCTGCGTTCGCTCTCGAAATAGACTTTATAACTCGCTGTAAGGCTGCTAAGGCTAACGTGTCGGAAAACGAACGTTTATTCACGATATTTTAGCACGGTCGTTGCGACAATATTGTCAAAACGACAAAATTTCGGATTTTGAGATTTACAAAGCGTGAAAAAAAAAACAATATTACGGATCATAAATACTCCAGAACAATAAGAGAATATCCGATCGACAATCATCGCGATATTTTCGATTTTCAACGATTTTCAAATATATATGTATATATATATGTTGCAAGAATTATTGAGGGATGACGGAAGAGAACGAAGGGTAGAAAGTACATTGGGTAGTTTGAATATTTTCGTGACACGAAGACGTTGGCGAGGGTGTCGAACTGTTGGGTGGTTCCCGGGGGAAAGGGCTGCAAAAGGGTCTGAGGGGAGGATGGAAGACCGGGTGAGGGAGGCAAAAAAAACGACAGATAAGGGCGTGGGGGGTGGGAGGAAGTGGTGGCAGACAGGGCTGCACGGGATTTGGGGCGGTCGAGACTTCGCAGTTGATATCGGAGGGTAGTGGAGAAAGGGTGCGCGCGCGCTCCATTGTTAGCGCCTTAATGCCCCTCTTCCTGCCCAATACCTTCGGGCACAATGACATCCTTAATGGCCGCGCCCGCGCGCGACCGATAGAACTTTGCTTTAAATCCACCCGCGAGCTTCGCCAGAAATCTCGCAGCCGACGAAAACAAGCGTGAGGCTTCGTTCATTGTTCGTCATGGGCGACGTTTCGATTTTATTTTCACCGACGATCGAAAATCACTTCGGCATCGCATTTATCGTGATATTTCTCATTCGCACTGTTACACGCGTAATCTTTCGCTTTTCACAGTTTTCGTATCAATTGCTTTCGGAAAAAAAAAAACAAAACTACAATTGTGTTAACGTAAAAGCGATGGCTAAAGAAACAGAACAATGAAATTTTCTGTTTTTCGTTTTTTTTTCTTTTCGTTATTTGACATCCGGATAAACGTGATTGATCGTCGGTGCGTTCGGGAAAGAACTCGTTGCGTGTGAAAACCATGTATTTACAAATCCGATAACTAACGATAACAGTTATTAATATCAACGCATATTGAATAATAATTAATACTCATTCGAATCAGAAATCAAGATTAGTGATGATAGAAAAAAAAATCCAAAACGATACGATTCTTGTTAAAGTGTTTCAGTGTTTAGTGTACCCATCGCCAATGTGTGTTCCGATTGACTCGTTAGATGTTGAAGGTAGTGCGATTACGACAGACGAATGTAGCTTTCATTTGCGAATATTATGGCGCGGTGTGAGGGGAATGTCGACGACCGGAATGACTCACAGTGACAGTGATGGTGGTGATCAGTGGGTATGTACAAGCTGGTGATAGTTGACGATCCTGATGTTTCAACGTCCGTCATTTCCGACGGCATTGCCAACGGTGGCTGAGCCAGTCACGTTGACAACGGAGAAAGGCGCACTGGGACCAAACCCAACAGCACCAGATCGCTTGAATAATCGTCCGAAGGATCGAGGACGATTGGAATGGAACAGTCGGTCAGTGATGAGCGTGCATCAGTGGCATTGTGCCATACGACCGTCGACGATGCATCGAAACGAAGATAATTCATCGTACGGGCCCCCGTCCGCACGTTAATGTTAAGCTTAGCTGGTTGAACACGGGTCAAATATATCGCACGATTGACGCATTTGGTCCCCTTCAACCAGCTTTAGTTGACATTAGACAACTTCAGTCGTCCGGAATAATACTCGTCGCGGAGCATCGAATATTGAAGACTACGTGGAAACCGACTTATTGATTGTACTCGATTTATCATGTTCTTCGAAGCATAATATTGTCATTGTTCGAAGAATTTGTGGAAAACCTTGACATAATTGTACAACGCTATTCTATCATTGTTCATCACTGCGACATTTATTATAAAGCATCTGATTATTGTTGAAATTGAAATATCAAGAAATTCACAAATTGGATAAATGTGATGATTGTTTCAAGTTGTAAAATGGGAATCATCTGAATGCTTTTTAGAAACTGGTATAGTAATGGAGTGTTTTGAATTTTTGACTGGTAATTTTACATTTTACATTGATCAATTGAAAATGTATAATAATTTGGTAACTTGAATAATTTTTTTTTTTTTTCAGATTTTTCTATTCAATATTTGAAATTTATAGAACTGAGACGATTCTGCGAAATCGTAGAAACTGAATATTCAGTAGTCGATATTAAATCTAGTTTCGATCTGCGGGTAACAATATTTTTACAGGATAATTGAATGATTGTGATTGCGGAAATTTAAAAATTGCTAATGTGTACACTCAGATTCAATTTTTGTTATTACAAGTTTCACGGTTCTTTCGTCAATCGATGAAAGAACAATCCATCCTCTTTGAGCCTTTTCAATAAAAAGGGCCGTTAGAAGCTTTCCGTGAAAGGGTAAAAGGGAAGAATGAAGATATTGTACTGCATTTGCAGAAGCTTCAGCACGCATTGCCAGGGCATGTGGGATATAGTACATGCCGTGAAAAGGCAGAGAATTTATTCGGGCTATACACAAAGTTAACGCCGCTGAACTCCGTTGCGTTCGCTATTTTATTTTATCACCGTTGCCGAGCGAGTTGGAGTTTCGATTCACAAACGGTGCTCGTTTAGAGGTGTGTACACAGCGAGGATGATAGCTCGCGGAAAAATTCCATTGCACGACGGCACAATCACGACCAGAGACGCAAATTAGCGCTTTCATAATCCACGAGCATTCGTGACTGGGAACGAAAAAAAAAGTTTGTACGAGCTCGACTTTTACGAGGCTACACAACTGACAAAAATAAAATACAGAGTTGAACAACAAAAAGAAAAAATGAAAATAAAAGCGCATTTCGTTACGTTGACCGACCGTTTTAATTTCGCAGGGTCAGAGAGCGTGGGAACAGCAATGAGAGAATTTTTGCTGACGATTGCAATTATTCTTTAATTATTCTACCAAATAACAATTATTTCTCTGATTATCCGACGGAGGCGCGAACACAGGCAGCGGGGATTTAATTGTATAAATTTATCGTGACTGCGTCGCCCGGGGTTATTGCCAGACCTGGTGATTCAACAAAAGCTTCATTCTTCACTATGGATTATATAATATACCACATACTTCTATATATTGCATTTTCGAGCGCCTGGAATTTACATCTCATTTCAACATGGCAACGGAATGTTTTGGTTCTGCGATAAATTTTCATCGTTCGTAATTTCTTAATTGAGAGCTAACTGCGGTTTCCGTATCTGGAGGCTCGTCTTGTCAACGAGACCTCAAATCGAATCACTTATTCATCTCTCGATAACGACATAAAGTTGAAAACTCGACCTACGCCTAATTAATCAAGCTTATGTAAAAAAATAAATACGTGAAAGATGATCGTAATATTGTTTATCATAGGTAGTGACCACCAATACAATGAGGATTTAAAGTCAAAGACTGAAAGACATTGGGACGAATAATTTATATCCGTGAAATAATTCAAACGTTTCAGAATTCTTTCAACACTGCAATGCCTAATTATATGAATATTGATTATCGATGAAAAATTTGCAAAAGAAGAAGAAAAAAAACACATACCAAGACGGATGTGCCAGTGTCGAGATACTTTTTAACACAAGCGTCACGCAAATTCGATTCATCCAACGGTTAAAAAGATAGTTCGAAGCGAAGGGAATTTGTGAAAGAAGAAAAATTCATTTTTGCATTGCAAATCTGGTACAAGCTCAAATTGCGGGAAGCCAGCGGTGCGAGAGTTCAAAATGAAACGCCGGGAGCGGCAATAACGTCGCGGCTACCAGGGTCGTTCGAAAAGAAACATTATGCGGGGATCGATTCCAGGATTGGCGGTCGACGTCGCTATCTCCGCGCTGTCTTCGCCCACCAAGAAGTCTGGGGGCCTCACCATGGCCCTTTGGACTGCCTCTACCGTGGACGCGGTAATATATTGAAATTTTCCTCGAAGACTTCCCCGAACCGTGGAAGACCTCGTGGCACGCAATGTTTGCAAATCGGATCACCCTTTATCACGAGGAAACCCAATACCCGTTACCACACAGCGGCTATGAATCTGCAGCTCATTCTTTTCTTCGTTTTTTCTTCCAACGATCAATTTGTCAATCGAAATAAGTTATATCGCGTTCGGGATTCAGTCGTCTTTTTTTCACTCTCTTCGAATATTCATAAATAAAACAATTCAGTCTGATTCCGTGGAAATGCCACGTCATGAGAAATCGATATTTATTGATCGATTGTGCGAACACTTCAACACGAATGATTTAAGGTACCTTCATAAGAGAGTTCCTCGTCAGATTTTCATGAAATTTGGCATACTTATGGATATTGATAAGAAAAAGGTTCAGTTAAATTTTTATGGCTTTCCGGAGCGCGAGAAAAAATATATCAACACTATTATTTTCACACGTTTAACATGGAGCCTTATGGAGAATCACGCTCAATTTGATATAATGCAAAAAGTCCTCGTCAGATTTTAATGAAAACACTTAAGCTGCAAGTTGAATATTCGGAGAACATTTTGGGCACTTGACAGTAGAGATCAGGAGACTGTGATGATAATGATAAGCAAATAAACATCGGGAAAATACAGTTTATATCAGGAGTTGGTCGCGATCCAGAAGACATGGCAACGTTGTGTGTTTGTTTCCCATCTTCTCTCTGTCTCTCTCACTAATCGACATCATAACGGGCGACGTTGTCACATGACGACGTTGATACTACCTTAACGTTAAATGAATATCGCTTACGATAGTTGCGAGTGAAACATATATTTCTCACTTGAAAATTTGTATTTCCAATCATTGATAAAATCACAAATGCTATGGACGACGTTCTTCGCCTTATGCCTATGTGATTTGTGATAAATAAACCTATTCGTATCTAACGATATTGTCAGAAGAGAAACACGACCCGCCAACAACTCAAAAATGAATCCGTCTATTTCATATGAAAATGCATCGTGGCATAATCAACAGCACAAAAATAAAAAAACAGACGAAACTGTCGAATAATCCAACTATGCGGTAGGATTACAGACACGCCAAGAAAATTTGCTGGGTGCAAGAGAAAAGCCTGAGACGTCGGTCTAGTCGTGGTTTAGTCGTTGGGAGCGACACCGAGAGGATCAGGGTGGATGGATGAACGCCCGAGAACGAAAACCCGAGCCGGTCGGACGAAAAAAAAAAGAAGAGCAAGCTGCACGAACGAAGCGACAGAGGACAGTGGGCAAAGCGAGGGCGAGAGCGCGATGGACGCTTCGGGTCGGAGAGTGAAAAAGAGGAAGAAGGAACACGAGAGTTCCGGACACAAATGAATTTGAGTGCATTTCAGGATCCCACAAAGTAGGGTATCCCGGGGTAATGTAATCTCGTCGTCGTTGCCCGGGCGTCACGTGGCTGCTGAACCTGGTCTCTCGGTTGGCGGTGGGTGTTAGCGGTGGTGTTTCTGCTTGTGACAGTAGTTGATGCGGGCGGCGATGTCGGTACTCTCCTCCTACAGCGCTGTGGCGCCACCGACGAGCTTTGTCGTTTCACTTAAGACATTTTTTTTCTCTCTCTTCATCTCCTTCTTCTTCTTCTTGTTTCAAAAACACGGAGCCACTGTTTCCGCGTCTTGTTTCCACTTGGTTGGGTCAGGAATGAGAAACACGCCGAGGAACGATGCCAAGTTGTGGTTGTGAATCAACTGGGATCATGACCTTCGGATCTACGTTAAATCGTATGTGTGATAAACGCTTTGACGAAGCGTTGGAAAGAAAGCAGTCCGATCCATACTCAGTTTCGTTGAGTAAAATTCGACATAATATTCATCGTAATCGATGTGATGGAAGATCCCAGGTAGCTGTAGTGATACATTTTTTTTTTGTCACCGCTCTGCAAGGTGTGTACAGAGTTGTCCGTTGAATTCGTTCAACTTCCGCTTGTCGTTCGATGAACACGTTTTAAAGAGCATGTTCGCGGTTGCTTTGCGATGAAGTCGCGAAGCGAATCGAATGAAAAAGAAAACAAACTGTCACCACAAATAAATCAACCTCGAAGAGATTACAATATATGGAATGTAAGCGGAAACGTAAATCATTTTTTTTTCCTCTTATTGCGATGAATAACAGGGTCGTGGGTTGTAACTACAAGTTAACACTTCGTGACAGGTTGGGATAAGAAGGCGCCGGAGGTGGTTTTCCTCGTCATCGCTTATCGGTCTAACCCACCGCGACTTTTATTCCTGCCTGTCAGTCCCAGTCTTCCCGTTCCCGGCCGTTTCCGGCTGCTAGTTGCACCAACTCGCGGCAGTGAGCCAGAAACCGGATTGGAAAGGTTGAGACCAGACGAAAGCCGATAGCCGAGAGTGAGCAGAGTGGAAGAACGGAAAAAGAACGATGAGAGGGGGGTTGGGAAGAAGAAGAAGTACGTCACGCTTGAAGCTTCTGAACGAAAGGCCAAGCCCACGAAAGCTCGCGTGGCGTGTCGGCGAGATCGTCCAATGGCTGGAATCTGGCTGGTCGATGTGGACCTCGAGACCTCACATATCCCTCAACTTTCCGACTCTTGTCTGTCGTCTCTGCCTCTGGATACTGTCTGCTTACATTTTTTTTCTTGACTATTCGTACAATCCGTTCGGTCAGGCAGCTGGGCAAGGTAGTGGACTCTGCTATGTTTTCAGCCCGACTTATTCATCGGGCCAATGAGCGTATATAGGCCATGTGGTCTACACTTATGATGGTCAGTATTTGACTTTCAGCGGGAGGAACTGCATGTGCATCGAGTTTGCGCGGTTTATTCGTGTTTGGATAACGACTATAATGAACCAGGGGCTCGTGAGCATAGTGAAGAATAGAACCTCTTCAAACAAGCTCGTTGGCTTTTTCTGTCGAATAATTTTGTCCAATGTACGTTGGTGGAAGCTGATAGGACAGATTTTCATGACAAGAGATCTAGTCAATGCCCAGAAAATATCTCACTCTCGACGCTGCCGAAAAAAAAAACTGGAACAGCGACTTTAAAATATTTTGCGTCGAAGTTTAATTCCCATTTTCCGAGATTATCACCCTCTCATCTTCTGTATCTATCCGAAATTGGAGAACAGAACACGCTTCTCAATGCTGTACCGATATTATTACAATATCTTGAAGTGGAACAGATGTCATCTAATAACCATAAAAAAAGCTTGAAAGTGATGAATTTAGAATTGCAATTCTATTGAGAATGAAAAAAAGAAAACAAGTTACGTATCGTGTCAAGAAAGTAGTCTTTTGAATAGAGTTTCGTGTAGAAGCTTATGTAGGTCGTTCCATCGACATCAGGTCGTGGAAGATTGCATTATTAACGCTCGTTACTCCGGGCATTCTCGCGACCGCACACACGCTGCGGCTCTCGCTTCATCAACGTCGCCTATTTATTTAACAAATCGGGCGAAACACACGAAACACGGGTGCCGGGCAAGGCAAGTCGCGATAGCGAGGCCTCTATCTGATCGTCGGACACCCGACTACCCCGGGAGGCCCGAGGTACGAGAGCCTTCGTGTTTGGCAGGATCATTATGAGGGCATGGAAAGTCCAATCTAAGCCGAATACATCTACCGTATAGAACAGCGTGTGGGTCAAAGGCCGATCACAGTATAACACAATGAGCCATAACAATCAGGCATCCACATGCTGTAAACAATTTCCGTTATTGTGTTTTTTTATAAATCATAAATGTTACACGACGAGCGGTATAATTGGATATTAAAAATCCAAACTTCTAGAGATTTCATGAACTTCAAGTGAAAGAAAAAAGTGGCATAGTTCCGCCTACGCGAAGAGCCAATCTAGGATAAAAAATAAAAATACATGGCGTTGCCGATCAACATAGATTACAGAAGATCAAACCGAATACGAAGAATTCGACAGACATTCTATTCCATGTAAAAATTAGAGCGTTAGAATCGGATATCAGATAATTCCGTATTAATTCGGAATCGATATTTTTTCTCTAATTTCAAGCTTGTCTGCTCGAATAGGCGATGTGATCTGTAGCCAACATGAAAGAACATAAATATATATACGAGCCGAATGCTGTTTATCGATTTTGGCAAATCCAACTCACGTAATCTCACAATAATCGATTATGATTTCGCATATTCCGAAAATAACAAAATTTCTGTAAATAAAAAAACACTTCGATCACGCTCAAAAACTTTTGATTCCTCTTTGATCCTGAATCGCTTCAAGTTTCCCGGGTGTATTGATCCTTCGAAAACCTCAGGTATCCAAAGATTGACGAAATAGAACCTTCGGGAAGACAATGTCGAATGATGGAGGTCGTGGGACAGAGCGCATGGTAAGTGGACGAAACGTTGAGTGCAGTAGGGGTAGAAAGCTCCTGTTGGTCAGCCAACGACACGGTTCAAAAGCTATTCTCTCGAGCGAGAGGATCGACTGCGAGAGAAACCCCATTGGACACTGGCGGGGAATGCTAATTCGGGAGCGTGGATAAGCATTTCTTGCGGGGGAGTAAGGTCGAGAACTATGCTTCCTCCTAGTGCTACAGAATGGCCAAGAGCTATCTCGAAATCTTGATGGTCGTGGCTGGCACGCCAGAAGGATCGACGGCACCTCGCAACAGTTTTGGGCCATGGCAGAAGAGCATCCGTGCTTCCGAATTGCCGACGTTATGAACACGTATGCATACGCAACAGTGTATACAGAATAAACATTATTGCAACAGGAAGAAGGTCTCGACTGTCTGATTTTCGACAATCATTGGTCTTGATCGTGCAAACATATTCAGAAATATGGTGAACTGATTTTTTTCTAAAACCTTCCATAACGTGTCCATAATAGACATGAAAAAATATCACAAGAATGATTGGGTATAAATGATTGGGTATAAATGAGCAGCTCAACGCTGACTGTCAATAAATGTTGATTAAAGTAGTATCCTCCATAAGAGAGTTCCTCGTCAGATTTTCATAAAACTTGGCATACTTATAGGTGTTGATGAGAAAAAGGTTCAGTTAAATTTTTATGGCTTTCCAGAGCGTGAGAAAAAATATATGAACACTTCCATTTTCAGACGTTTAACATGGAGCCTTATGGAGAATCACGCTCAATTTGATATAATACAAAACGTCCTCGTCAAATTTTAATGAAAACACTTAAGCTGCAAGTTGAATATTCGGAGAACATTTTGGGCACTCGGCAGTAGAGATCAGGAGACTGTGATGATAATAATAAGCAAATGAACACCAGGAAATGCAGTTTATATCGGGAGTTGGTCGTGATCCAGTAGACATGGCAACATTGCGCGTTTGTTTCCCATCTTCTCTCTCTAATCAACATCATAATACGCGACGTTGCCACATCAAAGTACTACGTACCTCAATCAGGAGATGGTATATCTTCGGCTTGCTTTGACTCTTACAGTTTGTGGGATACTACCCTAAACAAAATATATTCTCACGGGAATGACTCTGAATCCTGGTCAAGAAAATTGTTGAATTAAATTTCTTGAAATAATAGCAGTTAACACATTGAGTTTTCACTAAAATTTCCAATCTTCGACGAGATAGTCGACGATTATCCATTCATTGACTGCATTGAATCTAGAAAAGACCGATATTCGGTCACTTCGATTATCCATCTAAAGCTTCTTAATGCCGCTGGCATACCGTACGAATACGGGATATCTGGTGATAGTGAAATCCGTTGAAGAGGGTGAAGCGAGCATGAATGAGAAAGGCAGAAGGTAAGGACAGAAACGCATGGCGCGCTACGTTACACGAAGACGGATACTCCCGGCCGCTGCGTGTGATACAAGCGGGGGCTGTATATCAAGGAGCCACGCCTTGCACGAGAACCACTTCCGGTCTAGACACGCGAGCGCTCGTGCTTGTGCTTGCTCGGCCGCCTGCTACGATCCAGTCTGCGAGACACCGTGGATAGTCGATGCGGTGAGACAACCCCGACGGCTCGAATGTCAAATCCGTTCCCTGAATACTCCTTTCGCCTGTGCAACCGCTTTGCTGTTTCGAGTGCCGATGCTACGTCACCGTGTTGCTTCGTGCGAAGGCCGCACAACGGCGTTTCGCATGTACGCGTCGTCAAGGTTGCGACACGAGTGTCACAGACCGACGATATAAGATCGATGCATATTCGTTGAAGTTTCGAAAATCTATAATTCTCGAATCCTCAGGTTCGATGTCAACTTTCTTACTGAAGACACACTGTTCGAAAGTTAAGCTTCAATTTCAACACTTGTCTTTCACGTTTTGCAATGCCATTTGCTATACTGGCTTGAAAAATTGTTTCACCGTCAATTGGAAAAAAAAGAAGATGAAAAAAGATTAGAAATCAATTGTAGAAATATTATAAATGCAATAATGTTGCTCTTTTGTGTATAGCTTGAAAAATCTAACTACGATATTCAATACGATTTTACTCAAGCAAACAAAAAAAAAAAAAAAAAAAAAAAAAAAGATGAATATTATTCTTAATCGTGCCTCTTGCCAAAAGTATTGAAAAAGAATCCTTGCCGATGAATTAAGTGAAAATTTCGTTTCTCGATTGTAAATAACGTGATCAGTGTTAATGATGTGAGATAAGGTAAAATTCACGAAGAAATTCCGAGTGATTCTGGATGAGGTTATCTGCTCTCATTACGTGAATTCGAATTATCCTCAAGCAATTCTCTCCGTTATATATATATACATATATATATATATATACATATATATATATATCATGGCATGTCTCGTAGATGCCGTGCGGGATCTACGAGGAAATAACCACGGAATTTGCAAGCACGCTCTCGCCTGCCACGCCCCGTTTCTACTAACGTCACCGACAAAGCACACACACACACACACACACAGTACACACGATTGATCGAGTTTACAACAGTCGACGACGACGTTGACGACGACGTGGGGACGATTATCGAGGTGCAACGACGAATAATTTTGCGAATCTCGTAATCGTTAATCGATATCGTGGTTGAAAGACGAGAGGGGTGGGGGAATTGGCGATGGGGTTTCCATCGTATTCACACAACTTTCGTGACTTCGAGCGAGTCAAATATATTTTTTTTATCTTACTCACCGAATCTTCGATGTTCACTCGAGAGACCCATGTAACTTCAGAACAACAGTCTTACCTAAAAGATAAAAAAATACAAATTCCATTAGATCTAATACAAAACAATTCTTAAAAGCAAATGAATAAATCCGTTTCAACGCGAAAATTATTCGGAATCAGGCTGATAATGTGGGGAAGGGAAAAATTTCAAACGTGACAAAGTTTTCGATTTGGATTTCAGTTTTGGGAGCCACGTACCACGAGTCTCAGCACTGTACTGTCTCAAAGGTTGTTTTTTTTTGTCACACAGGGGTGTGAAATCTCAGTGTAAAAATGGGCCGGGGGGGAAGCGAGAACCGGTAGTCGAGGGGTTGGCGAAGGTCGTGCATTGATAATAGCAGGTGAATTGTCGAGAAGGTAGAGAAAAGTACAGGGTGAGTGAGAGAAGCAAAGTGTGACCTTACGAGAATAAAACAAAAAGACGAAAGAGCGACAGAGAGAGAGAGAGAGAGAGAGAGAGAGAGAGAGAGAGAGAAAGAGAGAGAGAAAGAGAGAGAGAGAGAGAGAGAGAGAGAGAGAGAGAGAGAGAGAGAGAGGGACAAGGACCTAGTGCGGCGTCAGGGGAGGGGGGGGGGGGTGGGGGGTTTTAACAGGCGTCACTCCCAGCAGGCACCCTCGTTCTCGTTCCCGCCCTTCGTCCAGCTCCGATCCCTCCTTCCCAAGCGCTCAGATTAATGTTTCCCTTTACTTAAAGACCGCCTCACCCCTTCGTCGGATTACCAGAGAGCGTTTTTTAAATCTTTATTTTTTTAATTTTTTTTTTTTATTCTCAACCGAAACAGCTGAGAAGGTGGTCTTTCATTAAAAAGTCAAAATGGAAAAATCGTCTGAAATTACTGAGCGTGTTGAGAAAAGAGTTGTGTGTGCGTGTGTGTGTGTGTGTGTATGTGTGTGTAGTGTATGAATGAAAACGAAGGGTTTCGCGTGGGGTGGTTGTACCCGCTCACGGGCACGGATGTGACACAGCTCCCGCTGCTACAATATCTTCTCTCTCGTCCCCTCCTGGCTGCTGCTGCTGCTTCCACCAGTGGCTGGTATATTGCTCGTGATACTCCGGGTGCTGGTGGAATCCGTAGCTCGGGGGCTGATGCTCACCCCCCCCCTCCCCGCCTTTATTTATGCTGTGCTCCGAATATCGATGCGCGTGTCGACGACAACCCTCGTATAACTTCCCGGCTATATCCAGGCTGAGCATCTCGCTCTTGTCCCATACACTACCAACGATGTTACTATACATACATATATATATATATCTTTCACTGTAGCAGTATACTTGTATATATGTACATATATATATATATATATATGTAGATACGACTGACACGGTATGCGTAATACCGTTCCTGTCGCATGCGGGACAATGCACCGGACGGGAGGTAATTCACGATTCATACCTTATTCGTAACTTCGATGATAATAATGATAATAATAATAATAATAATGATAATATGGTTTACTTTTCAATTGATTGAGTAATATGAATACACGATAATATGAATGCACACACTAGTTAGTTCGAATAATGTATCAAGTTAATTTGAAAAATAAATTGTAACAACGGGGTTTCACAAATTTACCAATTGAACAAAATTGAAGACGATAAAGATTTTTTTTGTTTTTGCAAATTCAGAGTACGTTGTACGAAGATTATTCCGAAATGGCTTATGCATCTCGTAAAAACATATGGACGAAGAAGGTCGGTTATTCCCCTCGTTGCGTTGTGAGAGCACATCAGCCCCCTCGATATATCGCTGACAAAGTCAATTTGCTTGGCTCCGGTTGCTCGCGATTCCCGGAGCTCCAGTTTTCGCTCGATCGCCCTTGCTCCGTCTCTCCCTCTCTTTTTCTCTCCTTTACTCCTTCTCTCTCACGCTTTCATTACCGTGTACACTTATATCTTCGCATTCTGAATATATATATATATATATTCTGAATGTATATTCTGAATATATATATATTCACCGATGGCAATATATCCCATCTTTTTCGTGAAACCACAACAACGATAGCGATGATGATGATGTGAATTTGTGCCTGGGAAAACGTATATGCGCGTAATAACGGCAGCATCGTTTCGACGTGGTTGTATATTTTCGGAAACCATGATTGAAATTCAAAATTTGAATGTCCCCCGCATTATCTGTAATATAAATCCGGCCGGTATTTGGGCCATATTTAATACGTATTGTACGTTCTTTTCTTATATGAAAAATGTGATTGAAGCTGAAGGGAAGAAAAATTCCAGAATAAAATACGGCGAACGTTTCGTCCGATATTGTGAAATAATGGAGAAATATATTGTACGACCGTTGACAGGATTTATATACGGATCTTCGTATTAGTATGTAGCTGCGTCTCTCGCTCGCTCTTATCTGCGCAAAGAGTAATAGCGCGTAAGGTGAATGTGCACGTCAATTACTCTTTTTTTTTTTAACAAGGAGACCCTTTAGCTTTGCCGCAGTGGGTGTGGTACACGACGTCCTCGACATAATCCTGCAACTTGGTGCTATCCGCTACTGCGGTACACACTATATAATATATACATAAGGTATATAGCACACTACAACTACACACAACACAGTAGTGCAGCTTGGCAGGGAACGGACGAGAGGGTGACGGCTTCGTTCAAGTGAAATCGCGATTCCAGGCTGCACAAGAGCACAACACTCGTAGTAAAACCATACGGAATTCCACGCTCACGGTTAAACAGCATGACTGTGGGGTGACCTGACCCCCGAGCGGATACAGCTGAGGAATCTTTCAGGAGAAATACTATTTGAGCTAACAACACGAATTAATTTCGAAATCTCTCGATATAAAATCCTTTTCCGCATCACCGCAGGGGTACCTAGAGGTTTAAACTAAACAAACTTGCGAAAAATACTGTGTGGATTAGCCGAAAAAGGTTTTTTTTTTCAGTGATATTCCTTTATGGCCTAATCCACACAGTATTTTCCGCAAGTTTGTTTAGTTTGTCGACATTTTCTTTCTCATAAGTATTCAAAACGAAATTCTGTGTACTCGGTTTTATTTCAATAAAACGGCTGTAATTTCATTTTTGGGAGATATCACGTGAAGAAAAAAAAACGCGCCTGAACGTCCGTCCCTGCGATAGTGCGGAAAAAAGTTTCATTTTAAATAAAGACAATTCGAGTCATGTAAGTCAATGAGTCATATAAGTTTCATATAGAGATATATGAGGCCACGCGTCGAAGTTTTCGAAAATTCGACTCTGGCATCAATTGTACTGTTACATTGACCCCCGGATGAAGTGTTTGAAATTAATCACTAGATGAAGTAAGATAAACGTATCACCAAATACGTTTTAATCCGGACGTGACGAAATGAAATATCTTTGATTGCACAACAACTTCGCGAGAAAGAGATAGAAAAAGAGAAAGAGAGAGAGAGAGAGAGAGAGAGAGAGAGAGAGAGAAAAAAGAGCTAAAGTGACAGCGTGATGTCGGTGAATGATAAATTTATCGGGATAGCAGGTGGAGAAATATGAAGGGATAGTGAAGTTTTCTTTTTTTTTCGGATTCTCGTGTACGTACCTGCTGCTCGGCAATGCCGGCGGCGAGGATTGATCGTTCGGGGCCTACGGACACGCGATATAGAGGATATCTCCGTTTCTCGAGGGAAGGTGATGGTTATAAGGGGTACGAGAAAGAGAGGAGGCAGATGATCGGGATGAGGGGAGGGCGGGGGGGAGGGGCATGCGGCTGAAGTGCAGGAAATGGGAATGGCGAGAGCTACACGGCCGACACTTTGGCACGGAGGACCATGAGACTGCGCGAGATGCAATCATAGTACAGTAGCGGATCAACGAGAGGGAACGGGGTACTAACCCCCCCCCCCATCCCCTTCCATAGTACACCCTCGTTCATCCTCGTGTATGCACCATTGTCTGTGTGTATGTATGTGCATACGTATCATTACGCAATTCACAGTGGGGTATTGACAAAGAGCCATATAATCTGTTCGAATCTATTACGATGTACGAACGCATACATATATATATATATGTGTATATATGTATATATGTGCATAGCTGGTTCGAACTCATTGCCGGGTGCTAATGCTACCATCGATGATCGCCAGGTACATATGTATATATATATATATATATATATATATATATATATATATGTATATATTATGAGCCTGGTGAAAGGGATGGGAGTCAATATTTGCGGGCATCGTAGAATTTCTGCAACTACAGCATATATATATATATATGCTATACGTGTATCCTGTCTGCACTTACCACGTGGGGTTGTTGCCGAAGATGGAAGAGGATGAACAGGTAGGGTTCACGGCGCAAATACACACATCCGTGGGCTCGTAGCATCAAACGTCGAATTTGCCTCGCGGTTCGATATACGGGTACGGGAAAATACACGTTTGAAAGGTAAATGGAAGAGAAGCACAACGTTAGTACCTATCCCATACCCATCAAGCATCAAGTTTGACGCGGGCGCAGTGTCCTGTAAACTGCGTAAGACGATCGAGGCCACACACCGTCGCGCGACTGTTGTCGGTGGTAGTGATTACTATACCGTTACTGCCATTCTATGACGGAATACCCGATGCTCGCGGAAATTCGAGCTTGCTACGCGCTTCCAGTCTGCATCGTTGATCCCACACACACACACACACCCATACGATCCATATTCATCGTGTGAATCACTGTGTAAAAGATTTTGTTTTATTTTTTCATTGATTTTCGTTAGATAACAAAATGGTAATCACGTTCATGTCGTAATACGTGGATGATTTATTTTGTACTCGAGGGGACGTAAGTACTTCGAGCACTGGTGAACACTGTGTGCATTTTTTATTTTCATTTATTATTATTATTATTTATTTATTTTTTTAATGAAGTAAGATTGGTAAGCTATTGACAGAATGATATAAATAAAAAATTGTGCAAGAGAGATGGAGGTTAACCGGATAATGAAAATCCGTTTTTCATTATCCGGTTTATTATTAGTTTATAGTCGGATTTAATTCCGACCCAAAAATCATAGATTGCCTCATTGGGTTATTTGAATTGTCGAAAATCAAATATTTCAATCCCGTTGATTAAGGTGTGATCAAAGCGATGTATCATCGGTAGGTGAAGATATACGAATAATATGTATTTCCACGTATGAAAAAGCCCGGTACGAAAGCAGTTTCAATGCAGATAGGAAGCAACGAGGGGAGCGCGGACCGGTGTGCAGCCTGATAAACAAGGATGGGGAAAATGCGGAGTGTCATAGAAACGAAGATATATAGATGAGGGATAAAATGGGGTGGAGAATTGTAAAGGGGTTGACGAGGGGATGGACGCAAAAGCAAAAGAGAAGAGAGAGAGGAGAGAGAGAGAGAGAGAGAGAGAGAGAGAGAGAGAGAGAGAGAGAGAGAGAGAGAGAGAGAGAATGGGGGGAGACGGGGGTGCTCTTTACTCTTTGACGACGAGGCGACGCCGCAGCAGCACACCGTCAGTTTACCTTCGATAAACAGGAAAAACCATCGTGCAGAGCAATCGCGGGGGATACGCTTTAGTACCCGGACCACTCTGACAGCACGAAACCTAACGGTGGTCCTCTTCCCCCCCCCCCCGGCCCCTGCTCGCTCCCTTTCCCGCCCCCCTCTCGTTCGTCCGCTCCCTTCTCTCGTCACACCGATTCTCCATGCTCGCCAACATCAACCCTCCGCAGGAGCAACTCGCTCTGTCCCTGCCTCTCCCTCGACGTTCGATGGTCTTTGCCGGAATGCACGACAGAGATATCGCATTCAGAACCTAACGCAATGGTTGCACTATCTATACGTGTCAAACTATGCTGTTGAAAGTAGATATGTATATATGTGTATATATAGATGTATATATACGTATATATCGTTTGTGATCTCGGAATCCAAAGTCATATTTACTCGAACTATTTGCGACCGATCATCAAGTCGGACTGCAAGGATTTTTCAAGTCCTCTGCGACGCCGGCTCTTGTACAAAATCGGGGGGGGGGATTATTATTCAATTAATAAAATCATAGATTGTACTTCGTTCCATCGAATCTTGATGGGTTGATTGAACGAAGTATAATCAATTGAAAAATTATTTTCAAAAGGGATAAAATATATATATAATATTCGCTATCGAATAACATCGGTAATGTAGGACTCTCTCGAACTCGAACCAGGAGTTTCATGCAAAAGTCTTGAGAATATAGCAAAAAGAATGAGATCGCAATTTGCCAAAGTTTTGTATAAGATGAACATTTAAAAAAAAATTATTTATCATCCATATTCGTCAATGGAATTATGATTATTTGTATTTGAAAAGGATTCATACATGTTCCGTCGTGATTGTGCAATCGTTGTATCAACGTAAATATCGCACGTGTGTTCTATATCGTCGAGTGGGTAGATCTGGATATGCGGTACCTGTCTAATTTTGGAATGCAGACGAACGAAGCGAGATAGCTTATGAATAATGCTGAAGCTAATCCGACAGATCGCGTGTACCGGTAAAACGAGAACGGGTTGGATGTGATGTTCGCACTATTCATGCAGTTTTCCAGGGTCGTGTCGCGTATGGAGATTGGTCCGTACAATTTGTAGTTGATACATGGATAAACAAATCCGATATGACCGGTGAGGTGCATAGCGATGTGCGTACGCGGTATGTGACACGTCCGTCGCTGGGAAATCCGTTGGAACGTGAACAAGATCGTAGCAAGACGATTCGGAATCAGCGTTATCCGTCACCGGCAGAGACAATAGTTTATTACGATACTAGTGCGAAAACAGTTTTCCTGACGAGTGTGGGTTTGCAGCACGAGGCAAAGGCGAGTGTTGCAATCACACGAATCAGGAAAACGTTTTTCGCACGAGTATCGTATACACTTTTATGTCACAACGTGTGTAAATGTAAATGTGGATTTGCGCAGGCGAAGCGTGCGTAAAACCGCATTTATACCGATACCCTATTGAATTTGGGCGAAATCCATCAAGTCATTCACGTTTTATGGCGTTTTGAAATTTTTCCGAAAATGAATGTAAGTGCTTTAGCTTCCATAATTTTTAAGATATCTTCCTGGAATTTAGTACGAAGTTGCACCATCATCGAAAGAGATTTCGTATTGAATTTGGACAAAATCTCACAAGGAGTTCAGATTTTATGCGAATTAGAATTTTTCGAATTCACATGAATTGCCCCGTATATATTGATTTCGACTTCCATCACACTCACAAGGAGCCCTCAACGTCACAAGAGTAAACAAGGGTGCAAAGTAGAACCTTGCACATTGCTTCCTCATAAGTTTGCACCGTTTTAAAATTATTGAGATGTAAAGTAGAACCTTGCTCATGGCTTCCCTTTCATTACAACTTCTACGGTTTCCAATCCAATGTAGTATGTGTAATTGAATGAGATCAATAATTATGAAACGTTGCTCGTTGTACGTTTCATAATCACAGTTACAGCGGTTGAAACCGAACAACTTTGCGGAAACAGATGGTTGTAGAGAAATTGCGGCTAGCCAAGAAATGCCAAGCTCGTCTGGTCGTAACGTTCGTTCGAGAATTCATAGTGACGAATGTGAGCAAGTAAGTTGGTATGCCGAGTAATTTCAGTGCCTCTCGTGTTGGACCATCCGTGGTGTCCCGATGTCGAAAGCTAGGAATACAGATACGTGTGTAGATTTTCCTGGGAATCTGGAAATTACTGGAAACTTTATTATCGCAATACGTACGAAATATTTTCATCGCTCTTCGGACTGGTTGATCACGAATTTCGAACAAAAACATCGTCATCGGGTTTCCTACAACTGTTTTTATCTTCATTTGTTGTTGATCACGCACTCCGTGTATCAAACAAGTGAACTCAAGTAAATAGGTACTTCAGAGTGGTGACCAGGTTACACCAGTATTTCCATTTCCGCGTTGTTTACTCGTTCTACTAACACGTCTTTCATTATTTTCCGTCCAACATGTCGGCTTGTGTGTCTCAGCAGTAGTTCGTCTCATCCAGATGCACGGCGGATTGTAACTCGCGCGATTCAACGTGGTGTTCCCCATCATCCTCTTATTTCCGTATTCGTCTTTCTCGTTCCTAATTCACCAAACGTATTTCCACATCCTCCAACTTTCATGGGTTCCATCAAGCACCTCGAGCATTGCCGGAGTAACGATGGGTTGTGTACATAGACGCGAAATCCATTAACGAGGCATTGCTCGGCTATGCTGATCGGGGGACTCGAGCACGTACCGACGCACATACTTGATCAAACACACTCACACAATCGCGAGCGAACCAGCGTCTGGAACTCAATGGACGAGGGACTCGATGCTGTTCCTGAGCTTTCAATTCTGTAAATATCGCAAGTTGACTGCGAATTCAATGTGTGATATAACCCGTCGATCCTTTGACGGAATTTGTCGAAGCTTTTGGTATTATTTCAACTGATAAAACTTTTAATGATTTGAAATTGTGATGAAGCTTCGAGACTGAGCAGCTTGGAATAGGGATAGGATTACAAATTTCACGTTTCAAGGGGAGAACTGTCCCTTTTTTCAGGCATGTTCGGAAGTTTTTTTTTAGAAAACTTTTGGACTCATTGCAATGAAACTGAGTGACTACTTTTTTAAATAGTAATGGTAGATAATGGAGGAGTTTTTTCGTAAAAAATATTGAAGCATCAAAGTGGCACAAGGTGTTCTGTGCGACTGTTTTTTTTGGCAAAAGAACAAGTCGACACTCGCGTGATTGCTCCTTCTTCTTTGAATCTTAATAACTCTGACAATTTTGTAAATAACTACATCACGAAAACGCAAGAAATATAAAATAAATAAAAATGCCCGAAAGCAGGCACCTTTCTTCGTGAATATGGTTTTATCATGGGGGCAGTGGTTCGCAATAACTATTGCATTTGCACGTCAATGGTTTATCGACTCTGGAAACGTGAATTCATAAGCGCTACATTCGAGCCATCAGTGCACATCTTCAAAGGCGGAGATTCTCAAAGCGCTGATTGCATATAATTGTTTTATAAATTTAATTCGACTACGGAATTAATCAGTACCAGTATTCAATAGTAATACCCATTCATGTGCATTGAGATATTTAGTTGACTAGAAAAAATTTTCGTATAGCAAGGAGTTGAGTGAACTATCACCGGTGACAGTATTTATAGAAATGGAATTCCGTGCAATAAATTATTGGACGAGCAAAACACGTTTATCTGACGAAATGATTAAGAGTATCAGAAATTCATCTATTGCATGTCTTAAATTCTGACTGATTTAGAATTATAATGTGCAACACATCTTGAAAACGCACATAAACGACTGGAATAGGCAACTCCTGAAATCGTAAGGGATAAGATGGCACAATGAGTGCTAATGTAAATGTATTTGACGCAAATTTTGTGAATATCAATGTAAATAAAGTAAAACGTTCTCGGTATACGTGCGAAAGCTCGTGATGCAAATCACCTTACTCCCACTCTTGAAAATGATTCGTAACTATATATATGTATGTGTGTGTGTGTGTGTGTGTGTGTGTGTGTGTATATGGGTAATCTATGCACATCACGGGCGGGTGTTTGCATTATAAACTAGCGACTTTGCATTTCCAATCGACCGAGAGCGTCCAGCAGCCATTGGATTTTTCTCGTGACTGAAGCCTTTTCCCCCAGGCAACTCTTTTTCTCTGCTCTTACCCGTTTTCATATATATATATATATATATATATATATATATATATATATATACATATATGATTTTTTTTATTCGCCGTAGCAGTGGTACAATTTTTTTTCGCTCGCCATTTTACCACGCGCTCTTTTCCAACGACGGAACTCCAGCTGGAACGCAGTGCACAGAGGAAGTTACGACCGGGGCATCGTATACATGCTAAAGCCACCCACACCGTACCACGACGAAATTTACGCGGGAAGAATATTTCACGCGCTGTCACGCAGCTGTGAATATCTACATTTTCGTTTTTTTTTTTTTTTTTTTTTTCTTCATATATTTTATATATATATGAGTTTATGTGGGTCAGAGCAATCGCACACGTACACGACGTTATACCAGATTCACATGTATGAGTAATTCAACGGGCATTCGTTATTTTGCATTCTCGATGTCCGATCCAAGCGGTGCGGCATATTTGCAAAAGAAGAAAAATTTATGGAGACAACTTGGTTCATCGGTTTCAGAATGTTGGTCTTCGATCGATGTGAAACTTTCGTAATGTGTTTACATTTTCATTTTAATGACAATGATTTCAACTTATTTGTAAGCTCTAAATCTCGAAATTTTTTCCAGCTGTGGTACGGAATATAACGAATGGAACGAAAAATAACGAATACGAGAGGCGCGAATATGCTGAATGTAGAAAAGACGGTGCATAGCTACACCATAATTTTCAGAATAGTACGGAAAGTAGTGAGCAAAACAATTTCCTTTTTCGCGGTAGGTGAATTCATAGCTCTTGGGTTTGGTTGACGCATCGACCGGAAACCATCAGGGAAGAGCGTAGTATCAGAAGCGAGAAAGATAGTCATGACCGTGGTTAATTAGTTTCAACCGTGACTCGTCGTAGTTGAACTCACGTGAGCGAAACGCCTCCATTTCACTTTGGCGAGAATAATTACAATGATCAAAGGAACGGACGGCACTCGGGCACACACGCTGATGCTCGTTGCACTATCATCAAATTAGTATGAGACATTTGCAATGGCAATTGAAACGCGTGGAAACCCCTGAGCATCTATACGTATATTTGTATATTTCTTCCCCAGGTTCTGATTATTTTCAATATTTCTCGATTTCCAGATACTTATCGAAATATTCATGTTGAAAGTCATGCAGATATTCCATATATCTGATAAACAAGTTTTTTCCTTTTTCAAAACCACATTCAAACTCGTTTTTGTTGATGTTCACGAATAACGAGACTTTTAAAAGTTATAGCAATGAGAACTGATGATAGTGACGTCTTAAATGAACACGATTGGGGAAGTAATCACATTGCTCGGCAGTTAGTGACGAATCGGAAGATCTAAATCGTCATCAAATTCAGGTGACGCACAGGAACAACGTTGAAAAGTCGACTTTGACGTGACTGGTACCATTCGTTTATAGTATCATTCGTTTCATTCGTTTCGTTACACAACGAATCGTGACTCCATATGAAGCCCGGAAGTTGAGTGAATTGCCGCTGATTCTGTAATCAAGTCGATGGAATACCGAATTATGCTAAATTCAATAATTGACTATAACAACGAAGAGCGACGACACAAGTCTGAACGGAGAAAGACGATGCCTAGCTGCAACCACATAGCGTCGACGTATCGGTTTTCATCTGCTGAGTCGCGTTTGGCTGCGGCTAGGCAATGGCTGATGGGGACCAACGCATGGGAGTTACATAAATACCAAACGGAATAGTACGCACGGAGAATGTGTGCTTCGGGTGAATTACCGAACTACCGATCGATTCATTACCCACCATCGCCGACTGAATGTCGAACAGCGCGTATCCTCGTAGCTCACCCGATCGGTAACCCGACGTTTTCAATCTCGCACAGTGTGAAATGCCCGTCCGATATCAATGGGCGTTCGATGCCTCACTGAGAAATCCAACCGCTATCAATCCCCCCGACTGTTACCTTCATGTTTCCACTGCTGCTGAAGGCTCGATCCGATATTTATTTCCACGGAACCCATCCCATTGAGCTTTCTCACGTTTGTGATATTTATAAATGAATTCATCGAGCCTATACATATATATATTCATATATGAAATCGTGAGTTTCATATTCTTTTCGATGTGCAAACATCTTAGCTCTCAGTAGGAGCTATGGGAGCATCGGACTGTGAGGAACCGTGAGTCTCGTTGATGTGCATGCGTGCATTTGTGTATTGATGTTTGCACATTAACTCTCATGAGTATCGAGTCACTCGGGCCAATTTTTATGTTGAGCCAATGATTCATTCAGTTATTTCTGAAATGTGCCGAAACATGTCATTATGGGTTATGGGAATCTGATCTGGGTTGTAGCCCCTATTCCCGCTTTAAAAATCTAAAACTATGCATGTCGTGGTAGTAATAGTTGTACCGGCGAGCCTTTCGAAAAATGGCCGGAAAGCACAGCCAGAGCTGCCAACCGCATTTTTTTACCATCCTGCATGCAATCGAAAGTGCTGTCTTTGCAAACGACGGGCACATCATTGTTAAACGCTAGTGTGCAGCGTATTACATTTAATTATTGGCATTTTTATCACTCTCAATTATTTCATGTGACAAGTATGAACCTCGGGGACGAGGAATAGCGTGTCATTCTCAAGTACCCGACAGCCGCACAAATAATTAGGACCATGGTTATCATCATAACGTTCGCTCCTGAATCAACATCATCACCAATCACAATGTTCCACGAATAGCGCTATCCGCGATGTACGATGTGACGCGATAGCCGGCCGATTTCAAGTCGCGTTCATTCGTCCACGTTTCAATGGTCGGTTGTGTCAGATCAAACATCAGCGTGGTCTCAACCGCAGGTGAACGTACGTCGCGACCATGGACACCGAGGACTTCTGGTGTTGGAAAATTTTTCGTTACGAAAATCACGGGAGACTGCACGACAATCCGCAAAATACATTTAAACAGAGACTGTGCATTGGGAAGGTCGAGTCAGCGAGCGAAAGGGTTATACGGGGAGGGCGGGGGGGAAACGACATGACCGGATAATGCGAGAGAAAACCGGGTAAAAGTGAGGTAGCAGTACGAAAGCAGTGGTAACCAGGACGAGAGAGTGGAAGCACAATGATGCTTCCGGTCAGCAAGTACCACAATGGCCGAGCGCTTGGGTCCGCCTGGACGAATGGCGGTGGGAAACCCGGACCTCACAATCCATCCTCTTCTACTCCGGTCTCCGCTATTCCCCTATATACACATACACAGTTCCACGGCGAACGCGCCCTTCTCTCGCTATAATTTAACCCTGCTTTGCATATAAAAAGCAACAATGGTGTACCCACTCCACCGTCGCTATTTCAACCGGCATGGAGAACGAGACGAGGGGACGAGGAGTCCTCTCGTGGAACATGAGCGAAAATTTGATTTGTCGTCTCTGCTGGAAGCGCAGACCCGAAACCCGCGCGCTTCCCTTTTCTTCTTTCATCCTCCTTCCGCAACCCACGAGCTTTCCACGTTGCCCAATCCCACATTCCTACACAGTCTCTTTTGCATCCACTTCGTCGGGCTCTTTCCATCCGCCCCCATCTTTGTTTCATTGAAATTTCTCTGTCTGCACTTTTCGTTTTTTTTTTTTTCGTCCGGCTAACTCGCTAGATCGGAATCGGCATGTTTGCCGTAGTCGTTGTCGTCCATGACGATGAGTGTTCTACGGAGTTACGTATCCCCAGTTAATGACGAACGGCCGCTCGCAGTGGGACCTTCAACGACGACTCGCGACAATGCAATAACTTTTTCGCGCTTTTTCGTCAGTCGATTATTCGAATTCGGGATGTCAACGAATATTTCGAATATTGCACGTGCTCGTCAAGCAAAAATGTGGAACAACGATGATCGACGATGCACGATGTACAAGCGGCTGGAACTCTGGATATATCTGGAATGGACAATCGAATTGTGAATTCTGAAATATCAAAGAAACGTTTCGTCAATCCAGCTATTTGTGAGAACTTCCGATGTCATTCGGAATTCAGCACAGCTGCTGCGAACGTTAGATGGGTCGCAATAAAGTTCGACCTCGAGTCGGGAAAGTAGTGCTAAACGTAAATCCAAACGCGTTGGTGTAGGAATGCGAACTCGCGAAGATAAATTCCGCGAGAGTCTTCGAGAATTCTGACGTTCCGAGAATCCAAAGGATATATGTAACTCGAAGCGAAATACTGGCACATGTAGGTGTATATGTATGCCATGTACATATATATATATATATCTACACCTGTACAACGGTAAAAAAAAGTATAGAGAACGTCGGCAAGCATATATTTGCTCGGTTGCTTATACCGAATATACGTAGATCCGTGAGGCCACGAAGGAGTCAACTTAGCTTCGACGAATGTATAGGCGAGCCGCAAAGACGGGTCGGAGGGCCCTTCTACATTCAAATATTACATCTTCACAGCGGTGTCGTCAAATTGCGAGGCTGCATCCTTGGCTGGTAAGGTCGACGCCGCAGGCCCCCGGAGACCAGCACGGAAATTTAAATCGGTTTCTCTCTCTCTCTCTCTCTCTCTCTCTCTCTCTCTCTCTCTCTCTCTCTCTCTCGTCGGGGCACTCCTTCTTTGCTCGGTCGTAGCCGCAAATCTCGCAGATGGGTTCCGATATAAAATATTTTCTTATTCACCGCCAAGTACCCCCCGTTACCCGTACCCCAGACTCCTTTCCCCTTTTGCCGGCTGCTGCACCCGTTTAACTCGTTCGACGATTCGTTTCCATCTGTTTAAAGTGCGGCTTGACAGAACGTTAAATTTAAATGGCAAGATTACCGAAGTGTAATAAATCGCGTGATATGGCTGTGACGAATCTGCAGAATAGTACAATTCGGGACGATGTCTGTCGGATGGAAAAGAAAAAAAAATATATTACAACGTCAACGGTATTTCAGTCATTGAAGCCAAGCCTGGTGTCAACGGGAATTCTCCCATCTGGGTCAATGTTTTTATTACCGTCCCGTTATCGTTTTTATTCGATGGAACTTTCGTTACGAATGAAACATTCGGACCGTGTTGCACTGACAGCAACCCCCGTTTGAAAATCGACGAGAGTTTTTGCCCGTTTCACCTCGGTCGACGCACGATCACAGGTGCAGTCATGGTGTTTTCGATTCGTGACTAAATACCTCGTATAACCCTCGCCCCGAGCAAAAAAACGAAACTTCGCTGTATAATTTGGCTAGTATTTCAAAGAGTTTTTCTCGCACCCATGTAACCATATCCGCGTACCTCGTTCATGCCATTTCGTATTTTGACGATACGTGTTTCGATAGTCGGCAACGTGCCAGCCTCTGTAAGGGGTACGGAACACTGTCCACCTCTCTCTCTCTCTCTCTCTCTCTCTCTCTCTCTCTCTTTCACTCTCGCTGTATCTCTTTCCCTTCGTGACCTAGCTTTTGCCGATCATATTCCACGTATTTCCTGGTTTGCTCATCGTTGCACAGGATTATAAAAGGCACCGAACCACGCTAATGCTATCGATAAAATGGGAGGAAAAAAAAACGAGAAAAAAAAGAGGATGAGAAGGAAGCACCACTCGCGATCAGGAATATTCAATTTGCACTTCGATAAGCCGGTGGTACATTCTGCTGCCAAGAGCCTCGGCTTTCCGCCGGTAGCAGCACCGCGACAGAAAACACGAGGACGTATCGGAAAAGTTCGAATATTCCACGGGCAGCCTATATCCTGAAGTTAATTAAAAGACTCGTTGAAAATCTCGTACACTCACGCGTTTCCTCGCCGTAGCTTCGATGATTAATATCAAAATCCGAAAAAATTCCGAAACTTTCATTTCGTAGAAAATAGCCGATTTTTACCAGCTTTCTTCAAACGAAATAATGTTCTCTCACAGATTTCGGTAATCAGCGCAACGGATAAGTAAATCAATGAATTATCGTGAAATTCAAAGAGATTTGGTCAAATGATGTATGCAGACGTCTGAAGATATTCCGTGTTTGTCTGGCACGAACAAACTCGAGCTAATTGAATTATCGACGAATTATAGAGTTGTTTTCCTTTCCTTCGATCGTCGTTAGCGTCAATACATCACACGAAATTGACTCTCATTCCAATGGAAGAGATTTCTCGATTGTTCATTGCGTATCTTTGTTTTTTCCGGAGGCATATTATGCGAGAGAATTTATTGATAAAAAACAATATTCACATTCTTCACTAATAATAGATTTTGATGAATTGTTGACTTTGGATAATTATGTTACGATAACCGTCGAATTATACGGTAATCGGGACAAGAATTCAAATTTCGGGGTGTTCACGTGTGTCGGTGACGGTAGAGGGGTTGCTCGTTTGCTTACTCGTATCAAGAGATGAGCGAACTAACCGCGCACCAATCCTAATTTAACATAATCAGTAACCATAGCGGTTCCACATCGGGCGAGAAGCCAGTTAACGTCCTGCCCGGCCAAAGCAGATACTGTATGTGCAGGTCCGCGGGGTTGCTACGACGATAGTACCGAGAGGGGCGAGCGGACAGGTAATCATGAATTAGCATGATAATGGACCGCGTGGATCACGTTGCACCCAAGATAAGCAGCAATTTATGAGACGGGAATTGGAGGGTTCCGCACCCACCCCTTATGCCTTATTATATACTCATCTTACGACCTCTCACTATATTTCTCGGCACTGGACCAGACAGTAACAGGATTAATGACTCTTAATGAGCGAAAGAGACGATTTAATTTCGGATCAACCACCGAGCAAAATTTCTATTTCAATCGCCAATCGTCTTGAATGAAATCTTTTTGTACTCGTTTGGATCCGAGGGACATTGAATCGAGTCAGTTATGATTTCACAGAACCTAATTTAAACAAACCAACCGGAAGAAAAATAAATTAAGTTGCATACGATATACAGGGTAGTCCACGCAGCTTGAACACCTGTATAAATTGTAAGGTATGCATCGTATGGGAAAACATTGTGTATAACATTTAAACAGTTTTAAAATGCCTTGTATAATGCATAATTTGGATGAAAACGGACTTATTTAGGATAAAAGTAGAACCAAATCTCATGCAGATTTTTCATACACCACCCTCTTGGCTTTCTTCACGAAATCCGAATGGCAAGAAAGCTAATGTCGGATGAAACTCGGGACCGCGCATTATCTCGCGCCACAGGCTCGCTCGACTACTTCCGTTTCCTCATCTCATGTCTGGCTGTCAATAATCGTTTGGATAGAAAGGCGTCGATTCTTTATTTTACGAGTCACCGAGCCACTCTACTTGTCGTGCCTCGTCCGGATTCCAGTCTCTTCCTTTGAGTTACCATCGACTCAGTGTCCTACCTTAAAGTACCCTGCAGTTTATATGATACCCGCGCTTCGCCATTGCCATCTACTGCTTGCATACCTTGAGCGACTCTTCCAACAACGGTAGTAGCGTATAGATGGCTCCCGGTAGGATCTGTGAGCTCCCTCTCACTGCGTTATCGCTTTTGATAGATTAGCCCCGCGGCTTTCAGTTTCTCCTCTGCCTGGCAATGGTCTCTCCATAGCCATTATGAGGCACCTAAGCTCAGGGCTTCGGTATGAGGAATCGCAAGCTCGTCACGATTCTGGTAATGAGCGAAGTCATCGGATCCCCAGAGAAGCGGACGAGATGAAAACGGCACCGCACCAGGTGCATCAACGGAGCCAAAAGAGATTCCGAACGAGTCGAGGAGCTGAGAGGATCCGCCGTCACAGGAAACGGGTCGTTAGCATAATCAAACGGGAATCGAATAACGGATAGCCATTACGCGTGACGCGGTGGTGGATAAGATGAATGTAGAAATATCGAGAAAATTTTACCGCGCGCCCTTCGACTTCGCGGAGAGTGGAATGGCTGAGATCGGCAGAGCCGGTGTAGAAGTGAAGCCAGAAAGTCACTAGCTTTGGGATCTGGAGTGTTATCACAAAAGCCACCCACCCAGTTACGTCGCGTCTTATTTGGAATACCAGTTGATACAAAATTCTTAGCTTTATGTCTCCGACAGTGAATAATCACACAAGACATGACAGTAGCGACGAAACTGAGTGTCATTAGACAGAAGAAGCCTATCCCCTCAACCTTATTTTGCTGCAATGCCCCATAAATTGTGGACGATGGGTCTTCGGGATAACTGGAACAACTGGAATAGAGCATTTGGACTGCGGAAGTCCGGTTGGGCGTGGAATGATTTCCAATCATCGGCCCGGCCGGCTATGTAGGCCTGTAATCCTATCGGTGGAATAGGACCCCCTTAATAACAGGGCTATAAAACGCGGACGCGGCAATAATTGGCACATTGTAATCTCCGGACTGGCAGCCGCGACTCGGACCAGCACCGCTAAGCCCGCTAATCGTTCGTAATCAATCCCCTGATTGCTGCCACTCGCGTTTATATCGAGCACATCGATCACCATACCGTGTGCGTGTGTGTGTGTGTGTGTGTGTGTGCATATAACTGGTGAAGTGCGGGATAGTGCGGAGGGCGGAAGGTGAACGTCTGTTACTCGTCAAATGCAGTTAGGTACGCGATGTGCACAGTAGGTTACTCAAACCGCTAATGAACGAGGGTCGTTGTTGATGCCGTTGGCAGGATGCTGCACTTTCCTGAAATATGGAACGGTCTCATTGCAATACCGAGGTGCTGGCCACGATTGGGTGATGAAAAAAAAAAAAAAGATTTGAAAGTAATGATTTACTTCAACTGAAACTCTTACTAATTTATTTGACTTTTCACTCGAAAGAGCCAGGAGAATCATGTCGGTCTATAATTACAACATCGCCATTCGGCACTCGATTAAATTACCTCTACACTATGGCGTACAAACCCCGTCAGCAATATCCACAACAAATATATGCGTTATTTAACCGGCATAAGTGAGACGACTGAAAAGGTTACGACTGAAATTCTCATGAGTGAAAATTGTGTACCGGCGTAACGTAGACGACTGTGAACCCAACGAAGAAGTGGTGGTGTTGTAATTCACGAAAAGAAGAGCAACAGCGGCAGCAACGGCAGCACGAACGCGGTCGCCGCAAAAGAGTCATAAAAATAAATAGAGTTGTAGGTGGGAGGGTGTTTGAGAAAGAGAAACCGAGGAAGAAGGAAGAACCGAGAGGCCGTGGTTAGTTCGCGAAACATTTGGTACCGAGACTTTGTTTCGAGACCTTTGCCGCCGTTCCCGCCACACACACACACACACAGCACTACGTAATGGAGGATTCGCCAACGTTTTCACTGTGCTACCCGCTTGCCCACCGCCCGTTCCTCTAATTACCCCGATTTAGGGTAATGTTGTTTTTACTCGAGAGAGGGCATCTGTATCCATGCTTGACTATTTAATGTACCGGGGAAAACTCGACAGTGGGCTTCACTATGCCTTCCAACTATGCTACATCAGGAGCACACAATGTATACCACCGGGAGATGCTCTGCTGTCGGGGAGGAAGCATCTGTTGTTTTTAATTTGGCCACGAGATATAGTACGAGAAGTTTGGGAAACAAACGCACTCAGCATTCCCTAGAACCGACGGAAATTTTTCTCAATTTGGCCTTAACGCGAAAGTACTAATGTCACCATCAATCAAGTTCAGAATTACAATTATTATCAACTTAAAATATGTTTCCAAATTTTTTCGTTTGTCATAATAACTTTGTTTTCTTTCCTTTTCACGATATTACGGCAACAATGTGTTGGCTCATTAACGAAAGTGTTGTCAAGTTCAAAGGAATAAAATTGTGATTCAAAGAGCAGAACCCGTGACGTCGGAGCTATTAAAATTGGGATGAAAACGCGAAACTTTTCCGCATCAATGGGCAAATGGAACGCCGAACAATTGGGGGGGAAAAAAAACGGTGGAACCGACTCTCGTATCATCCGCAGTACAAATGCGACCGGCAAGAAGCACCGTTTAACCCTGCGAAAGGGTCCGACCCATTCATTAGACCTCTTCGCTCTTGACACAAGAGGTGCAGCAGCAGCACGCGGCCACCGGCGTCATTGCACCGCACCGCAATCCAACGGTATTCCCCCTCGGCACGTTGTGCCTGACGCTCTGTCCCGGCGCTATACTTTTTCACACTGTCAACCAGCGGTTTTGCCGCCAAAGCGAGCTCTCTTCGTTCCGCCGCTCTCTTCTGTTTCACTGTTTCGCCTCATAGCTGCAAACAATGCACCCAAACACGTAACCCGTTCGTACAGGCATCAGATGTGTGTATGGCGATGTATGCGACCCAACACCGGGTGCTTCTGCCGAGGGCCCTGAACATTTTTCCCGAGAGTTTGTTGATTTTTATTTTGCTATTCACTCAACCAGTCGTGGTAAAGTTTCTGGGGCGCACAATGAGCGAGATAACGACATCGAGGCCGATAGATAAATATAATGAAACGGAAGATAATGAAGCACATGATACATCGAAATGTCGACTAATGGTTGGCTTGAATGCCAAGGCCTAAGACATGCAATCGACTCATATTTAAAAATGACGAGACTTTCAGGCGAAAGACGACCAGCAGTTGTAGACTTTTATTGAAAATGCACCATATCATTCGAAGCATATGAACCAGAATCATAGACCTCATTGTTTGTTTAAATACTTTAAAATCGGGGCAAAAAAAATTACTAGCCGAGCATTCTGTCTGGTGCAATCCGAAACCTCGTACAACTTGGACTAACGCACGCGGAAGCACGTAGTCCTTTTTCTTGTGCTGAATAAAAATTCGAAATACCTCAGAGTTTGGAACTTGAGTTTAATAGGCATGAATGGTAGATGCTCGGTAAAATTTTATCAACAGCCAAAATGTCTATTGTTAGTTGTGTTACCACCCTAATTATTCAATGCAGTTCACGAACGGTCTTTTGGCAATGTAGCATCACTCTCGAGTTTCATGGAAAACCGCTGAGCCGGTGGAAAGTCGTGACTATAATTTTCCATTATTACATAAGCCGGCTCTGTGATGCGGCATTACCAGGTAATTCCGGTTTTTCGGGTGAAACGTTTCATATTAATCTTCGCTATTAACGAACAAATAAAAAAGTTTAACCAAATTAAGTTTAATCGAAATTCAGCGTTATTCGAAATGGAAAGTCCTGAAAAACAACTAGTTAAATAAAATTGTTTTCCCCGATTTCTACAAACGTTGCAAGTTTTTTTTGGTGAAGTTAAGTAATTCATTTATCAAAGCGAATGAACATACCGAATATGCACTCATCGTGATTTGCAAAACCTGCCGACTGTTTTACCAGCGTTTTATCCACGCCAATCATAATAAAGCAATGGGGAAAGGAAATATGAAGCTCTGCCGGCACGAAGGTACGCGAAGTATCAAGCGAAGTCAACGATGGAGATACGAGAAAAACGAGTGAGACCATTGGGACCCTCATACCCGGATCGTTGTACGTGTGAAAAAGTTGGTTGGTTTAACGATTCACCCCCTTCCAGCCTCACGGTGTCATAAAGCGATGAATCCACGAGATAATCTCGATCGCCCGTTCCCTCTACACTTCAGCGGTATAATAATATATTTAGCCGGGGAAATCACAAATTTACATCAATTTAGGATTAACGATGTCAGTTCCTGTTGCGTGTAAAGTCATAAGCAAGAGTACCCATCATTCAATGTATCTATTCCGAAATGATTCGCAAATAACAATGTGACACTTTCGTTTCATGATTGAACATTAGAAAAATCAGATTTCAGAAAATTTTCCAACTTTCACATCCAAAAAAATCATTTCTCTATCCAAGTAAAATGAATTTCAATTGGGAAAAGCGTTAATTTATAACGTTCATACTAAAACTATACAACTGTACAAATTATGCATAGAGAATTATTCGGTCGAAAAAATTCGTTCCTAAACTGATGTTTCACGTTTACAGATGTTTGTAATTGATAGAAGGGGGCTGTTGATCATTTATTCGGTTTCAAAGTAAATTTTGAAGACGTCATTGGTACACAATTTGATGTAACGCAGCCTAGTCACCGAGGAAAACATTTCTAATGCGTCTGACCCGTTGCTCTTTTCGTATCTCTATCAGTCGCGTTGTCGTTGGTCCGGGGCTACACCAGCCCCTCTCTTTCTCGAGCCTAGACGGAGCCTCCTCTTTTTGCCCAGTCCGCACACACTGGGATCAATAATGCACCAACCACCCGCTTCTCTCGCTCCGACTCTGGCGGTTCTCCTTCTCTTTCCTCTTCAAAACCGTAGCCGCGTACGCGAGCAGCCAGAGGGAGAGGACGGCGATCCCCCACTCCGTTCGGGCCCTGGCCGCCCTTCCGCAGCCAGCCCCGCGGCAACCCTCGACTAGGCTCAGGCTGCCCGTACTCTCGCCTGCATTCGCGGAACACCAGCGGCACAGTCGGTATGGCAGAACTTTCCGGCTTCTCGTTCAGCCATATCCTCGTGTATCCCACCCCAATCCAAAACTGGGTTCCATCTGTCTCTCTCTCTCTCTCTCTCTCTCTCTCTCTCTCTCTCTCTCTCTCTCTCTCTCTCTCTCTCTCTCTCTCTCTCTCTCTCTCTCTCTCTCTCTCTCTCTCTCTCTCTCTCTCTCTCTCGCTCTCTCTCTCCCTCTCTTTCGTATCGTAATGTGCCACAATATCATAATTTTTTTATTTTCTACGCTTTTTGTATCGTATCATCCCAGAGACTAAGCTATGGGTATAATGACGTACACGCTAAATTCCCGTACGGCGATTTGACCCCCCCCCCCTGATCATCGACTCCCGTTGTATCCATTTGATCCACAGCTTTTACGGATGATCTCGCAGCTCTTCCGCCCAATACTTTCACATCCGAAATATCGTCTTAACTGGGCAAAACCACCCTTCTTATTAATCCCACTGCTTCTTCTGTTCTACGGAACTTCCGCTCCATTTAATCGCTATCTGGGCTTCCATATCGAAAATCATTCGGGTGTTGCTAATGAATATTGCGAGCATCTCAAACTTCATCTTCCGGCTCTTACATTTCTGCCCCGAACTCTATTTTCCGCTCTTGATTCACCGCGATCATCATTCGTTTTAGCACGTAATTGCCATTCTACGCATCTACTTGCTCGGCTGCTATGTCAATTGATTTATCGTCGAATAATCAATCGGAATTAAAAATTGTCCGCGGACATCAAACGACTGCAGTAGTCACTTTCATTTTTTAATTATTTGCGATAACTCCAGAGCACTAATACTCCTAGTCTATTGTGCAAGAAAGTACGACTTTGGATCGTTTATGTTTTCATTTCCTTTGTTTCTTCTTCGGTTTCTTTAATTATAACTCGTCATCTAGGTCTCCGGTTTCTTTCTAGTCTTATTTCTTTCATTTCGTTTCCTCGCATTTTCCTCTTTATTCTGTCTACTTATGTCCTATTTTCATTTCTATTATTGATTTTGAAGACCACCACCACGGCATGTTCCGCTGTCGAGATTGTTATTTGTAGATCAGAGAGTTCATTATTATTATTATTATTATTATTATTATTTTTTTTTTTTTTTTCGTTTTGACAGTACTCTGACTTGATGCGGAGCGGCTTCAGCAAGGCAGAAGAAGGTACCTTTATAGAACCGCAACGCCTTAGAAGAATAATGGGCGGATTTTCCCGGAACTTTAGTACGGCTTCGTACCGGCCAAAAGGTTGGGTCAAGAATATTCCGAGACTCTGTTCGACAGCGATACGAGAGAGTAACCGCCCTGCCACAATTTTTACACATGAAACGCAGCGAAGATGGAGGTGACCGGGAAAGTGGTCGTTCTTTCTTTGGAGAATTATTTTTTTTTATCTCTACCGAGGCAATTCAGCTCATTGCGGTATTACGTCGATACTAAATTTTATCGACAAGCCGAAACTTCATTGCGCTTCACAACATACTCCACCCACCGGTTTTGAGCATGATTATACAATATTCTGCAAGTCCATACTAATTTTTGGTATTACGAACAAACGTGTTTGCCAATAAAATTGAATTAACAGAGAACACTTTGTGCCCCTCTGCTACGCACATTTTTTACCCATTCAATTTTTTCCTTCTTTCCAATCTTCATCGTTAGGTCTGGAGGAGACACACGGATGCTATAATATCTTCGGCGCTGCCTCGTTGTGGACTCTGCGTTAGGGTGGAAATTATAGTCCAATATTTGCGCTTTATCATTTTTCTCGAGTTCGGAGAAGAAACGTCGTGTTACTGGGTGATGGCGGGGCCGACCGCCGCTGGGCCCAAGGTCGCTGAGCTGAAGAGATGGTGGAAATGGGAGAGCGAATGCAAGTCTATAGAGACCCGGGAACCGGGTGTGGAGAAGAAAGAATCCGACCGGAGAATCTGAGAGTGTAAACTCTCGTAACGATGATGAGCCAAAACGTTTTCATTCAAATCAGATGATAATGTATGTCATTATTCTCGAGTTGAAACGAATTTCATACAAAAACTTTATGTGCATCGCTATCTGTTTTTTCGTTGATTCTCTCTTTCGTAACAGGCGATGACGACTATTACAAAAAAAGATACAATCTACGGTGACGGGATAAAAATTCTTGGAAAATTTGGAGATTGTGAAGATTGTTCAATCATAAACCATTCAGCGCCCAACGGCCAAATTTCAGTGATGCGTAGACATCATATCAACGATTTTCTATTTCAAAGACTGTCGATGTCGAATTATGTTCCATATAATTCAGTAAAAATGTTTACTTGTGTCAACAATAACTCGTGAAAATTCTCTAAAAAACACCTTCATCACGAATACAAATATAAACGCGGGAGATAAACCACAAATTGCCATCAGCCCAAATGCTGGCTGAACTTGCAAAGGGGGAGAAAGCTGGTAGCCAGTCGGCGGGCACCCCGTAGCCACCCTCACGCTAAAGTTTTATCAATATGAGGGTCTCTCGAAGTGGCAGCAACGACGGCAGGTAAGGGAGGACTTGATATCGATTAAACGGAAAACTTTGAGTATCGAGGTAGAATATTGGTGCACGTATAAAATATACTATTGACTCAAGTTGAGACACCGATAATTTCAGTGAAAAAATAAGAGGCCGCAAATAGTAGTGGAGTCGACATGTGAAAAATAAACAAAAACGTAGCACTCTCATCCGCTACTCTGTTTTCGATCGATTTTTATTTACTGTATCCATTACGATTTTCCTCGCGTTATGAACGTTGCAATCCAGTTTCATATTCCACATACGCGCACATTACGTACAACCAAGATATCTGGAAATGGGGACCGAGCCGTCGTCGCTACCGCCGCCGACACAATCATCCAACCAGACGAATGGTATTTCGCGGTGAGCTGGGCTGCTGAAGCTCTTGGGATTAGGCGAAGTTGGACGGGGAGCCACTCGGCATTCAACACAATATCCCAATGCAATTACCCATTCGATTCGACGTTTCAACGTCGAGCGTTAATTACACTATGAACTTGGGGGCTCGGAAATATGCGCCTCGGAGAAATTCAGAAACTTACCGATATTGCTGTCTGGTACCAGATATACGTCGATGTATACCAAAGATGCATTCAAACAAGACAGAAATTCAGTCTGCATAGCACTCACCTGAAACAAAAAATTGAAAAAAAATAAAATTAATATTGTAAGTTGTTGTGAGTTTATTCGCGGACTTCAAACGATAAATTGTGCTTTCGAGTTATGATTACGGTGAACGAAAAATACGCCCCACCCTCGATCGAGCTTATTGACTTGGCGCTTGTGTTGAAAAAATCCTCACGGTACATCTTTGAAGCCCGGAACCGGTAATCCCTTTTCAGATTCCAAGCTCCAATTAAACGTGCGAAGCGAATCACCGATGAGTCGCCCCCATCATTGTTGCACAACAACGGGGCCCAAAATCGCGTCGATAAATCACGAATTCACGAAAGAGGATTAAAATCCGTCCGAGCGAACGTTAACAATGAGAATGCTGCTCAAAACTCCACCACACCCGATAGCCTCGATCCACGCGGTGTGTACTCAACGTAAAACCGGAATCATGCTGATTCTCTGATTATGCCAGATTTAAAAGCTTCAGCTTTTTGCGATTCTCAGTGATAATTAAAATATTTCAAACGCGATGGTCGAGAGATATTTCGACTATTAAAAAATACCAGAGACTGTTTATTGTCTCGAGATTTTGGTGATGAAAGAGCTAAATGATTCGACATTTTTTGTCGACGCACGAGCAGACTCATATGTCGATGAAAAAATGTCGGTAAATTTTTTTCGCTCGAATTATGACCATAGATTGAACGTGTGTAAAAAATATTGGATTTCACTTTGAAGGCACCGTAATTTTCGTCTATACAAACACGGCAGAGGTTTGAAAATATAAAAGCTCTTCCACCGATGTTCCTTAAGCTGGATAACAATTTTTAAAAAAATAATAATAAAAAAAATAATTTAAAAAAAAAATGTATCATTTTTTTTCACGTTGATGAAAGAGCGAACCATGGATTTATTGCTCGGTGCTTATCGCGACGTCGAGCGGCAATCGAAGAGGCTTTACGTTCATCTACGTAGGTGAATGAGGGGAATGAACGAGCGAACGGTCCGAAAACATCGGGCACTTGATTGACTGGCCGGCCGCGTGCAACAACTAACGAGCCATCGCGCTTTTGACAGGCTTGAAAATAGAACAATGGGCCATCATCGGTTTTTCGCCATACGCACGAGGTTCCATCGGCGGCAGCCGATGCTCACGCAAAAATGAAGCGGCTTCGTTCGCACGTTACGCTCGTCGAACCCACGTGCTGTACAAATCCTCTCGTGCGAGCACCGCCCTAGCACCCTCTGTCGTCGGTTGCTTGCTTGTTTTCACATTGGGCTAACCGGATTTTCAGAGTGGTTCGAGTTTTGGGTGATCGGTTGATCGCTTGCTCGTTTCATCGTCGTGTCGGCCAGTAGTGGCAAACCAACGAACGTAACAAATTTTCGAACGGTGTGTTGAGCCACGAAGTGAAAGAAACTCCGGCAGCCATTGTTGCATCTGTGCACGACCCATTGCTGTTGGACCCGATCGGAGGATGGATAGCGTCATTGGCTGGACGGTCGCAATCGATGACACGTTTCTTACGATTGTCAATAACTTCTCATCGCTCACAAATTTTCCGGAAAATTTCACCATGACAATGGATCTAGCTAATAAATAACACGATGGGATAATTCTATTCGTCCAGAGAGTTGCACAGCAACGAAGAACGTTCGAAGTGTTCGATTCGCCGAGTTGTTCGAAACTTCATTCAATCTATTTCGCATAATGAAAAGTGAGCTTCTCACAACTTTATCCGACAATGCCTGTCACTGTCCACTTTCCAGAGAAGAGGGATTGACGCTCGTCACGTGTTTACTGTACGAAAAAAAATTTAAAGAGAGAATTCATTGTTTATCGTACACCGTGGCGAATATATTTCGCATCGAACACTCCTGTCAGCATCTTGTTCACCGAGCGTGCAATATGAACTTGTCAGAGTATACATTTACCTTCGCTTGTGTGTTTACATACAAAGAGGAGAAAATATTTCGTTTGGTGTTTGTGCCAGTGCTGAGAATGTATTCATCGAGCGTGGAAGTTATGAGGCTGCTCATCACCGGGTGATAACTCTTATTGCAGCAATAAAGTCGCGCTGCCTCTGAACTCTCCCCCCGTGAGAAGATCTTCACTCGCGTCTACGTTTCTTCAACCTTCTGAAACTCGTTACCGACGTCCGCACGGGGAATTAAATCTTGTCTGGAATTTACGCCCCGTCGTTAAAGCGGTCAATGATTTTATAGAGTAAGTTATTGCAGTTGCAATAGAAAAAAAAACAAACAATCACTGATGCAAAATCGAATGAACCATAAGAGTGTCTCGTAGACGTCGTGCGGTGTTGAGCAATTTTTGGTCGTGGTGAAAGAGCAAAATTCAATAATTGTGTTTGTTTTTTTTTTTTAATTTGACGGATGGTTATCCGACGAATTTCCGACAGACCGGAATGAGAAGCCGGTTTACACGGAAAGAAAGGGAATAACGCGGAGTTGAAAGAGGTCGAAATTCCTGGATCTTTGCTAATTAATTCAGTGGGACACTCTATCGTCTAATTAGCGAGAGGATAGCGCGGTGCGCGCGCGCGCGCTATCGTCGACAAGAAAGGACGGGTATTCGTTGCCGGTATAATATCGGACTGGTCTGTGTCATTGCCGTCGTCCGTCGTCCCTTGCGTCGAGTGGATGAACGCCGTGGCCTGGATTCGTCGCGGAGCCATGCCTCCAGAATCTCGAGACTTGATTAATTCGACGGAACATTCCTCCTCGGAGGGTGCTACGAGCGCTAGCGCGCGAGTTCCGCGATAATTAATTTTGGCTAACACGCGGCTCGGTATGGTTCACTAGGCTTGCTCGGCTTGACTCGTTAGGAGCACGGGCGCGTCATCGGAACTGCTGCACCTTCGACTTCGGAAAAAAAAAAACCAAGACCGGTGGCGCAAAGTCTGATTGTAAGTGATCTGCTATTACGTATTCACCACGTCTTAAACTTTCCACTGGGGAATCGACGAAATCAAGAGTCTCGGCGACCATTCAGAAGGATTCCACAATTCCAACTGCCACTCGTGCGAACAACAAATTCGGTCGTAAATTGCTGTTCATATTCAATCATCAATTGTAAATTGTCAATCGTTTGGCTATCGCTAGTTTGAAGAATTGATTGTTCCGGGAATTCGGTATTTGTTCAAATTTCATGCATTGCTGTACTAAGACGACACGTATACGATCCAGTATTCAACCGTATATCTATTCTGGATTAATGGAATCATTGGTGAGACATAAGTTCCAGGAAACTGAGAAGGACGTACCTGCCACGGGCAAGTGGCTACCCAATACGAAGGCATGAGAAGGTCTTTGGAGCTCGGCGAAGCGCGGGAAGCGATTCTGGCGACTATTGCGACAACGAGAACCATGGGGAACGAGACAGGCAACATTAGCTCGCGATGAATCTTGAAGCCCTGAACGGTAGAATGTGTGCGGTAGCTACGGGATTTCGGGTAATCTGACCACATAGAGATTTCACTCGGTTGGAAGGGAGAAGAGGAGAGGATCGGTAGATAGGCGAGTTTCGTTGGTCATGTTGGCTGTCGCAATTAAGCTGCATCAGCCACCGAGCTATCTGGTCTCGTCTGCTGGTTGTAGTCTGCTGTCTCGGTAACAATGTTCCGTCAGATCCCCGTAGAGTAACGAGAGTAGAGGAAAATCGGGTATACAACGCGGAGTAAGCCGAGTTGGGGGTTAGGGGAGGGGGGGAGGTGGAAGCTACTAAGCTATAGAACAGCCAAGTGAAGAGAAGGAAGAGAACTAGGAAGCAAGACGGCACAACACACCGATGAGAAAGCAGCTGAGAGGACGAACCAGAAGCAGTCGAGCCCCCGGAGACTCGGTCTGCCCTCTGATTACTGCATTCAACACAATCTTCCCCATTGTCTTTTCTCTCTCCGCGAGTAACCATCGTCCAAAGGACATATTAATATAACGTTCGCGCAGGCCATGCTGGCCAGTGGCGACACCATCCACTCGAGTACAGTCAAGATTTGTCCAGCAACGTTGTTTGTACTGTTTGGCTTCCGATAGCCGACGCGACACTATTTGTGAACGTTATGTACTCTTGTATGCTTGAAGAATAATCTCAAGTGCTTGGTTAATCTCCATTTGGTTATCTCCAAGTGAGTGTATGTTTCCTCTGTTTGTCGTTATCGTTTCACTGCACATTCTCATGACTCGACGTATTTTTGTGACATTGCTTTCACCTAACAGGTGTGTAGAATATAATAAATTTGAAGGGTTCGATGCCATGTAGTATCTCTACCCTGTGCAGTCCATATTAAGCGTAAAGGTCCAAGATGTGAAAATATTTTTTGCAAGTGATTAAGGAAATGCTGAGGAACGAAAAAAGTTCATACGTAACAATCTACCACGTTGTTTCAGAGATTATTCCGGTAATTCGCGTGTAAGTGACTTACTATCGGGGTGGAGCTATTCCGTGCAGAAAGGTATCGAGAAAAGAACAAGCCCCCGACAAGGGTGACTTATCACCGCCCAACCCGTCTTTATTACCGTCACTCTGATTTCGCGCCACGGCGAGTAAAAGTCTGGTCGAACAGTGTGAGCGAATTATACGGCTAGAAGGTGATGTTCCATAACGAGAATCAAGAGCGAGAGAGTCGGGACTAGCTTTCAATGCGTCAGCTTTGGGGATTCATTCGATCGTGAGTGCATCGATGGTGATTTATCGCTCGTGCGGCCTTATCCCGTTCGCGTCGAACCGGTTTCTGTACGGTGTGCGCGAGAACTCGGGACTTTAGGATCGATCGGTTCCTGTATTTTACGGCTCCGAGGTGATTTATGACTTGTCGCGGAGCGCTTCATGCCAGGTTCGACCGGTAGGACCCTCACGAGCTACTGCCATGGAATAATCACAACACTGGTCTCCAGTTTTTATCGTCCAACTGGAACTCTGTGCGGAGTCCGTAAAAAGGTGACATGGCAATTTAGATATCAAGCTATGACCCACTCCGTGTAACATGTAATTTTGTAGTACAATCAAAACACTACATGACATTTAATATTTCGTCGATGAATTGGCAGAGAAATTGATGAATAATTCGTCACCCGAAATAGCGAAAAGCAACGATGAATAATATAAGACGAAAAAATCGTAATCTGTGAGACAAACTATTGGTAATTGAGCATAACCGCAATTTCATAGTAATAAGCGAAGTTGATGAATATATCGGAAAATTGGGAAAAGCTGTGCCCTGCTGTCGTCTGTGTGGCTCAGTGTCGTTGCTCATTACTGGCGAGCGCTGTTGGATAGTGGACGAGCTTTTCCGTGGAGCCAACTTACAGAACAAGCGTGACTTAAAAGGGCAGCCAATTTGCAATGTCACTGTCCAGCATTCCAGGACAGTTATTGTATTACAGTCACGGCTTTGTATTCGTTGCACACGTCTAACCGACTGTCCATAGCACTAACGCACTTTAGCTCGGTGAAATATTCACTTTTCTTGTTTGCATAAAAATGCAAGCATAGCACAATTCACCGCACCCCCGTTTCGAAATATATAGCTCATTAGTATTGGAAATTTTTTAAATCCACGAGAGAAAATCAACATGTTCAGTGCGCTCGATTTTATGGATCTATATATCTGTTATTCACCCGCCCGACCGGCCGTCCCCGTTTTGTCGATCCGATAGTCCAGTTATATGGCACAGCCTCGAAATCGCCGCTAAAGCGTTTCCATGTGCAACCAGAGTGATCACCTACGCTAAAGCTCCGATAACGAATGAACTCGGATATGTTTTTTTTTTATTTTTTTTTTTTTATCGCCCGTTCCCCCTCTTCGCCCCATCGCTATCGAACTGATCGCTCTGCGATTTCCACTTTTTCGCTAACATATTTTTCCCCCTGTAGACGGGTTTTGTAACCACTACAGAATCATCGTTATAACGCGTACAAAAATATCGTCGGAAGCGTTAAATAAATTTACATGACGCTCCCGTGTTCGAAAGCACAACGTTGAAAAGAAAAAAAAACAAGGGAATACAATGATTGACAGGAATGTTGAAAAACCGTCGGTACAATTTGGCTCGCATGATAAATAAAAAAAAAGTACATGGTAAAAAATGTGCACAGATTATACTTACAATCGGAGTGAAAAAAAGTCATTCAAAAAATTCGTTCAAAATTATGACATATCCGAACTAGCAATGGTTTTTAGATGCGTAGTAAAATTGTGGCAGACACCGGAGATGTCATATTCGGAGATGAATGATACGTTGCATATGATTTTCAGATGTGATACATTCGCAAGATGCTTGGATGGGACAAAAGTTATGCACGCTTGATATATTCGTGAAATATACATTTTTCGATGCCACCTCGAGGTTGGAGAGCAGCCTAGACAACCTCGAAAGCTGGGTGAGAGCACGAGGCTCGAAAGATATTTTAATTATCTTTTCAACGGACTACCCTCCATTCCTCCTTCTTCAACCTACGTTCTCTCATTTTCCAGTTTTTCCATGCTCCGACTCAACCAGCTTTTCACACCTTCTCTCCATTTTCAAGACCTTTACCCGCACCTACCGGGCTATATGTATACGCGAAGACGCTTCATTGTTATACGCCAACGTGGATTTACGGTCGGCCATATCTTAGGAAAATGAAACGATATTCTTTGTCGGGGCTAACGCGTACGCCATTCGCCCGTAAGAAACGAAGGTGGAACGGGAACGAGTGGAGAGCAACGAGCGACGACGACGACGACGACGACGACGACGAGGACGAGGACGTGGACGTGGGGGTGCAATATCGCCCTGCCACGGCGTCTTTCCTTTCCTTCGTTCTCTTCGCCTATCCCAGCGTTTTTCGGAATCCACGCCACGTTCGCTACTTCTTTACCTCACGATACAGGCATTGTCAACATCACCGTCGTTCCCATCTTGCCATGAATAGCATATGAAGCACCATGGGTAACCGGAGACAATGACCAGTCATTGGTCGTTCTCTCAAACTTCCAGTCATGGTGCCTTTGGTACTGGGTTCGTTCCGCACCCTCTCACGTTGCTCCCACCCCGTACTCGAGGTATCCACGCAGTTTATGTACATAATCAAGCCTCGAAAAGTTTTCGTTATCTTTGCACTCTCTTGTGCTCGCTTGTTATCCACCCCTTCCGCCCTCCGAATCCTGGAGCATATTTTATAATGGAACAAAAGCATCCATAAAGAAAATTCGTCAATGCGTAGTTAGAAGTATGGTGAATGATATTTTCCAAATCAGTGAATAAGATTTTCGTTTCCATTTTTAAAAAGTTGAAATATTTAAAAACAAAGCAGAATATTTGTGGACAAAATGTGGCAATCAAGCGACTTTTTCATCGAGAATTTTTTCACTTAACAACCTGCACGCGATTCAGATTAATTTATTGATCGATTGTCGGGAGAATTTTTTTTTCTTTTACATTCCACGGTTGCAAAGTGCGTGATTTGGTATCCGGCGATGCAATACGTTGGAATAATTCTATTCGCCGCGTTGGCACTCAGAAAAGATAGAACTTCCACCGGAAAGCAATTACGCATCTGAAATTCCGTCGAATTTCTGAGAAGTTGAATGTTGCTGGACGATGACGAAACCGCAATTAAACGCGACACAGAATCGCCGGACACCGAAGTTTACGAGACCGGAGTTCGGTGTTTCCCCATTCTCTCGCGGTATTCTCGTTTCAATAGTCACACCGAGAGATGGCACTTTCGTTCGAAGCACACGAATAATGGAAGGACCGGGGGATTAACGCACGGGATAATTCGCACAATATTACGGAAATCGGGTTCGAGGCGCGAGGCGGGTGGACGTTCCCGATGAAACGCAATTATCACGGACGTATAAACCGCAATATTTTTATGCGGCATTGAAAACCGGGCTTTTGTATGGACGATGGAAAATGTAATGGAACGTGGGGGGGGGGGGGAGGGACGAGTGTGGAACGAGTCAGCTCGCGAAGCACACATTAGTCTGGAATACCCACGACCGCAATAATCATTATTTATAGTCCCATTATATTTGTTCGCGGTACGAGTTGGAATATAGATAAGCGACGAACAGAAAGACAGGAAAGGACATCGAGAAAGCGTGAATGCAGCAGCAGATTCGCACGAAGCAGTACTGCTCGCGACTTGTCGCACTATTCGAATTGATTCCCGCAATAATTCATAGCTTTCCGTGAAACTCACACGCCTTTGTTCCCATTTCCTATTTTCCACTACGTTCAAATTTATGCATCACGATGAATGCTGAACAAAATATCTGCATATTATTTGTCACAAGTGTACCACAACATTTGAACCACGCAAGCCCACGAAAAAATTAAATACACGCCAACTTTCGAAAATATGTGACACGAATGTAATTGAAAGAATAAATATTTGTCATCTATATATTGAAACGTTAATTACAACATAATGATGTTGTGAGACTGAATGTGAAATAGTACAATCTCCAGCGTCATATTTGTTTGCAGTGCAAATAGAAAACAACGAAGTAAATAAATAAATAAAATGTATATGCATATTGGCGTGTGATAACGGAGACGAAAGAAAAGTTCAGTGTCCTTCAGCCTGTGGAAAACTATGGGCGTTAACTTTTTTACTCTCGCTTCAGGTGCGTCGTGCCCGACGCTTGCATCGTCGTCATACGGATAATCTATGAATAACCGTCGTGCTCGTGCATTAATTAAACGCGTGGGTGATAATAAATATTCCTCTCGCCACTGTAGCCCCCCCTGCGTTCCCAGCAAATTGCACACTCGCCCCCACGTTTACTCGGATCTCGTGCAATATCTGGGTCTTCTCATTCCTTCATCGCAAATACACGTTCGTGCTATGTGGACGGGGAAACCGTGAACAGCCGTGAGATTAAATTTTTTTTTTTTTTTTCGACGCAAATACTTCGAACGTTTGGGAGGTATTCGTTAATGTCTGTAGTTACATCGTTTTATTTAATTTGAGAAACCGTTCTTATTTTCTCCGTCAGAACTTTAACGTACATTTTTCAACTTAATAGCTTTTTCCATTGCCATTCAGATGTCTGTCGAGACCCGCCATGTCATGCAAAGGACATTACTAAAAATGTTTTTTGTAAAAATTGTTAATTATTTCGCAACAATGGAGAACGAAATCCAATTCGGTCTGTGAGAAAGACTGACTCAGATATTTTCGACAAATTTTTTATATTTCCGAGCAACCGAGAATTTCCCGACATTCATATTCACTAGTTTCCACAAATAACATTCTTGTAGGTAATTCAAAAACAATATTTTCAGTTCGATCGAACTATTTTTGCAGAAACAATATGTAGAATTATTGTAAACCGATTGTAGGACCAAAAAATAAAAACAATAACGAATTAACCGTTGCATAATTTACACTGGATGTTATATTTCGTCGATGGAAAATCGTTTTTTGAGCTATGCGAAAAAGAAAAAACGTTGTTAAACTATACTCCAGGGGGATGCATGGGGGCCTCGATGAGCAGACTTTCGGAAAAACCAATCATGCAGAGTGCAGGAATTGCGGGTGTACACGTAGATATTCTCGGCAAGTGCACAAAAAGGAGAGAGAGAGAGGAAGAGGGAGCGAGAGAGAGAGGGAGAGGCAGGGGACTATATATATATGCAGGCTACCACACTTCTATAGTGCAGCCTGCGATCACCACATCGTATCTACATGTAAATATCGTAACGCGTGTTACAGTAATGGTACCGGCGTGTACCATAAATCGAAATGGTGTTTCGAAAGAAGAGTGGTTCACGATATGTCCCCGATCGTTATGTATATATTATATATATATATATATATATATATATATATATATATATATATATATATATATATATATCATTCGTGTGCACTAGCTTTCCTCTCGATCCATAACCAATGACGGAACGTGTTATCTCATCGTTTGTTTGATACGCGTACACTTCATACGAGTTATCACATGAACTCCAATACGCACTCCTGAAAGCTGTTTCAAACTAATCCATAAAAGTGCCATCGATGCTCGATTGTTTCGTTAATACGTTTTCAAATCGACAATCCCTCCTGCTTGCCTCGTTTTTTCAAAATTACTAAATGCTCTTTGAAAATGACTTTTTCAAAGACATCGATGTATAAAGTATGACTTCCTCGTCCTCTGGTCGGCCACACACGAATAATAGTAAAATGTTTTATACCATCGAGAGTTTAATACGTAATAAGAAAAATGCTATTCCTATCAAATATTATAAATGAGATTGAGATTCAGTGATATTACCACGAAAGTCATATGAGTCATGAACAACATTGCTTTTCAGCTCATAAGAAACGTTCAACTTGAATTTTTTTCATCGGTTTTCATTTCACCAAAAATAATTTATGACAGCGCTGAGAAAAAAAGAATAACCAAATGGGTGATAATAGACACGATTAATGGATGGAAACGTTGGAGATGGAATGGACATCGGTGGGTTTCGGTAGTTTTGCCGAGGATTTTGGAGTGCGCGGGGAGATAGTTGAGAACTGGAGGATCGACGGGGTTTGAAGAGTTTGAGAGTCCCGCGGTTGTCGAATTTCGGTGAGCGATATAGGATAGCGTGGCGCTGGGGGGTCGCCGTTTTGTGCTCGATGTTGGAATTGGAACGAGGAGGATGGTGAATGGTTCCGGATGCGGGGAAATAGCTGGCCAGGGTGGATTCGACGGTGGAGGGGGCCATAGGGGGGGGGGCTAGTAGGGGAGGATTTTGCGGGCCGACTGGGCGAGGGGATGAAAGGGTTTTCGTGCGCGCAACTCACACACACACACACACACACACACACACGCCGAGAGATCGTAGAGTTCGTTGAACTCCTCCGCTGGTTGGCCGTGTGCCTAACCACCGTGATATGCGCCCGCGATTCTCTTGGAAAACTGCGGAACGAATCGTACACGCCTTCGCATCCATTCTGACTATTTCTCGTCTTTCTGCACACTCATCAACGTTCTACGATCCGCGACTTTCGTTTCAACGATAATTACCATGGCAAAACTCTCTTCTCCGTGAAAATTGCTAACGGGAAAAAATGTCGACCGAAATTAACCGAAACGTCGGAGGAAAGAACATTTTTTTTTCCACGTGGCCAACGGTGTTGTTGCGCAACGTCTTTCGACGGGCAATGGATTTTTTTCGTCTTATTCGTTCCCATGACGTTCTTTTACGCATCCGTGCATTCAACGAAGTCGCTTCGGTCGTTTGCATAAATGTGTTATTTATGTGTGTATATATATGTATATTCAAATTTTCCGGGAATGAAATGGATTGTGAATTTTATATTTATATCGAATGGTACGGTTGTCAGTCGTCGAGCAAGTAATGCGTTTGAATACAATTCAGACGAGTTGTTCGAAATATTTCCAAATTTCGAATAGTTTTTTTGTATGCGATGTAAAAATTCCTTTGCGGTTAATCAAAATGTTACGAAACTGGGGCATCGAAATTTGTCAACATTTCTCAACAATTTACATCATATGAATGGCATTTCTAAAATAAAAAAAAAATGTATACAGAAACGTATGCGACACGATATTTTCAAAACCTAGTCTATTTCTAGTCGTTCATCGATAAAATGTTACGACAAAGAATGTGCTTGAAATCTCATACAGAACGCATTTTATGAAAAAAAGAAATGAAAAAATGAATTTTCGGGAAACGAGTATGCCTAAATGCCGCGCTATTATAACTCGCTTTAAGCCGAAGCTAAAGCTCTCGGAAAGGCACGGTAAATGACGAGAAGACAATGGAACAGAGTGTTTGAAGCATGACGTAAATCGACCGCCCGGCGTGGTGGTACTTGCGAGAATATCTACCCGGAAAGTTGGAGCGCGCCACGGCAGATAGTAGCTGCGGGAGCGTGCATCGGTGTTGGTACGAGGTGGTGTTTGTTGGGTGGAGCAAAGGACGCGGTGCGGAAGGACGACGGGCGCGGCCGGGTTGTGGCGTGCGAATATTAACGCGGCGGCGAATACGAGAGTTGGCAAGGCCGAGACCTCGAGGAAACTTTAGGCACAGACCTCTACCCGACGCCACAACCACCACCCCGCTAGCAGCGGCCGCACCGGGAGCCGCGTGTGCAGGATTTCCGGTCACGATTCACGCCCCCCCCCCCTCCCCACCTCCCGGCCTGTGGGGGTGAAGGACGACGATTTAATTTTAGGCCACGACATAGCAGACTCGGCAGGAGCCCAGAAACTTTCCCTCTCTCTCTTTCTATCTCTCTCTCTCTCTCTCTCTCTGCATTCTATCGTTCTACTTTCATGTATATCTATATATGTATATATATACATATATATAAATGTGAGACTCGGAAAAAAACTGAGCCCGGCGAAACAGGTTAAAATTTAATTTATTTTCAATTACCAATTGAATAAACCGAGCGTAATCCGGATAATATTTCCATTGCCATTATTACACGAAATTGTATTCAATTAGTACACAATAGACACGAAGCAATTGCGTACGTGCAAATGTAATTTCGGTTTTAATTCCGTTCCATAAATAATCATTATCCCGAACAAAGTTGGGTTATCTCCATTTTCTCTGTTTATTTGTTTCTCATTGTTGTTTTTTTTTCCGTCCCGGAATATTTCACTCTTCTCTCACTACGCGCGATTAAATTATACTTGTAGAGTGCGAAACGTCGGATTACATGTGTACCGTCGTACAGTCTGGAAACTCCCTTCGACGTAGCCTCGATATAAGTCAGCACGGCGAAAAGCGTGTAAATGGAAGAACGAGGGAGGCCACCATCGTCGCCTTACCGATTTAAAAGTAATTATAGTTGCCTTATTTATGTGGCAGAGACTTTCACGTTGACTAGAACCCGTGCGAAGGGGGATATCGGGTATATGTGTCCTCGTAATGTCCTCTCCAAGGATTTAGGACGTGCAATTAACAGATAAAATCGCGTACTATTTTTCCACCCCCGAAGCTTATCCGTGTCCCTCGGCCTCGAACTCGTACTGTGGGGACCGAAGAGCGAGGTGGGCAGAGGGAGAGGCGATCTGCTCGGATAATTCAAAACGTTTTTTTTTTTTCTTCTTTTTCTGTGTTCCATTTCGAATTCGATTAGACGTAAAAGGAAATAATGAAATGCGAAAAAAAAACAATGTTCGACCATGACAGTTGATAAAAGGATTAAAATAATTCCAAAGTGTTTCATACCGTCGGAAGTTATTGGTAATGAATATTGTAATTAATGTATTTTAATTATACAACAATACAATGACGACCCATTTTACATTCTATCGACGAGCAAGTTATCGAAATAAACACGTTAAATCGTGAACTCATTAACTACAGTAAATAATAATTTTCAGTCGATTTTGTAGGTCAATATTCGGCTATTCATTAAAACGATCGGTTTGGTGCAACGGAATGGCTGCATGGCAGAGGGCAGAAATTCAACAGTGATGTGATGCTTCAAAAGTTATTTTATGAACAGTTGAAAAACGAAAATATGGTTGAACAATAAATTAACGTGTCATGTAACTTCTGTACATCACAGAACATAACAGGAAAATTTATGTACGAAAACCATTACTTTGAAGAACAAAATTGAAGAATTTGTTTTATAGACTTCCGTCGACACTTATTTTATTTTATTTTTTTTTCGCACGGTAGTGAAGCTCAGAGAAGTGTGCACAATGAAAGTTCAATGTGAGTATAAAGCCGGGTTGGGGGGCGGGGGGGGGGGGAGGGGTCGATCCTGTGCCTGATTCCCCATGAAGAAAGCCCGAGAAAATCCAGGGATGGAATGAGAGTGGGGTGCAAAGAGGGTATAGTGTGTTAAGAAGTTAGTCGGAGAGCTCGTGCCATCCGGGACGCCTGGATAAGCGGGAACGGTGGGGGGGACGTTGGAGGGGTATCATCAACACTCTTAAACGTGGTGCGCCAATTTAAAGTTTAGCAAGGGATGTTGAGCAGCGCCGATCCGTAAGAACGTTCGCGGCAGCGGGGTAATAGTGGTTGGGGCTGAGAGGTAGTTCGAAATGAAACCCCGAACGTGAAGAGTTCTTTGACAACGGTGCGCGCGGGGGGAGGGGGGGAGGGGTAACTCTTCTCGCGGAGCTTTTACCACGGGCCAACCAAGCCCAGAAGCAACCAACCCTGCTTGACGTTGTCGTCAGTGTGTTCGAGTACCCACTAGCACCCACCAACACCAGCGCCAACGACGGCTTCACGCGGCAAGTACAGGCTAAGTAGACTTTCCCGCCACCCGCCGGAATAATTACCCAATAACAAGTTTTTCGCGAAAAGATCATAAATCTTTAATTAAAAAGCGACTACCCGGGCCACGTTATCTGCCGCAGGATTTCTCGGTATTTTTATATATATACGGACACGTGCAGAGACGTAGACAGATCGATATGGGAAATCCATGAATGCGTGATGTCCGTTGTGACGCTGTATTAAATTTAGTTCAAGAATTAAGTGAGCTTGCAGCAACAACAAATATAATTATTCAAAAATTACGTAATAAAAATCTTGCATTTTCATGGAATTCGTTTGATATTTATTAGTTATAAACATTGATGTGTGTGAGTTTGAAATTAATCCGTTTCGAAGTCTCAGTGAGTATAGTTACAATAATATGATGCAACTATATCAGGAGGGCAGTGTGACAAATAAGGCTTTGACAGGTGAGTCTTACCTAACGGATGAATTCGTGGTTTGTCCTTGTTAAAATATTCATGCGACTTTGTGTGTGTGTGAGAGAGAGAAAAGGAGAAAGCTAGAGGGAGAGAGGTGGAAATGGTGGTGAGCACACACCTTTCAGACTGAGAACAAGTTATGGGGCGAAGGAAGCAGCTTGCGTCCAATCTCCCGACAATCCATACATATATCGTATCAGGCACGGTATAAAATCCTATGAATTTGGAATGTTTGGAATACGATAGCTCGCTAAAGTACGTTGGCCATTGCTCCTGCTATCCATATCCACGTATACCCTATGCACGTGTTTTCGCATGATACATGGTAACGCCTAAGTAATGCCATATCATGGAGAAGTACCAACCATACATAACACACGGTGTTCGAGTTCACGAAAATCCTGTTTATTTTTTGTCTTAACGAAATATAACGAATAATCACCGATTATATACATACTATCCTCTCTATTTTTCTTTATTAGAACACTTGTTTCTTTTTTGTTAAAATCATATAAAAGTCAGTGTCTCATCGGAAGAACGTCCGGCAAATGCCTTGAAACTGAAGTATCTATTGAGATTTTCCTGAATGGGTTTACTGTTATGATTCGATGAGTAGACATTGCAAAACGAAAGATCGATTTTAAATGGAATAACAATCGAATGTTCCCTTTCTTTCCAAGTCTCCTTGAACTCCCTCCTCAACAGCCATTGAATGGCTGTGTGGCGGCAACATCGACAACGTTCTCGTTTGAAGCAACTTCGGTCACAAGCTTGTACTTGTAAAACGAGGGAATTGTGAATGGTATCCCACGAGGGATAGAGCCATGTTGTTGCTTTTCCTCTGATCTCCTTGGCTGCCCGTAGCTCTGTAGCTTCGATCGCTCTCTCTCTCTCCCTATCCCTCTTTCTCTCTTTCTCTGTCTGATGTATATTCCCTAACAGAACGGTTGGCGTATTGTGGCTGAGGTAACAGAACCGGAGTTGCTCACCTGCAACATTCAGAGCAACAACAGCGACGGGCGATCCTTCCCGCACTCGTGTCTTCTTACAGCTTACTTCTTCTGCGTGTATCCGCGTAGCCCGCTTCTCCCGATGTTCCGCACGCCCTTATTTACCCTTCACAACTTTCCCACGCGTTCTTGTCTCGTTCAGCGGGAAATCAGAAACCAGCGGACGATGTTGCACCCTCACGGGAAATCTCTTATGATTCGCAGTACTCAGGTGTATATAGTATATGCCTTTTTATCTTGACTTTCTACCTTTATTTTCGTATCACATGGCCGTATACCACGTCGATGTATTGCCTTGTTGTCATTCTTTCACGACTCCTCGAAGGGTTACTTGCATAAACTTGCGGGTTTTTTTTCATTATCGAAAACGCTGAATCCTGCTGTTACTTTTATCAACGTCGCAACTTTCTGCAGTTCGAGGGACAATAAGCCATGTCATAATAATTACGGATGTCATATGTCATCATTATCGAAAAACAATCATTGTGAATATGATTGAATCCATATCGGTCAATTGATTGTATTTCATGTAAATAAGACATAAATACAGGCTGGGTCGATGGCTTATTGGCAATATTGCATGATAAGACACAAATATTTAGAAGGTTTTACGAATGTAAATCGATTTTCCGAGCAAACGGAAAATGAAAATTGCTAAAGCCAGTAGCCCACATGTGATCGACAAACATTATATTCAAGGATTATAGTGGGAAATATGAATTCTCAACCGAAACACATATTTTGCATGTGTCTAGCGAATACTATGTACATAATGTACTATGGAATATAAATGGTTATATTGGTTACTATGTGTACATAATGTATGAAGAACCTGCCGATATCGTCTAAAAGCGCAGCTCGGTGATACTTGAATTTTTATCGCGTAGACGGAATTTCCTGTACGAGCCGGCTTAGCTGCCAGGAGCAGCGATTTTTCAAGGGTAACTTGCCGAAACGATGTTACAGTTATGAGAGTTAAGGAGACGCGTGGCACCGGGGATGGAAAATGCAAGAGGACCTCGAGCAGTGGAGAATGATGAACGGAAGAGTATGCACTTCGAGTAGGAACTCGAGACGAAGAACCGGATGATCGCGATAAAACTCGGTGGCTCCTCTACTTTATGTACTTATATTCTCCACGTTGTCAATAGGATCTGCTTTATTCTACGGAATATCAAACGAACAATGTTATACGCCCGATTTTTCTTCGACTTCAGCAATGTTTTTTTTTTTTTCCATTTTTTTTTATCGAACGTGAAGAAAAAAGTCTTTCAGCCAGAGCCTCGTTTTGTTGTGTTTGAAATTTGAGTGAATGTATTTAAAAAAAAAGGAATTTGCAGAATTTTCGATGGAATTGCGATTATCTTGTTGATTATACCATCAGTTTGTTTTTTTCCGTCCACTCACACAGTTGAAGCTTGCACAGCACATTTACGACAATGTAATTCCAATGATCTAATCACTGTCGACACCACTCGCCTTTTCAACAGTCCCCGCATTAAATGCAGATGTTATTCATTCGTAAATTCGGTTTTATAGTCAATTCAATGCTCGTGGCAATCCAATATACACGAGTCCCCAGAATTTCAGAGACACATCGAGTCAACGAGGCTCGTATCGATCGCCCCCCGCTATAACCACCGCTGGCAACATCTGCCCCCAGACCCATCCAGACTTAACTCTGAGTTACCCCAAAACACGTTTGACGCTGCTTCATCGTTGAAATTGCCCCATCTTCGATGGTCCCGCATAACGATGCGAAATAGATTCGCACGAGATCCTAACGTCACCACAGCAACAACGAAAAACGACGTTACACGCCCTAACGATAATACGATACAAGGAAAAACTTCATCGATCACACTATTGCCGCAGACGAAAAATCGCGTGAAATTGAGCTTTTTCAAAATTCACCGTTTTCTCGACCTCACAAAAATATGCCCGAGTTATTCCTTTGAGCCTCCTTCCTACATTACTTCAGTGCCTCAGGCTGTCTGGAAAAAACTTCTTCGACGAAAAAGAAAAGATAGGAAGAAAAGAAGAAAAAAACGAGTCGACGAAGTAAAACCTACGATGGAACGAGTGATGAGAGAAAATTTACCAAGACGCAGAGTGCTAGCGGTATGTATATATCGCTAGCACTCTAGTATGATATAGCACAGAGTGCTAGCGATATATATATATACCGCTAGCACTCTAGTATAGCTAGCTAGTATAACCGCGTGTGCACGAGATTCGTGCATTTCCCGTGGCAGAACTAAGAATTGCCACAGAACGTTAGCCGAGGCAGGCACCGGGCTATTCTGGCAATGAATTGTCGTTGGAACATTAACGGGTGAATTGTTGCTGGCATGCCCGGAAGGAGACGTTTTTCAAAAGCGACTCGTGTCGCGCAGAAGCGGATCTATAGATATATACATATATATACGCGTGTGTAGCGTATACGCGGGGAAACCCGTGGCACAGCAAGCTCGCTAAAGCTCGTTCGTTGGTTGCCCGTAGCCATTGCTAGAGGGAATGCCAGAGCCGGGGGGGGGGGGTTGGTATCTCGGGACATACGATGTGCCCAGGCAAAAGTGTTGGCCCGAGTTGGGAATGCATACACAGTGCAGTATGTGGCGCGATGCGGGAGTGGAGCGCGAACAAAATTCGAATAAATTTTCGCAGGTTGCGCGGGTATATGGTTGCTCCCGGGGCTCGGGGCTTATCTGAATCGTGATGCGCAATTTGCTCACGACCCATGAGGGCTGGAGTGGGAGGGGGGGGGGCGGGGGGTTGCCGAGCACACTGGGCAAAGGGCTCCGAAGGGCGAAGGTAAACGGGTCCCCGCGTATAAATCGAGAGCTCGCCCACGTAGTTCAAGTGCAATATAGTGGATATAGCTACGTAGCAGATAGGTAGATATGCACCTGGCTGCTTGGATAATGCTCTTTCTCTCTCTCTCTCTCTCTCTCTCTCTCTTGCTCTCTTTCATTTGTTCCATTTGTGTTTGTAACGTACGCCACCGGACGACACCTCCGTGCGAACCTGGGGAATAGAAACACCACGATACCAACAGCAATCGCACATGAGTCGTTCGAGTTTCGTGTACATTACTTTACGAGCGTACACGACGCCAGAGAAAAGAGTGAACAAAAATGTCATATGAGGGAGAATATTGGATACAGTTTTTTTAATTTTTTTTTTTTGTTTTTTTTTTAATTCTGCATTTTTCTTTATAAACTACCTATTAAGGTTTATGATGTAGCTCGTGAAACTGTACGCTATATTGTATGGATTAACGGGCATTGAAGTGCAATTCGAAAATTGCAGTCCATCAGGAAAAACACGTGGCTAGCTCGCCGTGTCATGTGAAAGGTGATCACACTGTACGCAAAAGAAATGCTTACGTACAGTTTTACTCTTATTCCACTGTCTTTTTTTCAAACAATGTTTTTTTTTTTTTTTCGTAGAACCAGTGCAGTTTTGTTGAGCTTTATGCATACACACAGATCACTGCATTGTGAAATATCCATTCGAGCAAGTTGTTAGTACGTCCCTCGAACGAATCGGTTTTTCTGTCCATTTGATTGATTCGCCAGAATATCAGGTAAAATTTGACATGACGATTGGCGACAAACTTTACTTGAAATTAGCCTATCAACTTATTATCATTTTCTATTATTCAATGTTAACAAAATTACAGCGATGGTTATTCAGTATGAATCGAAAGTTTAAAGAATGAAAAGCCTAATTGTTAATATAAATCCGTTGAATTCAAGAAGAACTGCCGTCACTCGTGTATCATTGGTGTTGCGTTCAATTATGTATTATATTTCTATTGTGCATAGTCCTGTATGTAACTGCGGTGGCAAACGTTTTTATCGAGTTGTCCGAACACGTGGCATCGTAGTTGTGCACTTTCAGAATAAAGCACAACCAGAAACCCGAATGCCCCATCATGTTTCATGAAACTTGTATGAATGGTCGTGAACGAATGATAATTATTCACCAGGTAGCGAAACAGAAATAACACCGTTCACATTCTGTATACGTATACAATATACATATACCTACTTAGCGAATAATTTATTTCACAGCTTTGTACGACTTCTGCAGCTGGTGCTCCGTATTAGCCATATACACATTACACATGGAATAATCATGAACAACCGCTGGCGATCATACAATGTATGCTGTAAAACGTTCGTTAAGCCATATTGGCGCGGAAAATGTGTCTCAATTTCCGATGAATCGAAACATTCTTAATAGTAGGTACATGTCGCGGTCAGAATTTTATTACAATATTTTGCGCAGGAACACATTTTCGAAAAATTCTCGATTGTTTATAAAAATTAAATGAATCAACATTTTTTTCATTTGTAAAGAATGCAGCATAGATAATATATTTATTGTACTGCGGTATTGATAATTTGCAGTTAGTGGAAATTATTACGAATGTTGCACATCTCTTCTTATTCATACTGTGGATTGCTAACAACAAGGGTGAGAAAAGTTGCACTCGAGGTTTTGGCGGTTCGACGAAAACGGAATATTGGATAGTTTCCATCTACCTCCGACTCTTGAGCACGAGCAACACCAGCACCAGTAGCGGGAGTCCCGATGCTTCACGCTCGCGAACGAGAATTTCCACTTCGCCCCATCACCTGTTAGCGAAATGGATGATTCTAGTTCGCGTGGGGCTGCGGTGAAGCTTTCGCTCTCATTCTCGGGTCCCATTTGCACCCTCCCCAAGCGAAAATTATTCGTGGGAGATGAAAATATTGCGTTTCAATCTTGCACGCCTCTTCAACGTAAAGTTTTTCGATACGGAAAATGCGATGGTTGAAATATCCCTCGAGCCATTTTACGACCGTAAAAGTATTACGAAAAAATCGTTGAAGAGGTTTTGAAAAAGATAAAAAATCCTGAATTTTTTAAAAATAATATGCAGAATGAATAATTGATTCAATACGTTTTTGAGCAATAAAATCCCAATTCCTTTTGATTATCACAAAGGGTAAAATCACGAATTATTCAAGCTTGAAAATTTTTATTTGCAAAAACTCACCCAACATTGGATAGACAACAGGCTACCAATTTCACTAAATTTTGAGCCTGTTCGATTTTTATTTACAAGACATCTGCTAATTAAGGCAAAATGGAAGCAATTATGAATTTTTTTTGAAGGCTATAATCCTTAACTATAGTAAAAAAAAACAAAACCTTAGAAAGAACGTTTCTATCTGCATTTTTATATAAAAATCTACTTACTTACGAAAAGAGATTGCCGTCATGCTGTACAGTATCTTTATAACAAGACCTGACAAAATTTCGATTCCGGTTTTCAAAATTATGAGAATAAAAGGACAGACACTCCATATTTTGTACCAGCGGTTACGTCCGACATAGATCGCTCTACTCACACGCTGAATGAGTTACATAATGTAAGCGATGAACGTTATCGTTGGGCGTTATGTTTATGAAGTGTGCACAGGCTCCCGCTATCTCCATTCCTCATTCGTATTTATATGACTCTCGCTCGCTTCCTCCTGCACATGTATGAATACGGTTGGGGGGCTTTCTCGCGGGGCAGCCTTCAGATCCGTGGCACGATGTCGTATAACAGGGTTTCCAGTGTGCGGAGCGTGCATTTCGCACGTGGTCGTAGTTTGCCATCGATATGGTATAGATCCTCGTACGCCCCATTTCACAATGGGAACACCACGATTACGGGCGTCGAAGAGCAATATTTTCAGCTTCTTCTGTTTTATTCCGCCGCCTTTCGAGTATTCGAAGCACTTTCGCGAAGCTTTCGATTTCCGATAATATTGAAATATGTACCAGGTCTAACATAAGATTGAAATCACTTTTTTTTTTGTTTCCGAATATCGAGTAAAAATGAACGGAATATAATACAAAACGGCCTCGAAAACGATTTTCGGTATACATTATTTACTTGCAGCGTCCTCTTACACATGAAGCATTATGTATTACTGAACTGCTATAATTTCGAAAGCCGGACGCTTCGATAATCTTCAAGCATACAGAGTTTGTTTGCATATACGACAGTTTTCAAATTCAAATATTTCCCACATGAGCGCGTAAATCGGGTATTCATTATTATTATTTCATTTTTTTCATTATTATTTCGTGATAGAAGTAGCCGTACCATAAAAATTTCCCGCATAGCAGCACTACGATGGTTTAACTACCACCCGACACCGCGTGTTATAATTAAGTGGCAAAAATTTCACACAGGCGCAGACACCACAGTTACCTGCCATCCGTGATGACGCTGTAAAGTTTTTTTTTTAGTGGAAACGCCGTTTTATTCGCAAAGCGTTAACGAAGTACTACTTTGACCTTACCGCAAAGTGCTTCATTCCCTCACAAACAGCATCTCACGAGCGGCTACTGAACCACACAAGCGGATGACTTAACGCCCTGACCGAGGATGATAGTGCCTGCCTGTCGCTGTGGTTCATTCACTTACTCCACATTACTCGACCTCGCCAAGAACGGTTTATGCAGAATGCTGTATATATCACAACTTCTAAATGCTGTATAAATCACAATTTTCGACCGACGAAAAATCGAATTATGTCTTTTTCGAAACTAAAAGTTGAAGCGTCAACTTTAACCGAACATTGATTGTTGTCTACAAATTGGTTACATGATATTAAAAAAAATATGGGATAAATTGTTATAAAAATCAGATAAAAAATATATGAATTTGATGATTCATATTTGCATAAATGTTACACAACATCGGACAGATAAAAAATTACGAATTTTAACGAATTTTGGAGAATACAGCGTTGGATTGAGAAAATATTTACGTTAGTTCACATGGCCTTTGAGATATTCAATTTGTAAGTGGAATTCTTTTCACTTAAAAACAGCGTTCACTAAGTCCGGCAGCAATAGCAGCATGGGGTTGATTGAGATCCCGCATTTATTGTCAGGGTACAAGTGAATAGAGCCTTTTGTGCGTATACTCAATTACCCATAGTCTTTGGCACAGAACCACGAGAAAGACATTAATTCCTGTCGTAGGTTTACAAAGCTCAGAGTAACTCCCGAACCATGACCGCATACGGTAGAATACAAGAGCGATGCCGACTGCAGTGTTCACACCGGACGGTATAATTTGAAAGGCAATAGCAGGGCGAGTGTGGAGAAAGCGAGTTGTGGTGCTTGGTACTAAGGCCCGTAACGATCAAAAGGGTTGGGTGAGAAAGGGACCCGAAAATGCATTAACCCACGTTGGGATGCATTAAAAGGGTTCGACGTTAGAACAATGCGGATTTATACCTGCGATAAGAAACCTGTCGGACTTTTAAAAACTTTTGAACCCGGTGTTTGGCCGTTGTGTCACTAATAGTAACGAAATAATGTCGCATTATTGTTGTGGCACTAATGGTAACGAAATTATGTCGCAAATTTATTGTGATATCTACGTTGTAATAACGCTTTATAATAATAAATATTCACATACTTACAAAGGTAAGTTGTAAGTACAAAACCGTATCTCTAGCATATCTCTAGTAATGCTATTATCGAGTTCTCTTCTCTCTTATTCCATAATTTGAAAACAAAAAAACCGTCGGAAGATTGTGTAAATCTCGTTTATCGAAGTAAAATAGTTAGCGATGAATTATCGATTATCAGTTTTCCGAGTTTACGAACATCGCTCGTGTGTTCGTATCAAACTCGCGAAACTGCGGAGATAATCAAATTATCCCGACCGAATCTCATCGAAACCGTTGATACGTTGCGGAATGGTACACGGCAATAAAAGTCTCACTTCGTTGAGTTCGGCTACGTTTCGAACGAATCAACAACGAAACCGGTGAAGCACGAGACCGTGGAAGTCGGCGATGATTCTTTTTCGTTTATATCGGCCGGTTGTCGTGGTTTTCCACGGAAAAAGGGAATTAACGTTTCATCGTGTGTGGATATAAAAGGTAAAATCGTGATATCCCGGTGCCGTGGAGCACGTAGACGAAGTTACAGGAGAGTGTGCCGGACGAGAAATTCGAAGGAACGTAACCGAGGGGTAAACCGAGTTCTAACCGCAATTTGATGCTATCGTTTCAAACGCGTATACGTATTCGGCGAATGAGCCGAGTTGCCCCGTGAGGCGGAAAGGTCAACGCGAGTACAACGAAGACAGAACGAGATGACAAAAAGGCAGAAGAGAGATACGTCGTTTGCGCTCATTCAAAAAGTAACTACCTCGTACTCCTAGCGTTGCATACGACCAACGTGACCGTCTTTATTGGTCTAGCTCGAACAAACATCTCCGGACACTCCACAACGAACCACGTCGAAAGCCGCTCTCACGCACTGACGATTTTACGATTCCGCATATTGCCCGCGCGAAGCAAAGCAAACCAAAAAAAAAATTACCATGATAACCACACGGCAAAAACTCCGATGCCGGAATTCAAAGAGGAAATAATAAAAATAGAAGAATAAAAACTCTCAGAGCATTGTTGAACAACCAGCCTCTCAACACTTTTATTTTTTCATTATTATTATTTTTTTTTTCAAAATAATTTTCCGACTCCATTGGAGTGAACAACTGTGGTGAGTCCGGGGGAAAATCGAAAGCAAGGCAGAGTCGGGAAACCAGTTGAGAACGAGTACCGTACACATAGTAAATTGCCGGTTCTCGCTAATGAACTTTGCCCAAGTTTTTATTCGAAAATTGCGGGCTGCGCCGTGCTATTCCCATTCCGGCTAGTTCCCCGAGTAACGATCCGTGCAGCGACGGTGTTTTACGCCGGTGAATTTCTGAGGGAGAAGGAATCAGCTTTCGTTCATGAAACCTCCTGAATGGTAGGGACGGAGGGGCCACAAAAATTGATTGCATTTTCGTCGGGTCACACCGATATAATCGTAAAATTCCAAATTGCACCCCAGACCCGCATTATAGTTCATACATGGAGACTTGTTATATTGGCAGGTTCATATCGTACAACATGCTCAATATTGTACCGAGAATGTATTACAACTCTTTTTGTGTATAATGAGAGATCGGGCGCAGGGTATGTGAAAAATCACGTAATCGTGGAATCGTTTATCGACAACATTTGAGGTGCAGTTTCCAAAATCAGACGTCGGGGATGAACCGTCTTTTTAGGAGCGGCACTAATTCCATGTTGTGAGCAGACATCGATGACAGACTGTATCATTCTACGTGATACATAATTTTGTCTTCCGATTGTGAAAATACAATAGCGCAAAAGTGACGAGTATCCTAAGAGGAATAAGTAATTCAGCATAAATCCCGGGCGACTTCCCCCCAATGGTGAATTGTATGGCAGATCACAAAAGCCAGCTGCAGTCCTTCATCGATAACGAAAAATACGAAAACAACTCAGATTGCGGTTAAATTGGTCGTTCCCGGGGGCGTATCTCGTCTGTCCCAAAACTTCCTTTACTTTTATAACATAAACAAGTCGAACGAAAATGTACAGAGGAAGAGGTCGAGCCGATGACGTGCATGCCGTACGCCAGTTCGCATGCATCGGGGGGTTACGGAAATTCGCAAAGTGTCTGCATAAATCGCGGCAACTGGGTCGTGAAAACAACGCCCTCCGCCTGAAAGTTCAGACTACGTGGAGAAGAGCAGCAGCATCATCCAGCACCAGACCGAAGCACAGAGCGAAATCCTGGCAGTGTTGAACGAGCAAATGCATATGAGCGTTTGGTCCTATACGTATTTCCTGCCAGATAGAAAAGGAAGGACGAGTTCTCAGGCGTTCCCTTAGTCGGCAAGCAGGAAAAGGCAATAGGGATGGAGGTGTCTCTTGCACTGGCGGACGGCAACGTCGCTGTGACCAACACAACGGCAGTCGTGTAAAAGTATTGGGGGTGCTTGCAATATGGGTGCCTTCTCGTGCATGTGTGAACGTAGAATCTAACGGGGCACACGCGGTGTGCCGCTCCGACTAGCAGTTGTAGACCCCGGTTAAATAGCGAGCGAAGTTGCATGATATGTGGGGGGCGCGGATGCGCGAAACTGCATCGAGGTCCGGGATAGGGAGAATGCGAGGTTGCCGCGTGGCCGAAGAGGAAAATGGAGGGGTGGCAGGGGAGTTAAACTCGAGGGTTGAAAAGAAGGGGTTGGCAAGGGGGATTCGAGAGGGAAAGAGAGTGAAGAGGAAACGAAGCCATCGTTACGCTAGCCAGGTTATATGTGGTTGGGGTAGCCACGTGTACCTCGTAAGGTAGATTTTGGACTATGAACGTGCAACTATAGTCAAAGCTCCATATCCCCGATGCACCTTAACTATCGTTCGTAGGTTTTCATACCGGCTGAACATAGTTGGCAGCATCATCTAGGATATGGCCTGCCTACTCGCAAAACCCGGAGTCCTAACTATATTCCCGGGCCACTTCTGCAGCCAGTTTCCTTTATCCGAGCCAAGAGCCAGTTAGCCACATACCGCTCATAGCTACCGGGTAGTTCGCGAACGTTGCTTCTGGCTGGCGGTTTACCGGGTCTCGTGTTTCGGGAGCGAGAAGGATGAGCACGATGAGAGGGACATGAGAAGAGGACCGCGTAAATGTATTAGAACTTTTGGTTAATGTTCACTCGTCGTACTTTGGTGCGTCTGGTGCAGGAAGCGTGCTTGTGCGCATTCGGCCGAACCACATTTGCAAACGAGTGTCCAGAACAGCCGGAGGAAAGACTGAGAGGCGCCTGCGAGTAATATCCGTAGATTATAACGGGTGTGGCGGATGTCCCAGTCGTTGACCGTGTACCGGGGATCACTCATTTTTTCCTTGTTCGAATCTCGTGGCCGTGCATGGAGATCCCGCGTGTAAACCATTTGCTGCTGTCCTTGACTTTTACCGGTATCCGGCGGGAAATTCTTCAGTGTTCAAATTTCATCGATCGGACCAACTCGAGTCTGTCACGGAGAAGGGAGTGTTCAGTATTCAGTGTATACTGTTCGTGCCATGATCTATGCTTTTGACTCAACTTTTCGAAATTTCCCTGGGTAAATAATACGCTGCAAGCGCCATGCTAACCAGCACCTCATCTTTTGCAAGGAAAAAATTCTTCTTGGATACCCACCGATGGCCGTGCGGCTGCCTTGCCCGGGTGAAACGGGTTCATTACACCTGGTGATTTCCCTGCGGTGAACGATGAGAAAAAGGTGGGGAACCAAAAGCCCAACAGGATGGACTGCAGCACGAGGACCGTCCCTAGCGCTAGCACGACGATCTTCACAGGCAGCACAATGCCTCTAGACACTTTGAACCTCTGTGGAATTGCATTGGTTTCCAACCTTCGTTCTAGATAAGAACAGTGGAAGTGGAAATACGTCAGGAGTTATGATAAGGGCGGGAGTTTCTGCTGTCCGTTTATTCAACCTCTGCTTAACATCTATGGAGTACCATCACGACGTTACAGATGCGACAAACACCTTACCATCCATGTACTGTTCAACGGACACAGCTCTCACGACCTTGTGCAACATGCAAACTTTGGGCGGTATAGGAAGAATATTTAGAAATGGTTGCGGTATTAAAATCATCATACCGAACTACAAAGTAGTCTATTTTTGTGACTGCAACAAACCTCAGATGAATATTCAGAGGACGCGCTCCACAGTGTCACGCCCCTAGCATGCGGTCCAAGGATGATTGGGAGTATAACAGCAATTAGAAAAAGCAGCCGAAAAACAAGAAAGTCGCTGAGCACCGTAAATCAAAGGTCCCACGCGGCTGGTGCTTCAGTAGATCGGTAATCGCTGGGGTCATTATAAGGCCGCAAGCATAGAAGTTAGAGAACGATGAATATAGATATTTACCGAAAGTAAGAGGATCGCAGAGAAAGATCCCCCCGATTGCCTTACTCGAAAATTTATTTTATCCATTATCCCCAGCGGAAGGCGCGGGAAAACATTCAAGAGGAAATCGGCTTGATAAAGCACATCCCGTGGTCCCTTAAAGCTCGAATGCGATGGATAGAGAACGGGCTGGATAGGACGGTGAGAGGGGATGGGGGTGAAACGACCGAGAACGCGAACGAGCGAGATGGAGAGATAGATTTCGCTTCCTTTACCTCGGTGCACGGCAACTCCCAATGGGACGACGAGGCTGCCAGGCAGTTGAGAACGGGGCAAAATCTCCCATAGATTAGCTAAAGCGATTATCGACTAACCACTCGGCGACGATTCTACTTCATCGGCTCACATCGCCTGTTCCACGGGCGCGAGAGCTGAGGGTGCAGTCGTTGGGCTGTCGTTGATGATCGGCGCGATCACAGTCATTAGCCTATCTTATACGGCGCTAGGAAGGAGACAGAAGTCTGCCAATTATTGGTGGCTGCTCGTTTCTGGGAAGACCAATAACTGTACTGCTCCAATCTCCGCTCGTTGGTTCGAAGTAGGGGTTTCGCGTATTAGCTGAGAATTCGCTGTGTTACCCCTTTCTCAACCTCATTCACGCCCCTCCATCCCCCCGCGCTCCTCTTTCCAAGCGGCCCACGGGAAACGGAAATCTTCGTCGCATAGTCTACATCCATGCACGCGTGTATATATATATATATGTATGAATAGATGGAGCTACGAGAGCTGTAGAACCAATTGACGAATCTAGTGGAACGCAGTTAGGAGGAGAAACGGCTATACGGGAGGTGTTTCGTCTGTACCGACTCGCCCCTTCAGCTTCTTCAGGACAAATTGATTGTATTCCGAGACAAGCATTCGACTAATGAGCTTATCTATAGCATTTACTGCTATTGTCTGATACACATGTACATCGGGAGAGCGATCATCGCGCAAATTCGTGCTGTACTGTCTTAGCGAAGCCGAACGGATAGAGCTGGATGAAATCGGAAAACGGACAATGATCGGGCAGAACATTTCGATATAGACGAGAAGGGAACTTTGTCACAGACTATCGATGGGTATGGTCTCTACGTACGCTGGTGTGGCAATTCACGACAGTTTTGTTACCCGAGCGACAGTAAATGGTAATATCACTTTTTGGAACTTCTTTATATTTATCTGTATTAGAAGACTTTTTATTGGACTGCATGAGAATTGTTATCACTCGGGCATTTCCTGATGCCTTTCTCCTAAGTTCGAAATACCGTTTTCGAGAACAAAGACCATCAAAGTATGCGTCTGCTTGCACAACTTTTATCATTTGACTTCAAAGTTTTCTCTTCAAATGCAGCAGAACCGTTAGCGTGGTAATTCGTACGATATTCTACATGAAGTTTTTGACTGGCAATAATCCTCAGGCACATATTGTTTTTCTACTTTTGCGCGATATTGTGAACCCCAGCCGGTACTGACCAATATTCCCGACTGCATTCCATTTATTCGGAATTCAGATATTTTCACAGTAAAATATTGTTGTATCGTCGAATCTATAATAACGAAACTTTTATGATGTATTATTAAGACGATGGAAGACCTGAATTTTCTCCTTCTTTCTCGCTCCGCAGCTAGCGCCGATAGCGCTGTCTCTCTCGCACTCGGACATGTCTTTCATCACCTTAATAATCATCGGGAAAAAATATTATTTTAATGATCAATGGGTTTTGTAAGTCTTTGAACGAAAAAAACGTGTATGTAGTTGGTGGATGATGGTCTAGCGACTTCATATGCAAAGAATCAAAGAGACTTCATCTGGATGCGAAATCTAGTATGACGTTATGACGTTCCAAGCCGAAATATTATCAACGGTACAATAGATTTAAAAAAAAAATAAACATCACGAAGTACGGATCGCTAATTCAAAGTTATGAAATTTCGTCCCTCCGTAGCGGATCCACAAATTTCTCATGTTCGCTTTGCGTCTTATCCTGGCGAATGCCCATTCAGAGAAGAGGGATGGATGTAGCCTGAGAAAGTCATGGAGCCTTTGCACTGCGTTCGCGTCGAGCTGAGTGTGAGGCAAGCTATAGTTGAGAAGATCCGTGAGGCATTCCCGGCAGTTGACTCGTTTCGAATGTTCCGCGCCAAGGAGATTATAATTAATCATAATTACGTCAGCGACACTGCCGAGCGTTGGCCAAAGACGCGTCGGTTTCCTTGATGGTGTATACGCAAGCAGAAGTAATTTGGCGCACCACGACAGCAAGTCGTCGTGCACGTCTAGAGATTTCGTTCCGTCGTTCGAGTCTGGGTTTGCAAGGATTGAAAAGCAAAGCTTTGGACCCCATGAGAAACGCAGGGTGGGCAGCGTCACAAGCGTGGGAATATAAATACTTCATGGACTTAACGCGCCCGCGCGCCTTGATTTATTCTTGAACGCCAAGTGCTCGGATGCATACGATAATTTTTCATTTCGTCTTATCACGACATAAAACATGATTTACAAATCCAAAATAGTTTCACGTGTAGACACGATTCTGTTCGTTGTACGCCATTGGACTAAAAATAGAGAGGTTGCAATAACCCATAAAAAAGGCTTTATAGATACAAGGCCGTAGATACAACAGTTGATTATGGTTCCAAGCTATCTGAGTACATTTCTATGTGATTAAAGTTGCTTGACATTGACAATCGAACGTTTTGTAATTCGTGATTCGTGCGAGGTAGTAACTTTGGTTACTTTAATTGAAAAATTGAAGATTCAAATCCGGGTTTAATTTCTCGAATGACATATTCGTTGAAGAAATATCGTCCGGAATACGGTCGGAAAACATGTTCAATTAATAACGTTGAATACCGTTATTAATGTAGAAGCAAGTAGCGTGGCCGAAAACACAGAGCGGTTTTTTGTGATTAACGAGACGTTATTAGTCAACTCAGTTGGAAGCCGCGTGGTGGGTCGACGCGGTCGCAACAAACAATTAGTAGAGGGTGCGACAGGAGAACGGGGTTACGTGATTGCGCGCGAGTGTGACGGGCTTGAGAAACGGTTGTACACGAGAAATCAACGGTGAGATGCGGGTGACGAGTGCAATCATTAATAGGCGGAGTGATCAGTCAGTCGGCACGACTACGACTTACCTCACGGCACCGTCTAAGTTGAACTTTCTCGACGTGTCACCAGCCCTCTGCTCAATATGCATTCATATTTTACAGTATGGCGTCCGCTGCGATAACCGAACAGTGTCGATCCATGAAACTTTAGAATTGACCAAAATATTGTTGTGCAAGGAATTATTTCGCAGCATACTCTGACTTGACGATGAAAGACCGAAAATTAGCATTCTGACACATATGGACCGTTGAGGAAAGCCGTGGGATAAAGTAACTGGATAGAGAAAACAGGAAAACGGACCGGTGACATGGGAGAAAATTGTTGATAGTAAAAAATATACATTTTCCAACGAGATACGCGTTTTCTTAATGCGCGAAACACAAGATGGACGCCGGTAGTATGAGAAGGAACACCGAGAATCCGCGAAATATCCGAACACCTAGGTCTGACGTTCGTGTTGGTGGCGAGGAGACAAGCGTTATACGCGAAGCTTTGTACACACAGAGAGAGAGAGAGAGAGAGAGAGAGAGAGAGAGAGAGAGAGAGAGAGAGAGAGAGAGAGAGAGAGAGAGAGAGAGAGAGAGAGAGAGAGAGAGAGAGAGAGCCCCATGGAAACCCGGATAGATGCTAACGTTCCTGGGTGCGCGGTGGACAAGGTGCCGGTAGCACGGACACACAAGAGCTAGCTTTGTCTGTGACACGAGTCGAGGCGAGGTGGCAGGGGCTGGTAACGTGGAAACGTAAAGCCGGATAGACAACAATGGCTTATTGTATGAAACCAGGGAATGGGCCAGCATCTACGGCCTGATATACAACCGTCGTAGCGTTGTAACGGTGGTGCACGGCACGAGGCGTAACTCAGCATTCAACGATGATACGCGCACACACACCCACACATACACAACCGGATAGGTATAACCGGGAATAGCTGTGCCAACATATGTAGGACAGCGTTAGAAGTCTTAGTGGCCATCATGGCATGCCAGGATATCCCGCTGTACTAAACTTCGGAAATCCGCGAGAGAAGCTTCGGCAAAGACATGGAAGAACATGGGAGCTACACATGCTTTGGTAGCCCGATCCGTACCAGTAGAACGGCCCATCGATATTAACACCGAACACTTTCAATGTCACACTTATTGTACGCTTAACCCTTAATTTTAACGGACGAGAGATAAACGCGAACACTGGCTACAACTGTTCCTGGAAGTGCGTCAAACAGACGAATCCGAAACTAAGTTGCTCCCTATAACGAATGCTATAATGAATGCTCCCTATAACGAATGCTCTTGGCCCAAGGAGACCAAGCGGTCATGGAGTTGTATACTTCGTGTGAAGTTTAAGCATTAGATACAGCGAGTTACGTTCATGTACAGAAGCAACTTCGACCGTCATCTTTCCGTGTTGAATGTTAATAAAGAACATGGGAAAGGTCAACGTTTTTCCTTGAGCATCAAAATCCACTATTTATCCCTATCCACTTTACTCTATATGCACCATTTCACACTCTGCACCTAATCTTTTAGCATTTCCACACTTGGTCGGCTATTTGTCAAAGTTGACCATCTGTCTGGCTCTTCTTTCCAACATGCGTATATCCACCATTTTATTTTATCATTCCATTTCTCATACAACATGAGCATTCGGGAAGCACAGCGACTGGCTACGCTGGCGACCGCGAGTGAGTAATTATTCAAACAAGTAGAATTACTAGCCACTCTGGGTGCAAGCTGCGGACTGCGTTGGTGGTCGAGTTGGCTGCTAAGTCAGAAATGCTGCAGGAGGGAATAGGCAGGAGGCGGTGAGGCAGCGCGAGGGAGTAGTAGTCGGCCGAGTGCTCCGTGGTTTCGCGCAAAGGTGTGGGAACGGTGTATCATTCCGTTCAGTCACACACACACAGAACGAACGAATGAGTTAATGGGACGGTAGTGTTTCGGGTGGAAGAGGCTGGGGCTTGCACACGTGATACAGTTGAGGGAAGTAAGTTACACTCATTCTGAAATAGTGAGGGAGGATCTAACCTCGCGAATTGAGAGTTATGCGAAGCTTCGACTGACCTAGCGATGCGCTCAGCAGGGATTAAAGCGTGGGCTCACGAACCGGTAAATCCACAAGAGGATACCAGCGTACCGGCAGCCTCGACCTGCCAATTTTCGTTGCATTGAACTCGCACTATCCTAACGTCATCGTTCAACTTGGCAATACAATTGGAGCCCCAGTATGCCATTTTCGTGGGGGCTCTACACAAATATGATGAGGCACAATGATACAGTGGAATCTCCCGAATCGGAACGGATCGGGTTCCCAGATCCGATCCTAGAGTAAAATGTTTTGAGCCTACATTATTTTGCAAGAAACTCAATGAGCGTTGTGTATGTGTCCGTTCGCGGTACAAAAGGTCAATGTCGTGTGTAAAAATGGTCTTTCCATTATTGCTCATCGCTGATATGGTACCTAACCAATGAATGCGAGACAGTACTTATGGACCGGAAACTTCGGAGATACGGTAATGAATTCACGGTAAAAGTGTTATGAATTATACAAAATTGTTATGTTGCATTCAGAACAGGAAAACGAGCTAGCATGCACTTTTGAGGTGGAAAGCGTATAGCATACCGCATTTCCGCCACGCGGAATATAAACTGATATGTACAGGATATTCCCATTCGTATCAGAGTTTTCGCAATAGCCGTGACACCGGATGATATTCCAACACTCTCCATCCACGTGACCCTGAACGGGATTATCAAGATAGGGGAATAGTATTTTCATTCCCGCGTGGGGCTTGAAAACCGCTCTAGGGGAGATAACAATTCGGATGATTGCTGATATAATGAAATTCGACGGGCGTATACGACGCAGAGGCAGAGCTTGTGCGATTAGCCGGGAAAACTGTCAGGGTCGTTGGTACTCGGGGCTACCAAATGTGTCATTCCGGGAATTCCAATATAATTGTGAAATCGTCGTAGTAAAATAATGTTAGTGCGTGCACAGCGGTAGCGTACGAGGTCCACGTGTGTGTGTGTGTGTGTGTGTGTGTGTGTGTGTGTGTGTGTGTGTGTGTGTGTTGTGTTTGTGTCTGTATGAGTGTATATGCGCGCGATTCCGTGTCGAATTATAGAGAAGGGAATCATCTCCTGGGAGGTCGTGAATATTTCCCGGTTCAACAGAATGTGCACTTTCGTGGATTCTGATTGTGCGTGTGTGCCTTCTTCATGGCGTCGAGATTATAACACTTGCAATTTATTCGAACAGAGTAATTGCAACGCAAAGTGTAGGTGGATGGGTTTCAGATTTATCGGGGAAAATTTGGTATAGGATGGGAAGAGTAGTTCTGGTGCCAGTGCTATAGCTAGGTCTCTCGGATACGTTCCATCGCTAACGCCTTCAGCGTTCTCTTGCTCGAGTAGACCGTTCTCTCCGCAGACTCGAAGATTTATGGGAATAAGCGTGTTCCATATCGCGGAACGAGTATACGCCAGAGTAATGTGCACCACCGAGAGCAAGAGAGGAACGGGGAGATAGAAAGAGAGAGAAAGAGAGAATGTGAGAGCGTTCTACGGTATTTACGTAGAGGATTAAGTGTGTAACCGAAGTCCTGTGGGTTTAGTCCGATTACGCCTGGCACAGTGGGGGGTTTTGGGGGGTTTTGGAGGTAGGGATCATTCCTAGATTTGTTGCTACCCGACTGCAAATACCTATATTCGATCCGTTGTCTGGATTGCTGTAACAACTATCCAGAATTAGTGGAAAAGAGCTGCGAATGTTTGCCGCAATGAAAACCCGTATATGTGGATGAGCTCTTTCAAAATAACCGCTGTATCGACAGTTCCGGTCGTGCAATTCACTGGATTGCCAGGATGCGAAGAGCACAGTTTCCGATTGTCGACGGCTATAAAAAAGGAATTGGTTTATAGTTTATCGTCATGATTTTTACTCATGTGATAACAATGTGTCCAGGAAGCCAAAAATATGAATATAAACCACACTATTTATCCATGTCCAGATCCTGTCAGAATTTGGGTTCAGGACGGATAAATGTGTGCTACGTCGACTAGAAATACGAAATAAGAGCTCGTAAGAGCAGCATCGTTGTTACAGAAGTTCTAACGTACGTTACACAAGGTCTAACGCAGTCAGGCGACTTCGTGAGATGCCAATTTTCACTAACACAAGATATTTATTTCCATCTATCAACCATCTCCCGACCGATATAGACACAAACCTGACACCAGAGATGTCAAATCTCGTGCCTTCAATGAAATGAATTTGTCAGACGACCTGAGGTGAAGATATCTCTGAGCTTTTTTTTTTTTACTATTCCTCAAACTTCCTTTTAGCCATGATCTTTCAGCCTCGTCGGGACGGAGGAAGCTCTCCTCTCTTTCCATCGTTCGCATTCACCCCGCAGAAAGATTTTGCCACGAGCTCAGCACCAAGGAAGGTACGGAAGGATGGCCGCAAAGACGAAGGGGAGATTGATCCGTGCGATAATGTGACGCGTCTCGCCACCGGATCAAAGGCACGAATCCGATGAAAAAGCCGAGAACGAGGAGTAAGGAGAGCGTGACAGAAGAGAAAAAGAAGACGAGACCGATAGAAAGGGAAGCTGGAAACCAAAGTACCTAATTTTATAGGAAGGGTTAGTCCCTAGAATCGCCCAAAACTTCTCTCAGCTTCCGCAAGCTTTCCCAGCTACGCTATTGGCCTCGATTTTTTTTGCTTCTGCCGCAGTGCTACACAGAGCTGGTAAAAACGAGTAAATTCCTAGAGCGAGCTCGGAAAAAGGATTTCCAGCTACGGTCAAGGCGGTTCATCTTCCTTATCTCAATGGCCGTTTGGGCAATTCCATTCGATAGACGCATTGAGAGCCCAAAGCACCACCGCCATTATTCGAAGATCCTCCGTGATTTGTGATAGCGAACGACACGTATCGAACCTGTTTTGGTTAACTGCGGTTCACATGGGCGATGTTCGCTTCTCGCATAGCGAACCGTTGACATAATGAAGCATCGACCATTAATATAAATCCATATTTGTGGCAATCAATGAAACAACAAGATTTATTACCAAATCTTAAGGGTATTGTTGCAAATTATTTCAACAATCCGAAACTGAAGCTTCTAATTACCTCCCTATTGAAATTTCGTATTTCTTTCTGGATTCTGCCCTTTGAAACTATTCAAATATTTTAGGACATCTAGCTACGAAATAAAATTGAAGTTAGTTGCTTTGCAAAATAATAAAATAAAATGCTGCGACCCCTGTCATAGATAATCCTACATTCCACTTTTTGAAAAACGGAAAACACAAAGAGGGAGAACGTAGTTTTTTTTCTTTATCCGACAAGTCATTAAAACGATCGTCCGGACAGGTTGTTCGATATACTGTATCGTTTCAGGGAGTACGACGTCTACTATCATAATTTTGTTTGCCGTTGTTGTAACGTTCGAAAATGGTTTTCCGATAGTACGGGTGCGAGCACGTGTGTATGTGTGTGTACATTCGAAACAGGATATTCGACGGTTCGAGGTATGGCGAGTGTAAATCGACGGTGCCTACCCTCATGGAATTGTAGAGGAAACGGGTTACGGAGGTGGTCATGCGTGCAAGAGTCGGACGCGTCGGCAACGGCGTCGAGCCAGGTGCATAAATCGTTCCGATACATTTGATCTCGCGGGCGCTCTGCGTGCATGTGTGTGTGTGTGTGTGTACAATGGAGGGAACGATAACCGAGCCGGTTGCTCTCTACTCTGTGTTCACGCCGGTGAATCAGGTGAGCTAACCCGGCAAAGATTCTGGATGTCAACGTCACACGAATATGCAGAATTCAACGTCCCTGTTCATGTACACGAGAGGGTCTCGCTATGTACGTTCTTCGCGTGCTCTTTTGCCGGTATAGCGTTACGTATGCAGAAAAGTCGAGGGGGATAAGGGCCTGCCGGAAGCTGCGAAATGGAGCATAAACATGCTTCTCAACGTGTGACGATTTTCCCGTGAGAGGAAAAGTCGTTGGACCCTATCACCCGTGGTATCCGATGATGGAAAGACACTAAGTTTTGCTTTCGTTGCTTCTCGTGGTTCTCGCTCGTCGTACGGATTTTTACGTTGTGCCAGACTACCCTGCTCTCGTTTGCCCTCCTACGGCAAACCCACCACCCTACGCTGTGTTCGTTGGCCGGACTGGAGGACCGGCGCTAGTACGCCATAAAAACGTCAGCCTTTGCGGAGCTGCATGTTACGAGCGCTGACGTATGAGCAACTCTTTCGAGCGTCACTAAAAGTTGGGTTCCGCAGATATATCAATAATTTTCAATATTTATCGACATCCGATCATCGCTGATTTTTTTTTCATTGCTGCAGATTTTCTGAAAATTGTGTAATGTGCTGGAGAAGCGGAATTAATATCGATGGGATCTTTTTTTTTATTCGTTTTTGTTTTACTCGTTTATTCGTGAAAAGATTATATCACAACATTTTTCCAAAACACAGTTTTTTTTCTTCTTTTTCTTTCATCCTATTGTTACTCCACAATGGGAAAATTAGCTACGAGGTACGTAGGACGGTTCAACCGTGTATATCTAAAGGGAAAAACGTGATCGCGTTGACCGATACCCCGACGCTTTGAAAAATGCCAGGTTAAATGGCACGCGGCGTGGTTCGGTGAAGCATTCGTCGAGAGGCCCGAGACTGATGGTCCCGAAATCTAGCTCGTTCTTCCACCAGCGTAAAAAAAAAAAAACAAACAAAAAAAAACCAAACGAGGGACCAAGGAGAACAGCCGGGTTCAGAGACAGTGAGCTCGGGAAACACGTCAGATTTACGAGGGCAGCCGGAGTTAATTATCTTGTGCGAAACGGTGGAGCGTAAAATAATCACTGGAATGGCAAAACAGGGCGTCACGGAGAAACCAAGAGAAGGAGAATGATGAGGGGGCGAAACGCAAATAAAGACCGACAACCGAAGATAAATGAATTGATGATAAAGAACAGCAACAATATGTGAAAATAAAAGCGTAAATATCGAGACCATAAATTCATCGTTTAAAAAGTTTAAAATATAGCATCGGAAACATAAAGCAATTAAATTTGCACAAGTCATTCACCTTTGTCGAGCTAGCAAACGTTTGGAACATAGATCTCCATCTGTATCAAAACAAGATGCTGTGAACGTGTTTATTCGGTGGTCGGTTTATTATTCAACGACTCTGTGAATAAAGGCAATATCATCAATTTGAAGATACGTATGCTGGTTTGATATCAAGCTATTAACATGGTTGTCATGTGACGTCAAGTGTGGAAGTACCACGATAATACGTAATACCAGTAATCTGCTCTATCTCGTACGATCCTCTATGCTGTTATCGTTTATCACACAGCTTTCTATCATAAGCTCCCCGACGTCGCGTCATCTCCTCAACGACTTCCGGTGCCAGCTCCCCAGACTAGAAAGCTCTTCTTCCGTATCTTCGAGATGTATACAATCCACTCACTCAACTATGAATTTCCCGGTTCCGATGTTCCGACAAGTTCGACCGGATTCGAGAGAATCGACCGTCGGTCCGGTCCGATCGACGAACACCAGCGGATCCCCGGGGGTATAACACCGGGAATTAGAGGATTTCGTTAATGGGGTTACTCCGTTCTCGACGAAAACCCCCAGTTTGATCCCTCTCTGTTACGAAACCCTCGCGCAACCGCTTCCTTCGTGGCTCACGTGAATCGACCAATCCGACGCTCTGGCACGACCGCACTGTTCCAATTGCAACGGATACACCATCGTTTTCATAGTGCTCACGACCGATACACTTCGGAAGCCATATCCAATCGATCGAGAACACTTCCATTTCAACGAATCGCCGAAATTTTCACGGATTCCAGCAATTTCGGCCAAATTGCCAGGTGGACAAATTTCGAATGGGAATAACCGGACGGACGAATCGTCGATGGAAATTGAACGGATACGAACAAAAAAAAAAAAGAAAAAAGTTTGAAACTGCACGAATATGAAACGTGCTGTTATTTCGCAAGCATACTCAAAAGTTATCACCTCGTGCGAACGGGGAAATCTAAACAGTTATAACGGGAAAAGTTTCTACGAGCACGGAATCGTATTGCTTTGCCCGTGCATCCGCCGATCGAATAAATATTATTTCCTTCAACATTCAGTGAGTAGTTTCAAGCGAACGGTATCGACGTCGAAACTTTCGAAATCCATGCACCGATACGCATTCTGCGAGTGTCTGCGAGGGCCGCTTCTACTGTATCAGTTCGCATTAGCCATTGAATTCGTTCTTTCGTACAACCCTTTTCACCTAGACGCACGGGAAAAAGTGCAACGACTGTCCAAACGTTGATGCAATCGACCACCGTTTATGGACGCGCCTGAAACAACAAGATGGCGGTGAACAAGAAAAAAATTATGACGAGGCTAGGACCGGCACAGAACGGAAAGTTTCGTCGAACTTCCGTAATAAATCAAACAGGTCATAGATAAAACTAATGAGAGCAGATACGAACAAATTCGTGTGGCTTTTTGCCACTATATATGCTTCGAGTATGGAAGAAGGTTGGTTTGTCTACAGACAGCGCGACATGCACTCAGGCGCACGGAGAAAAAAAAATGGTCAGGCTCAGCAAGTTTTTTTCAAATAGAGCAAGATGCGGGTATGAAACTTTTACTCACGCCATCATGCCCTCATGCTGGACTTTTACGGCAAAAATGGATTTTCTTGCTTGTTCGTTTTTTCTTCAACATTTTCGTTGAATACGAAGAATATATGTAGAAAAAAAGTTTTTTAGTTTTTTTTTTTTGCTTTTTTTATAACAAACGCAGTATCTGGAAAAAATAAACCATTGTGATTTAGGAAAAATTTGAATCTCAGTGTTCTACAATCTATATGCATCGCATGTTCAGAGAGTAGGTACAGAAAATGCGTTCCCACATTCATGTGTATCGTCCGCGGAGATAATAGTGCCATCACGCCATTGAAACTCTATTCTTGGTTGAATACACATTTTCACTCGCTGATAAAGCGGAACAGAATCGTCTTGTCGATTTAAGGAATCAGATTCTTCGAAAATTCATCCCGACTGCCGTGCAAGGCATCTGAAAAAAGTTTTAATGTAATTTCAACGAAAATGTAATGTCTAACGGTCTTAATTCAACACTCTTACTCTCTCGAGTTATGCGAGAAGTTTGCCTAGGACGGGAAAATGAAAATTGCAAACAGGCAAAAATTGCAAAAGTCGAAAACAATGAGATAACAGGAGAAAGAAGCAACCATGTTGCTTTCTCACGAAATAAAAAAACACTTTCGCGAAGTAACAAAAAGCTTTGTCATTGCTCGAGAAAGTAAGCGAGAATAACGCGCAGCCACGCTACTTCTGATTTCGCCATTGTCCAAAAACAAAGTTGTACCTAAGTCGAAAATACCGGGGCCACCGTTGAGGAAAACTTCTTGAATTTCCCAAGAACAGTATATACATACATATATATGTATATATATACGTTGATGTATATGAGAACCTTGAGGTAGATGGAGCCAGGAGCCGGGAGTTTATACTTTTTAGAACAGAGCATCCGGGTGTGTATAGTGCATTAGAACCGGTCAAAGCAGAACGAGAATATAATGGGAAAACGAGAAAACAAAATACACCGAAAGAAGAAAAAGTAGATGAAAGTAAAGAAAACAAAGACAAAAAACAAACAAAAAAAAGAATCGTCGTTCCGACGAAGCGTTAAGCCAATGGCCAGGCGGTCGGACAACACGACGTTATATCCTACAGGAAAGTTTCATTATTTCCGTACTTTTTTCAACATTTTCTACCAAATTCGGGCATATTTGTTGAAATTTTATTTTTGTATAACTCATTGACCGTCGACTCGAGTAGGGGAGACCGGTGTCGGTTGTAACACGGTGTCAATTGTTACAACGACGATAACGCCGCCACGTCGAGGAAAATGCTCAAGCTGTTTGGGCATCCCCATAGCAATGTCCGTTTCGCTACTATTATTCAACGTTTTACAAAATTTTATGCGCTCCATCGTGTAAATGTGTCCGTTTTTATGGTTTTTCGCTCCCTTAAGTAAGTATATCCTTCCCACTATGTTTTGGTCTAGTATCTAAACGATGATTATTTTTTATAATTGGTCTAATCTATATTGATCTATGATGGTTTGACTATAAATGATGCCAATTAGGATTTGTATATCACGACGTGAAGGATAATATTTAATTTATTCGCTGAAAAATGTCGCAGGTGTCAATTGTAACACGTCGATCGGTGTCGATTGTAACTATCAAAATCCTATGGATTATTTCAAATTCCGTTCCATTTCCATATCTTACAACAATTCGCATTTTTTTTCTGTGATAACTGTTCCAAAGATTAATAAATTGATTTATTCGTTGTTGAATTTTCGTTATTCATTGTATGACAGAGACATGTAACAGTTCTAGTTACGGTGAGATTAAAAATATTTGTCTTTTTTTTATAAAAAATATTAATAACAATATGGTATTTTACTAGATGTTACTGTGACCTTTGAAACCAGTTTTCAAGGAGTAAGTGAATATTTCCCGATCAATTATGCTCTATTGCTCCTGTGTTACAATTGACACGAAAGCTGTTACAATCGACACCGGTAAGGTGTCAATTGTAACATGTGTTGCAATGCCCAATATTGGTTTTTATTGATAATACCGAACGTGTTCTTAAACTCAAAAAATGACATCAGCGAGACAAAATATCAACGAACCTGTTGGAAAAAAAATTATTTGTAAATAAAAAATATTCAGCTCGAAAAAAAATATTTTGCAAAAACTGTTACAACCGACACCGGTCTCCCCTACACGAAGAAATCCCGGCGATTGTTGATGGAAACGGAGATAAGTCGCTCATACGGCACAGACGGAATACCGACACGAATGTATACTCCACCGCGCGAAAACACTGCATACCTTACTTATAATCTCCAAAAGCCCGTCGAGCATTAATCTCTAATCTTCGTGAAGCGAGAAAAAACTTTGGCCCGAAGCCGCGTCTCCACGACCGTGATGGCGCTCCGAGATGGCGCGTCTCTTGTGAAAAATCCATTATCTCCTGAGATTGTTATGTTCGGAGCTTGGCGTTCTTTCTCAACTTGGGACACCGTAAAAACGAGGGCGTCACTTCGGGAAAAAATTTGCTGCGAGATGTTGATTCGTTGGCGCTTTCGTAAGAAATGAAGGGCAACTGTAATTCTTGATGTCCTAACGTATATAGTTTTCTAGGATGGCGTATATCGACTCAGATGTTAACGGAGCTATCAGAAAATCGGAAAAACTCACACCGAAAATCTGCGTCCAGAAAAATATTCAAAATTGTTGATTTTTCGTTGTTCGTACAAAAATGTAAATATAACTAAACATAAGATTATGTCGTGACGAAGATTGAGGACGGCCCCCCGAGTAGGAGCTAAAGTTCCTTTTTTTTTTTAAGATAGAAATCCACTACGCATCATAGTGAACTGGGCGATCGAGGTTTCCGCGTTTCGCAACTCACGCAAAGTGTCAGATTGTATAATGCATCCACCATGCGACTACCGTCACGGCTGTGACATTCGATAAGGGTTCGATAGCGTTGAAATGCGAATTTTCGATCAAATCGGGTTTGTTCTCAGCGGTCAATTAGTTTGCATTCACCAAATTCATATCGAACGAAAATGCTTTCGGGTGACAATTATCGATCGTTCTTTCAAAGAGTCGATATTCGAACGGAGCGTAATTATGTTTCCCGTGTCAACCCAAATTGTATACTGCTCAAATTTACGTATGTAGATTATGCAAAATTAAATACAATGCGTTAATGATAATCAACGAAGAAGTTTAATTGAAAATTCGGGAGTTAGAGCGTTCCAACGAGGACGTACCTTTTATCGAATATCACGTGATTGGTCGAACAAAGTGTTTGCACAAATAAGAATCACACCAATAAGCTATTATGGGAACAACAGCGTGACGTCACTATGATTCATTAAAATTAACTAGATATGTCATGATGAGATTGCTAGCAAGTGCACAACTTTATTTGGAATAGAGATAACGAACTTTTGGGGTGGCTTTATATTCGATCTACGTCAGCTGCCATTTTTTCAAACACGGTCGGAGAAATCTTCACGAGAAAAATCTGTGGAAATGGAAATGCATTTTTTTCGATTTGGAACGTTTTGAGTTGTCCTAAAGACATGATCTTTTGCTATATTTTATTTCGCTGGTACTAGAGAAGCTTAGCAAGATGTAGATTCGGGGTAACCCAAGTTTCCTCGGTGCTTCTCTCGAATACTCGTAAATTTACGGTCGGTGCTCTGAGCCTCGCTGGTTCCTGGTTCAGCCGCACACGGGAACACACCCACGCTGGGACAGTCAGGCACTCGGGTAACATGCGAATAGCGGTACAACGGTTTTACTGGCGACAAGAAGTTCGCTGCTGCCGAGAGGAATTAAGCGGAACGAAAGCAGGTAAACCTGAGAGATAATTGAAAATCAAGGGGAATAACAACTTAACGTGGCTTTTGCGAATTTGAATGCTATTTCTATGTTGCAGCACAGTAATAGTGCTGATTGAATCTTGCCTGTTTCTACCATTGGAATAGTACTCTCAATGTCCATACTGGCCACTGCAGCCTTATTGGCAGAAATCAATACTTCGCTACTTTGAATCAACATCAGTCTTCTGGTTCGAAAAATATGCATTCTGAATCAGATATGTGTTAAGTCTAGATTTGGAAAAATGGTTCGAAAATTCAAAATTCGGAATTTTAACGAAACTTTTACAAAATATTTTTCGCTTTGATTTTCAAGTTTGAAAAAAAATATGTCAAGGTTATTAGATTTTTTTCAGAATCGAAGATACTTAAAATTGCCGATGTGGTAACGTAATGGTGACCCATTTTAGGGTTATCCGCCGAAAATGGATAGGTAGGTAAATGTAATTATGCCCCGAAACGATGTGTGATCCATATATATATATACATATAAAAATACCGCCACAGACACTTTTTACCGTATAAAAAGAGAAACAGAAGTTCAACGTCGCACTATTTACTGTCGCGTTTTTAAACCAGCTAGTGCGTGACGGCTTGACGCTTCGTAATAATTCCGGATGATTCATAGTCGGGGATTTAATTTTCATAATATACGCCTGTACGTTGTACTACAAAACTCGGTAGTTCGTGGACCAGTCGCTACCGCAACCTCCCGCGTATATGATAAAATATAAAATGCCTCGTGGCAACCGGGTTTATGAATATTAACAGGGGCCAGGCGCATCGTCGCGACTAATACCGAGGGCGTGGTTTTCCACGCTCGCTCTCATTGTATTATTATATCCATTATAATTTTACATTTTTTCTGCGCTATCTCACTCGTCCCGCGTGTTTCCGAGTTTTTACTTCTGCTACTATTGTCTCGCCATGACATTTTTCGAAAGAAAAAAAGTTATTTTTATTATTCTGAAGATTCTAAATCTGTGACCATGCTGATAATCAAAAAAAATTCCGCCCAACGGATTTGCGAGCCCAAAATTCGCGCAGGCGCAGATAGTCGCGTGGAAACAAAATATTGCAGCACCTTGAAACACGTAACTCGGAATTCAAGTGAAAACGGGAAATTTAATTTATGATAGGCAAATTGTGGAGGCTCCGGAGTCTCCGGTGTCAGGAATGTTATTATTCAGTCACCGTTGGGAAAATACGTTGCACGAAGAGGCCTGCACCGAGAGAGAGGTTGGGGGAAAACGGGAAACCGTATCAGGGAAACTAACGGCAGTTTTATCATGGCCCAAGGGAATTCGCGGACCGTGGGCCATATCAAGTTTTAGCAGGCGTTATGTAAACTCACCCCAAATATCACTATGCATATAAACCTTTGTGCTATGCATCAACTTCAGCGTTCCACCATCGTTTTGTCCGGCTTCGAACGCGAGAGCAAACGGGACGACCTCGGTCACGCGTCCGCCAGCGGGTTTCAAGCGACACGAGTCTCGTACGAACCTTTCTCTCATAATCGATCGTATATGAATCTCACACGGAAACTTTTGTCCCATGTGTTTGATTCTGAGAATTCTATTTAGCCTTTAGTAAATTATTTCAAACTCTTCTACTTCTTTGGAATAAGTATTGCATACCTCTTGGTCATTGTTCTATAATGTTTTATAATCGTACAATATCCCATATGTGAATTATAATTTGGAGGGTGGACATTTTTACATGATTATTTGAATTTTCAAATGAAATCGACGGTAACTGCACTATATTTTGACAATCGCTATGCGAAATATTCAAGTCGTCGAAATCACACGATCTACAACTATCTGGTGGATTCCATTGATTCCACTGACCCCCCCCCCCCCCCCCCATTCCCCTAGCGACTGATCACCGACGGCGAATATAATTTCGTGCAATTTTGCACATCGGCCGAAGTACAAGAAAAACAATGAAAGTCCGGACGGTCTGGCGTCCGGGCGACGTGCTTGCAGAGAGGGCGATGCTATTCGCGAGTTTTACTTCCGTCTTGCCCGAAGACGGTAGCCGAGGACGAGAGCGTTTGCAGAACCAGTCGACTCGGTGAATCCCCCCGCCTTTCTCTTATTCTCCCGTTTCCACGCTTCTCTTCCTCGCTCTTTGAGCTATTTTAATGGCTGAAATAATGATTGAACATTACGGTAACGGTATTTAACTTCTACCTCCGGGTGTGCCACCACCCTCCGAAAGCTCGCGGCTGAGGGGCTGCCGTGCTGTTAGAGATGAGAAAAGTTGAAATGGGAAATGGGATTGAATGCATAGCTGGTCGTCGAGGCCGCTAGCACCGAGCGCGAGAATCCCGGCAAAGACTTTTCTCCCACTCTGGGATGGGCGATAGCTAGGACACGCCGAGAAAGAGTGAGAAAAGAGATGGAAGTGAGAACGTGCTGTTTTCACGGGACCGTAGTGTCGTTTCGGCATGAAAATCCGTAATCGTCATCTCACGATCAATGCTGTACACTTCTGAAATACTACCGAACTCAGGAGAACTGCCGTTAGAATTTGAATAATAAAATAATGACATTGCAAAACAATTCGAACAACAATGATTTCCACGATTCCCATCGCAGATAGCTCGATGCTTGAATTGAAAGTAATTAATTTAATCATGATTTAAGAAGTTCAGTGAGTGTCTCGCAGTACCATAAAAATGTAGTCAATAAAAGTAAAGCGCAATCACTGAAGTCTGCAGAGATCTCCGAATTTCAATTACCGATTATACAGCTTGATCATAACAAATAGCTTTTGAGCCGTCCGATATTATACTCGATACAACGACCGCATATCATATGACAATGTTATGTAGCTCGAAGATTCACGATGGACGATATCGATACGCTACAATTATGCTCTGCTCCACTACGAATATGTGTAGGTATCAACAGCGATAGTTTGGCCATTGTCTGTTGGATGTCATCCCGTATGCCTTCCAGCGGCGGTAGCCTTGCACAACGCGTATCACCACCAGCATTGCTTCCGGTCATACGTTGATGACGCTCTCGGCGCACGATAGGCGCAATGCAACCCCAACGATATCAGCGTCGGTGAGAATGTTTCCCCTCGGAACGCTACAAATCAGTGACATATTTCAAATCGCCTCTGAAATGCAAGATTATGGGTGATAATGTGAAATCCAAAGATCCCGGCACGGATTTCACCCAGCAAAACTACGGCTTCGTCTTTCCTCGTGCTTGCCTCGGTACAATGTCGATAATGAATAGGGCACTCGTTGTGCGAAGATGGGAATCGTTAAGACCAATTGGTTATTGTTGCTAAGTCGACCGGTGCACCACCTTTTGGTTGGACACAGAAGCACATTAGCCACGAAACAATGGATTTTCCTGCGAGCCGGCTATACGGCCATAAGCGCCATTGACATCAACCACCGTGATATCTCATACCCCGTTCGAGTCCTTCCACGGACCAAGCGCACATCTGTGGGGAGGACGAACCCATCGGAGCAATTAAACCGGAGCGGCCAAGGTGGGTAACACACAGCACAGACAGCGTCGGGGTAGTTGTGATATCGGAGCATAACGAGAAGCCATTAAGATAACGCGGCCGACGGTGATTAGCCCGCCTAATTACTGCTCGAGCGAAGAGACACCGCACGCCCTGTATGGTTCTCTACGTTCACTCGATGTGCCTACGTATCCTGATCTCGCCCATATCGCCCAGTAACCCAGTGTTCTCCGCTTAAGGTCGCTTTTCTCACGGTGTAGCTGCTGGTGTAACGTGTGTGTCTACGTGACTCCGTATCTACCTGGATTTCCCGTCCCAACTCACGCTGAAATCTAAGATCCTTGAACCTTCGAATACTTCCATCGTCGTGATAAATTGAGGGCCAATTTGACGTACATACACTTGACATCTTTAACAAGACACCTTGATTTCGGGATAAAAATAGACATGCGATGGGTGGTCATCTCCGATGATTTTTCGACTTTCCGTGGTTTACTCGAAGTCGGTTTTACGATGGCATTATGATGAAACAGGTGACTGAAATTGAGGAGAGACGTTTGCATACACATATCGATCTTTCGACAAATTGATTTCGAACGAGCTAACGAGCGTCGCTGCATGTACCTACACCTACCATGACGTGATATAATCAGAGGTAGGTGGATGCACGTCGCAGACCCTGAAGGCCCACTTCACCAGCTCTGTCGTTCCTGCACAACCGTTGTACGATTGAGATTACCTGATGAATTAATTCGCAAGTCACTCCATGTGTCTCGCACACGCCGAAATATTAGGGAATTGCGAGATACGAGCGATGTATTCTATCAGTTCTAGAATAGTCTCGGCTTACTGCTCAAGAGCTATTCTCGAGATGCAAATTGTTCTCCCATTTCGATGGATTAACCCCGCGGCGGTGTCAATGAATTACAACTGTCAACGCTATAGTCTCCCCTTTTCCTGAATCTTGAATTTCTGCCACGTTCGTCGAGATGAACTGGTCCTTATTTAAGAGGCTGATCTTATCTGTTCTTATCTACCACATAGAAATACGGGCGATTTTTCGGGGATAAAGAAAAAATATGTATTGTACCAAATGTATCAAAAGTTTGTCAACTACAGTCATACCAATTTTTTTACGGAAAAATATACAATCAAACTCGACATATGAGCTGTTTCATGGAGGTCCCTAAAAAAAGTAGGATCCCAAGCAGCTACGCAGTATGTCGATTCACAAATATTTCGAATTTCAATGATTCAGAATACACTTTTACTGATATTGAACTATCGAAGAAGAATGGGTAAGTCCCTGAAACATGAGCGAGTAAGAAGACATCGCGGATGTTGTTCAGTGCGAGTCCAGAGCCAATCAGAGCACCGATCTAACTATACAAGTTGAACCACCCTCGAATGTTTCAGCGGAGGTTATTTGGCAGACGCTGTCCGGTCGGTGCTCATAACGTTGGAAGAACCCGCAGCACCAGCATAATTTCGACGGTCCGGGTAGGTCAGCAATTCTATCCTGGATATTTGGTAATTTCAGTACAGTGGACACGCAGACACGATTACTTCGGTGAGAAAAGAGACGGAAAGCAACCGTAACCAGTGAATCCGACTAGGCTGGAAGGTGCAGCCGGAGCAGAGAGACTACGCAGGTCTGGTCCAACAGGGTCGAACGGGTGGGACGGTGTAATTGCGTAGTTAGCGAAACCTCACGTAACGACTTGACATCTGTCTTTGGCCTCCAGTCGTTCCGGCATCTGCTCGTGTCGCCGATTTCATATTACAAGAATTTTTTCCTCTCAGTTTTTTCCATTTTCTCCCGAGAGATATTTCTGCAAGCAGAAATCTTCTCGACTGCGGAAGGGCTTTTGTCCTTGCAGCTTCTACTTCGGCTCCTTCCTTCGTATTCTCTTCCTTCCGTTTCTTTCCGTCCACGACGACTCTACGGATCGCTAATTACTTGACGATCAGGACTTCTCCCTTCCCGTCTCGATCCTCGATTCCTCTTATTCTTTGGTTTTTTCTTCGCCGCTGCTATGATATTTCCATCAGGACAAGGTCATTAGACTGCGAATTTTTAATTAATTTGTCGACTTCGCCAGCTGTACGCCAGCCAATTATGTGTACGAGACGAGGACTGATCAAAGATTCCTTGTCAATTAATCACGCTTTTTAATTGAGTGCTTATCGGTTTTCATCATTTTATATCTGTTCTGATTGGGAAACGCGGAAGCGTACCGAAGTCGAGTATTAAAAATATGAATCGTTCTCTGTACGTAGGACATTATCATTGTTGTTATGTTAATACAGGACAAATGCGATCTGTCTCACGCAGCTGATGATGAAAATTGTGTGGGTGCAACGCCGCTGACTTAAGCGCTCTCTTCAGTCACCGGGATACTGGTTTTACCGTGAATTGGGGAGGGAAATGCGAAGAGACGCGGGTCAAAGCGTTGAGGCTCATCGGAAGGAAGGAAAGAGCCGAGACACAGAGACTGTGGAGATTTGCATAATCTCGGGGGAGCATCGAGGGACAGTGAGGCTACCGAAGAACAGCCCAGAAGGAGACTGCGAAGAGCCTGCAACACTGCGGAGTCTAATCCGCATTCGTCAAGATTATAAGGTAGCAAGGGCGAGTCTATGCTCGGGATAAATGTGATAAGGCCCGTTACAAAAAAGATAAATATCATTCTAAGGGCTGCACGAAGTGAAACTTCGGTGGCGTAACAATTTTATCTTCATATGCTTACTTAGATTAGGCATTGTCGATGTATTGCAATGTACATCAGAGATACCATAATACTTGAATCCATTTTTTTATGTTGATGGATTAATTATTCAGGATACATACGAACTGAGCGAGAATGCTGCAATGTCCTACGCGGTAATTATCAAACTACAGACCATTGTGATCGACCAAGTTAAAAGCGGAAATAATAGTTCGTAATGAAGCATCCTAGTCAAAGAGTTGTCGAACGAAGTAACACGAAAGAAGTGTGCGATAGAGAAAATTATTTTCCCCGGAGAACGATGAGATTGCGGTTAACGTTCTTGGTAAAAGTTTTGTCAGTTACCTGGTGAAAATCTATTGGAGAAAAGAACTCGTGTAGCTCGAGAAGAAAGAACACGAAAGTATGGGGGCGAAAGGGAGAAATGGTGAGGGTAAGTCAAATGCAAAATGTGATAAGAGTGGTAAGACGTCGGCCGACTGATGATGTTGGAAACGGGGTACCACGAAGACTGGTGTGCTCGAGCGTGGTGGAAGACCGGTATAGTAGTAAATGAGAAAGGGCGGGTAAGCACGTTGGGTGTGAAAGTAAGGAAGGAAGTTGTAGAGGCCAAAGAAAAGAGCAGGGGAAAGAGTTGGGGCGGCGGGAAGAAAGGTGAGTGCGATGGTGGTAGGAAAGTGGGAATGGTGCTTGGGCTTTATCTAAACAGAGCGTAGTGTTGGGTGATGAATCGCTGCCGGGGCTTCTGTCGCCAACTTGGGAACACTTCTCGAATGCACCTTGAACGAGTTATCTCGCCGTGATAACGATAGCAACTTACTCTCGCGCTCGAGCCCGTCGAGGTCCCTCGTGACACATCATGTACGTACGTAAGGCCGTGTCGAGCTAGTCTCGGGTCGGATAGAAGAGAGATATCCGAGGATCAAAACTATGATACGTAAGACTGAGCTTTCCAGGTGCTTTTCGTAGCCTCGAGGTATAGCTCAATAGCTCATGAGATTATAGACCAACGTGATTCTCTTCTATGGCAACTTATATCGTTTTCGGCGCTGACACTCGAAACGCTCGTGCGTATGCATCCAAAGAGCAATGTGAAGTCCACGAACAATGTGAATTCCAGCATCGGTATACATATTAACCCCTTGTCATCTGACCGGAGCGACTGAGGGTCTCATACCGATTTCATTTCTGTAGAAGATATTCTTTCTTATCTATGAATCTAGTCGTAATGGCTGAAACATCAGTGAACAGGTCTTTGAGAGATCGAAAGAAAGTTCGGGCAGCTATATTCTCAGGAAATCGAAGTCTGATCATCAGAGATAGTCATTCATTCAATGAAAATGTATTTCAAATACTTTTTCGAACAAATCACTATGACTAATTATCATGGAAGAATCAATACTTTCACATTTCTGTAATAATTATGATAAATTCACGTAAATCATTATTATACCATGAATTTAAATATTTGATAAATCCGATAAAATTCATTATCATTTTGTCCGGAAAGTATTTGAAATACATTTTCATTGAATGAATACCCATCTCTGGTGATCATAATGAGAAAACAGTCCTCGATTGTCTTATGAGGTTTGTAAATTTGCGACGAAAATACACACAATTTACTATTTTAATCTATAAAAATCTATTTTTGTCCAGCTGGACATTCTCGTGTAGTGGACAAACCATCAACAGGACCACGGTCACGCTTATGCAATTTCTATTGCTGGAGTGATTGCAGTTGATTGCAGGACATTCTCAAAGTCTGTATTGATTGGCATTTCCGGTCCCACGTCGGAAGACATAGGCGAGCAAGGAGCACGGGTTTGACGATCCGAAAAATTCAATCGGAACAAGACCGACGATAAACGAATAATAAACGGAAGAAAAGTTTTTTATCGAGGAAAACAATAGATCAAGCTGCTGGAAGAAGTTTTTCTTTATTTTCTTCTTCATTCTCTCCTTTGCTCTGACGGTTTTCCGTGCCGCCAGTTCTCGTTCTCCACCGGACTCCCGTTCAGATTCCGTCTTCGTCCAGTGCGGAGGAGAAACATTCCTTCGGGGTATTCCCCGTTGCGCTCAATTGTTCGTTTTTAACGACGATTGAACTCGATCGCGAAAGTGCAGGACTAAGACGTGGAGTGAGGAAAAGACGGAGAAGGAGTTTCATTGAAACTTAGCCGAGCGAAGCGTTGCGCCTCGAGAATACAGCTCCAAGGCGAATCACGTATATATATATATATATATATATGTATACCCCAGACAATACGCTGCGTGGGGAGAGCGCGCGAGAGAGACTTTAAACAATTCCATCTCTGCAAAGTTTCAATTCAATGCGCGCGGAAAAGTGAAAATGAGAAGTACGATGAACATTGGTGCGCGAGACATTAAATATCGAAGAAGGATCGAAGCGAAGAATGTTGAATCTGAAATCTATTTTACGCGCACGATTGAAGCCACCATATCGATTATTGCTTCGGGGGGTTTGGAAGACGGGCTCCGTCGTTGCTCTGCTTCGCCGTATACATATATATAGGGTAGAGAAGGGTCAAGAAATTGGCAGCTATGGAATCGTCGGGGACCAAAAAATTTCCAAGGATATACTTGGTTATATTTTTAGGCAACGTCCGTGGCGCACGGAGTCGTCGATTCCGTAGTATTCTTTGACCTGTCGTGTTGGCCAGACCCGGGTCGATGATTTATTCATTAGGCGACGGTCGCCACGCACCACTTCACGTTTCTTTTAACGGTCGACCAGCCACGCAATGTATTCGCACACAGTGCCTGAAAAAGGCGGAAAGAAAAGTGGTCCGATGAAACGCAGGATCACGAAGACGAAACTACCGGAGTGTAAAAAGAGATATAGACATCGCGAAGAGAGCGGACGACAAATGGAGAAAGATGAAACGCGTTGGTGAATGAGTGGGAACGAGGCAGAAAGAACTGGACGACCCGAAGCTCCTGAAGGAATCCTCGTCCCCACAGAGGCCTGATGTACGGATATTACCCGCGTGGCATAATTGCCCCGTAACTCAGACGCTCCAGAAGCGGCATGAAAAGCCTTCATCGTTTTCCTAATAATAACCAGACCGCCTAGGGGAAAAGGGCACTCTTAACTGCCGAGAATTCGGTTAGTCAGGAGCACGTCTTACTTGTTATCGTTGGTCCCTCTAAAACAATGTCATTATTTTCTCAACTATTCCGCACGGTTTAACGCACATGGTAATTATTAATATAATTAGCAGTGCATGGTGAAGCTCGCTTTTTGAATGTATCGATCTCAATGACGACTCTTCCAATGATTACATTCTCGATACATCATTGTACGATAAACAAATTTTATTTTCATTCCACAGTTTAATAGCATCGAAGTGCGTACAGTCAAATACGTTTTTAGAACGCTCAAGTTTCGTCGGACGTGTCAGCGACTCATTTCGTCCCGTATTTTCCCCATCCATCCTTCCAGCCGTTTTTTTTTTTTTTTTTGAAAATTATTTGCGCAAAAAGTTTGCAAGAGCGAAATGGAAACGCAAGCAGACTGAACAACATGGCTGAAGCTGAAGTAGGCCTGCCGGTCCGGCTCCACGATATGGTAGAAGACGCGAGGGAAGAGACAGTGTAACAGCAATGAAAGAACTTAGTGTGCAGCCGGACGAACATCCGGCGGGGGCGGCACTGGCAGCGGTAAGATTTTAAGAGGTCGCGAGGGAAAAATATCGTCGGCTAAGAGGGCGATTGCTTTTCCCACCGAACTACTTTTCCACCGCGAAACGTACTCGTTCGGGATTTACAAGGACCCCGGTTTTTCTCTCTTTTCCGGTGGTATATACAGCGCACCCGAACGAAACGCCTTCGGCGATTTCATGGTGCTCTATACAATACCGCCACAAACGGTAAAACCCTCCTCTTCAGTTTGCACAGTACATTGTCTCGTGCTCGTTCGTACAAATAATGTATGTGATTCGAGATTCCCTCTGGAGTACATCGACCTCGGCAAAACTTTTCTCATAGATTCTCAACGCTTGTGCGGGACGCAGTTACACCCGGTGGTGGAAAAAATCGCGACCAAGAACGCCATCTTCCCGGTGGAACCTACTGGCGAATATTGGATAACTAGCGGTAATGCCGGTTGTAAGATTTATTCACCGTGTTTTATTTTTTGTTTTTTTTTCATCCTTTTATAAGATAGTTGAAAAAGAATCGTTAATTGTCGAGTAAAAGAGCGTGAAAGGGGATTCATGGATACGACGTCCTAAATTCAGCGAATGCATGGGGCAAGAGAAACGGAAGAAAAGAAGAACCCAAACCACTCGAAACCGGAAACGATAGTTTCCCGAAAACTTTCTCGCAGCTTGGTGCGCGATTCTGGGATTGCACTCTCACGACTAATCTTCAAAAAGCTTCGTGGGGGCGCAACGTACATCAAGAGTTTCTTTTGCACGGGGTTAAGATGGAATTTGAAAAGCCGGTGGAGGCCCGAGGCGGAATGAAACCAGGTCAACACGGTAACGGCGCCAGAACCGTTCGGGAGGGTAGCTATACGCGATATCCTGTTTTCGTAGGATCGGGAGAGATCGAAAAACATCGGTGAGCGAGAACTGGGAGAGTCGGAGAAGGAGAAACTCCGAGTGTGGGATATCATACGCAACGAGATATTAGGTATACAGCGGTACTGTGACTACAGCGGGACAGTGCATCCGGTTGTCGGGAGATGGACGGTCGACCATCCAATTGAATGTACAAAACGAGAAAGCGGAGAAAAAAAAATGCCCATTCTTTAGTACCGAGGCTGCCGCATTTTCCGGAACCTGCAATAACAGAAATCCAATAACGATGACTCGCCACGGAAATTGGAGTGAGCCAAGCCTGAAAGTGAAAAAAAAAAAAAAAACTGCGATAATATGGATCGGTTGTTTATTTTAGGTCAATATCTTCGTGAAAGTAGAATGCGATTTATAGTTTTTATTTCGATTCGAATTAATAATAATCAATTAACTTTCTAAATTATCTAAGAGTTCGTAATACGATTGACGACAATTGTGTGAGCCAGCACAATGCATCAAGTCCCAGATCATTTGATCCATTATCCATTCCATCCTGATGGTCATAGATTCTCCGGATCTTGAACGTCCATGATAAACTTGAAGATTTCACGCACCAAATGTAAGATAGACTCCACAGTTACGTTTTTCATTCTCGTCCCTGATGAAAGAGTCAGCCTTACGTGAAATAGCACAACGATGAAAATATTGTACTCGGCAAATGGAAATAATAAAGTAGATCGAGCACTTGGACGTTGTCCAAGAAGTAATGAAGTTTCGGTCCGGAGAAAAAAAAACGACGTTCATCCGGCTTGAATGTTGAAAAAGAGCAAAGGAGAGTTCGCAGTGGTTTTTTTCTTCATGGTCGATGAAACTCGAGGAACGAAAAGGCACGTGGAAGATCAAATGGTGCACGAGTTTGCATTGAAGAAATATTCGACTAAAATAGTAATAGTATATGGGTAATAGTACACGAAGCACTGAGATGTTTGCATCGCAAAATTCTTTGATAGGATGAAAACACGAGAGCAGCTTGAAGCAATACCATCTCTATCGGAGTAAGGTTGTGGTTACAACGGGCTTGAGATACATAATAACGTGAGAGTGTGGTTGCAGTATTTTTATGTGGCAAGCAACGCAATCGCTGTTTGCAAAAATCAGCATCTGGAACTTTTCACATGGAGGAATATATATTCGTATACATGCAGCGGATCTCACATTCAACTTATGATAAAAGAAATTCCACCATTCGACATCTCGTCAGAGAAATACTATGAACAAATATTAAAATTTCCACGTGGGAAATATATTTCTTTATTCATCACAATTCTGTCACGTGTACTTATTTCTAAGGCAGTACGAATTTTCCGTCGTAAAAAAATAATTGAAATTCGAAACGTGGGTGTCATGTCTCGAATGTACTCTAAGAGACGATAATCACAATTTAATCGTGTGATCCAGGACTCAACTTAAGCTGCGCAACCTTTCTTCTGAAGCAGTTGAGAATTATCTTTTTTTTCTACTGAAGAACGGATACGACACTGGAACAACAATTTTGCAATGGAATCGTGCCGGAAACTCAATATGTATGCGATCCATGCATCCAAACCGAACAACAACTGCAAACTCTCGTGGAGAATGAGGTTGTAAAAAGCCAAGAGAATTTTCAACGAAGCTTCTCGTGGTGGCTACAGTTTCATAAGTCGCCCAAGTTTTCTTCAGTTTCTCATTCCAGAACTTGGTGTTCTCGGCTAGCAGAGAAAACACCCACAACACCCAAACCGAAAAGCAAAAGTCGCAGACGGCGATTTAGCAATGGAGCCGAGGTAACGCCACACGAAACGTGGTAATACATCGAGTTTACCGACTTTGTCGCGCAACTTCGAGCCTACTGGCTTTGCCGATAAACCGGCGATTGTCATTGTAGAGTTACGAGAATGGGAACGAGAAAAATCGCGTGAAGTCGTGCGAAGAGGAAAACGGGACATACCTCTGAGCCAGGCGAAAACCACGGGGGTCAGGGAGAACGACCCTGTACGGGCCTAATCACACCGTTCGGGTTTCAAGGAGTTGTAGGCGGCAATATTAACTTTGATATTGGATGGCGTTAAGAAGAAACACAGCCAATAACTCGGTGTTGCCGGCCGTGGCTGTGCAAACAGAGGCCAGCGCGCCCCCGTGCGGCGGCACGAGTCAACGGACTCGCTTGCCCCCCCCCCCCTTCCCGCGCCACGGCCAATAATCGCAGCTTTGCTTTTCTCGTCCTCTTGTTTTTTCCATTTCTCCGGTTGAGGCGAAGAGAGTGAGAGACGGAAAATACCACTCCTCGCTTCGTCGTGCGTTCTTCAATAATCGTAGCGAAACATTACAATAAGAACAAACTGTGTACGTGCCGATATTGAATGGCGCTCTTATTATTTTCTTTCTCTCTACTCTGTTGTTTTTTTATTTTTTTCTATTCTTGTATCGTATACGCTTTCACGCATAATCCGCAATGCATATTGCGAAATCACACTTCGTGCACACGTTTGTTCCGCCAGGAAGGATAAGGCATAAGGGTGCCAAGGACACGCCTGATGTATTCACATATACGCGGTTTGCATTATTTCACATAAATAACATACGTGCACGTGTATTTTATGCACGATATGATACGTGAACGATTAAAAAATGTCATTGTTTTTTTTTTATTGGTGGACAATTGAAATTGAAGCTCTTTGAGAAAATCCTAAATTTATCTGTAGCGATTAATTCCGATGTTTTATAAAAATACCAAGGTAGTTGATATTTTTTGTTCTTTCGTCAGATTATTATATAACCGATTCTTTCAAAACAGTCCGATACTTGCTGTTGAATAACCATGTGTATAACTATAAGCACCGAAGAGGTCTATATATCATTGTACCGAGCACGTTTCCCTATTCACGGCTGTGTGCCCTTTTAATTTCCCCCGCGCGCCATTCTCGAGCCACGCCTGGCGTAAGCCACTCCGGAATTGTTCTCTTCTCTTTTTCGAACCCATTTCTTTTTTTTGCGCTTTTTTCCCCGGTTTTTTCGTAGCAGCTTCACTCGACATTTTTTTTCACTCTTTCGACGTTGGTTCTTTTCTTTTTTCTTTTTTCTCGTTGCTCCCCCATCTGTATTCCTACTACGTATTTGTGCTGTATCTGACGACGCATTCCCTACCGGGTCTACGTGTACCACCCCCCGACCTCGTTTTTTTATTTGTTTTCCCAGAGCGAAAAGCGATTTAAGCGATCGCGGTCGCGAATGCCACTAAAAACAATGTCATGACGAATATTCATGCACTTTAAATTCCGCAACTGTATAAGCGTTACTATCGCAAGCAAATACACAGCTACAGATACTGCCGAACCGTTCGATCCGAGCCTCGCGTACACCTCGCCGATGAGAAAAATAACGTCATGCACGCATCTTTGTTTCTTCATCTGGAAATACATCCGAATGTAGGATATTGCATCACAGTGCTCTACACAATAAAACATGATTGTGCGAAAGCTGAAACGCAAATAATCCATCGTTTAACAGAATGACAATCTATTTGAATCACATTACCGATGGTAAATACATGAAAAATAGATTTGACGCATAAATTCCAATTTTCCCGACAATTAATTCAACACAATCTTATATTCCTTACAAATTCCAACAATTTTTCTCTTCATCTCTCACCCGCTAGCTTGCACTGAATGCTTTACTCTCCGGTCTTTTGTTCTTCGATGTGCGATAGATCGAACAACACCTGGCTCTCAAGATCGAGTGGAATCGTGGAATTTCGCTGTTAGTGCGCCGCATCACGTTCGTTCATCGCACAGCCAGACTCAACGTCGAAGCTGACGAAAGTTGGTGGGGGGGGGGGTTCGAGGAGAACGTTACCGGTAGATCGTGCCCGGCGAATCAGTCAGCTTCACTCCATGGATGCCTGAGGTACAATACAGGGTTCATTGTGGATCGATCGATCCGGGGATGCAGCAAGAATTGCGTTTATACGTTCGATATCGTGCCGGAACGGAGGGGTGGGGGGCGGAGGGGTGGATGGCACGTGCTTCGTTCGTTCGAAACACGTTCTTTCTTCTTTCTCGCTGGCACAACGGCGTCGTCCCCAGTTCGTAATTATGTGAAACAATAGCGAGCGAGCGTTCGGCATCGTTCCGTTATATCGTTGGGACGGCATAGGTATATTGAAAAATTCCAATGTTCCAACGAACGCGCGAACAGTCAGCAGACGAAGCTTCGCCGGCGGCGAGAACGACGGCATCATACCTCGCCGCTCACCCCGACAGAGATTGATGCGGGGAATGCAATTTCCTTGGGCACGCCACGTTTATCCTCCGGTGCACACCTTTCCGAAGGTCCTCGGCTCCTGCCCCCCCCCCCCCCCCCCCGCCCCGCTAGCTCTTACTCTCTCTTCCGCGTCGCTACCAGCGACGATCTCGGCGCCAACTTTCGCATTTGTTTTAATGCGATCTGGGTGGGTTCGAGAGGAATTTCTTGGGGCACGGAGAATGGGAATAGGAAGAAACAGACGAAGAACGGGACAGAGTCGAGGGTTAAGTGGGAGATGGCGCTAAGCTCGGGGAAAAAGCGAAATGGCAGTCCTATTATCCCCGGGGTATGGGATCTCGAGAGTCGAAGCGAATGTCGAGAAGGCGATATAATACACGATAATTTATACTTGATCTCGAAAAATTTCTGTGAGATTGATTAACCACCGGGTAAATTGAGATCGGGGTGTTTTTGGATTAGAATGCGCATGCGAAATTATTCGCGAATTTAGATATCCTCGATAAACCACAATTTTCGTAGGATACATTTTTTACTGTCACATTGTTGATTTAACAAGTGGAGATTAATGATGTCGAAATAAAAATCGAATGAAAAACAAATTATCTATAGTACACACAGTTTGGTGATAGTAAAACGAACGTTTGGTAAATATGTTATCGTAGGTGACACATTCTCTACGATGGGATATACACCGCACGGTGTTTTCTTTCTCGAGCCAAGCGGAGGGGGGGGGGAGCCAACCATTTTCATTTTCCTCGCAGAGCCGAAGAAGCAGCGATGCACTCGAGGAGAAAGTAATCTCGTTCGATAAATCGAAGATTTTAACATGTTATACGCGGTGCGCGCGGGGGGGTGTGTACCATCGGGCCAGAATCGATGATATCTTTTCCACGAAAAGAGATTCTGCGCGTTCTTCCTGGCAGATGCAGCAGACGTTGCCGTGAAAACGCGGTCGCGCGCAATCCCAGTCTTTAGAGTTTTCCATTTCCCCCGTGCTTTTCTCCATTTATAGGGGACCCCCACGACGCTGTTATTTCTTTTTCTTCCCTCTTTCTTCGACTATTCGTTCTCTTTTCGTCCCACCTTTTTCGATCTCTTTTCCCGCGTTTCTCGATTTTTTTTTTTTTTTTTTTTTTTTCATTTTCTCCTTTGCTACCTCTGGTTCTTCTCGTTGCACAGCAGCGGCTTCGCATTCGACGATTGCTTGCCTCTCGTCGTACCACGAGAGCCAGTGGGGGGATGACGACGAACCCCACATTTTCGTGTTTTTTTTTTTTTTTTTTTTTTTTTTCAGTTCACGATAACCGGCGTGCTCGCCTATTTGCGCGCCTGTCTCTGAATACCCGATACAGAATTACAAGATTCGGATCCTCCCCCGCAAGCTCGCTCGTTCGCTCCATCTCGTCGATGCTATTAGTCACTATTTACACGGCTGACTTTAGTTTTAAATTCAATTCCGGCAGAACTCATCGCGGAAGCGCTCGCCCTTCGGTTCGCTTCTGCGTAATTCAAACCGAAAAAAGCTTTTTCATCAATTCAGACGGGCGCGCGCGCTCGCTTTGTCACTTTACTCAATCCGCCGATCATTTACGAGGGGACCATGGTTTCTCGTGACAAGATGGAATATTTTTGTATGACTGAGGTGTATTTGACGATACGCAAACTCTAGATTCAGAATGAAGAATTTGATAATGGTTTTCCCGTTTATTTATTCGTTTGATTCGTTTGTATTATTTTTCGTGGAAAAAAATAATTTCGACATGCAAATTGAATACTTTTAACAACAACAACAAAACATCAGTTTGAGGCAGTTACCTTTGATTCACAATGGATAAAAAATTCATCTCGAAATTGACATTTGCTAATTTTTCAATAAATATCAGGATAAATCGTTTCAATCATAAAACATTTTTAGTTCCGCAACCGTTTTTTCAGGAATGTACAGTTTCAATTGTTTGAGAGAATTTGAAGTTACTTCGGCTGGCGTTGTATCACCGAGCGATCAATCAACAACCCATGCACGATTGTGCCGTGCCTATGTGGGAACCGACAAGCGCAGGTTCATGCACTCAAATCGTTGATGGAACGCAGTATCACTAAATGCACTTGTCGCACAGTTTACAGATACGTCTGATCGTGAATTGTTCACTCTAGTCCATAACAGTCGAATGATGTATTCGATGCACATCGGCACGAAGTCATCACCGTCGAAAATGTAGATAACTTCATCGGCTTCCATTGCCCGACTAATTTGATTTTTTCGGAAAGCTCAGGGAGCAATGTGCTTTCGGTATTCGGACCTTAGGATTCGGTCGAGCGATAATTATTAATTTTTCATCGATCGATTCAGATTGCGGGAAAGTGGAATGGAGAATGCATTTTTCCAAAGCAATTAAATTAGTCGAGGATTGGAGCAGGATATGGAGAACGAAGGATGAAAGAGCAGGAGAGAAATAAGCATGGAATCCATGCAATATACGAAGCATAAACTTTTTGAGGAGAGGGAAACGGAATCGATACTTCAATATCCGCAGTAACAGCAGCTGGGGTTAACAAGGGTCTGATTGAGCTGGTGGTCCTGGTTCTGCTTCGTGGAGTTTGCTCGGTAAGTTGGGAGAATAACGGGGAGAAAGGAACGGTGAAGTCTAGCTGAAACTCAACCGATTTCTCTCCCTTCGTCTCACGACGAAATCCCATTCGTACGTTCGCGTCTCATCAGATCGACTCACTCTTTTGTGTCCACATTTGTAGCAATGGTTTCAATCTTACACGTTATGTTGCCAGTTGTCCCACTGATATACGATTTTTTTAGTTTTTTTTTTCACTTATTTTTGTACCACACATCTAGTGGAATGAAACAAGAGCGTTGGAACTTTTAGCTGTCGGTAGTAAGTCAACGACGCTTCTGATTCTTCAAGTTTCTTGCTCGTCCATCACAGTTCGCTTAATTCTGAAGGATTGTTTTTCGATTTTATTACGTTCATTTGGTGAGCGCTCTAATGAAAGAAAATGGAATAAACAATAACATTCCTGAGCTGAGGGCTTTCACCCCGAGGAGCAGGTACGTAACTATTCTTTGCGTCAAAATCGGTGTTCAAAAAGTAAGTCGATAGTCGAGTAGTATCCAGTCGACCCTCGTTGCTCATCAAAAAGAAACAGGGCGTAAAAGGGAGAGAACAAAGTAGTACCGCTGCTAGGCTTCTGACCACCACCTGTTGGCTCCAACCCATAGTAACTTTGCAATAGAAAAGAAAATGATAATCCACGGATAACCAAAAAAAATATTGTAAGAATTAATGTACTCGAATAGTATCGCGGTCTCATGGTAAGGCAGCATTAAATGGACCAGTTTCTGTCACTACGCTAAATAAACCAAAATACATCAAATATATTCTCCTCAACTGGATCACCCAACTAGGGTACCAGCAATACACGCAGATAAATAAATAAATAAATAAATAAATAAATAAATAAATAAATAAATGACTAAATAAACAAGGGTGCAAAGTAGAACCTTGCACATTGCTTCCTCATAGTTTTGTACCGTTTTTAAATTATTGAGATGTAAAGTAGAACCTTGCTTATGGCTTCCTTATCTTCTTACACATTTGCCAAAGCTTCCTCTATAAGGAACCATGTGTCGATCAATTTTGGCTTCCTCATAGAGGAAGCTTTGGCAAATGTGTAAGAAGATAAGGAAGCCATAAGCAAGGTTCTACTTTACATCTCAATAATTTAAAAACGGTACAAAACTATGAGGAAGCAATGTGCAAGGTTCTACTTTGCACCCTTGTTCACTTTCGTGACGTTGAGGGCTCCTTGTGAGTGTGATGTGAGTCGAAATCAATATACATGGGGCAATTTATATGAAATTTGAGAAATTATAATTCGCATAAAATCTGAACTCCTTGTTAGATTTTATCCAAATTCAATAGGAATTCCCTCTGGATGATAGTGCAACTTCGTACTAAATTTCAGCCGGATATCTAGAAAATTATGGAAGCTAGAGCACTTACATTGAATTTTCGAAAAATTTCAAAACGCCATAAAATCTGAACGTCTTGTTGGATTTTGTCCAAATTCAATACGAAACCTCTTTCAATGGCAGTGCAACTTCGTACTAAATTCCAGCCAGATATCTCAAAAATTATGGAAGCAATTATGGAGCAGTTACATTGATTTTTGGAAAAATTTCAAAACGCCATAAAATATGAATGGCTTGATGGATTTCGCCCAAATTCAATCGGGTTTCTCTTGAGATAATTGCGCAACTTCGTACCAAATTGAAGTCCGATATCTCAAAAATTGCTCCAGTTAGAGTGTAAAGATCGTTTTTTTCACATTAAAAAATGCTTTAAAAGTAAAGCAAAGCGTGGATTTTTTCCAAATTCGGTATCGAGCATCTCCCTGTACTCGTACAACATTATACTGAATTTAAGCTCGATATCTCTAAAACTGTGGGAGCTAGAGACCAAAAATAATTTTTTGAATTTTGAAAAAATGCTGTGAAAACAAAATAACTTGATAGATTTTTCCAAAAATTAAATTGTGCTATGCGCCGTGAACCCTTCACATGTGTGACAAATTTCAGCTTGATATCTCGAGCCGTTCTCAAGTTGTGAGCGGTTAACCATTACTACACACATACACACACACACACACACACACACACACACACACACACATACATCCGGACATTTTTTCTAAATGTGTTTTTTGGGTGTTTTGAGACATACTGAACACGTTTTCATGAACATCTCGAAAAAAAAAAATTTCACGAAAACAAAGCTTCCTCTATGAGGAAGCATAAATGAATAAATAAATAAATAAATACAGAGGCGAGTGTTTTCTTCAGAGGTCGAACGCAATACAAATGCAACACTAACGTAATAAAATATCGAATCAAACTACTATCTATGTCTGCATCCAAAGAACCCTAAAAAATAGAATATTACCCAAAGCCCAATCGCTTGCGTTCTATATGTTGGCATGGAAGCTCCGTGAATGGGACCAGATATATTTTAGATTAATAGTTCGCTATGCAAGACATACGCGAGAAAAATCGGAGTACGAAGATAAAACAAGGCAGGTACGGGCGTACGAACCACAGCTTCGAATAACCCACACGTCGGCCGAGCTTACCCCCGAAAATGGTGAGATTATTATACACATCGATGCTACGCTTGTGAAGAGGAAAAAAAACACGAACGTGGAGACGAGATGAAAATGGAGGATAAACTCGAACGCCATTGTTCGCGATCCCCGACCGTCCGATAATTAAAACCCAAAATGGCATACCGAAGTTTCAATGGAAAATGTTGAAACTGTGTCACAAAGCTCGAAGGATACGTTTTCAATCCTCGCGATAAGTGCCAAAGCAATATGCGTACGTGACGATGAACAAAACAGAGAATGTGTGAGAATATTTATATACACGGGTAGGGCTCGAAGTTCAGAATGAGCAATATTCAGAAAGCCCAAAATTTCGAAGCGCTATGCTTCGAACGCTATGTTACGAACGGTCGCGGCGCAGAATGAAATTGTTTCGAAGGGTCAAAATTTCGAATCGTATTGTAGCCTTCCGAACGCCTACCTTTCGAGCTTTCCCACGCGTAAATTATGAAAGTTAGATATATGCCGTCGCGGACTTTTTTATAGGAAATTTATTTCTCTACAACATTGTTTGTGTGAACTTTTTGTCTATATAGCGTTGTTTATTCAGCGTTTGGACAGTAACAAATAAACGATGAGAAAATCGATGCATTTTTACCTTTCCGTCAAAACGCTGATTAAACAACGCTATATAGACCAAAAGTTCGCATAAACAATGTTGTAGAGAATTGAATTTCCTATAAAAAAGTCAGTGATGGCATATATCTATCTGTGATAATTTACGTGTGGGAAAGCTCAAAAGCCAGGAAATGTTGAGAACCGCAGCGGTTCCCTATTTTTCAAAATTATCGTTGATTTAAAAATTAGCGTAAATTATCACAGTTCACGATTCCTTCGGGAGCGTATTTTTCGTGTCAAAATGGCGAAGTTGTGATGCTCAAAAAATAGAATCCAATTTACGCTGCCACCAGCGGGCTCCTGATTCTATAAAAAAACACCACCAGGCGGAAGTATTCATTTCTTTCATCCCTCAAAAAACAGCTCATTCAGAACTCAAACTTCTATATAGTCTGTACCGCAATTTGGCAAATCACACCAACTTGTCATGAGCCAAAAAAAAAAAATTGTCGAAACATACGACCTTGTTGGAAGCTAAGAAAACCACGTACCCAAATACGCAAAATTGTATAATAGTTTGAAAATCAATACACAAGACGATGGTTCAGACTCAGCCCGGATCTCGTAGCCATGATAAATGCGCATTGTCATACCACAGCCTGAAAATAATTTGTCTTCCGTAAGAAATGAAATAACCGTGTGAGTCGTTGTATCACTATGAACCTGACGACGTAAGCGTTGTTTTCGCTGGTCGGTGTATCGCATAATTAATTTGGGATGCACAACGTACGTACACGATGAAGCGAGTGTAGTCTGCCGCATATACGTACGTACGGTGTCTTCATAAATGCAGACATCTCTACACGCGGTTACACGGCAAAAGTTTAATCCATCTCGGCAGTACAATGCTGGCAACACCAGAGGCAACAAACGGTGGCTGTGCACAGTAGTTCACCAGGGTCTATCGGCGCCCCGTACGTTGGGACGTACGAAGGAAGGCAACGGAAACAGAAGGATGGTACGGACTCGTGGTTGTAGTACAGAGTTTCGTGAATGTCGACACCGCGTACGTCGGTTGAGTCCGTGGTGCCAAGTCGAAGCTGCGCATTTGGGGGAGGAAGGGAGGGGTGCGATGCTCAGTTGATTAAACGCAGTCTGAACTGTTGGTGCAAAACACGAGTGAGGAGAAGGCAGTGATGGTGTGGAGTAAAATCAAATGGGCATCGCAACCCACTGAGACAGTGTGTTAATTCTGGTGTTCGTGGGTCCCCCGAACGTTTCGTGTTTCCCGCGACATGCGCTCACAACCGTCCGACGGGCGTTTCGTAATAATTTCGTGGCATTTCGGTGCTCGAGTAATTAAGAAGTGAGGTTGACGCTGCGAGACAGATAATTGCGGTGCGATAGCCTGGGGAGTCCTACGTAGAGATGAAAATACGGTATACAAGTACGTGAATAGAGGTACAAGCGGAGAGATATCAAACGTTATAAGTGTCTGGGCGATGCGATGAAAATGACAGCGTCGCGATGGATAGTGAACTTGCCGCACGATCCCGAAATGAATTAGGTAACGGCTGACAATGAGTCACAATACATCCGATTGGAACGTCTTATAGCGATCATCACTGTCATCGCTGAATTGAATATCGTTCGTGAGGTGAGTTAATGTTACAACGTTTTATCGCGAAATATCTATGTGTATCGTTGACGTTTATACGTGTTTCGATTGGTTTTTTGGGCAAGTAGCTATGAGCAGGCTTGGATTAACATCGGATCGGTCACTTTGTCGCGGGTATTATAGAAAAACTGATAAACGGACAAATGATAAACGGACGTGTTGGGATTGTACTTCACGAAATTTCGTTAATGGTGAAAAAAATGTTTGAACTAATCTTCATTCTCATTTCTAAAGCAATTTGTTCTTTTGGAAAGTGATGATATTGGGAAGTTGTAACGTTGGGTTAATTACCGACCCACGGCTCTCCGTCCAGTATCCATTAATTTTGCTGAAAAACCCTGAGGTTTCCAGACGAACAAAGGAACAAGCACAATCAATAAAACATAGGACGAATGAAACTTTATCTCGATAGATCCGTCACTCGATATCTTTTCGTCGAGTCAGAAGCACGTATGAGATAAACTTTGAGAATAAATCAAGGAGGATAGTAGTACGTTAAAGTAGACTCGAGTTAGCTTTCGTCTCTCTTTCTATCCAAACCGTCTGACTCGTTCTGAAGGGTTGGTTACGGAAAAGCTCGAGGAAATTCGGTATACTTGAAAAAAAAAAAGGAAAAAAAAAGGTAAGAAAGCTTGGAAGTTGTCAATTCTATAGATCTCTTTGGCCATGGGGAGTAAGCCCTTGGATTTTGTAGGCTTCGAACGGGCGGGAATGAGGAAAAGACGGGGAGGTCAGTGAGAGCGGGACAAAAAGGCAAGGCCATGGTTGAAGTGGGACAAAAAGAGAAGGATGGATATAAGGGGAAAGTCGTGGAGAGGTGAAGAAAACAAGAAATGAAGTCGGAGCAGCAGGCGTATAGATTGCAGATATCCACAAACGAAAGGAAATAAAAGGAGGGCAGCCGGGGTTGCGAGAGGGAGCAAGAAAACCACGATAAATCTATCGGCGGGACAGTCCTGCCGGCTTGGCGAAAGCGAAAAAAAAAAAAAAAGAAAAGGAAAAAGAAAGATCTAGCTATCTTCCATCTATTGTGAAAACCCGAATAGTATACCGGGCGAATCTACTGAAATTGCAGAGTCGCTGATGCTCGGTGGTTTCCTTGCCACCCACACCATTGTGTCACTTTAGCCCTTAATTCTATCGAGGACTCGGCAAACGATAGCGCTGGAACGTCGCTGAGGGGGAGCGGATCATTGAACGAATCGATTGCTCGAGTTTCCGTTCCCTCGGATGTTGTGTGTGTGTGTCCCGTCTCGGATTCTGGATCAACAGTCTCATTGAATCGACGTACGGAACGAGAAAACCCGGAAAGACACGCAGAGAAGCTGCACGGAATCCAATAAGATTTATGAAAACAGCAAATCGACGAGATAATAATACATTTGACGACGCACTGCAGAGAATACGCTAGCACTGGCTGACTCCTTGGGAATGAAGAAGAAGCAACGTGCAGGGAAAATATTTATCGACATAACAAAGCACTCATCTGGCCGGCAAACATCGATATACGGAGTATTGAAGTATCTCCAGGACGGAGGAGCAGCCACAAACTTCTATACCGTGGACTGATATATAATGCAGGAAGGATGAAGAATGGATCACGTCAATAATACAAGCGTCGAGAGCCTCGAGTCAGGTTGGACGCAGGGTCGTCATTCATTTCGTATCTGCTTACGTAAATTTTAATAGCCAGCTTTTATTTCAAGTTCCGTGTTGTATGGATCAGTGGTCAGATGAATCCAGGAGACTTGAATGATGCTTGTTTTCAACGTTTGTGATTCTGTCTAACCCGTTGTACCTTAGTCTCGAAAGACGAGGCCACCTTCCAGGTAACTGCTAACTCTACAATAGACGGTGTTGATTTTTTTTTAAGCTCTATGTAGAATCTATAGATAAAACCCTCAAATACCGAGGAAAAAATTAGCAGCTCAATGATATTTTTTCTATTCGATATTAAGGTCGCTCATCGCATATTTCGTTTTCCCATTAAATTGACATGGGGAGACCCTGACATTTTTATTCAACTAAGGATAACTCCGCGAGTTTTATAGCTACGTCGATCGCGTAAGTCCCATTTCGAAGCTCATGCAAAACTGCTTAAAATGGCTCGCAGACATCCTGAATCTGTTCAGAACTTCGGGCGATAATCACGTCGGTACTGGGTAGAAAAAATAAAAGAATCCAAATATTCGAATAATACAAGTGATTTGTCGAATTTTGTTCCTTAGGGGTCGAATATCGATCAGATGTCTATATTATCCTCAAATTCGAAGAATAATGCAAATTTCCACCATGACTTAAAGTATAAACGACAGTATATAACAAAATAATACTGGAAAAATTAATTTTTTCTATATTAAAATAAAAATCGCGGTATTCGGAGGTAATGGTTTTTTTTAGCATATCCCGAAGTTCAAACGTCGATCATAATAATAAGAATTCATATTTGAAAATTATAAATCATTTTCATTTTATTTTTTTATTCAAAAGCTTGCAAATTACTGTGGAGAAATTTTTTTCCGACGTAGCTATGAAACTCTCGGAGTTATCCTTAGTTGAATGAAAATGTCAAGGTCTCCCCATGTTAATCAAATGGGAAAACGAAATATGCGATGAGCGACCTTAAGAAAAAATATTATTGAGCTGCCAATTTTTTCCTGGGTATTTGAGGGTACTATCTATAGATTCTACATAGAGCTCCGAAAAAAAAATCAATATAGTCTACTCTACAATCTTGAGATCATTATTGGTTCTTAATTGGAATAGTTTGTCAACATACTCGGTACTGCAAATCCATTCCAAAGCTCCACCATCTGTTTTCAAGTTTTCTTACGCATTTGAGGTGTCATTCCTGAACTGTATTCCAGAGGTCCAACAATTTGTAAATGACATTCCGTCGTCCGGGCAAACAAACCCGGTCAATTTGAAGGTCATCATGAAATATGACGAAAAAAATTAGAACAATTCTGAAATAACGCCTCGTGCAAAACCGTATAGAAGGGCAAAGCCATCGACCGGGGAGCTAGACTAGACCGCTCCGGGGATGTAAAATGGTATTGGGTTGCTCAGTGGCTGCGTAGTGGGGTATGGAGTATACGTTGGAGCATCGCGCAGCCCCGCGGCTTTCTCATGATATACGGTGGAAGTTATCCGGCGAAGTCTGGATATTGGAATTTTAATATACGTTACAATCGCCCCTGCCTACGATCGGAGCTAACTTTTGCCCTCGAAACGCTCTCGCTCCTATCCTACAGACACTGCACACCAGCGGACCCCGCACCGATGGAAGCTCGAGCGAGTTACCTATAAGACCACGCGCAAGCGGCATCTTCCTACGAAATCCGATGGCGGACGTGCTCCAAACTAGGATGCCATTAATCCAAGCACTCTTGGGTTCACATCCGCAGCGCCAATCGCCGCCCGTCCTCGTGTATACGCCAACTGGAACGCTTCGGCACGCCCGGACTTTTAGACACTTTCGCAACGTCGCGAATAATAGAGAATTCCAAGTTTTTTCTTTTTCTTATGAAAATTTATAGTTGATATCGAAGAGCCAGTAATTACGAGGTTGGTCGTGATAGAAAATTAATAGGTGCGAATCTTAAATTGACGGAAATGTGATAACAAAATGAATGATTGCATGGATGAAACTCGACTTGTGCATTATCAGGTGAACGAATGATACGAAATTGAGCAACAATTTCGTATGATTAGCCATCTAATGCCTCATTTTCTAATTTGCGTCAATAAATCAGTATAGACTAATATTAACGCACAAAGAACGAATCTGAAGTTCGTTTTTCAATTTGGTGAAGCTGACGCCCTGTACATGTTAAAATAGGCATATCGCGAGCGAATGGGAACTCAAATATTTTATAGAAGAATCATTAAAAGCCTGAAATCTCTTTCGCCATTCGATAGAACACACTTCTATCCACTCACCTATATTTTTTCAATCGATTCCAAAAAAATTACTTTTTTTTGGTGAAAATTACTATTTAAATGCGTAAGTCGTGTTTGGAGAAAAATATTTATTTTCGTGTTTTCGCGGTCAATTTTGTGTTTGAATTGAAGTTGCTCGGAAACGGAACGCACTAGGACAACGCGACAAACGCCAAAAGTAACACTGATCCTTCGACTATAAGCAGGTCTGAGCAGTTCCGATGAAAAATGATACCGACACGTGCAATGACTCGTAAGGTGTACCCCGCCTGGAGGCCGTCAGAGGCATTAGAGGATTATGAAGCAACAGCAATATAATTTCAACGCAATGCAATTTTAAGACTTTGTTCCGTTTGGAACGTTTAGGGTTCCGAACTATGTTCTTTCGGGCACACGTACGTTCGTTGCCGTGTCCCGTCAAAGCATTGAGCGATCTGAACATTGCTTGTTTCTAATTCCGAGCCACACCCAAGTCCACAGCATTCTCGCAGCTGCACGTCGGAGGATGGGGTTTCAAAATACACTTTGAACATCTCATGAAAACGAAGAAGCAAAGGCTAGAGAGATAGACCCAAGTCGAACACCAGGCGTGTTTTCTATTTATCGAAAAGACGAACGGTTTATTCAAGCTATAAATCAATTGTCCGTACATGCGAAGGATCAGAATGGGCTGTTGCATTCGGTATGCATAAAACGTTTCGGCCCATCCTGTATTCCAGAATCTCGCACGTTTTAAACCATTCCACTGCTCCACCTCTTTTCACCCTTATTTCCCGGTCCTTCTGGAACCCATTTTCCATCCGCCACCCTTGTTATATTGGGAACCGTGTATCACGCTAAGACTCGATACGCTTTGCTCATTCGACGCTGCCCGGTATTTCGAACTGGCCGTATAAGCTTAACGGAAATGCCTAGGGGAGAATGGGGAGTGTCCTGGTGTACGTGCACCCGAGAAAAGTTGTGCCAAGGCGTTCAAGCGGCCATTTCTAGTACGACGTTCGATTTAAATACCGGGTCGAGCGTGAACTGCATTAAAATTGTCGTGAAATCCAGTTTACTATCGTGCATCGGATAAATGTTGTACCTACATGCAGACCAGCAGCGTCTGAAGTTGATCCTGCTACACTATTTGAAAAAAAAAACAAAAGCGGATGCAGCGGGTTGCAATTATTAAAAACAACTTACTTTCACGTAATACTTTTCAGCAATGGAAATATTTCATTCTCTGCGATTAGACTCATTTTCATTGACGTTAGTCAAACTAGTTTCGAAGAAGTCCGCAAATTGAAGAGGATATGAAAGATGGATGTGATTATAAATGCTGAAATCTAAATACTTTAGAAACTTGAATCGTCAAAATATCTATGCCACTCTCTTCGTTCTATCGACCATTGCTTTCTATTTATAGAACACTAAGCCTTTTCAAACAACAAGTCAGTCAGTCTTTGAATGACAGTTTTTCGAATTTCAGATTGTTTAAATAGTGCGCATATAGATTCAGATGTCGCGATGCCGAGTCCGCCGAAAATATCAATTTTTTCGCAGGTTTATTCGTGTGATTCCAAGCTCTACAATATCCTGATTGGAAAAAAAAATCGCGAGCGGGTCGATCCCGCATGGAATAGGTACGCCATACGTTCAATCCCAGCATATCATTTTTCTCATGAAGGCTATACATTGAACGCTGTGCCTCATTAAAATATCGCCTGAAACGTGGATCCGCTTCCATGACGAATCCAATGTCGTAAATTCTGTAGTGAGGGACCGGGTGTGTTATTGGATGTTTACACACTCTTGTCGAACGGAGAGTTGCTCACTCCATTTATATTCCTCTCTCGCCCTATTCCCCCTCCCTTCGTCGATAATACTCGTGTGTGCAGACGGGGATCAATATTTTTGAGAGGAATGTCCGGAAGAGCATGAATTATGGACGCAATAACGTGCGGGGGACGGGTATAAGTGTTGTCATCCTCGAGCACATAGATCAGAAAACACGTACACAAAGTTGAGTAGGACAGGACATTCGTGGATTGGGGCCAGGTTAATTCAAGTGTGGCGCAGACCCCGGTTACGATATCTCGCGCATATTGGGATCGTTTTTTCTAAATCAAATGTTACGTTTCACTACTTGCCAAAAATTAACACATACGCAAGCAACTTCCTAATTATACCCGGAAGTCCGATCGTTGCTTTTCACATCTGCTTCGATTTTTTGAAAAACCGATATTCATCGCAGTGCAATGTGAACAATGGCATTTATTCGAACCAAACGTTGAAAAAAGCTGTGCACCTGGATTTTAGAAATCGCAATAGTGTTGATTATTCATATTGAGCTAGTAATTTATTGACTCACGGAAATAGAAATTGTAGCCTGTTGATTTTTGTTTATTGGAATAATTAGGCGAGACTAGTGACATTTGGTTTTTTTTTCGGACACTGAAACGTTAGGGAATTTTCAGCTATTTTCCAGTTACCCTATACCGTTCTACGGGTTCATTTCCATAATTGTATAAACGGAAGAAATAGAAGCAAACACACGCGGGCAATGGGACGTCCCAGCCCCGCGTGCTCCGTGAGAAACACGCGTGGTTTTTAATAGCCGTTGTTCATTAGCAAGTCGGACTCTCGTGCGTGAAGAGCAAAGAGCACTCTTATATTCCAAAGCAACCCCTATTCAGCTCTCCTCGCGATTACGACGAAGGACGGCGTACCCCATGTCAACGCTTCGTATGGAAAATATAGTCGAGTCACGGTCTACTTCGTGCGCTTCTCGACGGCTTTTTGCGTATTTATCAGACCCTCGTGGTTCCCCGTCTTGTCATCATGGGTGTACGCCACTGAACCCTCGAAAAACTCTCGGGAGCAGCTGAAGTGAAAATTAAACCACCGAATAGCTATGTACATTACTCCAGACCATGTATTTAATTACCTCTCGACTGATTAAATGTTGGCGATGAAATGGCACAAACTCTCTGCTGTGAGGAAAACGGGTCGCGAAACTTTGAGTGAGTGAGAAAAAAAATAAACGACGAATGCATGAGATTCGAAGAAGCTGGTTCGGGTAGAGAAAAATGGCATACAACGTAAAAGGAGGAATTAAAGGAACTTCGCACATTATAATCAGAGTATAGTGAGTTTTTTGTTCGCCGTATCAGGACGTGGCGGTCACTCGTGACCACAATCATCTAGACAGCGACACTTAACATAGTTGGCGTGTTTGCGTTTAATTACATATATACGTGTTATTTTGATTTAGCGACACTTCAACAGGAGCTCGCATGAGGAAAGTACAAAAAAAATTGTAGCTGTCGCAAGAATAGGGAATGAAGGAAACAGACGGCAAATCCCAGTAAATTGCAAATACATGATATCTTGTGGATCAGAATGATTGGAAAAATTATGAGGTGTTCACAAAACCGAGTGTTTTTCATACGATATCTTCTTATGAGCTAGAGGACATCCAGATGGACAAAAATAAGAATGATTCTCCTATGCAATAAAATGTCCAACATCTTCAGAATCTTAATTTTTTATAAAGAGTATCCGCAAATTCGGTGACTCGATACATCAATGACTTTTTTGAGCACTTACAAACAACGAGTAAAGAAATTTATTCTCATTTATAACTTGTATGTAAATTAGGATCAATGGATAACAATTTTTTTTTTACGTAATAGTGTCGATAGAAAATTCAGTTAAACTTAACACGGTGGTCATTTCACCCACAATTTCGAAAATTATTTTGGAAATGGAAAGAGTGGGGAGCAGTTGAATGCTTAACACGTGAACAGAAATGGCAAGGCAGGTGTGAGCAAGCATACACACACGCAGTCATATCCGAAGCACATGCGTGGCTTGAGTAATGCAGGCAATCACCATCATTTTTAAATCTCATTAACGCCTCTGTGTGTACATTATTCTCCGCGGCTGAACAAACACACATGAGGCCCGGTTACCCCGGCTATGGTAAATTCGGGGCAGACGTGGTGTTAGGGTGAGTGGGCGGTCGGGAATAAGGGAGGTTGAGGCTGGTGAGTCGGTGTGCGGGAGGATGGAAACCTGGTAGGAAAACGAATGGGACGAGTGGATATTCGGACGCAACCGGAGTTGCAGTTGCACGAAGCCGTGGTCGAATCCCCTGTTATTAAATAATACGAATACGTAACGATATTAAACACATAAATCGTGAGATAATGAATAATCAGGTCCGGCGGGGTCGACAACGGATGCTGATTGGCAAACAAGTCGGAACTTTACACAAATTCCGACGAAACAACGATGGAAGAAAATAATCGATTTTTTCTCCCCTGATTCAACCAATCTCAATTAAAAGATAATGTGTAAACTTATTCGTAACAAATGAAATTCTATTCCAATAAAGAGAAATATGCAACGACGCCTGAACGATTAAGATACTAAAATTAATCAAAACATTCTTATGAATTACGAATGAATAAAATTAATAACTGCCAAATTCTGTCACCAAATTTTTCTTCTAAATTTTTTCATTGCCGATTATACAACTAAAAGAAATTTCCTAGCCGATAATAACGTACGTGAGGTGTCCTGACTGTCTCGATTGACCGAATGCAATTACAATTTCCAAACCACAGATTCGCATGAATGGTAGCACGTGGTCTATAATATTGCCGTACGAAATGTATACATTAACAAGGCAAACATATTATCGGTATGATGTCCGTAGAAGGGAGATCGTTCGATAATCGATATTTATCGATAGCCAAGTTTACGAAGCCCCGTGGGTTTACCGTTGTAGACGAGGGCTGGGGGTCCTGTACGCTTCAATTTCAAACTAGCAAAGGCCACGGTCAGTTACCTTCCACGGACACGGACCAAACGCATCGGGCGTTCCGCGAGGCGAACGTAACCAACGTTCACCCGGTCGAAGGTCCATCCGTTTAATTAACCGATGCACCGGGTTTGCCGGCTTCGTGATAGATACGGATTCATTGCTAATTTCCACCGATATACTCAATCATGGAACCTGATGGCACTGATTGATGAATTAGTAGAGGGCTTGATGTTCGATGCAACGATAAAACGCCATGTCCACTTAGCAACGTCGTTTTTTTTTTTTTTTTTTTTCTAAAACGATCAATATGTTTGTCACAGAGACAAATTTGCTCGTCATAATTCGTTCGAATCAAGTTCAGAAGTGAGGAATGCGTCAGAATGGGAAAGAGAGACGGGACGAAAAGTTGAGCCCCAATGAAGAAAAAGAATTGAGGTTGGTGGTGGGGCTGCCGTAAGTGGGTCTGTGCGAATAGCCGCATCGCAGTGGATATCTCTGACGTCCGGATAATATACGGAAGCTCGCGACAAATACTAAAAGTTGCAACTCGGTAAAAAGCTCTAAGTGGAAAGTTTGTAAGCGCATGGGAAGGAAAACTCGGTAGTCTGGGCTCGCTGTTGGGAGTGGCAATTCGCAACCACACCGTGTCTCGGTGCCACTGCTGCTGCTGCTGCTGCTGCTACTCGCCCTACCAGCGTAAAGGTACATCGGGAGAAACCACTTTCACAAGTGCAACGTCGCAAGCACCGAGAGAGCAGGATGCGGGTGCACAAAGGTGGAGAAGCACCGTGAAGCCCGTTGCCCGGGATAAAAATAAACATCTCAACTTTCTGGAACCGTCTACGCCCCACTGAGACATAATTTAATACCCCGTCCGCCGAGTTTTGCGCTTAGCACCGACTAGCGAGATTTGTATTTGGGTTAGCTGCGCGCTGCACGGCGCAACGGAAAAACACGGACTCGCGTGCGAGAAACTTGGCTCGAACTTTGGCGAAATTTCCACTCACCGTCCTCAGCTAAACCACCCTCCGGTCCCCTACCCACTTCCATAAGTCGTGATCTCGGACTTTAGTGATTTATCTAACGGTATGCATCTCGCACGCAGTAAGTTACCATACCACGCGTGTCGCTTTCCTCTTTCAGAAAATGCAATTCTCTATGAAATTTTTCATGTGTACCTTTGGTCTGTATAGCGTTGTTTATCCAGCGTTTCGACGGAAAGGTAAAAACAACAAGAAAATCTTTAGATTTTTACGTCCTCGACCAAAAATTGGATAAGCCACGCTATACAGACCGAAAGTTCACATGAGCAATGTGATAGAGAATTGAATTTCCCACGAAAAAAGTCGGCGACGGCATATATCTAACTTTGATATTTCACGCGTGGGGAAAGCTCCAAAGTCGGGAAATGTTAAAAACCGCTCCGGCTGTTAGGCATTTGGAATATTGTACCGTTTGTAACATATTGTCATTCGAAAACATTGCACGGTCCGAGCTTTGACCCTTCTGAACTTTGCTCGTTCTGAATTTCGAGCCCCATCCACGGATACAAAAGCTCAACCTCAATGTTAGTTTTCGAAAATCAATAAACATAAAATATATATATACGTGGAACATGTCTTGCTGTAGAAATAAAATTCTAACGAGAGCAACGAAACCCGGTTGTCAAGTTTCGCTGTGAACTTTTCATTCTCTCAAATGTATGGATTGCTAGAGCGAATAAATATTAGAAATTGTACGAATTTGTTCGTATAATACTCGTGCGATACTGTACAATATTTCACGGTTGTTGCTAATATTGTTCGGATTCACCGGAAACGTGGATAAGAACGACGGGTAGCTGCGATGATACACGTTATTTCATGAATTTCGTTGTGTGGGTGTGTGTGTGTGTGTTTTTAAGCCCTGCTCGCTGGGGTAGCGAGAGCTCGGGAGATTTAATCCAGACAGGGCTCACGGAACAGCGAGCCGGCACTGAGAGAGCGAGGTGGCCTTAAGGGATGATAAAGATGAACAACCGTAATAAAGGGGAGGATTAGTGCGAGACGGCGAGCGAAGCTGAGAGCACCGAGGAGTCAAGCACCGAGATTTCTGTGCTTGCTGCAGGCATCTGGAAAACAGAAGAGTTTCTTGCCCGTGAATAGCGAAGCGAAAACGCATTACGGAAACGGGAACGCGAGGCTTGAAGAGTAAAAATATATTATCTGCATATCTGAGCTGAGTTAAAGATCTTTCTTTCGTCACGCCCACACTAATTACGCTTGGGCGCTCGCACTATGACACATAACTGATTACTTGATATTTCATGATTAAAGCATAACGAAATCTGATGTCCGGGTTCATTCGATGACAAATTACGACTAATCTGTGAGACTGAAGCGAATAAAATGCTCAAGATTAATCGTTAATGTCAATTCTGTCAATGTGGCTATTAGATGCGAATCTACAATTTTTGTCATAGTCTCATCGACGAAATACGTGCGAAAAGACTGTGCGATGCATTTGCACAATCAATTGTACGATGAATGAACATATTATACGATTTATCGTAGCTTCAATTTCACAATCTCTGGTACACGATTTATTTAAAATTTTGACAGTTGGATAAAACAATATTGTACGCAAACAGTCAATTGTTTCAGAAATATTTTGGAAAGAATTTTTCCGCGTACCAATGTATAAAATGACGGTAGCTCTGGCCTCCCGACTCTCTCACAGACGAAACGTGCAGCGGGACATTCGCGATTTCAACGGATTCGCTTGTGGCGGTTGGCGCATGTAAAAGCTCAGATTATTCGTTATCCCGTTCGGCAAGCGTGAAACCGAGTAACCGTGCGCTGCAAGCCCGATGTATTCACATTGTTGAACGAGCATTTTGAGCTTGTGCGAACACCCTGCACCGCTGCTATTTCATTCATGTTACTTTCGACGAGACCCAGAAAACGGTACACGAAAATTTACACGGACGAAATCACGGGTGACGGTCGAAACTGTTGGCGATGTTTTTCTACAATTTATAGGTATTCAAAGAGCACTTCTGCTCTGTTTTCTCTTTCTAAAATTAATGACGCAGCAATCTGCTTGTAACTTTGGGTTTGCTCAATTTGGGGACCAATTTTCATTTCAATAAAAAAAAAAAAATTACATATATTGCTAGACACGACAGAGTAAAAAAATTAAAAAATGTTCTTCTTTGATGAACAACCAGCATTATTCAAACACAGCGATGTAAAAAATATTTAACTCATAATTCATTACAAACCACCAATAAAAAAAAAAATAAAATAAAAAAAAACAAGTTTCGAAACGCGTTATTAGCCGTTTCTCACGAAGTTTTATTTTCACGTATTTTCAACGCATGCAACGGTGATTGTGCTCACACTTTTGCACATAACCCAGCTATACCAACTGCCCGAGTCTTTACGAGATGGAATAGGTCGTTTTAAAAGTTCGGTGTATCAGAAAGAAAACCGTGGAGTATGACGCAAGCAGTCACGAGGGCATGGTAACGCGCGCGGTACGCGTCGAGCAACTGTTCGCGTCGTATAAGATCGAGGGGGGCAAAGCGCTATAAAACAAACGACAGGCTCTACAGACCTTGCGGGATTACTGTACTTGGGCCAGGTCGGTACTTTGCCAGGGTCGCGTGAGCTCTGCATGCGACGACGGAAACTTTAACGACCTCCGAACTCGAGCAAGATCGCACGCGAAATAAAGTTTTTCGTCGACGTGCATGGACACGCACCTGAAAACTCCTTCAATCGAGCAGTGTCAACAAGCCGCACGATGTAACCGGTACCTAAAATTAGTTTATCAAACATTTCCTCGTATGTTTTCCTCGAAATCACGAGTTTCATCATTATCACAACTATTTCAGCCCCTTGAGTTTCGTCCTTTGATTTAATTGAGTCATTTTGTCAGCTTTGAAAGCTGGTACCGCGTATTTTCAACCCAACTACGGTTGGATTGAAAGTAACGCATGCTAACGAAAATTATCTAGGAGTCGGTAGATTCAACTGAGCCTGCACAGCAACCAAGCGAAATTTGACACTTTAGCGTTTCGAATTCATATAGCGCTATTCATTTCGCAGTCCAATTAATATAAACAAAATGATAAGCAGAAAAACATGATTCTACAAACCAGAATTTTGTTTTTTCGATGTTAATTAATGTTAATTCGATGTTAATTTTCATTAGTAAAATTTTCGGGATGAAAATCGACCATGTTTTCGGATATGCCTCTTGGAAACAGGACGTCCCTATGGTATGTCTTGCAGTAGTCCAAAACCAACCCTTGACGATCCTCAACTTGCACATTCACATGAACGTAAAATAAGCGACGTTCAGTGAGTACGCTCTGACGCGTTGCTAAAATTCAAAGAAACATCGAGGATAAAAATGCTTTTCACAAAGTTTGAATTCAATTTCGAATTGTCAATGCTTTCCGAAACCTCGTTTAATTTGCAAAGGTGAGGAGTTTTCACGTTTGACGATGCTGAATTTTCGTCGCTTCGACTCCGCAATCCCGTCGTTTAACCCCCCCCCCCCTTTGGGTGGCGCTGGTATACGCCAGCGTGTTTTTCGACATCACGGACGCTCGGTCGGGTTTACTTCAACGCACGCCCCATAGAATTCATACGATCTTCCGGGTTGGTGAGCCCTCGAACGTTTTGCAGATTAGGACATTTTGCGCGCGATGTATTTGCCGAGGTAGGGAAACGAAACACGACGGCTAATTTGGATTCATTAAAGGGAACACACTCGCTCCGGTCTTTCTGGTTGGTAGGGTGCTTCTTCACTTGCCGTTGCCCCGAGGGTTTGCCCCCACCCCTCCCGCCTCCCGCCCCACTACCTCATGAAATCCCTCGTGCCAGTCTAAAACCCTGGGGGCATAGCGCAGTTTTGTCGTAACAAGCGTAAAAGACGACCGCTAGGCAAGTCACATTTATGTTATGGCCGGCGAGAAATCCTTTAATTTTCGGGTAAAGCAATGACAGAACAGAATCAAAAGCTTACAGTGGTCAAAAGTAGGAAAACTGCGTTGACGTCGACAATAACGAAAAAACGAACCAAATAAGAATGACAAACAAAATAAAATATAATTCGAATTTGGTTGACGTATACATCGATGCAAGTGATAAAATAAAGAAGTGTAGAAAAATATAAAAGTAAATTGATGATGGGAGCTATTAGAGAAGATTTGATATTTTCTCAAGTGAGAGAGAACGAAAGAAAAGACAGCAATCGTTCGGGCTAATTTAATGAAATAAATCATTCACTCTTTGCACACTAGGCGTATAATCTCGCAAAGGTTTCTGACTCTCGGTGACACTCAATTTCGTTCGGGGGTACTTTCATTCCTATTTATTTCCGTCGTCGCTTTCTCGCTCGCTCTCACTTTCATTATTCGTCGTCGCGCCATCGCGAAAAGCGACTCTTCGGTCGCAAGGACTCTGGGAACATAAAATTATCCTTTGACCGGGCCGCGAAAGAGTCGAGAGTTTTCAAGTATCTGCGAGAGTTATTGAGACGGTGAGAAATGAATTGGGTGGATGCGCGATTGCACTATGACTTTGAAATTTAATCGAGTGAAGGTATGAGAGACGCAGAGACAAAAATGAGGAGAAAGAAATTACGTATCCGTCAAGAAGATTCGAAGTTTTTTCATTATCCGAGCTTACGTCGTGTTGAGTTTTATTATCAATAGCATATCCGTCTGTTACGAAATTACACTATAAGTATAAACGAACACGATCGTGCTTCACGACTTTGAAAAAAACTAGTTCACATCAACCTGTTATTTAATAAACTACTTCATCGCTGATTATACGTAAGCGAGTCGCGATATATGAATTTCAATATAACGCGAAGGAGTGCTGCTTGAATTTTTAATCAAGACTTTTATGTTCGTTACCTAAGGGACGTGTTTTTTTTTCTTTCTAAACGATGCAGTCCCCGCGATTTACAGCAACACGGACCGACGTCGAAGTCCCGATGGACGATAGACCGGGTAGCGCTGGTTTACCGACCGAGCTCCGACTGGCTCTTCAACTCGGCCGGCTTCTTATACTCGTAAAACGCATATTGGATATTTTACGAGAAACTACAGCGGCGATTAATTATTTTTTTTTCAAGAGTATTAACTTCCAGTATTTTAAAGGGTACTTGAGTGGCCGTTGTATTTAATTGATATGCGAGAGTTACCCTTGAGCTACGTTGCCTGACGAATCGATATATGTATATTAACAATCGTGATTTCTACGTGTGGTTAATTTTTTTCGATAATTTTTGATAATCTGTAGTATAGGGTACGTTGAATTAATTAGATAACGTGTAGCCTTATGGGAATAAGAAAATATATCTATATCCAGTAACCCAATAACTGCCTGATCGTAATGGGGTATATGTATTAACAGGTCAAAATTTGCGGGTAGGCAGAAGAGTACGCAGTGCGTAACGTTAATTTCGTTGGGATTGCGGTACAAGCTAAGGGGGGAAATAGAGCATCTCGAGCCCACCGATCTTCTCGAGAGTTGACGAGAGCTTTGAAACTCTGGTATCTGGGCGAGACGCGGTACGTGGCGCTTGTGATCATGAACAATAGACTCTCTACAGATAGGTAAACGCTCGCTATCATCACCTATGCATCAAAAACGGAATCATGCATGATTCGACGATTATCTCTTGGTCGATTATATTAACACTTAAACCTACTACAGGGGTCATTTTCGACCGATTGAGTTCTTTGAGTTATTGAGGTTCTTTGGTTACGTACTTCCTTCTATATATATATAAATTAATCGTGGTTTGTTCGGATGCTTAAAACTCGAAAACGACTGGACCAACTTGGATACTTCCTTTTGCGGATTTGTTCGTAATTGCTACGCCAAGGTTTAGGGGAAAAAAAAATTTCGAAAAAAAAATTTTTTTTTTCCAAAACTGAAATTTTCAATTTTTTTTTTTTTTATCAAATGTCAATGACTACTACACAAGGCCTACAGAACCCTATTATGTGCGTGTCCATCACGCTCTTGACTATTTTTTTTGCGCTGTAAGCGGTCATTCCGTTTGACAGTTAAGATGATGGAAGACAAAAATTCTCTCCCTCTCGCTCGCTCCGCAGCGAGCGCCGATGGCGCTGTCTCTCTCGCACTCGAATAGGTCTTCCAGCACCTTAAGCATATTGTTGATCTTTTAGATTATATTTGTATCATTTCTCATCGATTTTTCGAGTAAATCAACTTGACTGGACCAACTTGGATACTTACTTCTGCGGTTGTTCGTAATTGCTGCGCGAAAGTTTAGGAAAAAAAATTGGAAAATTCTCCACAGGTGGCGTTGTAGGTGCACATTTCGTTTTTCAGTTCAATAAAAATAAATCTTTTCATTGATTAGAATTCAATTGAATTAATACTCCATTTCATTCGATTTTCGCCAAATATTGGACGGGACGAAGTCCGTCGGGTCAGCTAGTATTTTAATTTAAAAAAAAACTACATTAAAAATAGTATATTATGACACTAGTACGAAAAAAAATTTTCTGACGAGTGTGAGTTTGCAGAACGAGCCGAAGGCGAGTATTGCAATCACACGAGTCCAGAAAACGTTTTTCGTACGAGTGTCGTACGAATTTTTATGATACAAGGTCCGTAAATACGGTTTGAAGCGAACGAAGTGAGCGTAAAACCGCACTTTTACGGACAGCGTGACATAAATAATTTTTTCCGAAATATTACAATTGGGATTTTAAGTTGAAGGTTGGATGAAACAATTTTTTTCAGATTTTCTCAAGCCCTTTTACTGGTCCAAAAAACGGTCCAAAAATACAGGACGAAAACGACCCCTGTAGTGGGTTTAAAGGTGCAGAAAAACGTAGTGGGTTTAAGGGTTGAATAGCTCTGCCCTCTTCATGACAGTGTTCCAAATGGAAATTCATAATGTCGTACAAGGAATGACTTGTAAGATCCAAATTGGAATATTTTTCGTCAATTCATGCATGAGGTATATAAGTGGCACTACACGGAGTACAAATTATATAAAATCTTACGAAAAAGAAAAAATGCCTCGAAGACGAAAATTCGTTCAATTTCTAGACTGACAAAATTTACGGTGAGTTACCGAAGTCTACTTTGATTCCGATGTACCCCCAAAGCGTCGAGCTGTGCATCATTTCTTTCGACTTCACGATGAAGACTGTCACATTCATCGGCGCGAACAACACCACGTGCACAACAGATGGGAACGAAGTCCCGCGAGTCTACTGCCATGGAATAACGTATCGCTTTGGATTCGTCGAACAAACTTCCGGCGAGCTATAACTCACCCAAAAGTAAAGTGGAAATAGGAATTGGTTGAGGGGATGAGAAAAATTTCGTGGCCGGTGGAAAAGCGTTTGTTGGTTGCCGACGGTGGTGAGGCAACCGGGCACTCTTTCTTCGACCGCATGCGAAACGTCTCAATTTTGTCATACGCGAGTGAGGCGCCTCGTAACTCACTGGCCACGAAAAATATATTTCAACTTCTTGCGAAGATGCGAACGCGGAAAAGCGAAACGTAATATTCCATGTTGGTAATATGTTGGTCGGTTGAGCGGTTGAGAAGGAAAGAAAAGAGACAGAGCTGGCGAGAAACTTGGAAGAATGAAGTGGAAAAAGAAAGCGAAAGATGTACAACAAGAAAGTAGCCGGGTGAGTTTTGCCCAAACAAGTCTTATCAACGCAGTCTCATACGGTTATTCTGGGTGAGCTACTAGTGTAAGCAGTGCTGGTCGATATACGGTTACGATAAAAGCGGTCTGCAGCGTTTATACCGTAGTATATGATTATAAAAAAATTCAGTAGGTACACTGAACGTACAAACAAGCGTGGCCAATATGAATATGGAAAATGCAAACATTTGTTACGGATCGTAGTGAGTTCAACTTGAAGCAAAAGATAGCAAAAATTCACGGATGTGATGAATCATGTGACCCATCGGAAATCAATTGGCTCATACATGAGACAGTGAGGTTTAGAAAATATGTCCACAGATCATGTGCTTCACTTGTGCTTTATTTTTTACGTTCTCAATACAATTGAGTTCGTTATGACGCTCGTATTTTATATGACTAATGTCTACCAGCAAAATTGATGTCAAAGAAGTTTGTACACGATAACTCATTCGTAATGCCGTTTGGTTTATTTCAATATTCATTTTGTCAGCCACGGAAGCGATTTCGTGTTGCTTTATCCTATCTGCAGAGCTTAACGGGGGACAGCGAGGCTCAGGTTAACATGTTGATCTTAGAACTTTACCAAGAAGTTAGCCATCGGCTTTGTACATTGGGATTTCGGAGTTAAATCTGCCAACGTTAAAAATACACAATCACAGATAAATCGTAAAACAGCAACTACGGAGTGAGAATTTCTGATCGTTTTAGGGTTCCGGACCACTGAAAGGTAATCAGCCGGAAGTAAAAACGGAACCATTAGAAAATCATTCCCGTTGTTGGCGTCTTGAGTGTTGGAATGCGTTAAGATGAATGGACGAGCATTTTTGCCGCATTTAGGATTTGTAATCAGTGCGGGCCGTATATGCCAAACGGTATTCGAAGATCTTACTGCACGAAGGGCGCAACGTGTTGGGTCGTTGTTGCGAGCGACGAGAAAGTGACTGCTTTCAAACCGTCTAGGCTGCGCCTGATTGATGGAGTTTCCTAGAACTGAATTGCATCAGTGAGCATGGGCGAGTACCGACGCGAGGGGGGGGGGGGGGGGGAGGAAAACCGTCGGGGCTACAACCCTCGGAGCTTGGAACGGAGCTAGTGAGAAGCGGCGGAATGCCTGCAGCAAAAGGGATGAAGATGGAGAGTGGAATAATGTGGAGGAGGCGTGAGAGTGAAGCGGGGAAGACCTCAGCACCTTGTGCAAGGGTTTATAGGTGGTTGGAAACGCGGGGAGGCCACGTGCTGAGGTTCGGTCGGGTACACGAACCCCGACACATCGGGAGACATTGGTACGCGATGTGAGATGAGGGACAAGCAACTTGGGTTAGAGAATCCTAACTGCTGGCGATGCGGTAACGTTATTACGCAAGCACGTACGCGGTTCTCCACGTTCGAAATGTCTCGAATTTAGTCTCCGTCGTGTGTAACGCGTGGAGCGTGCATTGAATGTCACTCAGACCCTTCGTCAATCGAAATCAATCAATTAATTTGTTCTCAAATGTCGTATTTCTCTCGTGTACAACATTTTACATCGAAACTCCATGTTCTACATGCACTTTACTCATGACCGTTTGATCACAATCAATCTGCATCTGAAAGAACCCGGAACTGCACTATAGAAAATAATGCGACGAGAACGCCCCGCAGACAAAACAGGGTTTCTGTAGCGTCTTGATTCAAAGTGCGACTCGACTTATGATGCGAGTCAACCGGGGTCGTAAATCCCGATACCAAATGCGATCGATCTGACACTTCGACGCAAGACTTGTCCCGTCACCTCACGTTAATGTGATGAGGGTGGTTAGTAGAAATAATCGAGTATAATGAAAACACTTAACTTTATTAACAAGATATTTTACACGATTAATCTTTTAAGTTGGTGTGATTTGAATGTTGTGTATCTCATGAGAGATGTTGAGTGTGTAAGTGTAAGAGTGAGAGAATGGTCGCGTGGTGAGATTCTCGTGTGCACTCTGCGACGTGTTGAAGATGACTGAGTATTTTTGAGACAAGACTCCCTTCCGTGACCGGTGAGACAAACTCCCTCCAAACAAGGGGGCGTAATGTTACTCACGTTAGAAATGTAAAAATCAAATTCATTGGTGCAAAAATGTACAGACAGGCGGGGGAGGCCTCTGTTTGTCACCAATCACGAGAGGGATCATTGAGATAGCAGATGCGGTCGAACGACAGAGTTGACCAGCCGAAAATCTGCGTACCACATTTTTTATGAATTTGGAATTTCCTCGCTCTTGACTAATGTCTCGAGCGAGAGTTCAGTTTTATCTATTTATTGCAATGCATTTGAAATTCGATGAAAGTCACGTACTTTTTGTAAAAGGCTTATCCGGTACATAAAAAAGTAGTTAGAGTGAGTGGAAATTATGAATCTCCAAAAAGTGGAGAGCGTCACGTAGTGACCATTAAAAAACTAACAAAAAGGCAAAAAATGACATCTGTCGACCAAATGTATCGCACCGTCGTGTACCTGGCCATCGAGTGCGCGAGACGCCGAGTGGCCAGTACCTTAACGTATGTACCCTTTTTTTGTGGCCCTCAGGTCAGAGAGGCGCGCTCTGGCCTGATGCCCGTATGGGCGTTTAACGAAGTTCTCGTACATAAAATTATTGAAAATTCACGCGTTCCGTCCGCGACGGAACAGACTCCCCCCTTGAGAGGGTACCGATCAAGTAGTATTTCGAGTGTTATGTTAATTGTGTGTGTGTGAGTGTGATGCATGATAATTAAGTGTGCTTAAGTGGTAAAAGTTCATTGTTTGTCCGTTGGCTCATGTGCCTCGTCGTTAGCCTTGTCACTATCACTGTTGATTGGTACTGGTAGTGGGGCGAGTTTGCGGACGTTCCTGTCCAGAATTCCCTTGCTTGTTTTGACTCGCACCACCCTCACGATACCGTCCGAGCCGGGGCGCGTTTCGATGACTCTTCCCATGGACCATCGAAGCGGTGGTAGATGATCCTCCTTGTGTAGTACGACTGTGCCCTTTTGGATGCTGTGCGATCGATGGGACCATTTGTGGCGAATATTTAACTCGTTTAAATATTCCTTGTGCCAACGGGTCCAGAAATCTTGCTTCATCTTCTGGATGTGCTGCCATAATGACAGCCGATTCGATGGTGTGCTAGCAAAATTAATCTCAGGTATGCTCGTTAACGAATTGCCAATCAAATAATGACCAGGTGAAAGGACGAGAGGATCGTTTGGATCGGATGAGATAGGCAGTAGGGGACGGGAATTAAGAATTGCCTCCACTTCTGTGACAAAGGTGTAAAGTTGCTCGAAGGTTCGCAGTTGTTCGCCGATCACTCGTCTCAAGTGATGTTTGAATGACTTTACAGCAGCTTCCCAAATTCCACCAAAGTTAGGTGATTGAGGTGGTATGAAATGCCAGTCGATGCCGTTATCTGTGCAAAAGTTGAGAATTTGTTCGTTCTTTTACTCGGAACGCAATTGGTTGATTATGGCCTTCAGTTCATTGTCGGCTCCTACAAAGTTTGTACCGTTGTCGGAGTAGATGTTTTTGCATTTGCCTCTTGCGATGAATCGTTTCAATGCAGCAAGAAAGGCCTCGGTGGTCAGATCGCTGACTAATTCGAGATGAACTGCCTTGACCACAAGGCAGACGAAGACCGCGACGTAAACCTTGACACTTCCACGGTTGCGGTTTTTCTTCTCCTTGATAAGGAACGGTCCACAGTAATCTACTCCGACATTCAAAAATGGTCGAGCTTCGGTGATCCGAACTCCTGTAAGTTGCCCATGACGTAATCGGCTGATGGAGGCTTTACCTTAGCGCAGATTATGCAGCTTCGAATTACTTTGCGGACTTGGTTTCGTCCATCAATAACCCAGTATCTCTTTCGTAGAGAATAGAGCGTAGTTTGTATACCCGCGTGATACAAGGAAATGTGTTCATACCGAATTAACATGCTAGTTGCATGGTGTGATCGCGGTAAGATGATCGGGTGTTTTTCTGAGAACGTGCCCTTTGATTGGGCGAGGCGACCACCGACTCGAATCAATCCTGAGTTATCGAGGAATGGAGCCAGTGAGATCAACTTGCTCTTCGGGTCCACGAGTCCCTCATCCTTCAAATCTCTGAGCTCTTTGGTGAAGCTTGTTGCTTGCACGAGTTTTATTATGGTGATGTTTGCCGCCTCCAATTCTTCACAGGTGAGTCGACCCCGACACTTGTAAGGTGCTTTGAAACGAAGAGCATACGCTATGAATCTTCGCACCCTTACAATTGATGAGTACCGAGTGAGGATATCACTGTGAATTGGTGCGACTAGACATTTGATTCTTCGCAGTCCAGGCAAATGGTCCATTATTGGTACTGCCAGCTGCGGCCATGTAGATTCTTCTTGTGTGAGCCACGTGGGGCCGTTTTTCCATTTGCGATCGGCGAGGTATGCTGAAGGCAGCTGACCTCTCGAGATGAGATCAGCCGGATTATCGAGTGATCGAACGTGACGCCAATCGCCTGCTTGTGTCGTTTCTTGAATGATAGATACGCGGTTGGCGACGAATGTTAATAGTTGGTACGGAGGCGTGTTTATCCAGTTGAGGACCGCTGTGTTGTCGCACCAAAAAAAAGTTTTATGAACATCCGTATTTAATGCTTGACGCACCGTAGAGTAGAGTTTCGCCAGAAGAGTTGCTCCACACAGCTCTAGCTTGGGGATCGTCATGGGTGGGATAAATTCTCTCCGTGCTGTTGCATCTGGTGCGGAAGATTTTTTGTTATCCGTATCGGGTCCTCTCTTGATTGGAGCAACGCGAGACTTGGCGCATAGCAGTGTTGTTGTGTGGTTGCCATCGCAGTCGGTGGCTCTGATGTAAATACAGGCGCCGTATGCCCTTTCGCTGGCGTCGCAGAATCCGTGAAGCTGAATGTTCTGCGCTCGAGACGGCACAATTTTCCTCGTAAATTGTACATCGTGAAGAAGACTCAATTCTGACGAGTAATTATTCCATTCTGTGTGAATCTCGGCTGGAATAGATTCGTCCCAATCAAGTTTTTCCATCCAAAGACGCTGCATGATGAGTTTCGCGTGGGTGATCACTGGTCCAAGGAGTCCTAATGGATCGAATGTTCTAGCAATGTGCGAAAGAATAGTTCTCTTTGTGACGCGGACGTCTCGCGAAACAGGACTGACGGTGTAAACGATGGCGTCCTGCTCCGAGTTCCAATACACGCCGAGGGTTTTGATAGTCCGATCCTGTGATGATTCTAATTTTAGATTGATGCTCGCAGATGGCAGGCCCTCCAGAAGTAGAGGCTCATTCGATGCCCATTGCCGAAGATTGAGACCGCCGCGCAGCAAGAGTGCATTTATCTCATTCCGAAGGCGTAGAGCGTCGTCGAATGTAGCGGCACCGGTCAGCAAATCATCGACGTAAAGATCGCGCTTAACAATTAGTGCAGCCCTCGGAAAGTCGGCCATTTCATCATCAGCCAGTTGATGAAGACATCGCGTAGGTAAGAATGGCGCTGTCGATAGCCCGAAGGTGACTGTGTTTAATTCATAAGTGGTGATTGAACCACTGGCGTTGCGCCATAGAATTTTTTGGAATTTGCGATCTTCCTTACGAACGCGAAATTGACGGTACATCTTCTCAATGTCTCCCATGAGAACATATTGATGGTTGCGAAACCGTAATAAAAGAGAGAAGATGTCGTCTTGGATTGTGGGTCCCACCATGAGAGTGTCGTTCAAGGATACGCCTGTGCTAGTTTTCGCTGATCCATCGAAGACCACTCTCACCTTGGTGGTGAGACTGCTATTTTTGATGACGGCGTGGTGAGGAAGGTAGAAGCCTCCCCCCGTCGTGGCATCGTCGTGGACTTCGGACATGTGCCCCAAGTCCAGATACTCTTGTAGCACAGCGTCGTACTGTGCTTTAAGCTCAAGATCTCGTTGAAGTTTTTTTTCGAGGCCCATGAGACGTTTCATGGCTATCGATCGCGAATCACCCAGCTGATCCTTCTTGGCATTGAACGGGAGTGCAACAATGTATCGCCCATCGATATCACGACTCACCGTTTCCTTGAAGTGATCCTCGCAGCTGGCTTCTTCTGGAGAATTCTGACGCTGCGTGCAGATTTCTTCGATTTCCCAGAAGCGTTTCATTATGCTCTCGATCATGGTGGTGTGGCATTGTCGGTTGTAAGGCGACAAGCCGTCCGTGGGAACTGCACCACCGATGATCCATCCTAATCTTGTTTTTTGTAAATATAAGTCCGGGCCACCGGGCTTCGAGAGATTGATTTGACCCACGCAGAGAGTGGATAATGTAGTTCCTGAACCGATCAACATGTCGACTGGGGCTGGTTGATCGAATTCAGGATCGGCAAGTTGAATGTTGTGCGGCAGAGACATAGAATTTCGCGAAATCCGTTCATCTGGCACAAATCCTGCTATATCGTCGATCGTCAGAAAGTTCAGGGTTCTTTCAAAATTGTAGAGCCTCGACCTTACCCTTGCGGTCACGAGATTGTTCGTGACCGTTCGAGTTTTGTTCATCGCTCCGATCGGTATCGACAATTTTTTCTTCGGCAGATTAAGATGCGTTGCGAACCTCTCAGTCATGAAGTTAGTGTTCGAACAGGTGTCGAGTAGGACTCGACATGGCTGGAGTTTTCCGCAGGAGTTGTAAACGTTAATGTTTGCTGTGACCAAAACGTCTCGTGAGGGAGTGTTCGCTACGAGACTGATGACCCCTGATCCTTCTTGCACGACGTTTGACGGAACTAGTCAGGACTGGGACCCTGTGGCTGATGCAGTATTGCTTACGTCGACTGGTGTTGAGGACGATTCTGCAGAGTGCAGCCACGTGTGGTGCTTTTTGTTGCAAGTTTTGCACGTAAATGTTAACGTGCATTGCCTGACTCCGTGACCTGAGTGCAGGCAGTTGAAACAAAGAGATGCTCGAGTGACTGCCTTGTGTTTTCCCTTTGGTGGAAGTCTCTTGAATTCTTGGCACTGATATATCGAGTGACCGTTGCCGCACACGGGGCACTCGATTCCCGTAGTCGTCGCAAAGCTACGAGCTTGTGGTCCCCTTGCGTTTCTGTTGGGGTGTGAATTATGACGAGCCTTGTTGTACGCATTCGAAGCTTCGTCCTTAAATGAAATGATCGGTTCATCCGAGGAAATTACCATTCGACGGAGAAACGTAATCAAATCCTTATATGTTGGTAGCTCGCCATCCTTCAGGGACAACTTCCACTGCTTGCGAGTGGCCTTGTCGATCTTTGAAAGCGCGATGCAAATTAGCATGGTGCTAAACGTGGCTTCTCCGAGAGACTTGAGCGCTGACACATGCAGTTCTATCGTATTGACCAATGCGTTGAGGTCCGTCGCCGATTCCCGTTGCATTGCTGGCACATTGAAAATCTCGGTAACGTGGCGCTCGCGTATCCGTCCCTTGTCCTCGAAGGTCTTCTTTAGCAAGTTCCAGGCACTCCGATATCCTTCGTCGGTTGTCTCGAATTGTCTAACTAGTCGCTCTGGTTCACCGCTCAAACAGGAGCGCAGACATTTTAATTTATCCGTGTCACTGAGACCCGTTCGTCGTCTGATAGTGGATTGGAAATCGTCTTGAAATCCCAACCACTCTTCGTATCGGCCACTGAATTTGGGTAGAGATTGCTCCGGAAGCCGCGTTAGCACGGGGTGTGGCGCAGAAAAACCTTGGGATGCGTGTGCGCTGATGGCAGAGTTTGTGGCGTCCGCTGCAGTTGCTTGACACAGTTTTTCCTGCAGTCGGCTGCTCCTCGCGAGCAGGTCTGTGTAATCGAGCTCCATTGCCTCAAGTATTGCATAATGATCGATGTCGGGTTCGAGGTCATGCAGATCATTCGTGTATGGATCTAAGTTCGCGAAAGATGTCTCTAGACGACTCACGTGAGCCTTCAATGTATGAACATCTATGTGCGCTTCTTGGTCTTCTAACAGAGCCTTGAAGCTCGTCATCTTTGCCTTAATGGCACCGCGTTTACGAACAAGTTGATCACGGCGCTTGGCATTGACGGCGTCGAGCGACATTTTGTTTCGTATGGAAGCGAGAGGCAATGACACGAGGGAGTGGAGCTAACTTATGAGCGCACGAGAAATGAAAATGATTGGCAATTACGATTTGAACGAGCTTACCCCTTTGCTGTGATATGACGGCACTGATGATGACAATATCCAAGCGTGAAGGAAATGATGCCGTGTCCTTTTACTGATGCTGCAGTCGTCCCGTGATGAGCAGTACTGGATAACGTTTCACAAGTGTATTTCGCACACTTGTTGTTCACTTTCACAGAACGTACAAGAAATGAAAGGAACCGAAAATTGAGTTCTTGACGGAGAACTACCGGAGTCTATAATCTTCAAGGCTAACACTTCACTTTGAACTGTCTGAATCGTTAATCGGATGGTTAATCCGGCTCGAAGGACCAAAAAATGTAGCGTCTTGAGTCAAAGTGCGACTCGACTTATGATGCGAGTCAACCGGGGTCGTAAATCCCGATACCAAATGCGATCGATCTGACACTTCGACGCAAGACTTGTCCCGTCACCTCACGTTAATGTGATGAGGGTGGTTAGTAGAAATAATCGAGTATAATGAAAACACTTAACTTTATTAACAAGATATTTTACACGATTAATCTTTTAAGTTGGTGTGATTTGAATGTTGTGTATCTCATGAGAGATGTTGAGTGTGTAAGTGTAAGAGTGAGAGAATGGTCGCGTGGTGAGATTCTCGTGTGCACTCTGCGACGTGTTGAAGATGACTGAGTATTTTTGAGACAAGACTCCCTTCCGTGACCGGTGAGACAAACTCCCTCCAAACAAGGGGGCGTAATGTTACTCACGTTAGAAATGTAAAAATCAAATTCATTGGTGCAAAAATGTACAGACAGGCGGGGGAGGCCTCTGTTTGTCACCAATCACGAGAGGGATCATTGAGATAGCAGATGCGGTCGAACGACAGAGTTGACCAGCCGAAAATCTGCGTACCACATTTTTTATGAATTTGGAATTTCCTCGCTCTTGACTGATGTCTGGAGCGAGAGTTCAGTTTTATCTATTTATTGCAATGCATTTGAAATTCGATGAAAGTCACGTACTTTTTGTAAAAGGCTTATCCGGTACATAAAAAAGTAGTTAGAGTGAGTGGAAATTATGAATCTCCAAAAAGTGGAGAGCGTCACGTAGTGACCATTAAAAAACTAAAGGCAAAAAATGACATCTGTCGACCAAATGTATCGCACCGTCGTGTACCTGGCCATCGAGTGCGCGAGACGCCGAGTGGCCAGTACCTTAACGTATGTACCCTTTTTTTGTGGCCCTCAGGTCAGAGAGGCACGCTCTGGCCTGATGCCCGTATGGGCGTTTAACGAAGTTCTCGTACATAAAATTATTGAAAATTCACGCGTTCCGTCCGCGACGGAACAGTTTCGAAACAAAATTCGGCGTTGCTATCGCACTTTTTCCACACCCGTATTTTTTTCAACGTCACTAGCAGCCTTCGTTAGGCTATGAGATCCGAAAAATCAATACCTCTGATAGAGATTCTTGTGAAAGACGAGGTTAGTAAAAGCAAGAAGATCGTTACGTTTTTTTCTATGTCAGAAAAATGACGTATTTCCATATTGTTGAAGCTCATAGAATATCGAAAGAAGCTAATTATAATAAGTTTCTGAATATATATTGACGGAACCTTCATGCTAATAGGCAAATGTTTCGTTTCATACTTTAATAAAAACTTTATCATAAAAAATAGAATTAACGTTTATACGCGCGGTGCCCAACCCGTGTAGAAATTCGGTACTGATTCCCTAGTTTGAATACAGCACCTGGCTAGTTTTCCGCGATAGGTTTCTCTGTGAAGCAGCTGAATAGAAGCTAGCCACGGTGCATGTATACGTGCCTGTCTATGTGCGCGCTGGCCAGTCATTTTATTCTATGCCAACCGTAGGGAGGCTATGCAGTATCTAGTAAGCATACATCGATAGATGATGACGCCATCTCTCGTCTTTTTCGGACAAGAGCGGCGATCATGCTGTACACGGCTTCGGACTGTTAACACGTGTCACCGCTGTATGGCGCTGGCGTTCCTCGACTGAACTGAACTTCCATAACCTAGCTCTGTAGAGAGTGACAGTTTGATAACAACACGGAATGACGCTAAGAAAAAAGAGGTTAATGTAGAACGGGTCCGAAAACACCGCGCTTTAGAAAAAAGTGTCGTAGAAGTATCAAGAAGACGTGCGCGATATAATATGTGGGTTGGATACGGCTATCAAAAATGAAAACGCGATGAGTGACAGTGATGAATTACAATAAGTGACCGTAGACGACAATGACTGCGACGAGTGGTATGGAGAACCGTCCACATGTTTTTTATATACCTTGAATGTTTCTAGAGGATGAGTGCAAAAAATCCAAAATGACCATTTTGAGGGACAGCCTGATGGATATATTTATATTTTTATATATTTTATGAAAAATAAATTATCGAGTTTTATATTATTATATTACCGAGGTTTCCATTTATTTAATACCATTAGAGAATAATCCACCCCATCCCTCCTTTATCAGTGCCGATTGTGCTGGCAATGTCCAGCCTCTACGCAGTTTTCCGGGATTCAAAATCGGAACGCTGGTTAGGCCTCGATCAGGTATACTGGGCAAAAACTGGGCAGCCAGAAATTACACATGGCGTCGGGGGATATCTAGCTTACCATGCAGAATGCTGGCCAGAACCCAGGGAAACTAGTCAGGGCCTGGTAGATTCCTGGGCGCAATTTCCACACGGGAAGGTACAACCTGCATCTCACGAGTCGGGTTTTTCTTCAGACAAGACAGAGCCATGTACATCCCAACTTGACACTCGAGAAAGGTGGATGGGAGTTTGAAAAAGTGAGATGGATAGAGAAAAAAAACCATGGCTCGAGTTCGGAACGAGTGAGATAAAGCTATGTGGGTCGGTGCAACGAGTGGTGATACCCGTTGGTAACAAAACCCGTACGATGTAAATGTATGTAGATAGGTCGCTCTTTTTGTGCCTCGGTCGGGCTGTCTGAGCATTCAAGCAAAAGGGTGCGGTGATGCTCGTCCCTTCTTTTTTCCACCGGAGCTGTTCCTACGCCCTCGCTTACCACAGAAGCACCGACGACTACAACGACGAGCACGACGAAGTGTGCGAACGTGTGCGCCCCACCTTCCCTCGTATTCGACTCTGTGTTTTTCGTCTCTCTTTATACATCCTAGAATCTCGAGGACGATATTCCTACGCTTCCCTCGATGTATAATCAAACCCCTCTCGTAATTAGACTCTGCCGCTGACCCGGAGCCTGATTTACGCCGGCACCTTACTCGCTGACGCCTAACGGCCGCGACACGATTACCACTAGATCCATGACACACCGCTCGGTACTGTGTTTTCCGTATTCCTCAGCGCATGCGCGAGAAAAATTGTGACCCTATTCTCGTCTACCGATTTTTTTAAATTTTCCTTTCAAGTTGATTGTTAAGGCAGAAAAATCGAGAACTCAACATAAATTGGTAGCAGCATGGTTTTTGTGACAGCAATGCTAGAACCAGATCATACCATATATCGGTTAATTCCTCACTTATAGTCATAGAATTTCAAGTTTTGAGTGACGAATCACCAATCTGGACGCAACGAATATACCGTTATCATAATTTTCACGAGCATCGTAACGAGCTGCACGGTTTTACCGTTCGTCACAGTGACAAAACCACCCAGTGAGCCGGCGGATTGCTCCAAGTCCCTAGATTTTTGTCATGAGGCAATCTGCATAGATTTACATCCATTTAGTCGCTTAGTTAAGCGCGTTATCAAAATCGCTCTCTCGTTCTCGTTTCCATGGTCGTCCCAGTGCCGCACTATAGCACACCATCATCGGTATGGCATAAACCAAGCCTGCACCCTTAACAGCCACCCTCGAGGACGCTTAGACTTAATGGACGGTCATTTATCCCAACAGCGTTACGTACAAACGCAGTCTAGCAGTTTCAAAACTTCTCCGACATCCTTCATGACCGAACAGCTGCGATATGCTGACTGAGTTACATTCACGACCTCATGAAAGTTGTTAAAATAAATTCTACGGTTAGGTAAATGACGGTTGATGAGAAGTCTGAGTCGAGTCAGGACCTGTAGACATTTTTAATATAATGCTTCGATATAAATCATCTGCGTGACGTTCCTGTGAGATGTTCGTTCACTTGACGACACATTGAAGGTTTCCAAACCAACGGATAACAGATGAATGCTGCAAAACGATGAGCTACCAGATAAATTGAAACTTACAACAATTTCGTCCGATATCACTTAGTATCTATTGATTAGTTATTGACGGGAACAATCCAAGTAGGATCAACCTTTATTCCGAAGGTGAAGCTGCATTCACGAATAAACATGTTCAAATATGTATGGATAATGTTGTTCTATTTGTAGATCCCAATTCGTGATTGAATGAGACATTCGATTAAATTCTCTCTTCTCATCCCTTTTCATTGATGATAATAAATGCTTTGAAATCTATTTTATATCCAATTCCACTGTAGTCATATTTACACGGAACAAACTAGTTCTGACATCTCGTTGTTCCCTCTTCATTCCGAATGACAAAATAAATTTTATTTGTACTAACCAGTCCATTCAGAACAAAGCACGTTTATTGGAACAGTTCTAATTTCAATCCGGCTGCACCGATAGGACACGAAGTTGAATAGCCGAAAGTTACAAACCGCTATAACTACCAAGGGCGGGGAAAAAAATCCTGGTAGAAACCTTTGAGAGTACAAAATCTATCTCTGTTGACTGTCGTGGGAATTACTGCAAATATCGATCATATTTTTACCAAAGGCTACAATCAAGATAGAGTTAAAAAAAAGTCATACAAGTGCGACTAGGATTTGCAGGCTTAGGATTCCGTAACCTTACACTATCGTACATAATAATGGAATAATAGTTGAATTATTATGCAATGAATTATTAAATTATCGACAATTTGCTAATTGAAAAAAAAAACTTAATTATTGACAATAGTCAGTTACGTAGACGATGGACCCGATTCCCAAGGCATTTTTGTGAGTAAGCGTCTGTCACACGTAACAATTCTCCATAGGATAAAAAATTTATCATTTTTTAATATTTTTCGTTATTTATACTAAAATACTTTCCAGCGCTAGGTCAACGGGACGTATCTTACAAGTTTTCATAGTCAGAAAATTGATGGACGGACAAAAAGGGTTCCGTTTTTACTTTTCAGAGGTGCGGAATCGTAAAAATGTTACGAGAAAGGTAAACAGACGAGACAGGGTAAAAAAAGTAAGGAAAAGCAAGCAGCCGCTATATAAAAGAAATATAAAGGCGAGAATCCAATGTGAAATACGCTTTCATTTTACATTTTCATACAAACTACGCCCCGACTATTTTAGATGCAAATAACACGTACCTCTACGTAACTCTTCTCCGAGGAATGATCTGACATTCCCTTGCCCTCATGTCACAGGATACTTGGAGAAGAGCCGTGGCCGGTGGGGTCAAAACAAGAATGAAAGCGAAAAATAGCACCCCATATTCTTTTTACGGGCTCAATGTTGAGTTCTTTGCTGGAAACCCAGGAGCTTACTTTAAATGCCCTCGAAATATAATGTTTTCGAGCGTGTGCCGGAAACGGAAAATAAAAATACTACAAATTTTAATATTCAAAGTCCGACAAATTCGTGAAACGACCCACTCAATTTGAAAACCATAATTACCAGAATTATTCGCTTATTTTTCGTTTGAAATTTTCATCAAGATGCAAAATGAGAATTGAATAATCCCCCGGGTTTTCGCACAGAATTACATGCATGCAGAGTGTGTAATGCGAGTTTTCCGAATGTGCGGGACTGAGGGAACGTTTATCAGAGTATATATGCATGCGTACACACATAAGTGCTTACCATGGACCGAAGGACGGTGTATTCTGGAGAACCCTTGCATCCAGAGAGCCTGGGCTATAAATTTAGAACACAACTAAGCCCCGGCAGGGCGTCGGGCGATGCAAGTTTAAAGCCTGCTAAGTAATAATTAACGTTCACCTGGCGAAGCTTTGTTAATACGAGAACCGGTGGTCGACAAGGCCCAGGTGTTATCGTCTAGACTCTCCGACACTACTATATTGCCAGCCACTGGTACACACGTTGCAGTTGTGGCTCGAATCCACGACTGTTACTCGTGACGTACATTGTTTACAAAATGTGAAACACCTTAAGATTTACGTCCTTACTGCTACACCAACGAAGAACATTGGGAAATGCGATTATCCGCAAATGATACAAAATAATTGGGTCCTTAACGCTCTTCATCGAAGACAATAACATAGTTGTGAAGAATTTTACGCACAATGAGGGAATTCTGAAGTTGCATTTCAATGGTACTATTAAGACAGACTAATGCCACGAAGAAGCCAGATAGCAAATAGCCTCTTATTCTGTGCTAGATAAAGTCTCTATCTCGCGGAAAACTCGGAGTTTCATTGACGTCCCGCCGTTCGGTAATAATTATCCCTCACGTTAGCGCAGTAGAGACGGTTGTCTCGCTCCGGCTACTTATCCCCCCCCCCCCCAAGTCCCGCAATGTCGTTCAAGCTACAAATGTTCGGTCATTACACGTCGGCATTATCCGCAAGACGATAAAATGAACGGTAACTGCGTCAAGTGGTTCTGCTACGAGTAGAGGAACTCAAGAAGAGCCGAAACAAAATGGGATGATAGTCTTGAGATCGGGGGCTACAGGTGGAGGCGGCAATGGTTGGCGTAACTCGTGCGGCAATAGCGACACTAGGAAACTGAATGAATGTAGACCGTCAACGCGAGTTAATATACAGCATCCCGCATAAGTTTTTTGCCATTGGAACATCGCGCGGACTCGAAAACTGATTATCTGACCAGTGACAAATTTGAGATGGTTCTCAACGAGCTCTTCGAATACTGTCCTAAAGTAAGTATCTTCGACCTTCTACAATGCTGTTATGTGTATAGCGACGAAAGCGGCTATTATTGGGGCTCCGGTCTTCCAAGAAGCACGAGATTGATGCGTAAAACAGATATAACCAGATTGTTTGTACTCAAGAGTATCACTTCCAAGGTGAAAAATTACTTGAGCTGGAACAAATATATCTCAAGCTCAACAAACAACGAATAAGTACATACTCGCTACTCAATAGTCGCCACAGAAATTCCCTTGAATTCGATAAATCTGGTAGTAGCATTTTCAAGACCAAAATGGAAGGAACACGGTGCAAATCAGTTGCTGCTAAAAATGCCTAATCTATACCGTTCCTTCATTGGTTATCTCAGATATCGGGGAAGGAACAACCAGCCACTTGAGGTCAGAACGTTGCGCGCAGGATACAGCTAAACAAGGATGCAAAGTAGAACCTTGCTCATAATTTTTGTACCGTTTTTAAATTATTAAGATGCAAAGTACAACCTTGCTCGTGGCTTTCGTATCATTTTACACATAGATTGTTCAACTTGAAAAAAAGAAGAAAAAAAATCAAAGTTAATAACAAATTTTTTTTTAAATTCACGAGCACGCCTTAATATTGAGAGGGAGAGCTGTAATTTGGGGAACTTGTCCTCTTTAAGATCAACTGAAGATTGTTCAACATGAAAAAAAAAAAAAAAAAAAAAAAAAAAAAAAAAAAAAAAAATTGCAAAAAATTAATAATAAAAATTATAGAGGCACACCATATATATATATATATATATATATATATATATATATATATATATATATATATTTTGAGTAGTTTGAATTGTTCTTTCTGGATGATATTACGTCAATTATTTTTATTTTTAGATTTGAAATTGATCCTGAAGGAAATGCGACAGATGGCGTATGAGATCCGTCAGCTTACTACGTCTAATCGAGAGCTCAGGAAGGAACTCGACGGCATGTTATCGGCGAATACGTTAACGGGCCAATGTTTCGAAAAGAAATTCAGCCTCGACCTCCCCTTCACCACAGTTGAAGATTTCAACATCTTTAACGATCGGATTTCCGGCGACGAAGCATTCCGTCAAGCTTTGGTACGTTGATAAAAATGCAATGCACGTTAGTATTTTGGATCAAATACTATAATCCATGTTTGTTATTCAGCGGACTTCACTGTCTCGAAGGTGGGAGGAGAAGAAGTCGGTGACAAAAAATATAACGGCCATTCTGAGAAGGTACTTGACACGCGAAATTGCCGGGACCTTCAATGCTCAAAAAAGCGTCGCGGGAAAATTGTTATTCAAGACGACTGCGTTCTCTCGCGTCCTTTTTGGTTAGTTGTCTAATAAATACAATAGTTGTTCGATAGTCAAGTCATAGTAATATATTAACTCTCTTATATGATTTCAGACGTTATTGATGGTTTAGTCGACTCCGCAACAATTTTACATTGTTCGGAAGCCGAATATCTATCGCATCTGGGGGCCGTTCTTTCGAACGTCAAGGACTGGGGGGTTCCGCGCCATGCTCGGCGATCCAAAGAGTAATACGTGATTTTTTTTTTTTTAAAGCCTGGTTCGGCCGTCACACGATGTGGACCTGTGCCACTCTTTTCTAATATGAGATGAGATTTGTAAGCGGTATACTTTGACCGTTTCAAGTATTCGAAAAAACCAAAGAAAAAAAAGTATTGTTACATGTATAAGAACATTATCATTGAATGATATAAAAAGTTACATGTTAAAAAATTTATATTTTATAATACAAAAAGAGTTCCTATTAAAAATAAAGTTCATTGCGATATATTTGGGATTTTATTATTTCGGTACCGATCGTTTTTAGGCCTATCCCCTCTCTTTTGTAGGTCCGCATTATCCCGGTGCTAGCCATTTTATACGCAGGTTTCCGGAATTCAAAAGCGGAATGCTGGCTAGGCCGCGGACAAACGTCACCGACAACACCGGGATAGCACGAACTTACACATGGCGCGGGGGCCTAGCCCGGTTCCCGGGCCAGAACCGGGCCTGCGTCCCGGAAAACTCGCTCGGCCGCGGCTAATTCCCGGACGCAATTTCCACACGGGCATTTGCTAAAGATTCCTCTATGAGAAATTGTGTCGATTAATTTCGGCTTCCTGAAAGTTCACCCGAGGCGCTGAAGGTATGCAAGGATATCGTGGGGATCGAAAGTGTGAATCAAGAACATATCACGTTTCTTGCCCACAACGGGTTTCTAGGCAAGTTAAGATGTTTCTGGGCTTGTCTCGATGCGAAAGATGAGAGAAACGAAATAAGAGTAAGTAAGATTAGTGATTCTGAAAAATAAATATTTTTGATTTATTCAAAGAAACAAATTAAAAATCGATCAATATAGAGGCTAATTGAAATGTTGTAGCTCGAATTTTGAAATGATGTCAATTTTTTTGACGAGCTATGCAAATTACAGCGGAACGACGATGGCACGGTGCATGTTAACGATTCGATCAGGGCCATCGAGAATGGGGCCGAAAAGACAGATGGTGTGAAGAAATGTGCTGGCATTAGTTCGAAATTAAAACTCGAAATATATTCTCAATTCGAATTAACAGTTTCGATAACGGAATAATTTGGTTTTCTTTTTCTTTTACAGAGGGTAAGGACTTTTGCGGAACAATCGGTAAGTCTGAAGATTGTTTAGGGGAATTTTCGTGGCCGGGATCGCGATTGAAGAAACTCAACCACCCAGTGGATTGAAAACAAATTTAAAAAAAAACATTATTTGAACATCACACGGATGAAACGGCAATTCTTAAAATCAAGCTTCAACATGTCAACGACTTAAAAAATATATATTGTAATCTCCATCAATCTGCTCAATAAAAATGTAAAAGTCGATCAAAATTGTTAGTGTAGAGTGACAAACCAGCCGATTGTTATTTTTTTTCTCACCTTCTTCATTACCTTTCCCACTGAACGAAATTCAATCAATTTCGTTAACAATGTAAATTATCGATTCCGCAGTCTCGAACAAAGAACCAGGCTCTAAAAGGCGCCATTCTGTAACTTCTATGGATTTTTAATAATTTATTTTTATCTTTCAGGAAAACATGTTTTCAATTGAATTTCGACGTCATGCGTATTGGCGGGGAACGATCGGTTGTAATAAATGAAGTTTGTTATCACGTTTGTGTTTGAAATGTCACGATGCAGTTATCACGGTAGTTTGGTCGTGAAGGCGGCATGCAGCCGCATAAGTAGTCGCACGATGACGCGAATAAGTGATACAATCTTATTGTTATTCCAATTTTTCAATACAATAAATAATAATTCAACCCCCCCCCCCCCCCATCCATTTAACGTTTCAGCGTTCCGTCTACCGTAGGCACGAACGTCCGTACTTCTCGAAGATATAGAATACGTGTGCAATGCGGTGCAGCAACAGTCAGTCAACGTGAGAAAAAAAAACTGCGAACCAATAATGCATCGATGCGTGTGCTTAATCGCGCTTTTCGTCGTCCCAGTATCCGTGAGGAATTCGTCGAAAGATTGTTTTTTTCTTTCTTTTTGCACCCCGAAAATCAATTTATCGTGCATTACGCACAAGTCTCGTTGCTTATCGAAAATATTATTGTTATTGTCAAACAGGCACAAAATCTTGTCGTCAGATGGTTGAAACGCAACGTTATTTGTTTCTGAGCTTGTCCTAATGCGAAAGGCGGAAAAAACGAACCAAATCTAACTTAGACAATTCTTGATTCTGGAAAATTAAAGCAAAAAATTTTTTTTTAAATTATTACAATATGTAAATTACAGTGGAACGATGATGGCACGGCGCATGTTAACAATACCATCAAGGTCATCGAAAATGCGCCGGGAAACGATACAAGCAAGGGAATACGTATTATCGCTGTGAAACAATGTGCTGACGAGAGTACGAAAAATTGAAACCCGAAAAAATATTCTTAATTCGAATTAACAATTCCGATAATGAACTAATTTTTTTTTCTCTTGCAGAGGGTAAGGACTTTTGCGAAAGTCATTAAGCACATGAATTGCCGAGCCAGAGCAGGTAGATCGATTATCTGATCACGATCGAAGAAACTCAACCGTGCCGGGGATTGAAGAAATGAAAATAAAAAAGTAGAACCTCATGGCTCATGGCTTTCTCATCATTTTATTTTTAATTATTGATATGTTAAGTAGAACCTTGCTCATGGCTTACTTATCATTTTACACATTTGCCAAAGCTTTCTCTATGAGGAACCATGTGTCGATCAATTTTGGCTTCCAATTTTGACATTCTGAACACGTTTTAATAAACATCTCGAAAAAAAAATTTCACGAAAACAAAGCTTCCTCTATGAGAAAGCAAAATGAATAAAACATCATTCGAACATCACAAGCATGGAATGGAAATTTTTTAAGTCTAATTTTTTTTCTGACAAAACGGTTAAAGATATTGACTGATTTTTTTCTCATCTTCTTATTTTACGAACGCGAAAAAATATTCAACGGTGGAAACTCGCCGTATGAAGGATCAAGAACTCTGGGCAGTAGTAAAAATTACCGGAAAAGCCACTCCAATTAGTAATTAACGAATCGTTAGTAATAAACGTTAAAATAATTTCGACACATCCGAATAAAAAATGGTTGTTGTCACAGTATGCCCACGAGTTGGGTTTTACAGACAAGCTTGCGCAAATACGTGAAAGACATTTATTTTCACGTCTGTTAGTCATAACTCAAAAAAAAAGCAACTATAAACATTCTTCGGATGACAATAAATAATGACGGTTACGAAGTTCGAATGAATATACGATTCGATCGTTGTCGAAATTGTCGAATTATTGAATTATTGTCACAGGTGTACACTCGACGCGCCAGTGCGCAACTCAATGATTCATGGAGTATTCATTTTTTCGTTATCTTGAATGCGATATAGTGCCACCGTATTCATAGGCACGCGTGGGGAGAGATACCAAAATGTATAAAAGACATCGAATTTGTCGAAGCAATCGCCAGTCATTGAAAAATAGAAACCAAAAAAAAAAAAAAACTAAAGAACCATGAATCGTTGGGCTTGCATAGTTTTATCGTTCGTTGTCTGTGCACACGTGAGTCATGCATAAAAATATCTTTGAAACGAGTTGAGTGTCACGAGTTAAGAGTTTGAAAGATTTTAAAAACGGCGGAGAAACGAGCCATCGAGTGAGACCCTATTTTAAAAATCCTCGTTTACTGTGAAAGTTTTGTCGTTTTGAGACATCGTCTGAAAAAAAAAAATATATATATATTTTTTCTCGTTTAGAAACGTAATAGCTACAATTTAGCTATAAGAACATTTTTTGACTATTTTATTTTTGTATAAATTACAGCCGTTAAAAAAAATCAAATTTTTTACAAAAATTTGGAGTTTCGAAAATGTATTAAGAAATGAAGGCGGCATCTAATAAAAAAAACATACGCAACATTATAGAGAATTTTGTAAAGAATACGTGATATAAATTTGATCGAAATCGGTCGATAACATTTCGTGATATCTTGAAACTTGAAACTCCAAATATATAATTTGGTTTTTTATATAGTTAAACGCTTAAAATATTCTCAAAAGGGCAAACAATAAATCTAGCCAAAAAAAAATATTTTCTAAAAATCTCAAAGTGATGGGGAGAGATGAAGGCCAAAGTATTACATAGACTTGATATGCGAATTTCATTTTAATTTTCACGATCTTACAAATTTCAAAACAGGCGTACCACTCATCGGAGGATTCGTACGAACCCGAAATATTGGAAAAGTGCAAAGAATTTTCGGGGGTCGAATTTTTTAATATATCACGACATCGCCACTTGAGTTTTGACTCACGTAACTCCAGCTGTTTTCTCGCTTGTCTGGATTTCGAAGCACCGTCGTCATTTCCAATGGTAACTCGGACAACTCGACGATGATTTAAAAAAATTTGTTTATTCTTAAGATTTTATTCTTTTCTAATTCAATGAACAACATATTAAGAAGGGTTTTTTTGAAAATTTTAAAATTTCATTGACCGGGTGTTGTTTGTGTAGATAGCATTCGAAAAATTCCGGATCGTAATTTTTCGGAAAACTCGAAATCCCGGCGATGTTTTTCAACAAATTTTAAAAATCAAAACGTTCGCCATTAACATTTTACTAATTTTAATCATGAATATTTGAAAATATAAAAAAATATTGAATTCATTTTCACGTATTTTCGAGGTTCTGATTAAGGGGACCAGGCAGCGAGAATAGGCCAAAAATGCGACAAAATTCGAATGGCATTTGTGAAGAAACGAAACAACGTACATACATTTTCTTTTATGGAATGTCTTCATTGACATTTCGGCTATTAAATTCACAGGTCGCAACTTAAAAAATATGAATATTCAAGGAAGATACGGGCTGATAAAGATGGCCACGCGTCGCACGCACTGCTTTCGTTTTACCACGATTCCGAGTGGCCGATTCTAGTTTCGGCAAATTTCAAAACGCCATTCTCTTTGGGAAATATTCCTCCACTGATTGAACCTATAATTATTTTTGAACAACAATGAAAACTACGGAAATGGCGACGAAAATTCGAAAAAAATTGAAAAACGGATGACATTTGTTCTAATAACAATAATAACAAATTATTTTTTTTGCATAGAGTTAGGTTCACTTTGTAGAGAACGTTAATAGCTTAAAAAAAAAAAAAACAAGGTGATATCTTTAAACGTTCTTGAGTTATTGTGGTAAAACTAATGCAAAATGCTGTTTCCAAAAAAAATGAGTTTAAAGTGCTGACGCTGCTACGGTTTACCTGCTTGGCTGGGCGTGGCGCGCCAGCTGTGTACGAAGTGTTTTTCCTTTCCTCAGCTCAATTTTGCAAATATTTTAGTCTATACTTTGCACCAAAATATTCGGAAGGGATTGCAGTAACAGAATACGAAAAAAGAAAAAAATAAATTAAAAAATTCGCATTTTCTCGCAGCCTAGTCCCCGTAATGCATCACGAGAAATATTGGACACAGGCGAAGTTTGATACTGGGAAATGAAAAAAAAAATACAATAAAAATCATAACAATAATAATAATAATAATAATAATTGTATATCAAAATTGAACTCTTTTTATTAAAGAAATGTAAGCTTTACTTTACTTAATTATCAATTTTCCAAAATTCTTTATGAGTTTTTAATATTTTTGTTTCTTATTTTTTTCACAGTGGAACGAAAATGGCACGATAATTGTAGAAAACGTCATCAAATGGGTCACAGTCGAATATGTGCCTGAAATGAACGCGTCCGATATTGAGGCTGGGCTAGACGAACAAATTATTGAGGCAGCCGAAACTTGCGCCGATATGGGTACGCCAAATGCTGCTTTTTATTTATTGATTTTTTTTCAAATTTCATAAGATTTCCAATCCGAATCAACGCAGCAATACACAACGAGGTTATACTTTTTTTTCGTAGAGGGTAGTGACTTTTGCGATACCGTCCACAAGACTCAAAGATGCATGGAGACGATAGCTGCCGATGCCGTTGAAATACCTCCGGAAGAGTTCATTGAAACTTTGGAAACCACGAAAGACGAATAAGTGTATCTCCACATGATTCGAGCACTCCAGACACGAAAAATTCAATAATTATTTGTCCAAAACGTGTCATTAATAAAATTGAAAAAGGATGCAAAGTAGAACCTTGTACATTGCTTCCTCATCATTTTGTACCGTTTTTAAATAATTAAGATGCAAGGTAGAACTTTGCTCATGGCTTTATCATCATTTTACACATTTGCCGAAGGTTCCTCTATGAGAAAGCCTGAAATGATCGATACAGTTCCTCATAGAGGAATCTTTGGCAAATGTGTAAAATGATAAGAAAGCCATGAGCAAGGTTTTACTTTGCATCTTAATTACTTGAAAACGGTACAAAATTATGGGGTAGCAATGTGCAAGGTTCTACTTTGCATCCTTGTTTTCACATAAAATCCGCTCGTAAATATGTCGAGTCCGGAATAAATATATGAGAAATTCCATGTCAAATCTAAAAAATTGACAATCGTATTAAATCTAAATGTCAGGATGCATTTTGCATAAATTCCACAAAGCCCACACAGATGCGACGGGAAATAACGACAACAACAGAAAATTATGACTCATGCTAGAATATTCTACCGTGAGTGTGATGTGAGTCGAAATCAATATGTATATAAGTATATATATAAGGCAATTCATTTCAAATAAAAAAAAATTCAAATTCGCATAAAATCTGAACGTCTCGATGGATTTTGCCCAAATTCAATACAAAACCTCTTTTGATGATAGTGCATCTTTGTACCGATTATAGCCGGGTATCTAAAATATTGCGCAAGCTAGAGAGCGCACGACACCTTTAACCAATTCCAGAATCCTCCAAAAACAAAAGCACTGCATGGATTTTGCTCAAGCTCAGTACCAAGCATCTTTCTAAAGGAGTGCAGCACTTCACTGAAATTGAGTTCGATGTCTCGAAAATTGTGCGAGCTAGAGAAAAAAAATCGATTTTTGAAGAATTTTGAAATCGCGTAAAAACAAAAAAACTGCATGGATTTGACCGAAAATCGAATCAAACAAGGCATCTGAAACCCTTCATGTGTTTGATAAGTTTCAGCTTGATATTTCAAGCCGTTCTAAAGTTGTGAACGTTAAACCAATGCTACACACATACATACATACATACATACACACACACACACACACGCACGCACACATACACACACACATACATCCATACATTTTTTCTGAATGTGTTCTTTAGGTGTTTTGGGACATTCTAAACGCGTTTTCATGAACATCTTGAAAAAAAAATATTCACGAAAACAAAGCTTCCTCTATGAGGAAGCAAAAGAGCGAGAGAATACACGGAAGCCAGAGCTTGTGGACCGATGGGGACGAAAAGGCAAGAGAAAGAAACGTAAAGGGCATGGCGAGCACGATAAAAGGAGAGAGGGAAGAAACGTGCACGTGGAAAGGGGTCACGGTGGGGTTGGTTGCTCGTACTCCGTAAAATTACTCCCGGCCGTTCTCTCTTCTTCGAGGACGTTCATCGCGATGCAGAGCTCAGACAGGACGAAAAAGGGGTTGAAAAAAATGAAGGGAGCAGATAGAAGCAATGGGGTATCGCGGGCAGAGAACCGTCATGGGTTCTAGACGGTTCTACATCCACTCAATGTTCTCGCTATCTGGAACAAATTACTCGGGGGACCGGGAAATTAAGTAGATACCCACGCAAAATCTACCGTCGGTTATCTTTAGACGGTAAAACTCGTGAGTATAGAAGATCAGGTGGGCAAACATTGAAAATGTTTAGTATATAGGCAGCGCCGCAGATTACAATGTATGCGTGGCTCGAAACGACTTTATTACTTGGTTGTTCCTCATGGTCAGAATTTTTTGCTTCAGTCAACTCTACGTTTATGTATAGCATTCGTCGATTCGCCCATTGTCCACGTTCGTAAGATTCGACAAATGTATGTTGGTCGTAATATTGTACGACGTATCGAGAAAAATAGCATTCGATCTGCAGTACAAGTTTTACCATGGTGGCATCGTGTTCACCAAGCATACGATCGAGAAATGATACTACTGCCAAATGGGCATTCAGCCAAACTGTTGGCTCGTATACCTGGTCGCAACCGTTCAGATACGATCGCGTGAATGTGAATAGACTGTCCAAAGAATAAAATCAGATATATCGTGAATGGGTTTTGCACTATTATTTTCTGTCGAATCTCGTTGCCGACTTACATTGCACGATAGATATATGTATGGGACTCGATAAAATTTCTGATGTTCAAGTCCGCGAACTAACGGCCGTCTCTTTAAAGTGTGCCTGTTGCCTGTAACTAACCTCAAAACCGAATTTATACCGATTACACAATCGAAGGAACGTAAACGGTCATCCTTGAAGGGCATATAATCAAAGTACTGCATAAAAAGTGAAAACTACGAGCTAAAGTGATTAAAAATTAATCAGGATATTCAAGAAAACGAACAGCAGGAAAAAGATTCTTGGGTGAACGAATGTCTATGAAGTTCAGCATCCCACTGAAAACCGTCAGGATTATTTGCCTCCCGCATAGTTATATAGTTCCTGTCCGAGTACTCCGAAATGTTAGCGTCAGCCGGATGATGGATGACGGAAAATAATCTGATGGTGAACGAGGGTTCGTTTTTCTTTGCCTGCGCATCGGTTGATCACGCTACAAAATCGCTGCACTACCATGCGATTAGGGTGTAGAGCCAAGAAATGCATATACTTTATTGTTTCACCACAAGCGATGGTGGAATTGCGATGCATTGAGGGAACGAGATTTACTCGGCTGTGGGGAACACGCTTAACTTCTCCGTAGTGATCTGATATAGTGCTAGCGACGACGTTACCCGATAGCGACAATATCCAATAGTGGTTTTTTGCGTTCGAGACACCGTGTCTCGGGGCTGTCACGGAACTGTGTGGCAGCAATCCACACCCCTTCGAATCAGTATCAGTATACGCGAAACGAATGAGAATTGTAATTCGAGAATGAGTCGGTGCTCGGTCAGTGATAGAATCGAAGAAAATGTAATGAATGAAAAAAAAAAAAAGATTTCGTAGTTACTGAACCGAAAACAATGATCAGGAACGTCGTAGTGACGCGCATGGAAAATTACCTAGCACGTGGACTTATCAAACATTGACGAATGATTAATTTCACATTCGGATCAGATTTCGGGTATAATCAAACAAGTGTATGATCTACGCGCAAAATTATGTTTACTCCTAGAGTCGAACATTCACCAAACGATGACTCAACAATTTTACAGGAACCAATACGCACAAAATAATCAGGATTCTCCGATAGAACGAGCTTTCAAAGCTGGGAAGCTAAGACGGATAGGCGTGAGTCAGCAGGAAACTGTTAATGTGCAAACTTAGCGGAAGGAAATAGCCACCAACCGGCCCGCTTATACAGTGTCTTAAAGGATCGAAGAAACTCCTTTGCTTATGTCGAATCCTTCTCAGGCTCACACCTTGGTCCTGTTGATTTTCCGGGTGGAAGAGAGATAGTGACGTACGAGCGGAGAAATTTCCAATGCTGTGTGGGTGCCGAGAGCAACCAAAGCCAAACTGAAACTGAACTGGGCTCTGCTGGTTTTGCCACGCTCGAAATCAGCTAAGTCGACCATTCGTGAAGCCAGCTAAATGGCAAACTTATCTAATACAACTTCGCTGCGGCGCTGTTGGAAGCGTTGAGCCGGGTCAGCTAGGGGATCAGAGTGTTTTTTTGCGAACGAATGATACCACCGCCACAAGCTAGTTGCTCTATCTTTCGTTTTCTTGCCACACTCATGCTATAGCGAGGGTGATGTATACGAACATACATGCACATGGACGGAAGTCTGTTCTGGGTGGTAGCCAACTAGTGAGTAATTTCTCTATTGCACTTGCACGGACACTTCCTCGAAAACGCACAAAGGCCAGTTCGACGTCTTGTATCATGCCACATAGAACATCACAATGTTCAGTCGGCCGATTGATCGACTACCAGCTTCCAGGAAATATATTTTTTGCTTTTGAGTAAAAGCTGCTCTGTAATGGTACTTTGAATGCTTTCAGTAAAAGTGCAATAGGAACAAGCAATTAGATAGCAGAGCATCGTGCTACTTTCTTTTCCATAGAAATTGAAAGCCTTGTCGGGTTCTTTGGTCGAATAGGTAAAATGTTTTTTATAATATAGTATATATTGATTGAAATAACGGAATAGGTTGACACAGGCGTTTTTATATTTTGTTATTTTGACAAATATTTCGGAAAATTTTATTTTTTACGCCTTTCCACCTAGCGCGGCCTGTATCGATGGCTGCCTGGGCTCAATTGACGAATTAAGCTTTTCTTTTGATTAATAATTCAATTAATTTTGTTGGGTACTGGCTATCAATTTTCTTTCTGGAAAATTGATAGACCATCTTTTTATTCGCACGCATAAAACGATCTTAACGTTAGCAAGACAAATCCCGACTGAGTATCCAAGACTGAGAGACCAGTCAAAATAATAATGAAGAACCTTTTCTGTCACAAAGTAGTAGCCACAGTCGTCTGCTACGATTGTCGACTAGTCTTTTCCCATGGCTGTATAATATCTGGAAACCGTAGTCAGAAGTGCGGCAGTAACACGCACGGACGGACACAATCCGGGAACTGATGAGCGCTGGGGGAAAGGGTCGGTAAGCACAAATGTCGGGTTCCTGCGTCAAGCTCGGCGTAGCCCTGTCTGTCGATGGAGAAGCCTCCTCGATTCCGAGATAAGGCCTCGAGGCTTGTTAGTACATCCTGACCAACGTTAAACCTCAAATCCCCATGCGACTATCCAAGTTGAACCCTGTGGTGTTGCGGCGGCGGTGTGCTGCAGCTTCTGGTCCGGACCTTCCCGCAGAGGATTCATCTCCCTCTGGCACGAGCACCCTCCGTGTTACCCTCCCTCATCCTTCGTTCTGGAAGCTCCCGGAAGCCCTCGCACGTTGGTAGCGACGGTGGTGTTAGTGGTGGTAGTAGTGACGCGATGGCTAATCGAGCGACGTTTCAATGCGCATTGACCGCAGGAACCCGACCTCCTTGGTGCATCGTCGATCGAACTCCCTACGAGACTTGCTCAACGGGACAGCAGGATGCACGGCAACTTGATCCATGCGGAGACGAGTATTTGCTCGCAGTGAAAGATCGTTGTAATTATTGACCACGATCTAATGCAAAAGGAAGCGGAAATTATTGTCCCGTCAACAGCGAACTCATTGGAATGACTCAACTACTTCGATCATTTATGATGTTGTGAAACAAAAATAAACTTGATAGGTTTAGATATCACAATTATCGAGATACGAGGTTGAAAACACATTACAACAAGCACTGGTAATCCTCGTGACGATCCATACTAATCTCGCCACTCATTCCCATTGATTACATAAATTCATGTAGGTATTCATACGCCGAGCAAGCTTCGGAAAAGCTTCAAATTTACACCGTGACATTCAACCTTTCCCCGAATGTATGCGGCACGCAAACGTGAGCGACGAAAGTTTCCGGCGATGAGATAATTTTTCAGCAAATTCGAGATGACAAGGGGTGATGGAGGCGCCCTCACTTCGCCACTTATTATACCATTTTGAGTTATAACTCGTAGGTCCCGTCGGTTTTGCCCGCACTCTCGCACAGTTCTCTCACCACCTACCTATAGACGGACTTTACTCTCATTCCGGCTTTCGGCTCATTCCCTCTCAACGCACTCATCGTTCCAGCTCAGCCAGCGAGAGACCAGTTAGACTTTCCAAATGGATCCGAATAATTTATAATATTGGCTTATCTCCGGCCAGCGGGTGTACGCACGTACACCCCCGGCTTTTCTGTGTTGCGTTATGTCGAGCTCTCTACGAGTCTGCTCCCTCCTTCGTACTAGCTAACCCGCGTTATATTACACATCCTCTACCTTGAATATTCTCGAAACTGCTAGTACTCGCCGATTTACTTCCTGTGCAGACGCCAGTGTCGCTTCCCACGGTGAAACTGTTACCTCTCCCGGTTCATCCTTTTCCCCTTTAACCAGGCTGCCGTTCCCGGGGAGTTCGAGATATAGTGAACGAGCGAGTGAGCCGGATCGTTTGCCTAGCACATAATCTAATTTCGTGCTCGGAATAATTTTCGCTTAGGGATCTTTCTGCGCGATATTCCGTTCCATGTGTATGAAACGGAGTTTATGGATAAGGTATTTCCAGGTGTGTTGACCGATCGCGGATGTGCTGTTTAACCTTTTGGGTGAAAATTGAATCGTAAATAGACCGCGCAAATAATATTTGCCGTAGACCTTCAAAATTTTACTACAAAAATTTGAACGAACCAAATCTTTACCACGGTGAGACTTATGTTTTTTTCTTCAATGAACAAGTAATCCAGTAAATTAGAAGGATAAAAAAAAATAATCTGTACGTATAATACCCGCCCGCGTGTCAGAGGTTCTGAGCAACGGAGTATTTGCGTCAACGGAAAACGAATATAAAAAATCATAGTCGTTAGGCAACGGTCACCGTTTACTAATTACAACATTTCAAGTACCCGACTCGTGGATCATCCTCTCGGTACAACTGCATAACTCAACAACGTTTTGCCCGATATATATATTTGTATACGTTTTATAACCGTCTCTTCTTGAAATTATAATCCTCTTTTTCACATTTTTAATCTCGAGTAGCGTTGTCTGAAATTTCTCTAATAATCGCACGTCTCCGGAAGTAATCTGCTCGTATTAACAACGGATTTCAGCGTATAATTGTACTCACAACTTACAATTATAATGAGTATTCGCCGTATTATTCAACAGTTTCTACCGAAAAGAGTAATACGTGTAAAATTTGAAATATGCGATCCGAAAAAAATCTGTATGATGTAATACATAATGTCCACATAAATACATAGTATAGGGTCAAATTTTACACGCCCGCAACTACTAAAAAACGTTGACGTGCAAAATTTCGGTTGGTGGAAAAGAGACAGAGAGGGAGAGAGAGCGAGAGAGAGAGAGAAGAATCCCAGGTGACCGGTGACACGAAAGTGAGGTGGTCGTTTTATTGCCCCGTCGATCGTGTGGAAGATCACAATGTCGTTCGCTCTTTCGATTCATTTTACAGCGCAGTGTGATTAATCGATCTATTATCATCGGACTGATTATAGCGTTACACCCTGTCAGTGTCAACAATGCCACCCCGCTGGGTCGACGAGCCACGACGAGGCTGGTTGGTACGATGGGATGACTGCACAGGATAAAGCACAGGAAAGTGATGCATTAAAAAAAAAAAAGAGTACGCAAGCGTGGATATGTGCGGGCCGAGCATGTGTGTTGGCTCCGTAGCTGTACGCGGGTATTGAACGATTGGAGGGTAAAAGCGAAGCTTTCCGTGAACGAGAGAAGAAGGGGCGGGGAGGTTTGAACGAGGGTTAACAACTATAATGGGAACGAAATTAATGTTTGTTGCTGCCGAGCTTTTTACGGGTCGATCACGGGATTGCCTTTATGGGAAATGGCCTGTCGCGGCGCACACGGTGGTGACGGCAAGCCATGCGACGTTCCGACAGCCATGGCGGACTGCACTACACGCGTTAGTCACTCGGTCCACAGCAAACTACCGATATGCCCTCGTAAACACCTTTGGTTCTAATGTTGATCTGCCGTTGAGCTATCTCGTTGACATTCACCTCACAAGTTTTTTCCGCTCCTCATTTTTTTTCATCGAAGCGTATGAGTTCAGTCAGACGCGGAACCACACGTCTGATAATAAAATACAAATGACACGACGGACCGTTTTGCTGACCACCTCTACCCTTCGACACTGCGATTGCGTTTTTTGCGTCGCGGTAGGCAGTTTGTTTGACATAGCTTTCGTCCCGCTCAGGAGGATCATTAAGAGGCTGAAACGAACCTGCGGTGTAACCTTCTATTATGGATCACTAGTTTGTTACGTACATGAAGTATGAGTTTGCGAATTCTATAACGATACATTTCAAATTTATAAAATTCTATCGAAATAAATCATATACTATTTTCCATGGATCAAAATTTATTACAATATTTAACAATCCAACTATCTAATGGGATTGAAAAACGCTAATTCAGCTGGGATCCGAAGGATTATTATTTGACCTCACTTTTGCATACGATTTATCTATGAGACGTTCTGGTGGAACTGAGCACCAAAACAATTTCGAAATCTGGAAAATAAATCGAGCTAGTCGAATCGACCAGCTGGATTTATAGGGGACTCGTGATGGCTGACAGAAATTCTGAAAGGGCTTGGAGCCAGAACCGAACCGACGACGTAGTAGCGGTATAGTCAGCGAACAAAAGTAACGGGGTAGCGTAGCTGGGATCGTATACACTACAACATCTATACTACGGAGTCGCGAACTCAGGTGGGTTAGCCGGACAGATCAGTGAGAGCGAATGAGTGAGTGAGCACGAAAGCGCACAAGCGGAGGAGTAATTAATGGCCTTGCCGCGCAATCGGTCACGCCGGCCAAATTTACGACGAGCTGGCGCGAAATTGGCTGGAAGGTTAATTCCCGTTGATTCTCGACTACGAGCTACGCTTCTTCGACGCGTGAAAACCCGACAGCCAATAGCCATAGCCGTTCGACCCTCTAACCCGGACCCCTTTGGAGTAGGCAAAATTCGGAATTTAACCTTTGGTCCTTTGCAAAGGGAACCCAAATCCACGAGAATATCCTCCGCTGGTTCGTTTTCAGAATATCTACTGTCATAGTACTTCTTTTTCCTACGAAACGCGAAGGAAAATAGAGTGAAGATAGTTTATTTTGCAGAAAAATTCTCGGAGCTATACGTCCGTCGCTAATCCAGAGAGAATTTTATTCCGTTCTTTAGCGTGTGCAAAAGTGATTTGTATCAGCTTCTTCTATCGTTTTCTGGACTACAGTTAAGGAATGCAAGCGTGAAAGGCTACGTAGGCAGCTGTTCGATTAGTAAATATGTAATGAACAAATAAAAAGAAAAATTCTTACACGTTTCATATCGATCGTTTTTCCATTTCTCTGAATTGAAACCATCAGAAAACAACTGAACTGTAAGAATAGCGGGGCCAACAAGTATCATGTTCGCTTTATCAACGGTATTCGTAGTTTGCTGTAAAACGTTGTCCATGAGCTTTCATGGCTGGTGGAAAGTCATCAACGCATAACGGGATTTCATCGAAAAAAGCCAACCGATTCCCCATTCTATTGACAATCCAATATAGCACTAGATGACGAAACCTATAATTGGAAAATGATACTCTAAAGTACGTCATGCCGATTACGACGATCGATATCGCAACAAGCCCAGTGCGATTCTGCGTCCTTGGTTCTGTCCTATTGATGCTGATTCCAACTCCGATAAGTTGGTCCAACGGAGGTCGCAGACGGATAAGGCAGCAACTCCGAAGAAGTTATCGTCAGAAGTGTACTGCTATTGAGGGTAAGATCGCACAGATACGCGAATGGGGTTGGACCTCGGCAAAGGATTCGCGGCATCGAACAATCGTCTGTGCTGCCAACCGAACTAAGCGGTAGAAGTTGTTGCGTCAAGGCGACAAACACCGCGCGGAGGAAGAGAGAAACTACCGCAGCTCCATGGCGCTGGTCCACTCAGTCGGTCGGAGAAACGGATAGACATCGCCGCTCGAATCTTGGCGGAGAGGGGGATTTGCGGTGGTATGCGGTAAGTGGCGATGAATTAATCGCCGTGAACCCTGCAAGCTCGGTCCGATGCCCGACCAAAATCCCACGCTGCCCTGCTGCCGATTTCGGCTCGCACTTCGCACCGAGCGCCCTCAGGGGCATGGTACGGGTGTCACCGCACCACCCTCCAAGCCCTCCGAAACGCCTAATGCCCTCGACCGCAGCCTACCGCCTACGAGGCTACGGCGCTTCGTCGTCGGCGTTTTAACCACGTCCGGCGTCGTTTTACCCAGCTTCCAACAACGTGGTTTGCTCCGAGCCGCACCCGGAAACTAGGCCTAACGCGACTCTCGAGTTATTAGTGATCCGGAAGCTTTCGGGCGGTACCCAATATAACCAATGCCAAGGATCGCTTGGATACGTGTTAACGTTGTCGTAGATGGGCTTTGTGTCATCCTAAGTTTGAGAACCTACGATTATATTGAAAATTCGTTTAAAATCATGAGAAGAATCTATGTCGATTAAATGACACGAAATCGATTGTACAGTTAACCAATTTGAGTAAGAACCTGAAATACAACATGATAAGATGAAATGAGATAACACATAAAGGATTACCTCAATTTCGTAATACTACTAGTATGAATATAAAGGATTTATTCGAAATATCGTATTTCTTTTTAGAATATTTTTATCTCAATGCAGGTTTTTCAAGTTGAACCATATAATTGTACATCGCCGGAATTTGACTCGATCACTTTTTCGAAACCGTCTATATATGTTGACGAGATTTTGAAGTGCCGCGATGGGGAACGAAGATAGAAAAAGCCATGAATCCATCTCGCGGGGCTGTAATACGTACGGTGGATGGGAAGTTTCTCGATGAAATATCGACAAACTTGCGAGATAAAGTCTCATAAATTGCATGCCGCCACAGGAATATCGAACGTGTTCTGGCGCTCCGTCGGCTTAGATCGGATTAGATCGAATCGCTCGGCTGCGGCTTCGGCTGTACATGTTGCAGAAACGCTCGCCAGAATTTTCGATATAGTTGAGGCGTGGAATGATGAAATTTTAAAGCTATGATTTGATACGTCTGGAATCGGATTTCCGACTGACATAATTATGACTAACATGCGAAATGAAAATCAAGATACGTTCTGCCTGAGATGAGAGAACTGATCATTTTGGAGTGCGCAGCCAACGTTTGGAGGGCGCATCATGGCAGGTTTGACAATCAGATGAAATTCATGAAGAATCTGAATGAAGTAGTAGAAAGCAGTACGAATGGGTTGAACCTTTTTCAAATACCAGGCATAATGAACATGGGAATTGATATTTTTGATTCAATAAAGTTACGGATTTAATTGTGCGACGCCGTATAACTCAAGCTACATTTCTGGTCTTTATCCCGATGGCGTAACTTCGAAGTTGCAAGAAGTATGATCTCGAATGAATTAATCATAACATTCAAATTGATAAAAAATAAACAATCCAATATCTGTGAATGAAGAGGTTATACATTTTTCCATGATTCATAGTTTCCAATTGTAATTCCAGTAGTAACTCGGGTGATTATTTACTTTCACGACTTTGAAAATACTTGAAAACAGCTCCCGATCCTAGAAAAAAAAATTAATTTCGAAAAAGCGTAAAAAAAAATATTTCCCACAACATTTTTTGATCTCCCCCGCCTGATTCTTCATTGGGAGGACCAAACAAACTTCCTCGAACAATAAAATTTTGAAAAACTGTAAAATTCGGAAAAGCCGTGAAAGTAAATAATTACCGCAACTCGTTGTGGTTTGAAATGATGGCAATGAATAACGTGTACATTATTGAAAATTTCAATTGACACGAAGGTGATTGATAGCGAAGTATCTATCAGACCAAGCACTTATCGGATGTAAAAATCATTGCGCCAGATCTCAATTCAAAAATCCTTCGAACGGTTCATCGCAGACAAGAAAATTTCGAATTGGCCGTACACAATGCAAAGTCCTTGTCTTATCTCTATTCTAGCAACCCTTTCACAACCTTCTAGCAAAAGAGACCATGCGGTACGAGCACAGCTATAGAAATAGACTGCCCAGAAGAGAATCTCTTAGAACTGCACGCGATAGGGTACTCCACTATCCGTTATCGCGCATATCTCGTATCTACTCCAGTTGCATACTCGATTGGAAATAGAAACGTATTCTAAGGATCGAGGTTACACAACCAGCTCTACTACGACGCAACTGCTTTTGTTCTCTCAGATTTATGTAATTTTTTCCGCTTGCGATTGTCATTGTTTACTTGCTGTTTTGAAGAATCGAACCAAAATACATTATTTATCGTACGATGAAGATGGCTGACATTACGTCTTTTATCGGTAAGCAGAAACAAGATCTATTTTCCGAGAACACCTCAATTTTATTGATTGTAAAAAAGCAGTAAGCATGATTCCGGTGAGAATTTCGAAATTGATGCCAGAATGATTTGAACTCAGAGAGCACTCCACTCCTCACAACTCTAAAATGTCTTTAATGCGAGCTGTTGAGGATCAGCGTCATTCAAAGTAAAACTATCGATTGGACCCTAAAATGCAGAGAAAAATGAAGATTCGATCTCAACCACGCGTTTTGCCGGAATGGAAAGGCAGTAGTGAGGGCAAGAGGTGAGTTTCTGCTTACGAAGTAGAAAATCGAATGAAATTTTCCAACGAATCAGAATGCTGTAGCTATTGAAAGAGTTACACGGCTCGATGAGACGGCCCGATCCTGCTTATGCAAAGCCGTTATGGAAACTACACAACCTATATGGATTTTTACCTTCTGGAAACAACGCACAGGATAAACGAAAATGAGAAATTGAAATAGGAAGGTTCCGGAAAAAACGCAGTAGACGTTGCTCGGAGGCGAAACTGATCGTGAAATGTAAATAAGTAGTGCTCCTCCTAAATCGCAAAAAAAATCTGACCCTTGGGTAATAGACGTGGACTATCTTGCGATTTTCCTCTTGTTCTTGGCCTGATTCTTTGTCCGAAAAATTTAGCTGCGAGTACCTAGAGCTCGTAGAAAACGACAGGACAAAGAAAAAAGGAGAAAAAACCAACATTTTATGTCATTTCACAAATAGAAAGATAGGATCCCAATCTAGATCTTCGATGCCACTTGCAATCGTAGACGTGAGACAATGAGTGAGATGCAGGTTAGAATAGGAAAGCCCCAGGCTTCTTGCTGGAGCGACCGAAGCACTCACCACAAGAAGCTTCTTCTTGCAGTTACGAAATGCGAGACCTGAGTCTGTTTTGCTTCTTTCTATTACAGAGTTTGGTAAGCCAGGCAGCTACTCGCGACAATGATATCGTTTTTAAGCTGAGGGAGCTACAGGTCTTGTTTATAGTAAGGAGAACGAGTTCAAGTTCAAAGACGACCCGGAGCTAGCTTGCGTAATCGGAAATGTGTGATGATCTTTGTTTCTGCTCTGAATGTGAAAACCACTGGATTTTGTATGAATAAAAATGTCACCTGCGTCAACCTAAAAAAAATTTGGTGCCGACTTGATATCAGAGAGCAGAGGGATTCTCAAAGTGCTCTCCCACTAATGGTTACGAACAATTCAAATTAATACCTAAAAACCAAACATGTCAAATTGAATACCTAAAAACTACTTAACTTGGCCGCAGAGTCAATTCATTTTCAAGAATTTTGACCGCTATCTTGACGCAGGAAAAGATGTCCGAGACCGCTAAGTTTACTTAATTCAATTGTAATCCTTAATTTTGAAGATTAGTTTAAAATATTCCTGAATATATAAGAGCTAAGGAATAATGGTTTGGTGTTGGGAAAGGGCTTCTATCGTTCAAAAAAGTACAGCATCGGTTGAAAGTTTGATGTAAGGTTCATACGAAAAAGTCAGGTTAAGCCGTACACAGTTCCGCAAGTATAATCAACTCGGTAAAGACTTTATATTTTATCAGACTTGGTCTCAATTTAAACTTCTTTCTAACGGTAGCGCTGTTTAGAAATGTAAATTACCACAATTAGCTTTCTCATAAGAAATTTGTAATCAATTTCAATGATATGGCTCTCATTGAAATTGTAGAATAACTAGATCTTGGGAAAAAATTGAATTGTGAAGAGATCGAAAACCTGTTTCGGTCATCCATACGGAACGTCCCATCGTCGGGGAGCCGACGATGGGGCGTTCGCCAAAGGGATAAAAGTGAGACATTCGGTGAGATCGCGTCTCTGTGGTAGATTCACGGCTTGTGTAGGTACACCCCACCACTATCGTTCGTTCTACCAGCTCGTGGCAAGAAACTTGACAGATACTCAAGTCATCTCCGGCAATATCAGGATGTCCGGGAAATATCGCTTTTTTGCTTCACCGCAGGATATATGCTTGGTGCAGATGGTGGTTATTCGGTACCGTCGAGAGAACTTTCGCTCGTACCGGGAGCAACACAAGGATAGGAGGGAGTTGACGTGTCATTACTGTGTAGCCTCTTGCCGCTGAAGATCCGATGTTCGCGCACGAAGGTAAGCTCGAGAGAATCGTAAACCCACGTGAAAAAAAAAAAAAAAAAAGACCTAGTCCCATTTACTCGCAATCTTGAGCCTGCGTGCAATAAACGTCATTTTAACCGAAAAAAACTCCACCGTTAAGATGTGCATGCATCAACAATACGTTTGCTTTCGTGAATTAACTCTCCAACAACTTTTAATCACGAACTTATTGCTAAATTTTCCATTCAAGGACAACGACCAAGAATATCATATTAACACGCACGTCAAGTTGGAGTGTGATCAAGTGTTACAAAATCGAAATAGAATCTATGCACCGAGTGTCTCGCAGCTCTCTCTTTCTCTTTTCAAATTTGCACAAGGAAATCGATCGAAAGAATCGCGGGGAAGTTGCGACCAACGGGGACACGAATTTACTATCGGAGCAATAAATAATCGGCTGCTCCATTTTCCCCGGGTACGAGTTGGAGATTTACGCAGTTCATGCATACACACATACATGCTCGGTCGGACTGGCTCGTTCACTCGCACATATTCTCTCGCAGAGTCTAGTCCAACTATCATGACAGTTGTTTACTTCGATTTACGTGCCCGCCTATCCCATGTCTCTTACCCTTTCCATATTCGATCGACGCTTTTCTATTTATCTTTATTTGCTGCTGAAGGACGGCGTTGATAAGATAGATGAGATGAACAAAGGCGCGCACCACTCTATCGCCCATTTCCAGTAACTCCATCGAACGAACGTGTAAAAGCGGCAAACACGTCTCCACGGACAACGTACGCCGTGTCTGTGGTCAAACCGTACGCCGTGGCAAGCAAACAAGCGTAGGAAAAACGTTCGATTGAGACAATAGGACGCGTATACAGTTAACTTCGAAGAGAGATGGAACGTAGACCGATAGGGAGACAAAACGAGCTGGAAACCGGACGCTACATCTACCCATCCAACTGTTCTGTGCTACTTCCGTTCGGTCGTTTCATCGTAAAAACCCATTTCGGTGCTACACACGCATTTCATTGTCCTCATTCGATGAAGCTGCTCTGCTGTTCACTGTACGATCCTACGGGCATGGACGTTACGTAATCCGTGATAATCCGGTCAGCTTCATCTACCAAGTAAAAACGGAGATCCTGAGATGAAGGAGAGAGCGAGTCGTCGAAAGAAGTTGAAGTGATACAAACGTCCGCAATACCGGACGACTGTGAAACTTTTACGTTGCCTCCAACAGCTAACAGGATGACATTACAAAACATTGCATCTTTTGTGTCTCCGTGACCATAGAAACGTCATTTTTTGCTCTCGTCGTCGTCCAAGACGTTGACGTTGTTGTCGTTCTACTGTTCTTGATACTTTTCTCGACTATAGCACCACTTCTTCTTACTGCACAAAACAGAATGCAGTTGAACCGACCGATACAGCATACATACATTTTACGGAGGAAAAATTTTCTCAGTTTTTACGTGTCCACGGTAGTGGGAACTTGTTTGGCGAAGTTGCTCCACTGTTAGAGATACAAATATGACGAGATCAGATATTCGCGATCGATCGCTGGACGTACCGGACAAAGACGCGGAGCACGTGAATGCTCTCTGTAAGTTGACTGCGACGAGGACGTGTATGAGTGAGAAAACTTGTTTCAGTCAGCGATACGGCGCAAAGAAAGAAATAGTTTGACGGAAAGAAAGTAAAGAAAGTTGCGGATAGAAGGGGAGTACTGAAGTTTAAGAAATTTTGCAGATATTTATTCGCATGACTACAAACAAGACATCGGCATTATACTTAATTCTGCTGGAACAGTGTGCGATAGCGATCTATGCATTGGAAAAATAAAGGATGCTTAGTACCGTCGATCATTAATTGGCCTACCGCTTACCTCGCCAGGTGCCACAAGTCGCTCCGTATGCGCAACATTTTCCAAAAATCAAGGGTCTAAACAAAGTCATTACGATTAATCTCTTGAATCTGTTGAACCCTGTTTTCTTGGAATTATAGCACAATAGACTCTACGTTAAAATTAATCTTGACTACGGGCGGATGTTTGTTTTGCATCTTGCAATGAAGAAATTTACGATGGCTATGATGGCTTGTTAGTTCACTGGAATACCAAGAGAGTGATTGCAGACATCTGGAAAAAACGTGAGAAAGAACCGTTGTCATTCACGTCGACGCCGAATCCGGGCTGACTGCACCAGTACCAGCTCGAGAAAAACGAGAGCACGTTTTCTTCCTTGTTCTATGAATACTTAAGTCGAGTGTTACTCGATGTTTTCCGCTGCGAGGTTTCTCAAGTCTCTTTACTCTGCAAACTCGACCTGATGTTTCTTTCGCTCCACTTCAGTCTCCGCTCGAATCGAGCCCGGAGCCTTCTGACTTCTTCGTTTTCCGCATATCCGTCACACTGTGGTGTGCTACTCTACGCTGGCTCGTTCACTTGGTTCGCTCTTGTATATCGCAGTAACTAGTCCCGGTCGAGACCGCGGATCCCTCGTAACAGCCAAAACGAGGACAATGGAGAATAACAACTACATGCCTATAACTGTACAAGCGTAATAACGAAGATTCTGCTTGTTGATCAGGGGAATAATGCGGATGATGTTCCACATCTTAACGTTCATGACTCCCTCAACGTTTTTAGCTGCTGTTGCATTAACTTGATAAGGACAAAACTATCATAATTGTTTCGGAATCTGTAGTGAGATGCCGGAATATTATTCACGAAAACTAATTGATTGCAGATTTGTTGAATTACGAAATGAGTAATACAATTACCTGGATAATTTAACTGGAATTGAATACGCTACTACTAAGCTTCGGTCAATTAAATTCACGACACCAAACGCTCCGATTGATTTATGAATTTATTAGTCCATCGCGGGGTTCTTCGGAATATTTCGCCTCGATGAGCAACGAGGAAGGTGACTGGTTATTATTCGCAATAAGTAACTTCCTCGAACTGCTTCGAGGACTGTTTCATATGCAGCCTTGGTTGCGATAGTATAACCCAAATACCGTTGGCCTAACTTATATTGAAGATGCCCGGAGTTTGAATTGGTGTTCTGTGCACGCCGCGCGGTTATCCTATCTACGATTCTATCACTATACTTCGTACCTAGAACTCGGGCTTCCATCTCCGATCTATGTGCGTGCAGCTACTGCTTCTGTTAACCAGTGAGAAATTTACATTTGCACTGACCCGACCGTTTACCGAGTTGGTGGGTTTCGAGAGCCAACCGTAAGATTTTTTTTTCGCTGGATAGCAAACATACACCTAGGCGTCATCACACGACGGCGATGGCACCTAGCGTCTCCGCTATTCCAGGTTTCCAATTCGGGCATGCATCGTCGCTGAATTCCACATTATAATCATGATCCTCATCCATTTGAAATAGCTCAGAGAACGTAATACGACTCTGATTACAGCTGTAACTACTAATTCTTAAGCTGTAATATGACAAGAAGAATGTCAAGGTCATGCGTTTCAGTGACTGAAATGGGTACAAAGCATAACTCCGTGGTTGTCGCGTGTCTGGTACCGACAATGCCTTGTGCGCAAGTCGTACAGGAAGAACGTACCATCCGCAAGGTGTTTCACGGTAGGTTCTACCTTACGCCGATACTGCTCACCGCCCTACCTGTATAAGTAAGTCAACCCCGCCTTCCGTAGAACGCGAGTTGCAGAGCGTAGCCTCCTACCAAAAGGACCTCCTACGGCTCAGGGACGAAGGAACGTCTAATAATCCTTTACAAGGACCTCGAGTGATAAATTTCGTAAATCCCTGTTCAAGCAAAATCTTGCACCGACCTATCTTCGTACTCTTACCATCACTGTACGTAGCACACTGCGCAAGTGGACGAAAAAAAAGAAGAACGAAACGGATGAACGAAGCTGGTAGCTTTGCTGAGGGTTCTCAAACGCTCACACCCCTCGAGAGTTGTGCGATACTCGACTTACTCTTTCTACATCTGGATATACTGCTATGGGTAAGTTGTAGTATGTAAGTGTAGTATGCACCTATACATGTAAGTTCTGGACGTCCCTTCACACCCAACGACGCTGTCTGTTCCCGATTTTACTTTTCCTCGGTCTTGCAGCGTGCCTCTTTCGGGAAAAGTGGAAAACTGCGATTACAAAAACTTTTCCGCACACCCAGGTCTCCTTTATTCTCTCAGCCTGAACGGCCGACGACCCCTTCTTTTTTTCTTCTCTCCCTTGTTCTTTTTCCGAATCCCTACTTTTCCCACTTTGCCTGCTATACGTCCGGAAGAATCAGTGAAGGGGGGGCGGGGCACGAGAGGGAGCGATAGACAACTCAGCTTTATCTCGTTCGTCCTTTCCTCGTCTACCCCTTCCTTTCAGGTTCTATCTCGATTTCACCCGTAGCGCCCTTTGCCCTCTTCACGCGCCATCTCCCGTTCAGTCTTTCCACTTTCTGCGCCTCATCTTGGATTAAAACTTTAACACTTTGTTACGTTGTTTTCCCGGTGTCGGTGGCGCTCCGGGTTTCTACCGAAGGGTTGTAAATGTCAGCCAGGATGAACGAGGTGTGTCGCCGAGTAACGGTGGTAAAAATGAGAGGACGCTTGAGCTAAGCCCGGATACGGCAGAAGTGTGTAACGTCCGGGTGATCCATAGCTTCCGCCACGTTGGACAAATTTCAGTTTTCGGGCGAATTTCGCTCTTGATATAATGCTCCATTTTGCATTCAGGTCCTCGATACGCGCGTGCTGTTTTTTTTGCGTGCTCCGCCAGCTTTGAAGCCAGGACCCGTATTTCTCGTGCATCCTTCTACACTTTCTTGCGGTTCCTTTCTCTTCGTTGAAACTTGCACCACGCGAGGCACTATGTTTTGAACCAGCGCGTTGATAGAACGGAGAGAAATAACGCATGATGGCGCACTTTGATACTGTGTTTCAGTAATTTATAGCATGTGCATATATGCACATGCTATAAATTGGTGTTATATATAACACCATGCAAATGCTACAAGCTTGGTGTTATATATAACACCAAGCTCGAACTTTTATCAATTTCAGTCTATCCTATCTTCAGGATTGCGCAACTTCGGGATCGAATATATTGCAAATCACCGACAATATTATTTTTTTTTGCTGGAGTTACATTTTTATTAAGAACTTTGGTTTAGCAAAATGGTATGGAAAATATATTTTTAATGAGTATACGAAGACCAGAAGCACGGCGAGAACCGACGATCGTTTTTAATATAATAATTTCAGCACAGAGTAAGTCTTTCAGAAGGTAATATTCCACGGGCCAATATCATGGATGATATTGCCCACGAAGTGATAAAAGCACACGAGAATAGGCAAGGACAGAGAGAAAGAGCTGAAGGAAAGAGGAAGGTCAATGGAAGCATTCAGTTTGTGTGCGGTGGGGGTGGGAAGGGGGAGGAGGGCGCTTGACTCTGTCGCAAGCAGCAGGATAATATAACAAGCTCGATTAATTCTCGGGCAGGTGGTTTAATATTATTCGATAGTTCGATGTTAGCAGAGTAATTGCACCCTTGACGCTTAACCATTCACTCGACATCACATGGACAACGTGCTACAGTCACCCACTTCTTCCCATTATGCCTCTACCGGTTTTTTTTTTTTTTTTTTTTTTTTGAGTCTCTTTACTGGCGCAGCGCTATCCTAACGTCTTGGTACCTATTCACTTGGACAGAAGTTGTACGGAGAAAAGCTAACGCTTTTGTTGAATCACGATACACTGCCTATTTGATTCATTAGAATCTATTGGAATTTAATATTGCGAGACACAGTTAATTCCAATGTTTGGCCACGACCATTCCAATAAATCCAATTCAATACCCATTTTTAACGTCAGAACCGCACCATCGCAATTTTCTGTATAATATACGACAAAACGAATTCGAAGAATATGAAAAGCTGTATGACCGTTATGAAGAAGAAATACGAGAAATTGTAAATCAACTGCCCTAGTTCATGGCGAGTAGTAGAAACTGTAGCGGGGATTCGGTGGGCAGAGAATGGTGCCGGGAACTTGTGAATTGCGAAACTTTCGAACTTTAAAAATCTCTCACACAATTCCGAAACGTTCTTGGTCCAAGAACGCTCTGGATCTTACGCGTTTTCCAGGTGGCAATGGCTCGAGCGGAGAGGGCGGTCCGGGAGCAGGGAAGTAAATCTCCGAGCACGTACCGCAACCCCCCGGAGGCAATGAGACGAAGGCGAGTGTGGCGCAGCGTCTAGAGCTAAAGGCTAAAAAAAGAATAAAAAGAAAGGAGACGAAGACACGGAGAGCGTGAGAGGGATGGAAGGTCTGGAGAGATATGTCTTATTCGTGCCTCCCTCCCTCTTAATAAATTTTCCGAGCGGAGTTAAGCTAATTAGTGGTACACTCGCAGAATTTTAAATAAAATCACTTATCCACGAGAAAGAGATGAAGTGGGAGAGGTTTTAAGAAAAAAGAGTAGAAGGAGTTTACGATCTCCAGAGTACTCTCCAGGTAGCGGATGTCGTAAAATACGGGCAGAATCTTCTTAACGAGAAATTTCTGTGTATAGCGTCACTGTGGATCCAAAGTCTGGCCAAAGGCTGTGTAGCAGTAGTACTCAAACGACAAAACACGTTTTCGTCAGTTTTATTCTACCCGTGATCATGAATAACACCCTACAAATCGCTGATTCGCGCAAGTTCGTGGAAAATATAGTTTTATGCATTGTTATCGACTGCATTTTTTACAGTTTGTCCCGAAGACGAGATAATACCGATGATTCGAGTTTAACAAGTACTGCGTTGAACAACACTTGGAAAGTTCCGCGTGAATCCACGTGAAGTAAATGGAATAGAAAAACAGCATCCGGATTCTACTGGCGAGGCAACAAGATCATAGGAAGCGGTCGGCGGAAGATGAACAAAAGTTTCAACGGTCCGCGTCACACAGGATAAAAGAAACAAAGGAATGCCGCACTCTTGTAACTTTTATCCAGCATTACGGGTGGTCACGTTGGTGCCCATACACTGTTGCCTTCTTTTCAATGGTTCCACCGAGAACTGCAAGCAACTATTAAATTTCCAAGGAACCACAACGAGAGGGGTTGTTCCTGTGACTTGGCAGAACGACTGAGAGATTGGATCGACGGATTGGACAAGTGAAATAGTTAGAACGCTTCGATTGCGAAAAGGATAAGTCGCGGACGAAGCTGAAGGCGAAGAATCGAGAAAAGCGCACGGCTCCAAACAAGGATGGAAGAAAGAGAAAGAGCGAAGCAAAGGTGTATTCAGCTTAGCAGCTCGGCGACCCGGAAATTCTTTTTATCCATCTCTCCTCCCCATATTTTCTACGAGCGACGAATGAAAAATTTGAAAGGGTTGATAAATGATGACGTGGACGTTTTTTTTTACTCTCAATTTTCGGCTCTGCATTCCTGTCCGCAGGATTGTAGTGCTCTAATGCCAAAGATGCAGAGTCTTCAAACATTGTTCGGCATTCCCGATCGTCTGATTTTCTTGGATTCGCATTATCATAACCAAAATGAAAATTTTGTATCAGTTCAAACGTTGATATCATCAACCTCACATCGTCAAAAAATAATTTCGCAGAAGTTTGTGGCGTCAGAAGCTCAAGACACCGATGAGGAATCAGAAAACCCTCGCTGAGTTACTTATCACGTTATTCGTCGCATAATTCAGCACACACGCACAAGTCTCAGTGCAATAACAACGAGTTGCATTCATACTGACGCAGGCGATAAGTTCTTTCCCCCGTTTGCAGAACCCCGTAAGGGTTTCTTTTCACGTTTACGTCACTCCGGGTTTTCTTCCACAAGATGTGCTATATCGGACTGACGTAACGGGAGTTTTCGTTCTGTGGATTCAGGATTAAACGCGGTCTGACGTTGAATTCGTAGCGTTCCGTCGTAAATTGCTCCAAAGAATTCGATATTAACGGAGAAGAAACGGGGGGCGGGGGAGAGCTAAAGGTAAAAGGATCGTGGTTGGAGGCATGTTAACAGAAGCGGGCGAATGTTTCGGTGAAGGACGAAAACCGACGGAAGAAGGGCGAGACGAAGGTATTAATGCTCCGGCGTTCACCTCAGACGCCGACCGAGCTGACAAAGCTCTCTCTCTGCAGTCTAGCGAGCACGAGGAATTCCAACGAGAGAATCTCTCGCCGTGAAACCATGTAGGTTGTACGATGGCGTGGTACAGTTTGCAATACACGTATAGCCATACGACATAGACGCGAAAATACGCAGACCTACGTCTCCGAAAATCGGGAGGTAAACATGAGATCCTTTTGGAATCAATAGGACTAGAATCAATCAGCCCACAAAGACGGACAAAAGTAAAGGAACCGTCGTATATATACGAAGCGACGAAAATAAGTGTTCAATGATCCAACTTCCGGATTGGTCCATTTGTTGAATTTTCGAGTTGTGAATAAACGTTGGCGAAATCAAAAGAATTGAATAAAAAATGCATCCTGTTCTCGAAATTGGAGTATCTTGATGTTCACGTAAAATGTAAAAGACAGTGATTCTCGAAAAATTTGAATAAATCATAAAGATCGCTTGATCATCTTAGTTGCACCATCGTGGTTTGAAGAGGATTGAGATATAACTAAATGGTTAAGAGAAAATGTGAGACTGGGAAGAGGGGAAAAAATAAACCTGCATGGTAGCTCAAGAATCTTGTGTCCGGATACCTATACCGCGTGAACGTTAGCTGTTTGCACCGCTAACTAACTACGTGCTCTTGCATTTTTAAGTGCTTCCGAAGGCCTTGAGCGGTGCTTTCTGCTATTCCTTTATCCTGAAAACCCTCATCTTTCGCTTACTTTTATGGTTGGTAATTGGCAAGTACTACCGGACGTAGGTGCAAAAATTATTACGAGAGTACTCATTGACAAGGCGATCATTGAACGTATATCTCGGTGACTTCTTCGAAAGCCATTATCAAAAAATGTTTTTGGTGCAACAACGAAGCCAAGCCAGAATTTTTTGGAATTTCCAAAAAACATTGAAGGTGGCCGAAGAGCAGAAAAAATTCGATAAACATTTTGCTTCGTAATTTGTCAAAGTAGTCCCGTAAATTCGAAGGCAAACCAAAAAAAAAAATGACATCCAAAATTGGTACAATTCAGGAATTAATCAAACTCGTCCGTATTTGATTCACATTCTATTGAACTGATGCTTTTGATTCAGTACATTTTCACGTGTAGACGGCTTGGGAATTTTAAAACGGATATTTTCTTCATCTTTATTATTTTGACCACCGACATTTATTAATTTATTTATCTATATCGAATATATGCTAAGTTACATCGAATATCGAATATATATTTTAACCTTTACACGTCTATATATGCAACGGTTTAAATACATATGCATGTTGGACGGTGGTAGTGGTACTCTCCCGGTGTTAGTTCCAAGCGATTTGCCTCTCGTGCGACTTAACACGGGGGCTATTATAATTCGATATAGATATAGATAATGGCACTTCGGAAGGGTCCTCGCTATTCCCAGCACCGTTCAACCTGAGTACCCCCTCCTCCCGCCCCGCCGCGCCTCCTGTTATTATGTGATGCGACTCTCCGGGTACCACCATTGACATAACTATAGTCACGCACCACCATTATACAGGATAAACCCAAGAGATCATCTGACAGAAGTTTACAGCGCTCGAATCGCCCGCGGCGAATATCGAATTGGCATTGCCTCATTACTAATCCCGACATCGCTTTAGATAACGCTCGCCTCATACTCAACTTGACAGCCTGCAAGAATGACATCTCGACCTATAGACCAACATGGGGTTCCACAGGAGTTGAAGAAAAAATCATCGGTAATTGAAGAGCACGCATTGTGATTCACTAATTTTCGACATATTGTGGACTCAAAGTTCTCCTGGGGCCAACGGTTTATTTTTTATGCCCTTATGTATATTTTTCTCAAATCTGGTTTCGATGTTGGTATATTGCCTGAAACAATAATATTGGTATCCACGGTTTGACGCCTGAAATGGATAAGATGAATTTTGTTATTTCTATATGGCTACGTTAGTGATTTGCAATCAAAAAAGCGCCACCTTTAGTGGACATGTCCCGTGCTGCTGATACTGCCTTTGCCGACTGGTGCGAAAGATGAAAAAAATACACGAGCTCATCACGAAATTGCATATACATCGTAGTTCAACACGTTTACTTCCTATGTAATTTTCTACCATGGTCTTTCACTACGATATGCAAAATCACCAAAGCGAGAAATTATTTCGATTGCATTTTGCATTCACGGAAAGTTTTACCAGACATTCGGCGTCCCACCGCGTATTCGAATCAAGCCTTGGAATACATGAAAGTCTAGCTAGAAATATTTTCTTTCACAGCATCCATTCTCGTGAAAACCCTTCCTACTTCTATTCTCGTGAAAACCCTTTTTCGCGGTCTTCTCAGCCGAGTTACGCTTTTGGGATTTTCCCCGACCCAGGTGTGATTCCGTGTCATCTTTTCGGCTCCATGGTGCAAATTCTTCAGAAAATCCGAATCGTCTTTAACGGCTTACACAATTTTCATGTTCGATATTCCGTCGCCTAGAATTCATGCACAGGATCGACGGCTACCAATTTTCGCTATGATTCTTACAAAAAGTGCGGGTCATCCAGCTACTGTGACAGCAATGCCATGCTCCATTGGTTTTTTTGTTTTTGTTTTACATTTAATTTCCGATTTTGGCTTCTGAATCTTTACTACAAAGTTATTTTCATATTTACGGGATATGAATTCTGATAGCCTTGGAGTCACCGCTGGAATACTAGATAGTGCAATTTCCTCCCCCGTTCTCCCTTCCACAGGAAGGAAAGAGGAGAGAATTGGTCAGGGTTGCCTCGCACCCGTGCGTCCAGCTTGTCGTGACAATCAGAGTGCGGCAACGTGGCGAGATCAAAGCGACTACCGTTAGCCGTGCATCGTCGTTGCCCGCGGTGATGGCACCTACGTATCCATCGTTATGTGCATACATAAAGCACGAGCACCGACAACGACGACGCGCTTGAGCAACAATGTTGGTGCGAAACAGAGCGGAGAACCCACAAGTGCGTGTGTTACTGACATAACAGAAATCTCGAATATAACGAATTTTGTTTGACCAGCAGAGTACGTGGGGCACCGAAAAAATTTAATTTTGCAGGATCCACTCCCTAGTCACTTAACACCTCCCACGAAGCTTGAGTGCCTTTCCACGCCAGCACAACAGATTTCCTCGGTTATAAACTTGAATTCCGCAAGCTTGAATTCTGTTCCAACACCTTAGGTGTATTCATTGCGTGGACTAGCGGGCCGATTAGTGTCTGCAGAAATAAGTAATGCACGAAAAAAGTACCCGTCCAAGCCCACAAAAACCGCAGTTGGAAAAAGCTGTAATTTTCAAATATATACACTACCGCTCAGAATTATCAGGACACTAACCACGCGCGCCGCCAGGATTCTCTCCTGTCTTTGAACGACCACAACTCCGCGAGAAAAAATGCTAAAATTTTTCTTTCACCGTTAGAAAGCTTATGAAACTTTGATTCAAATGATCTCTATTTGATACTATTGCTACAATTAAGTCCCAAGATTGAATGTGAAAATCGTTAAAAGAAAATTTCGATTTTTGCGAAATTTTCTTCGTCGATTTCAACTCGCTGCCAAACCTAGAAAAAAATGTTCACACATCCACAATTTAGTATCGGTAATCGCTGATATCTTACCTTCATTTCAAGCCCAAAAAATGTGAAAAAATCTTAACGGGTTCGTGAGTAATTAAGAAGAGAGTACAGGCATGCATTATTCGCCGACGAGCCAACCGCATTTACACACCTTGTGAGATAAAAATTCATACGACACTTGTACGAAAAACGTTTGCTGGACTCGTGTGATTGCAACACTCGCCTTCGGCTCGTTCTGCAAACTCACACTTGTCAGAAAATTTTTTTTCGTACTCGTGTCATAATTTACTATTCTTTTCTTCTAATGAATCTGCATTCCCAATACAGCAGGAGTTGAATTTAAATTTCCAACGAACAACCAATTTTCTTTAAACTATTGGTAGTTTGTCGATTACACTGGGCAAAACGTGATCAAAGTGATCAAAATAAAGGTTTCGAAATGTACAGAGACAACATTTCGGTCAATGTTTAACGAAATTTATCTCGGCGACTCGTCGAGTCGAGGCTCCTATAGTTGTGTACTTAGACGCCGTGTTCATTCCGTTACAGTGTTGAGAGAACAGGTAAAACGTGCTCGGGGAAAATGAAGGAAGTTTCGTCAGCAACGTAACTCCTCGGAGAATATAGTCCACAAAGCGTTGAGAGAAAAGCCTGGGGGAGGGTAGTCGGGACGGAGTCCGTGCGGCAGGGCTAAAGGCAGGAAATTACGTCTCCGGATGTCCGTTCGTTCGGCTTCAGAAGCTAGCAGCGGTGGTGTCCGGGCTGCCGGGCACGATGCTTCACAGAGATATCCGAAGAACGATAAACGGTAAGCAAGATAGCAGAGATCTACATGCCGGAGATGCCGAGGCCTGGACGTGCGGTACTAAGAATATTTGCGGCACGGAGAACCAGCACGACGATGTGATCCGTTGAAGTTGTTCAATACAGCTTGACCTAGCAAAGGAAGCGGAATATAGTTGCATGACAAAAACTTGCTATTCAAAGATGAATCTCTTGACACGGATAACGAGGGTTTTACTGGCTCACTATGGGCAAGATTATTCAGTTACTGATCTACTGAACATCAAATTGTCCAACCTGAGCATTTTGCAATGTATCTAAAATTACGGTGAAACTGACGACAATTAGAAATTTTCGAAAACGCTCATTTATTTCGGATAATCAAGCGTGAACGAAGAAAAATTGTAGTCTGGACAATTACTGTGATAGAGAAGTCTCCGATCAATCAACTTTGAACTGAAGGCAGTAATTAATATGCGTTTCGAGTATTATCTCAACCCATAACAAAATATTAGCTATTAATAGCACCCTCGTCGTGCGTTTTGACTGCAAAGACCGAGGAATGAGTGACCGATGGTTGTAAATCTGGTGCAATATACAAGAAAACGTGTGTCGCACCGACCAAGTATTGTAAATAAATTTCAGGTTACACATTGATCGTAAAAGTTTATTCTTCGTTCTACATAACGTCAAGCGGAGTTTCCGAGGCTTCCACAGCAAACTACAGAGCATTACAGCTTCTACAAACGGTAATCAGTGCACGCCGTACGGTTTTTAAGGGCCAAAGGTAATATCCGAGGGTCGAAGAGCGTTTCCACAAGCGAACAAGCGAACACGGAAGTCACGTCATTCCTTTCCGCACGTTAGCAGGAGTCTACCCTAGACGGTGGAGTCATAGTTACAGCGAACCCGCCAGCCCTGCTTTTAGCTTCCAGGTTAGGTACTCTCACCTTACCCAAGACCTAAAATCCATGAGGAAAGTCGTAACCGTACGATAGCAGGGATCGTGCGTGAAGCACGCAAAGGATAAGAACGTAACACGTAGCGAAGGGGAATAAGGCAGTAAAACGGGGTTGTTGGTTTTCGATTCCAACTGTTGAAAGTGAAAACGATCATATCACACCGTAGTCTCGTTACATTCAAATCGTTTAGCCATGTTTTTTTTTATTAAACGCTGAATATGTTGAATGAAGAGTAATCTACGAATAATTTTCAGCAAGAATTGTCGAAATATATCATTTTGCAATGAGCTATACATTATAACAAATTATTAAGCGCTTTGAAAGAAGACACAATTGATTGGAAAAATTCCATGCGTTAGCACTGGGCAACAAGAAAAATTTGTGGGCTCATCGAAATGTCCGTATATCGACTAATTTATCTGCGAAAAATCGGGAGTGAAAAAGAACGGCAGAAAAAAGATTGGACGGGACTCAACACCAGGAATTTAAAAAAAAAACCGATTCAATTGGAGCCTACGGTAGACGACACGGCAGGGTTGGTCGATGAAAAAGATTGCCACTTGAAAAAAGCTTCTCGAGCATGCGTCGTCGCTCTCGGGCATTTGGGTCACACGTCTTCCTCTTCGACAGCGGTTCGAACCTCGCTTTTCCGTATCGTACGACAAGGTGACCAGCCTCGGTGAATTGGAACCGGAGAGAAGAAAGTGGAAATACCCTGACGAAAGCTCTCACGAAATTTTCTATTTCGTCATCCGGTAAGCGCGGATGTGCGGCGACCGAGAGATCGTCGAGGAAATCGTCGGAAATGAGAACTTTTGGAAACGCTTATCGATGCCATTGACGACAACGCGTGAAATGAGACTGATGCAATCGTGTGTGCGAATTTATTGCTATCGAACGGAACTACCGCAACCATCGACCTAACCCGCGGCAACGGTAGTTGGATGTTCTGAAGTGAGGGCAGTGACTCAGCGATGAATTGCGACACACACATAGATATAAGACGTTGCTCCAATATAATAGCAAACCGAGATTCTATATTTTTCTTTGCTGCGCTATCCGAAGTCATAGCTGAGAAAATTGTGAACGAACCTGATGTTCTCGATGAATGCCTCGGGCTGTATCGTGCTCGATCAGGAACGACGACAGTTTTCCCGTCCTTTATCGTCCTGAATTCAATAAGAAATCCGTATGTTCTGAGCAGTTATTTGCTCGCACTACCGGCAACTCGATATCAAGCCCTGAGTAAGTATGGTGCCACATAAACGAGGTAAACCGTTGACATTTCTATCATGTACACCGATAAATCGATTATTTTTTTTTCGGTTATTTTTCGCAAAAGTAAATTTACGTTTTAAGTGTATGTAGTAAAATTTTCATTAAGAAATTCTGTGGAAGCTCAGCCAACTTGGCTCCGTGCTTTACGTGTTGATGCTTTCTTAAAATTCACATACGCAATACTTATTGCACCTACCTTCAATATACCGTAATTCAAGCACAATTTCTCACGTACATGCTCAAAATTTCGCAAGAGCACGATGAAGTAGAAAACAAATTCCTGGGTTTTTCTGACAACGTTGCTCAAGTGTACGACAGATCGTATTGAACATATAATGATAACCGCTGAATACGCACCTTGGATTTCCACGAAGAGCCGCGTGATGAAGAGCATTGAATCCCGTGTTGTTCGTGCGGGTGATGTCCGCTCCGTGGTCCAACAATAGAGTCAGCATGTCGTCCCTTTTCTTGGAGATCGCATCGTGAAGGGGTGTGTCACCTTCGGCGTCCTGCAAATCGAAAAAGCAATTTTGCCATCACAGTTACGATCTTGCCCTCCACATTCAACATTACAGTTTGTTTTTTATTTGTCGTTATGTGTTTATTCATTAACACAGATACTCATAAGGAACTGTTTTTTTTTACGATTCTTTGTGTTCTTCACGATAATTGTGACAGGATCGGCACGGTCACGTAACTTTGTACATTACGTTTCAGGCAATCGGGGTGAGCAAGGAATGAGATACATTCATCATTGCAACATGATCGAAGGCGCGCTGATTGCATCGCAAATATTGACGTGGCTAATTCGTTCGCACTCAGTTCCTTCACTTTTTTTCCCGATAGGCGACCTACCCTATCGAATGTGACTTGCTGCACTAATGAGCGGTTCACGGCGTAACCAAAGGGGTGTGGAATCACAATTTACGGTAATGTATGGTGACAAGTATAAACATTAGTTCTTCAACTGAATTACACTATACAGTGGACAATTAAATATATATATACATATGTATGTGTATATCTACATATATATATATTACATTCCACAAATCGTAATGAAGCCACTTTGCGCGGAAATTAAACCACTTTTGCGATCTTGGAAATAGAATTTTTTTTTCCATCCGTGATGTTAAGTTGACCGTACAATAATGGTAAGATAACGGGGGTCATCACTCGCAACGTTTGCAAAAGGTACACATCGGTTATAACAGGCCGACACTGTGGAGCGAGAAGGGGGGTCTTAAGGGACTTTACGAGTTCTGACGGGCTTGGGTAACCACCATAACCATCGGACACGCGTCATGTCGACTCCCCGGGAAAGCAGTCCCCCCCTGCCCCCAATGTATGTATGTATGTATATGCATTATGCTACAGCAGAAGGTATTTGTGTTACGTATTCGCTGGTCCGTGTGCACCATCCACAAATTCGACCGCCACAGGTTTCCTCCTCGCTCTCGCCGACTACGTCCCTTGTTTCTCACCTTGCGCTCGGCTAGTTTCTACCTCACTCCGTCCTCATGGACAACTCACGGCCAACAACAGAAGTAGCCGTCCAGCGGTCCGCATGCATTAAACTCGGTCCGCACATGTACGTGCTCGCATAATGTTACGTTTATACCTGACATTCATCATTAGTCCCGGTAATTTACGTTAAACGTGAGTACGGCCGGAACCGCGGTAATTAATATAAATTGTCGCTCACTGGAATTACCGGGTTTCGAGCATATACGTTCAACATGTATGTCCGCATACATTCACGCGTACTTGGGTCGAATTTAACTCGCCTTGTTTGTAATGCATCGAAACTGATCGCGTACCTCGAAGAATGGACGTTTTCAAATCGATAAGGCCACTTTATTTGACTTGTTCTTGAAGAAAACCTTAGTATTAAATATGGTCGTATCTTCCCTAAGATTTCAGATTTCTGTACTAAAAAAAATGGAAAAAACATTGCAATTTCGAGCCCTAGAAAAATTTCCCTACATGTTCGAAGTCGGCAAAGTTTCTCCAGGAGTCGGAGGTAATAGCCTAAAACCCCGGACCCTAAACTTTTGACTGAACCATCCGTAATCAACGATACGAGACGGAAACCTCCGATCCATCATCATCGATGCGAGTAAATTACCGAAACGGTTCAACTTTTGATAGAGCTGTTTTCGAGGTCCTTGGATTTTCATCGGATAAAAGCGACAGGGGTTAGCTGCGGTATGAAGAAGCAGGAATCCGAAGAACGAGAATCGATTGCTCGATATCTATCCATCCGAATAGATGGAGCTATATGTGACGGAGCTGCGCGCGGTCAAACGTTCCGTTGAAACTTTCCTTCGAGCTTGCATCGATGAAGCAATGGAGTTGAGGCACACTCCAAGCGCTCGTGTGAGACACAAAAGGGGAGGATAGGGGCGTCACAGCGCCGGGAGCGACGCGCGCGATCATCCATCAAGGAATCTCATAGACGCGCGATACACCGCCAGAAATCGGAACGGCTTTTCCATTCCATGCGCGGGGTTGGGATATATGTCTGTTTCCCTCTGAAGCTAGACGGGATGAGCGGGCAGACAAATCGACGCGGATATAGCAGGAGGATGGGTGCTTTGGTTCGTTCCTACGTCGTCGACGTCGTCGCCTCGTCGCCTCGTCGACGTCGATCAGGCCATCAAACCGTCATCGTCAGCTGGTATCGGCTCCGGTTCTCTGCCTCGAAGCCATGTCATCCATCAAAGAAGCTCCGGTGGAGTCTCACCCAAACGTCATTGTTTCTGTCTGCGTTTCGATCTCGCAATCCATTCAGTGCCTTCACTTTTCACTCGTGGCTTTCTCCTACTGAACATCGCGATGATGATTCATCTCCATGGACAAGTTGGAGAGAAGTGGGTGGCGTTATAATGAGCGTCAAAAATTTGTCGAAAGTTTATTATTGAAATAATGCAGCTCGCGTCACGTTGGAAAACCCTGAGCTCGACACCAACTCTTATACCAATAATATTGACGATCAGTTCAATCCCAGCTTCCTACGGTGGTTATCAATGTAAATATTGGAACCAAAGATTATATTTATAGAATCAAAATTCGTACCGGGTATCGTAGCTCACACCAAAACAGCCATTAGATACCAAAAGTCCACGGCGATACGATAATCTTCTTTATCGCTGTATAAATATCGCTGGTCAAACCTTTGATATGGACCTCCTAAAAACTCGCGTTCTCTTTGCAGAACTTCGACACTGTGTAACAGAATCCGAGTTGGCGAAATACGAGACTACAAGAGAGTTCGGGGTTACGAGTCGAACCACTCATAGCCTCAAAAGACCTCACACCGGACGTTAAGTCCAGACTTTTTCGAAGCTTTAACATTTATTCCTAGCGAACGGAGCGACTACAAGTGAAAAGAAAAAAATACATGGACATGGCACGCGGTAAGCGGTTCAAAAATACGACATTTCGAGGAGGACGAGGTGGCGACTGTAAAAGTAGAGAAATCGAAGTGTCATAGTATAGGGAGAACGAAAGAGGGAGGAAAACTGTGAGAGGACTACGACTACGTTTGCGGTATGAAGAGGGACGCGGGAATGCGAGAAGATCTTCCCACCGGAAACCAAGCTCTCACGGGATGCTACATAGTGCGCACTGTACACACAGTAGCGGATGAAAGTGCGAGCGAGAAAGGATCTTGCGGAGGACGTAGTGCCACGTCACCAACAGCCGCGGCGCACGCTGTTCCGGCTCCAGAACCAGGAGTTGCTGGCGTCGGAGGTGCTCTCGGCAGTTTACGGTTCCTGGGGCGGCCATAACTTCGCCCAGACAATTCATAAAGCTAAGGCCCCGGCGCCTTGCAGAGAGCACGGAGGGGAGGGGAGGGGAGGGATGAGGGCGTTTGTGACAGAGCTATAGTCGTACAGCTGCAACTAACAGAAGAAGAGAACGAATAAAAATAAGAAGATAGCGAAAACGTGGTATAAGACGGGAGGAAGTGTGGGCAAGGCAGAAAAGGTGGAAAAGAGAGATGTTTCGGATGGTTGGGCGCATCGTGGTGTAGGTAGTAGCGGTTCTTCGCAACTTGGTTACAAAATTCACAGGAGTCTGAATATCGCGGCAGCCTGGTGAACGTGTGATGGTTAGGCGTCGCCCGAATTGTCGGGGCAAGATCCTTGAACCCCTTGTGCAAGGGACGAAAAGTAAGCGAGGCAGCGAGAACCGATAGCAAGCGGGCGAGTGCGTTTGTTGAAGCACACCAGCAGCGCCACGGTTAAAGAGATTTCTAAACATCCTCCGCCGCACCATGAGCAAAGCGTGACGTGACTTCGGCAAGCTCTGCGAAATTTCGTAGTCAGGATCCGTCGTGCTATTTTTCATATATTTGCATGTCGCAATGTGGTAGCTGGACTAGTGTGTAGAAGAAGTGTATCCCTCTCTTTGAAGTCAACTGCTCGGAGCCATCACGATGTTCCAAGTCCTGTTACATTAAGAACGCAAAGCCACAACTGCAGACTGAAATGGGCGAAGATCGTCGGGTAGGAAATTTATGCTGCTGCTAATTGATTGAGTAAAGCGTCAGTCGTGTAATTTAAGCACATATTATTGACATTATTCCAATCAACTATAATCCACTATTCGGCAGGCGCGAGGCATCGTCGAATATCATTGTTCATCTCTCGTCATAAAATTGAAGACAAGAAGATGACGAGAAATTCGCAAGAGAAAGAAAAAAAAAGTTAATACGAGAAACAAGAAATAACGTTTGCAACGTAGATAGTATATATAATAGCAGAAAATAAATGCTGCATCGGTCACGAAATTACTGATAAGTTCGATAAAGATGATTGGGGAATAGGTTAGTATTAGTATTAGGTTCTGTTGTTTCGCAGGAAAGAATGTACACCATATCCCCTAACCTGAATCCCTTACCGGAAACAATCCAGCTTTGGGACAAGTTACCCTCTCCCTCATTCTGCATCATGCCTCCATGCACACTAATCTATTTACTTCCACAGTCTTAGCTTCGTAATCCTTCTCTCGTGATTTATGCGTTGGATACATCAGAGACAATTCCGGTCGGCACGATTAGAACCGTCCGTTCCGAGCGACGAGTACGGAGCCACCATATAGACTGAGAACAAAGCAGGCAGGGTCGAAATGCCCAACCATATACGCACGTTACGGATACATAACGTTCTTGGCCTCTGAATCGATTGTTTCCATATTTTCATGGAACGAATTGATAATTCGGTTAGAATATTATAGTAATATTAATGTAAGGAGTATTTTCATAAAGAAACAAGCAGATCTTTACGTTCGACTCATTTGGCATGTAGTTGTAGATCTTAGATCGATTATATATGTAACATATGGATAAGCCCACTCAATAATTTCCAGTCAATGTCAGAATACCAATTCCGCTTTTTAAATTGATCAACTACATGATCACCCCTTTACCAGAAAAAACACTAGTTCAATTAACTCAACCCTCTTTCTATCCAACGGTTATCGCTGATCGATCGGCAGATCCTCCTCTCCTACGATTCTCAACCAAACGAGATTTCGGATAAAAATACGTCGAAAAAAAAAAATCTGTCGATCGTTAGGTCATCAAGTTTATCGAACATACGGACGTATGTTACCTACTGTACGGTGTTCAGCTACAAGCTCTAACCTGCCCATCAGATACGTACGCATTGGTACATGGTTACGTAGCTATAGCGATTAGAATTTCGTGGTGGACGAAGCGATAAAAATAAAGGTGGTAGGGGTTCGGAACGAGTGTGCCGTGCGATGGCGAAGCGGTGGGGACGACAAACCGAGAACGGTACGAGTCGAAAAGAGAACCGCAGACTCGTTTCTTTCTATCCTAGTACCACTGTACCGATGCGGTGTATGTTCACTATGTTTACGGCGGCCGTTACTGCCCGTAAAGTAGCACCTAACTGGGCTCCCTCGCACACAATCCCATGCCCTATGGTATACGGCGACGGGGTACCCAGTCGCAACCCCGTCTGTTCTTTCTGTTTCCCTATATATATTCGCAAGCCTTCCATGGCGACCGAGCGAGCAGTACTGTGCCACATACATGAAGCTGAAACTGGCAGACGTTTCTGGCAGACGTTTTGCGGCCGGGCAGTAAGTTTTGGATGGGACTGTACCGACTAGGCCGTGCCGCGCTGCCGTACGGTGCTCGACGCACGGCGGCCGCCCTTTCTCCCGAACGTTCATTTGAAAAATTCATAATAAAGAGAAAAACGTTTGTCGGAGGAAAAATTTGTGTTCTATGTGATTGCTTGATATCTCTGCAATATTTCCGTATGTCCGAAACATTCTGCATAAATGCGTTCTAGTATTTATGAAAATGAACGTAAAATAATTTCAATTACAACGAGTAAACATCGCGTTCCAATCTTTTTTTTGTTCGTATGATCCTGGTTATTCCCCGGAATTAGATTATTGCCAATCGTTTTCTATACATATAAAGAGTATTTATGAAAATTTGCAACATCCGCAGGACGGTCCTTCGATATTTCATATCGAATTAACAACAATTACGATCGCGCGCTCGAAATATCGAGCTAAATCTTTTTTTCTTCGTATGAACCTGGTTATTCCCCGGAATTAGACTATTGCCAATCATTTTATTTACATATAAAGCGTATTCATGAAAATTTGCAACATCCGCAGGACGGTCCTTCGATATTTCATATCGAATTAACAACAATGACGATCGCGCGCTCGAAATATCGAGCTTAATCTTTTTTTCTTCGTATGAACCTGGTTATTCCCCGGAATTAGACTATTGCCAATCGTTTTGTATATGAATAAAGAGTATTCATATACAAAACGATTAGCAATAGTCTAATTCCGGGAAATAACCAGGTTCATACGAAGAAAAAAAGATTTAGCTCGATATTTCGAGCGCGCGATCGTAATTGTTGTTAATTTGATATGAAATATCGAAGGACCGTCCTGCGGATGTTGCAAATTTTCATGAATACTCTTTATATGTATATGAAATGATTGGCAATAGTCTAATTCCGGGGAATAACCAGGTTCATACGAAGAAAAAAAGATTAAGCTCGATATTTCGAGCGCGCGATCGTAATTGTTGTTAATTCGATATGAAATATCGAAGGACCGTCCTGCGGATGTTGCAAATTTTCATGAATACTCTTTCATCATATACAAAACAATTAGCAATAGTCTAATTCCGGGGAATAACCAGGATCATACGAAGAAAAAAAGATTTAGCTCGATATTTCGAGCGCGCGATCGTAATTGTTGTTAATTTGATATGAAATATCGAAGGACCGTCCTGCGGATGTTGCAAATTTTCATGAATACTCTTTATATGTATATAAAATGATTGGCAATAGTCTAATTCCGGGGAATAACCAGGTTCATACGAAGAAAAAAAGATTAAGCTCGATATTTCGAGCGCGCGATCGTAATTGTTGTTAATTCGATATGAAATATCGAAGGACCGTCCTGCGGATGTTGCAAATTTTCATGAATACTCTTTATATGTATATAAAATGATTGGCAATAGTCTAATTCCGGGGAATAACCAGGTTCATACGAAGAAAAAAAGATTAAGCTCGATATTTCGAGCGCGCGATCGTAATTGTTGTTAATTCGATATGAAATATCGAAGGACCGTCCTGCGGATGTTGCAAATTTTCATGAATACTCTTTATATGTAAATAAAATGATTGGCAATAGTCTAATTCCGGGGAATAACCAGGTTCATACGAAGAAAAAAAGATTAAGCTCGATATTTCGAGCGCGCGATCGTAATTGTTGTTAATTCGATATGAAATATCGAAGGACCGTCCTGCGGATGTTGCAAATTTTCATGAATACTCTTTATATGTAAATAAAATGATTGGCAATAGTCTAATTCCGGGGAATAACCAGGTTCATACGAAGAAAAAAAGATTAAGCTCGATATTTCGAGCGCGCGATCGTAATTGTTGTTAATTCGATATGAAATATCGAAGGACCGTCCTGCGGATGTTGCAAATTTTCATGAATACTCTTTATATGTATATAAAATGATTGGCAATAGTCTAATTCCGGGGAATAACCAGGTTCATACGAAGAAAAAAAGATTAAGCTCGATATTTCGAGCGCGCGATCGTAATTGTTGTTAATTCGATATGAAATATCGAAGGACCGTCCTGCGGATGTTGCAAATTTTCATGAATACTCTTTATATGTAAATAAAATGATTGGCAATAGTCTAATTCCGGGGAATAACCAGGTTCATACGAAGAAAAAAAGATTAAGCTCGATATTTCGAGCGCGCGATCGTAATTGTTGTTAATTCGATATGAAATATCGAAGGACCGTCCTGCGGATGTTGCAAATTTTCATGAATACTCTTTATATGTAAATAAAATGATTGGCAATAGTCTAATTCCGGGGAATAACCAGGTTCATACGAAGAAAAAAAGATTAAGCTCGATATTTCGAGCGCGCGATCGTAATTGTTGTTAATTCGATATGAAATATCGAAGGACCGTCCTGCGGATGTTGCAAATTTTCATGAATACTCTTTCATTATATACAAAACAATTAGCAATAGTCTAATTCCGGGGAATAACCAGGATCATACGAAGAAAAAAAGATTTAGCTCGATATTTCGAGCGCGCGATCGTAATTGTTGTTAATTTGATATGAAATATCGAAGGACCGTCCTGCGGATGTTGCAAATTTTCATGAATACTCTTTATATGTATATAAAATGATTGGCAATAGTCTAATTCCGGGGAATAACCAGGTTCATACGAAGAAAAAAAGATTAAGCTCGATATTTCGAGCGCGCGATCGTAATTGTTGTTAATTCGATATGAAATATCGAAGGACCGTCCTGCGGATGTTGCAAATTTTCATGAATACTCTTTATATGTAAATAAAATGATTGGCAATAGTCTAATTCCGGGGAATAGCCAGGTTCATACGAAGAAAAACAGATTAAGCTCGATATTTCGAGCGCGCGATCGTAATTGTTGTTAATTTGATATGAAATATCGAAGGACCGTCCTGCGGATGTTGCAAATTTTCATGAATACTCTTTCATCATATACAAAACGATTAGCAATAGTCTAATTCCGGGGAATAACCAGGATCATACGAAGAAAAAAAGATTTAGCTCGATATTTCGAGCGCGCGATCGTAATTGTTGTTAATTTGATATGAAATATCGAAGGACCGTCCTGCGGATGTTGCAAATTTTCATAAATACTCTTTATATGTATGGAAAACGATTGGCAATAGTCTAATTCCGGGGAATAACCAGGATCATACGAACAAAAAAAAGATTGGAACGCGATGTTTACTCGTTGTAATTGAAATTATTTTACGTTTATTTTCATAAATACTAGAACCCATTTATGCAGAATGTTTCGGACATACGGAAATATTGCAGAGATATCAAGCAATCACATAGAACACAAATTTTTCCTCCGACAAACGTTTTTTTCTTTATTATGAATTTTTCAAATGAACGTTCGGGAGAAAGGGCGGCCGCCGTGCGTCGAGCACCGTACGGCAGCGCGGCACGGCCTAGTCGGTACAGTCCCATCCAAAACTTACTGCCCGGCCGCAAAACGTCTGCCAGAAACGTCTGCCAGTTTCAGCTTCATGCCACATACGCGATACGCTCTTGCCCAACACACCCCCTCCCCCTGCCGCCGTTTTCAGCGTCACTGGGTCTTTTATCGTTTGGAATACGACAGCACTCGCTATTTCTGTGGTTCCGTGACGATTTGCGCGCGCGCTTCATTCTCTCGCTCTCGACTGACCGAGGGTTATATTTTAGAAATTATCATTGAAATTTCATATGCCATGATGACAATGATTCGAAGATCATTGATCTCGTGAATTTGACACATGTAAATAGCTGAGAATCCTGTTTGACCACTTTTCATCTGAATGCATTGTAGGGAAAGTGGTCAGCTGATTTTGATTCCTTACTCAACGTCTGAACGCAACCGTCGGAATTTTATTATTCCAATGGAACCACAAAATGTGGCGCACCGCATGTTTTCTATACCGACTTTTCATCAATAGTTGTGAGCGCCAGAATTTTTCACTGCATTTCCAAAGTTGTAACTTTAGGATATAAAAGAACTTCAATCAATATGGGATATGAAGGGGAGAAAAATCTGTCGACGTAATATTGAGCTAGTAAAGGGATTCGTCGTACTGCATTTATTCACAGAGAACTAGAATTACACACCGATCACCGAATTAGAACCTATAAAGCGCCTATTTCGGTCCACAGACGTTTTTTACAGACTTTTGTTTGCCGCCAATCTGTCTTTTGTTGAAATTTCAAACAATCGATCATATAGTCTTGAGCGGGTTTACTATTCTCAAGCGGTACAAACCGATATACCGTTCTTAAAATAAACAAATTCAAGGTTATGGCAATGATTTCACGAGCACTCAAAATATATAATTCACCCTCATTGCTTGCATTCCGGCATTACAGGTTATCACATATTCAAAGCTACTTCTACATTTAAAATCCGAAGCTTTGGACTCGGCGATGTATTTATAAATAATTCTTCATTCATAGGTTTCGTACAATCCTTTATTCGTAGCCTACTCATTCTACGCTTTCTGCGTTGAATCGCTCGATTAAATAGGACATAAATAACGAGCGCCCTCGTTAGTGCAAATGAGTAAGGCAGGTATGTACTGTGTACTGTGCACTGCCATATCGCCTCAAAAGCCAAAAGAGAGCATCGAAATCAATTGTTATGAAACAAGAGTGTGGAGCTCGATGCTCTGGGTTTTCATGCATATTTACACCTAATCCTCTGCAGCCATAGCGTGCACGTACTATGACAACCATCGTATCATCCAATGCATTTGTGTGCATCACTGCTCGAGCGCTATGTAACACGCCGATCCGCTCACGTTAAACATCGAGTGGATATAACCATTCACGCTAGATTACACAAATGGCGCGATAATACCGACGACGAATCATTTCCGCGTAAAGCACATTTTGCCACATCGGATAATGTATTATTGCGTTATAGGTGCGATTCGAAGTGTGATCGATAATGTCATTCTCCGCTTCTGCATCGACCAGATGTTCGATGAAAAATTCGTTGACGAGGTAAGTATCTCAAGCTATACTGTTTCCAAGCGAGGTTTTCTATTGAATCGTCGAAATTCTCCAGAACTTTCACGGATTTACATCATTAAGGACGCTCTTTTACTCGGTATTCAGGAAGCGGAACCGCTGCAATGGTGTGAACGGTGACGGTACGCTATAAGAAAGGGCAGAATCAATTTTCATCAGCGTTCACGATTCCAACCGTTTGGCTGAGAAAATATCAGTAAAAATCGTCCACGTTCATTCGAATCAACCACCAGCACTCAAAAACGCTATGTCGATCGGTGAAATATCAAGCGGAGTTATGTGTTTTCTCCTGTCCCTGCTCGCCTTCCACTTCAATTTCGACCAACGTTCCACGATGTTTGATTGAACTCTTCCGGCCTTGGCCGACGTCGCCAGACCGATTCGGAAACCGAACGACGAGCAAATATAAAACTAAATTAATGAACCAAGAGAAGTGGGTAAGTTCGATGGATTTGGGTGCAGGAAATTGATGGAAAGCCGTAAAAGGAAAGAAGAAGCGCATTTGGTCAGAATGCTTGGAAGAACCACGAACCAAATGCAAAAGCCATTACCTTAAACCGTCGGATCTGAGGATCATTAAGATTCGAATCCGAAGGCTTGTCTCATAGGGATAAACTAATCCGAGCTGCTCCGTTGTATATCATTCAACAACAAAAATATAACAAATTCTGATTTTCACACTTAACACTTCATAACAATCATCATAAAGTTTGCGAAGGGACTCATCATCATGACCATAAACTGATATCAGTACAAAAATTAGGTTCGTAGTAATTACACATGTGGTACACATGCCTAAAAACCTAACGCAAAAGTTAAACGCTTGAACCTCGTAAAAGCAGTCGCACTTCAAAAAGTAGCAGTAAAACTGACGAAGCACGAAGAAATAGGAAAAAAGCTTCCGAGCTCCGGGAACCCTGTACTCGTGTAGTAGTTTCCGACTTTCCCTCTCAAGTCGTTTCGCCTGTTTCATATTACGAAAACTCGAGTCACTCGAGTGAGGCAAGTGAAAAAAACTTGAAAAGGCTCGTTCTTACTCGAGAACCAGACGTGTGTTCTGCAAAAAGAGCCTCCGCCGCGACGATGAGAAGTAAGAGCGATAAATTGTTGATTCCTGTGACACACGGGAGTTTAGAAACACGCTTGGTTTTCGTAACCATCCATCCTTGACGCGAATCCATCGTCCCTTGCATAAACCATTTGGCTCGAGCCCGCCCCGTGAGGCATCAGACGGCGCGAGTCCGCCAAGCGAAAACGTTGATGGATATCCCACACACGTGAAAAGTTCACGAGCCTTCGAGGTTACCCGGAGTTCAGGTACAATCGAAGGTGAAGAGACCGCGGTGAGAATACGCGTGGAAGGATAATTGTGTCCGAACCAACTTTCGTCCTTTGATGTTGATGAAACGACACCGTGTGGCCGACCGGTAAACCAGACTAATTCACAATGTGTTCAACGTTTGAACGTCGAAGGTTAACGCGGAGCTAACGGTTCACCGGGTGAATTATCTTCCGGGGGCCATTCCCCGGAATACATTGGAGAGACTGGAAAGGCAGTAACGGTATATAGCACCGACAGAGCGTATACTCTCGTGCACGAATAACCGTGATAGCTATACACCGGTACCTGTACGAAACAGACCACAGCTAATGATACTGATAGACAGAGCAAAGGCTTCACCCAGCGGCTTCGCAAAGTTTGTACGGGGATCATGATGCTGCGGTAAACTATCCAAACGATTTCGCGGGTCGAATAGTAGCGAGTAAACATTCGCCAGTAGGTGCTTCATCGGCGAGCTAACCGACATTTGCGTCTGAAAGTCAATTAACCATTATTTCAGTTTGCATCGAAAGCCATACGGTCAATCAATCCATGTGTTTTTCGTGGAATGTAATGACCTGTATGGCCCATGAACCACATTTCAACGTATCGATTATTACGTACCGATCATTGACAGCGGATAGGTGCACGCGTTGGATTGTTAGCGTCGTCCGAGCTACCGCGGCTGGTTACTCGTGAATAATGTTGGTTATACACACATACGGACACACACGCACGAATGATTCGCAAGTTGCAGTATGTAAATAAGCAGTTACTCCGTCCATTCGATGGTGCGACTGGGTTAATTTGTCGATAATGTCCATGACAAACGAACGATCTATAAATGGCTTCGTCGACTGGCGAGACCACACGGTGCGGACACACATATAACAATGCACTTCTAAAACGCCGACGCGAGTTACAATAGGTAAATATCAATTTAGTTCAGTCCGTTGATTGTCGAGTTGCGTTTGAGCTAACTTGTGTTGGAAAAGGTTAACCGCCGTTGCTACGTTTGATAAGTTTGATCGTGTTAATGGACTCTACCAACCACTATTTTATGCTTTGAGAATAATTAATTACGACTGTTTGATGGACACAATTTTCTGCAATGTTACAATAAAAACCAACCAGTTGCTTCTGTGCATTTTTTTTGTAGAGTTAGAAGCAATGAACACAGGGATATATTCCATTAGCGTGCAGTACATTCAGTCAACAATTGTAGCAATCGGTATTGAAAAGTAAACTCAACTCGATTGGGTGGAATATAATTAATCCTATGACATTTTTTGTTGAATTCAATGACATCCTATAATTCTAATAATTTTAAACGCAACAATGGTCGCGATACATCACAATGTTCTCGTTGAAGAGAAAGAAATGTACTTCACCACCATTATCATATGTGAAAATAGCTCTGAGTGACATCTGTTTTTTTTTTTCGTCTGTATGATTTGGCGCGGTGTGCTGCGGTGCCGACGGTTGACGTCGCCACCCTGCCCGAACGAGATAGGCGTTTGGAAGGCAAGCTATGGGGGAAGGAAAAGATTAATGCAAGTCGACGAGCAAGCGAGCACCGGTGTTGCGAGCGTGCTCGTACTGTTAAGCAATATTTGTAGGCAACTCCTGAAGTCTCTCTTTCTCCCTCTCGCTCCCTCATTCGTTTCTTTCGCCCTATCTCGTCGGAGTTCGAGCAGGCTACGGCAAACCACGATGCAGGCGACCTGTGGTGGTTGAAGACGCGGGGGCCGCGCGCCTGGTTGGTAGCACCGTCGCGTCTCGCTCGTTATAACCACAGACTAGCGGGGAGGGACGAAGGTGTTACGTCGAGGGGCGGTGGGTCTACAGTGTGGTGAACCTTTAAGAATGGAAATAAGGGATTGAGGAACAGCGTGCGAGCTGAAAATATAGAGACACTGCGCATGTGAGAAATAAACTCCAGCTTTCCTCACTGGTCCACATTAAAGTGCGAACTACGGCATGTATGTTCAGATGAATTAGTCTTTCGCAACGCAATGTTTACATGGCAAAACTATACCGCCAAGCTCGGGATACAGCTCGAAACCGTTGGCGGGAGATGTATTCGAGTTGGCCTGATCCGCAGGCAAGTTGGGACCAGGCCACGATTATAGGCCGGGCCACTTGAGAACCCGACGAGTTGACCGGTCAAGTTGATACAGAGCTGAGTTGAAATAAGCCCACTTGATACCATCCCTCTTCAAGTACCGGAAATAATGTGGTATCCAGGTTGAAATATCGATTTCAACGACTGATACTTCACTTATTATCGTAATTATATTATAATGGGACAACAACGAACTTATTTGTTATCCAGGGACTCTTCTTCTGTGTGTACACGGCTTACTATTCATGCGCCACACGTGGTAATAAGATAGGATCACGCATTTTTGAATGCAGTATTCAATAACCGCACGCAATACCGATCTCGTCATTATTGAAGGCTAAAAGAAAACAAGCATGTTTAGATAATTTACAGATGATGCGATTGGTCGAGCGACAGAAGTGACGGATAAAAGTGAAGATGAACACTCATGGAGTGAAAAGTGGAGATGCCACTTGTGTAAGCCAAGTGGCTCTCTTATATTCCTATTCTTTGTCTCTTTTCAACGTACAACGGCGTGTTTCCTCAGCGTAACTTACATTCTGATTTGTTGCACTTTATGCGTCGTAATGCTCACTCCTCCATAAAATGTTCACCAGGCGGAACGACAACGTCCAAGATTTCCATCCTTATCCTCACATTCTTCCTCGTTTTATTATTTTTGCCTCTTTTGTTTTATTTTTCATTTTATTTTTATTTTTTCGTCGACGCACAATATATTTCGCTTTATTCCTCTCGCCCCGTTTTCTCTTACTCCTCGCTTCTGGTCTTTGTTCCATTCCACGAGGGGCTACGTTCTGGAATCTCATTATTTACTTACACTGCACGACTTGCGTTTTACATTCTCCCTCGGCCCATTTATCTACCCTTCATCCCTGTATCTAGCTCGTTCCACAGTTAAACCACACGACGCGAGGCGCAACCCGGAGTCGCGCTTTCCGTTCTGTCGTCGAGACAGCGAAAGAGCTGGTCTGCAAAATTTTCCAGGCAGCTGATAGTAACCACCCGAACTCGTCTCGATTCCGTCTCTCATTCTGGTCTGCTCGTGCTAATTCTTTTTTTTTTCTTCCCCCTCAACTATCCAGAAAACTCGTTCGCCCTTTTTTTATGGTTCTCGAGCCCCTTTTTACTCCCTTTCTCGTTCGGTTGCTACGTGAAAACTTCTAGCTCAATTAGTAAAATTAAAAGTTTCACAAGCTCCTCGAAACGATTTTCGACTACGTTATATATATATATATATATATATTCGTTTTTTTTTCTCGACAAAAAGGAGCCCCAGCAGTTTCCTCGCTCACTCACGTAGCCCTACTGGGTTCGTCGCTCGACGACATTTTCCGTTGTGAAAATGCAACTCATTGTCGACCTCCGCCTGGTCGTTCGTTTGCCCCCAAAAGTCACCGCGGTCCGCGTGCAATTTACTCTCTTTTATCCCAAGCTCACCGTACGATACGTAGCTGCACCACTTATCGTGTGTAATTGTATACCATGCCAAAACGAATGAAACAACTGCTCTCCAATTGACCGCGACTGCAGAACCTTTGAACTTAAGATAATAAAAATAAAAAAAAAAACGTAACTGTAATTTTGTAGAGGCCGCACAACAGTATTTTCTCCCCCTCATAGCCTGCTCTGTCAAACCGTTGGACTTCGTCTCGGCCATTTAAAACTTTTATCGTATCAACAGCGACAATAAAAATATTGGTTTCGTTACCCATGATAAATTCATATTCTCGTCAAAGCTCATCCTTATTCACTTTTTCATCACGCGCCAAAGCCACGATAAGCATCGACCAATTTACCATTGTAAAAAAAAAAAGAAAAGTCGGCGAAAGGCCGGGGAAGCTCTGCTATGCGGATAGAATGCAACACGAAGAAACGAAGACACATTGAGGTTCCGAACTAGCCCGGGCAGCACGTACGACGTAGTCGTGGAAAAAGGACGAAAGCTCGCGCGCAGACGCGCGGTCTCTTTTCATTTCTCTCCGGTGCGCCGCCGCTCTGCCGCAAACTACGTGCCCAGCCTCGCAAACATTCAATGCATAAGAAGCACCGCTATCGAATATAAATCATGCCTTTGTATTTTTGCGGGTAAACCCGCAGAGACAGTTGAATAATTTCTAGAACGCCTTCTCCATTACGTGCTTGCGTCCGAAGCGGTGAGCGCTCATCCACCTCGCGCTTTTTCCGTTTTTTTTTTTTCGTTCTTTTTTTCCTTCAGAACTGCGTAATTTATGGCACGTAGAAAGGACCATCGGCTTCGTATATGACGCGATCGCCGACGTAAATTTAGAAACGAGTGAAAACTATCGCTTCCGTTTTCCTCCCTATACGATCTTTCCATTCGACGAGCACGAATCGCGATTCTGCCTCCACTCGGTTGAGCTATCGATCTGGAAAGCTCCGAACCCATACCCGAAGTCGACGTCGTTCCCAGTACGCTCGTTGTGGAAAAGCAAGTCGTTGAAAAACACTTTAATCCAGTGTTATTTTTTTCATTTTTTATCGGTGTCGAAAAACATTTACTTATCTATACTTTTGCTTAATTTAGAGTTTTTAGATGTAAGATCAGGCGAATAAAGACATAATGCGAATAGAAGAATTCTTATGTTATAGACATTGTTTTTTTCGTATATTTTCGCGATGCAATAGAATTTTTATAACGATTTACGAAAGTTCAAACTTCACGTTAGATAGATAACAGGAACGAGAGTCTGCCATTATAACACTATGATCATCCGTACAACGCGGTTATTTTATATCCGTAATGGTTGGTAAAGCAAAAAGTGTGGGCTGTGTGCCGGAGGGGAGTCGGCCGAGAGAAATGGTCTGAAAAGAATAATTGTATGTCTTCCAGTTGATCGCTTGGTCGTGGGGGAGGGCGGGGGGGTTGAAAAAAGGTAAAATCGACGGCGAAAGATTCCAGACTCGCGGAGCTGGTAATACTGCGCAGGGGCAATCAACCGGCGCGTATAAGTAACGCAGTCATTAAAGCGTCGAAAATTACTTTCTCGCCAGACGAAATTCTCAACTTCCCATTCGCTACCTTCCACGTTACTTCGATATATCTGTATATCGAGGCAATATCGTTAATGGAACGAGGTATTGAGAAGAGAAAATGAGATAAATATCCTCCGGATAAAATAACCATTTACTTCGTGTCGCGGTTTCTGAAATTCAATCGACAAAAATATGCCTTCGAACAAATCATGACGATAAGCCGGGGAGGTACAACTGTTGAAAGGAAAAACCATATGGCAAAATTCGAAAAACCAAAGCATTGATAGAAAATTTTAAATCAATTTTGTTGATTAATTGGAGTCACGTTAATTAGAAATACGAATATCAAACTCAGTAAACTTATTATTGTAGTTTCGTTTTCATGGCAACTGCATAACAAACGTTTCGAGAATTCTCGAAACGTTTGTGGTTGATGAATTATCACCCATTGTTGGCTATTTGTTTGTGCTGTGATTGATTGGTCGAACGAGACCATGGCTGTGACCGAATTAGTCGCAATTTCTGGAATTTGACATCCGATGCTGCGCGTGCGGTTTGAAACTCGAGTGGAACGTTTATCGGTGAAGTATTACGATCCGAGAATGAATTAATTATTGAGCTGGTCGAGTGATTGATATCACTAAGCAGAATGATTGTACGTGTTTATCGTAACGATATATCGGAGCACCCATGTACAATTGATTCGTCAGCGATAATTAACGTACGCAAAGTGTAACCTCAATCGATTTCACGGATCCAATAGCGGTAAGTCGCGATAGATAGATTTCCATAACTAATATCGACAACTTTGATAGTTTATAATACCAAAAACGTCATGTCATTCATTCAATTTTTTTTTACAAATAGTTCTTGAAATGTGTCGAATTCATATTTTGTCTTTGACAATTCACGAGTGAAAGTATTTTATAGTGGCAACCGTGACGCGTGTAATTTGATGAACTTTGTTCTGCGACACTTCGACTTTTGTTCAATGAAACCTCTTCACAGGGAGAAATGATGAATGCATCATCGATGCTGGCCAATATACAAAAGCAGTTGCCTTTGAAGTCAACAGGTAACCTGCTTTAGTCGATACGACCTCAAAGTCGATCATAAATACTTGAATGCTACATTAATCCGTGGAATACGCCACCAAATGGTAAAAAATATTTATGTGGGTCACAGAATACTTCCATTTTTAAATATATCTTGTTCAAAATAGATTGTTCTGTGAGTGTTGATGCATTCAATGTTTTATCGGGTCTTTGGTGTGTTACCTAGAAGTAAAACATTAGCTTTGAGGTTAGTCAAAACACTCTTCCCTCGAGAGTTTCCAAGGCACCACAGACAGCAGGACAGACCCCCATATACTGACTTCGGAGTGTATTTACATTGCGGGTGAGGAGTCTCCGAAGTTCAAGACGCACCGTCACGACGATTACGCGCCACTTCTCCACTCCTCACCCGGACGAAGGAGAACAGCAGCTTCTCCCATTTCCTGGGTCGAAGATTTTCCTTCCCCAGTTAATTTTAAACCTCGTAAATCATGCCTCCTCGACCTCGCCTCAACTCAGTACGCACGCTGCAGCATCACGATGTTCGGTAATAAATGAAGACACGGTTAACGTAAGATCGTGAGGAGCTCGCCACATACGTGATATACTGCGTTGTGCATTGTTAATTTTACGGCCTTGGAGCTAATTATACTGACCCTCTTGTAACTGTTATCGCAGCTTATAACAAAATGTCTACCCATCAACAACAGCAAATATGTTTATCTGCGAAAAAATTAGCTCTGGATGAATATTGAATTGTTTATGATGTTTCGATGAATCGATTATATCTTTGAAAGATTTTTGACCTGAACCAACTTCTTGCGTAATTTTTTGCTTCCTCATAGAGGAAGCTTTGTTTTCGTGAACATTTTTTTTTGAGATGTTCGATAAAACGTGTCCAGAATGTCCCGAAACATCTAAAAATCACATTCTGAAAAAATGTCCGGTTGTATGAATGTGTGTGTGTGTGTGAAATCTCGGCTACTGCCATCAACTACAAACGTATATCTATCTATGTGAATCGAATGAGATTCGAGTTTCGTCAAAGTTGAGGGCATGAAAGTATTTCAAAGTCCCATAACTTTTTTTCGGTGTTACTGTAAACGAAAATTTCTTTGCTACAAACGTTTCCACGCCTGAATCTCTTGAAAAGTTGGTGCACTTCAAGATCATCGCCTTGTCTACAGTGTTGACAAATATAATAGCGACAGTTGAAAAAAAAAACTTACTGAAAATATTTTGATTCACTCATTTTTTATGTATTTCAGATGACACATTTGTTACAATGAGGCGATTAATTAGCAATTAATTAACAATTACATTTTTCCCCAGGCGGAGCAAAGCGCTGTTCAGCGAGACGGAAGAGTTGGCAACAAAACTAAGAAAGTACGATGGTGTTGGGATATTTACGACGTGGATAGAAACGATTAAGCTGTGCACAGCCAGGTAGGTTGCGATAGTTGGAGGTCTGATTAGAGAAGGATTACGAGCGCTAGTGCCAAGCGAATCCCAAGGTCTGTGGTCTCCCAGGACTGACCGTCTTCGGGCACGTCAAGAGACTCCGTGAAGTTGGACGACCGTGATCGAGGCTAGAAGGGCTGGCGAAAGCTTGGGGTGCAAGCGTGCGAGAAAGCTCAGCCAACGAGCGAACTACTAAAAGGGACGCCAAGTCCGATGGTGCGGTGAGCGGATCCAATCCTACACTCTGACAGGCCAAATTGTTTTCCTTGACAAAGACTGAGTTACTGAATTAAAGTGATCAGCAAAGAACGTGTATTCCCAAGTGTTATATACGTGTTGCGTGACTGTATTCGATATTCGACGTCTACTTGTCAGTACATTCAAATATAGGGCTTGAGAATGCGGTATATACTTCGTTTGGTTGATACTTTTTAATTATACATTGAGAAAAATTATTAACATGATTTTAATGGTATTTACGTTATGTGAAGTTGTTAACGTGCTTTGACAAAGATCGACCTTGTGATAGATGTAATTTCGTGAGATTATTTTCCTCTCTTGGTTTGAGAGCGAGAACCCTACTTTACCGATATTTTCGGTTTCTTATTTTTATTTTTATACAAATCAATTATTTATAAATTAACATTTTATACATTTATTAAATTGAAAAACAATTTATAAATCAACATTATTTTATTCACTTTCGATTTACCGTGAACAAATATGGCGGAATGTAGATCAAGATTGTAAAAGGTCAGGGTCCGAAGTGGAGAACGAATAATACGATTTATACAACATCCACCCAAATTTGACCATAACTATTTTTGTGCATCCAAACAAAGCACAAATAGAGAGCATGTGTCAATTTTATGAACTAGGGTTATGCTCAATTGTTTATGAAAAAAAAAAACGAAGAGAAAAAAAAGTTTAACTTCCCACACCGGTTACAGGCCTGAAAATGATATGACGTTCCTTTCTTCAAGGTTTTTTTCTTTGCCATGGCCAAATCGTCAGCATTTGTAAACGTCAGAATGACCGTGAGGATCTGGCGAACATTGACGATAAAGGTGAGATATCGGTAGATCTCGTTAAACGGTCAGAATTCGCTAATTGAAATACTAATCGATTATCGACAAGTGCGAGAATATCTAGGACGAGGCGGAGGCAGTACGTGCGCCACGCAGACTACTCAATCGCATGATTTACAACGTGGGGAGGCAATATGCATCAAGACCCTATAGTTGTACTGTGATCCTGGACACTACGTGAAACGTTGCGCCCTCGTTGATGACAGTCGTTGACGGAATCATGAATTACCAAGATTCAAGATCTACACGTATAACTTATACCTCGTGACAGAAGCATTTGGTGACGCCAACTCTAACTCACAATTAGAACTACATATCGACTGAACCCTCGAACTGTGGTAATGTGTACTCAATATTGATTGCTCCATGCAATTCGTACTGGAAAACAAAAAAAAGACAGCGATCTGAAACATTTTTTACATACATATCGGAATTCGTGTTAATGATATCGGGGAGCGTTCTTTACTGTGCAATTGATGTCAAGAAATGGACCGTGATATCCAGTTGCTCGAAGTTGATCACAATCAAGGATAGTAGAGGAAGGAATTTTATAGGGAGCCAGGGTTCCGAGTAGCAGAATTATAGGAATGCATTAAAATAAAGTATTCCCTATTACGAATCGCAGAAGAGTTGGTACACATCGTGTATGAAAATCCGCAGAGACACACACGAACACACGAAAGCCATAATCTTGTGAAATAGGTTGCCTAAGTGCACATTCGCGATGATCCGCCGATAGTGAAGCGTATTGCTGGTACTTGTTCGAAACTGCTGAAAATTGGAACGGCCCTTTGGGCAAGCGTGCAATCTCGTCTCGACGATGTCCGAAATCGTAGAACGCGAAAAATATCCAGATCCATGTATATACGTATAGATCGATCCGGATGGTCGTCGCACACGCTGTTACGGTGTTATCGGACGGTCAGGGTAAGAATAACCAATCTCCGGGTATATCGGGACGTAAAATTGGCTATAAAATGTCGAGAAAACGATGTTGTCCAAAAGTTTTTGGAATCTAGTAGTGACACGATCGCTCCCACGTATTCTCCCCATTGTTACCGCATGATCTCGGATATTCCTCTTTAAGCGCTTTCTATCGCTATTTTTTATGTATGCGGCAGATTCTTGCGGAATATCATTCTCTGCACGACTCGAAGTAGAAGAACGAGATAACACGCGACAAGTTTGAAACGTAGATTCGGATTCCCGGTGGAATCTCGGAGAATGCAATTCGTTGCATCGTGCTGACGACATATTTTTGATCGAGATGCATCGAATGGCAACTTTGAAATACGCGTGGGTTACCCATTTCAATAGAACCAACTGAATGTCCAAAATTAGGAAAGTTAATCGAATTGAAAAGAACATCTAGTTGGGGTTCAGTTTAGACAACCCAATCACCAAAAATCTAATCTGGTTACATAACAAATTATTGCATGGAATAAGGCGAATAGTTACTTCAACATGGAATTAGCCCAGTAGGAATGTCAATTGTAGATGATCGTATGATGCAACGTTATCGCAGTGTGTTACATTTTGTGAGAAGCACGCTATGCTAAAATCAAAGAGAAGTCTCGAGACATATATTTACGAACTGCGAGCGAAGCGAAGTCTCGAATGGTAGTTCCAAAGGGAAATCAATATCGGGGGCACAAAAAACTAACACAAAGGACCGAGTTCGTTCGGTCGAATAGGAGCGAGCAAGCCCAATCAAATAAGTTGAAGCCAGAGGATGCACAGTAACGAGTCCTTAACTACGCTCGCAGTGCGCGCAGAGACAAATGACGATAAATTGCCAGAGGTAGTGCGGAAAACGTAGATATATACCTATGATTCAACATACTAGAGCGCCATGAAGTTGCGCGGGGAATATATGTGGGACGATGAAGCAAGTGAGCAAGCACATCACGCGGTACTCACAAATTTCTGGCAAATTGAAATTTTACGAGGGCCCCAAGGTGGGACGTCGGCGAACCCGGGAAGTCCGCTTATCTGGGGAAAATTTGGTGGCCCGCGGCACTCTTCACCGGGCATAAAGTCGCGTCCCTGCGCACCGTTACTTGCCCCGATCGTAAGTGGTCGAGACAACGTCGAGCCTTCGGGCTATGCGCTGTAATACGGTATGCATGTAGTCTCTCTTCCCGTTGTAGGTTAGATCGATGGTGAGGTACGGAAAATATCACTCCGCCATCCGACTCGGAGCCTCGGGCGTGTCAACACAAAGTCGCCCTCTTCATCTTCGGTAAACGGCCTCGCCGTAACTCGACGCAATTGTGACGTCTGTCAGTTGTCTCCGTGTATCCGAGTGACGTTTGGGCTGTGGTTACCGAAAAAATTGCGTTTGTTTTCGCTTTTGAAATTGCCGAAGTATCTCGATACCGACCGGTTGAACTTCGAGACAGGATGAGTATGAGAAAAACAGATATCTCAGACGCTGGCGATAATTTTGTCGATATTCATTATTAATAATCGTAAAACTTTCCATTGATATCGAGTACGTTGAAATATGAATAAATAATAGTAACTTGAAATACAATCAACATTTCTTCAATAAGCATTACAAGTTGTAGAAATACGATACCGGAAATGTCCCATATCATCGATGAGGCGAATCAGAAACTTGTTAACGGCATTATCAAGCATTACTAATTATATTGCAACAAGTTTGCTCAGTGAGGATGCTAAAATCAATAATACGACATCTGACCAACGATGAGCGAGGTAACAATGCCGCCATTTGAGACGAAAAGGGGTTTTCGTACATAACAGCGCGGGACCAGATGAGAAAGCGGGAACGAAACTGGACAGGAAAGAAAGACCGAAAAATATTGGAAAGATTACAGCGAGAGCGATAGAAAAGTCTGACAGGACACGGGCAATTGTTGAGGTACGATAATCCTCGTAGAATTATTGCGCCGAGGTGTCTGTTGATAAAAAAAGACAATAACTTGGCGGCGAGAGTGAGTAATTATCAAAGGGCTAAAGCCACGAAATTTCAAATATGTGACAAAGGTGACAGAGGGAGCAATAACAAGGACGATATTCGCTAGTGCCGCGTCCCTGTATTTTTCATCCCAAACCCAGTATCACCAATCTAAAGGGATCATGGAACTGTCGCGAGCAATAACGAAAGAAAACGTTACCTAGAGTGTAAAGTCTCCGCTAGCGACTAGCTATTTATATATATTTTGGAGTGGTCCTTATAAAGACCATTTTCAGGGTTCCGTGCCTCTGAAGGGGAAAAAATGGAACCCTTCTGAGATCACGTACGTCTGTCCTACTGTCACAGCCCATTTTCTCCATAAACTTTGCCGCATAGGAACTTTGGCATACCAAATGTGGTATCAACCCATATATTTTCCATTAGTTAACACTTCAAAATATTCATGTGAGACTTGAAGAGGGGGCAAATGAGGGAATCGAAAATTTTTTTTTTTATCAAGCATGTATGATATATCCGTTTTGAAAAAAAGACAAGGTTAGAAACAGTAATATGAAGAAAATATGGTATGGAACCCGCTGCGGGCGAGTCGAACTCGCACATGTTTAATATACACACGTGCACTCATAATAAATATTTTTAATGCTAGGATTATTTAAATTATCCTAACATAGAATTTCACGAATGAAATGCAAAATCTGAAGCTGCCGCTGTGAGAGCAACGTCCTTTTCCGCACTTACCGGTAGGAAACCCGGAAAGTATAAAATGACAATCATCAAGGTAAAGTATCCGACGTACCGAGACACGTGCAGAGCTTGAACCATTACAACTACGAATACGTTGATTCGACAAGGAAGGTGCAGGACCGGAGAGAAAGTCGGACGGCTAGGAACGAACGTGGTGTGAACGGAATACGGCAGGAAGGAAGAAGGAAGATAAAAGTTTCCTGATGGCATGTGCTGACAGTGGTCCCTCAGTGCGAGAACGGAGATGGTCGCTCACACAAGGTGTGAAGGAACTGCTTGATGGAACGACGGACGTAACGGACAACGACGCAGTTACCACGAGGATTCGGTGATGGTTGGTGGTAGGAGAGACACGGGGCAGTTTATTGCCTAGGATTAAACCTCCACGTGACTGGAACTCCAGGGACCGGCGGGCTACGTGCCCCTTAACCCACGGTCTGTCGGTACAAAGAGGCAGCGAAGATGCAGCGAAGATTCACAGTGGCACGAGCTTATGGGGTCAAGTCGACTGCGACCTTACCTACAAATGTACAGAAAGCTCTCCGCTCATTCGAAGAGCTACACGTACCGCAGAACGTGAACTGGCCTTTCCCTGACTACTTCTTACTAAATTGTACGTTCTTTCCATGGCGCCTTCGCACTCCGGTGGCCAACAACCAGATCAACGTCAAACCATCCTGTTCATTTGACAGCACTCTGTCACTCTAAAACTTAGAGATGATCTGAGACGAAAAGATACGGCACGCGGTTGCGCGACACAATGACACGACCCCGACGCGTTCTGCGTGACGTCATCGTACGGTTATAATGCATATGTATCAGATTATTCAAATATTTTGACTACTGATTCGGTCAAACAGTCAACAACATTCATCCCGAAAATATTCGGCCGCGAGTCTTTATCCGTCCTGCCCCAGTTTCCTTTATGTTCGAGTGATCACGGTGGATGTGCTGTTCGACTACGGGTAGCATGCGACTCGCCTTTGTCGATTTCGGACTGCGAGGGACGTGCACCAGCAGAAACGACCGTCGTGCCAAATACACAGTTCGATTTTAGCTCAAGTACGTATGTCCCAGGATTTACGAACAAGCGCTTCCAATTCCTGCGAGTGCGGTAAGCAATCCCATTCGGGGGAGGGAGGGGGGCACTGCCGTATATAGACCGTGATAGCTGTCGAAGGAAGAACGGGAACATGAAAGGCAGAATGAGTCGGATACTCGAACACGATGCAGGTTGGATGTTGGCAGCGGTAGAGGAGAGAGTAGTTCGCGGACTCGAACCGACTAAGCCAAATGGATCGCTACATCAGGAAGCTATTTGTTCGCCCTCAACAATGGACGATGCCCAATGCCTGAAAACCAAAGACTGGGGTTTGTGCTGCGACCTCCAGCGTTGCACCCTGTGGTACCATAGCAATGGGGGTTGGCTATCCTACCTGGGAGCAGACACGGTACAGATATCCCTGTGGGCAGCCAGTGGCAGGTGAACCACCAGCAGCAATGGCAAATGTTACGGCTCGACAGTATTAAGATATAACACCCGTTTTCGCCCGATGGGTAGACGAAGGTTGAAAAAAACGTACTGCCGATTAATCGGAAATGCTGAAACTCGACTTGAGTCTCGCGCCTACCCTAAATCAATGGGATCCAGCCAGGAGTAAATGAAGCGTACTCAATAAAAATGGACCTGTGACGATCAAGCATTATGTTATTGATATAAGTTCTCTGGTACTTCAACTTCTTGCTTTACCGTGGTCCTTACAAATTTTTTCATTTGTTTGTGCGACTTTCTGCTGTAATTGCGTTATGATACGATGGAATCATGCACAACCGTTTGGATGTTCAAAAATTAATTCTTGTTAAGACAGCTTCGATCGTTTTTTATCATTTCGACTTCCACTAATAATTATATTGACTATTCGATATTAATATTCGATTCAATTTCAACTGGCAGTACGATAACCAAGCTCAAACAAATATGAGTAGTCGACGGAACCTTTCTACTCCATTTTCTAACTGATCTGCAGGAGCCATTACGTGCACTACGACTATTGATTCCATTTTTGACTCATGAGGGTCCTTGCCGTGGGGCAAGAAACATCAGTACGGAGCAGCGCAACTTTACGAGTTTCTTCGGGCAGCATGCACTGACCTCAATATCGTTGCAGCATGCTGCCGTCAAAACGAGAATCGACGACGTAGTGAACAAGAAGGTAAAACTAACCGGCGAGGGACGTCACGATCGTAATGTTCGCAGCGTGTAACCGCTGCGCTCAAGTGCCAATCGGACTCTTCAGTGGGCGATCCGAAATGAGCGAGGGTGGAGGGGGGGAGAAGGGGGACTGTGGAAAGCGTTGGAAGGTGGTTGCTTGCTTTCATATCCCAGGTTGACGGGATCGTACGTGACTTCGGTAAACACGGTGGCCGACGAACCAGAATTGAACCACGCTCGGTCTCTATCGGTCGACCTTCTTCTTATTTTTCAACCGTCGCTTTGCTTCCTCGTCTTTGTCGGGAGAAAGGGGTTTTTCGTCCTTTCAGCTATCGAAAGAAGAATACTGCTGACGCTGCAAAAGTCGAATAGCAGAAAGTAGAAACACGTCAATTCGAAGGTGGACGGGACTGCTCGAGCTCGCAAATCTTCCACACGACGTGATCACCAACCCAGCCCAATCGTCGCGTGAACGATGGATCGAAGAATTTGTATCCAGCTCTCGAATTTATGGGACAGGTACCGGCATACGGTGACTCGTTTTCATCGTTCGTCCACGACCGGGTGCGCCGAGTATCATCCTCTTAAGAATGCAAGACGCGAAACACTCGAGAAAACGAGATGGCTCGAGGATTCGTCAGAAGGACATCTTTCCACTTCAAATTGTCTCTCAAGTTCTTTCTCTCCCTTTGGCATCGGGAGCAAAAGTTGGTAGATGAAAGCTTGAGGGTGGGAGATATAAAAGAAGCGCGGGATGCTGTATACAGCACTGTCAATGTGCACATGCCGACGTCGCGGGACGAAAAGACGTCAAGATTGGACGGCACTTCCGAACGAGTGCATTCGGAAATGCAATTTTCTCTGATACATTCGAATCGTGTCTGTTAGATTATTTCGCGAAAAACAGAGGAGATGCAAGGAGACGGCAAAACGATCTGCGCATAAAAGAGCTTTTATACCATACTGATGAAACGAAAATTTCGCATGGTACCGCGTGCCGCTGTCGTCGTCCACTCATCTGCGTCGAGAGGATGTAAGTAATCATTACTCACGGATGCGGGAGTCTCGACCTTTGGCGAGGGAAGGTAACGAGACGAGACCGAAGAGCCGAAAACGGGTTCCGGGACTAATTAAAGGCTGGAAACTGTCAGTAATGGGACGACCCTGAAAGTCCTGCGAATTAGCTACGGCGAAACTTCGCCTTCATTTGCTTTTGGTCGTCTGGCAACCACCCTGCGTAAGCTTGTGTCGAAAGCAGAGAGTTGAAATGATAAGAGGCTACGAGCGAGAGAATAGCGTAACGGTCCTATTGTGGTTTCGTTAAGTTCATGATTAGAAGTTTTGTAATATAATTTTCATTAGCGTGTCGAAAGAATTGAAGAAAAAATAAGAACGAAAGACTGCGAATGTTGAATGAGAAAGCGAGAATAGGGAATTTGTTTGAAACTCCACCGTTTTTTTATTCAGTCTACATTCTCAGTCCAATTGGAATCGGTCGCCAAGTCGACGACGTTTTCGTATTTTAAAGTGTACAGACAAAACGAGAATGCTCGACATTCCTCCATATTTCAGGTGTTCAAGGTACATAATTCATTGTCCGCTACGATGATTTTCTTACGGTTGAATCTGTGAATCTGTGTCAGTGCAGCTCAATATTGTTCATGTTAATAGGTCTCTTGGAGCTCAAAAAAATAACATTAGAGATAAAAAATAAACACTTATGCTCTTAGAAAGAACGGATTGTACGAAATATGAGTCTATTTATGAGAACTGTCTTATATTTGAAATAAAAATAACCTTAACATAACAGCTACAGCAACGAGATCAATTATTTGCTATTAATTTGTCATCCTTCAAGTAAACGTAATTACTGTATAGAACGTATGCAAAGAAGACCGACGTAATTCTCCACGGTTGATCTTTTCCTCTTTCGCTGCCACGAGGTTTCTCGTTAATTAGCATGCCGGTGGAGAACACGTCTCTCGGCACGATTACGTTCACCCTCGGGGGATATAATTCCGTGCCAACGAAGACGACGACAACGGTAAGGACGAGGACGTCGAGAAAGAAAATGCAGCGTAATACGGTGCTGCTCCAACTGACGCTGTGGACGACGCTGAATGTCGTCGTTGCCGAGAAAAGAGGCGCGAAGACGCGAAAAACGATCAAATTCCGAAGAAAAGGCTCTTTGATACGTCGAGTGTGACACTTCAGTGAACGACATTGCCGATAATAAATTTGCGTCCTTTGTAGAAACTCCCGTAGCGACTCGAACTAGCGATTTAAAAGGTGATGCAGGTATAAGAGCAGACACTTTAATTTTGTTGAGGTGCCCTCGTTCAAGTTATAATTTTCAATGTAAGACCTTGATTCCAAATGCTTTCAAGTTTGACATCGCACATAATCGTGATGCATGAATTTTCCGTCTCGAAAACATTTTACTTATTGGATAGAAAAACTGTAGGAAATCAATACTTTCGATAGCTTCGATTATGAAAAATAGCATAAATGCGTCGAAAGTAACTATTTTGTTCATTCCATGATCCGTTGTAACGTTCAACCTCCAACTCGAATATCATCCACGATTCCAGTAGTCCCGGTTGGTCGTGCACGTATTTGTATCCTCAAATCTCGATCCGCCTCACGAAGCACGAATAAACAAGAACGACGCAAGAGAGCGTTGAGAAAAAAAGCCCCAGACACTTGAACCGGTGAAGAAAAGCAGAAGGTGTGGAGCTTGAGGAAACCGGTAGAGGATAGTGGGTCCGTGTTCACCCAGGACAGACGGTATATTCTTTGCTAAAAAAAGGGGCATAAATTCATCAGAGATAAACACATCCCCTACTGTTTCTTCGCTAGGGTAAAGATGGCGAGACGTGAGAACACTCGCGAAGAGAGAACGTTGCAGTACGGCGGGTGAAATGGAAAAGCAGGGGGACACAGCAACGAAGATCTCGTACTAGAACCGGCTCATGTATCTTTACCTCGGCCGGAAAAGGAAAGAACGTTCGGGCTTCTTCCGTCGAGATTTGAAATTCTTTCGTTCCACCGATCCTCCTTATATTTTTTTCCGTATATTCATCTCGAATAACGACGTGACTTTTTCGTTGATCCATTTGAAAGTACGACTTTCTCGTTTTACTTCCTACAAACGTTCTTGAAGTTATGGAATGTCACAGTTTTTGTTCTTATCATCACACGGTAACTTTATATTAAAAGCTTCTTATTATGAGCCTAGTGATGATGCGAAGTGACTTGTCGACTGGTTTTTCACGATATCGACGAATCGGTATACTTTTTCAAAAGCTTTGCCCCTGTCGGGCGATGGACAGCCAAACCCACACTTGAACGGTGAAATAGTACATTGTGTAACACGGAGGGAAAGTGCCTGTTTCCAACTGAGCGCGATGTTTTCGAAACGAGTCGTAGACGAGCGCGCGCAGCGTTTGAAACGGCCTCCCTCCACGTTACACTGGATACTTTATATAACAATGTCGTGTTTTCCGAGCTTTAAACAACTTAATCCGGACACGGCACGGGGTCCAGGGGCGGAGCCCCGGTGGGGACCAGGGGCGAAGCCCCGGTGGGGTGCAGGGGCGATGCCCCCCCACTGACGAAAAAACAAATTCAAATGCATCAAATATTAACAAAACTTTCAATCTTTTATTTTCATTTTTTGAGTGAACAACACTTTCAGTGCTTGAACAACACATACAACATACGTATGTAACGAACGAAGGGAAAAAACGAACGAACGAACGAAATTACAACATAATAATAACAAACTGAAAACAAATTACTTTTAATCTTAGAATTGATCAGTCTTTTTCGAAGATTATCTGATATAACGTACAATATACGTATGTAACGAACCAACGAAAACATAAGCTAATAATAAGAGATTAAAAACAAATGACTTTAAATCTTTGGAAATTATCAGTCGTTTCCAAGAGAGATCATGTTTTATAACTCACGATATGCGTATGTAACGAACGAACGAACGAATGAAAAAAACGGACCAACTGATGACTTTAAATCTTTGGAATTGTTAAAAATAGTTAAATTAATAATTAATTAATAGTTAAATAGTTACCAATTAAAAATAATGACTTTTTGATGACTTGTACGTTTTATGTATGACGAACGAGCAATTGTGGAAAACATTTGGTTCCGATGGTGGAGTCGATGCAACAGTTTCCTTTGACACGCTATTCGACCTTCCAGTCTCACTCGGATCGAGTATTTTTGGTGGTCCGTGGATGATTTCATGCAACGTTGACGGAATATTTACGGATGATGAAATCAACTTGCTGATTTTAGCTTTGTTGCTAATCGATTCTTCAATGTAACCCTCCGCAACATTGTTTGATTTCGGGTTATATCGTTAATCCTGACATTCACAAGTTCATTGCTGCGGCATGCCCCGCTGATTCCGAATATTAAAGCAACCTGTAACATATGGATCATATTTGGCCATATGGAAAAATTATAACAAACTCAAATTGTAAGTAGTATTATTTTAAATTACCTTGGTCGCTAAAAATTCACTGTTGGGGGCTTCAGCGAGGAATTTCTCAATCTCTGTTGATGACAGCTCTTTTGATTTTTAACTACAAAACCGGTCGATTGCTTTTTCATGAAGGCTTCTAGTTCCACGTAGCTGCCGATATCCACTTGAACCCTGATCTTCATAGTCGATCGAAGCATCGAATACAATGACCAAAGTGTTGATGGTTTGTATTTTTTGGCCAAAGAATTGAAATATGCTGACACGACCGACTCAGAATTCGACTTCGTTTTGTGATCGCGTTTCCAAGCAGTATACGTTTCATACGTCGATTCATATTTCGTTTTTGATTTCGAAGGCAATACATTTTCGCGCACATCATCCGCTTCTTGCCGAAGATCGGGTGGTGTAGAAGGCGTCCACTCATCGCTACTTCCGTTTTCCATTTCGTAAATTTTAATCAAACTACAAATTCACGACTTCGAACAAAGTCTTGCACACGTGCATTCAAGTCGACCGTTCGTTTTCAAATGTAGATTAGGTTACGCTACCAGGTTGCTGCACGTCGCGACGGCCAGAACCGATGTTTTTGGGTGCAGCTGGCGTGAGGTCGCACATGCCAGCCGCCTGATGGCGCTGTTGGCCCGCTCGAGTTCGCTCTCTTGTTTTGCAGGTGTATTTGTTGGAAAAAGAGTCGAAAAACATGTCGAAAAAAATCTTGCCGACCGCCCAGAAGCGATGAGTCATGGACTTTCCAGTATTAGGATGCTCCAGGGCACTTTCCTGCACTGTTTTCGATACCGACAGTATACCAATAGTCACGGGAACGCCTACTTTCTCTCCCAAAAACACCCCCCGAAAAGCGAGGAAAACACGACTGCGTTATATAAAATGAATTTTTTCCAAACTTAACGCATGATTGAAGATCTTCTGAAAAGCTTTTCTAAGCCTGTAGAACTTAACTTAGGTACTTTCTATTTTCAAAACTCGACATCCACCGAACATCTCGACGAGAATGTCAGTACTACACGACTAAATATCTGTCCATAGAAGTGTAGTGAAAATGCCAAACACTATTCAGCTAGACGGATTGCGAGAGCTGGACCACGACACCGTGGTAGGTGTGGCCGGTGCGGGCACCTCGTTCGAAAAACAAATGAATAAGACGGAAGTAATACTGCGTATAAAATAACGAGGGAAAACAAAAGGTTTTTTCGAGCGCAACGCTTGTGGCTCAGCATGCGCGAGTATTTCAATTTTAGTGGAATTATAAATAGCGTTATAAAACTCTGGATATAAAAACGAGCGCGGGAAGAAAGACATGAATTAAGGGAAAACTCCCTGGTTTTTCCACGGTATAAAACCGACGAAATATCTTCACATTTATTTCCGAGAATAGTCAGCTTTCGTCGTCCTCGTGCGTGTGTTCTCACGTATATTCACACGACATGACGTACAGAAACCGTCCGACTCGTATTTTTCCCGCGCTCATGCATGTGCATGTTCCGTCATGTTTCTATATTCTTGCGGTGGGCAGGGAAATCTAGAGATAATAAAAACAGGGAATTGGAAGGTACAATATAATGAGGAGACTCAGCCAAAGGTTCGACAACGAACGAAGGAAAAAAACTCAAGGTTTTTCGTTGTCTAGTAAATTCTCGTATGATCCTTTACACCAACCGACATTGCGTGACGGTATTATCAATGAAATGTCATGTCACAAGAATATCGAGAAACGGAAATATCGACAGAATTTTTTATTCCGTCCATCTCAATAACCCGTGTAGTAACTATTTAGTTGCTTATAGCGCAAATCTTTTTGGATCTTTCAAGGATTATCTTCCAATTTTATTTCGTGCACAAAAAATATTTGAATTTTCTGGAATCTGAATCAATATATAGGTTCAACTGAAATTAAATGATAGTCTGATAATGACTTTGAAAGCAAATATCTTAAAATTGACGATAACTTACTCAATGGGGAAGTGAATAAAAAAAATGTTCAAGTAAACTTTCCAGTTCATGGGAATTCCATAGACTGAGAAGCCCCATAGATCCAAAAGAATTACTTACGCATGAACCTCATTATTTCTGTTTTTGAGCCATCAATCTACGTCCGTATACCAGATGTCGTCTGAATAGGTAAATGAATGAGACAATGGTAGATTGGTAGGGGTGTGCCAGACAGACACGGGCGGACCGACGATCAGACCGAAAACATAAGGGACCCCATTTGGCTAAGGAACCCTAAAAAAAGTACGAGTTCAGCTTCCACAGTCCCCAAATGAATTGAAAATACGATACAATTATTACGATCGTAATAATAATCACATAACAGTGTGCTTATTAGAAACATTATCCTTCCCGGTGGGCACTAAAGGGATAGAGGAGTACCCGAGTTTGTCGAAACGAGAGGAGAGAAAGCTGCCAACCATACGCGCTAACGAACAAACGTTTTCCACAGCATTCACGGTAGTTCTCATTTACGAACGCTTTGCAAATCGTAAAATTAAAATGCTAATAGACTCAGGGGAGCATAGTAGGCCGAAGAGAACGAGTTCCGGAGCTTCGGTCGATTCCAGAACTGAATGAACATTGATACAATTGCATTCGTGGCGCAACGAAAACGCCGTAATAGCTCCTTCGTTAAATTTGGAAAGGACACTCAAACTACGTCAGAAATTAGTTGAACGAACCCAAAGGACGAATTTGTACTTTGGGAGTAGAGGACTGAATATAAGCTGCGGATGGAAAATGAAAAGTAGCATGAAAAAAAAATTAAGTAAATAATGAGATGAAGCTTGATGCACATTTATGCCGCACCAACAAAGCCAGCAATTATGAGCATATGTTTACATCGGGCTGCTTCTTTGATTAGTTAAAAAAAGTATTCAAAACGATCTTGCGTTCGTCGGAATAACAATTTGAATAATAATAAAAGTCAACAAAACCGAGAACGTAAATGATAATAGCAACCGTAGAAAAAAATAATAATCAAGCACGTCATTAGAGCGAACGAAGAATAAGCGAGTCCCAAGAATAATAAGGGTGCCATCCCCGGGGACGCGAGGCGACTCATCATCCTCAACGTCGTCGAGAAAGTTCCAGCGAGTTCAGATCTCATTTCTTTTCGCGAAACAGAATAATCGTACTTAAGAGTAATGAGATTGAGAATTCTGAAAATTACTCACTAGCGGGATATAATGCACTGGAAGAAGACTGAAAATTTATCAAGAAATAAAAAATTGCATGACGATCTTGAGAACTTGAACAATCAATGGTGCATGACCTCGAAACTTTCGGGAAAAAGAAGCTATGAGAAGTGCTTTGCAATTACAACTCATCGCGTAAATAGGACAAATACCAGTCACTGATAACGAACAATATTTTTCCATTCAACAGCCGGGACTCGCCGAAATCCATACAAAGCTTAGTTGTCGGCATCGGGTTACTCCTTCACCATTGCAATCCCAATAAACGAGGACACTCGAGAACATCGTTGTAACGGGTAAGAGTCAGCGAGTGAACGGCTTAACACCCTCCGGTAATCTTCGAAAGAGCACCATAACCGTTCCAATGCCGAGAGCGCCGTTAAGATTCTGCTCGCGGAATGATCGTTATCTCTCGCTTGCACGTCACTGCAATATGCAACGATGTACGTGTGACTGAGAGCGTCTTTTGAGAATCTTAAAAACGGTATATCATGACGAGGTGTTGAATTTACAAAATCCACGTTGAGTGTAAAAGGAGTTAGCGTACAAGTTGCAGATGTAGTTAAACCAGCATGCACTTTAGAGGCATTCACGTGGAAAGTATTTAGCAGGGACTCAAACGTATTCTGGTAAATCATATAATTCTAACTTTTCAAGAGTTTCATAGTTTTTTCGGAACCATTATTCCATAAGTCCCACAATGGTCATTCATGAAAAAAATAATTCCCACATAAACGTTATCGAGTTGGTTGATAACGTTAATGAGAGAGTCATAATCCCCTTTGGAAGTGGGATTTAACGAGATGGAATCATCCTGATGTTTATAATTAAGCTGGATGCCAATACGAGAATCCAATACAAAGACAACGTTACCGTCGGTATTTCTTGGACGGAAATTCCCTGAGGGATCATTCTTTTTCGGACAACATTACTGAAGCTCGGAAGCAAGCAGTTACCGAGTATTAGTGCAACAGAAGAAACTGCCGCAACGGCATCGCCAGGAACAAGCCAGAGCCGACGATGCCGGTGCACAAGTGAGCTTAGGTCCAATATCCGGTAGACCCCGGGAGCTCGGACAAGAGTCTCGTTCTGGCTGGATAGCTGAGCTTCTGCTTCTCTCGAAGTAGATCGAGAGAAGTAAAAGTGGAGATTCGACGAGCGAACCGCTGGCCCCGGATTTTCTCACTCATTTCCTCGCTGATCCCTTGGACGGAGTCTGGATAAGGCTGGGCAGGGGAATAGTAGGTCTCGATTCACCGTCCACACAGTTATATATGCCGCTTCAACGACTGAAATCAATTTAACTCTATGAGCAGTGTTATTTTTGTAGTCATTTCTTGCACTGCACTTCATGAATAAGTATTTGTTATCATATAATCTGACGTTATTTTCACATGTTGGGCAACGTACTATTCACATAGGCGTTTCGTGGAAAACTGACTGCGGTATATTATTATTATTATTATTATTATTATTATTATTATTATTATTATTATTATTATTATTCCCTTCAAAGTCTGGCTCGGCCCACAGTGGGGCCCTGTGCCCCTTTTTGCTTATATTTATGTACATATACATATATTAATTATCGAGGTCGAACATACAAAGAGCAAGGTATTTTTGAGAACAAAACGTAGGTAAAATCAGGTTATGCCACTCTTTGCGGTTGCATTGTTATTGTTAGAATAAACTCGACTCGGTTCGAATTTTTCCATTATCTAGGAGCTATGAATTATAAAGTTGCCAGGACATTCAAGTCCGATCGCCCACGAATGGTGAAAAAAAAAACAAATAATTCAAATAATCATGAAGTTGTGCTACGAAAAGAATCATTAATGTTATCAAAAAGCAATTCACGTGTGTCGCTATTGACTGCTTCATCGATATTTTACGACCACATAATACAGCATACCGGTAACTTTCGAAATGGCTTATGTGGCTGAAAATGTGTGAAAAGTCGTAAAAATTGTATGCATTTTGTATGGGATACTGGCGTACCGCACGAGTGGACAGTGCTCGCTATCGTTCGCTACAACTGGGTATAAATGACAAATCCAACGGTCGTTCGGGTGGTTGTGATTCAGGGTATTGTTACGATCGAGATACAAATTCTCGACGATGGCTGTCGGGCGAATGGATAGCTACGTTAGTATTCTGCGACGTACGACAAGAGTCGAATGCTGCTGAGGGTGAATTTTTATAACCTCGTAGAAAGTCATCAAGCATTCCATATCAATGTATGCCCGAAGGACTTTCGAAAATCGCTGTCGAATCAACGATTACATCGGACCAGTATAATACGGTCAACTTCAAAGTAATATTAACGATTTTTCATCGGAAATTGATTATTTTTCTTTCGAAAGAATGAACGAAATGGTGGAATCGGTTGGATCTCAAGTTTGAACGAGTAATTAAACGACGAATTAATTAAATGAAGAACGACGAAAATCATATAAGTACAGAGGGCGCGGTTTCCGAGTACTCGCGTTTCAAGCCCCGGGTACGTGGATGATGATATGAAAGTGGAAGCAAACTGCCGTTAAATTAAACGACCAATGAGTTGAGACACGAATTACAGTATGCGGGGATGGGGATGGTTATTAGTCGCGGCGCTGTTATGCCGACAATTCACCGACAAAACACTCCGCACGTTCGCCACCAGGCTCTCCCGCCGAACCCGTCCCGGTCCGCCCTAATACAAGTCTCTTTCCCTCGTACGCGCTCTCACCATCTCGCCTTCTCCGGAGGCTGCCACTCCGTTCGCTAATTACACCGCACGTGAATTCTCACAGCAATGCAGAAAATTCGAGTTATCTCTGCGCTTGCGCCGGATGGTTTGTTCGGTGCTACGGGGCCCTGTGTCCGTACGCTCGGAATGTTTCTCCAAATGGTCATGATTGTTACTTACCAGAATGCGCGAACGCACATGAGGTATGCCATGCCATAAACACGTTTTATGACATCCACACATGTGCATATGCGTCTGACAGAATTATTCCGCGTTCGCATAGATACCCGCGTTCGCCTTTACGGAATGGTGCAATGAAAAAGAGAGGGTATTGTTTTTTTAATTCATTCGGTTGATATCACTTTCATTGTTGATATAATTAACAGCATGGCATATATATAGACTTTTTATAAATAACAAGAACTTGTTATGAAGATCTGCCTTGACAATAATAAATGTTGTTCGATTCGGTTGTGGCTATTTTCTAATAAACGCTACGACGAAAATATATAGAAAACGGAAAAAAAAAAATTTTTTTTTAGAGAATAGAACTTTACCGTATGCGAAAAGGTCAGAACTGATGTCTGTTGAAATCAAATCGATTCGTCATCGTCAATAGTTCATTTTTGCGAAGCAAACAATACATCCGAAATTGTTTACGTGCCCGGAATTTCGGATCCTCAATTTACCTCGAGGATAAAACGAAGGAGCTGTGAGCGTGGATGGGTTACACTGTGTTGGTTATAGAAATGGCCGAAGACAATTTCGAGTTGGGCGCTCGAATTGTTGGGTACCAACATCACGAGTACGTTTTATCCGTGAAACAGTCGTGCGATGGTACATCGACACAAGTATACCTACGCGATAGACAAACAAGGACGGTATGGGAAAGGACGGAGAATGGAAGAAAGTAGAAAGCAAAGAAAAAACGAAGAAACGGCTGGTTTGTCGGACGTTGCACCAAATGAAACTCGCATCAGCTTCGCCTGGACGAACCTCCGGAAAGTCCGATGGCGGCGGAAACGAGAGAACTTCGCCGTACGAAAAATACCAACATTCTGGGCACTCGCGTATACATATGTATATATATATATATACACACACATGCACTCTGCCTCTGCTGCGTCTCGTCTTTGCCATTTTAGTCTCTGCAAAATCAAGCACTGCTTCCGTGTAGTGGATTTGGTGCGATGTAGTGGCGCACACACCAATGCTCGAGCTTTTGCCACTGCTGCCGGACACACGTCCCGATGGTACGGTAAATCTCAACTGAGACAAAGTTTCGAAAATTTACGCCGTCGTGTGTGCAGAGAGCTCGGTGTACGCCGAAATTACGTGAAAGAGGATTCTCGAGCCCGGCACGGGACCGAGTTTGCGAATAACAGAGACCGTACGAGGGAGAAATAAGGGCATCCGAGGAAAAGGGATTGCGAGAAAACGGCTAGTTCTGTCGTAAGAGGCCACGGGGGAACCGTCGATGTCGACGAGCTATTATGGCTCCCATAAGAGACGCATTAATCCACGTTAAGTCACGGTTAAATAATCGTCGTCAGGGTTTTCCTACTGTCTTGGTTATCTATGTACGAGACAGCACGGTCCACAGTTGCCGAGTGCTAACTCGTGATCTTACTTCTCAGTATTTTTCAACTGTTATCAACGTCGCACCTCGTGCTTTTCCATCTTTTTCCGGACAAGTGAAGATCATATTTCGATAGAATGATTTTAATGTTAGATGCTGTGTTACATAGATGACAATTGATAAACGCGAATTAATTATTTTTTTTTCCCCTCAAAAAAATTTGAGCAGTAACTACAAGCTCTTTGGGTGGTAGCACAAAAATTCTTCGGATACGTCGATTAAAAGAGTCCATATGGAAATTGAAAACCTAGTGGGGACTTTTTTCGACACCAATGTCTTATCATTTTTGCCGGGTTTGCTAAAAAATTTACATTCCGTCGGCGAAAGCTCTAGAGACAGGGTCGAAATGGGTCCATCGAGAACGTTCATGCCAAACCTACATGTGCGAGAGGGGTCATATGCCATCAGTTCGATAGCTTCCGGCACCGGGCTCGCGGGAATAGATGAGAGAGAGAGAGAGAGATGGTTATAGAACAGTGGAAATGGCACTATAGACGACCAAGGTCTCCCATTAGGGAATGAAACATTAATGGAACGTTTCACCATTTTCCGATAAACTCCGGTTAAAAGGCTTTATTGCTTCTCATGTAACCACTTCGTGGCGAACTATAGTTCATCACCTGCAATGGTTGGTCCCTACGATATTGAGTTGTATTCTGAATCCCAATATGACACAATAAATTATTCGAATATTGAAGACCCTGGATGGGTATTGCCTTCGCTCGTGAAGGGAAAATATCCATTAAATATATATATATATATATATATTAGGGTGGTCCTTATTAGGGGTCACACCATTTTTTGGCCCTCCCATGGGCTTAAATGTCTCGAAAAAAATAAATTTTAACGTAGCCGAAGGCCCAACCTCGTAGACCAATTCTAAGTACCTCCCCAAAGCCATCCAATTTTCGCCATTTAATTAACATAGGGTGTTTGGCAACTGATAGTTTATATTTTTTCCTCCCGCAGTATTGCACTGAAAAATCCGGAACTCCGCGCATTTTTCACTTCGGGTAGCAGATCTTCGATGCCAATTTTAAACATTTTCCAGTGATTGAATTCGGCGGGGAATCAGCAAGTTGAGATAGCTTATTGTTCCTTGAAAGCTTCGATGAAGTTCATAATAACTCGGAAACTATGCGAAATACGACGATAATGCAAATAACCTTTTTTGTAGAAAATTGAATTCTCTACAAAAAAGATTGAACAAACATTCGAAAAAATGAAGCGCTTTATTTTTTGCAAATATTTTAAGGCGATGTACGAGACATTTCGTGGCGTACGAATGCGAGCGAGATAGCACCATGGGCGCTCGCGGCGGAGCGAGAGAGACGGGCGCTCAGATGTCGTACTTCACCTTAAAAACTTTGGGAAAAGGAAAAAATCTTAATCAAATGGCGAAAATTGGATGGTTTTGGGGAAGTACTTGGAATTGGTTGACGAGGCCGGGCCTTCGGCTACGTTAATATTTTTTTTTTTCGAGACATTCAAGCCCATGGGAGGGCCAAAAAATTGTTTGCCTCAAATGAGGACCACCCTAATATATATATATATATATATATATATATATATCCGTTACCACTCGGCCATTCGGGGCAGGAATATACTCCCTGGCACACCTGCATCGAAGTCCTACCTTAGTCATCTCGAGATAGCACTATGAACTACAGTATGCTGCCTATAGATAAACTACAGATACCTTTCAGGATAAGACATGAAATCAGCCGCAAGGAATGATAAAAAAGATCCGTCTCATCCGAGAGTTATAATTGAATGACTCCTTGACGTCGCATGAGCACTCCACACTCCCCACGTGGCTAGTCGCATGAACACGAGGGTGGCGGAGCCAATATGGTCGAGAGAATCAGGACGAGATAAACAAACAGTACAAAGGTTGCGATAATGTGATATAATGAAACGCAGGGCCGAAGGACCAACACCCTATGTTTGTCGTTATTTGCTTTATGAATTGTCATGGTCAATAACGGTCACGAAGACGACAAGAGATTTCAAAATATCATCATGAATCTATCCAGTACCTTACTATAATATCGAAACGTCACAATTCGTCGTCCTTCCTATTTTTAAGCTTTTCCGAGAAAATAACATCTGCCATTGGGATTTCGAAGCGGCAGGTCTGGATAAAAAGTCGTGTGAAATCTTTTATTACCTAAAATTTCTAATTTTTCGAAAAAATATATATAAAAGTTCGCTATCCTTTATGGAAAGCAGTGTCAACCATCCCAATTTCGACTCTCGTTCCCGTTATCACGAGAGCAAGATACATTCCTATCACATAGCTTGTGTCGGGCAATTTGGGACAATAACACGCAGTCTCATCCCTTTTTGCGTTCACCTTGCTATCAGCTTTTTACCTCACAAAGGCCACGAAAACTTGGAGCATTCGCTGAACGCCCATACCGTCTTGTCCGTCCTTTTCTCTCTCCCCTCGACTACGAACACCGGGTATTAGTTTTTGCCGTGTCGGGTACGAGCGTTATCCCCCCCCCCCTCCTCCTCTCTCCCCCGCCCCCGAAAAAAAGAATTAGGACCGACGGCCCGGAGCAGAACCCGCCTCGGGACTGCAGGAGGAGGAACCCAGACCAGAACCGACCTGAGGACAGATAGAACTCGCAAGCCACAATGTCGTAGGAGGTGGATACATCATGTAGACAAATGGGATGACTATCGTTCTTGCCGGTCAAAACAGAAACCGCTCTCGGACTAGTGAATATCTCTCTGTTTTTCTCTGTTACACGTATATATATATCCTGAACCCATGCACTTGCACCATTCTGTCTCTTCGTCTTCGTATATTCCAACCACCCTGTGTCTGCGACTCCGCCTGTAAGGAGTTTGAAGGAAGGCGGGAAGGGGGGGGGGGGGCAAATGCAATTACCGCGGCAAAACACAAAGTTTCGCAGTGCGGTGGGAGTACACTCGAGACTGTGCCATGGAAACAGCAAGAGATGGTACGAAACAGACATAGGAAATAGTCATTTTCGTGGAATCTTCGCGTGTGTTTCCATCGAGAACGACGAAAACGACGAACACAGGAATGGGAAGTAAGCTCAACGAAACGACGGACAGATGAGACGTAAATTCTACGGGTGTTTAAAGGAATTCAGAGACATTGTTCGCCAACTTCGAAAACTTCACGAGCACAAGCGCGCGCTCGGAAGAAATTCCTAATGTTTTAAACGTCAGAGCTATCGTGCTTCGTGGCTACGATCGCCGCAAGCTGTCTTGGTGGATACACGAGTTATGTTGCACATGTGGATTGAGATGCCGACGACGAAAAACTTCGAGGCACATTATGTAATTAAGAGTATTTCACATGCACATCGTTCTACAGGATGAAAATTAGTTTCTCCCTAACGATGTCCCATAATTCGATCTTCCACGTCACCAACGACAAAATTTGATTTCCATCATGGGAAAAATTCGATATCGTCTAAGTGGGGTTTGGCTTGGCGTTATACTGAAGTATAATGGCCCCTCTGCACTCATACCATCTAGCGGCGAACGGCGAGAGCCCCTCATCGTGCCATCACGAAAATTTGTGAATTATCATTCATTGTTGACGGTGAGATATAGCTCCACGCGTGTGTATAGCAGGATACGCAGCGGACGCTAGTAAATTGTAGGTAATACGTATTTCAAAACGATTGCGCAAGAGCCGAACGTCAGTGCTATTGACCATAAATTTGGGTCTCCGGTAACCCCCGGCTCCGCCAACGTATACGTGTGTGCATACGCCAGCATATATATAAATATATAGCCATGGGTGACCCGGTACGAATTCTCTCTCCTCTATCTATCTCCCTCACACGGCCAGAGTCAAATTTTTATTCTCCAATTTCTGCACAATTTATTCAACCGTATCCGGATGGCACAGAGGAAAGTAGAATACCGTGGTACGGCCACGCAGTTGTGCAGTGCGTTATAAATATAGCGATCATCATTGCCCTGTGATCCACTCCCTGAAATTTCAAATATCCGTATGACGTGTGCAGTCGCTCTGGTGACTCGTAATTTTTTTTTTTTTTTGCGCATATTGATTATATTGTATTCTCCAGTTTACTGGCATATCGTGAACGATATATATACTAACCGTTATGATATTTCAAAAGCCCTAAGTGCTTCGTATACCGGTTCGATTGTCGTTATAATTTGATAAAATTTCATCAGCCGTGACTCGTTAATATCCCATAATAGCCACGTGCGACGAGGGAATATTAACAATGCACCGAAAAGATGTCTAAAACAAAAAAAAAGGGGTTCTCCATCTGAAAAATATCATTCGAAATAAATATTCTTCGATGCAATATCACTTCTCGATTTCGTTGAAAACGGGAGTTCTTGAAATGGTTCCCGCCAATATCCGTGATCCGGGTGGTGCTTACGGCAGTGGGATAAGAACATTCGGGTGAAGATGAAACTTCGATCCTCGGATGCTTGTCCGACGAGCTCGTCGTCGTCGCGAAACCAACGGCGATGGAGAGAAAGTTGATACTGGAGCGTCATTTTGCTCGTCTATCCTTCGTAGGCTATATCACGTCCCAGCGGAGAAGCCAGGTAATTTTAAAAGTTGTCCTGTATCATCCCCCTCCCCATGGTGATGCCAGTGAGGTAGTCGCTGCTTGCGTCGCGTGGCGTACAGCGATCAGGCGCTACTACGGTGAAGCCCGAGAAGTAGTTATAGCAGATAGAAGGGAAAAAAACGAAAAATGAGGAGCCGAGGAGGATGAACGGTGCGATAAAGCGAAGGTGGACCGGTGTAGAGTATGAAGCAGGGTATTTACTTCTCTTGTCTTGTCGCGAGTTTATTTTTTTTTTTCGCTTCGCCTATGGCGATATCGAGCTTGCACGAAAGATGAGCTTGGGTTATACCGTTTAAAAATTAAATGACGTATGTACGAAATAAAAATCTGCGGTCGGGTATTACGATCGATCGATGTACCGTGAAAATGGTTAGGGATAAAGCCTGAAATTTCATACGTCTTTCGTTCGAACGAGTCAGGTGACTAAATTCGAGCAGTCTATTGACGGTAGTTTCAAGCTTTTGGGAAACGTAGGACACGACTTAAGCGACGATTTACTTCAACGCGAATTCATTTTTTTTTTTTTAATCTTTATCCCCCGTAGAACGATGATATTCTTTCGATATCTGTACATATTTCAAATTACAATTTCACGTACACAATATTTCACGCGCTCAAACGAAAATGACGCGAGGGGTATCAAATAAATTATATCAAAGCTGATTTATCGCGAGCGAACTGCGTGAGCATTCAGAAACGCCAGCAGTGATTCATATCGTATATACAGAAGCGCTGAAATCCGAACGTTGGCTTCGATCGATCGGAACATCCGGTGAAAATCGTTGGAAAAATTCCGCTTGCCAATGACGCTACAGTAGTGGTGCTGTGTGTGTGTGTGTGCGTATGGGTATGTTTGTGTGTGTGTGGGTGTAGCGCGCGACGGATGACATTTGCAAACTGTAAATTCTACGGGGAGTGGTCCGGATTCGGAAATGCAAGAATCACCGAGGCGTTAAGCCCTGGCCGTTCTTGTGAGCCATAATTTTCAACGGTAAAATTTGGATTTTTCGAACCCTTGACCGTTGAACCGTCGCCGGCGCCAACGAGCTGAGTAGTCAATAGAACCTATCGAAGGAATAAAATCTGTCTGACCTGAATTTCCTCGAATGTTCCATTGCAATTACCTTTTTTTTTAAATAAATACGTGAACTACTTTTCGCGGATGATGCGAATGGCATAGTTATAAACTTTCGAAGAAAATTGAATTGTCGCCATTTCATAGCTTTTATGGCCCTCTAATTTGTTCCGGCGACTCGCTAAGTTTTTTCGCACGCATATGTATTCCAACAAACTGTTGAAGACACAGAGAAAGTCTGTCCTGAGGCATCGTCAATTTTCCATCGTAACAACGTTTTTTATTTATTTATTTTTATTTTTATTTTTATTTTTTTGCATTTTTATACTGATAAGCTCGACAAGTATGTGGTTGCCATTGCGATACGTGTAATGCTATGAAACATTCAATTGCATATAGCAATTCACCCCTACAGCGCAGACAATTTCCCACGGAAATAACGTCAAAGAATATCCGAAGTGCTTCTCGTGTTCTCTTCCACTCCGCAGCACTCGCACGATCTCTTACCACAATTCCCATCGTGCTATTGTTGAGAGTACTCCGGTTTCCATCGAACCGCATCGACTTGGATGCATTACGCGATCGAGCGCATATCCAAGAGTCTCACCACCTACATGCAACGTTTGTGGTACAGGTATCGAGAGTACCCTCGATCGTCATCGGCCTCAGTGCCATCACCAGTATTAACCAATGGGGTTTCCATGCCACAATTCCACAGGCACAACGAGAAATACATCGTTTGCCACTGTAATTGAGGTCGATTGTGTCGCGATCATCGATGCTACAAAAAGCATCGAAGTGCATTTTGAATGAAAATTTTATCGAATAAGAAACCCGTGAAAGAGGTTCTTACTTTTTTATTTTCGATATCTTCACAAAAAGTCACGTGTGTAACATTTTTTTCCATTGTTTAGATAATTCACGTAAAAAATCTATTATCCATAAACCTTCTAGGCATAATATCGCTCACCAATTGCACTAAAATGAGCTCAATATTGCACGAAAATGAGCTCAAGCTGAAAACAACGATCGCAATAGTTTTATGCTCTCTGAGACAATCATCATGTTTTTAATTTCTACTAAAACGGGCAAACAGAAAAAAAAAAAATTATTCAAAGCAATTGAAAATTATCAAAATCCGATGAAAACAACATTATAAGTATTAGCAACCGTCGAATAGGAAAAATCGAATGATCGTGACGACAAGGACGCGATCATCGACGTTGGTACGCACTATCGCGCACAAAGAGGAGAAGAACAAAGTCCGCATTTGGGCGCGAGTACCAGCGACGGCCGCAAGTAGAGCGGGGGAGGGGGGGGGGGCAAAAGGGGATGGCGTATAAACTGCATCAGTGGACAGAGAGTGAGTGAATTCCCCGGGGAAATTCGAAAGTGACTCTGTGTGTCTCTGCAGCGCGCGAGTGAAGCATCTACGCAAATTTGTAAAAGGATCGATCGCTTGGCGAACGGGAAGCTGGACGAACAGCGGAAGCTGTGCGGAATTGGGATGGCGGAAAACGGGGCAAAACTGTTATGTGCGCGCCCGGAACCCAAGCAAGCGCGATATCGGAAATCGACTATGGTGATGATGATATTGACAATTCTGTGTCACAAACTCGCATAATAGTGGTGACCTCCCGTAGAAAAGGAATACATACAACGGCACATAGAACGGATATAACTTTTCATCGGTACGCAGATATATATTTTACATCCCTTTGAAAAAGTCCGAGTCGAATATAATTTTCAATAGACTTCGTTCGTGTCGTAAGGTTCTTGAAGCTGAATTCTTCGATCGATTCGATCGTATACTTTTCGAGGGGACATTGGTCACCCACAACCCTGCACAGTTGTAGTGATCGGGCTGGAGACTGATGCGTTAAATCGCTAGTCGAGAGTAATTACATTGGTCCTTGTTTGTTTGTTCCAGTTGGTCTGAACCGTGGGGAAAAGGAATCGATAGAGAGTATTAGTTTCGGTCTGATTGCGGACCAGCATCAGACCAGTATCACGGAAGTACCAACCACTAGATATATGTCATATTAACGATGAAAGAGCAAAAAAAAAAACACACGTGTACGTAGAGGACGGAAAGTTGGTTGCAAACTGTGAGAGCTAACGTGACTGCTAATATCACGCTTTTTGATAACATTATTATTTCAGCCTTTTTCCCGCCAATGTCATTCACTCTGGAGAATTTCAGTGGCTCCGGAGTACACCATGTGGGTTCGTTTCCTACCCCAGAGTCCCTCGTGTTTCGCTATTATCTCGTATTTCTACTCAACCCCGGTTTACCCGACCCTCCCTAACTTCTTAATAATATACGACTATTATGTATTAAAATTCAGATGCAAACGTACCCTCGTCTTTTCGTCACTCAGACGAAAACTTTGCTTCATTATTAGCGTAACTGGTTCGCTTATTATGTATAAACTGGTGTCTTGACAAAAATTTAACCCATAAACTTTTACCAGTCTCCTACCAGAGAATCAAACCAATAAACGAGTTTACCATTTTCTCATTGATTCAAAAGAAAAGAAAAAATTATAGATCCGGTGACACATTTCACGACGTGGTTCACTCATCGATAATTGAGCTGTTCGCTTCAACGACGACGTCTGCGAGATAAAAATGTAAGTTTGCACGTGGAGACCGTCCAATAGCGGAGCATTTCAATTCCTCTCAGATATTCAGACGTCTGATATGATTCAAACCCCGGAATTGCTCAAAATGAAACAATGACGGACCACTCGTTCATACTCCGTCCAATGAACAGTGTTCTCGAAACTGCGACTTCGTTTCGACTGACCGAGGGCTTGGGACAAACCAATATAGAAGATAAAAAGGTCGTCGAAGATAAGCGTAATCCACGGTACGTGTGTCCCCCCGATCGTGTTAGCTTCTAATATCCCGTGTATAAATTTCACGGTGAAGTGCACCGTGCGAATTTATGGCCCAAGTTTCTAGACTGCTTCTCTCTACCGTTCGCCATTACGCGTTGGCCGTTGAGTTATACGTCAAGCAGCACCATCAGCATGGTTACAATCGGGCTAACACAGCCCGCGCCGCGAAGCGAGCACGGGATAATCGGTGGAACGTGGAACACGCGGGGAGCTACGGAGTTGCGCTTTGGGGCTCCGGTGGCGCGGATATTGCCCCGACGGTGGGTTTACGACCCATCGAATATCGAACATTGATTCCTCAGAGCGCCTCTGGACCCCAACCAACTTCCTTTCGCAACTCGAGAAGTTTCTTCGCGACCTTTCACCGTGCACCGATCTTTTTCGTTTCTTTCCAACTTTTCATGGGTCTCTCTGTTCCTCATCCAGCCCGCCCTCCTTAACGACAACGTCGAGATTAAAGGAACATCGAGCACGGCGACGGGGGACTTTTCGAGACTTTCAGTCCGGCATTCCGACATCACGATTTTCCCTTGATAAAATGAAATGTACGGAATGGCTGTTGTCCTAACGAGAATACCGGCAGAGTAGAACGTGGTTCAAATACAATTCGTTGGGCTAATGTCGTACGAAAAAAATGTTCATACGACAACGAAGAATGAAGCTCGATAAAGTTTTATTGGAAATTGAATGTAGCCGACTGAACAAGTTTTCAGATATCCGAATAGTGGTGATAATCACATGAGTAACGTGGACTAACTTCATGTGGGTATCAAACAGTGAAATATTCACGTACATATGTCACGAACTTCCAAATAGTTCGTTAATGTCGCATAATGTCACGATTGCTTAATCTCTGTTTTGCGTTGCTCTTCCCACTAGTTGGAAAATGCGATTCCAGAAGCGTAAACACCTTAGAGTTGAGGGTGAGAGTAAGAGGGCACGAAACAACAACTGTGCTTTCGAGCCGAGCTTTCACCGCTACCGCCTCGCTACCGTAGCTGCGATGCTGTGACTACTGCCAAAACCACCACCACTGACGCCAGCATCATCTAACATCCCTAACGCCAAACCTCCAACGGTATACGACCACCACCGTCACCCACTACCACGTCTTCCCCAGTCCCGCAAGTACGGGAATACAGCTTGCATTTGTTTCGGTGACGAAGGCCAGAAGTTTGTTGCTGTTTCTTGTTCACTGTCGCTACGCGTTCACATCGTTAATGTTGCTTTTGCTTTTGGGTCCACAAATCTACTCGCTGTTGCTGGAAACTCCCAAGTGTGGTTTCCTTCCAATCATCGGTGACACAATAACGCCGCGTTCGACTGTAAAACACTTATTCCGTATATGCTTCACGCCATTTTCCTGTTTCTCTTCCACCTTGACATTCTCGTCGCTCGTCGTTTCGACTGAATCTTCTTTCTATTCTGTGCAACCCCGTTGCATTACTATAATTGGATTCCCGGTATGAAAATTCGGTTTACATGTATTTTCGTCGTGGAAAGACAAATCTTCGTGAGAAAGGTGGATTCTCGGTTTTACACGGATGGAAAATCAGATTTTTTCGAACTCACATGGACGGTGTCGGGAAATGTTGGTTTGCGAGTAACAAATATTCCAGACTATTCGTGTTCAACTTTGAAATATTCGTCAAACCTTTAATTTTTATGTACGACGTCGTCGTGAAATACTATCGTGACTTTAAATTTGTTTGTGTCTTACAGTTCTAGCTCCACAATAACGTCAAGCTGTCTAGGCGAAGTGGAAGAAGTTGAAGAGGCACAACCGAGAGTCTGAAGGAAGGTGCACGCAAGGGTGCCATAGAGAATATTCTACTGGAATATTGGTCACGCACGCGGTAAAACGTGCCGCAGAAATACGTGTCTCGGAGATTCCAGTCACACATTCTGAGAGTGCGAACTCAGGAGGAGTACAGAAGACGCGTTCCCCAGGGCGTATTTTACATCCTCGACGATAAGAAGAGACATCTGCATACATTCGGAGTATTCGGATGCACAGCGCTGCTGTAAATCCAAGATCCACGACTTCACCGAAATATGAAATAATTTATGTAACGAAAAAATAACGTCCATCGTTATTCCATTTCTGCGAAATCTCCGCTGGAATTTCGGCTTATATTCTTCATGACTCTTTAGCATTACAAAAATCGTGGATATGTCCGTTAATCGAACTTAGATAAACGGCCCAGCTTCTGACACTGTCCCAGATTGTGATACCCATGGCAAAGTTTTGACTGCCATAAATATAGTTTTTGTCGAATAATAATTAAATTATGGGCTAATTAAAGAGCGTTTTTAACTTTTAATTATGGGACAAACACACGTTTTCAAATTAGATATTTTATAATAGAAATTGACCAGTGAACAGTTTAATACGCGTCTCAGTGGCTCCGCAGCGGTCGTGCTAGACGCTGATAGCAAGTGCGACGACCTACGTAAATCTGAAATTTGTTCGTATTGTCAGTATAAAACGACATAAAAATGGTATCGACATATTCAGCATGAACCAGAATGTCGATGAGATAAAAAATAATTTAACTTTTAGTTAGATACTTGGTTAAATCCGTAGTGTCAATAAATACGTCACATAATTGCAGTTACGTTGCAGTTGTTGACTCTCGACCTGACAGGTCAGAGAATGGGTACGCATAGGTGTCATCAATTGGGCCAAGAGAGTCATAAGTCGGGTACACGTAGAGGTTATGAGCTGCGTCAAGGGTGTCATGAATCGGGTATACGTAGGTATTCCAAACTAAGACATGGATGTTTCTCTAGTGTCAGAAACCCCGGCAGCAGAGAAGCGATATCAAAACAATTATTATATTAATAAATAATAATTATCTAACTTGTTTAATAGGTGAATCTCATTCAGAGGGCCTTAACGCACGTGTTAAAACATTAACCTTTCATTTTAGCTGTATCACGCGTCAATGAATAGTAAAAATCCGACGCCGGTGCTCTTAAAGTGTCAGTAACTGGGCCATTTACCTCACGTATTTTCTTTTATGTGTCATCTACATATTTATCGCTCCCTTTTTGCCAATTATTATATAAATTACGAATCGTAGGTAACTCAACGTAATTTTTTTTCGTCGTATTCGCTTCTCATTTATCTTCATTGCTAGAGTTTGCGCGTGTACACACACACACACATACACACAAGCTCACACACTCCTTGAGATACTATACATTACGTACCTCAGAACTATTTCACCCAGTCAAACGATATCGCACACTATAAAATGCACCAGTCTCTCTGATAGACCAATAATTCGTACTGAGCTGCTTATGTACGAGGAAAGACACGCGGTCGCCGTTGGAAACGTATACCGCCGCACAACCACGGCTTAATTGCTTTTCCTCAGTTTCCTCGCAGAAAGCTCGATAGTCGGCTAGATCGAAAATGTTCCACGGCCTCCGTTACATCTGCGCTTCGATGAATCGGCAGCCGCAAATATCGATTGTACACGGTTGACGGAATGACAACGACTGTTCAGCGGGTTTGCTTCTCTCGGGTGAAGTTGCACGAAAACAATTGATTGAAGTTGCGTTGAGACCGTTGAGCATCAAAGGGTGAGGGACAGGTTTACACGACTTCACCGGTTGCCGGTACGGGAATACGGAAGTAGTTAAAGTGGGACGAGTCGAAGTTTCAATTGCAGACCATGACACGAAATGGAAAATAGGAGAGCGAAGTTGGAAGTCCGGTTGTGACTATACCGCGGAACGAGAATCAACCTTGTCCGGGTTACTCTTGCTTTGACAACCTTCGTTTACTTCGTGTTGGCCCAAGGGAAGCAGATGCAGTTGGACTGCAGTCAAAGAGTCAGAAGTCAAGTTGAGGCAGACCAGAGTTGAACTCGGAAGATTGTCTGATAACTGATAGTTCACAAATAGAAAACCCGTAGGCACGCCGACTGTAATAAAATAGATAAATTATAAATTCGATACCAAAAACTACCAACAGTCCGGCCGACTCGGAGTAAATTGCAAGTAAATAATAACGCTGAAGCGTTTTGCAAACTGAGAAGTTTGCATCGCTCGTTTATCCGCTATATCGGTATCGTACAGGATACCGGTCTAGCGACAAAGTTAAATATGGGCTTTGCCGTACATCACGAAACAAAGCTACACACACAACATTATTACATCTATGGACAAAGACTGGATGCCATGAAGTACTTCGTAGAAAACAGTGCCGTTTCTACAGCTGGCGTGAACGATCACACCGATCTTCCGAAGGAGCAAGAAGCCATTTTCCTCACACCTACCAAGTAGCTGCAACTACTTGGCCAAACCCAACCCGCAAAGTCGAACCGAGCCACCGGTTACTTTTGTTGAGTCTGCAGCCAGCATCCCTACCAGCCCACCGAGGGAAATATTGTCGCTGTCAGCAAATATGTTTTATGGGAGCGTGATGCGGCGACTCTCGAGGCTTTCCGCCACGACTTACGCCCGCCAACCAGCCAACCGATGAGATAGGTTTTGAAGTGGAAGACGCGTCGTCAATACTGGTTATATATATATATATAAAACCGTGGCTGCTGATATATATATATATATATATATATATATATATATATATATATATATATATATATATATCAGCAGCCACGGTTGTAGGTGCAACACGGTATTGGATTTGTAATAAGGACCATACAGGTCTGCCTGGCCCAGCAACGCCCTTTTCTCCTTCATATCGAAATCCCCGAGGACTCGTTCTTCCCGAGAAATTGGCACTTGCTGAGAAAATGCGACGAACCGGAGCATCGGCTCGAACGACGAATTGTTCGGCAAATATCTCGAGGATTAAGAAATAGCAGTATAAAGAGTCTATGTGTTTGATTATCACGTGGTCGCAATGAAAAATGCAGCATTTGGTATCAGATGTATCCCAATTGGATGGGATTCGGCAAAATGATGGGAGCAGTGAGCATCGACCGTAGCTACATTGTAGATACGATTGGACTGTCCCACGTTATGAACAGCGGCACAGTCCCCACACAACGATTAATTCTCATTGGCTGGCTTCGCACGACTTTTTCGCCATTTTTAGAGTTTCGGGAGACACAAACGTTATTGACATCGGTTCGTGCGCCACCGGACGACTGTTAATCCTCAGTTACTCGTCGGGCGTGACAAGATTGACGAAATCTTTCATTCGGACGCGTTAAAGAAGACGGAAGAATCGAGAACGGAGACAAACAATGGACCAAAAAAAAAAGAAGTATCCGCCAGTGACGTTTCGAAATCAACGAGAATTTCCCGACTCGCAAATCTCTCGGGACGAAAAAAAACAAAAAGTTCGGAGACGTAGTATTTCGATTAGCGGCAAGATCCTCCACAGACTCCCCGAGACGAGTCTAGTCTGCTAAGATCTAACTTTTCACATCCTGCAGTCTGTCCTACCGACTTCCGTTCGATTTTGTATCGAAGGATCAGGAAAATTCAATATAATTGTAATTCTCACAATTATTTCGTTCGTTTGAGTATTTAACGATAATTTTCGTAATTATTAGTAAATGGAGAAAAATTTGAGTCGACAAAATCTTGGACAATAATTGTTTGCCTTATTCGCGTATGACAAATGTAGAAACCGATTCAAAAGTGTTGTCTGAATAAACAAAAAAAAGTCGGACAAGTGCGAGTATGATTCGCGCCTGCAGGGTCTTGTATCATTACATTCTCGTAAACCTTAGTAAGTTTAATTCAATGAATAATCAATAAATAACTTGAAATTTTAGGACGCAATTTTTTATTCGAAATGTATGCTTGTCGGTTTTTTTGCTTTAATTGTACTATGAGATGTTCATACGTGCCAAATCTGAAAATCCTAGGTCAGCGGAAAGTACCCTATAGGTTTTAATGACCAGTTAGCTAACGGACGGACAACAAAGTGATCGCATAAGGGTTCCGTATTTTTCTTGTGGAGATGCGGAACCCTGAAAAAAATGTTCACGTGAAAAAATTTCATGAAAAACTAGGTAACCCGTAGTTGTTATAAATTACTCGTATACCGAGCATCTTTCGTCCTTACACAGAACGGAAAAGTCATTAAGGAAGTTTGATATTGCGGAGCGCCTGCGTTCGTTCCTCGAATTCTCATAATCACCACGGATATGGTATAAATTAACAGTTAACGTAAATCAAAGTTGTTTTTGAACGCGAATGGGGCTGCGTTATACGTTGGGAGCGTTGGGTGGGTTCTCTAGGTTCTCGCGTATGAAATAGCGCATAGTTGCAGTCAACTCCGGAATTGATGTATGTAAACAGAGAAAATTAATGCGGAGATTGGTTCAATTGGAAATGCGAAGTACTTGTTCCGTTGATTCCAAATCAAATACCAGTATCGAATTTTGCGAGCAATTCGAATTTTTCAATTTTTTGCTTCCTCATAGAGGAAGCTTTGTTTTCGTGAAATTTTTTTTTTTTCGAGATGTTCATGAAAACGTGTTCAGTATGTCTCAAAACATCTAAAAAACACATTTAGAAAAAATGTCCGGATGTATGTGTGTGTGTGTGTGTGTGTGTGTGTGTGTGTGTGTGTGTGTGTGTATGTATGTGTGTAACATTGGTTGAACGCTCACAATTTGAGAACGGCTCGAGATATCAAGCTGAAATTTGTCACACATGTGGAGGGTTCACGGCGCATAGCACAATTTAATTTTTGGAAAAATCTATCAAGTTCGTTCGTTTTTACAGCATTTTTTGAAAATTCAAAAATTTATTTTCGGTCTCTAGCTCCCACAATTTTAGAGATATCGAGCTCAAATTCAGTATAATGATGTTCGAGTACAGGGGGATGTTCGATTCCAAATTTGGAAAAAATCCAGGCATTGCTTCCGTTTTAAAGCTTTCTTAAATGTGAAAAAAACGGTCTTTACACTCTAACTGGCGCAATTTCTGAGATATCGGACTTAAATTTGGTACGATGTTGCACTTTCATCAAAAGAGGTTTCGTATTGAATTTGGACAAAATCGAATAAGACGTTCAGATTTTATGGGAATTAGAATTTTTCAAATTTCACATGAATTGTCCCATGTATATTGATTTCGACTTACATCACACTCACAAGCCCTCAACGTTACAAAAGTAAACAAGGGTGCAAAGTAGAACGTTGCACATTGCTTCCTCATAAATTTGTACCGTTTTGAAATTATTGAGATGTGAAGTAGAACCTTGATAATGGCTTCCTTATCATTTTACACATTTGCCAAAGCTTCCTCTATGAGGAAGCCTAAATTGATCGACACATGGTTTCTCATAGAGGAATCTTTGGCAAATGTGTAAAATGATAAGGAAGCCATGATCAAGGTTCTACTTCACATCTCAATAATTTCAAAACGGTACAAATTTATGAGGAAGCAATGTGCAAGGTTCTACTTTGCACCCTTGTTAAACTTCTCCCAATTCAAAAATATTCGACTTGCCATGCTCAATCTCGCGGATACACATAATCCAACGGTCAGGGCTATTTGGGTCCAATTTTGGTCAAGATCCACTGACGCGTTCGAAATTTGCAGCGACATTGAAATTTACACCAAATCAATATTGAAAAATATCAGAACAAGCTACAAGTTCAAACTTGCAATTTGCTTCTTTAATATCGAAAGTAGTACACGAAAATTCCTCAATGAGAAAGGATTCCAAGCAAATTGGAGGAAGCTAATTGCAAATTTTAACTAGCAATTTTTTTTTTTCAATCTAATAGACGATCAGCCAATCGACAAACCCACTCGAATTGTACACGGGCGACTTTGACGTGTCTTCAGGTTGAAATTTGAGAAAATTCAAGGTGATTAACGTGTTACCACCGAGCGTTTCACAACCAGTAGCGAAACGTAACTGGATTAGCATACGCGTAGTGCAAGCACTCGACGTGCATCTTGATTATGCACGACACGTATTCACAAACACGATGGGCTGAAGAGCACAGCGCGTTGCTATGTCGCCCAAGGCTGGTGAAACTCGCGGGTTCCTTGCCTGTGTAACTGGATTAATTGAGAATCCTGCAAATGAGGAGATATCGCCCACCAACAAAGGTGGATTAACACGACTGTTTTCGGGGTTACCGTTCGTTTCGTTATCACGTGTTTCCGAAAATTCGAAAACCCGGACACATCAACGTGAACTTTCGCGCGAGCGAGCGGAACGAGAAAGTCACGATACCCACCGAAAAGAGAATAGATTTTGGTCGACCATTTTCACCGCGACGTAAATCATTTTTGCGGGAAACCGGCGAATCTATCTACTTCAGACTGTTCAAAAACAAAATAAACAACGCAACAGACACATAGTTAACAAACTTTGAAGTCTCGACATTAATTTCGCGACCGCCTCCCTTTCGCCCCCGTCATACCGAACAACCGAAGCTATATTTCAGAAGATTTGAATTCGCGCTTTGCATCCATAAACACGAATTTTCGTACGATTCATGGGGGTGAACGGGGCGTGAGGAGTTGCACGGTCGCACATTCAACGCATGATCGTAAATTCTCGCTGCTGCACATAATTCATAAGAAGTTGCCAAACGTTTGTCACATGATTGTTACTATTGTTACGTAAGCGTACAACTAGTGATGCAAACAAATTTATCGTATAATAAACGGACTTGTTTTTTTTTTTTTTTTCTTTTCTTCTATCGCATTTTGTCACCAAATAACCGTCACACGTGCGTATGGAATTATATGTATATAATTCACATACTTTATATCACACGATGATATTCCAACCGATACTCAGTCCGTAACCCATGATCCAGATATCAACTTTTCGTTCCAGAAACGTCGAATAACCGATATGGCGAAAGAAACATCAAAGCGTAAAAAAATTATAAAATCAAAGAAATTTTATAATAATGAATATTACGTACTTATAGCAACCGATTGTTGATGTAAATTTCATTTTACGATTCGCGATATTGTACAAAAAATTTTAGATAAATTAAGCTTGTTGGTTTTGAAAAAAAAAAGTGCCAATTGTGGTGTAATAGACAATTTGGTTGCATAAAATCCACCAGGTTCGCTAAAAGTATTCGTACCAAAAGAAACGCCGATTGTTTAACCCTCTAATGCCTCTGACACCTTACGAGTCATTACACGTGTGGTATCATTTATCATGGGAACTGCTCAGCCCTCCTTATAGTCGAAGGATCAGTGTTACTTTTGGCGTTTGTCGCGTTGTCTTAGTGCGTTCCATTTGCGAGCAACTTCAATTCAAACACAAAATTGACCGCGAAAACACGAAAATAAATATTTTTCTCTAAACACGACTTACGCATTTAAATAGTAATTTTGACAAAAAAAATAGTAATTTTGGTCGAATCGATTGAAAAAATATAGGTGAGTGGATAGAAGTGTGTTCTATCGAATGGCGAACAAGGTTTCAGGCTTTCAATGATTCTTCTATAAAATATTTGAGTTCCCATTCGCCCGCGATATGCCTATTTTAACTTGTACAGGGCGTAAGCTTCACCAAAATGGAAAACGGACTTCAGAATCGTTCTTTGTGCGTTAATATTAGTCTATACTGATTTATTGACGCAAATTAGAAAATAAAGCACTAGAGGGTTAACTCCACGTCTTACGTGAAATATTATCCGCAAGCTTCCTTCATTTCAATGGAAGCATATAATGCGGCATCATATGACCTATTCACAGAAACACAGTTATGCATTTTATTCGTGAATATTTATTGAAACAAATCCTACCTGCAAGCTCGGATGACATCCCAATTCCAGAAGCGTGCGGACTACTCCAGCATGGCCTTTATTGACGGCAATGTGAAGCGCGGTCTGGCGACGTTTGTTTCGAGCATTCAAATCAGCTCCAGCGCCTGCCACGAGTGCCATTACACCGGGCTCATCGCCGAACGCAGCGTGATGGACCGCTCGATCGCCGTCTTCATCCTACGTAATCAGAAAGGTAAAATTAACTTTAAAACTACATTATACGAAATATTGCGTACTGTCCCGAATGAAAATGAATATACATTTCATATTATTGCTCAGTTAGTGACATTTTCGTTTCTGATACCATTATAAAATTTCGTAATTTGTACTGTACTGCATCCTTAATCCACCGCGGCTTCGCACAAACCTAGAAAAAAATGTTCACACATCCACAATTTAGTATCGGTAATCGCTGATATCTTACCTTCATTTTAAGCCCAAAAAATATAAAAAACCGTCCCGTCCCTGAAGCCAGGACCTTAACGGGCCATGAGCACAGAGGGCGCTTGAGTGAGGCGCAGTTTCGTCCGTACATTTTCGTTTCGATATTTACTTTCGATTTTTTTCGCCGAAAACTATCCAATGCAGCTCAAAACTAATTAAAGAAAATATCGAAACGAAAATGTACGGACGAAACTGCGCCTCACTCAAGCGCCCTCTGTGCTCATGGCCCGTTACGGTCCTGGCTTCACGGACGAGACGGTAGCCGCGGCCGCCGACGCGAGCGATCGTTGGCTCGCCGGCGAATAATGCATGCCTGTACTCTTTTCTTAATTACTCAAGAACCCGTTGAGATTTTTAATATTTTTTGGGCTTAAAATGAAGGTAAGATATCAGCGATTACCGATACTAAATTGTGGATGTGTGGAATTTTTTTTCTAGGTTTGGCAGCGAGTTGCAATCGACGAAGAAAATTTCGCAAAAATCGAAATTTTCTTTTAATGATTTTCATATTCAATCTCGGGACTCAATTGTGACAATAGCGTCGGATGGAGATCATTTGAATCAGGATTTCATAAGCTTTCCAACGGTGAAAGAAAAAAAATGTTAGCATTTTTTCTCGCGGAGTTGTCGTCGTTCAAAGACAGGAGTGATTCCTGGCGGCGCGCGTGGTTAGTGTCCTGATAATTCTGAGCGGTAGTGTAGGTTGTAATGAGGTTGCAGTTTGCTTACGTCAACGTCGATCTCTCAACGCGACCTTGTCACTTGATAACGAGCACTCACCTCAATTTCCACATCCGCTTTATAACGCAGTAAAATTTTAATAACTTCGAGGTGGCCTTTGTGACTCGCGGCCTGCAGTGCTGTGTGACCGGCGAACGAGCCGTTAACGTCGGCGTCCGGTCGTTTCAAGCATTCCTCGCATTTAACAGCGTCACCGGTTGCGGCATTTTTCACCAATTCCTCGTTTATGTCGCTCGACACGTGAGTTTCGAACAATTTTTTCAACATGGCCGATAATCGTTCTGCAATGATGAACCAATTTTACGATATGCACAATCGACGTGAAAAATTTGCGAAATCATTGCGTTTCGATGTACGAACCTCCACTGCTAATTCCGGGAACACTTCCATCGCTGCTTGCCACTTTGATAACCGCTTGAGGATTGTACGTCCACGATGTGCTACAAACTTCGACTTTCAGATCGCCGTCGTGATAAATTTGTTGCACACGACCAATTTTTCCCAGTGTCTGAAACCAAAGAAAGGGGTATGATAATATTTTTCTGGATATTGATATCTATCGGATGGGTATTACTTTTACCATCGGAATCATTTTCGTTAATCTCTATCGCGTCGGAATTATAGATCGGATGTCAAAAGAGAATGTCAAACGCGTAATGTGCCGTTCAAGGCCTTTCACGGTACAATGTTTATGTTTTTGGCCAAGATTTGAAAATTACAATTACGATTCGCTTTGGTCACTTTATTTTTTATTCGTATTGAAGGTTTGGCGATTACGACCTTATTTTTTTTTTTTAATAACTACATTCTTAAAATTCAACTCTTGATTCGAGTTCGAGAGTCCTACATTACCGATATTAATGGATAGCAATTTCTTTTTTCTTTATTTAGTAAGTAAGGCATTATTGTATTTAGAAAACGAAGAAGAAGGAAAAAAACCGATTTACCGGAGCCATAGCGTCAGCCCATTCGCCGTGTCCTCTCTGAAGTAATTTTATCTTCTCCAGATCATTACAAATCTGTACAAGATCGCCAACGGCAAATTTTTGATTTTCTGAACTCGAGCTGGTCACGGGAACCGGCACTTGAACCTTCGAAAGTACCGCCGGATTGAAAGTCCAACGATTGCCGCTCGGATAGGACACGACTATGTCATGATCCTCGTCTATACTGACGACGATGCCGGTCGTTCCGAGACACTCGAACATCCCGTCTGTCCAACTACCGTGACCGTGCTGCAGTGACTGTACGATTTCCAGTTCCAGATCCACATTCACTTGATCACCGATCTGAAGACCGTGAGGACCCGTTCGACCTGGACCTTGCTCGCCCAGTAGTGGCAAATGATCACGGTAAACTGTCTGTCCCTTCGCATCGTTAACCACTTTAAGATCAGCCTGAAATAAAATGGAATACGTTGAACATTGTTTTTTTTTAATTTTTTTTTTTTTTTCCTCAGAAGCTGATAACGATTATTTTTTTCTCAGAAGCTGATAATGAACCTACCATTCCTTCGAATCCAACGCGATACAAATTTTTCGAGTTATTATCCCAAATGACGTAAGCCGCAGAACGCGGACTTGCCGCTGACCAATCTTGTATTTCATTTACTTTGCCTCTGCGCCCGTTTCCACCGTCTTGGTCTTCCCATTGCCAGTCGACGCCGCGTACCACCCTGGCCCCTGGGAATATACCTCTTATGGCAATCTGTGAAATAAAAATTCATTAAAACAACCGTAATAATAATTCATAGCGATGATAAAAATGTATAAATGATTAATCATTATGGTTAGAAACCCCGATGATCTAATCAGAAATCCGTTTTACCTTTTTGCTCTTTCTTCTGGGCTCGAGCATAACTCTTTCGCTGCCCGGTGTAGCTATACGATAAAATCTGTGGCGCAAATGATGTTTATCGCCATGATAACAGATGGAACAGAGATCGTAATTGCTGCATTCCGCGCACTTCCAACGAATGCCGAATATGGGCTGTTGTCTGCAAGTGTCGCACATTGTTCCGTCGTGCTTAACGCCCGTGGTGGCCGAGTCAAGAATGCGAAGATCGAACGCTCCGGAGCATCGATAATTCGCCGCCGTACCATTGTCCCACACAACTACGACTTCCTCGGGCGACTCAAAATTTCGCACGGTCCCCACGTGTCCTTCGCCGCCATCCTTAAAAAATACAATTTCCATGTGTATCGCATTAGATTATTTTTAAATCATACTGCAATCTGATCAAACTATTTTGCAACGATATAATCTCGGAGACCAATTTTCAATTATCGAATCATTAATTTCTGTTCGGCAATGATATTGACACGATTCAACGTAATAGGTAGAAAAAAAAATGTGTTCAACCGCTGCCAAATACTCTTGTTATTCCCTTTGGATGTCAAATGAAAAAAAAAATTGTCACGTTACGCTGCAGCAACACTGACTCCTGATTGACTCGAGAAAACAGATTCGATTGTTTCGTGTTTATTCAGTTGTCAAGTGCATTACCGTGCGTGATTGACAAATAAATAACAGAGTGACAAACGAAACAATCTCGATAACAGTGAAATACAAAGTATTCCAAGCATTGTCAGCAAATCAACGATGGATTATTGCAATATTGACATAACAATGGACATGATGAAAAACATGAAAAAACGTTTGTGTAACGGTAAAATGCATTAAATTTGAATATATCGTGCGGAGGTTGATACAGGTGAACGTTGATTCTAACCTGTTTTCCCCATTTCCATTCGGGTCCACGAATAACCCGGGCACCGACGCCCTCCATCATGAACCGCGAGGTACGGGTTCCGGCACTCGCACCAGCCTCCATTATTTACACGTTCGTCGCGCAATCGTATATTACGAAAAAAAAACTTATAATAAATTCGCGAACAATCGTTTTCACGCACGTCCACTGAAAAATACCGCCATCTTACACTAATGTCAAAACACATACTACGACCGGCCGTGGCGCCACCGCCACGAACCTTTTTCCCCACAACGGTGGACGGCGCATCGCCGGGCGACGGGCAGAGGGGTGGAAAGGGTCGTCCAGTGACAATCTAGGAAATCAATGGCATCGCGATTACCAGAAACCGGTAATGCAGATTTCACTTCGATATCGACGGAGCAAATAAATGATAAACGGATATTTCGATTGTCACGTAACTGTCGATAATTGCAATCGAGAACGTTTATTTCAACGATTTATCCAACTAGTTTCAAGACTTGAAACTATAATCGATCGAGACGGTCAGACTTATCGTTAGATGCTATTGATTACAGCGCCATGAACATCGAAATTGGAAAACAAACTTTTGTTGGCGTTCGACGACTCCTCTGCCCGAGTGTTTCACGTCTGTTTTGGGTCTTATAGTGTTCATGGCCTATGTGGCAGGAGCTTACATCGATATTTCGTTTTCGTTTTTTTATTAAACTGTCAAGTCTAAAAGGGTTAACCGGCGATTGACAACATTGAACAACGAGTATCAACAAAAATGAGTCGAATGTTTACCGTTTGATATTATTCGATAGTCGATTCTATTTTTTGTGAACCAATTCGAAGACGTGACATTTCGTGATATTGCGCATGAAATAATGATTGTCCCGGCTAATGAACATGAATTCGTCGTACCCAAGAAAGCTATCAAAGTACCGGAGGATATGATCCTCTGGCAAAAGTCGGAAGCGTATTTCGTACGTAATACCAATATATCTCTGTCACTAACTAAATTTGGGTAAACCATGAAAAAAAATCACACCCAGCTAATGAACGAAAAAAATCATTTGCAGGAGTATTTGGGCTTCGTTATGGCCTTGAACGAAGCCATTCAGGGCAAATCGCTGAACACGGGATGTCCTCAATCCCAGGCCGTAGGGAGTACCATAAAAATGTTGAATAAATTTGACGAATGGATAACTCAGATACCGCCCACCGAACAACCTCAACGATTCGGCAACAAATCGTTTCGCATTTGGAACGAAAAATTGTTGGAGGTACCGTTGAATCTGAAAAAAAACATTGAAATTTCCAAATTTTCGTAATAGAATGTTCAATAGAATAATTGCAGTGCGCTGCGGACGAATTGAAACAAGTATTGCCGGAAGCGCTGCACAGAGCGCTGCCGGAAATATCGCAGTATTTGTGCGAAGGATTTGGCAATCCCACTCGCATAGATTACGGAACCGGACACGAAATGGCGTTCATCATGTTCTTGTGTTGCATGTTCAAAATTGGGGCTTACGAAGCGGACGATAAGGTCGCAGTTGGTAATAAAGTATTTAACAGGTATGAGAAAATTTAAGAAGTACTTGCTTCATTTTTTTTTTCTTATTTTGTACCGAGCGAAATAGATAATGGGTTTTACCGTTGGCAGATATTTGGAGTTGGTACGGAGACTTCAACTGGTGTATCGAATGGAGCCAGCCGGAAGCCACGGGGTCTGGAGTCTGGATGACTATCAATTTGTACCGTTTATTTGGGGAAGCTCCCAGCTAGTGGGTAAGCTTATGCGTCCAAAATTTATTCCCAATTATCACGTGAATGCTGAATAAAAATCTAATGATAACGAATATTGAAATTCAGGTCATCCGCGTTTGGAGCCCCGACATTTTGTGAATCCCGACGTAATCGAAATGTTCGGAACGCAGTACATGTTTCTCGGTTCGATAGAATTCATCTGCAAAGTGAAGACAGGACCCTTTGCCGAACATTCGAATCAGCTTTGGAATGTCAGCGCTGTGTCATCCTGGGCCAAAGTCAATGCCGGACTTCTAAAAATGTACAAAGCTGAGGTGAATTGTGTTGTGTTCTCTATGTAACGTACAATCGTTTCATTAATTATGGCAATAATCATTTTTTTTTCGTATTTTACATTGGATGCAGGTGTTAGCGAAGTTTCCAGTTATTCAACACGTATTATTCGGCTCGTTGCTGTCGTTGAAGCCAGCTCCGGCTAGCGTGACATCACGGGCTCCGCGACCAACCGAACCTCCTCCAATGCCACCAAAATTGCATTAGTTGTACACGTATTGAATTCTGAATACATATTTTTTACCATTCAAACGTGAACATTCGAACTATTAGAAGAAGCGCGGCCGTTTAGAAAAACAAAGTATGAAACAAGTATATTGGAATTGTATTGATTTTGAAATTGAAGATATTATGTTAATTTTTATCGTCAGAAAGTACAAATTACCGGATACTATATAAACTAACCGCATTTTATATTATTAATCGATAGAATAAATTGAATTAAGTTCGATCAACAGTTATCCGTTTTACATCGAAGTGTTTGTTCAATTTTGTGGTTTTGCACGAAAGCTGCGATGGCGACATCCTCGATTTGTTGAGCGAAGCGTAACTGTTGTACATTTTTTTGAAATTTCGGACATTTCGGTTCAAATCCCACCACGTGCAGTCGAAGTTGAAACTAGCGGACAATCGTAACCGATTACAGCGATAAATGTAGACGGATGGTCGATATTGTGTAATCTACAGGTAGTTGATTGAATCATAAACAAAGGTCGTACTCTGTATTTTTTCTATCGGCATAGCCATTAATTGTCCATCGATGACTGTAATGAACGCTTTTTCGCCAAATACTCGAGATAAATACAACGAATTTCAATTGAACTTTAAATACGTTATTTATTCACAAATTTGAATTTTATTCGAAGCTTTGATCGTTACACTAACAGTTGACAGGAACCTCGTGACACTTTATCGGGGTTCAAATATTTCAGTCTCAAACTATACAAAACCACAGGTCTCGAACAGATTGTACGCTGAAAGCCTCTCAGCAATAATTTATATTTCTTGTCGTTGAACCGAGAAAAATTGGGGTGAAAAAAAAAAAAAACACCGTCTTCTTTCGAAAATCAATGCGCCAATCGTTTATAGTCGATTTTATCGAGTTGCACCAATGGCCTCAGCTGTTCGGCAAATATTCTCATATCTTCGGCGATGGCATCCTGTCCGCTGGGGGCCAGGACGCTCAGTTCCACCAAATAACTTTGGGACATAGGTTCCACGCTTTCGGGAACTTTTCCTTGAACCATCTTGAATATCTTCGAGACTGTTACTTTCATTCTTCCCTTGCGAAACATGTAGCCCCTAACGATGTACTCGAAATCCAATCTGCAGCCCAGTTCGGTGAGAAACTCCACAACCGTGCTGCTGGTAGCAATGTCTATGCTGCTTCGAACTATCGTGGGTCGAGATTTGTCGCCAAGTTCGGGAGCTCCGATGTATCGCAGTTGCCAAGGCATGTCCTGACAGTCCAGCGCGCGTCTCACTCTCAGTAGCAGCGGTTGCTCCGGCGGCGCTCCGGCCAGTCTGTACAGATTGAAATATTTTTTGTCAAGACCAATAATGCAGAAACAAATCCGTCAACTGTTCAAAGGTGACTGAATCGCCGTGGAATAAGGTAAATGGCCCAGTTACTGACACTTTAAGAGCACCGGTGTCGGATTTTTACTATTCATTGACGCGTGATACAGCTAAAATGAAAGGTTAAGGTTTTAACACGCGCGTCAAGGCCCTCTGAATGAGATTCACCTATTAAACAAGTTAAATAATTAATATTTATTAATATAATCATTGTTTTAATGTCGCTCGTCTGTTGCCAGGGTTTCTGACACTAGAGAAACATCCATGTCGTTGTTTGTGACCCCTACGTATACCCGATTCATGACACCTTTAATGCAGCTTATAACCTCTACGTGTACCCCATTTATGACTCCCTTGGCCCAATTCATGACACCTATGCGTACCCACTTCCTGACGCGTCAAGTCGAGAGTCAACAACTGCGACGTAACCTCAATTATGTGACGTAGTTATTGACACTATGGATTTATTCAAATATCTAACCAAAAGTTGAATTATTTTTTATCTCATCGACAGTCTGGTTCATGCTGAATATGTCGATACCATTTTTATGTCGTTTTATACTGACAATACGAACAAATTTCAGATTTACGTAGGTCGTCGCACTTGCTATCAGCGTCTAGCACGACCGCTGCGGAGCCACTGAGACGCGTATTAAACTGTTCACTGGTCAATTTCTATTATAAAATATCCAATTTTAAAAAGTGTGTTTGTCCTATCATCAACAGTGAAAACGCTCTTTAATTAGCCGATAATTTAATTATTATTCGTCAAATACTATATTTATGGCAGTCAAAACTTTGCCGTTGGTGTCACAATCTGGGACAGTGTCAGAAACTGGGCCGTTTGGCTTATCTCACGTGCAATTTCTACCTTTTGATACTGAAGCACATTTCATGATCATTAAACGTTTCTGGACCGCTGTCAACATTGTCACACAATCCACGTAACCGGTGCAACAAAATTTCTACAGCACTGTCGAGAACGGAGCCTTGTAGAAGATACTCCTGGTTGGGAATAATATTCGATTTGAGTGCGGCTCCCAAGCTGTCCATCGCGGTACTTATAGGAGCTGCCATGTTTTGGCAGTTACTGGAATAAAAATATCACATTTATTCGGTCATTGACACGTGGCTAATAATAATTATTATAAATCATGACATTCAAATCACTAACGTGATGCTGACGGAATTTCAAATCGACGACAGGTGATCGAAGGTACTTCGCACAGTGTCAACAGAGATGTTTACACTGTTTACAGAGACGCTCAGCCATAGAGACCCAAATCAAGAGAAGTACTCGGACTCCCTCCGAAAATCCAGTTAGACTTTGTTTCCAAGTTTTTCCGTCTTCGGAGCTGTGAGCGATAAGGTACTTTTACGTTCGTCAACAGTTCATGGCATGGGGGTGACACCAGAGATGAATTGCATCTCTGTGACACATCCGTCCGTTCTGATACGAAAACTTGCATTCTTAATGTAGCCGTCGAAGCTGTTCCGAAGTGTGGCGCTGGGTGTCACAGGACCGATTTGTTTGAATCTCGTCCGCAGACGCCGGCCGCAGAGTCCTAACCGCCCTAACCTCAAAGGAAAACGACGACGATTGAGTAAATCGAGTAAATCGTATAAATTGCTATTGAAAATAAAAATTTAGTGTTGTGTTCATCGTCAGGCTACGATGCCGACGTGCATCGTGCCGGGGTGCACGTCCGGTTACGAAAGTAATCACGAAAAACGCCATTTCTTTTGCGTGCCGAAAGATTCAGGGTTATTGGAATTGTGGAGAAGTGCAGTGAAACGGGCCGATGTGAAACCTGGACGAGCTGTGTGCGAAAATCACTTTTTGCAGCAACAAATTACTTGGCATCGTCATACCCTTGGAGCCGATGGAACTGTACTCGGTGTCGTAAGTTTTGTGACAATGCTTATGATTATACTTTTTGATTGGATGAAAGATTTGCTTCATTATAAATATATTTATTTGTTCAAATAAAATCGGTTCTAAATAAACAAAAACAAATTCTGCAATTGTTTCAGATTTTTTTATCTGATTTAACCCTCACAACGGTTGAAGCTTTCTATTCAAAATATATGGAGTTTTTCCGTTTTTGCAGTTAATATTTTATTGCCTGACTCATTCGGACTCATAAATATATTGATATATATTGATATTGATTAGATATTTTGAGGGTGCGGGGTTGATGATTTTTTTTCCAAATTGTAGTATATTCAAAAAGTAATTTGTGCAAGTTTCTAACGTTCCGAACATAAATCAGGCTCACAATAAAAAAATAATCTTGACTGCGAACACCAGAAAACTCCATGTATTTCAAAAGGATAACTTCAATGCTTATGAGGGAGCATTAGATGTGACGAAAATAATTTTAAAACAATTGCAGGAATTGCAGGATTTGTTTTTAATCTTTTGGAGCTGATTTGGGAAGAACATGGTGGATCTCAAATGAAACTGTATTTAGCTACCCCTTTAATATTCATTGCAGACATCCTATAAAATACCACGTTTAGTGAAGGGTTCGGTGCCATCAATATTTCCTTGGACTGAAGGAAACCCATTGATGGAAACGAATGCTCCGCAAAAGGTGGACGAGGATAACAGATTGATGGATACAAATGCTCCGCAAAAGGTGCACGACCAAAACACCTCGGTGAAATCAACTGCTCCGCAGAAGGTGCACGAGGAAAACACGTCAATGGAAATAAAGGCTCCGCAAAAGGTGCATGACGAAAATAAAGAAAACGACCCGACTCGAGAACTTCCAACTGGAGGAGATGTAATCGTCACAAACGTTCATTCGTTAACCCTCGACCAACTATCAGCAATGGAGCTAAACCTGCCCCCTGGATGGTCGATGCAGAAGAGAGTTTGTGAGGCTACAAACTTCATTTTTTTTTTTATTTTCGAGTCTGTCATCATCGAGAAGGTGTACAAAACGTTTATGTCAAAAGCAGTGACTGTCAAAAGTGATTTGTCAATTCAAATCACTGTGATGGAAAAACTTGTCGATATCACAAAATTGAATGTGCCTTCCCGAGTCACAGATGTAACTCAACTGCAAGCGTTGTTACATATGATACACGGGATGAACGTTTGCAAAGGATGTACTGGCTCGTTGGTTGATGCTCAAATAAAAGATCTCAACTGTACTACAGTAAGCCAAGACGTTACCTTGACGTGGCGGCATCACAAATGCAGTCTTCTGCTTTCGAATATAACGTCTTGCGTCTCTTGTCGAACGACACAAAAAACGCTCGCAACAAAGCTTCGCCGGTGGAAAACGCGAACGGTCAAAAGAAAACGGAATCCAGCTCCAAATTCTCCGACGCAGAAGAAAAAAATAATTGGTTTGCGAGGGAAACTTCGTGCAACCAAGATATCGAAATCAAGAGCTGTGAATAAATATCAGACGGTAAAAGAAAAGCTTCAACTATGCCAGAAGAAAATGGCTCGTTACGTCGATCTCAATACCGACGAACTTTTGAAAAGCGGCAAAGTGTCCGAAAATCAAATTCATGTTTTGCAACAAATCCCTCGGATTCCAAATTCCCACATTTATATTGGAATGTAGCTTGTTATGAACAAAATCAGACGTCGCAATCCAAGATCCGTTAAGTAGTTCGGTTCGGAAGTCCGATACTTCCGTCGAAATCGCGATTCTTGTGTCGTACCAGAAAATAGCGTGTCACAGTACTTATACATTTTTTACTCCTATTAATATTGTTTTGGTTGTGGGTGTGTGCACCTGGTTTTTTTTTTTTTGTTAATTCAGAGATTCTTCGGTACGGTGCGTCAGGCGGGCGGCTGTAACGATCACCCTACAACTCCCACGTTCCTTAACATCTATAAAATTCTTTCGACGTACAGTGTTTTGAAACCGCCAAAAGCGGGCAATTGCTCAATCTCTTCGATGAATCCAACGCGGCCGCTAGTAACACTAGCCGAGCTCAAATCCATTTGCAATTTATCATCCTCATTTGAAAATCGTTCGAAAACGATTAAACAGAAATTGGAGCAAATTGTAAAGCACGATGAGTGGCAATTCGAAGAGTTTGTTGAGCATGACTACTGTATGCCGGAGGTAAAAGACTGCGTCCTTTATTGTCTAACGGCAGATTTGACAAAGCGTGTTATCAACACGCTTAAATGCATGACGTGTAAAAACGCTTTGGTTGTGCCTGACGCGAACGGTGTTATCCTCCCCGAAGCTGTGCTCACTAATTGGCAACAGCGAGGTGATTTGACCCATCCCAATTCCCGTCTTTTTCGATTTGTACTTTTTTTAGAAAGTAAGTTCGAAACTTATTGTCAGTCGTCGAACGTTTTCGAAAACATCATCGAGGAGGTATTGAAATATGAACATTTATCATTCCCCTGCACTCTCCATGCACATGAATGCATATATGCGATAACGCAATATTTCGTTCGAATGCGCATGCAGCAATATTGTTATCGTTTGAAAGCCGAACAACAGAAGGCGAATCAGCTTTAAAAAAAACCATCTAAGTTCTGCGTTACGTAAAAAACCTAATGTTTTGTTATATGCGTATTGTGTACACGTACTGTACGTATAATTCTAATAAATATATATATATATACATATATTCGATCGAGATTTTCGTTTTTTATTTCCACCTTCTTACCATTTACAGTGACAAAAACGAATTTTAGATGGAAACGAAAAAAAAAAATGAGAAAATATCGTCGAGGGAACAACGGCTTATATGTTTTATTTTTCAGAATCCGATACAGCCATAGCCGCCGTAGCGGCCGCAGCAAATCATGCCCGTGCCGCCGCACCGGTCTCGTGGATGCCAGCGCCACTAGCGGCCAGCTACATTAAGGATGCATGCGAGCGTGCTGTGTGTCACCCCCATGGTTCATGGCATGGCAATGGGATCAAATGGGATGACCAGCTGACCGGGGCTAACAGCTGGTGACAGCTCCTTCCATCCATGTACACCGACACAAATAAATCAATTATTCCGAATTCCGCGAGAAATAAAAAAAAAAAAAAAAAAATGAACAAACTTACTCAACAATAATCGAGCTGATCGAATAACCCTTCTCTGTCTCGAATTTCTTATTTTTTAAAATTGTTTTACATTATTGACAAGCTAACCTCAAACATTTTCCCCATTATTGAAATTGCAACGTTTTTTTTTTCCCCCAAAAATGAATAACAATTCAAAAGTCAGAGAGTTTGTTGAGGCTTGTTGGAACGATGTATTCGAGAAAGTAAATGGAGCTGCTGTCTACATCGATCATGCAGCGTCGGAGTGTCTTCACTGGTACCAAGGCGACAAGGCATACCTGTCGCTCAAAAATGCCGGAGCAGTTTCCGTTCACGAGCTGGCGATGTATAATTTTCAAGTTAGTTCCAGAATTTTCAAGGAATATATCGCATCGACGCCGTTGCTATTGTCGTCAATCGCGTCATTGCTCTGAATAATTTTGTTATTGCAGTACGTCAAAGTTCATGGGACTACAAAGGCGGTAATTATCGTTACATCCGCGGATCAGTCCTTCTACCAGCGAACATTGAAATTGATCATCGACAAGAATGCCTTTGAAACTTGCGTAATAATATGCGCAGCTCATTTCACTATACTACATTACAAAGCTTTGCTACCGACCGCAGATGTGAATAGTTACGACAAATTGCGGGAAAACGTTGTCGACTGGATGAGCGAAAAAGATTTATCCAAGGTATTGGAACGACAGATTTATGAGTCGTAGATTCATTTTTCATCAACGATTAGAATTTGTTTTAGGCACCCGAAGTAGAAGTTATGTTTCGACCGATCTTTGCTGCTCCGATATCAAAACGCGTGTTTGTCGCACCTCCATTGGACAGACTCATGCCGCCCATAGTTGGAAAATTGACCGAAGAACACGAGGCAAGCGTCAACTACCTTGTCAGTTGCTTGCATTGTTTATTCACTCACTTCAATGTGAAGGAAGATATATATTTTATGGGAAAGCACAGCGAAAATGTAGCGGACAAGCTTGAAAATTTACCGGCTGCTGTCGATAGGAGAAAGGTATTGCCAATTGACATTTCGTCAGAATTTTTTGACGATGCCATTTTTTTTCAGCTATGTTAATTTTCTACAGCTGTTGATAGGACAGTCAGGAGTTACATTGATTTTGGTGGACAGAACTCTGGATCTGTGCACAGCTTCGAAACACAATACAGAATCCATGCTGGCAAGAATTCTCTGCACTCTGCCACACCTGCCTTATCACAAGAACGATGTCGCTGTGAATATGACTCCCCTTTGTCCGGATAAAGAGGTAAAGTCCGAATACGCAAACGAATATATGATCGACGGATGAATAAAAATTAAATCCAGAATTGTGGAATAAAGACTTCATTAAACCGATTTTAAATATTCCAATTATCCGCGATTAATTCGGAGAATTGAAAAGAAGTTGCAAAGTCGGATCCTGCACATTAGATTCCAAATAGGTGTACCAATTAATGCAAAAAATTCCACAATCAGAAAAAACACAAATGCTGTCCATCCATTTATCGAGATTTTTCCCAGAATCACTTGTCTCGAAATTTCTAGTTTTCACGTGTAAACGAAGTTGTCTCCATGAGGAAGCAAAAAAGTATAAAATGTTTCTTCCTACAAGTTCTCCTCCGAAAAATTACTCACTCAGCCCCAATGATTGGAACGTACAGATCTCATTGCAACATCAACATTTCTGAAATTATCTCGATTCAAGGAAAGTCCATTAACAATGATGATACCCGGATGTCTAGCCAGCGATGACTCTTCAACCCTTAATCTGCTTATCACGAAAAAGCAGAAGGACGTTCTGCTGACGTTGAACAAATGGCTCATGGAAATGTCGGCCGTCGAACAGAGTCCAAAAACCAGGCTGTCCACGCGAGTGTCGGCTCACAGTTTGGAGAAACTCGTTCAAAAATTTCGCGACAACGAGACCATAGAGCGGCTCGGAAAGTCAAACAAAAGACTTCAAGTACGAACGATTTCCCTAAAATTCCAAAATTTTTCGACGAATAACTGAATATTCGCTTAAAAAAAAAAGTTCGTTCCTCGATTTTTTTTCAGACAATCATCGCTGTGATTCAGGCTCTGAAATCTGAAAAGACAACCCAGATAGAGCTCATCGTCAGTCTCGAGAAGCTAATATTACAAAATTTGGCGGTAAGCCGAGATTCATCGAGCATACTGTCGCAGATAAGCAACATAATAAAAATGCGATCTGCCAGAGGATTGGACATGGAAAATTTGCTGGTGCTGCTCATTCACATCTACGCATTGGCTGGAACGGAAATACGTTTTTCCGTTGTGCAGGAAGAATCGTTGATAATTGCTCTCGCTGACGCTGTTTATCAGGATATCATAAAGTGCAACAAATTCGTCGAAACTCGCGAAGTATCGGTTTATCAACAGACCTTGCTACTGTTGGGCGCAAATGATGATAAAACGGCGAAAGAATGTGCGAAAAAAATTACCGAACAGATTATCGATGTTTTACACGCTGTGGCGAGACAACGAGAATCTTTGCGTGATTATCGGTTTGTTCGGATTTTACGTATGTTAAATGATTTTTTTATTCTAGAGATTATACTTGTTACAAAGTTTTTGTATAATTTGAAGGTCGATGATGATGAAACCGAGTGCTCAAGAAATGGCTCAGAGCGTCGGTCTAATCGGGCGGCTATTGAATGATCTTTTGAATCCGGCCAAGCCAGAAATTCAAGATTTGCAAAGAAGATCGTCATCACTCATTACCGCTGGTTTCAAGTAAAGTATTCCATCCGACGAACATTTTAAGAACATGTTCGTAGGATCGAATAAGATTAACCGTCATATTCGTTAAATATTTCATCTTGCAGCTTGCTTCTCAAGGGCAGAACGAAACACCATCCAACGGACAATCCATGGATAATAATTTATGTTTTGGGTGGAATAACAGCGGAGGAAGCGAGAATCGTCGAAGACGTTGCATCGAATACCGAAAATTTACCCACGATAACTCTGGCTGGCTGTCAATTGCTCAATCCCCTCGACATAGCGGATAAGATTCTTTTGTCTACCATAAACATGTAAATACAATCCCAAAAATTATCAATTACAAAATAATTCCAGTGCGGAAATTCGTTACTTCAAAATCAACACAGTTTCGAAATTAATTTTAAAGAAATTTTCGATAATCCAAAATCATATAAAATCTTCTATAATTCACACTTCTCGAGTTAAAGCCTTGTACAAACAATTACAATTTCGGTCCATCGTTATTATATAAAATTACACGTTCATGAACTCTCGATCTTCGGTAATCCACGTGATACCTTTATCACCGATTTTGAATCCCATCTCTTTCTTGTCCTGAGCAGTTTCGATAACACAACGAGATCCAAGATTGATTCTATAATTAATCTTTTCCATAACCGGCTGATCCGCCAACTCGACCGATTTCGAGTTTTTTTGTCCTTTGGACGCGAAATCCCGAGGTCTGGTGTAAATAATAACAATCTTATGGCGAAAAGTGTGTTTCTGAATGGTTCTCAACAAATTTTTGAGATACCGATCTATCGACCAAACACCGCCGCTCTCACGTTCCAGCCAATAGAACGACGATATGCTGTCGATCGCTATCAAACCGATTCTGTGATCGTTCATCAAAATATTATCGAGAGTCTCCGCCGTTAATTTGAATTGATTATTGTCGTAACAATTGACGATCGTGAGATTTTCAATTGCCGGCATGATAATCCGATTTCTCATTATCTCGTCCGAATATTCGATCCCGGCGAGTCTGCAGGCCCTCTCTACGATACCGAGCATCAATCGAATCAGCTTGGACACGCGAAAATGATGATCGGTATTTATGAGCACGGCCGAGGCATCGCGGCCTCGAATCGGTATTTCGCCGCAGCTCGCCGGCAAGATGGACGCCGCGATGAGTTGAGTCAGCAGAAGTGTTTTGCCGGTACAAGTATGGCCGCAGAGCTCGATCGTCGCTTGCTCGAAGGGACCGTCGTCGAACAGTCGGCTGTCCAACCCTCGCAGACTCGGTCTCGTGATTAATCTTGCCAAAAGGTCTATTCCCGATTCGATTTTCGGTCGCGGTTCCATTTTCGCGGTATCGATCTGTAATATCGTCAATGAATACGTTAGGGATATTATGATGCACATATGACTACAAACAAAAGACAGGAGACTCACCTTTGTGGCCCTATCGTCAAATTAGCGACGATTTCCTTGAAATTTGCAAAGTTCCATAATATACAGTAAAACCTCTCAATAGTCGAACACTCGCAATACAGTAAAACCTCTCAAAAAGTCCAAAGTGGGCGGGATTAGACAGAAAATAATAATATACTGATTAATACAATTTAAAAAATGTGAAAAATGTAAGGTAAACCGACCGAAGGTAAGTGTAGAGTTATGAATAAAAATTATACATTTTTATAATTGTTCCGAACTGTTCGATGTAGTGAGAACCTAACCTACGAATTGTCTATTTCATGAAAAGTCAACTGCATGAGCAAGTTTAAAATATATAGATAATCCTTTTAAATATATGATAAACATTTAATTCTTTAATCCAAATCTGTAGGTGTATGAAATAAAAATTTTAGAAATTTCGAAAAGAACTGAGTGTATTGATAAATTGGGATTCTGAAATGCGCGCGTTTTTAAGATACATGTTAATTTACTCCAATTTGAGAATTTATTGAATTTGATGACAAGACATTCCGCTAGGAGCGCCTCATTTTGACTACAGTAATTCCTCTCGATTGTCAAACTACTTCCAATAGCAAGATTTGTTGGGCGGAGCAAAACGGGATAACAGTGTATGTGTGCACACGGACGAGTGAAGCAGCGCCACGACTTGCGGTGTTCGGTGGCGAAAGTTCGATCTCCCACCGAACTTTTGGCGTTTTTTACTCAATAATTGTAATGAAGAAGAAATGTCGACCTTCAAAACAGTTGCTTAATAGCATTATTTAATACCGTCATATGCGTCGAATTGTTGTGTTGTTCAGTTGCATTCATCAGACACTACGTTACAAGCGAATGCACCGTTACATCAATCTATCTGCTTGACAATTCGTTTGAATTCAACTATGGCTTATCCTGTAATTATCGATCTTATTAATTTGTTTTGTCGCTGTTTTTTTAGGTTATCTTTTGAATTGTGTAAACAATAGCGGTTTTGCTTTATTTTTTTGTTTCTTTCTCGCTTCGTTTTGTAACTATCCTAGCACGTTGGACATCCACAGGGCGCGATGTACGGCTCGTCGGGAGATCAGCCGCAAGTAAGCCCCGAAGTTCAGCAATGGTTTGTCTCCGTCGACAGAGACGGAAGCGGAAAAATCTCTGCTGCCGAATTGAAAGCCGCGCTTGCCAATGGTCAGGGCGGAACTTTCTCCGATACTGCTTGTAAACTCATGATTGGTATGACGTTCGATGCTTATAGATTTAAGCGATTTTACGAGTGGCTTTGTCTGTTGCTTTTCCATAACCGAATATAAAAAATTTCAATTTCTAATAATCCCCACGTGGAATAAAAAATTCCTACGTCTTAATTCAATGGATGAGACCATTGAAAAATATTTGAGTCTTTGAAAAACATCGAGTCACACCCATATTTCTGGTACCAGCAAAGCTCGAGGGTCTTTCGAGATTGTAACGATTTAACGACCAAGCTTTTTAATCATGGAAAACATTTTTAACGATAATGCTTGTAACGTATTGACATCTAATGTTTCTTTTTTGTTTATCAATTTCAGGTATGTTCGACAAGGAAAAGACAGGAACTATAGATTTGTCTGAGTTTCAAGCGCTCTATAATTACATAAATTCGTGGCTGGGTGTCTTCAGAGGATTCGACCATGATCACTCTGGCAGCATTCAAGAGAGCGAGCTCTACTCGGCGCTCACGCAAATGGGATACAGATTCAGTCCAGAATTTATCAATTATCTGATCAAAAAAAGCGATTTTAATCACACGGACAGCATCACAGTGGACCAGTTTATCGTGCTTTGCGTTCAAATACAAAGGTTCACAGAAGCATTCCGAGCTAAAGACACCGATCAAACGGGAACGATTACCATTAGCTTTGAGGATTTCCTATCGGTGGCTCTAAGCTGCAGCGTATGATTCCACTCGTTTTTAATCTTCTTCCACGAAATAATTTAACGAAGCAGCCGCGCGACTGCTTTGCATTGTTTTAATTACGCGACGAATAGTATTGATAAACGAAATGTTTATTTTTTATACACTCAGGTAGAAAGCTCCTGTATAGGGTTTTAAACACACGACTATTTAGAAGTAAATTATTTAAAAGATACTGCTATTTAAATAATTAAACGTTATACCTTCACGTTTCGATAATTGCAGCGGATTTGTTACACTCGATTCCGAAATGAAGTATACATAGAATAATCACTGTTGACCTTGCCACGCATCGAAAAAAAAAATGTATTTAATAAATTTGAACTGCATTGAATAAATGAGAATTTTTTGTTCTCCGTTAATTCCTTGCGATGACGTGAAAACACAATATACAAGTCGATTTACTACAGTTCTCTCATTTGTTTGCAACAAACGAATGTTATATTTTGGTTGGATCAACGTTTTGAAAAATGTTATGCAATCGAAATAATTTCAATTTAAGTTCAGGTGAAAAAATAAACGTATTACCGAAGTTCGAATTATCAAAATTCGAGCGTCTACATTTCCGTCCAAAGTGATCCATACAAAATACCAACCCAAACCAAGATCCAGTGTATCTGGGTCCTGATCGTTTGTTCCGCAATTGAATAGACTCAAATCGAGCTGAAGATGAAATACACGTTGCAGCCAACAAATCGATTGACACGAAAAAAAAAAATGTACGAACAAATCAATAGCGATAAGAATGCAGCTTAACAAGTACAAAGATATATAACGATTCCTTCTTCAACGCAGATGTTTCTTCCTACTCATCGATCTCGGATGGTCCATCAATGCTTTCGCTTGCCACAAATATTTATTATCAAATTAGACGATAATTTATCATTCATATAGAATTTCCACCAAAACACGTTTGAATCTCATTGAAATTCGTATCGAGTCGTCGAATCGAAGATCATTAGACGCGAATATCAAATCTAATAAAGTTTCCGAACGTTGATCTTATCTTCAGGACGAAAATAAGCAAGAAAAAGAGAAAAACTTAAGTGAAATGTGTGAAAGTTGAAGGGCTATTGAAAATCGACCATGATCACGAATGAAGTGTCGGATTCGGAGCGGGATGGTTAATCGGGTCTCTCGGGCATCGCGAATGATGAAAATAGTCGGTTTCGAGATTCTGGTGAGGCCATTGAGCGCGCAGAAGGGAGAGAGGTGGATTGCAAAGCGGTGCGGAGCAGTCGGTGCCAGAGCTATGCACCAGCAGCCAGCGGAAGCCTGTAACCGACGTGTGTGACTATATATCGCATAGGCGCGGAAGCTTTTTCATCTTGGTGATAACACACCGTATGATAGTAGCAAAATGATACATAGCTGATCTACGCTCATGCGATCGCTAGGTACGAGAGCATACTCTAACGGGAGGGATCTCTTGAGGGCTTCGAACCAATGTGTACGAACGTTACACGCTCGGATGGTCGGCGACTAGCACTCGGCTCGCTTATCGCCAATTTTATACGTTCTGACCCAATTTTTATAGTGCTCGGTAAGAGGCTCGGACACACAATTGCACTCTCATCGATCAAGATTTATCGTGGAAACGCTGAAAAAAAAACAAAAATAATCGTTCGTTTCTTTCTGTTGTTCGTATAATTCAAAGAATTATGAATATTGTAAAAAAATATGTGAATATCGCGCGTTCAAGATTTTGTTCGATAAAAATGTTAATATCAATTGATAAACGAGAGATTGAAACATGTGGTTGGCAATTAAATGTTATCGATGAATAAATCGGTTGGAGAAAAGAAATAAAAAAAGTATTTGATGGAGAGATAGATAATTGTCGGGACGTGGATAGGTGTATTTGAAAATTTTTATATTTTTTTATCTCGCTTCACTAGTGACCTCTTGTAGCTGTTATTGAAGCCGAAAAATCGGTATCGACAGTGATTGTTCGACGTGCAGATAAAGAAAATGTATTAATATACGAAATAATCGTCCACCTCGAAAGGAGAATTGTGATAATGATTGCGACGCAGTTATACGATGGATTCGAATCTTCGACGATGTGTGCAATGATCGTGTGCGGTTGGACGATCGCTGCGGACAATTCGGAAACGTAACGAACTCGAAGAGTGACACAAAATAATGGATGATTTCGTGACATCGTCGTCGGTTATGACTCGGTATTGAAAAATAATTTGCAACAATGTTTTCAATTATTTTACTGAGTTTGCATCTTCGTGGATTTAATTTCGCGGATATACGCGAATAAAGCTCGACGATCGATCACGATCGTCAAACTTATAATCGATGAAAATTCAGATTTGTCGTGTCCGGCGGAGAATCGATTTTCGTCAAATCCGGTGGAATCTCGGACAATAAAATTGACGAAAAAACGACAAGAAAAAAAGAGAGCAATTGCAGACGATAAAAAAATGATATAAATATTGTTTCAGCATTAATCTGAAAATAAATAAATGAAAATAAATATTTCTGTAACTCTCAAAATTGATCCACAGTATTTCCAACGAGACTGTGAGGAACAGTGTAATTAATCTCTTCGTGATCAGCCGTCAGTAATAATTCCACCAGAAAAAAAAATCCAACAAACGAACCAATAAAAGCACTTCATTTTACAGTGAATAAGAAAACTCACAACTTCAATAAATAGTCACGAATGAAATTACGCGGTAACTTCTGAGCTGGGCCCAAGTGTTTGAGAAAAGTATTGGACAAAAAAAATATCAAGGAACAAAAATATCGCCACGTGTTTTTTCGACTTATTTATAATCGTTATACACTACATATTAAATGTAATATACAATAACATATCAAATTATCCACGGCAATCACGGAATAAACCCAAATTACCGACACATACTTAATTCATGTTCAAATGGTGCGAACTAAAACCGCGTAGCGGCTTATTAAAAGATATTCAACAAATTGAAAATAAAAAAAAATAAAAAAATAAAAACTCTTTGAAAAAAATTTTTTTTTTAAATTAAATAAAAACTCTTGAAAAAAACAATTTTTTTTCAAAATAAATAAAAACGATGGAAAAACTGAAAGAATTCCATTTACAGTAAACGCGACGAACACGTGGACAACATTATATATAGCTCGGTGGCGACCAACCGGATAGTGAAAAGTGGCAAGTCGTAATTACATACAAAAGCGCAGTCGGTAGTTTCGGAAAAATCTGTAGCAAGTCTGACGAAATAACGTTCGCGTGCACGTTCCCTTATCGCTTATTTTTTTTATTTTTTTTCGTTATCCAAAAATTCATTATCCGGCAATTATAACATTTACGACTGAGGATCGTTTAAAAAAATAAAAAAAAATAAAACCATAATTGCAGCAGTGGAAAAAATAAATTAAAAAAAAAAATAATGAGAAAAAAATCGTCGAGAGCGTGAAATTGCCCGCCATATGGAGAGAGAACTTTGTCGTCGTCATCGTATATTGCCGCAGCACTTGGAGCACGTGTTGAGTGGGAACAGTGCGTTACATGCGTGCGTGTGCGTCGGACGTCGACGCTCCACTGACGGCCTCGTCGATTCTTACCTTTATACACACACACACAAATTTATACATATATATACATTATTGTATTATATATGTGTACATGGATATATAGATGTGTATATCTATATGCAAGTACTCGCGTCCACGTGTCTCTGTCGTTCGTGGCAGTAAAATAACGATTGCGGTGTCGGTCGTGCTTCGTCCTACACTATTACATACTTCTATAAACGTTTGTAAAGAAAAGAAAAAAACGTTCACCGGGCGAACGACGACGGATTCTCTCGTGTCTGCTTGGCCGACACGGGCGACGACCGGCCGCACCGCGTCCAAAGAAACCGTAGAGCAATCGAAAAGAAAAAAACCCCGACGTGTATTCCCGCCGGTAGCCGCTGTCGAACGTGAAACGCGCTCCGATACGGAACGAACAAATTTTGCGGTCCGTTTCCGCGCCTTTTAATATACATATATATATTATTTTCAAAATTTTAATTTGTGAATTCGATTCAACTTGTTTTCATAGTTCTCATATATTCGTCGATTGCGCACAATTAACAGAAACATTTTTTATACTGAGATATTGCATTTTTTTTTTAATTAATTTTTTCGATTATAGTATATCGATTTTTTTGTGGCTGTTTTTTTTTTTTTTTTTTCAAGTGTTATTTTTTAAGTTACTATAATGCCGGACAAAGTTGGTCCCGCGGAAAAACCGTGCGCGAAAGTCGTGACGAACAAGCCCGAAGACGAGGGTGGTGTCAAGCTCAAGAAGGAACTCGGTCTTTTGGACGGTGTCGCGATAATCGTCGGTATTATCGTGGGTGCTGGAATATTTGTTTCGCCTAAGGGTGTATTGAAACACAGTGGCAGTGTGGGTGTTGCTCTCATCGTATGGATCTTCTCCGGTTTGTTGTCCCTCGTGGGAGCATTGTGCTATGCGGAACTCGGTGAGTAACAATTTTTTTTTTTTTTGTTTTTTGCTTTCGTCCGGTTCGCAACAAGATTTAAAAACCACATTGAAAAGAACAACGAAAAAAATCATTGTTCATTGAATTTTGCGGTTGTTAAGAATTTTTGGAAAATGTCAATATCGGAATTTTAGAGATTTTACAATTGAATATCGTCGTCGCGCTATGATTTATCACGGTTTTTTAGTGGGTAATCATTCGTGTGTATGGGTTTTGCCATTTTGATTCAGTTGTTTGTATTTTAATATTATTTTGTTGTATCAAGGTTTGTTTTGAAAATTTTTTTTTTTTGTTTTTCATCCAAATATAAAAATTTTATAGAAACTATATATAGGACTGGGCATATATAGTCTATATATATATATATATATATATATATAGATTATTTATAGACTACCCAAGTTGAGAGATTATATATAAATTTTTTAAGATTATATGTAGACTATATATAAACTATATATGCACAATCCCAGATATAGTTTATAGATAAATTATATATAATTATTTAACTTGGGTAAACATAAACTATATGGTCTATATTTAGTTTATGTATAGACTATATATATGTCCAGTCCCATATATGGTTTATATATAGACTAAAAAAAATTCTTTTACTCGGGTATGCATCGTAAATATGTAAATTTTGAACGGCCCGTGGTGAGTATTGAACACGGAACAATCGTTTTGGAGATTATTGTGAGTGTTTATGTGTATGTGTGTGTGTGTGTAGCCGACGCTTGTATGGAAATACGGTGGGAACCGCATGAATCTGACACAACCGCGGAGGCTTGCGTCATCCTACCGCATGTACCGGCGCGAACGAAAAAAAAGCAAAGATTTTAATAGTCGATCGATATATTATTTAAAATTATTCATTAATGATTCAGTTTGACTAAATTTCGATTTTTCATTGATATTGATCGAGTGTTGGACATTTTTCTAATGTTATTCAATTGATTTTTGAGAATGGAAGAAAGATCCGGAATATAAACGAGTGGACTGCTATTCCTGTCTACCTCTGAAACCTTCGCGCCGGCGAAGGGACCTCGTGGTTCGATAAACCCGCGCTTATTCGAATATTCATTCTCGGCATTTTTCATTTCGATTTTTAATCGATTACCATATGGTCGTCAAGCACTGTTTCCCGCAGCGTTGGATTTCCAACGTGTTGTAAGATTACAGGTGAATTATGTATATGTTCTATCTCGTTTGCAATTGATGAATAATGAAAAAAAAATCAAAAGTTTTTACTGATGATAGTCGCAAAGCAACGATTTATAGTTCGGCAAGACGAGTTTGATCAAACTAACTGAGAAATCTTGTGAGAAGAAAAAATGATGAGAATGCTACAAGAGAAACGAAAAATACAGAAACCGGAAAATTATTTGTTGATTATTATGAATACATTGAAAATTATAATTTCGTCGTGTGTTTGACAAGCAAACCGAGAATGCAATCGCGCACGTACTTGAGATTTACCGCAGGTAGGTTTATATGCACGTGTTTATGCATACATGTAACACCGGAGGTGTTTATGAACGAAGATTGTGGAAAAATAAGAAAACACCGTGTGAAACATTTTTTTTTTCGATTTGATAATTAGTCTTAAGGCCTTTTATAAGCGAAAAATTTCAAATTATTTTTTTTTAATTTTTGATTCCATTAGCCGGAACGGTTAAGGAATATTTCAAGCTTTACAGAATTGAAAAATTCTAAAAATTGTTAAAGTCTAGTCTAGCATTTGGAGCCCGAGCGCCCACTTCGAAGTCGTTTTTCCAAGATTCACTTTTTCGAACCTTGTGAATGTTCCAACTTATGAACGAAGGTTCAGATCGCTTTGAAATTTTTACAGTCATTTTTTAGTATCATCACCTATCGTGTGAACCACAGAAACAAAAATTTCAACGACCCAAGAAAAATATATAGAAAAAAATAACAGAAAATATAATTATGGCAAAAGATACTCCAAATTTTTTTTTTCAACGGGAACATTAAATTCCAACGATTCACCGGATAGATGATGCAATCGACGATGAGAGTTGAGAGGTACCGCTAGTATACCTTCGAAATACCCTCGGAATATGGTTATGATGACGTAACCGGTGAAATCGTGGTCATATATGGTGGCTGCGACGAATGTTAATGCATTCGAGTAAAAAAAATCAACACGCACATTAATTATTCGACCGGAAGTAATGTAATAATTGTTTCAGAACCGTTTGTTATCATAAAATTTTTATTGTCCAATCGAACTTACGTCTTGGCCAATTTCGACGAATCAATTTATTTTGAGCGAAATTTGCCATACGTGAATGAAAAGCGTGGAATTTGTCGATCGTTATTTCAGGCACAATGATACCGAAATCCGGGGGCGATTATGCGTACATAAGCGACGCGTTTGGTCCGATGCCGGCTTTTCTTTATCTCTGGGTGGCATTGTTCATTTTGGTTCCCACTGGAAATGCCATAACGGCCATCACATTCGCCCAATACATATTGCAACCGATGTGGCCCGGATGCACACCACCTTACGCAGCTGTACGACTATTGGCCGCTGTCGTCACGTGTATGTATATGTACATATATATATACATGTATTTTTTTTTAAATCTTTCCAGCGATGATTGCTGTTCTTTTCGTGATCCATTGGAGTGGATTACACATTTTCCAATCGCCAAATATGCTAATCAATAAATAAATAAATGACACTAGTTAAGTCCGAGTTCGTCTCACGAGCTGAGGGTCCTGTGCCATATTTTTTTTCTCCTCCGTAAAAAATCCAAACGTACGTTATTGTTAGTCTGAAAACGTTTTTTTTTTATTGGCACCTTTAGCCTGGAAACGTGGGTCATGACGTTTATTAAACTGTTAAGGTAGTATCCCACAAACTGTAAGAGTCAAAGCAAGCCTAAGATATACCATCTCATGATTGAGATACGTAGTACTTTGATGTGACAACGTCGCGTGTTATGATGTCGATTAGAGAGAGAGAGAGAGAGAAGATGAGAAACAAACGCGCAACGTTGCCATGTCTACTGGATCACGACCAACTCCTGATAGAAACTGGATTTTCCCGATGTTTATTTGCTTATTATTATCATCACAGTCTTCTGATCTCTACTGTCAAGTGCTCAAAATGTTCTTCGAATATTCAACTTGCAGCTTAAGTGTTTTCATTGAAATCTGACGAGGACTTTTTGTATTATATCAAATTGAGCGTGATTCTCCATAAGGCTCCATGTTAAACGTTTGAAAATAAAAGTGTTGATATATTCTTTCTCGCCCTCCGGAAAGCCATAAAAATTCAACTAAACCTTTTTCTTATCAATACCTATAATTATGCCAAGTTTCATGAAAACCTGACGAGAAACTCTCTTATGGAGGGTACTACCTTAAAATGCTGCAAAAAATCTGAAAAAAATTCACGAAGGGTCTTCAAGCCTTGAATTTGAAGTCTCCATTATAAAATTGTGAAAAATACATTTTTTCCAAATATATATTGTTTATGCAAAATATAACGGACGAAAATAAAAAATATCGGACGAAAACGATCCAGGTTTCCAGACTGAGGGTTAAATCTGCATGTGCCACATAAATCATTTAATCATTGACAGCAACCGAGTACAATGTAGATATACTTATAGCGTTGTGTTTTCGACCACGAGCCAATTTCTAAATTCTTTTACGATGTCGCACTGCGTACATACTTAGTATTTAACTTTCAGCAACGTTATAATAATAAAAATATTCGAAATTTCCGGCATTGCGCAGCAAAAGTTTGACACTCCGACTTTGGCAAAGTGTCAGATAATATTTAAGTCGCATATAATCAAATCGACTAAACTCAATTTTTTTTGTCACCACGAAAATCAACCCAAAAATGCATGAGCCAACACTGTCAGTGTTGTACAACATTTTTCGTTGAACGAATACGTTTTATTTCTCGTGATAGTGTTTTTCATTAATTTTATTACTTTTTACACCTGTGACACACAGGTTTACTGACTGCGATCAATTGTTACAACGTAAAATGGGCGACGAGGGTGCAAGATATTTTCACCGGTACAAAGATATTCGCTCTGGTGATAGTTATGGCAGCGGGTGGCTGGTGGCTGTGCCTCGGTCATACGGAAAATTTTGTCAATCCGATGGCGGGCACGGACACGGATCCAGGTCACATTGCACTTGCTGTTTATTCCGGATTATTCTCTTATTCCGGTTGGAACTATTTGAATTTTGTGACTGAAGAGTTGAAGAATCCGTACAAGTAAATAACGCTATAATTATTATTATTCTTATTAATATTTATATACATTTTAGTTATTCTTATAATTATTTATGAGCGATTCCACGTGACTTCAGCCACTGGAAAAAAAATTTCCACAAATAATTTTGAAAAATTGAGTTATTTTAATGCAATATTTTCACCGAGTTTGATTTTTTTGTTTACATGCGCTCCAGTCGGTTTACGCGAGTCCAGAAGCCTCCCGGAAAGAGAAATTAATGATAATCAATTCTCGTTGAATCGCGTAAAGCGAAAAAATCAGACTGAAAAAACCCTATTAATAAAATCGGTAAAATTACCTACGCATTACCGATTACCAATTCCGCGATATGAAAAATATCAAAAATTCTTATTTCGTATTCAGAATTTTGGGAAATTTTGAAAACTAAAATAGCAAGTGCATTCTATAAGAAAAAAAATATTTTTGCATATTTTACCCTGAAACGGACGTTCAACTTGCTCAATAAAACCTAAAGTAATCTTATTCGGGAAGGCTACAAAACGACGCACATTTTCGTTTTTTACAAATGTAAATACGTCAAATTCTGCCAAAGATACAGTTATTTGAATGGAAAAAAGAAAAAAAAAACGTTAATTAACGATAAAACCGTCAGAAATTTTTTTAAAAAATCGGCACTAAAATTATTTGTGGAAATTTTTTTTTGAGTGGCTGAAGTCACGTGGAATCGCTCTTATATATTTTTTATTTATTGGTTATTATTATTATTATTATTATTATTATTATTATTATTATTATTATTATTATTATTATTATTATTATTATTATTATTATTATTATTATTATATTTCGTAATATTTTTATAACGTGCTTTGACGAATCGACCTTGTAAATGTAAATCGTAAGATTATTTTCCTCTCTTGGTTGTGAGAGCGAGAACCCTACTTTACCGATATTATTTTTTTCGGTTTTCTATAATTTTTTTTCATTCAAATTAATTGCCCAGTTAATTCGTGAAAATTAACGAAGCAATATTCTTCTATCAATGATGTTCTTGATACAATGAAAATTAAATCGTGCAAAAAATTCCGCCACGGCATTATTATTATCATCAATGTTAGTGGAGTCGTTACTCGGTACATTTATATATGCTTGTCATGCATACGATACGCCGCTTACACGACTCGTTGAATCGTCATTCACTGGTAAACGTCTCTCGTATACATAAATGGGAACGAATAAAGAATGGTAGACAGGACATTGGATGCGGGCCCAAGGGCTCCGAACGAGGCTCTCGTCAATTATGCTTCTTTGAACTTGCCATTCAACCGTTTACTTTCAAAATGTCATTAGTCTACCGTTCGACAATGACATTTTTATTTTCATCGCGTTTGTCGATGTTTGTATACTTTAATTTATGTTATTTTAAGGGGATGGACTACATCGTTCAGTGGGAAAAAGAAAGCGCCAGCTTTTGATAATAATCACTTGAACAGCGAGACTGTCGTATCGACGGACCGTGTGATTTTTAAAATTTTTGTCATCATTGTTTCGACAGAAATCGAATGAATTTAGTTGAAAAAAATGTATGACTGTTCGCTTAGTACAAAATGACAAAGGCATATGAAAACGATGGTGAATTAGAGAAATTTACTTTTCATTTTCTTTTATTTGCACGATACTCGACGGAATTCCATTGATCGGCTAACGAAAATAAAAAAGACTCGAAGAGGTCAATGTACTCTATTACGTACAGACTCGGGGGGGGGGGGGGGGGGGGGGAGTGCGTTGAACTATTTTCCGCTAATTTAGCAAATTTTTTGTTGTATCAGGAATCTGCCTAAAGCGATTTGCATATCGATGCCCCTGATTACCGTCATCTACGTTCTTGCCAATATAGCGTATTTCGTGGTTTTGTCGAAAGACGAAATTCTCGCGTCGAACGCAGTTGCTGTGGTAAGTCAACAATCGGATTATCGTTATAATAACGTCGATGTAAGTGGATAGATCGAAAAAAAAAAATCTCTCGAGAAGAAGCTGAACAATAAATATCATAATTATTGTCATATTTATATCAAAAAGACACTAAAATGTTGTAGTTTCGAAAAAAAATGTAGTTAACATTTTTATCAACTTTGCGAATTAGTTGTTTCGTTTAGTTACAATTGAGTTTAACTGAACTACATTTCTAGAAATCAAACGATTTTCAAACAGCATAATCTACGTGTGACTTGAGCTAATTTTTGACATTCGCTGATCCCAAAATACGGTTTGTCACAAATTAACTTTTCGCACGATGAAAATTCATAATTCAAATTCTATTAAGAAACGAAGTATGTGTACATATACGGTAGAAATGATGATTTTTTTAGTGTCCTTTGGATCCTACGACCTCACCAATTTTGTTTAGATCTTTTAGAATCCCTGCTCTTCACCTAACAGCTTTCTTTTTTTTATCAAGTGATATCTTCCTATTTTCCCCCCTTTATAGTGGATGAACATTTTTTCCCAGATACTTTGTCAAAATTGAGGAACTTTTTTCATAAAATTGAAGTGGGCATCATTTTCCTAAAATATGTATGTGTATTTTTTTTCAATTTTGAAAACATTCAAGTTCGAGACAAAAAAACAATATTAGGAACATGATGCCCACTATAAATATATACCTCTATCTATATATGAATATATTTATATATATCTACGTAGTAATTTGTCATGGTTGCAGACGTTCGGTGACGAACTCCTCGGAGTCATGTCGTGGATAATGCCATTTTTCGTGGCCTGTTCGACTTTCGGTGCACTTAACGGGGCTATCTTTGCATCGTCGAGGTTGTTCTTCGTCGGCGCGCGAAACGGTCATCTGCCTAATGCCATAGCTCTCATAAACGTTCAGAATTTGACACCGATGCCTTCGCTCATATTTCTCGTGAGTATTCGATGTCACCCACTCGCTTGACTGACAATTCACTCACGACGTACACAAACATGATACATGTACATTAGGTATATTGATGTGAAACTTTGTAAACTATATCAAGCACGTGCTTTTGACTCTACGAAAAAAAATCACTTTTGCCGTCAAAGCAATATTATTATAACAATTAAGTGCAGTCTCAAATCTCAATGAAGCACAGAATTCGCATTTGAGCATATCCCAACGAAGCGAAATTCGAGCACACTAGTCGAAAAATATTGATATAATTCGAAAACGTTTTTTTGTTAACAATAATTTTCGAGCTAAATCGATCGAATTTGTTTACCACAATGGTCGTTACTTCCAAATTGTATTTAATCAATGAACCACAACATGATCAGGAATTAGATGTATTCAGCACAATACAATCCAAATAAAGTGCATGATAATTTTTAAATAATATAATTTTTTTTTCAAAATCGAATATAAATTTTTTTATTTAAAAATTCAATCGGTCATGAAAATTGATGAAAATTAGTATTTCGTTGACCACGATGACTTAGATTTAAAAAAAAACTTTTTCGCACAACGCGTATTGTAAATTCGGAGAGTATGGCTCATCGTTACGAAGAGTAATAAATTGAAAGCTTTCATAGAGCTCGACCTCGCAAATTGGTCGGTTTGACATGGACCGGAAGTTTCGCATGTCTCCTCGCTCCATTGTGCCACCGTTTTCAATTCCCACGAATGTTTGCGGATTGTCCGGCAATGAGCATGAGAACATTTGTTCTCATGCTGTCGCAATCGTAAATTAATTTAAACATTCGTTACAAGTATAATCACGTGATATATTTCGAATATTTTTTTGTTTAGAAAAAAAATTCGAAATTATAAAGAAAATATATGAGAATATTATTTTACGACTTGATTTTCTCGTTGCTTCGAAAATGTAAAATTTAATCTGTAACGATATAACGTTGACCACTGGGATACGTTCGTCTCCGCTCGAACCTCTGATTCAGACCCTAAACTAGAATTTCCGTCTGTAGTGCATCATCACACTAGCCCTGCTGGTCACAGAGGATGTCTACGTGCTGATAAATTATGTGAGCTTCGTTGAAGCACTGTTCACCACACTCTCGGTATCTGGCCTCCTTTGGCTCAGGCACAAAAAACCCGATCTCGAACGACCGATAAAGGTATGAATTTGATAACGAATCGCATTATCCATCAACAACGTAACATTATAATTTACAATGATAATAATGTTGATAATTTTTTTCAGGTTTCCATATTTTGGCCAATTTTATTTTTGATAAATTGCTTGTTCCTCGTTACGTTACCGTGCTACGTGACCCCGTTGGAAGTCAGCGTGGGAATAATAATAATCGTAACGGGCTTTCCAGTCTATTGGATATTCATTTATTGGAAAAACAAACCCAACTGGCTCGTACGTGGATCTGGTGTGTGATTATTTGATTTTTCACTTGTTTTCAATCTCGAATCTACTGGTTTATGGAAATTAGCAATCTCGTTCTCGAAGGCCACCCATACGTGGCTTATCGTAGTGTTGTCCTATTTTTATACGAATTATAAAATAACTTTTACTCCCAGCTATCATTTCTGTGTCTAATTTATCATATACGTTTTAAACAAATGAGAAACATTCGAAAACATTTGTTGCATAATATTAGATTGTTAATTTTCACCGGAATTCGAAGCTAATGAATTATTTATATTTTATTTCATGAATATTTAATGAAGAATCTGATTTACGTGATAATTTTTGTATTTTTCAGACAAATTCAACACGATGTGCGCAAAATTGTTCATGTGCGTTCAAGAAGGCAAGACCGACTGATCCACGAGTGAGTTAACAAAAAAAAAAAAAAAAAAAAAAAAAAGATTCTCAACTTATTGTGAGAAGAAGTGATTCGTGAATTCGCGATTTATCATTTTACACATAATTGCCGATATGACGATACGTTGTAGACGCGAGTTACGATTTCACCATCATTCCATTGGAAAAGTCGCGAAAAGACGTCACGCAAGTGCCATTAGTATTATTTGAAACGGTTGGATAATTCATAACGCGAAAACGTTCGAACGATCAACGATCTCGATCGCATAACTGGTGTTAGGCCATTGCCAACGATTTATTGGTATTTAAATCTTGATCGATACACGCGGACCATTTTAACTGCTAATTTATACATAGCATAATTCCTAGTACAATATAATAATTAATGTGGGCCATGTGGGCATTTTAAAATGCGATGAAAAAAATATAATTAAATAAGCAACCTGTCAATATTTTTCTCACCGCGTTGCTTGACCCCCGAATTTACGGTGGAAATTGTACAAAGTTGTGAATTGGATCAAGTCGATGATTATCAACGCTGAAAAAATAATGCCGTAGAATTATTGATAAATCATGCAGGCACAGAAAATCTGTCGATCGACGGACGGATATCCGACACATCGAGCAAGAGCTCAAACGAGAAAATTGTATTTCTGGATTATTACGTTTTTTTTTTTTTTTTAAAAGGATTTTTATACGAAAATTGGTAGGAACCCGGCAGTCCGTAGGGATTTTGACAAACGCATAATATGCATGTGATATATGATGTTGTATATCCCTAAGAATATAGGGATCATTAGGTGCAATTGTTTCAGCACGTTTTATCGAGTTTTATCGAATTTTCATAGTAAAGTTTTGTAGTCAAAACTGAAAGTGATTCTAAAAATTCGACTATTTTTTTTTGGGTGTCGAATGGAGAAGAATTTTATGAAAATATCGGTGGAATATCACAATAGCAGCTGTCATGCCGTCTAAGTTGCACAATTATTATCATTATTATTTTTTTTACTGTAAGAACAACAATGATGATACTATAGCAATTTTCATACAAGATAATGCATTTTTCACGTGTGTTGGCATTTTATCAGCGAGAACGTGTAATATAATTATGTAATAACCCATAGAACCATGTTTATCGTGAGAAACATCTATAACAATATGTAATATAGAAAATAATATTTATCTTACCGTCAATAATTGTATTTAATGCGATAAATAGACAATAATTGAGTCACACATACGAAGACTGTGCGTGCGCGATTCTATGTGTGAAATTTTGTTTGAAAAAAAGAAAAAGGGAATCTACTAGGTCGACCTAGCTCGTGGTACGGGTGTGTGTATAAAAAAATCTAATAACGAATATGAAATGTACAAATTTTGTATATTAATTATCCATATAAACTTTATATACCCGCATCGAATTAAAAACACGAAACTGTCATAGGCATAGGCAAATTAAATTGTTATTACCAATTTCCAAAAATGTCGGGACCGAATTTTTTATACAAAATTTCAATCTACATTGTCATAAGACAACCCGAAAAAATGTACGTATTATGTATGAACGAAATTTTCTGTACTACATAAGTGTTGTACAACAAAAAAAAAGAAAAAAAAAACAACAGTTGAATAAATTTGAAAAATTCAAAGAGTTACTTTTGATCATGATAAATGTCTTTATTTTTATTATTAAGATCACAACGTAAAACTGATATTTCATTTCATTCTATCCACTTTTTGGATAATAATATTATTTATTTGGCACATACAGTATAATGCTTGTAGTTTTAAATTCGTATGTTCTACTAGAATGGGTTTTTTTTTTTTTTGATTGAAGGTCAAATTTTCATAAATTTTTTCTCTCATTTCGATACATATTTCATCGCGATTATTCGCACAATTTTTTTCCGGTGATTATAGCAATAAGCACAGCGGCAACGAATATTCACGTCAATAGCGATATTTTTCGAAATTCTCAAAACACGCACTGCAACATACGTGCGTACACAAGCTCGTTGATAAATTGCGTTAAATCATCGCGCGTTACATTGTTATCATCAATTATTATTGTTGATATTGGTATTATTGTTATTACTATTATAATTTTTTGTTTTTCAATCAGACGTATACCTGCAATTATTCCACGTTCTTATACGACGCGTCTACAAACGATATATTTTTTTTTTTACGCTCATTGAAACAGCCACCGTCCTTTTCACGAGTTGCAATCACTCGCATCGCAACGAATTATTTTTAACACCTGTGTGTCGCAACGCTTGTCACCGTTTACCGTAATTAGGACACGAATGAACCGAATCATCTATCGACTCGATGACGAAATCACGAAAATATTGATAAATGGACGTCGCATCCGATAAAAAGGTGAAAATATATTTTTAAAGGTTCTTCGGCTGTGCGTTTGTCACTCAAAAAAAAAAAAATATATATATATATATATATATATATATATATATATATTGATACTAAAACTAAATCATTGCCGCAATCACAAAAAAAAACTATAAGGACGCATAAATAATTATGCAGCAGTTTTAAATTTGCTATTGATTATTATATAGGCCTGCAGGTTGACGCGCGGTTGGCGCATATGTTTATGTGCTTATATTGTGTATAACTAAACGCTGTAAATCAACGTACGATACTCTTCTTTACAAAATAGATCAGGGAAAGACTGTTTTTTATCTCGTTTTTTTTTTTTTTTGTTAAATTTTTTTTCTTATAGAATGAAACATTTGGACCGACTCAACGACATAACGATTATAACTCGCAAACGCAAAAATCGCGATTGCGATCAACCCTCGGCTAGGGGTCGCGTAACCCATCCGTACTTTTCGTGAGTCTTGACGAGATTTCTGAAGGACTCTTCCGCGGATCGTCGATCGAATTCCTTGTTATTTTTTGGTTTTCTCGCCACTCGACCCTGTCGAAAGAAATAAAGTATGATTTATCAATTATATATGAGCGATTCCACGTGATTTCAGCCATTAAAAAAAAAAATTCCACAAATAATTTAAAAAAATTGAGCTATTTTATTGCAATACATTCACTGAGTGGCGATTAAAAAAAAATTTTTTTTACGGTTTTATCGTGAATTAACGTTTTTTTTTTCATTCAAATGGCTGTATCTTTGGCAGGATTTGACGTATTTACATTTGTAAAAAACGAAAATGTGCGTCTTTTTATGGCCTTCCAGAAAAAATTACTTTAGATTTAATTGAGCAAGTTGAATGTCCGTTTCAGGGCAACATATGCAAAAATATTTTTTTTTCTCAAAAAATACATTTTTTATTTTAATTTTTCAAAATTTCCCCAAGTTCTGAATACGAGCAAAGAATGTTCAGTATTTTTTATATCGTGGGATCGGTAATCGGTAATGCACAATTTTACTGATTTTATTAATAGATTTTTTTCAGTTTGATTTTTTCGCTTTACGCGATTCAATGAGCATTGATTATCATTTCTCTTTCAGGGAGGCTTCTGGACGTAAAGCGACGGGAGCACATGAAAAAAAAAAAATTGAACTGAAAAAAATCTATTAATAAAATCGGTAAAATTACGCATTACCGTTTACCGATCCCACGATATAAAAAATATCAAAAATTCTTTTTTCGTATTCAGAATTTGGGGAAATTTTGAAAAAAAAAAATTAAAAATGCATTTTGTGAGAAAAAAATATTTTTGCATATTTTGCCCTGAAACGGACGTTCAACTTGCTCAATAAAATCTAAAGTAATTTTTTTCTAGAAGGCCATAAAAAGACGCACATTTTCGTTTTTTACAAATGTAAATACGTCAAATCTGCCAAAGATACAGCCATTTGAATGGCAAAATGAAAAAAAAACGTTAATTAACGATAAGACCGTAAAAATTTTTTTTTTTAAATCGCCACTCGGTAAATATATAGCAGTAAAATAGCTCAATTTTTCAAAATTATTTGTGGAAAATTTTTTTTTTAGTGGCTGAAGTCACGTGGAATCGCTCATATTTATTTGCGAAATTCGAAGTACAATTAATTTTGCAATCAATTGAAAGAAATTGTTTTCATTGATATTCGAAAATTTACAATATAGTTTGATGAGTTTATTTGGAAGGTAGAAAATACGTGTTAATTGAATGTGAGAAAGCCTTTGCTCACCTTTCCTTTCACGATACTCGCTGCAAACTGCGTTATGACAGCTTCGATGGTGTACGCGCTGGCCCATCCCCGGGGCGTCAGAAGTTCCATGCATATAGCTCCGCCTTCCATGACAAAACCCTTCTCGACTCGCGGCGATACCACTCTCATGAAGGGCGGAGCGAAAGGAAACGTCTCCGGGAATATAAGGTGAAGCAATATGTGCGGTATCTCGAGTTCTCTCATGTCAGCCGCAAGTTCGCTTTCCGGATCGATCTTGTGTAATCGTACATGCCACTCGAAGAGATTGTCGTTCACAAGCTCGGCGGTAAACGTCGATTCAGGACGGTGTTGGGTCCTTTGAATCTCGCTCAGTTCTTTCATCAAACGACGCAGACGAACACCTCGTTCCGGCATACTTCCTGACTGGAAAGTAGAAATAATACGTTAACACGTCATGTCTGTTTTTTTTTTTCAAAGAAATAAAACACCAATCATAGGAATCGAGTAAATTTTCAGGATCCGAGAAATACAAAATTTAATCGAACGAGGAAGAAACTGTAAATCAAACAATCATAATGCGACAGGTCTTTTTTTTTGTTTTCTAACGGGCAATATTTTTCGAAATTATTTAAAAAGAAGTATATTAAATTGAAATAAAAATAAAACTAATTGTTCGCATTGTATAGACGTCATTACTCCAAAATGTTTGAATAGATTAGTTGAAAAATAGGCAGTAGTCAATGTATTCCTACAAAAGTGTATAAATATAATGGAAAAACACGAACCAAGAGCGATTTGTATTTTGGTATCACACTGACAATATGGAGTGAGTAATAGATTGAATCGGTTGATCTGGCTAATCAGATGCAAATAAATAGAGATAATAATAATTTTATTTTTTCTTGCAAATTCCATTAGATAGATGAACATTAATATCTATGTTGTTGGGGGCTCATGTATGTTTATGGATATCTTTCCATTAGTCTTACATCTAGCGACCTCATCATAATCAATTATTGCTGTTGTATGTTATTTTTCAGTCGTTTCTGTGTGTTTGTATCTATCATTGAGGTTATGTTTCTCTGGTCAATTTATTATAATAATTTTCTCTCTAATTTTCGGTCGATTATGTATGATGTGTCATTTTTTCTCGCGTTTTTGAGTTAATTGTTTTTGTACTTACAGTATTTGGCTTTTTTTTTTGCATATTTCCTTATTGTTTTAAAAAAACTTTTGAGAAGACCGGATAATCGCGTAAACGATGTTTCTGCGGCTTATGAATGTGATTGGTGTTTGTTTCAATGGCGGTTTCATTCAAATTTGCTTATTCTAATGCGAAGTTGTAGATGTCACTTACGTTTTTTATATCAGTTCTATGGTTTATCAAGATTTTGTCAGTCTTGACAAAAAAAAACTCTTTCTCGTTGTGCACTATGTGGCGCGTTGAAGACTACTGATTGCAACTGAATTATCGTGAAAGCCAAACTCCTTTTCGTGACCGGTTGACCGGTAAGACAAACTCCCTCCAAGAAAAAACCAACTTAATTGGTGGAAGAATGATGAAAAAAGGGCGTGGGAGGACTCTATTGTAACCAATCACGAGAGGGATCGTTGAAAAAACAGATGTTGAAAGGCCCAGTCGAACAACAGGGTTGACCGGTTGAAAATCTGCTCGCCACATTTTTTACGACACCAAAATTTTCCCGCTCTTGACCCTCTTGACTCATGTTTCAAGCGAGATTTCGGTTTATACATTCATTGAAGTACATTTGGTACGCAGGAATGCTGGTATTTGTGAAAAGTCACGTACTTCTCGTAAAAACCTTAACCGGTTTATAAAAAACGCATAAATCCTTTTTTTTTTCAGCCGAGAGTTAAAAATAGTAAGAAATAGTAACCAGTCTCTTCTGCTGGTCACATGCGAGTGGCCAGTACTTAGACGTGTAGATATCCTTTTTTTACGGTCCTCAAGTTAGAGAGGTCGGAGGCGCTCCGGCCCGCCCAACCGTTTAGGGCGATTTACGGAAAATTCGTCTAAAACAGTTCATCTAATAACAGTTCGTCTAAAAAATCAATTCGTCTAATAACAATTCGTCTGAAAACAATACGTCTAATAACAATTCGTCTAAAAACAATTCGTCTGAAAACAATACGTCTAATAACAATTCGTCTAAAAACAATTCGACTAATAACAATTTGTCTATTAACAATTCGTCTTATATCCCAAAAAACCCCATAGAATAAAAAAAACCAACCAAGAACCCAAAGAACCAATCCCAAAGAAACTCCGAAGAAAGAAAGAAAAAAAAAACACGAAGAACCAAAGGAACCGAAAGAACCAATCCCAAAGAAACCCCGAAGAATAAAAAAATATATTTATCATACGTTCTCGATGAATGATGTTCAATAAATTACTACACAACATTTTGTTCTGTTGATCATTTTAGACTAATTGTTATTAGAAAAATTGTTATTAGAGGAATTGTCATTAGACGAATTGTTTTTAGACACATTGTTATTAGACGAATTGTTATTAGATGAATTGTTATTAGACAAATTGTTATTACACGAATTGCTATTGGACGAATTTTCCGTATACCGTTTAGGGCATCAAATGGATCTTTATTAGACGATGGACGACAAAAACTCTCTCCGTCTCTCTCGCTCTGCAGCGAGCGCCAATGGCGCTGTCTCTCTCGCACTCATAAATGTCGTCCATCGCCTTAACTAAAAAATATTGAAAATTCACCCTTTCGTTCGCGACGGAACACTTGCTATCAGTTCTTTCATCGATATATTTTTTCTCGCTTCTTCATAGATAAAACTACGTGACGGTCGAAACATTTTTTTATCCCGATTTTTATATATTGAAACATCCAGAAATTACGTTTGCAGAAAATGTCCGGATGTATGTACGTGTGTGTGTGTGTGTGTGTGTGTAAATCGATCTTCAAAATTCCAATCGTCTATAACTCGAGAACGATTCGAGCTACAGCCCTCAAATTTTGCACACCTGTGGTGCCTTATGATCTCCATGTCGTCTATAATTTTCGCAACAATTGACGCATCCGCTCGAATTTCACAGAGTTATGAAATTTTTGAAAAATGTCGATTAGCACTTCAGCGTCGGCAAAGTTTCAGATATTCGTCCCAATAGTTCTTCACATATATAATCATGCATGTACAGATATTCGATATTGGCATTTGAACCGAATCCATCGATAAAATTGGATTTTATTATATTTTAAATTTTTCTTTCAAAAATCAACTTTGTCGCTTCAACTATTATATTTTTATTATTATCTCTGATGAGTAACATGTATAAAAATGGAATATTATAGTTGTGTTCTGATTCTATTGTGAATCTTGAATTCTTATTGTTCTGTAAATCGTTAAAGTTTCATTTATCTTGTCAGCTGGAAGGGCTGACAAAATAAATGAAATCAGCGATTATTATGTCATTTATATATCTTTTGTACAAAGCTCGTGCGTATAACTAAGGTTTTTTTAAAAACAGTGTCTTCTAGTTCTATCATAACTAAAACATAATAAAAACCTATACGATTCATCATAAGCGCCCCCAACAACATGATAATTCGTATCCGATCGAAACAAAATCAACAATCGTTAACATCGAATAATACCTGTGAACAACTGCCCGAAGATTTCTTCGATTTGAAGAAATTACTGACCGCATGACTGGCGCCAGGATTTTCGGCCAGTGCGCCGTCCGATGGTGTTACAGCGTCGGGCCGATGATGACGACTCAAAAGTCGTCGGGATGGTGAACTCGTCGAACTACTACCCGCCACTTCCTGTTCGCCGATTTTTTCGGTCGGACGAAACAGCTTGCGAAAAGCCGCCACCACTTTTTCCTTCGATCTCGTCGACATCTTCGGCCCGCACGGTTATATCACCGATTTAAAACATCAATCTCGAATCTGAAAACAATATAAGTAATCATTTAACATTGTAGAATATTATTTCGATTAAAAACGTCGATATCGCCCGAGTAGAAATGATTATATATGAACCTATATAATTGTATATTAATTGATCATATACAATTGTATACAAAAATTGGCCGGATATAATTTGATATCTATATATATAAAAAGGAATCGTGGTTTGTTCGGATGCTTAAAACTCGAAAACGACTGGACCAACTTGAATACTTCCTTTTGCGGATTTGTTCGTAAATGCTACGCCAAGGTTTAGGGGGAAAAAAAATTTAAAAAAAATTTTTTTTTTTCCAAAACTGAAATTTTGAATTTTTTTTTTTATCAAATGTCAATGACTAGTATACTAGTACACAAGGCCTACGGAACCCTATCATGTGCGTATCCAACACGCTCTTGACTACTTTTTTAGTGCTGTAAGCGGTCATTCCGTTTGACAGCTTAGCATATTGTTTGATCTTTTAGATGATATTTTTATCATTTTTCATCGATTTTCCGAGTGAATCAACTTGACTGGACCAACTTGAATACTTCCTTCTGCGGTTGTTCGTAATTGCTACGCGAAGGTTTAGGGAAAAAAATTGGAAAATTTTCAACAGGTGGCGTTGTAGGCGAACATTTCGGTTTTCAGTTCAATAAAAATAAATCGTTCAATTGAATATAATTCAATTAAATTAATACTTGATTTCATTCTATTTTCGCCAAATATTGGACGGCACGAAGTCGGGTCAGCTAGTCTTTGTATATAAACGTATACAATTGTATACGTTTATATTCGCACCAGTGTCGTATACATTTTTATGGCACAAGGTGTGTAAATGTGGTTGGAAGAGAACGGAGTGAGCATAAAACTGCACTTTTACGCACAGCGTGTCATGATGATATATACAGCAATGAAATGTATTTCAAAAGGAAATAAAATTACTCATATACAGTCGTACACAATTTTATATACCGTAAATACAATTTTTACGTATATATATATATATATATTATATATAATAATATACAAGACTATATTGAATTATATATAACTGTATATGATTTTTATATCTAATTATATAAACTACGTATAAAAATGGTATCTCCATATATCATTATATATAGAACGATATATAATGATATCAAATCAAATTTGATGGAAGTACATTGATATAGGATTATATATACGAATGTAGAGAGTTATATACAATGATATATAAACCTATATATTAATATATATGATTGTATATCATTTTTATATAATTGTATCGAAGTATATAAAATCATTTTCACTCGGGCGGTTATCCCCAAACTCATGAGGAAGGTCCACTCAAGATAATTGGGAATACTATCAAGATGCTTGTGTGTGTATGTGTGTGTGTGTGCATATGTAATTGTGATTTTTGTAGCACCAGTCTCCCTCGTACAACCACCGCAATTAAGAACAAATGAAGAAAAAAAAACTGCCCCTTCGTTTCTCGGTTTATATATAAATACACGATACGCCGTGACATGGAAACAGCATCAGCATCAAGACGCTCACTCTCAAACTCCAATTCGCTTATTCATACAGAGGAAACATTGTTTTTTTTCGCACGACGAATGCACCACGAATTATTTTTGGAACAAAATATTTTTTTTCGCCTCCTACGTGTTCTCGCATATTCTCTCACTTTGCATGTATTTCATATTTATTCCAATTCATTTTGATATTCATGCGTTTTTCATTCTCTCACATCAGCATCACAAACACATTCGTCGTTATAAAACAATGTCCCGTATTGATCATGTTTTTCATACAAATAATCGCAATCTCGATTGATAAGTGAAAAACATATGTTTCGCGATTAATTATTGCAATGAAATATAAATAACTAACACGCGATTGTCATCACCAATCCTCATTAATTCATCAGCAGTAAAATAAAATGTCATTCAATCATCAACGGAAAAATCAAACAAATCAAAATTGTGAAATGAAATTGAAACTTTATTGTAACACAGATGTTATTCGCGAAAACAATAATCTATCATTCGTTAATTGTTTTCACGAGTTTAATCTTTGTACAGAGATGTTCTTTGTTTTTTCTTCATTTTCTTATTATCCAGTTCTTTTTACGATTTCCAATACAGCTTGAGTTGGAATGCGAAGTGTCGAACAACAACATATGACGCACCTAACGCAATTATTCCATTTTCATCGTTATCACCGTGTTATCGTGTAACCATTCTCAAAGCATTGACACTTCGCTACATTTTTTTTTTTACCGCTTGGCTAATTATTTTTTTCTTTTTTTTTCGCAATTGGAAAATAACGGTGACAAAATTATTTGACAAATCCGACTTTTCGATGATGAAGGAAAGAACGGGCGAGCCAAGAGATTTTTTGACGATTCGGCACTCGTTGAGCGAAGAGGAAGTGAAAAAAAAAATAAGACAACAATCACGCGGTGAAAATAATTTCAACTCACCCATATCTTTAACACTGGAAACATCCAAATCGACACTGGATGAATCGATGAATGATTTTTCGTGTAACAATAAGCCGTCGAGGAGTCGTTGGGGGATTAGTGCCGCGATAACGCGACTAAATTTTTTTTTGTTTTTCGGGTGTACGTGTTATCACGGGGGTGCACGAGTGGGCGACGGGAGCAGAGACGGCGCAGTCTCCGCCCTCATCGAGCAGACCGAACGAATTGAGCGTGGTCGAGACGGGGGTTGCGATGGGACCGAGGCAACGAGAGGGATAACGTCCGGCGATAGCGACCGAGTACCCGCAGTTCGGTGGGAGTGAAAGGAAAATATCGATCCGGTTGTATTGTTGATGGTGAATGATGGATATATAGGCGAGGGTACAGAGAGCACGCAGATCAAGAAGAAGAAAAATAATAAAAAAAATAAAAAAATAATATTCGAACCGAAGAGATAAGAAAAGCGCGAAAGCATTGTTGTTCGCTGACTTTTGTTTTAATTTTATTTTCATATGATTCACATTTTTTTATTCGTTTTATTCGGACTTGAATTGTTGTGGAATTGATGGGGGGAAGGAGGCGGGTTATGAGGAGAAAATCGACGAGGGACGCCGGTGATCTATGTTCTATTGGGTATAAGCTCGCACCCATTCAATGAAAATGTATTTTAAATAATTTTTTAAACGAATAACTATGATTAATTATCATGGAAAAATCAATATTTTTATATTTTCGTAATAATTATGACCAATTTACGTCAATTATTATTTAACAATGAATTTAAATATTCAATTAATTCGGTAAATCTATTATTATTTAGTTGGAAAAGTATTTGAAATACATTTTCATTGAATTATAATGTCCATCACTGCTCGCTGTACATTGAAATCGTCAAGTCTTGAAATAAATTATATGACTGCATGAGAGTCGATTTTAATTACTTTCTTTTCTTTAAATAACGGTAATGGTACGTTGGTTTTGTACATAGTACATATTTCAGATCAACGCTGATTTATATGCATCCAGCAAAAATTCGAATCAATTAAATGGGCAATGAAAAATAATGCAAGAAATATTGTCGGACTGGTCCGTTTGTTTTGTACAAACTGTTTATTTTTCCGTTTCAAATCAACAACTTTGCTTGGGGTAGCATGTAAAAGTCTTTGTTATTTTCATGTGTTATTGTCAGAGTACCTTTATAAGATAAATTCGAAGCATTACAAGTTTGAGCATGAAAGAAGATAGAAATAAAGTTGGAAAGTGCCGCTGAAAATTCGTTAAAAATGTTGCAATCAAAATTCGACCGATAGTTCAATTTTTTTTTCTTTTTTCACCATCAACGTGTTCTTTATTTCGGTTTCCAAGGTTTAATGATGTAACTTTTCAGATATCTGTTTTCAAACAAAAATTTGAGAGTTCGAGCGGTTAGGTATGTGAAGATAATAACCACAGAAAAATACTGCATCCATGCCCACTTGAGCTCTTCCCAAAAACCTGGTTGATAGTGTATCAATTCGTCCGAATAAAAAATTTCTCCCGATAACGTAACTGGTTCTTCATTCGAAAAACCCGTCTCCCACGTCACGTGAGTGTTCACCAGGCGTGCCGACACTGCAAAATAAATAATTCACAATAATTATAAAGATTTTCATCTACAATTTATACAGATTAAATAAAAATTTTTTTTCTTATGTTACATTTTTTTCTAGCGTTTTGTGATAAAACTTCGGATAGCGTATCATCGCCAACTTCGGTATTATAATCGTATATCTCGGTGAAAGCGTCGACTCGCAAAAGGCTCTTCTGATGTAATTCAAGGTCCCCGATGAAATTGATCTTCTGCACGTCGTGAGCCAGAGTGCAATCGAACACTGTTATCGTCTTGGTCGTCGCTTCAACGATTTCCTACAATTTTTCAAATAAAATAATTATTTTCAAGTTATTCATTCTTCAGACAGACATTTTGGCTCATAGAAGAAAAAAAACAACAATGGCAGTCGTTTACTTTTAATTCTATATCGAAGAAGAGTAGAAGCCTGAGCGTTCTGATCGGTTTATCGGTCCAAAATCGCGCTTCGAACTTCAGAATATCATTCTTCCTGTCTCGATTGACATCTATATCTTGCACCTAGAAAATAAATAATTCATTAGAAACCAAGACAATTTCTATTGCAAAAGTTACACTAGCAGAAACATTTCTAACCACAAATTGAAAAATATTTGAAAAACAAAAAAAATATTTTTAAATCAAAAACACGTTGAAAAAATTGCTAAAAAATGTTTTTTGGTGCACGTTATAGAGTTGCTTTAATCGGCAGGACCCGTCAACCATTCCTGCCGCTTGATCCAATTCTAAGATATTCATTAACAAACTAATGCCTGTTTCAAAATTGGTTGAACATAAAAAAAATAAAACGAACATGATAACCAAATTTCGCAAAATTTTCGATCGTATTAGCGATCGCCTCAATAATATTTTAATGAAAAATTCCATCGTCGTGGACATACTGACCTTAACAACACTACAATCATCCGATATCGGACTGCTCTTGTAAGTCGGAAACGTCGAGCAAACAATCGGTTTTTCCGGAAAATCTTTCTCCGCGATCAGCAGGTATTTACGTTGAAACTCGATCACCGGTTTTTCCGCATAAACGCGATTTCTTATCCAAAAACCTGAATTCAAATTTATGCTTCAAACTATTTTACGAATTCACATTGAATAATATTAATTGATGAAAAAAAAACATTGAGCGTACCTCCGGAATTGTGAATAATGAAGAACGGAACGATTATTGCCGAACAAACGAATAATGCAACGACTATTGTGCTAAAAGAAAATAATCTTGTTTTGTACGTGTAAACAGTCGGACACGTGAAAACGTCGAGCGTCGACATAGTTGTGCATTGTGTTTGGTCTACACCGTCGTCATTGACGACGACGCGCGTGCAACCATCCGTGACTGTCGTTCGCCGGGTAAGCCTTCGACCAATGAGTTACGATAAAAACTATTTTCAAAATAATTCAATTTTATATTGGAGCAAACGGTTATAGGAAGAAAAATAGGTAAGAAAGCGTGATTGCTGTGTGACAATGAGGAGAAGCCAATTATCTCGATAATAGTGAGCGTTATACCCAGATAAAAACTATTTTTCAATTAGAATTGATATAACATTTTTTAAGATATTACACAAATAATGTAGTCTTACCAAATAAAAAAAAAACGGACTTGGGTAAAAATATTTTTATTTATTTTTTATTTTCTTTATATTCAATGTATTATTTACAGTATGATCATAACGAACCGGAGCGAATTCAATAATCAACGACGTTATTCAATAATTCCCCTGACTTTTTGTGTCATCCGTTCGCTGACCACGATGAAGTATGAAAAAAAAAAAAATGAAGATGAGAAGAAAAAAACGTTTTTGCATAAGAAATGAACGATTTTTTTGCGTATCGAATTATAATGTTCAGTCTTCAGCATCGTTTTATCTTTTGCTACATTTCGCAATTATCACATCCAGCTTGGTCGAATCGTGAAAAATTAACGATGCAATTTAACGAGTCTCAATGAGAGCACTTTTCAGTTTCTCATCTCGATGTCATGCAATGTCATTGAGATCGATGTCCTCAAAATCTGCATCATCGAGATCGAGCAGTTGTTCGAAATTTTCGCCGGTTTCGGTGACCGCACGTTCGATCGATGTTCCCGATTTAGGTACGTCGGGACTTGTTTCCGGCGGTGTCGCTATGACGAAAGAATCCAACGTCGATTGTCCCTTCGTGGGGGATAATGCGGGTTCTTCCGCCACCTTTTGCTCGGACACGTCCGCTTTGTTCAAACAAAAGCCTTGATCGAGTCCGGCTTTGGTCAAAACGTTTATCTTGTTTTGTATGAGTGGCCAGAGATAATCGTCAGCCGTGTTTTTTGCTACCAAGTATTGAATCACGACGCTATTTGCCTGTCCGATACGGTGCACTCTGTCCTCGGCTTGGCACAAAATCTGTTGACACCGAAATTTTTTTGTACATTGGAATGTTTTCTTCGTTTGGATTTCTTTTTTTCATTTGTTTGACAAATACATTTGGATATACACTGACGCCAGAAAATATCGGACCTGTAAAATTCTTTCTGCAAGCTGGCAAATTAAAAAAAAAAACAATTTTCTCAGCTCCGGTCGAGAGTCAAAGTTGAGGCACGAAATTCTGGCAAAATTCAAATTATTATGTTGTCTTCGTCACACAATAATTCAGAATAAAAGGGGTTGGGGTCGAAATCCAGAACGAGCAATGTCCCGAACGGTAAAAATCCCGAATGACATTCTAGCGAACGTACAATATGCCGAACCCCTACCAGTCGGCGCGGTTTTTAACATTTCCTGACTTTCGAGCTTTCCCACACGTAAATTATCAAAGTTAGATATATGCTGTGACTGACTTTTTCATAGGAAATTCAATTCTCTACAACATTGTTTATGTGAAATTGTGGTCTATATAGCGTTGTTTAACCAGCGTTTTGACGGGAAGGGAGAAATGTATCGATTTTCTAATCGTTTTATTTTTTTCTGTCCAAACACTGGATAAACAACGCTATATAGACCAAAAGTTCACATAAACAATATTGTGGAGAATTAAATTTCCTATAAATAAGTCAGCGGCGGCATACATCTAACTTTGATAATTTACGCGTAGGAAAGCTCGAAAGTGAGGAAATGTTAAAAACCGCGCCGACTGGTAGGCGTTCGGCATATTGTACGTTCGCTACAATCTCATTCAGGATTTTTACCGTTCGGGACACAGTCATTCGAAGCATTGCGCGTTGGGGATTTTGCCCTTTGTGGACATTGCTCGTTCCGGATTTCGACCCCAACCCGCCGGTAGCTTCATTCTTGACAGTGTTATCGCCCGTAAAGTGGTTTGATACTTTCTGGCGTTAGTGTAAATCTTATATTTCATATAAAATAATTCAGACTGTGTGAAAGAAAAATAAAAATAATCGGATTAAGCAATTGAATTGTGAATGGCAATCGTACGTACACCGGGATTCCAGAAAAGTTCGGCAAAAACGACGAGTTGAGCGGCGGTGAGAGTTATACCAGCATTTGCGGCGGTTATCGACAATACCGCGACTAGACAAGTATCCGAATCCTGAAAGAGATCTACCTGTTGCTTCCGTAATTCCGCCGGTGTTCTTCCATCGATACGTATATACCTGAATCATCGAAAATTCATCGGATGTGATAAACAAAATTTTCACGAAAATTTCATGGAATAGGTTGAAAATTTGATGTTGACAATTGACAATCTACCGAATTTTTTTCGAAGTCAGGAGCTCGACGATTGCATCGAGCACACTCTGATGATGAGCATAGATGAGAAATTTTTGTCCTCTTTCCAGCAAATCGGTCACGTAGTTGCTGCAAAAAAAAAAAAAATTTAGACAACTAATTGGATGCATTATGGTGGGACTGAATATAATCAACGAGTTCAACTCACAGAACAGCCGCGATTCTTTGATCACTCGATTCGTGATAATACTGTAATATCGCCTTGTGCCTTTCCGCAGTGTTCAAACCCGAGTTCTTCAACCTATCAGCGATTTCCTTTGTCCCCTTTGAAATCTTTTTTATCAGAGATGGATCCATTATCACTACTTGTCTGTAAATTAAACACGAGTGTTAACGACGATGCGATATGCATATCGATGAAAACTCATTGATTCAATCAAATCGAGTTTTATTTGCGCAACTTTTGGAAAAAGTTTTTTACAAAACAATAAATTTTCGCTTACATATTCGTTCACTTATTGACTACGCCACACCTTCTCACAATTCGTACTATCAAACATTTCTCTCTTTTTTCTTCAGTTATTTCTCCACTCCCTTTCTTGCCCTTTCCCCCTCCACCTTACTCATCTTTTCGCACATTTGTTATATTTTTCTGATGTATTCACATATCCTTTTTCGTATTTTCCGACGCAATGTAATTATAACAACTCATTGATCGTGAAGCAATATAGAACAATTCAATGGCCGGATGCAATAAGGGCACACGACGCTCGAAGCGAGTCGAATTGGACAATACTTTTTCCAAAATGGGTGAAAATCTTAAGGTGTCACAGTTAAAAATAAAAAATATAGTGTTGTCGGGCTCGATGCCGCGCATGTTTTTTGTATATAAAACTTCATTGTATGATCGATATTTTCGTACATAATAATTAAAAACAACAAAAATTGCAAACATGGAAAATCAATGTTTTTCAAAATATAAGTTGCCGAATCTCCGTGGTTTTTCAACCGATTCACTCCGGATTTCTTGTATATTACTCCCGATACTCTAGCGTCGCTGTTAAGCAAAAGAAATTTCGGGAAAAATTATTTGTCTAATTAATTTCTAATAACAAAGCCGTGGCGCTTAGTGCTTCTGTATTGCGACGTTCTCAAAGAAAAAGAGTCGAGGAAAGTTTAAGAGTCAGAAAACTTCTAGCGGGGAAGCTGTTCCATAGGGTTCAATGATGTTTTTGGCGAAACTTTACGTAGATATTCCGAAAATTATAGAAATGGCGATAAGTTTGACTCTAAGAGCGCGAGGTGGTATCGCACGATCGAGCAGGATTGCTCGATCGTGCGATACCACCTCCTCCGCGAATACCTCAAGACTAGCATTTTATTTCTTGAAAAAAATGGTATGAAAGTAACTTAACAAAATATTTTAGCTCCTACGGAGAATTATAAAATCCTTAGGACGAAATAAGACAATAGTAATAGTAGTCGTAGCAGTAATACCTGATCTTTGCGGGCAACTGTTTAAGCACGTCCGTTTTCAATCTCCTGATTAAACAGCAGGCTCTCAACAGCATCTGCAATTCTTCCATATTCGACGAGCCCGAATAATCCCAGCCGAAAGATCTTTTTTCCCCCGCGCAATAGCGCAATCCGTAATCGTGATATCTATCGATATTTTCGTCATTGTTATTAAGACATTTGATCAAAGCAAGACTCAAATTGGTTCTTCGTGCTCACCCCATAAACGTGGGTAGAACCAGGTTAATCTGAGAGTACAGTTCCAAGGGCCGCGAAAGTGCCGGTGTTCCACTGAGAAGAACGACGTGTCTGGCTTTGGATGCCATTCGTTGAACGGCTTTTGTTCTCGCGGCTTTTCCACTTTTCACACAGTGTGATTCATCCTAGAAATTTTGCAAAAGAAAAAATGTTCATGAAAAATGTTCTCGCTGGCGATCGCTATTTTTGCGATTATTTATAATTACCAAAATTACGAAACCGTAGCTCTGACGTTCGAATATCTCTACGGATCTGACCAGCAAATCGTAGGATACTATTGTAATTTTTCCGCTACCGACAAAGTCTTTGCCACTGGTAAAGTGTTGGACGTACTGAGTCGGTACGGAGGGAAGAAAATTGAAAATCGCCTCCGACCATTGATATCTGTTTCCGTATAAAAAAAAATGTTTTTATTTCCTTTATCTTGAGGGGACTAGGAAACGAGAAAATTCGACTTTGAATTTTTTGTTACTGCAATCTCTTCCGAATATTTCAAGGCAAAGCAGACTAAAAATTCGCAAAATTGAGCTCAGGAGAGAAAAAATACTCCGTAGACGGCTGGCGCGCCGCGCCCAGCCGAGCAGGTAGTCCGCGGCGGCGCCAGAACTTTCAACGCGTTTATCTCGAACCAGAATTTTGCGCTAGCTTAACCACGATAACTCAAGAACGGTTAAAGATATCACCTTGTTTTTTTTTTCAAATAAAGCTATCAATGTTCTCCAAAGTGAACCGAACTCTATGCAAAAAAATTAGATTGTTATTATTGTTATTCAAACAAATGTCAAAAAATGTCGTCCGTTTTTCGATTTTTTTTCGAATTTTTGCCGCCATTTCCGTAATTTTCATCGTTTTCCAAAAATTTTAGGTTCAATCTGTGGAGGAACATGTTCCAAATTGAACATGTTCATTTTATGAATGAATTACATAAACATTCGAATTTTATCGCATTTTTGGCCTATTCTCGCTGCCTAGTTCCCCTAATATACAAATTCGTCAAAACAATTGGATTTGTTATTGGAGGAAATGATTATAGGAAAAAAAAATTAGTGGAAAAAATCATGATTACCGTACTGACGATGGTGTGACAATAAGGAGAGGCCAATTATCTCGATAATAGTGAGCGATACCAAGAGCTTGTATTGTTTTACCAAGACCCATATCGTCCGCTATGAAGCAACGACCTCTCTTTGATATTCCAAAACTGAAAAACGAAATATCTGGTTTTCCGTGTTGAAAGCAAATAACATTAACCCTCTAATGCCTTTGACCGCCTCCAGGCGGGGTACACCTTACGAGACATTACACGTGTCGGTATCATTTTTCATCGGAACTGCTCAGCCCTGCTTATAGTCGAAGGATCAGTGTTACTTTTGGCGTTTGTCGCGTTGTCCTAGTGCGTTCCGTTTCCGAGCAAATTCAATTCAAAGACAAAATTGACCGCGAAAATACGAAAATAAATATTTTTCTCCAAACACGACTTACGCATGTAAATATTAATTTTGACAAAAAAAATAGTAGTTTTGGTCGAATCGATTTGAAAAAAAAATAGGTGAGTGATTAGAAGTGTGTTCTATCGAATGGCGAAAGAGGTTTCATGCTTTTAGTGATTCTTATATAAAATATTTGAGTTCGCTTTTGCCCGCGATATGCCTATTTTTACTTGTACAGGGCGTAAGCTTCACCAAATTGGAAAACGGACTCCAGATTCGTTCTTTGTGTGTTAATATTAGTCTATACTGATTTATTGACGCAAATTAGAGAATAAGGCATTAGAGGGTTAACGTGTAATCCAAACCTAAGTTCGAAGGAATCAAACTATTACCATATGCCTTCCCGCTGAAAAGGCATCAAACTCTCTGTTAATTTAACATCGATCGGCGACAGATCGATTAATGGTGTTTCATCTTTATCCAACGATGTCTTGAATACCTGCAAATAATTTTTTTCACCCGAATTAATAAAAGAAAAAACAAAACAAAAAAAAAATACTGTTATATTCGTTTGTGGCATTGCCTTTCAATACCTTGAGCACGTATCGTGGAATCGATGTTATGACGATCTGCGGCCTAAGTTGCATACATTCGGTGATCAATTTATCATAATCGTCTATGTGAAAATTCCATCTTCTAGCTTTCTGATCTGCAAAGTATTGAAATAGACAGCGTCAGTCGTTTTCTGTGGTCTTTTTCACTGTTACAATAAAAAATGAAAAAAAATCAAACAAATCAATGGATAATAGCAACGTCGTACCGTAAAGCTTGCTGGGGATGGTCTTGAACACCTCGATGAGTTTTTGATGATAGTCCACATCGACGATAAATCTCGATTTGCTAATCATGCTACACGACCCGGTCAACGTCTGCGTCGTTCCAAAAAAATGTTGAGCGTTCAACGGACTTGGCCTCTGTTCTTTCATTTTACTGCGCATAGCGCCGGGACTGTGTCCTTTGTATTTATATTTGTCCAAGCCCCAAGATTTGGCGGTCGAAGGGCCCAGAGGCTTGAGCGGACTTCCGAACAAGTTGGAATTGGTCGGAGGTGCCCCGTTTCGAGCAATATTACCCGTCGCCACTTTGCCATAACCTCCGGCACTGGTTTTCAATTCCTTCTCAGCCTTGCGTTGCAAGGCCAGCAACCTTTTCTGTTCTATCTGATCTTGAGAATAATTAGCGCCTAGAAGAATTTATCGACATTCACAGAAACAATAAAATACATGTGTACATTATGTACGATTAAATGAAAAAATATCAACAAATGGGTATGTTTAAATACCAGACGTTGTGAATAAAGGGAACGTTCAACTAACCCGACATTTCGTAGGAACCTCAAACCCGTCTAATGTTTATGCACTTGTAAGTATTGGGGAGTTCATATTATCAATGGGACTCCTAATTTTGTCGTGGCTACATTGTACGGAGAAAAAAAATACATATCATGTATTTCGGTTTTGTTTCCATCGAACATCGGGTGTGTTATTTTTGATTAGTGAAAACATATGATTCCCATGTGAGACACTTGATAACGGAGAAGATGGGATAGGGCAGGGTAGGGATCGTTGTGTGGGGCGCAGGCGCAAGTGCCGAACTACAAAAATGTGATCATCGCTACGGTCGATATTGCAGATTTCGAACGGTTCGGATAAGAGGATCCCGAACGTTTGGAGCTCGTTCCCTCTCGCTCCACCGCGAGCGCCCATAGCGGTATCCCTCTCACACTCGTTGCAGACGCGAAAGGTTCGCGATCCCCGCAAACTAAAATATCGAACTTTGCGTTTGATATTTATTTACATCAACCAATCGAGGGTCATATGGATTTTTTTGTTATCGATTATTTGTCCTTTGTAGGTTATTGTTCTATTAATCTAAACCATTGCGATATCATATTTTCTTTGTTGTGTGAAAACAAAAATTTTAACGTTGATTGCGAAATTTTTTTTTATTCCGATCCTGGGACCCGGGAATGGGCAAATAGTTAGACAAATAAATTTATATTTTACTATCAACAAAAATTCACAAATGTATAAAAATACAAACTATCTTTGATCAATGTTTACCTTATCTTTAAAATCACTAATTCAAAACTACTCGAAACAATAAAAAATTGTAAAAAGAATAGTGAAATAAAGCAACAGAATCGACAGCGAAGAAAACGACGTTTTCGTCTGCTGTTACTCTTTGCGGTTGCTCGATCTAGACTTTTAAATATCGCGCGGTGGATGACGGATGTGTCACGAGCATGCGCGTTACACTTTACCGACATCAGCGCCACGAGCCTCCCAAATACGAAACTAAACTTTGAACGGGTATCACGGAGAAATACCATGGTTTCGATAAGGTTGTTGTGCTTTCACAATCCAACCTCCATACCCTCATGACATTTTGTCTAAGAATGAAACGTAAACAAAACCTGTCGTGAATATTGGAATTTTTTATAATCCACGCACAATGTTGGACACCGCAGCTGCATCGGACAATCAATTGTCCAAAGAAGATTATTTATTAATGAGAGCTAAGGAAGCCATGTCAACGGATATTTATGCGGCCAAATCGTGGTTGATAACAGCTCGATCTCTCTTTCCGCACAGTGCCAAAGTTCAGGTTAGACATTTAACAACCGGCCGGCTAATTTTTGTATCACCGACCTGACGATATACTTTTATTATTTATCGGGTGGGTCTCGAACTTTTTCAATCCTTCGAAAGCTCATAAAGTTCGAATTTTTTTAATTCGAATCTTAATTTATCGAAAAATCAAATCTCCGAATTTTTTCATTTCGACTGGTCATGTAACAGAATTTAAAAAGTTCGTACGATCAAATGTCCGACGTCACGATATCGAAACCTCAACGATTCGAAAATGGATGTTTTGACTCGCTAATGTTTCGAACGGTCAATCCTTCGACGGATCAAAAGTTCGACAACGTATATATAGGTATAGTGGCGTAGCTAGATTGTTCAACCGCTTGAATATTGCAGCTCCGGCAATCTTCACGCCACTATGCCTGTACATACGTTTTAAACTTTTGGTCCATCGAAACATTGAATTGTCGAAACATTGGCAAGTTGAATCCGTGACCCGTCGAAAAATTGCGCTTTCGATACATTGCATCTCGAATTTTTTTTTTTCAAAACTCTGACCGTCCGAAACTTTGCCCGTTCGGATTAATGGACTTTCGAAACCGTGCAAGGTCGAAACATTCAAATTCGAGTAAAAAAATTTCGAACTTATGAGCCTTTGACACATTGAAATTCGAAACTTTGAGACCTACCTTATTTATCTATTAAATTACATTTTTTTTCAGTTTTTTTTTGCTAAATCATCAAATAATCACAAACTCAAGATTAATTATTGATGACTTTATTTTTTCACACAGTTCGAGGCTTACAGAATAGAGAAATTGTCAAAGAATGTCAAGGAGGCCGCAAAGTGCTTCAGCGAAATGTAAGATTCATTGTTATGTGAAAAGTTGGAATTGTCTCGATAGAAAATTGTCAATAATATAAATTTTCGAATCTCAATCATACAGATTCCAAAATTTTCCTGACGATCGTGAGATTTGGGCAGAAATAGAAGCGGTCACAGCTTGTCTGCGTTCCGAACAAGCCGATACGGAATCGGACCTGATGTGCCAAATGTTTCAACACATTCCGCAGGATTTGCAGCACAGACTGTTGATCATGACTGCCGATCACAGCGAAGATACTATGGAACACTGTAAACTTCTGCTTCTATTGCTAAGACGATTTCCCCAGACGGTCGCCACTCACGGAGTAACGTTTTCATGTTTTTCAATAATGACTAAAATTATTTTATTCCACGGACAATTACAATGATATGTCTTTATTGTCAGTGGCATAACGTCATTTGAGGGATGAAGGTACCAAAGGCGCTAACCCACAAAGCACACATTTTACAGGCTGGCGAAAAACGTTCGCATTCGAAAAGTACAGCATTATTTATTAAAACCAGAGAATGGTCCGTGGCATATCTACGCGAATAATCGTCTTATCGTAATGCGATTTCGACAGTCGGATTCGTGACACGTTCACGAGTGTTATGGGCTTTTGCGAAATTGGGAACCTCTTTTTATTCATTGCCAAAAAATCACTTGAACACGAAACAGCAACAGCGCGGGCCCACGTTTCTGCGGCTCGATCACGTACTTTTCACCGTAAGCAAAATATCTTGGGTGGAAAACTTCGGCTGAATTCCCTCTCTCAGAGACAGTCGGTAAAACGAATTTCCGTTCAGCTATTCTTTCTACAAACTCTGATCTTTACAGAAAAACGTCGATTTTCCATAAGACCCAATAAGCAGTTAGCGCCTTTGGTACCCCCGCGCCCCTGCAGATGGGACTTCGCACGATTTCGTTGATTTTTAATTTAAAAAACTGTTAACCCCTAGTCCGTAAACGTTTTTTCGGCACCTTCAATCCGTAAACCAGGGTCGTTTTCGTCGTTGCCTTTTTTTAAAACATTTAAACGGCTGCAAAAAATCTGAAAAAATTCACGAAGGTTCTTCGAGCCTCCAATTAAAAGACCCAATCATAAAATTACGAAAAATTATTTTTTTAAATATATTTTTTATACAAAAGATGAGGCAACCTAGGACAACATTAGATTATTGACAGGACGGAAACGACCCTGGTTTACGGACTGAGGGAACCCTGGTTTACGGACTGATTAACAATTTTGATGTTTTGTAAACGGCTACGTATTGGGGGACCTTAAAACTTTCCAAAAATGCAAAAAAACACATTTTAAAAAATTGTGGGTTAGCGCCTTTGGTACCTTCACCCCTCATTTGTCTCGTTCGTTGGATTGACAAAAATGTGCAAAATTCTTGATTGTAATAACGCGTATGAATTTTCAGCCCCGTTTGGTAGAGACTCTACTGACTGCGGAAAAGCACAGCCATCCGGGACAGACTGTAAACGAGTTCAGAAAACTATTGGCCTGTGACGCACTGCCGCTTCTGGGTTCCGCCCCCGTCGAACTCAATCCCAGACTCGCACTCAGATTACTTTGCAAAGCGGTGGAATTTTATCTGGCTTACATACAACAACCTTCGGATTCCCAGGTTCAACAGCAATGGGACAGATTGTTTCAAGTCGTGGAGGTTATCGGAAAAAAATTGGGTTGGGAGTTGAGCTCGTTGTTTGGCACGACTTGGAATCAGGAAATTTACAGCGAAAGATTGCAGCAGTACGCCGCTGCCCATTCGGCCACATTGAGCGAAGAACCTGACATGAGACAACTGCTCATATGCGTGATGGTTGTCCTGTTGAGGGTGTTGAACGAGCACAATGCATTGATTAATAATGGGGAGGTCAAATATTGCCTCGTCGAAGCGTTTGGTGGGCCATCTTTGACTTCTGCCGGTAGGATTTTGTTACAAACCCTTTTAGACTCGTCGATTGATCGATTGAACATTTTTTGAATATTGAAATATTTTTTAAAAACGTGACTGGACTCTTTGCACAAACTGAAATTAAATAATTTTGAGGTCTTGAGCCATACTTACATGTTTATCTATGAAACGACTTTGAAATAACGATAAGTAATCCCAGTTGTACAAACGTTGTTCATGAACCGTGAAACCAAAAAAAAATTCGTCGTGGAACCTGAATTTTTTTTTTAATTTTCCGTAAAATCATTTGTCGAACGACGAAAATAGCCCGGTAAATTATTGAAACAACAACGCTGCAATATATATTGCAGGGCCAAGTCCATGAAAAATTAATGTAGCATTAACGATTCGTTTCAAAACAATTAACTAGCAATCATAAAATTTAGAACCAAAACTGAAAAAACGTAAACGCGAGGAGCTCGCAGGGGTAATATTGACCAGTGACGGTGATTACAATGGAAATGGATTGTCGTTGGCCGTGACACTCTGGGACTTGGTCCACAGTACCGAATACTTGCAGCGCGAAGTTGCAAAACTCACACAACAGATGCGTTTGGATAATTGGTTGAAACCCTTCAAAACGGATGTGGCAGTTTACAAGGGCTTGCATCTCGATGCGTTGAACCGTTTCAGTCACGAAGGTAGCCTGTTGCTCACGCAGCTTCGAATTGCCGGTACATTTTTTGCCATCAAAGATTACAAAGTACGCAATAGATAACGAATTTAAACGGTCGTCGAAGTCAACTTCGAGACTAATTGAATTATTAATGAAAAAAAAAACAAAAAATAATGGTACTCGTTTTCTATATTTTTGAATTCTATAGAGCATGTTGGATTATATCGTGATGGTAGCGAACAATTTGCCATTGGCACGTGGAAAAATATCCAATAATCTCACTGTACCGGGAACCAGACATCTGCATTACTTGAGCATCGCGAGGTTTCCTATTTTGCAATACTGCTGCCGGCTGCTCCTCGAAGTGATCAAGGTGGGACAGAATAATGACAGAAATTAACGTTTATTCGATGAAAATGTAGTTTATGTCACGCTGTCCGTAAAAGTGCGGTTTTACGCTCACTGCGTTCGCTTTAAACCGCATTTACGGACCTTGTGACATAAAAATTCGTACGACACTCGTACGAAAAACGGTTTCTGGACTCGTGTCATTGCAATACTCGCCTTTGGCTCGTTCTGCAAACTCACACTCGTCAGAAAAATTTTTTTCGTACTAGTGTCATAATATACTATTTACGAATAAATTATCATGAATTTTAGGTCCGATTTTGTACTGAAAACCATTGTCACAATCAAAATTCATTCGAATGGTTCATAACGATTGCAAATAGGTTTCCAATTTTTAGCCCTTCATAGCTAACGTCATTTTTATTACCTTTACACGGTAACGTCGGGTCACGGGTTTCGGACGCTTTGAAAAGTTCTGTAAAGTGCTGCAGAAAATTCCGCATAATTCATAAAATCTTTTCGACTATCTCAGTATGAGGATCAATCACTATATTGCTGACTTTATCATTTGTTGAAACAATATAATCGAACAAACAAATAAAAAGGTGAAGAACGTACCATTTGGGCAAGGCACGTGTGACCCGACGTTACCGTTTAAGGGCAATTGTTACATGATAATTTATTCGTACGCGTTTATTCGAAAATGTATTTCCAATACATTTTTATCGAATTAATGGGTCTTTGGAGGACAGAATAAATTGCATTATCACTGAAACTCAGTCTCACACGATACTTGTGAAATTATGTTGCAGAGTAAATTGAAGCTGCCAGGCGACGGTGGCGATTGGGCCATAGGAAACGCTTTGGTATTGATGCAAATCGATTGGCCATCGAATGCCGATATTTTGACCACCATTACCGAACGAATCGTCGCCACCGAAGCTTTCCGATATCCTCTCTTTCAAACTTACATAGTTTGCATCGATATCCTCGAGGAACTCACGTATTTGTGGACCGAGCATGGAGGTGGAGTTGCTCTGGAAATTGCGATAGTTCCCGAAGTCATCCAGCGTGAGTTATTTTAGACTGTATCGAATTTTGACGATCTCGTACGGATAGAATTACGTTATTGCCTCATAGAGGAATTTATGTGACTGTGGTATATTTGTTTTTTTTTCTTCAAGGGAGCCGTATCACAACTAGAGGTGCCGATAAAGGAGTTCGCGAGGAAGTTAAACAGATAATGAGACGTCAGGCCGCACGTGACGGTGTAGACGCTATTGACGAGCTTGTACAAAGATTTATCGTCAACGAGAAAGCCGTGATTTTACACAGTTTGATGAGTAAATGAAGATTAACAATAAAACGTTATTATTGCCGACGGACAGTTTTTACTTTTTACCACAACATCGATCTGACGTTCTTCATTCATTGTTTAACATATTTTCGTATTTTCGAAACTGTGTTTCGCGGTTCAAAATGAAATCCGTGACAACGATGTTTATAACTATATATATATATATTTATATATGTAATTCGAATATTTCGTATAAAATGTTTACACAATAAATAACACATTTTCTGAGTCCAACGAAGGTTCTTACGGGAATGCGTTGATAGGATCTGAGAATATGGTCATAATTATTTTTTCTTTTCCATCGCACAAGCGAGAATGTCTATTGATTAATCGTGATTCATAATTATTCATGAAGAAAGCTTCAACCCATTCGCCCTACGTTCCCCACTTTCAATGAAGAAAAACAACACCACCAGCAACGTGTTTGATGCTCGGGCAATTTATTGTATATTTTATAAAATTACTTTGGCTTTACATAAACTACATACACTTTAATTTTCCCGCGAATAAAGTGCGTTTATCGAAGCAGATTTCTGTTTTCGATTTAAATTTATTTTTTTCATTATCTCGATGAAGATTATCGTTTTCATCGAATTTCGCATATTGTTAATAATCAGGGCAAAAGTTGTTTATTAGTTAGCTCGGTTAACTAGTCCTAAACAATCATTCAATTATAACTGTTTTTTTTTATTTTCTTCATTTTCAAACACTTGCTCATCGTGCGTGTTATCGAAATTGTTCGTTATTTCGAATTCTCTATCTCACTTTCGTTTCACATTCGTGCGAATGTATTTCACTCAAGATCTATCGGAAACAAAATAATACATTCAAACGAACCCGCACGATGTCAAGTTAACACATTCGTGAAAAAGTCAAACGCGGTCCGGCGTTTGTTTTTTTTTCCTCTCATTTTTTTTACTCGCTTAATTTTACAATCCCACGTACGTGCTCTTCAATCTCTTCTCTCGGGTTGTACAAAAATGTCGTTTTATTAGAATTTACGTGATGTAAACGCCGAGTTGAAGAGCGCTCTGGAGTAATACCTTGATACCGGGCATGAAAGACGCGATTCGACTGAAATCCGGACTGGATACCAATTGCGTGTGAACTCCGAGACCGTTCGTGTAGTCACCGGTTTGAATCATTTGCGTTATTTGATGAAGGCCTTGGAGAGTATTTTGCGTCAGCTGTAATAATTTTATTGATTAAAAATTATTGTCATGAGATTATTGTTGCGATCAATTGAATCACTTACCGTATTTTCTCTCAAACAATCGTATAATACTTCCAGTTTTTTCGACACGTCCTCGATTTTTCGCTTGGTTTGCTATCGAATAAACGAGGTTAGATTGAATATATATGTTTTTATATGCGAGTGTATTTTAACCCTCCACAGTCATACTTGGTTGAATCGACCCGGTCGATTTACTCTCGGCTTAAATATCTAATATTTACTGGCTTCCAAAGAAATATTTTTAAAAATGTTGGCATTTTGTTTTTTATAAACGAGCGATTCCACGTGACTTCAGCCACTAAAAAAAAATGTTCCGCAAATAATTTTAAAAGATTGAGTTATTTTATCGCAATATATTCACCGAGTGCCGATTTTGTGTAAATTTTTCTGATGGTTTTATCGTTAATTAACTTTTTTTTTATCTTCCCATTCAAATGGCTGTATCTTTGGCAAGATTTACGTATTTACATTTGTCAAAAACGAAAATATGCGTCTTTTTATGGCCTTCCAGCCAAAAATTACTTTAGATTTTATAGAGCAAGTTGAACGTCCGTTTCAGAGCAAACTATGCGAAAATATTTTTTTTTCTCAAAAAATGCACTCGCTATATTAGTTTTCAAAATTTTCCCCAAATTCTCAATACGGAAAAGAATTTTCCTTATTTTTTATATCGTGGTATCGGTAATCGGTAATGCGTAATTTTACCGATTTTATTAATAGATTTTTATCAGTTTGATTTTTTTTTTCATGTGCTCCAGTCACTTTACGCGGGTTCAGAACCCTCCTTGAAAGAGAAATTAATGACAATCAATGCTCGTTGAATCGTGTAAAGCCTCGTGGAGCACATGAAAAAAAGAAAAAAATCAAACTGAAAAATTGAAAAAAAAGTAGTGGCTGAAGTCACGTGGAATCGCTCAAATACATTTTTCGTCAATCATCTAGAAGGTTCAAAGCATGTTCTGTAATTTTTTCAACCACTTTGCACGCATAGGTTGCTTCACAATCTTTTTTTTTTTTTTTAACTGACCGGGTAAAATTGATCGAGTGTGATTGTTGTGTTATTGTTCGAAAGTTTGACTGGGAAGGATTGAATATTGTAGTTTTGAGGAGTTGTAATGATTTATTACCGGATTTTTCGCAGTCTCGTAGCACTGGTGTCTCAATTCGTCGAGGACCGTTTTAAGGTGAATATGCTGTTCGGGAATGGGAGCTTTTGGTTTTTCAGGCTCTGCCACTCTCGTCTGTTGAATCGTCGGTTGCTGCTGCTGTTGTGGCTCGAAGGGCGTGTTATATTGCATTCCCGGTACAGGCGCGTTTTGATTGTATTGTTGCTGATTGTAGGGAACTTGCGAGTCCCGGTAATAAGCTTCCTGTGGAGCTGACTGCATTGCAATGATCGATTAATAGTTATGTGTGAACAGTCAGAAGCCAGAGAGTTGGTAATACGTACGTTATAATCTTGCTGTGGAGCCGCGTTAAGTAGTGGATGCACGATAGGATTCTGTGCCTGAAATTCCGTGTTTGCCTGTAAAATATATTTGAATGAAACATGGCCCAGCAAAATTTTATTTATCGGTTTTAGTAAAAGTTATGTTTTTAAAAACAACCAAACAAGTCCATCAGACTGTGCGCTAGTCCAGCAGGCACCTGATATTTCCGAAGTATCGTTTTTATGGTTTGTAAGAGGATTATTGTGAACGTATTTTTGTATCACTCAAGAGGTAATATACATCTGAAAATAATGTTTTGCTTCTTTTTTCGAAAAAGTAACTATGCATTGAGTAATTGAATTCTCATTTAAAAAGTTCTAAAAATTGGCTGAGTTATGGCCAATTTTGTGGATCAGTGTCCACTTTGCTGTAGCCGAGTTCATCAACCAAAAAGCATGAAAAGAGGGCAAATAAGAAAAAAAAACGCCACACTATCTCGGAATGCTGCAGTATGATCACAAAAATTTCTTTGGGGAGCAGGGATGATGACTGTTGTTAAGAATGAATACTATTCTTCTTATTATTACAAAAAAACTTTTAAATCGTAAAAAAAACAGCAAAATTTTAGATGCTTCCAATTTTCATAAAAAAAAGAAAATTATTTTTAAGAAATGGCCCCGTTTCCTTTTTTCAAGGAAATAATTGTCGTCGTAGTTTGTTACTTAAGAAAAGTTTTTGTCACAGCACAAGGTCTCAAATTGCACGTTTACATTTCACAACAGTCTATGATTATTACTACAAATTGATCAACACTGTTACCATAAAAAAAAAATAAAATAAAATAAAAAATAATAAATAAAAAAAATCATTCACTAACTAATCCACTCGAATTATCGAAATTGCTACCTTAGCACAATAACTCTTCGAATGCTTTGCTTTCCACCTCCTCGTGCCGGCGTGTTCCGCGGACATTTCATTTTTGTTGTACATTGCCAGAATCGGCTACGTAATTTGTACCGACAAATTTATCAGTAACACAATTTTTACCCGGCTTGAATTCAAATAATTCAAATCTCTCATATGTAAAATAATTAACGATCGTAAAACGTTAAAAACGAAACTTTCCCGGATGATAAATAAAAATAAATAAAAAATAAAAAATTACCTGAGCTCTGGTGACTTTTCCGATGGGTGGATCGTTCCATCCGGACGGTTGAGGACCAGGCTGATAAGCATTTTCGTTGGCGTAATTTTGCGCCGGTTGAGTTTGAGGTTGTGACCTCATGGGATCGTAAACTTGGGGTGGTTGACTCGGTTGTGGCGCAGGTGTCATCAAATTCGGTTGCATCGGATTGCTCTTGAAAGTTTCGGGCTCGTTGTACATGGAATTGGACGATTGATTGGAATAACCACCGACGCCCATTGGTGTTTGTTGTTGATAAGAATTTTGCGTCATGTACGAGGGGGCCACGGGATTGTTGTACATGGTCGATTGTTGTTGATACGGACTGCCGTAGGCGGGAGTGGATTTGACCGAGGGATCGATGATGTATTTGGATCGCGATTGAGGCCCCACGCTCGAGGGTCTCGAGCCCCCGAGGCTAGTTCCCGTCGTGGCCAGAGGAGGCGGTGGCGCCTGTGGCTGCGTAATTTGTCCGTACGAATTAATCCCGCTGTACTGATCCAAAATCGGTTGCGGCTGCATCAACGTCGGACCTCCCAAATTCGTCGTCTGTTGGGTGTTCATTTGATTCATCATACCGCTGCCGTAAGCGTTTTTCGTGGGTGCCGTGTTCCAACCTTGGGACGTCGGTGCCGCGGATTGCGCGTACGTATTTTGATAAACTTTTCTCGTTGTCGATTTGTTGTCGTAATAATTTTGCGTCAACGACGATCGCGCATTGGCGCGTTGTGGCGCGTCCGGTTTTATGTAACCCAAAGCTTTGCACAAACGATCGCGCAACGTTGCTATTCTCGATTCCTGACTGTTTCCCAGATAGCTCAATGCCGCTTCCAAATTTCCTTCGGCCGACAAAAGTTCCGCATAATTCGACAGTACCGAAGCTATGTTTCCGTCTATCGCTATGTCCGTCGAGCCTTGAAGTTCCAACGCTTTTTGCATTATCATCACGAGTTCCACGGTTTCCTGAATTTCCGTATTCGACACTTCGATCATTTTGTTCAAATTTCCGGAACATATGTAACAAATTTGAGCTTGCAGCTTGAGATTGGAATCGTCGGACTGAACCAAACGGTCACCCAACATGTCTGAAAAAAAATTTATCGAGACAGATTCGTGAGATTGTGATGTGTCGGTGTTTTTTTGTTTTTTTTTATTGGTTCACGAGTGCTTACCGCACAGCGAAGAACGTTCTTGCGGTTGAGCATGCGCAAATATTCCAACCATCGTCTCCTTCCAACAATTGATGTCACAATTTTTAACTATGTCGCTCCAATTCTCACTGACCAGCGAATTGATCAAGGAATTCAGAGCGCCATCGTGCTCGGCGAAATATTTGTACTGGGTTCGGGCCAACAACTCTGGTCCACCGGCCATCGAAAGAATAATCGCGTCGGCGTATCGCTTGTTCGTGAAACACAGCGATACCGCAGCTTCGATGTTACCGACTAAAATTGCTTGTGTGATAAGTCCGTCCTCATCTGTGACCGATAATTGAAAAAAAAAATGTTTACCAAATTGAAACTCCAGAAAATTTGTAAAATTATGATTAGTAATTATATTTTTGTTATATGATGATTTTAACGTGCTTTGACGACGGGCGATCTTGTTATAGATGTAATTTCGTAAGATTATTTTCCTGTCTTGGTTTGAAAGCGAGAACCCTACTTTACCGATGTTATTTTTATTTCTTTTTTCGGTTTCCTATTTTTTAAAATTAGATTAATTGCTCAGTTAATTCGTGAGAATTAACGAAGCAATATTTTTCTATCAATGATGTTCTTCATGAATGAAAATTAAATCGTGAAAATATAATCAATAATATTTATTCATTATATTTTTACTGATTCGGCTATCGTGGTTATCATTGATTCTGACTTACCGTTCGAAGTGTTTATTTTGAAATTATTGTTTGTCGCTTTTGCGGGAACTGTTGTCTTTTTGTTTTGCTCCTGTTCGGCGATTGCGTCGAATGTAGCACTTCCGTCCAGAGTATTTCCGTTCTGGATCTGCCGGAAGGAAAAAAATACGTATTTAAGAGTGTCGACGTCACGAATACTCGACGACAGTAAATTTATGTATAAGACACGAGTTGCTCACGTTATCCAGTTTCGCGATACCGTCTGTGATAGCGTCAACGTCTTCACGGGGCACGTACTGATTGAGTTTGGCATTAATTCCATCCAAATCGTATCCCAAAAGTTGCAACAACTCTTTCGTCACGTCATCGGCGAAATAAGCTCGAACGCAGTTCCACACTTGCTTATCGTGTTCGTTATCCGCTTTGTCGATTTTTCCATCGCAATAATCGCTGAATTGTCCGGTTTTCAGAGCCTGCTCGAGTTCGTCCGAACGTTGACTCAATTCGGGATTCGTGATTACTTGCGATATGATAACTTTGCGACTCGCGTTTGTGTTTGAGTTTGGATCGGCCGGTTCGTTGTCCAATATCGACAGTTTTCCACCGAACTAATCAATTGCAACACGAATAAGTTTATTGGATCGCCAATTTTTTTTTCTTCACACAAGACGTGTAAAAAATGGGTTTTACTTACGCCGAAAGATGCTCCGAACGGTCGTTTGAGCCACTTCGGAGCTTTTTTCAAGGCGACAGCAGCCTCGGTTTGTACCGAAGGTGGGGCTTGCGTGAATGGATCCATTCCCGGAAAAGAATCGACTATTTTGTTGGACGTTTCGACCGATCCTTGCTGTTGACCACCCAACAATGAATAAACGACTGCGTGACCGTCGAAACTGCTGCCAACGACTAATCCGGGATGTCGCGGACACCAAGAAACATCGAAATTCCATTGGTTCGTTTGAGCCAACTCACACACCACTTCGCCATTCTATCGAAGTAAAATTTTGTTACAATTTTGTGTTAAAAAAAATAATCAATTCACAATTGATTATTCAATCGATACACTCACTGGTGCGTCGGAATTCGGATTCCAACAGAGTATTCTATTGTCTTTGGCACAGCTCAACAGCAAATCAGGATCGTGAGGATTCCAAGCGATGGACAAGACGCCGCGTTGATGACTTTGAAGAGTTTTCAGAGCCGATGTCGCGAACCTCAAGTCCCACAGTTCGATAACCGGTGCCTGATCGTCCTCGGAAGCCAGACAAAGTTGCGTTGCCACATCCGGATGCCATTGCACGACTTTCCATCGAATCTAAAAAATTTCGGTGTAATACGTCAGGATCTTTTATTGTGTTTGAAAAAGAAACATTTAATCAAGGGTATTCGGAATATAATGAACTGACCTTGGGATTGGGGTCGGTGAGTTTGATAATTGGCTCGTTCTTTCGCAAATCCCAAATAACGCAACGTTGGGAAAATGTTGACGCTAATATATGTTGCACTGTAATGAAAAATCATTCAAGAACATATGTGAAATAACTGGTTTTGCTTTGGTTTATCTGTGCACATCTTGTTTATAGAAATAAAATAAACTGATGCCATGCTCTAAATACGATTTACGGCCATTTTGAATTATTTTGTGACATAATTTTTTTTTTAAATATGAAATAATGATTTTGACGTGAAGTAGAATAGTTGTACGATATTTCAGAATTTTTGTAAAATTTTTAGGTATCCAGTAAGTAGCCAAAAAATCCAGTGAACATGAGCGGTCCCACGACCAGGATAACGTATGTGAAAAAACACGACGGCCGTCCGAGTTTTATTCCAAAGCCTCTGATTACAATGATTCAGCTCACCCTGCTTGTTCCACTGAATATATTGCACATCTTCGGAAGGTTGACTCCTAGTTCCAGGAGTCATGGGCGTATTGGTATTCACTATATCCCAAATATATATCTCGCTCTCCGTAGCACCCGAGGCCAGTAAATTCGATTGGAACGGATTGAAATCCAGAGCCCTGACGGGTCCCGTGTGTCGATCCGGGCTGCTTATCAGACAATCCGACTCGTTGGCAAGCATCTTTGCGGCCGAATATATTTTGATGGTTCCATAGTCGCAGCCTCCCACTATCACCCCAGCCGGATTTGCTCCGTGAGGTCCCCAAATGACTTTGTGAAACCTACAATGTGAAAAATACGTTTCGTCAATTCGAGCATTGTTGTCGATGTCACGTTTATCGAGGGTACGATTAATTTCGGTCGACTAGTGAGCTTGCGGGAAAATATAAAATCCAACCTGTGATCGCTGGGGATGCTAGCCTTAATTTCCATGTCATAGCCAGGCTGGGACAGACTCAAGGAGTAAAGATCCAAACTGGCGGAGGTGTTGAAGCTGGCGTCTAGCTGTTGAGCAGCCGTTCCTGCAGCCAATAAAATGGGATACTGCGCCGGCGGCGACCATGCCACGTTCACTGTCTTCAACAGCTCCTTCACCTTCATGTTGAACTGTCGAGGTAACGCAACATCATTGTATTCGATGGGCAGAAATAACAAGCTCAAGTCACACGTTACGCGCGATGGAAAAAACCTTTATGTTTCTTTGCGCATAAATAGCATCGCATGTATTTGACCAGAACGCATATATAGATCATACAATACCAATGACAATACGTTCATACCACTGTACTGTATATTTAAATAATAATTTCATATCTAGGACAGTGCGCAACGTATTTGTCGGATGGTATAAGCATAAATTGTTTTTTTTTTTTTCCACATTCGCCCAAATGAGCTTTAGACTTGATGATGATAATCGCAGTTGCACCACGTCGAGAATAAATATCATTGCAATTTCACCGAGATTCACGATTGTGTGAACAATTTATGACCCAAAGTATTTGCGATATTACTTACTTCGTAATGATCAAAATGTTCACCTAACAATTAATACTTTGCGAAGCAATCTGTAACGAGTATATAATGTCATATACACTCCACAAGCCGTCACGTCTTCCAACGTGGCGAGATGAGTACGGTAATCGGTGGTGCCATCTCGTGGAGTTTGTTACAGATGGAATTTTGTGCGTTTACGATAGTACGGATAAATTTCCGAGAGATGGCACGACGGACTGGTGGTGATTAATTTGTATTTTTCACAACAAACTGACGGACCGATTCATACCGACTGGGTCGGTAACAAAAACTACGAAGCATTGTGTTCGCGGTCACTATTGAACTGTCCGATAAAAGACGAGAACAATTGGCTTCGCCTTGAAATTTTTAGCTTTCAGTTCTCTTTTTTTCATCTGAAAGGCCAATAATGACTGAGAACAACAATTTGGGAAGATTCAGCTGTCTCGTTCGCACTTACGTCGATCTAAGAGGGGGCGAAAGACGGAGCAGACTCGGTCGGTAACGAGAACTGTAAACCATCAATTCCAAGGGTGCTGGTGCTCCCAACGTTCATGAATTCAATAAAGTTATCGGTTATTCTGAAGTATGTGGAAGTTTATTTGTATTCGAAAATGCTTGACACTGTTGGAAAAAAAATGTTATTCAGTTTTTCTTACCGACCGAGCGCAAAATTAACGGCCGTCATTAATGCAGTTAACGATCATCAAAATATCAGCATTGACGACAAAATTATCAAAGACGTAGTAACGTGTTTTCTTTTTACAGTGAAATACGTTCGGATTAATTTTCCTTTTCACTGTTAAGTGAACTGTTGAAAAATTAATATATTGGATAACTTCGAGATGCAGTCGAGTAAATTCAATTTCATATTATTAAGCACGGTACGTATAATATTCATAAAGCTATAATAAAAAAGTATAATAATTCTGAAAAGCTTTCGTTTGCGGAAAAATATCGTGAAACACGTAAAAACAATATTCTTTGTATTCATAATTTGATACGCGGTAAAAAAAAAATTATCACTAGATGTATTAACTGCGGAATTTAAGATGTGTGTAATTTTTTTCGTAATGCGTCGAATGCGTCGTCAAATGTAAAATAATCGAATTACTTAAAACTTAATTCTAACAAGTATTATTGTTCTCAATAAGTCTTATGGTCAATATTAATATGCTCACTCGAAAATCTGTCGAATGAATACAAAATAAAATTCACAAATAATCACAAACGTTTTTCGGAGTGTTCGTCATGACTCTCAAGGATGTGAAATTGTAAAACATTTTTATCATTAAAAATTACAATTTTTTGATAACTATAATAACTATTCTTCATCATTATTATCATTATTCATTAATTTACAGCAAGAATGAACAATAACTAAGTAAACTAATATTGCAAAATAATCATTAAACGTTTTTCGTAGCGTAAGCAATTCCCTTTATCGGTATAAAATACGTTTGAAAAAAAATAAAAGCAAAAAGCAATTTTATAAAATAAAAAAAAAGTTTAAAAAATTATAAAATAAAATAAAACAATTTTTTTTTCCACAATGTCGAATAATTTGAATTTTTTAACGAACAATATTAATTGAACAATGTGAATTAAAATATGCGTTACACACACACACACACACACACACACACACACACGATCGGAATACTAGTCGTAGGGTAGGAGGGTATCCAGGAATGCGGCGAGGATCAGGTACTTTACCTTGTTGGGTGCAAATCATATACACTCCTCCTTCCAACTGGCCTCGCTCCATCCTTTCCAGACGGACCGGTGACGTCACTTGATCAGCACAAGTGTACGGTCAGCAGCCATTCCAGTCCGTGCAGCGGTCACAGTCACACTGTGTAGTCCCCGCTTAAAAAGTTAAAACATTGCATATCTTTTTTTTTTTCGTTTTCACGAAAAAAATTACGATAGAACGTAAATTAAAAAAAATAAAAAAACAAACGACAACAACTTTAATAACAAGAAAATACAGTAAATTATTATACATGGTGAATTGAATAAAAAAAATAAAATACGTCGGGTTAATGCGGTAAAACAGTCGGAAAATGATTGTGAAACGTGGAACGGACGCGAGGGGAAATGTTACGTGAGACACCACTGAGACGGGTGAAGCTCGAGGCCTCGGTTAAAACTTCCGGTTGTGATTGTTTAAAACAATTTACCCTCAAGAAATTAACTTTTGATTGAACGATCAACCGTCGATGTAATTGAACGTTTAATTGAATGATCGGTAAAGAAAAAAATCAACGGTCGACCACTCGGATCCTTCGAAATAAGATTAAGGATTATTGGTAATCGGATAAAGATTAAACTTGTCGTCGTACTCGACGAAAATTATAATCCGATCCAGTGACCATCGAGATATCCAGCTACGACCGGTCCGAATGATAACGAGTTGTTTAAAAAATTAATCGGCTTGTGATCGAACATTTATCAAGCTTACCCCCGTCTCCCCCAATAATTCGAGCGTGATTATTCGCTTGCCGATTGAGATGCGTACATTTTCGTCCAAATAAAAATTGTGGTAAAATGTGGCCGCGATTCGCAAGATTTTTTCGGCCATGGCCATTAATAATTTTTGGGGCCACGGTCGTTTGTATGCTGTTGATATGGTCCAGGACCAAAAAGGGCAACGATTATGGCGACGATTATGTGTCCCTCAGGTGGGTTAATTAACGGAGTATATAATTGTAATAATAATTTTTGTTGGAAAAAAATTCCACATGATTTTTACGAAACAAATGGTATTATTAAAAATGATTGTTTGTGTAATTATGATAATCACCATTTCCCGATAACTAAAATTGAATAATTGCTCGCAATCCAATACTCAAAATCACTATACTTATTTGACTATATTTATTTTCCCAAAATTATCGAAAATTATTAATCAACAAAAAATGTCATACATAAGCATTGAAAAAAAAATAATTAAAAGCAAATTAATTGAAATATTTTATTCTCCATAGAGAAGAGAAATTTGTTCGAAAATCCACAAAGTTTTTATTGTATATCGTTCACGCCTGTAATTATGATAATCTCTAAGTTATTTATTTATATATTTATCGTATTATTTGAGTGTTGACTTTATTATAATGCGATTGAGTATACCGAAGGAAGAAGTCGAAAATGTTTAGTATGCCGGTCTCGCAATGTTGTAATACGGTCCCCCCATCGGTACCTTCCGGCCAGGTAATAAGCCAGGGGGCAGGTGCGGTTTGACGGCAACAATTTCTCACCAACAGGCATTAACTCCAAAATCCCATTACGAAAGTTCACCGCGAGCCTTGCGAAATGAAAAAAACAAAAAATTATCATTCATTTTTTCACGAGATACAAAAAAAATGTATTCACGGATTTTGTTATAAATTTTTCGTTTCAGATTGTTGAAGGATCAAACGGATTACATAGATCGTCGAGGAATTCACGTGGTCGTAGGTCATTACATAGGCGACTCCGTGGATCCGTTGAAAGCGCCCAACGTCACAAAAGGTCTCGCAACGCAAAGATTTTTCTTATGGCAAAATAATAGTGTTCTCACATCCAGAGACCCGATGGTGGTGTGCAACCTTTCTCGCTCGTTCTCTCTCGCTCCGCGGCGAGCGTCGATAGCGCTTATTCTCTCACACTCATCGCGGAGATCGGACGAGCGAAAAAGGTAGCCCCAAATCACGAGGATAAACGAAATTTTTTTTTTTTGGTTTTTTTTATTTTTGTTTTGTTTGGGTTTTTTTTTCAGACATCGTTAACAGAAACTCGTTCAATCCACAATCACGGGAAGGTCGTAACGGTGAACCGGTCATCATATCGTCCAAGGATTTTCCGGTCATGCAACAATTGTTTCAGATCAATAGATTCAATCTGATGGCCAGCGATCGTATACCCCTCAATCGTACATTGCCCGACGTGAGAAAAAAAAAGTACATTTTTACGAAATTTTTGTTCTACCGGTTTTATTAATTTCAAATGGTGATTGATACGAGTATTTATTTTTTTTAATTCATCGATCGATTGATTTTTAATTACAGATGTATCGCGAGGTATGGAAATTTATCTGGATTGCCAAAAACTTCCATAATCATAGTATTTCACAACGAAGCTTGGAGCACGCTTTTGCGAACGGTGCATAGCGTGATCAATAGATCACCGAGACGTTTGTTGATGGAAATAATTCTCGTCGATGACAACAGTGACAGAGGTAGGTTACCGCGAATTTTGTTAACCCTCCGTTCGTACATTTTTTATTTTTATTTTTATTTTTATTTTTTTTTGCGTACCAACGATCTGTACACTGACCCCGGAAAGTCCTGTGGACGTTTTTTTTATTTATTTCTTTTTTTTTCGCCCTGTATAAAAAACGTCCGAAAAATCTGGAAAAAAATTTGGAACACTTCTGAGGGATTCTATTTCACGTACCAATGGGTTTTTTTTTGCTTTCTCAGTAATGTATCGAATGTTTATTTTGCTATATCTACCGAAATCTTCGAGATATATATTTTACCTTTGACAGTTTCGTTCGTTCAGTGTACAGGCGAAGGGTTGAGCTGCAATATTTATAATACGCAGTAGAAAACGGTTGCGGGACCGGCTCGATGTCGTTGCTGAAAAAAAAAAAAAAATTAAACGTCGTCACAAGCTGTGCGGCCACGACGCACTATCCACAGCTGTTGCCATTGTTGATGGGCCAGGGGTTACCTCTGTATGAATCACAGTTTTCGAAATAATCAGAGACACGGTTTTAATTGCAGTTTAAAAAAGTTAATTTTTCGCTGTAATTGAACCGGTGTTTGAAATTACATTTTGAGCAGGGATGGGCATTCATTCAATGAAAATGTATTTCAAATACTTTTATTAAATATTCAAATTCATTCTAAAATAATAATTAACGTAAATTGGTGATAATTATTACGGAAATATGAAAATATTGATTTATACATGACAATTAATCACAGTTATTTGTTTTGAAAAGTATTCAACATGTCTAGCTGATTCAATAAAAATTAACAAATTTGGAAATTACAACAGTTTGGATTTATAAGAAAGTTCGAGGACCGTAATAAATTAAACAACGATAATCATTAGTTTCCTGAAGTAATTTGCTGTTTCGATTCATGCGTGTATGCATATCTATATATATGAGATTCCACGTGACTTCAGCCACTAAAAAAAATTTTCCACAAATAATTTAAAAAATTGAGTTATTTTATTGCAATATATTCACCGAGTGCCGAATTTTTTAAAAATTTTCTGACGGTTTTATCGTTAATTATAGTACATTGTGACACTAGTGCGAAAATTTTTTTTCTGACGAGTGTGAGTATGCAGAACGAGCCGAAGGCGAGTGTTGCAATCACGCGAGTCCAGAAAACGTTTTTCGTACAAGTGTCGTTCGAATTTTTATGTAACAAGGTGTGTAAATGTTTCTTGCATAAACGTTTTTTTTTAATTTTTCCATTCAAATGGCTATATCTTTAGCAGGATTTGACGTATTTACATGTGTTAAAAACGAAAATGTGCTCTTTTTTATGGCCTTCTAGAAAAAAATTACTTTAGATTTTATCGAGCAAGTTGAACGTCCGTTTCAGGGCAAGATATGCAAAAATATGTTTTTTTCTCAAAAAATGCACTCGCTATTTTAGTTTTGAAAATTTCCTCAAACTCTGAATACGAAAAAAGAATTTTTGGTTTTTTTTATATCGTGGGATCGGTAATCGGTAATGCGTAATTTTACCAATTGTATTAATAGATTTTTTTCAGTTTGATTTTTTTTTTCATGTGCTGCAGTCGCTTCACGCGATTCAACGAGCATTGATTATCATTAATTTCTCTTCTCTTTTAAAGCGACTAGAGCACATGAAAAAAAAAAAACAATCTGAAAAAAATCCATTAATAAAATCGGTAAAATTACGCGTTACCGATTACCGATCCCACGATATAAAAAATACCAAAAGTTCTTTTTTCGTATTCAGAGTTTGAGGAAATTTTCAAAACTAGAATAGCGAGTGCATTTTTTGAGAAAAAAAATATTTTTGCATATTTTGCCCTGAAACGGACGTTCAACTTGCTCAATAAAATCTAAAGTAATTTTTTTCTAGAAGGCCAGAAAAAGACGCACATTTTCGTTTTTTACAGATACAAATACGTTAATCCTGCAAAAGATACAGCCATTTGCATGGAAAAATATAAAAAAAATCGTTAACTAACGATAAAACCGTCAGAAAAATTGAAAAAAAAATCGTCACTCAGTGAATATATTGCAATCAAATAACTCAATTTTTAAAAATGATTTGTGGAAATTTTTTTTAGTGGCTGCAGCCACGTGGAATCGCACACATATAATAATATAGTGTATTTACTAGAGTCTCGCCGAATTTAATGATTCATACTATCTTCATTCTTATCGCATGTTGACGTTCCGTTCTGTTCCCTTTTTCATTTCTCATCTCGTATTTTTTCTCCTCGCCTCTGATTATCAAAAATTGTCTTGCAAAGCTCGTTATCTCTGTATAGGTCATTACCAATCGTTGTGAATAACGTAATATAACGAAATTAATTATTTTGCGTGGATTTGTATATCAGAGATATATTTCACATATATATAAAAAAAAACATTTCTCAATGTACATAATAATGTTATAATATCAAATATTTGATTTTAAGTAACAAAAATGACAGAATCAGTACATAATACCGCATTCGTTAATTATTTTATGATTATTAAATATTTGCATACTTTCTTCGAATGAATTTTTTTTGTTTCGTTTCAAACGTTGAAAATTTTACGTTTTGTGAAAAAAAAAAAAATAATGACCTTTCACAACCCCTGACCATAAAACTGACCTACGACCGTAGCTGGGCGCCCAGTGTTTACAGTCAGCTGTCGCTTGGACTAGCTTCGGCAACGGGGACAAAAAAAACCGACGTACAAGGGTACCTTGTACAAAAGGTCGATGTTCGAGGTAGAAAGGTGACGAATGCGTGAGGTCAGGTGTCCGTAACCCTTCAGGGATCGGTGTAACACACACACACATATGTACATACAAAACTTATGATTAAATTAACTCGATAAAGTAAAAAAATTATCATATAATAATTAACGAATGCGTATTTTTCGTTTCAAATTTAATATTCATCAATATTACATTTCATTTACTGTAAGTACATTTTTTTAATGATGTCGAATTATCATTTGCATTCGACCCCAGAACCACATCCATAGGTCATTCCGAATTTTTCATCATAAAATAACTTCTGAACCGGAGCAGTTTTTTTATGGAATACATTTTTTTTCTCGAAAATAAAATAATGATCGTATCGTAAAGTAGAGCAGTCATACAGTAGTTCGAAATGTTTACAGAATTTTTGGGTATACATTAAGTAGTAAGATACGGTTCGAGGGTAAACGTGATGCGAAGACGTTTGAGGTTCTCTCTCGCTCCGCCCCGAGCGCCTATCTCTCTCGCACTCATGGTGGATGGGAAAGGTTTTGGATCTCCATAAAAAAAAAATACAAAAAAAAAACTTGAGCGCGAACTCGAGCCAGCAGTGTCGGAAATTTTGCCCGATGACAATAAGCCATAACCCGTCCAGGTTACCAGAAAATCAACATTACTTGTACATATATACATGTATTTATATTTAAATATATATATGTTGCGTTCAGAATTTAACGCGTCGCGTGATCTCCGTTGAGCCACTCACTGAGAAGGTACTCCCCTCCAACATGAATAGCCCGGACCGTAACTTTTTTGGTAGCCTTCTCGTAACATCCAATCCACATAGAAAACTGTTCATAAAAGATCTATACGATATCATACTTTAATTTGAATATTTTTTATGACATGAAATATTATTTGTTTTTTTCAAATGCATGAAATGTTAATATTAATAGTTAATCTACGATAAAGATTTTTTTTTGAATATTATTCAAATATGATGATGATTTTTTTTCAATTTCCAGATTTTCTCAAAAATCCGTTGGACGATTACGTCGAAAAATTGTCAGTTCCAACGCGGGTCATACGTTCGGGAAAAAGAGTTGGTTTGGTGAACGCACGTCTGTTGGGTGCGAAAGACGCGAGTGGCGAAGTACTCACGTTTCTGGACGCTCACTGCGAATGCACGGTTGGTAGGTAAGCGCTCCGAAATCTCGTGCACTCGATCATACGTTGAAGGAGGGAAGGAAAAAAAAAGATATACATACACATTTCAATGATCGTTTGCAGGATGGTTGGAGCCTTTGCTGGAAGCGATTTCGAAAGATAGAACGAGAGTGGTATCACCGGTGATCGATATCATAAACGATGATACATTTGGATACACCAGGTGATTTAATATTCTCAGAATTGTAAATTAATAAGACTTGGAAACAAAAAAGGGAATATTTCATATTTTCGAAAAAAGAGATAACATGTTCGTGGAAACAATTGAAATTCGGATCTTAATTGTGATTCGTCATAATATATGAGCGATTCCACGTGACTTCAGCCAGTAAAAAAAATTCCACAAATAGTTTTAAAAAATTGAGTTATTTTATTGCAATGAATTCACGGAGTGCCGATTTTTTTTCAATTTTTCTGACGGTTTTGTCGTTAATTAACTTTTTAAAAAAATTTTCCATTCAAATGGCTGTATCTTTGGCAGGATTTGACGTACTTACAATTGTGAAAAACGAAAATGTGCATCTTTTTATGGCATCCCAGAAAAAATTACTTTAGATTTTATTGAGCAAGTTGAACGTCCGTTTGAGGACAAAATATGCAAAAAAAATGTTTTCTCAAAAAATGCACTCGCTATTTTAGTTTTCAAAATTTCCTCAAATTCTGAATACGAAAAAAGAATTTTCAGTATTTTTTATATCGTGGGATAGGTAATCAGTAATGCGTGATTTCACCGATTTTATTAATAGATTGTTTTCAGTTCGATTTTTTTTTACATGTTGTCCAGTCGCTTTACGCAATTCAACGAGCATTGATTATCATTAATTTCCCTTTCAAGAAGGCTTCTGAACTTAATTTTCGGCTTATTCTCGTGATGAACTCTTTTACCACTCGAAGCAATCTTCAACTGGTTAAATCGGGACACGGCTTGTCCCATGGTTCTATATTTGGTTATCAATTGTTCGTACTAATCAGAGCACCAGTTACGGACCAAGGTCCACGAGTTGTATTGAGTGAAAGATTCGACCTTTGATCCGCAATAATTGCTCCTCGTCTAATCGCTCAACTTTCTCGTTGGTTGCGTCAGGTTCGATCGACCATGAACCTGAATCATGTGATTCGTGATAAATCAGATTTTAATAATGTTGGAATTATCACTTTGCAGATCGTTCGAACTTCATTGGGGAGCTTTCAACTGGGATTTGCATTTTCGATGGTTGACATTGAACGGTCCGCTGTTGCGCGAACGTCGTGAAAATATCGTCGATCCATTCAAAACTCCGGCAATGGCCGGAGGTTTGTTCTCGATGGACAAAAATTATTTTTTCGAATTGGGAAGTTACGACGATCAGATGCAGATATGGGGTGGCGAAAATCTCGAACTGTCGTTTCGCGTTTGGCAGTGCGGCGGAACCGTCGAAATTGCTCCTTGTTCGCACGTCGGACATCTATTTCGTAAATCATCGCCCTACACTTTTCCCGGTGGAGTGGGCGACATTCTTTATGGAAATTTGGCTCGCGTTGCCCTGGTTTGGATGGACGATTGGGCAGAGTTTTACTTCAAATTCAATCCTGGCAAGTCTCGTGGTCAAATATCAAATTGAAAAAACAAACAAACCGTTAAGGGATCGTCGTAGTGTGACCCCCCGGAAAATAGCAGATTTTCGCGATTTTTTTTTTATGGTTAGGATAAACTAATCGAACTGATTTTTTTTTCACAAATTACAGCACTAATGGAGACAACAAAATAATTTTTTCGAAATTGATTCATTTACCTTTAACATTGTTTTTATTTTTTGAAAATGGCGTTGAGAAAAAGGACCCAAACGGTGGTCATGATTATTAATCTGTAGGAAAGCCTCTATGTCTCCATGGAAGCTTTTTTTAAAATGAAATTTGAAAAAATAGCGGCGGTTTGGCAAAAAAGTATCGAATTTAGCCTATTTTTTCGACCAATCTTTTTAAAAAAAATGGAAGATTTGAAAAAAAAGGTTCCATGGAGACATGAAGAATGACGTGAAGAATGTTCAGTCCAAATTACAAAGGGCTAGCTTGGAAACTGTTCCTTTGAGAGTGGCCACCGTTTCCGAAAACACCATTCCGAGCAAAACGCGGTTAAAGTTTAGAGTGAGGAATTTTCATCTAAATCGTCTACTTACGATCAATCGGCGATGCCAGGTCCATCCAAAAAACACTACGGTCCTTTTTTCTTTCCGGTCGTGTAGGTCTGCTCCTCTAGCCTTTTCTATTGAGCGGCACAATTTTTTTAGGCGTATCCATACTGGATATCGGAAGCGAAAACGGTTCAACGACGGACGGACGCACTGGGTTACGGTACAATCCTTTTTTCTAAGAAAGTCTGTAGCGACCAAAATAATTCGAATTTCGATTTGAAAATTCGTGAGAATTTTTATTACAGTGTATACTATCGGATAATTAAAAAAAGCTTCTTAAAACGTTTCACACTAGGACGATCCTTTAAAATTTATTGAAGGCGTCTTAATTATGGTTACTGTATAAACCGATTGATCCATATCTATGCCATCTCTTTATTAAATTGTTTATTTTTTACTTGCGCAGAAGCTGCCAGACTCCGTGATAAGCAACAAATTCGTTCACGACTGGAATTGCGTAGAAAACTTCAATGCAAAAGCTTCGAGTGGTACTTGGATCACGTTTGGCCCGAACATTTCTTCCCCAAGGACGATCGCTTTTTCGGAAGAGTACGCTAATATATATATAATTTTTTTTAAATTATTGATTAACTCATTTTCATTCGTTTTTGCGATATTTAAGAGAAGCATGATTTAATTTTTTTGTTGGAGCAATGATTGTCACGATGAATAGCAGGGTGGATCAGTCTCGCAATGGTATATAGTATAATGATAATCGAATGTTTCATACATATATCTCGTGTTATGAATCTTGAAATAGCCAACGGATTGAGTATCTTACCGATTTTTCGGGAAACCAATTTTACTTTGCAAAAAAGGGTAAACTAACGAAACAAAATCGATTGAAATAAATAAATTAATTAGACAAACAATTCCATTGCCATTTTGTTACAGTATGCGACTCCTGTCTCAACTATTTCTATATAAAATAAATTCAAACCAGCCAGTGCTGGCAAATCCAGTGAATGTGTCTGAGGCAGTAACATATACCTTTTAATCATTAAGATTTTGCTTTGGTCCGATTATCTCTATTTTGAAGCTTTCACAATTACGACCAAATTTTTATCACTCAATTCTCAAGACTTTCTGTATTCAACTTTGGGTTCGAGTTCGGAAGAGTCCTACCTTACCGACGTTATTAAATCGCAAATATTATTTTTTGTTTTTTTTTTGGGAAATAATTTTCATTGGTTATACTTTGCTCCATTATCAAAATTGACCTTTCCAATCTTACAATCTTGATTCCAGATAGTCCATGTGCCGACAAAGAAGTGTCTTATGAAACCGGTGTCGAAGGGTATGTACGCGCAGCCTTCGGGCTATGCGATTTACGAGCCCTGCGTTCAATCCACGACTCTGAGTCAAAAGTTCGTTATGACGGCAAACGGTGTCGTAATGACGGACGAGAGCGTTTGTCTGGACGCACCGGAGCGCGACACTCGTCACGAAAAGCCCAAAGTTAAGATAATGGCTTGCAGCGGTCTACAGCGCCAAAAATGGCGTTACGACAAAGACGTGAGTTTAATTCATCAGAAACATATTTATACATATATACATATATATCTTTTTTATGTACAAATTAATTGTTTTAGCATACGAAGTCGAATGTAATTTTAGAGAAACTGTGAAATTTATGTTGCAGACCAAAGCTTTCGTCCACGTGAGTTCTGGAATGTGCCTTCACGTTTCACCCGACACGAACGAAGGTCCTGTAATTGCAGCGTGCAATGGAAACTCCGAGCAACAGTGGATAATGGAACAAGTGCCGTGGAAATGATATACTCATCATCGATAATCATCGATGATTTAATGTAAATAATAATTAACGACTTGGATACGCGATCACTTATTGATGATATAAAATTATTGACAATAAACGAGATCTCATGGCTTACCATTAATTTTTTTTTTAATACCCGGATTATCGCGGCTCGTCCTATCGGTTTTTACAAAAATCATCGAGAATCGTGCACGATCGTTCGGTGAATCATTATTATTTTTTTTTCTTTTCCTCATTCACGGTTTAATTACCCGAAGAAGATAATACGTGATGCGAAGGTCGCGACGCACAACGAGTCTTCTCGTCGTTAACCCTGATCTTTTTATTTTATTCTTATTTTTTTTTTTAACACACATCTTACGACTTCGTTTCTGCGAACCCTGTGTGACCCTGCAACGCTATTACGCGTTGGAATTTCATAATTGTACACGGTTCGGTCATTATGCCAGTGCTCGTGGTCCGGTGAGATTTTACGATGCTGAGATCCCGGGGACGTAGTAAAATGACGTGTGAACAGCATCGCTTGTGCATGATGAACTGTATAAATCGTAACGAAACTTGTTAATCCATACTGGAGTAGGTATCAGGATAAATGTCAGCGATTTCTTAATATACTCCATAATATATATATATATATATATATATATATATATATATATATATATATATATATATATATACGAGCATACAAATATATATATATATATGTATGTATTGGAGTGGTCCTTACATGGGGCTTGGATGAATTTTGTCCGGACCGCCCCCCAGGTTGGCTCCAAATAATTATTTAAGTTAGTATCCTAGATACTGTGAGAGTCAAAGCAGGCCTGAGATATACTACTCCTGATTGAGGTGGGTAGTACTTTGATGTGGCAAGGTCGCGTGTTATGATGTCGATTAGTGGGAGAAAGAAGATGGGAAACGAACGCGCAACGTTGTCCATGTCTACTGGATCACGACCAACTCCTGATATAAACTGTATTTTGCCAATGTTCATTTGCTCATTATTATCGTCACAGTCTTCTGATCTCTACTTTCAAGTGCCCAAAATGTTCTCTGAATATTAAACTTACAGTTTAAGTGTTTTCATTAAAATCTGACGAGGACTTTTTGTATTATATCAAATTGAGCGTGATTTTCCATAAGGCTGCATGTTAAACGTGTGAAAATAAGTGTTAATATATTTTTTCTCGCGCTCCGGAAAGCCATAAAAAATTTGCTGAATCTTTTTCTCATCAATACCTATAAGTATGCCAAGTTTTATGAAAATCTGAAGAGGAACTCTCTTATCGAGGGTACTACCTTAAGAAAGTTCCTCAAATTTTTGCATCCCTCTATCTTTGGAATTGGTAATTACCATCAGAAGGGGTTGGTGTTCCCATTTGAAACACAAAGTTTACATTTTCTAAAAAAATACTATGCTCATTTGAGTATCTCGAAATCGTCCTAAATATACAAGATACTTGTCAATGATTTCGTGCCACGTACATGGTTAAAAAAAAACTTCCGCCTTGACTTTTAAATCGTTATGGGTCATTCTACCCTGATATGTACATATATACATGGTTTTCCGGTTTTTCTTATTGTAGGACAATTTCATCAGAAAAAAATGTTGGATTGAAAATACTAATCTTGAAATCAACAGATATGGGTCATTCGGACTCAATATAATTTTTCTGATGCAATTATTGCGAAGCTAGAGAAAAAGTTTAGAAAAAAATGGAGTTGTATTAAAATGATGCATTCGTTCTACTGTTGCTCAATAAAAAAAAAGAGAGCTCGAGACAAAAAATGGGATCAAACACCAACCTACACTCGGTCCACGCTTTCGAAAGAATCAAATCCAGCACGAGCTTTCGAAATTTTGGAATTCCAAACCAACGACAGTCACGATCTTCAAAGATTCAAGTCGAATAAAATTTGAACCGAAGAAAAAAATCGAGTGTCTTCGGAGGTTGAAATGGTGAAATAGAAAATCATGGACCGACTGCAATATATCGCAATGGTCCAAAGCGGCCCGAATCCGTTTGAAAAATCCATTTATTGATTATTTCGAGAGGAAAGAAATTTACATCTCTGGAGATTCTGTATGAAGTTTGCAATGTGACACATCGATCATGCGTTATATCATAGAACGGATTATTGGGGTAAAACATGGTCTCGCGTACCTTGGCGAGCAGCTGCAGTCTCGTTGCATCTGGACGGACCGGCACGGTTTGCGAATCTGGGTCAAAGTCGCGTCCTCCGGGAGGCTAAGAAAAAAAACCACTTATAGCCAAGAATACTCCATTAACAACGCACTATCCCTCCGCGTCGTTCAACGCCGATGATGATCAACCTCCGGCCAAGTTTGGCCGGGATGAGCAACTCTTTCTTTGCGGATTCGCATCTTCCAGAAGAAAAAAAAAACAAACACGTCGTGAATCGTTCGTTGGTTACGTGACTCGAATGAAAAATACACCTGCGCCACGAGTCTCCATCAAAATCATTGCCACGCCAATCATCACGTTTCATTAGATAATTTTATGATAATCAAATTGAATATTATAATAATTTATCACACTTATACGAAAAATCGATTTTTTCAATTCTGTTTTGCTATCATAAAAATGCATTTCATTTTCGAGAGCCCGAATAAAAATAAATTTAATAAATACTAGGCTAGGAACAGTCACTAGCAAAATCGTTGCCATGGAATCACCATCTTTCATTAAATAATTTAATTCCATTATAATTACATATTTGAATAATTTTGTTATATTTCCGATAAACATTTAAAAAATTCTAATTAGCAATCATAGAAATGTATTGAGCTCCGAGAACCCAAATTAAAATAACTCATCGACATTACCGAAAATCAATGAAACCCAACGGCTGGACGTTTATTTTTTTTTCACATTAAAATTTCATTACTATAAATAATTTTTCAAAAAATGTCTCATCATCTGAAAAATTTTCGTCGCCCGCATTGTAAATCCGAGATAGACGGATGAATTACGTCTCGTTTATGTACGTAATTGGATCGAACGATGCGACGCGGTTTTGCGTTTATTTTTTTTCCTTTATTTTTTTTTTTTTTTTGCTCGAAGATCCTTGAGAATAAAGAGCGAGGTCCAGCGACGCGAGACCAGTGGACATTGAAGACAAACCGAGCGAGAGATATACGACTCGATTGCTCGTCCTGCGGTAGTCGTTATGGGTCGTCGAAAAAATATCCGTCCACATCTTTATAATAACGATTTGTCTACTCGGTCACGTCGCGATGTTGTACCGCGGAGACGTCGACCGGGTCCAACTCTGTTCCGGTTCTCACACACCTATGACCCTCGGGGACGACTCCTCTTTCCCACATTAATTGTCCGGTCTCTGTGTTGCTTAATTTTGCGGAAACGTAACACGCACACAAGCAACATTTATTCATACACAGGCCCGGGTTACTTTTTGCATGAACCATGACCTCCCACCGAGCAGAGTTGGTCCGGGGAAGAAAAAGAAAAAGAAAAAAAAAAGTGATAAGTCGTCAAGTAACGAGACTACAATTTTTGCGAGATACTTTTACGGTTGTTTTCCGCAAGATCCCCGACTTGTTCGCCGGGAATTAAATCCGTTCCGAGTTCGCCTGGTGTAAAACTTTTTTTTCTTCCTTCCTTCGTCGACTCCTCCTCCTTGAATGTCCGGTCGGGCTAATACAAATTTGATTACAGTGAATTCAGGTGGAGATGACGGCTTTGGACAATATATGTATGTATAGATATATATATATATATATATATATATATATATATATATCTATACATACATTGTTTCCGGCTGTCTTTTTTTGTACCATGAAATATATATATATATATATATATATATATATATTTCATGGTACAAAAAAAGACAGCCGGAAACAATGATAATGGGAATGAGTCACAAGGCCGATATGTTTCGGTGTAGCATGATTCAACGACGGTTAAATAATTTTTTTCGGCAGACGACGTGTTTGCGACTGGAACGTAATTTCTATTCCATAAAATGTCCTCGTCGGGTCGATCGTGATCAGGTTCCAATCCGAAATACAGGACAAAAAAAAAATGGTAATCTTGAAGTTTGAATGAATTTTTTATTTATTTTATTATTATCATTATTATTATTATTTTTTTAATATATCGCTATCGAATATTACATATCGACATATATACAGTCACCACTATGCTACACAACACGTGACTAAGTAGCTAGAGTTACGAGATAATCAACGACGGACGAACGGTTCCGCGATAAAATGTAATGAAAAAACGGATCGCAGGTCCGTGTGGTATCATCGGTCGTTGGATTGAGTTGAGAAATCTGCTAACCGTTTGTCGATCGTTCAGGCTCGTCAGTTCGGCATCGGATCGTAAACGCTTATGAGCGGTTGCAACTTCGTCGTGAACCGGCAATGCTTAAAACTCTTTACCTTAGGGCTAGAGAAAAAAAAAAAAAAAAAAAAAAACATTTGCGAATGTTAACGACTCGTGACGTCGTTTCGTGTTTCTATCAATTAATTACGTATAAATCGGTAACCTCATGGAAATCACAATCGTATTTGTTCTTAAATACAAAAATTTATCTCATTCGTTCACATTATCAACGCTATGTGGATATAAAATTACGGCCAGGTAAATGTCGACGTTTTGTAACACAGTACACATGCGTTTTTTTGCATCCGCCAACCGATATTTTAATTTTTTATTTTTCAGTTTTTCTTTTTTCAGTACCACAAAATGCGTTTCACCATTTCGATTGTAGTAGAGTAAGTGGATTCGGTTATCGGGTGAAAACGAGGTGCACGAATGTACAATTGAATAATTGACGATTCAAATTTATCATTCAAACGAATCATTGAAACAAATTGCAGCGATTTGATTGATAATCGATTGAATTGTCACGATTGACGCAACGAAAAACATCGTCCGAGCGTTCTTGAAATAGATTGCCTGTTTATTTTATCTTTTTATTATTATTTTTTTTAATTCGGTGGGTTCACTTCGTCGTGTTTCGAGTTTTATTTTCACGGAAGGCGGATTATTTTAACAAAAACGAGGTCTCCGACGAGCGAGACCTTGAAGATGGAATTTGAACGGTTACAGAACCCTTCGTGGACGCACTATCAGTTTCGGCTTCTCAATGGCAGCGATAGAAGGAACGATCACCGGTCGTGGCCGTAAAACTTGGGAAAAAAAACAAAAGAAAAACAAAAAAAAAACGAAACAACACTTGTCGTGGCCTTTCACGCTCGCTTCCGGTTTATTGCCGTGAATAAAACTCGGGCCAATAAACGTTAAGTTATATCAGTACAATATTATAACCCGATTAACGTTGTTTTTGACTCGGTTAATAAGGATATGTATTTACACACGTGAGACAGTAACGTATTTCTTATATACACAAAGTGATTCGGAATGAAGACACGGGCAATGAAACAATCGAGCCAAGTGTCGGAAATTTTTATCTAACGAATAACACATTTTTATCAATTAGTCAATAATTACTATATTTGTTTTTTTTTCTTCATCCTACGAAAAATGTACTCGAACACGAATGAAATCAGTGAAAACATTGATGATGGTTAAAAAATCACGTTTCTTATTTATTTATGTATAACATCAGATACAAATAACGTGTCTGAACGCCAAACCACTTGTACACACATTATTTCGACTAACTAAAATTGAGCCTCGATACGAAGTCTACCGTCTATAGGTACGTATATATGTTTATATATACATACTTTATTTTAATATTTATATAATCATGTATTTATATATATATATATATTTATATTAGCTCGATCTCCATCTTCGGCTTTTTGTATATTTACATTGATATACATATATAACTATAATATAATATTTCTTTGTATGTTCTAAATGTATAATACAAAAATTTATATATTACTATTAGATTGCTATGTGAAGATTATGCCGAAGTATTTGCACTCGGACGTGAATAAGAATTTTTTTTTTCATATAAAACGCGGTTCCATTCACGTTTGTTAATCATTGGGTAACGTATGGTTGCATGCTTAGGTACGTGCAGCTTGGCTATTGTCTACGGGTAAGAGAGAAAGAATTACGAAGCCCGATGAGACTGAGAGGACAGAGAAAATGATGAAAAATAACGAAAATTAACAGTTCAAGGGCATATAACACCTAGAAATTAATTTCTTTAGCCAATTAACTCTTCGAAAGAGTGAATATCCATAATTCATGTAGTTAAATGTTTATTACGAAATTTAAAAAATTTGCTGAATTATAGCCAATTTTGGAAAAATGGAAAAACCGCGGAGTATGTCAAAATTCTGCAGAATAATCACGAACATTTATGCATGGAGCAGAAATCGATGACAGTTCGTACGAATAAAATCTCATTTATAAAAAAAAACTATCATAGCGCCAAAATTTACGTAGCGTCGCCATTTTCTTATTTTAGCTCGATTCAAAAAAATATAAGAGGAAGGTCGTTGAATAATTGAATCGATGAAAACAAAAAAAATGGTATCGATATCTTCACTCACTTCGACAAATTTTTTTTTCTCCGAATTTTCACCGTTTTTTTGTGCTTTCCAGGTGTGTATGCCCCGTGAAGATGAAAAAAATAAAATGAAATAACGATGGGAATAAAGGACAAGGACGAAAACAATTTTTTTTTGCCACGAGTATCGTATAATCGTGAAGATCGATGGCGTATCTGTGCCGTAGCAGCTTTTGACTCTCCCTCGGACGTAAGTATGTATATATAGTTACTCTCTGTGCCCGTATTGTGCGCAGCGGGTTTATTGCGTTTCACTTTCGCGAGATGAGCTGACACGCCGTCTGCGATCAGGGCGTGGCAAAACTGTAACGCAAGAGTCCTCCGAGGCCGTGTTTATAAGCCGAATGCGTAAATGGACTAAATATGTGTGTGTGTGTGCGTGTTTACGCGACGAAAGTGAGGAAGATCGGTCGCGAGAAGTCGATGAGGAAAGGACGAAAAAAAAAACGAAGAAACAAAAAATTATCACTCGGTTGCTCAGTCACAGTTCGATCAACGTACTGACCAAGGGCAATGATATTTGATGCAAGGCGTCAGTCGGGTGATTCTACAAACGACGGAATAAAATGGGACGTTTTTTTTTTTGGTTGTTTTTCTGTGTTTTTCATGGGAAGCAACCCTGACCTACAGCGAGGTCGGGGTTGTGTCGTAAATAATCGACTTAAAGCGAGTCCCGCCATTTTTCAATTTTCAGAAGACGTAGTAGATACAGGAAAAATAAAAATGACATCGATCGAATGAAAATATTGATTGAAATGTAAATTTTTAGAAGTCTTGATTTTGCGGACAAAATGATTGATCGATTAGTGATAATTAGAAGTCTGCGAAAGATTTTGAACTTATGACATTGAAAAATGAAGGGACCGTAAAAATGTCCCGACTTTTGGAATGACTCAGTTATCAGCGCGATTGATTTAACTCGGAAACCATCGGCAGACTCATGGCGATTAAGATTTTGTTTCGGAACGAGAAACGTGAAGCGTCATCGACAATAACATACATATTACATATATTCATATGAAATCTTGATATATTAACATTTTGTACAAAATCTACATTTCATACGCAATGCTAATCAATTGAAATGGTGTTAACCAGCGAATTCATTTTTTTCCTCATAATCGTCTGTGAGTCTTTGGAGACCGTTCATCGCATACAATTGGAAAATTTAACTTTGCCTAAACCGCTTAAAAAATCTCGATGGAAAAAAAATTGTTCAAAAAAAATTGGTCCATAATTATCAATGTGAAAAATGTAATTACCGTTTCGATAATATATTACGCTGTAATTTGATCGGAAAGGATTATTGAAAAATTTTTTCTTGATTCATATATTCAAAAAAATATATCATTATTTTTTTTTTTTTGGTAGACGACGATTTGGTGCGGAAATCGAATGGATTAGCGATATCGGTTAGAAAGTGAGAACACGATTAAGGTACGGTTTGGGTGCACGCGGTAAATGTAAATACATGGGCGCAAAATTGCGAAGACCGTTGCGGCGGGTAAGAGCGGAAGAGACGCCGCGGCCCTCTTGTAAGTGCGTTCCGATTAAATCGTTCTTATTACAACAACGATACGAGGACTCGAGAGTATGTATGTTGGGCGGTGGTTCGCAATACCCGAGAGAGGAAACGCTCGATTGCCACGTTCGTGTACATAAGTAGGTTCGGATGCTGCTGCGTTCACCGTCTCGAATTCCGTTACCATTTCCCCCTCTCTGACCCCCCCACACACACACATATATATATTTAGTACACGAACCATATACTATAACATGTCGATGGCAAGCGTATAGTATTACCCTGACCCGCGTGAGCAGTCTCCACCTCTTCCCACGATTGCATCGAATCACAACGAAAACCTCCGCACGTTATTATCATTACTCGCCGTTTTTTTTTTTTCCGCTGCTGGACGTACAATTGACTTTTTCTTTCGAGATTAGTGACGACTTTGGTCGGTGAGCGCGAAAATTTCAACGGATGATGACGATTTTCGACTCGTTTGGCTTCGCTATCGTCGAGATTTCTAATCGTTCGTACCGCAGAGTTTATTGGCATCTATCGGCTAGAGTTACGTCCCCCCTTTCGTCCCCGCCGTGGAGAGTTCGACACTTCGGTTAAGTCGGTTGTTCGTCGCGTATCCAGGGCCCGTAAATTCACTTTCTACGCTGTAAAATCGATGGATTGTTTTCTCGAGTTCGCTCACTTCCGGCTGAAACGAATCGGTTAGTTGCAAAAATTTTTCCAAACGTCTTCGGCTTCATTTTTCCCCGTACAAAATTGCCCTCGAGAGCGTTTCTACGACGACTCGGCGAAGTGCCCGGACCCCACGGATTCAACGTCGATCGTTTCGTTCGAGGAAATAATACACGGATAAGTGTAAGACGAACGTGTTTTGTTCGCGTGGAAAATTGGTCGTTGGAAAAAAAATTGGAAAATGTGAAGAAAACGATTTACCAGCCAATAACGAAGTTTCCGCTGACACAGTTTTCCTCGGGTTTACGCGACTGTTAATGACTGTTTTTTTGTTCTTTTCTCTCGTGGTCTCGTTTATCGGGGCCTATTTTTTTTTTTTACTTTTCGTAAGAAAGGTTCGGGGATCGATCGAATGAATGATTGGGTTGAATAATCAGTCGCAAAATGAAGGGACGAAAAAGGGACGACAAAATATTCTTCCGGCAGGGCAAAAAAAAAAGAAAAAACATCAACGGTAACACAGTCTGCCAGCAGAGTGGCCGCCTATGGCACTGAGTAAGATACAAAAAAATTATTTCAGCAAATGTTTCTTTTTTTTTTTTGTTTAACTATAATTATAACGATTATCATATAATGTCATCAACGTAGAATCAAAATATTCAGTCGAGCAATTTCCAACCCGAAATTGAATTGTTTTCTAAAAAACATGTTTCTTTTTCTCTCAAAAATTTCCGTAAGCTCATTGTTCATCAATCACGACGAAACAATTGCGAAATATTTCCGTTGTTCCGAAAAAATAAGTTGCAAAACTTAATTCAGAAACGATGTTAATCACCGACGCAAAGGTTTTTTAATAGTCGCATAAACGAGATAATTTTCCGTGTTCACGAATTTTCAAGATTCACACGTCTAAGTGGCTGCGGTCGTGCGAGAGTGAAACGACAGCTTATTCACCCGCGCTTTCCCCCCACCACCCCATCGCCGGTACGCCCGCGGACAGCCTTTTCAGAAGACGAACCCGGTACGAGTGCCGAGTTCCTGACATTATTATCATAACGTAAACAGCTATTACAGTCTAACTAATTGCTAGTCGTAGGGTTCCCGTCCTCTTGTCGGTCGAGGCTCTTCAACCTTTCGCGAATGCGAAACGCCTTTATTATTCTCTTAGTCGTGAAAGATTATACACACGTCGGTGGATCGCGCGCGAGGTGTACAACCCGTTTGCCCCGTCCTGTGTACGTAAGTATACATTTTTTTTTCTAGCGTTCAGACTCATCTCGATGTTGATCCAGCTTCGGTCCCGCTTCATCCGATTCACCACCGGCGCCATTGCTAGCGGTTGACGACGAACGCGAGACTTCGTGGATCCTGAGCATATTATTCACGGTTTGCTCTCTTTTAATTCTTGTGATTATCACGAGAGCTTGAGATAAAAAAATAGAAAAAAAAAACAAACACTATTGAATATCGGCAAGAGATTCGTTGACCGTACTCAGGTATTATTTCCAGGCGACAATGGCGGTGTATTCGCGTCCCTCTGATCCTCATGAACGCTCTCCGCTCTGCTCGCGCTACTGCTCGACCTCGAGCTCAGATTGTCCCGATCGCTGAAATACGACGAGTCACCGCGTTTTTCTTCGAGTTGCAATTGTTGTTTGTCGTTTCGAAAATCATCGCTCGCCGTGCCAATCAGACTCGGAAAATACGGTATTCCCTGTCTCTGTGACGTTATTTTACCCATGAAAGTTCGTATTTCCTCGAAATAAGAATCATCGGCCCGGGGCAATTGTCCGTGATAACGCGATCTAACTTCGTCCAATATCGTCGGGCCATCGGCATCGTGTTTCTTCAAATGTCGATCTAGATTAGTTTGTTGACCGAAACATCTTTCGCACAACGGACATTTGAACGGTTTTTCTTTGTTGTGAATATTTCTGACGTGTCGTTGTAAATTGCTCGATATGCTGAACGATCTTTCGCAATATTTGCATTTGTAAGGTTGTTCGCCGGTGTGGGTTCGTAGATGTCTCGTTAGATTGGCCGAACGTGGAAAAACTTTGCCGCAAAATTTACACGAATAACGATCTTTGGGTTTGAGACCGGTGGTAACGGCTATTGTGGCCGAATACGGTGGCAAATTGTTGTTAGTTTGTTGGGCGGGTTGTTGATTCTGTTGATTCTGTTGCGTTGAATGATGCGTATCCCGACTCGATATTGGACTGGCCACCCTCTGACTGACCGAGTGCGAAGACACGGATGACACCGACGATGCGAAACGATTCGACGGCAATGGGACCATCGTCGGCAAAGCTCGTACTTGAATCTTCGGCAATTCGGGAACGGGGGTCGGACGATTGTGCGATCTGTACATGGCTTCGAGTACCAGGGGATGAACAGCGTGATGCTGAGGAAACAGTACCGTGTGATATGGCAAACGTTCCAAACCATTCTGATTGAGAACCTCGATGTCGTTTTGATTCTCGTCTCTTAGATGATCCTTCTTGTGATCCAAACGCAGATCCAGAGGCTCGCATTCGGCTTCCTCGGGCTGTTGTTCGCGATGCGACTGCGGTGGTCTCGCCGCGGGACTCATGTGCGGCTGTTGATTGATCATCATCGTCGTTGGACTCGTCGGGGCACCTCGCGCCTGGCCCGAATCACGACCGTGACTCAAATCGTACGGCAACTCCTCGACGTCGGTAACTCTCACGCTCAACGGATAAATGCACGCCTGTTTCGGACTTATGTGACCCGGCATCTTTCTCGGGCTCGAGTCCTTCTCCCGCATGGCTGGAGGATACTTCGGGTCGTGCAGCAGTGGGGACAGGGTACTCGTCCCGAGATATCCGCTCATCACACCGCTTCTGTCGCGTCGATTTCGCACACTTTCGGTGACTGCGCTTTCTGAGGTTTGACACCCTGATGTTTCGGCTGATTATCTGGGCTCCGAACAATCTGCAATCAGTGAAAAATCATTTGTTGTTGTTTTTTTTTTTTCGTTTTAATATCACGGGCTGGAGCGATTGAGGCAGGGATGCGGGCATTCATTCGATAAAAATGTACTTCAAATACTTTTCGAATCGAATGATAATGGATTTTATCGGATTTATTGAAAAATTAAATTTATTGTTGAACAATAATTTGCGTAAATTGGTCGTAATCATTGAGGAAATGTGAAAATATTGATTCATGCATGATGATTGATCATAATTATGTGTGTTTAAAAATTATTCGAAATACATTTTCATTGAATGGATGATCATCACTGGATTGAGGACATTGGAAAAATTTTACAGCATTTGCGTTGTTCTTTGCCGTGATTCCGGTCCACGCTGACCAGAATGCAGTGAGTCTGTATGACAAAGGATAGCTCGATTGATAGCAACGGATTAACACCGACTTTGAGTGCTGGGCGCTTGTGAGCAGCACTGAATGATTATAGATTTTACCGGATTTATCAAATATTTCAATCCGGTGTACAATAATAATTTACGTTAACTGGTTATAATTATTACAGAAATAAGAAAATATTGATTTTTGCATGATAATTGATCATGGTTATTTGATTGAAAAAGTATTTGGAATACATTTTCATTGAATGAATGCCCATGCTTGCTTGTGAGGTTGGAATATTGAATTTACTTTCAGTGATGAAAATATAATTTCTTGTAAATATAATCCATTTTCAGACATGAAAATTTAACATTTGTCCTATCATCAAGTAAAAATAAAAAACGGAGAAGAATACAGTTTTTTACAAATTCAGTTGAACTTTTCTTCTTTAAATCCCAAAAAAACTGAGCTCAAACGAGTTGATTCCGATAATACTACGAATGTGGCAGAATCAAGCAGAGACGAAGAAAAGAACAAAAAAAATAACGAAAAATGATCCACACAGGAAATGACTGAAATTCCAATCTCAATTGATCTGACAGTATGTAAATTATGATGTACTCGAAACATTCGTGAAAGCGTATCTGTAACACATATCGGTCGTTCGTGATCTCGATCTCGCTCACTAAATTCTCCTATGTGGAATTAACGATTAATCACGAGAGTTACTTCTCAGGTTGATAGGCACGAGTGATGAATGTTTTCGAGGTGGATAGGTGATTTTTCTTCGGAAGTGGCATTGCCGATTCTGAATGAGAGACTGCTGGCGAGGGAATTGATCAACGCTCGTAAAGTGCGTCGCGGATTAATATTGACGATCGGACTACTGACGTTGCAGTTGCGAGTGGCGAATCAACGATGTTGAATAATTATCAATCTGCTAGGGTCCATAACACCTGTTGCTCACAATTTTCATTCATTCGCCGTCGCTTCGATGTTATTCCCTTTAATATCTTATTCAATTATGTTTATAATGGCGGTACATTAGAGATACGTATGGAGTATAACGTCTAGACCTATACTGACGTATACAGAATACGTCAGAACATGTGAAAATCTATAGATCAGGGCAAAGAGTCCAACACCCAATTTTTTTTTTCGATCGAAACTATTCAAAATTTTTTTCATGTCGGAGGTGGAATGTTGCAATAAACAATTATTCATTATCGTGTTGAAATTACGTACACGATACTCGAAAATACTTCGTGACCACATCATGATGGTGCCCCATTGTCATGTTACGATTAAGTCAAACTTAAGACTTTCCGCAAGTGGGTCCTCTTTTAATCGTGATCTTTTATAAAGTGTGCGAATCAACACACTGAACGAGGGTGCACTATAGCAAAATTCTTGAAAGTGTGTCCTACACAGCACAAAAGAAAATTGCATTGCGATGTTAAGTTTTGACACATAAGATGGCAGAGTTGTATTTAACGAATGCGTTTCGTTGATACGATTCGTACGACAAGTGTGCTAGGGAGTTGTTCTAAGGTGGTATCCTACATACTGTAAGAGTCAAAGCAAGCCTTAAATATACCATCTCCTGATTGAGGTACGTAACTTTGGGATCAGAGGGAGAGAGAGAGATGAAGATGGGAAACAAACGTGCAACGTTGCCATGTCTACTGGATCACGACCAACTCCTGATATAAACTGTATTTTCCCAATGTTTATTTGCTTATTATTCTCATCACAGTCTCCTGATCTCTACCTTCAAGTGCCCAAAATGTTCCCTGCATATTCAACTTGCAGCTTAAGTATTTTCATTAAAATCTGACGAGGACTTTTTGTATTATATCAAATTGAGCGCGATTCTCCACAAGGCTCTATGTTAAACGTATGAAAATAAAAGTGTTGATATCTTTTTTCTCGCGCTCCGGAAAGCCATAAAAATTGAACTGAACCTTTTTCTCATCAATACCTATAAGTATGCCAAGTTTTACGAAAATCCGACGAGGAACTCTCTTAACGAGGGTACTTTGACACGAATTGGAAACGCGTTTGTTTTCACAGCGTTTTTATATTCATGGACCGTTACACGCCTTGTGATCGCAGATGTGATTGAAACGAGATGTTGAATCGAACGAATATATAGATATATAATATAGATGAATATTTATATATATACATATATTGGGTCGTAGGGAGAAACTGCTACGTGATTAAACCGGGAGCGTTCGGTCGACGCGGACCTGTGAGCATGGTAGATGACGGTTCCTGTTCGGGCATCGAAGTCGATCTCTGGGCACACACCGTAGAGCAGCGGGCACCGCGGACCGACCGCGAGAGCCTCGTTGCGCCCATGCCCGGGCGTTGATGTCTCTATATTAATCTCTGCTGTCGCGGTGGAGGTGCCGGTGCTGCCGCTGGTTGCCCCAACAGGTGAACGACGAGTATATTAAACAACGATCACCACGCTGAGCGCGATCCATAAAAGTCGGATAGCAAAGGACGCCGGCAATGCATCGATTACGCAGACCGAATTAAAATTCATTCGAGAACAGTAATGAGAAATCTGTTATATATATATATAATATATATATAATTCGAGTGCAAGATCGTCGGTGTGTTTATTCGTTACGGCGTGATCACGATATTTTTATATAATTTTTTTTTCTGATGTTGTTACCGTATAAAAAAAAATGAATCTTCTATTCTCCGATTATTGAAGAACAAAATGACTGTCCGGAAAGACAATGGATAAAATTAACCCTTAGTCCGTAAACGTTTTTTCGGCACCTTCAATCCGTAAACCAGGGTCGTATTCGTCGTTGCCTTTTTTTTAAACATTAAAACGGCTGCAAAAAATCTGAAAAAAATCACGAAGGTTCTTCAAGCCGCCAATTAAAAGTCCCAATCATCAAATTATGAGAAATTCATTTCTTAAATATATTTTTCATACAAAAGATGAGGCAACGTAGGACAACATCTGATTATCGACAGGACGAAAACGACCCTGGTTTACGGACTGAGGGTTAAATGACTTTCCTTTTTTACGGAATAACATGAGATGGTTATTTTAATTACCTACTCGTAAGAAAATATATTTCACCGTACGAATGTGGCAACAAAAATAAAAAAAATAGCGTTTCGTTCATGTTTGGCCCGAATTAATAACGCTGGACGTTATTACAGAATAATGGATTGATTATATCGATTCTATTGAAATTCCTTTGTTCCGAAGCGATATGGGAGCTTGTTCACAATTTCATAGCTCCGTATGCGTACGAATGATAAATTTATCAAAGCGTTATTAGGGCAAACGAAGAAAGTGCGGATTTTAATTTGACGTTGGCTGTGCGTAGGCTGCGTGTGTGTGTCGTGTATTCAAGGTTGTCGCCGGATGCAACAGGAAACTCGATCGAATGTTTCACGCTGCAGTGAGAGTACCGTTGCCCGATGAGCCGAGATGGGATCTGTGCTCCAGTTAGACGAGACGGAGAGAAAGAAAAGTGATATCGTTCCTCTCTCCCGTGTGCGCTCGCGGGCGCGTCTCGTCGCGTCGTCGACGTCGTTGTCGTTGGCGCGCGCTCGCGCGCGCGGGTCTTTTCCTTCGAAGCGTATAGACGATGAAAGAGAAATTTACTCGCGGTGTCGGGTGGCCGCGAGTGATACAAAAAAGATTCGGAAGACGAAAGAAAAAAAAACAAAAAAAAAACAAGACCTGATGAAGTGAACACACGGAGAGTAATGCCTACGGTATTGCAACAAAAATTGGTTTGCTGGCCATAGCTGTATTGCAGAAACAGCGCGCATAGAACTTGTAACAAATGGATAGTCCTAGCTACCATCGAACGTGTTCTATGTTCTCTCATAGAAGCAAACAAATATGTGTCGTGGATGATTGGTTGATGTTGGCGGGACCTATCTCGTTTGCTACGGGAACTAATCAGTGGTGATGAAAATGTCTAATTATTGTTCGCTGTTATAATGCACGAGTTATTACAGATGGCTCGTCTCTCTGATGTTCTGACATTATTTACTTGGTTTTTTTAGATCTCGTTTTTTCTTCTTTCCACAAAGACGACTCATTAAGGCCGTGAAAATTGGGGAAAAACGTAATGTCTCCGCCATTTGTTGATATTTCTGATTTTTTTTACATAATTAACCATGTGCATAAATGATCTGTAAAAAAATGTCCATATATGCGTCTTTTTTTTTAGCCGCGTCTAGGGAAGGACGAAAATCGGCGAAATCGCGTATGGAAGGCCTTTACCCTCAATTTATGAGCGAGTAGTAACGGTTTTACGAAAATCGTAGGACACTTTTGATTGCTTTCAGGTTGTGCGTTAGGATTCTGTACTAACCCAAGTGAAAAAATTAGATATAATCTATATATAAACTATATCTAAGATAAGGCATATATTGGGCATATATAGAGGTAGTGACCAATTTTTTGATGTAGTTCGCGCGTCGACATATCGATGTCATAGTCACGACATCTAATTTTTTTTGTCTCAACAAATCCCCTTTGCTTTCACACTAGATCAAGCGTAACAATAGTATATTATGTATGAAGAACGTAAAGAAGGCGAGATAAAATCATCTTAAAGTCCATGATGAACACGATACTTTTCATCCGACCATCCCTAAAAACGTTCATTTCATGCATGTGAAGTTCTGGATTGAAATCCGTCACTTTGCGCCCGCTTCTTAGGCATGAAATAACGCATTTTCAAGGAGGGTCGAATACCATTTTTTTTACCCTAACCAAACTATTTTCCGCCACCGTATTACCATAGAAAATTGGCTCCAGTGACTCGGGGTTAGTCGTCGTAACGTAGAAATTTCTCTCCACGCGCTATAGAAGGCAATTGAAAAAAATAAAAGAATATAACTGGCAGTGAGCAAGAATCTAGCGGATTATTGAGGCGTCGAGAGAACACGTTATAAAAATCGAAATATACAAAAACAAGAAAAGTGTTATTGAGAACAGGGAAAACCTTTAATTATCCAGGCTATCGGAAATACGATAATATCCGTGGGAGGGAGATGGCAAAGTCTTTACTCGCACGACGGGAAAATGTTTGCTTCGTGGTATTCCTCGTTGAACGTTCAGCTAAACGCTCTATTGCTGTAAAAGGAGCGGATATTGGAAAAAAGAAAAATAAAAAGCCTTTTCCCTCTCACGTCGGAGCTTTTCTTTTCGCGTTTCGGCCGAACGATTCTCGCTTCGTCGTCGCGTCGTCACCTGTATCCTCATCTGCGCAGCCGGGGTTGGACGCTGCGGAGAGCGAGAGTTTAGAATCATGAGCCCCAGTTTTTCCGTGTGATAATATATATATATATACACACACACACACACACGGCTACTACAAGAACCGTGCGTCCGTTCACTCATGCGCGATGATCACTTCCTTTCAACTTTTTCATCGGCCGTGAAGCGTCGATTTTACCATTTTCTCAAATAGTTTCAACATCTCAATACGACCGGTAATAAAAACCGTATGCCATATCAGTATGTTGTCCAAGTGGAAGACGGTAAAGATCGATTTGAGCACTTCAAGATTGCGAGGAATTCGAAACCTGCGTTTCAATTAGTTTTTATTCTCATTTCAATTGCACATTCATGATCAATTTACGAATTGCACCGGTGACAAATTTATTAATTCATCGATAATTAATGAGAATGAACACTCGGCTTCTCACTGGTTCAAATTGTACAAGTTTGAATGACGAAACGATTGATTATCATTTTGGAATTTAATTTGACATTGAATTTTTCCTCAAATGGATTCTCAGGACGATTATGTCATCAATTCGGAACGAATTTCAACGCTGAATCTAAACCCTTCGAATGCAAATAAATCCCATGGTTATTCTCGTAGGTATTTGAAGCAATCGTGCTTGAACCTTCGCTTTAGCGTATTACGCAAATAAAAAATAAAATAAAGAAAAAAAATCTCGAAAATGCTTTCGCGTCGGTAAATCGTAAATCGAGAAAAGAATAACGGCTGGGGGGGAGGGGGGGACAACGAAATCGACGACGAATTACTTTCCCGCATTGCGGTTGAGACGGTCGGCCGCGAGTACCGAACGGTTATATATGTGCCGCGAGTGCGAGCAACCGCGAGTACAAGCCAAAAGAGACGGAAACAAGAAAAATAAAAAAAAAAAATAAAAAATGGAAAAAAAAGTGAACAAATGTCGACGGAGAATCGCCTCGGTTGGGCGGCTCGCGCGAACGTTCCCCGTTACGCGAGAATACGGGCCCGCATCTTTTGCGCGGGAGATGCCGCGCGCCGCGCGGTGCGAAAGACGTTCGTCGTCGACTTCCACCGATGATGCTGGAAACTTGCAACCGTTCACCGAGGGGGAATCGCGCTCGCAGAGGGCAGACGCTCGGTGAAACAACGGATATTCAGCCTGCATGTGTGTGTGTGTGTGTGTGAGTCCGAGCTCTCGATCCAGTTTTCGGTTTATAGAAAGTCGAGATGAGCCGGGCGTGGTTCGTATCACGTCCTTGCCCCCGGTATGATTTCTCTCTCCGGCATTCACCTATACTCGTGTATAAAGAGACACGGAGAATACACGAGACGAGTGCGAGAGAACGAGAACCCGGCGAGAGTACCGACCAGCAGCTTGTCCACGAGGCCGGGGGGAGGGGGGGAGGGGGACTCATGTGCCCAGCTCTTGGACTCGATCTTTATGGCGTACCTACCCTATATACAGGTATGGTTCACGTTGTGGTGTACATACATAACGCTCGAGAGTCCGGCACCGTTCACCATACACACACACATACACACACACACACACACACACACATACACATACTCGAACCGCAGCGTTCGGGCTCGAAACTGTCCCGTGTGCCCGGAAAAATGGCCCCTCCCCCATCCTCTACTTTGTATTTCGTTCGTTATAAAAATAAAATCAAAAATAAAACCCATGTAAATAAAAAAAAAAACAAAAAACTGGTTGACTATAAATTTGAACATTGCTTCCTATACGATACTGCAATACGAATTTTTCATGGGAGGCAAATTTTCAACGGCTCCGAATATTTATGCATTCGATAATATATATATATGTATATATGTGTATATACGTCAACTTATATTTTATGTGATTTTTGTTATTATTCGTGTAGGAAGTTCGGAAAAATTATGACGCGATATTATTTTTCATCACAAGATTATAAACGCCTTGACAAAAAAAAATATGGACTCACGGGACCGTTCTGTATGTTTCAAATAACACAACATTCTGTGATTGCAGTACATTTTTTTTAGCGAAAAAAATATTTATTTTCTGATTTTCATGAAAATAAAAAAGTTTTAACGACGAAATACGAAATATTTTCAACCGCGAAGAGAGTGTGTGGGGAAAAATCGAACATATCCGCGTATCGGACGATCGTTCGTCGGATTATCCCGTGATATTATTATTTATGATTCGTTACGGAACACGCATAATATATGTTGTCGTGTCAGCACGTGCGTAAAAGCTTCGAACAGCATACGCTGTATATGTATATACGAATGTGACATCCGTGCCCACGCAGACATTTTGCTGACGTATAACTTGGACAAATGTTCTGGCAACCTTGTCTCCTTCGACCGATTGACGCTCGATGGTTTGTCATCGTGCAATGTAATATCCGACATTTTGTCGAGGATAAATATAGGAGGTTTAACAAAAGAAATATTTCATGATTTTTCGTGCTGTTTTTAGGGAGATAGAGAGAGCGAGAGGGGGGGGGGGGAAGATGTTCGACGCGATATATCGACTCACCACGTTTAACGTGACTCGACGCTCCATCTCATTGTCTTTCGCCAGAGATATCTTCCGTACATATTTTGTCTCCTCGATGTTCAAGTCTCTCTCGCTCTCTCTCACTCTCATTGTCAGACGTTACCTACGCAGATGAACGTGAATCGCGCACACAAATAATAACCCATACACACACACACACACACACTTGATAGTTGCTATCACCGCTACACAGAATCGTCGATCTCCCGAAGAACTGCCGTCTGGAATGCATTTAAATATAAATATCCAGGGTAAACCGAGATAAGATTGAAGACTCGCCGTGCAGTATAATACCGTACGAGCACGGTTACGCCGCGTAACCGGCGTACTTGCGAAGTCTACGAAAGAGCGAAGAGAACGATATATATATATATACGAGAAGAATGAAAATAAGACGAAGAAGAAAATAATCCGTTATTCGAGCGCGCACGCATAATCTTCTTCGGTAGTCACGGGTAATTGTGTTTAGAGGAAGTGAAATGGCTCGAAAAATCTCTAAAATGTTTTTTTTTTTTTTTTGAACATTATATATAAAAATGTATAATTTATATATAGTCTATATATAAATTATATATAGGCTATAAACTATATAGTCTATGTATAGTCTACCCGAGTAAAAAAATTATATATAGTCTATAGATATTTTATATATGTAGGCTATATATGCCCATTTCCATATATAGTTTATATATAGATTATATAGAATTTTAAAACTTAAGATACTCCGGACTCGAACGTTCAATTTTTCGACAAATATATGGTTATGATTAATTAACCAAAGAGTTGAAAAAAAAAAAACGGATCCCACGTACAATATTATCGCGACGAGCACACGTGCGAAAGGGTTAGACGATTAACGCAACAGCTTCCGCATTTTTACAGACGTTCTGACCCTAATAGATGGCCCGCGGGGTCCACGGGTGAGATGCAAAAGCGCGAGGACGTTCACAACGGTGTTCGATAGTCGTCTGCATCATCATCGTCATAATCAACCGAGACAATAGTACTTTTTTTTCCAGTCTTACATCGCCGTTCCTTCTCTGTCAGACACATCCTAGGAACACAGGCGATATTCGAATATGCAGACACACACAGACACATACTTATATGTCTATATGTGTGTTTACCAATGAAGTGACGCTATCTGCTTAATATCAACGTGGAAGATTGAGCTGCTTCTCCGAGGTTTGATGCAATGACGATAAAAACAAATTAATGAAGTTTATTTTTTTATTTTTTTTTCTCTCTTTTCATCTCCGAGCGAACGGATATCCGAGATTGCGAAACTGCTACTGTGTGGAAAACGAGCGAACCATGTGAACGGTTGAAAGACGTGCGAGGCGCATCGTCGAGTCGTGAAGCTGTTTAAATAGTCGAACCGTTGGAAGCACGAATATACACATGGAAAGTGATGGAAGAGGGGTTTTGTCGTTTATACCGTGGAAAGTGCAACCTAAAGACTCGGCTCGGGCGAGCGATCGCGTCTCTACCACCAACGCAATTCGATTGTGCATACGGCGGTGGTGTGTAGTCTCTCCCATTGCCGGGAGGGCCCTCATCTCGTTAGCGGATGTGCGTCGAGATCGAGCAATGATGTTTCCGTTATTTACCAATCAACGACGGCTGCTGCTACTGCGCGCTACGGGTCGTGGCATGTGTTTATTTTTTTCGTTTTTTTTTGCCTTTTTTTCCAGTTAACTCGACGGAGTTAACTTCGCGTAAGAACAATTTTCTACTTTGTGAGTGCGAGCCTGCGGAACGTGAGAGCAAAAAGCATTAGATTGAAATTCCGCGAGGGTGGAGGCTTCGTCGATTAGGCGGTAAACTCGTTGATTGACACGTTGGAAAAGTCGAATGAATTTAATTTATGAAATTTGCATTTCATATGAGTTTTCGTTTGGATGAAGGAAATTTTTCTATTTAATGGCATATACTCTCCGGAATATACGCGTAATTTTTTTTTTTTCCATTAGAAACAATTTCGATTTTATTGTCGAAGAATCAGGGTGTCGTTAGGTAAGCTGTGATCGTCGTGGGCGCGTTTTTTTAATCAATCGCCCTCGGAATGTGTTTTTTTTTAGATCTGGCGCAGACGTTTGAGAATAAATTTTACGTGCGATTTGGATTTAGTTTTTTTACGTCGATGGCTATAACTCGAGCTAGAATGGTATTTTTTCATTAACCCTTCATAGGTAACGTCATTTTTACTACCTTTACACGGTAACGTCGGGTCACGAGTTTCGGGCGCTTTGAAAAGTGCTGTAAAGTGCGGCAAAGAATTCCGCAAAATTCATGAAATCTCTTCGACTATCCTGGTATAAGGATCAATCACTATATTGCTGATTTGATCATTTTTTCAAACAATATAATCGAACAAACAAATAAAAAAGTGAAGAACGTACCATTTGGGCAAGGCACGAGTGACCCGACGTTACCGTTTAAGGGTTAAAAAAATGTCTACTCTCTTATAACCAAGATACGAAGAAAGCACGGCTGTTTCTGGACTTTTTGTTTTATAAGACGTAACTACACGATTAAAAATGTAATTAACAATCCCAGTTTTAGGTGAGCCTGATCCGTGTGAAACATCATGCGTCAGCTATATCAACCTTCTTCTATGGGCCTAATTCAAGAGAATTTTTTTTTTGTTCCCATTCAAGTTTATCCTCTTCAATGAACCCGTTTCGAAGTGAAAGAAAAAACATCCGATTCATCAATGTCCGGCGAGAAAAAATTCAGTATGTAAAAAAAATCAAAAAAAAAAACAACTTATTTTTGAGGTCGCTGAACTGCATAATTTGACGTAAATGACACGCCAAGATTCATCCGATTTCCGCGATAATGCGAAGAGGTCGTTGTAAAATTGCGTACGATCGACTAGCGAGTATCTCGTCGCATGGAACGAAACGCGCATCGAATGAGATTGGAATCGAGACCGCGGGAATAGATTTTCATGAATTTTCCGTCGGTTCGGTTGTTGGCCCGGCCCCCCCCCCCCCCAGTAGATTTCGATATAACTGGACTCCGCATGGCCTGAATCTTTCAATTCGTTGCCGTACACGAGATTCCGTCCTCACAGCCTTATTCTCTCGGGTCCGCGTATAAACGAGCTCTTCCATCCATTCTCCAATCTCGACTCATAGTCTCTTTCACGTTTCCTTCTTCCTCCGGCCGATAGTTCTCGTTCGTTCGTTCTTTCGCGTTTCAAACATCCGTCAATCTGGCTGTCTTCGAACAAACTTCGCTACGATTTACCGGGCGATCTACTCGTCGGTTCGGATCATCGACTTTACCGTACTAGTCTTTTATTATCATTTTTTATTCGGTTTCTTCGCGTGCTGCTTCGATCTTTGCTCATGAAATATTCACGCAACCCGACGAAATCTTCGCGATCGTCAGCTGACGCAATATCATCTTACAATATCATCTTACTCTCTTTCTTTCTTATTCTCTCTCTCTCTCTCTTTCGCTCTCGATCTTTTGTATTTTTCCTCAATCATTCGTTCTTCTTTCTTCAACTCTTTTCTACCGGCAACGTGAGCGGGTTTCCCATTTTGCATTACAATGCCTGGCCCATTTTTTTGGACAATCAGTTTCAGTTGAATTTTTTGTCGTGCAAAAAAAAAAAACATAACATCACCGAAAACGAATTAATTGCGTGAAAGCGGTAATTTTTTTCAATTTCGTCAACCGACACCATTTAATTTGAACGATGGCAAAGCTGGAGCCGGATTAGCGAGAGGCTTATTCGTTCTTCATTTAATTTACTACGATGAAGATTTTTATTTTCGCCTTCGTCTAACAATAATATTGATAATATTATTTCATGAGAATTATTACGAAATCCAAATCTCTCGAACGATTCTCAGTTCATTAAGGAATATATATATATATTTTAAATTGGCTCTATTTGTGCGACAATGTTCACATCCATCAGAACCTTATGTGTGTGAGTGTGTGTGTGTGTGTGTGTCTCTTTCTCCATTCAACATGTCTGACGCAATCGCGCTATACGTCGGTAGACCGGATATGCCGTCGAATATAACCACGTACGAACCACGGCGAATTTAAATGTATTATTTATTTTAGTCGATCGAGCAAATGTTTGTCCAAAGGAAACTCGATTTTCTCTCGGCCTCTCAGATTCAACGGATCGTTAAGTCGAATAAATATTTTTATTAGCCTAAATAAATGTTTAGCTGACACGATTAAAGAAAAAAAAATGCCAATGTTCTCGTTTTCGTTTCAATGAAATAAATTGTTTTTTTTTCCGAGCGTGGCTTTTTTTTTTTGGATCGGTTGCGCGATCGTCTTACGAAAGAGAAATACACCGGACGAGGTTGGATAGTACTTGGTCGACGTCAAAGGGACGCAAAAGTTGTGCAATTGACTGACGGCATTCGACGTACATCTTCCTTAATTCGACAAAGAGCTTTTTGATGTCTCACAGCCACTCACATTTATTGCCAATTTTTCGTATATCACATACCCATGACATTTTGTCACGTGGTTTGCGTTTTGTCGGTGGGACCTCGATATTAACAAAGCGTCAATTTTATGAGCTTATGCAATTTTTCCTGCCGCTTATGTACACACATTTGCGCCAACACGTTTGGAATATATATATATATATATATATATAAAGATGGGTATATACACGTGTTCGTCCACGCCCCGACACTTAAATAACACTTCTTTGCTTGATTCAACGCTCAGCCTCACGTGAATCACCCTCAATGACGTTATTATTACTCCGATATGTACGCGAATTTGCGCATTAGTGTCAATTTATCAGCCCACGCGACTCAGGATGTACGGCACGGTGAGTGCAATAATATACATGTGTGTGTGTATATATATATATGTATATATAACGTTAAGCGTATATCCGCGGCGTTTCGGTTGACGTTACTGACGACCCGAGGAGATGCACAATAATCGTATAATCCACAGACACACCGGTGAGACATGTCTCCGCGACGGTTGTACCACAATTCGAAGGTGATATTTTTATATCGATATGACGCAGAACCGATTTCACGAAATTTTTTTTTTATTATTCATATACATATTTTGTTTGTTTGTTTGTGTGTTCTTTTTTAAGCGAAAGAGAGGTGAGAAGGAGAAGGAGCTGTAAATTTCATGACGACCGATGAAATCCTTTTTTTCTTTTTCTTTTCTTTTTTTTCGACTGACTCATCGACCGGAGAGCGTGCGGATTTTTCGATGAATTGTGCGATGTTTCAAGTTTTTGCACACGCTCGGGATCGATGAATTTATGCTCGCTGGCGTTGTGTTGAAAATAATTTACAAATAATGTTTACTATGAGCCAACCCGAGTCGAAGTTTTCACCTTATATTTCAACTTATTTTAACTTATAAGTCCGAATTGGAAGACTGAGTGAGTTTGAAATATTTGTTTCGTCTTTCTTTCAACCTCAATGCGGTGTCGAAATTTTTTTTCATCATCGATTTACCTTTCGCGTGAGGGTGATATTTTTTCTCTCGGTTATTTCACCTTCGTTTCACTTTCCAAACTTGAAAAATGGAAAATAACTTCAGGTTTTTAGGATAAAGTGAAGTTGAAACGCAGACAAGAATCGCTTATATCACTTCATCCTACTTTAAATCTCCTTCACCCTAAATGTGATGTTGAAATAAGTTGAAATAAGGGTGAAAAATTTGACTCGGGAAAATGCCAATTATCGAACGACTTTGGGCTTCGCTATTCGGGATCTTTATGATATTCACGCATCGTGAAGTTCTTAGTGAAATACAAAATTTCGAAATTGTACTGTACCAATTTATGCGATATGACGCGTAATATGCAAAGCTCTCGGATGGCGAGTGCGAACCACACGCACACAATTGGAGCCGGAACGTAATCTCGCTCACGACGGTTTCGAATATAGCTTTCGGTGGCAGTAGAGTTATTGTATGTGTAACGGTAACTTTTGGAATTCAGTCCGAGATGTAATACCGTTGTGCGGCAGTCGAACAATATATATAGATCCTAGTCGGATACACGCGGGTACGTGAGCCCTCTGCACGCCCGCGCTATTCGCGTTTTTGTGAGTCAGTGATGGCGGTTTAATCTTCTTGACCGAGAAGATCATGAAAAATAATAAACGAACGAATGTCTCGACTGTCTGTGGAACATAGCGGTGAGCAATTATCGAATTCGAAAATTTAAGAAATAAAGAAAACTTGATCGATTGACTCAACTCGAGGTCGAAACAAGGCTCAACGTTACAGATTTTCAACTGTGAAATAAAAAAAATGGGTTTGTAAAATTAATTTCCAGGAATTCGTAAGATCTAGGACTTTCGTTATAGTTTTCCGGTGAGCTTAAAGTAAGACGTTCTAATCCCTGATTTTTTTTTAATTTTAGGATCAGTAGTTTCGGAAAAAAGTGGGGGTGGGGAGAATACTCTATTTCCGCATATTTTTCAGAATATCTTCTCAACTATGCTGTGAAGAATTATGAAAAAAATAATTTTGTAGTCCACTCAACAAGCCCTTTAAAATGATACCCCACATGATACATGAAATTTAACATTTATTTTCGTTCGACTCATTTGCCCCCTCTTCAAGTGTCACATGAATTGTTGTCGAGTGTTAACTGTGCAAAATATGTGGGTTAACGAGATCTATGCCAAATTATTTTGCCAAATTTTAAGTTTCTACGTCGCATAGTTTCTAAGAAAACCCAGCCATGACAGACAGACAGACAGGCGCGAGTGATCTCATGAGGGTTCCGTTTCTATTTCTTCGAAGCTACAAAACCCAAATAAAAAAAACAAATAGACACCCGCGAACATTCATTACGAATCAACGCTTTGATACATTCTAGAAAAGAAAAAATTATCCTCGAATCATATATTGTGAACTAAAATCACGAAAAGTACCTGGATTAATTATTCCGTGATGTTACAATTCTCTCGCGACTTATGTAGTGAATTTTCCATCAACGATAAATCTGAAGTGCTGCTTCGGTACGTCACATTGAGGCGTTCGAGAGGAGATGTTCTATCGGCGGTTGCACAAAATGTTGCACTTTGCACTTTTGCAATGGCCCAGTTGGTGGGTAAGGCAAAATGGGGGCGGCAGGGGGGGAGGGTGGTGGTGGTGGCACGACGAGTTATCGCACAGTTGAGTGACGCATGTACACACGGTACTCAACACGGTATTCGTCGTTCTGCGGTAATGTCATCTCGGAAACCGTTTTATTGCCATTCGTCGTGAGTCGTGGAGAAGACCGCAGGAGGAACCGGTCGTCGGCTCCCGAGACACATCAGCGACGCGCGGCTGCAGCATTGTTCGAACGCCCCGCGTGCTCTCTCTCTCTCTCGCTCTCTCTCTCTCTCCGTCGGGCGCTACTATGCATTACTATGCACGTCTACCGAAGCCTTGGGAATCTCCCACGATTGTCCCGCTCGCGCTCCTCATTCTCGTAATAGCCAGGTATTCAAATAACGTCTGGGTTGCCCGGGTACCGCCGACGGTACACGCGTTTACTCGCGCCGTTGAGCAACCGCGAAGACGACGCTCAACACGCGATGAAAAAAACAAAAACAAAAAAAAAAAAAATAACTCACCAAGATCGCATCTATCTCGTCACTCACGCATTATTGCTTTGGCGTATTCCAATGTATTCCCACTTACGCGAGAATGTAACCCGGTGTGTTACCGTTGACAAGAAACGTTGGAAAGGGGAGTGAAAAAAAAAAAAAGAAACGAAATATGAGAAAAACAAATTATCCAGTAGCCTCTCATCATCCGGTCGATCAATTGTTACACGAGACAGTTTTTCTTGTACTTCCGGTTATGACAGTCTGTTAATTGAGGACGCGTGCGTATTCCGATAACGTGTGAGAACTTTTTCTGTGTTAATTAATGAATTAACGACTAACCGTTTTGTTTTCAATAAAATATGAAATATTTATGGGTTATAATTTTCTTTTTCTTTCGTGATTACAGATCGCAATGTTGTTTTGCGTATGGCGAGAAAGAATGATTTGGGGAATTATTGATCATGGGATTGTGGAAAATGATTTGGGGAATATTAATCATGGGAATAAATGTCTTTGAACGTTCGCTGAAATTTATTCTACCTAAGAAGAATGGTGATTTTTTATTTTTCGCTTCCTCATAGAGAAAGCTATGTGTCATGGTGGGACATGTTTTTCGAGCTATTCATGTCACCGTGCTCGGAATTTGTCAAAACGTCGAAAAAGGCCATTTTGAGAAAATGTCCAGATGTGTGTGTGTGCGTGCGCATGTGGGTGTGTATGTGATGGCCTTCCATATTTTGCAGACATGTGCAACTCTATAATCCCCTCATTGACTATAATTGTTCGTCATGATTCAAGCTCCGGCTCGGATTTCATGTCATTATCAAATCCCCGAAAAAAAAGACGTTATAACTCTAGCTATCGGAAATTTTAAGATATTCGTCTGAACATTCGTCACAAATAAAATTACACCGAAGGTTAGTTGGTGGTTATCCTCATAGTTCATGATTGTTCGCTATCTACGAATCAGAGGAAGCAAATTGCAAGTTTCAACTTGTTCAATCACACGTCGATGATTTTTGGTTATTACTTGAATATAAAAATCTGTTAATAATATTCCAAACACATGCTTTTTTCTCTTTCATCATCAACAATGATTTATCAAATTTTTCAAAATCAATCAAAACAACAATAAATAACGAACTACCAAAAGCTCGATGGTTTTCGTTGAGTTATGTATATCGTTGTATTACGAACTGTGAAAAATATTTGCAATTTTTTTTTCCTTTTCGGTACATTTTGTTAGCGTGGGGCGAGAGGATATACTTCGGAAAGACGAGGATAGATAGGGTTTAAATTTATGTACGAGGAAACGTCGTCGTGGTCGTTGTGATCGCGAGTCGTCGGGTCCACGACGAAGGGGGGCAGAGGATGAGGGGGGAGGGGGGGGGGCAAGGGGAAGCAACAACTTTTGCCCGACCGAGTGTGTACTACACCCAGAACTCCACGGAGGAATAGAGCACAGGGAGAACACGCTCTTAGGTGATATAAGGATGAGCGTGGGTGGCAAAAATTTTTTCGAACGTTCGCTTCGCTCTAATGCGTGAAGGAGTAGAGCTTGGGAAAACGACTGTACGACAAAGAGACTGCGAGGACCGCAGCAACATCTAACCAACACCATCACCATCACCGCGCACCGTGTTTGTGACCGGGGCTCGATTCTGGTCTTCGTAGCCCGGCAACAACAAAACGACGAGGGACGAGAGACACGAGATATATTTATCTCGCTCTCGCTCGCACGCGGCACACGTTTACAATGAACGATCGAATGATTAATAGAATTCACGTGTGTGTGTACGATCGACGATGGATATTGACGTGAACGTGGGCGTGGGTTACGATAATACCTGTGAGACTACGAAAGTTTAGTCGCAACTCAAATATACACAAATACAAATCGCGAGAGTACGGTTTGTATATATGTATAATGAACATATCGATAATGTACGATACGAAATACAATATATATCGTTGGTTCACCCGTTGCAACGGTAAAACGATTTTACCAATCGGCCACGATTGGAACATCGGCGTTTTGTTTCACGAATGAGAGAAAACAAATATTTGTTGGTGAATATGAGAGTGATACCATCGTTAAAAAGATAAGACAGACGCCGTGACGTTCGATCCACGCATGTTCATAATTTCATTGAAGTTTGTCTTCGTCAAAATTTTGACGTGGCGCTTACGAAAAAAAAGAATAATAATGATAATAATAATAAACCGATCCGACCATCCGAGAGATCGATGAGTTTTTCGATTATTCGATGAATATTCAAGATTTTTTTTTCGTTGCAGCCAATGCTGCTTGTCGAGCCGGAACGATTCAACGCGTGCTCGATTGCGTCCATTGAGGATCGTTAAGAACCAATAGTTTTTTTTTTTTCGTTTATGTCGCGAACGAAAATCGTAAAAAAAATGTTCATAAATCAATTTTTGCGATTTATTTGATTCGAATGATTACGACTTCGTTGCTTATCAATCGGGGATGAGACATCGGGGAGCAATCGTGTATTATATGACTGGCGTGATATTTTGATTTATACACAGAAGCGAGGCAAAAAATTTTCCAAACGGGTTTGATGAATCAAATTCTGCAGCAAAAAAAAAAAAAAAAAAAAAAAAAAAAAAAAAAACAGAATAAAAATGAAAATTACCTTCTCTGTCATCCCATAAGTTTGACTTCGTAGGTGTGGAATCCGTGCACACGTCACACCGTTTTTTTTCTCCCTCTCTTTTACAGATACAAAAAGAAAATTTCACTGACAAAAAACAAAACAAAAAAAAAAAAAACTGTGGCCGTTGGGTCCCGTTCACAGATTAATAACACATGCACACTCAATCCTCCGTCGGAATTTATCTCGATCGAGTTGTAACGAATTTCCGGTATGAGAGAAACTGAAAATCCGCGTGCGAATGACGATTCGCGGTAGCCGAGAAACGTCCCGAGGGAACCGAAGGCGGTTCGCGCGGAGCTGTCAGTGGTAACGGTCGTATCGTGCCAGCCTCGTGGCGCGCTGGGCCCACGTGTTCACCACTACCCGGTGGCGTTACTCACCCCGATCGTAACGGGGGTTCTCACTCACAGTTTATCCATCGAATATATATCGTTCCCCAAGCACTCGTGTTTCCCCCTCAGCCCCTCCCGATTAATCCTTTATCTCGATCGTTGAATCACAAAGTTACAGAACAATGTAAAAAAAAAAAACCAATTACAGTCACTATCATCACTCGGATGATTTTTCTAAATCTAGAATCGTCACACGCGACGAACAATACACCGTTGATAACGTGCACAATTTCAGCACGATATTTTGTTTTTGTTTTTTCTTCTCAAATCGTTCGATTATAATTTCGGATAGTCGATGACCATCTTAATACACACTGTTGCCGCTGGACAATCGATCCAAGTCCGTTACAGCGGTAACCGCGCGGCAGTGGTGTCTTCGACAGGACAGCTGGGTCCTGACTGGCGGTCAGTTCCGATTGAAAGAGGGCGGTATGCTGGTCCTCGTGGTGGCACCGCACGTTTGTCCGCTCCCGAGGTCCGGTCGCATTGGTGTGTAATCTCTCTCTTCTCGGTTGTAAGAATCCCCCGAGGTTGAAGTGGCTGGAGTTCTGACGTCGGGTGGTGGTCGCGCGGTTGTCGTAGTAGTGGTAAACAGTGGTGGTAGGTAGTGGTAGTATTACTACCTTCAAAACTGTAGTAGTGGTGGCGATAATAGACCGCGTTGGTATTGGTTATGGTATCGAGTAGTGGTACCCGGTGTGTGTCCGGGGCAGGGGGGGGGGAGGTTATGGACGGTGGTGTCAACCGGTGACGACGTGTAACACCGAATAGGTCGGCGACGAGGACGACAATGCCGATGACGACTTATGCAGGAAGCCGGCAACGAGCACGCGGTCCGTGCGGGACGAGAAGATCGAGTAAGCGGGAGATCGCGCGGACCGTATACGCGTGGCGCTGGGTGAGGCAGCGGCAAAGTAAGAGTAAGAGGAAGAGTGAGGAGGAACGGAACAGTTTGGGGCCCACGATGCGGCGTGGCGGTGCGCGCATTCGACTGGGCGGGGAGACCTGAACCCGTAGGTTGGACGGGTATAGGCAGAGGTGTAGGGTACGGTTCGTTCGTTGGTAAGTAGGTAGGTAGGTAGGTAGGTAGGTGAGTTGGTGTGGTACTAGGCGCGAGGGAGAGAGAGTACATATCTCGGCGTCTCGGTCTAGCGAAGCGGCCGTGGATGAGCGAGCCCGAGTTAGCCAGGAGGCGAAGGCGATCGGAACGAAGACGGGAGATCGCGACAACAATCCGCGGGGAGAGAGGAGACCCCGGGTGGCTCGGGCCGTGGAATAACCGTGAGATACGTTGGTAAGGTAAGTACGGGACGACTTAGCTCCGCTCTCTAGGACGGGCGAGTAGCGGCAGCAGCGGCAGCAACACGCCGCGGCACGCGACCTGCCCTCCCTCCGTTGATCCGCTTCCTCTCTGTGATCTCCTACTCCTTAGTTTTTGTTTTTTTTTGGTTGTTGTTTTTTCCGTTTCTTTCTCACTCTCCGCGACGCCGGTTCCTCGAGCTGTCTGCTTCTTACTTCGTGGACCGCGAGCGGGGCAGCCAGGCAGCTAGCCACGTCGTGTGGCATCAACGAGATCGCTACGAGTCCGCGATTCCGAGTGAGTATGCGTGCGCGCGGTACCGCTGTAACGATCTACATACGTCTGTATTGTGCATATATATGTGTGTGTGTTAGTCTCTCGTAGATACTTCGTCTTCGCCGAGCTACCACTCCTCTCGTTACTCTGCCCGGAGCACAGAGTCGGAGCGAACCTCTCCTTGCCTCTCCTCGCAACACACCAGATAGATCCTCCCACCACAACAATTCTGGAGTTCGCGAGCAGATCCGAGCTACTCTCGTTTCCTGTGTAACCTCCCAGCCACTAATTCACCTTTGCAACTGTAACGACACCCCACCCCGACGTCCTCGTCAACGTATCTCCTACCTTCGTCTCTTCCACCTTCACCACGCGCGCTATCACCGCCGCCACCACCACCACGACGACCGCCGCCACCACCACCGCCACCATCGTCACGTCCACCACCAGAACCATCGGTCCGATCGGCCCAGTCAGTTGTGACGATTCGGACGCCACCGACGAAAGACTCACCACGGCGAACTTGTTGAGAAAATGCGCGGCTGCTCTCTTTTTCAGTTCGTACAGCTGACGCGAGTCTTTTGGCGATGGGGCACAGTTGCGCTAGGACTCGGTCTCCCCCCCCCCCCCGAGCTTTCGGCTCTTTTTAACGGAACATCGAAGATCGGAAATTGAGAATGAGAAAATAACGGGAAACCTTGGAAACTTCGATGATACCTTGTTGCAAGCTTTGACAGATAGCTTTGAACTCGCTTTTTCTCGTAATGCTTTCACTTTTTTGTTGGATATTTTCGGTGAAATTTAGATTGGGTCTGTGAGTTTGATTTGCACGAAATATAAATCGAGCGAGTGGCATTGATTATTCAAATCAAATGAGTTTAATGATGACAGGACGTTCGAAAAAATGGTTTTTGAGTTGAAAATATGGAGCGAACATCAGGAAAATTTAGCGGAGTCCACGATGATTTTACTTGTACTTGTCTGATGTGAAAAAAAAAACAGTCCGAATAATTATTTCGTATATTTCTGTTTGAATTTCCGTTTCATTGCGTTTGAATATGCAAATACCAACGAAAATGTCAAATTCTCACAAATTCCTTACTCCACGACGCTTACGACTTCCAGCTAGTTTAGTCTATCAAAAATCACGGCGGGGGGGGGGGGCGGAATTACCTCTCGGGCGTGTTCTGATACAGCGGAGTTGGTCCTTGCGATATTCTAGACAGTCTGAGCAATCGAGATTGTAAATTGAGGAGAGATAAGTATACGATACGGTAGAAGGTGATCTCAGAATCGGATCATCGTGAATCTCGAGCTTGCTTCTGGAGGCCCAGAGGCAGCGGGAGCAACAGTCGAGTTGCGCAATTCGAGCGAACGTTGAGTCGAGATCTAGAGCGTCTTGACACAGTTATCCATGATCTGGTCACAGGGCGTACCGAGCTGAACTGTGTGGAGGAAAAAAAAAACGACAACTGAGAAGAGATAACGTTCCTCGAACGCTCTACTTGGAGTATTTTTTCGGCTGGTTTTTGTTCTGGCTGTTTTTGCAAGCCCTTTCGGATTCGATGCGCTTGGATCGTCCGAGAAAAAAGAAAAACATTCTAATGGTCTCATTTATTTCGAAATTCAGGTCAAATTTCGGATTTTTTTGGTTCAAACGTCACGTTATCGTTGTTACGGGTTGACGATATCGAAATCTTGATCCCTTTGTGTCACAGAAGCTTAGTTACTGGACATTTAAAAGTATACGCGTAGAAAATAATTTTAAAAAAATGAAAATATTCAACACAAAATGAATTTTTCGTTAATAACGCATTTGTTATATCAGGGGATCGCCCTAGTGTGACCCCCCGAAAAATAGCAGATTTTCGGTATTTTTTTTCGGTGGTTAGGATAAACTAATCGGTTTGATTTTTTTTACAAATTACAGCACTAATAGAGAATACAAAATAATCTATCAAAATCGATTTATTTATTTTTAACATTGTTTTTATTATTTGAAAATTGCGTTGAAAAAAAAGGACCCAAACGGTGGCGACGATTGCGGACGCAATTTGGTCTCAAACAAAAATTTCAAGAAGATTATTAATCTGTAGGAAAGCCTCTATGTCTCCACGGAAGATTTTTTTTTATGAAATTTGAAAAAATGGCGGCGGTTTAGCGAAGAAGTATCGAATTTAGCCCACTTTTTCAACGATTATTCGTAAAAAAAATGCAAGATTAAAAAAAAACCTTCCATGGGGACATGAAAAATGACGTGAAAAATGTTCAGTCCAAATTTCAAAGGGACAGCTTGAAAACTGTTCCTTTGAGAGTGGCCACCGTTTTTTAAAACACGATCCGAGCAAAACGCGGTTAAAGTTTGGAGTAAGGAATTTTCATATAAATCGTCTACTTACGATCAATCGGCGATGCCAGGTCCATACAAGGAACCCTACGGACCTTTTTCTTTCCGATCGTGTAGGTCTGCTCCTCGAGCCGTTTCTATCGGATAATTCAAAGAAAAAAAAACGATTATTAAAAAATTTCACACTAGGACGATCTCTTGAGCCTTACCATTGGAAAATAAATGACGACAGTGAGTTACCAATAGACCTAAACTGATACAGAGACGTGAAGTTTTTTATTTTTTCATTTTATTGCACCATGATAATATTTCAAGTAACTCAATAATAACAATAGCGATGAAATAAATTTGTTCATTATCGCGGAACACGTCGCACTTTCGGATCTCGTCGAACTTTCAAGACACTCATTCATGGCGGGGGTTGGAATTCGCACTGTCGGTTTATGTCAAGAGTAGCCAACACGAGTTTCCATTACGTTCGACGATGATCGCGACAACGACATAGGCAACAATGATTTTCCTCGGGGTGACGGACGACACGTGTACGTATAGTCGCGTGCATCTCTCGCTTCCAAGCAAGCCCGTCATTAGACGCCTACGCTGGCAACGCCAAGCCACGTAGTCCGAACGTATATCGCACGGACGAAGTTTCGCGAGGATGTTATGAGGCGTTTGAGGCGAAGGGTCGTTATCGCCACGTGCGCCGCCGATTGTGACGTTCGCCAAAGCGCTCGGGACAGAAGTCGCGAACAAGAATGTTGGAACCGACGAGATTGATGACGAAAGATAGGATAAGAGGCGTGCTAAACACGGGAAGACTTCGATTATTACCACGAGCCATCGTTTGTTTTACATTGTTCTTATCCATTCGGTCTTTCGAGGGTGGGGCTCGGAATTCGAAACGGTTAATCGCCAGAAGGGCCAAAATTCCGAACTTCTCAATTCTTCGATGCGAATTTTATAGTTGCGAAAATAAAAGTTAAGATACATTCAATGTATCGAACGAGCGTTTGATTATCTTTGGAGCGTTCGAAATCTTATATTTCCGAACAGTTGCTGTTCTGAATTTAAAAAAAAAATTTTATTTGGATGAAAAAAAAATTGGGATTAATGGTTCTTCTGAACATCGTTCGTTTTCAATTTCGAGCCCCACCCTTTTTTCAACCATCTTTTCGAGTTAGAGCCCTGCAGAGGAGTCTACGGAAGACTTTATAATAACCAATTCTCCTGAAAGTCATGCGCCGGATAAATATTGCCTCTTTGGCTTGATTCAGAATACACCCGAAACGCGCTGCTGCTCTTCCGAAGGTAATGACTTATCCAAGATAATGGGAAACGAAAGCCTGTTATGAGTAAATGATTGGACTGTTCGGTCGAAAAAATCCGGTGAAAAAAAAAACGAAAGAAAAGCTCAAAATTACGGATAGTATACTCAGCAGGCATGTGATTCTTGATCAATTTAAATCTTTTTTTTTGTGGTACTCTTGAGATAGAACTGCGTGTCGCAAACATGACACGCCTGCTGTAATCCTCACCGGGATACGGTAATCTAATGGATATCACGTAAAACGGGGTCATTGGGGTCCTTGTTGGCGCGCCATTCGGGCGCAGCTCTCTGGGATTATGCACGTCTCCTAACCACCGGTGCGAAGGCGTTGAGGACTGTGTCTTGGGTAAGAGGACGTTTGGCTGAGGTAATGTTGTGAGTGCTCTCTCGCGAGTAGTGTTCAGACGGTTCGTAGGTATACCAAGAGCAACTTGGAGTAGAGCAGTAGTCCAACTACTCCACCACATTCCTGAATCTGTCTACCACGACTGCATGGATAAGCGGTAGCGGCATCATCATCGTACCCCAGGCACGCCGGATGAGAATCATTTGCACAAAGGCCTTTGTGCAAAAAGTTTTCAAGGTAAAGAATAAAACCCGTTGCCCGAAGAATAAAGATACGACACGATTGAATAAAACGAATATGGTTTTGAAGTATTGCTAGTCGATATCGTCTTCTAGTGGATCACACGAAAAAACTTACCAAAGTCAGTCAAATTCAGTCAACTAACTTTGTAAGATCAAACAAGATTTTTGATGATCAGCATCAGAACTTCCAGCAGAAGCTTGGGCAACGTTATTCAGACAATTCAATCACTGTCGACAGTAGTCAGTGTGATGGAAGTTTAAATAACTTTGTCCGGCCAAACGGACTAGCAATAGAAATTAAATCTCAACGTTAAGTCAATTGCATTTTTTCCATCATGTGTCTCAACTTGTGTCAACGGGATTAGTCACTCGTGACATCTGCGAAACGAAAATACTTGAATCAAGGTTTGTGCTTAGTATTCCTACCGAAGACAAATAAATCTCCAGAGACGCAGTTTCCAAATGACTAGGAAGAGCCTAATTTGGACCGAGTTAATTAAGAGCCACCTATCTACGTGATTAGTTCTAATGGTCGCGTTTGATTCATACCCTGATTCAACCGTTGGAGCTTAAGTTCAGAAGACTCGTTGTCGACCTTCCGTTTCTCTTTTTTTCTCAGTTGTGCTGATCGGCCATTCTTTTCCCAAAATTACGATGGTTCGTACGGAATTTCGGTTTTTTTTTCGTTTTTGCTCCTATACCTGAGTCAACACACCCGCGCACCGCAATTACGTTGATAATCCGTTCGCATTGGGGCAAACCCGCGCTGCGGGACGAAATTGGGTGGAGAGCATTAAACGGCGACCTTTACGAGTAGGCAATCGGTTTGAGCTTACTCTTCGTCATCGCAAGGCAAAATCGGACCCGGTCTCGTCTCTCATTGTCTTATACATGAAATCACGAGTCCGCTGACTACGTTGCCAGAGACCGCGCTCGACAGGCGCATTTTTCATTCGGCCGTTCGAAGAGTTTCGAGCAATCCACGCGGCTTCGCAGCACGATAGATTGGTGTTGTGAGCCGGGCTGCTCTCGACCGAGTTGCCGCCAGGGCCGTCTTAAATCTTCTTTTAACTGCGCCGGAATGTTTCGACCTATCGAGCACTTCGTCACTTTGCCGGATTCAGCGCTCAGAGGTCGACCAAGACGACCACAAGGCGCGGAATATTTTGCGCTTGCTCAATTTCGACGTAAATTTCAATCGAAATTGTATACGGAATCGGGAATGGAAAGCTTGGGTTGGGGTCGAAATCCAGAACGAGCAATGTCCAAAAAGGGCAAAAGCCCGAACGCGCAATGCTTCGAATGACAATGTCCCGAACGGTAAAAATCCCGAATGAGATTGTAGCGAACGTACTGTATGCCGAACGCCTACCAGTCGGCGCGGTTTTCAACATTTCCTGACTTTCGAGCTTTCCCACGCCTAAATTATCAAAGTTAGATATGTGGCGTCACTGACTTTTTCATAGGAAATTTAATTCTCTACAAAATTGTTTATGTGAACTTTTGGTCTATATAGCGTTGTTTATCCAGCGTTTGCACAGAAAAAAAATACAACGAGACGAAAATCGATGCATTTTTACCTTTTCGTCAAAACGCTGGTTAAACAACGCTATATAGACCAAAAGTTCATACAAACAATGTTGTAGAGAATTGAATTTCCTATAAAAAAGTCAGTGACGGCATATATCTAACTGTGATAATTTACGCTAATTTTCAAATTAGCGATAATTTTAAAAAACAAAAAACCGCCGCGGTTTTTAACATCTCCTGACTTTCGAGGTTTCCCGCACGTAAATTATTTGACAATTAACTTTGATAATTTACGCGTGGGAAAGCTCGAAAGTCGGGAAATGTTGAAAACCGCGCCGACTGGTAGGCGGTTCGGCATATTGTACGTTCCCTACAATCTCATTCGGGATTTTTACCGTTCGGGACATTGTCATTCGAAGCATTGCGCGTTCGGGATTTTGCCCTTTCTGGACATTGCTTGTTCTGGATTTCGACCCCAGCCCGAAAGCTTCGCTGCTGCGCATGCCTTTTTTCTGTGAATAAAAAAACAAAAAACTCAGTTGAGAATACATAAAATAAACGAGAAATTCGATACATCGATCATTGGTCAGTCTTCGATATGGCAAGATCAATCCAGAATCGTTCTGTTTTTCGAAATAAAAAATACGAAAGAAGAGGCCGACGATACATACGTCGAACGTCTCAGGATTGGTTGGCAAACCGTTACGTTTATATTCCGGTGGGAGGAGCACTCGCGATTCTCTCAATGCACGTATGATATACCCGTGTTATACTATATAACATTTCGGTATGTACGCGACATTGCATCGCATGCATAATACATGCCTACGTAACTGTCAGTGCGAGATGCACGTTGCCGTCATACGTATCGTATACGCGAGAGAAGAAGAACGCCCATAAGCCCGCGCATACGGAGGATATATACATATATACGAAAGCCGTAGACCAGACGCGTAGGACACGCTGGCGTACTCTCGCTTCCACGTATATATGCAGTGCACTTGGTATCTGAAGAATATAAAAGCTAATTTTATCGGGTGATTCCGGAAAAGATGGCAACGCTCGCTTGGTTACCATCATGATTGGCCAAGTGTAGGTCGCCAGTTTTGGATCAACTGTGGGTGACATTGTAATAAATATATAATCTTGGGAATCCATGATGCACACCATGCTTGGTCCGTACTGCTCTGGCTCAATCAGTTATTATTATTACCATCAACATTATCAATTTATTGGGCGCAGAGTGTCATTGACAGATTTGCAGAACGTGTGTAAAATCAACGAAAAACTCTCGACAAGAGTGTGTGAATTACTCAACCAAAACCGAAGCCAGCACTGGGTTTGAGATGAAAAGAAATCATGATCCAACAAGCTTGATGATTCAACATTGAGACTTGACCCGACAATGAAAGCCTCACTAGGGCCGACATTATTTTTCACGAGTGGGCCAAGATCAAACACCAATGCTAGTCCCCGAGTTATCATCGAGCCGTATTGGGCCAACCATGGCTACCATTATTGTGCCATTGATGAAGAGTCGGTCGCTATTGAAGGCCATATTGTCGGATCGTCGATCCGCACTTGGGCGGGCTTATTGACCAATCGCCCCGTGGCTTCTTCGTATACACGCAACGTAGTCGGCATATAAATCATTATCATCTTGTTCGGACAATTCATTCAATGATTTTCCATTCTAGTTTCTATACTCGTCATTGTTGGCCATCTGACTCTAATTTACCCGAGTACAAGCACGGATATGGAGGTGAGGACGTTTGTCCACAGCTCTGAAATACACGAGAATATCGAGGGTTTGGCACGTTCGCGAGACAACCGTACGCGTTGTTGCATGGCATTACAGTGATGAGATTGGATGGAAGGATGTCGCACTTATCTTCCAAGTTGCGCAAGTGCCTGATCACTCGGGTCTGACGTTCCGCGTTGACAGAAGAATCGACGCCTGTTGAACTATCAATGAAAACCCACGACCCATTATTCCACTGTCTCCCGTCTCACCTCTTCACGTAATTTTCATTCTATTTATAACGTACATACATTCATGTACTTCACAAGCCACTCGTGCCCCCCCCCTCCACCACCTCCCGTCAACTGCGAACTCGAGGACTGCTCCAGCACGTGCTAGCGATACTTGCTCCAACCACTAGTAGGTGCTTATCGAGTGTAAAAAAGAATCAGAAAAATACATTAATCTCGTGTCTCAAGTCAGTAGGTATCCGGCAGCGTTCGCTAAGTACTTGCATACTGCAAGAGTTTTCCCGATGGTATAGTCATGTAAGTACCTACTCAGCAAAAGTTTGCTAGCCAATATCAACACTGCGCGTATTAAGGTAGTATCCCACAAACTGTAAGAGTCAAAGCAAGCCTAAGATATACCATCTCCTGATTGAGGTACGTAGTACTTTGATGTGACAACGTCGCGTTTTATGATGTCGATCAGAGAGAGAGAGAGAGAAAAGATGGGAAACGAACGCGCAACGTTGCCATGTCTACTGGATCATAACCAACTTCTGATAGAAACTGCATTTTCCCGATGTTTATTTGCTTATTATTATCATCACAGTCTCCTGATCTCTACTTTCAAGTGCCCAAAATGTTCTCTGAATATTCAACTTGCAGCTTAAGTGTTTTCATCAAAATCTGACGAGAACTTTTTGTATTATATCAAATTGAGCGTGATTTTCCATAAGGCTCCATGTTAAACGTATGAAAATAAAAGTGTTGATATATTTTTTCTCGCGCCCCGGAAAGCCATAAAAATTTAACTGAACATTTTTCTCATCAATACCTATAAGTATGCCAAGTTTTATGAAAATCTGACGAGGAACTTTCTTATGGACGGTACTTAGCGTGCAAACAGTTTCTTTTTCTCCTACACTTGGGGTGATGATGACTGGTGCCGTTTTGTCACGATGGAGTATGGATCAGTTGATTCTATGCAACGCATCGGAAAATTCCGCGACCACCAAATCTCAGGTTCAACACCTCGCTGGTCTCCATTTGAGTGAAACAGTCAGCAGTATGGCTGACAAGGTCTTTCTATCTCACCGTAACAAGTACTTGCAGCATCAGCATAGAGAGCGACAAACTCGTTGGCCGAGAATCTCAGTGACAATGGACCGTTTGCGAGCAAACCACGCGGCGGACACGTAGCGTCGGTGGAGACCTTGAGGCGGACACTCCGTAAATCTTGTAAAAAGTCGGAATCAACGAGACCGAGTACAACGCTGTTTTTTTTAAAACTGATTGATGCCCGTGCTCGCGAATGCTAATGCGGCTTATGCGAGAACACGTGACGATGAGACGCTCGCGTGCTCACGTCGACTTTTTACAGGCTGCAGAGACCATCGCCGACTCACACGTTCGCGCTATTGAGTTTTGTTCGAATGTTTAGCCACCTTCGACTGTCACCGATGCTGGAAAATCTGCGCGTGTACATGTATCATCTACTTCGTGATGCTGACGTCGATCGAACACTCTTGTTTACCACCAGATGGCCGCGTGGCTAATGTGAACTATGCTAGATATCATTCGACTTTGAACCTTGCCGTGGAAAGCGACTGATGCAGTTTGTTTTCGCTGTTGAGAGTCACCGTGATCATTCCGGATAAGCGCACGAAGATTGATCAGTGTCGTTCGATCGGTTGTCAAAGACCCACTTCGTTTATTCGATAAATTATCCGCTATGTGTGAATACCACGTGCATAGGTGTCTGGTATTGGTCGATTGAATGTGTGTTTACAGAATGACGAAGCGCGAGCACGGGAATTTGAATGATGACTGGTGTCGCGTGAACGACGACGATCGCGACGAGTCGATGCAAATTGACAAATGATTTTGCTCGAGTGAATTATGGTCCCCGGCAATGAATATCAATAGAATAATCAGGTGACATGCTCAGCGTGGCTGTAGTTCTTTTTTTTTACCACAACCTGAAACGTGAGATGATCTAATTAGTGTCTCTCGTAAATTCGATGTAAGTTAAGTTATGCCATTAAGGTAGTACCCTCCATAAGAGAGTTCCTCGTCAGATTGTCATGAAACTTGGCATACTTATATGTATCAATAAGAAAAAGGTTCAGTTAAATTTTTATGGCTTTCCGGAGCGCGAGGAAAAATATATCAACACTTTTATTTTCACACGTTTAACATGGAGCCTTATGGAGAATCGCGCTCAATTTGATATAATACAAAAAGTCCTCGACAGATTTTAATGAAAACACTTAAGCTGCAAGTTGAATATTCGGAGAACATTTTGGGTACTTGAAAGTAGAGATCAGAAGACTGTGATGATAAGCAAATAAACATCGGGAAAATACAGTTTATATCAGGAGTTGGTCGTGATCCGTAGACATGGCAACGTTGCGCGTTTGTTTCTCATCTTCTCTATCTCTCTTACTAATCGACCTTATAACACGCGACGTTGTCACATCAAAGTACTACGTACCTCAATCAGGAGATTGTATATCTTGGGCTTGCTTTGACTCTCACAGTTTGTGGGATTCTTCCTTAACGCTCCCATTGTCGACACCTCGATATTCGGGACAGTCCACACCGTGTGGGGAATATATGGATCGACTCTGAGCGTGGCGAGGGAAGCGTCAGGCCAATTAGCGGTCCTGGACCGTTGGGCCGGCTTCGCATTAGCGGCAGGTCGTAACCTCGGTTCATCACTACGGTAATGCGAAGCCAGTCCCGCCGCTGGTCCGACAATCGAGGTCGCGTAGTGTAGTGTACACATTTCTCGCATCGGTATTCGAAAGACTCGAAAATTTCGGACATGCTTGCGTTATTTGATTAATCTTCGACTCATATATTACCTTTGAATGAAAAATCATCGCATAACACATCCACAATGTGTATTTGTTGCAAGAAAAATAAAGGTTTGCGATAGAAAAATTGTGATAAAACATTATTTATTGCCTACCGGGAACTAATCACACGCTATATAACCCGTGCCGATGTTTAAAATACAAAATCGTAAGGTGTATAATTATAAACTGTTAAAAAATGACTTCGACTTTCATCACATTTCACGATCGACCAATTCTCATCAGACAGAACCTATGGCGGACTTTTGAAAAATCATAGTGCGACGTTTATTAATGCATTCGAGTGGTAACTAATGAAAAATGTCGATACCAATGTACCCCGAAATTTTTCGATAAATTCGTAATCGACGTGTTTCACTTTCAGTGAACTCCACTCGCCGACAGTCGTACCGAAGGTCAAGCCCGAACTAGAAAAAAAGAGAGAGAGAAAAAAAATAGGTGAAAAATTTTAATAACTTGAACAGCTTAACCTCGTGAATACAAAAGCAACTTATCATTATTAAATTACCGCTACATCGAGCGCATTACCAAAGTTCCCATTATATACCAACGAGGAAAGATGGATTTCTCTGGATTGGCATAATGACGAAGGAGTCGTAGCTCGCGCCCTTGGGCCTGGAGAAGTAATATCACGACTAAACTCGTGTGTGTGTGTGTGTAATACGTCGATGTAAGCGAGACCAGGAAGAGACACGACGATTTCTTATTAACCAGGACAAATGGGCGAGCGCGGCGGTCGTTCGCTTGCCGGGAGAGGATAGCCTCATCGATAACATCTCTCACTCGAATCCCCATGCACGCCGATGGGGGCAGGGTCGAACAGCAGCAGCAACGGCAGCACCAATAGTATAATCATTGCAACGGAATCCTTACGGCATCGGTGCCTTGATGTTGATCCCCGGGGCCTTGGATCGATCGCCAAAACAAAAGCCCTTCCCCTCCCCCCCAGCAGCAGCCGTGGTTGTTGCAATAGAAATCCATAGCAGTCACAACGCAAACGCTCCTCGACGATGACTCTCGTCATCTTGTTCAACAGCTTTTACTACCACCCATCGACATCCCATTATAACAACGATGAGGCCACAAAAAAAAAAAAACCCCCATGGAACATCGAAAACGCGATTCAACGTTTGTCTCCTCATCGTCTAATCCAACCGGATCGCTTCGTTTCGGCAATTATCGACCGCAAACAGGGAGACATCGATAGAATTTCACCTTTCGATTAATGGAGTGATTCTCCAATGCTCGACGTCTATCGCGTCACAGACGGCCGACACAAACGGCAATGCCGACTATGCTTCACGAGCAGCTTTACGATGTAACGGGTTTGAGAGAGACACCAGATATACCAGGCCATAGACAACGACCAGATCGTGATCGAGTTGTACTACACCTTGATAATCAGTTGTAGGATCTCGTTCTTCTTCGTCAGTCAACGAATTCGTAAGAAGCCACGAAGAAATGATATATACCTACACAATTACTGCATTATTATTATTATTATTTTTTACTTTTTAATCGATGTGTTATCAACAACGAGACACAATTTTCATTTTTTCAACGAGTCCGAGTTTGTGTTTTATTATTTTCGAAACTCGATAGAAAGTCGAAAATTAATGTAACGATTTCCAAACTTAGGCACTGTAATTTTTCATTCAACAAAACCAATGAGTGTAGTTTGCACAATTTTCAGTCATCCTATCCAAAAAAAAAAATCGTCTCGATTTATCGACGTTCCATTGTATAACGCTAATTAAAAGAATTATGTACACGTGCGGCTAGTTATTCATATATATATAATAGAGGGCCTATTTATATAATTCGTTTAACGATCTACAAAACACGTGAAACATAGTTCATAACTCTTCTACATAAGGTTTTATACGGATAAATAATATTGGGTTGTAAAGCTTGATGTTAAACGTTTGTGCTACACGTATGTAAATACGAATACAATATTCTCCCAGTGATGAGGGACTGAGTGTCTCGCTCGATCTTGCATAAGTGTGTGTGGCTGTAAGAGAGAGAGAGAAGCGTGTGTGGAATCATGGGTTGCTTCATTCCATTCGCGATATTCCACATTCTTCCCACACGTGTTGATACACATACGCGCGAGGTAGGTACGTACCCGAGTTACCACTACCATACAGTACCCGAGTCAGCAACAGGGTACGTGAGGGTACAAACACTGTGCGAGAAGAACCTCGCCTTTCCGCTGTGCTCCGCAGATGCTTGCCCCTGATACGTTCCACTACCGTCTGCTGCTGCTGCTGCTGCTGCTGGTGCTGCTGCTGATGCTGCTGGGCATTCCATTTATGGGCCAGAGAGCATCCGAACCGTTTACGGGATAGCCCCATTACAGGAAGGCGTAAGCCACTCTCCTCGTTCACGCTCCTTTTCTCTGTCTTCCATTCGCTTTAGCCACCGCTGAACCTGCCAAAAAAGAACATACACGGTGCGCGCGGTGGCATAATGGTTTACGCAAAAGTCTCGAGTTTCAGGAAGGGCCACGGTGGCGGTGCTGCTGCTGCTCGGTCGCACACGGTAATTGCGAAAGTATATCGTGCCAAGTGTTCACGCGCGTTCTTCGGGCTACACACCCCCGAAAATAATGAAAATTTTCCATCGCGAAACCGCAAAAATAACTCTTCGCGCCTGCGTAGATGGACCAAAAGAATTCTGAGATTTACCGGGAATTCGCCCGAACGAGCTAACTGATGAATATATATATATATATATATATATATATATATATATATATATATTTGGTGCGAGTTTATATGTTCACACAGGTGCAACACACTGGGAAAGGAATGACCCGTTTTCACACCTGCATCATGAGAAGTGACTCCTTCGTTGAGGACTTCGGGTAGTTGGGTTCGTCTTATGGGTCTGCCGAGAGACGACATAACGAGCATACGAAGTTGTCGACTCACCCGGAATGTCCTTAATGGACGAGATTTTTGCAGAAACGGGTGTGATGACTGATGATTTTTGATGAATCTTTTCTGGAGTTTGTACCTCTTTCTTGTGTTCGATAGCACCGCCATTGACTACAACGAGAGACAGTCGGAAGATTTTTCACTGGGCTTGGCGGGATTCAATGAATACCATTTTTGAAAAAAGATGTTCCACACGAGGTTGTTTGATCAGAGAGAATCAACGGTATTGGACTCATCTCGATGGCACTAGAGACGATCCTTCGAAACGTCGTACAATGTATTCGACTTGCCATTTTAGTCTCATTCATTGAATGACCAGTTCTTGCCGCGCTTTTATGATCATGCACTTGGAGCGAGCTTGCTTATAGGATTTTCATCCGAGTATCAGGGTGATGAATAATTATTCAAACCACTCAACAGACACTTGGGATAAATGAATCGGTACGATGTTTATCGTTTGTCTTGGAGTGTATTGTGAGAAATTTGAATCGCATTCCTAGTTGTCGGAGATCGATTTCCATTGAATTGCAATGATTAATAGTTTGGCGAAGCATTTTCTCGTTAGTGCAAACGGTCGATGGGCTCGTTCGCTTTTCCGAAAGTTCACCGCAGAGCAGGTTACGAATAAAAATAAAGAAATAAAAAAAATAAAAACCCCATCGAGGAGAAGATCCTTCCGATCAAGAAAAACCAGTGCATCAGTTGTTCTACTTTTACTCGTGGTACACGCTGAGCTACTCTCACGCGAGAATCTCAAACCATCAGCATTGGTAAAAAAAATCGGAGATAGCGATAGAAGTGAAAAAAAAAAGAAAAAAAAATTAAACGAAACGTCCACTACGGTGAACAGCACACGTGCATACCTAATGTAGTCCATATCTAGATTGCTCTGGTTATATGTATATACATATATATATGTATGTACCTATACACGCTTACACGTGTGCCCGGCAACGGTTGGAGATCGAAGTTGTTACATATATTTATATCTATATATCTAACACTAACCAACGTTGATCTACCTCGGGGCTTCGCAGGGTGGGGTCTCTCTTCGCGCCTCGCCCGTTCTGGTGTCTAAGTCTTCGGTTTTACTTTCTAAGCGTCCCTCGTGTCCCCTCGTCCAGGACTCGCCTATCACGCCGGTCCAACCGGGATTCGATTGCTCCGCGCGCCCGCGCGTACCCAACAAGTCGCTCCGCCGAGCGTGGACACGCTTCACCGAGTTTACTGGAAGACGAGTGACGGTGGTCACCTACGGGTCGATGAAACCTATCAAACGTGAATTATCATCGCGCTCCAACCCAGTAATTCAATATTTTCCGACGACCGAATCATACGCACTGTGCAAAAAAAAATAAAAAAATGGACAACCAGCGAACATGACGCTTAATTTAATGCATCTCTTGTATTTATTATTATTATTATTTTTCAATATTTCGATGCATCAACGAAATTTCTAAGGTGATAAAGTAGCAATGGTAAATTCAAATGTTTTGAACTTATCATTCTTACCTCCAGACTAAGGATCCAATTCTTTTACGATGACTATCATAAAAATTGTAAAATTCTTGAAGTAATCTGCAAAAAAATTACAATTATAACTATAGTCAAAAAATTGGATCTCAATTGTAATTGGATGTGAAAAAATGACCTCAAAGTCGTGGATCTGTACGAGAGACAAAAATATTTAGTGAGTGAATACGCTTGCTGCAATTTCCTGTAAAAAAATCCTTTGGTATATATATATATATATAACGAAGGTGCATATATGCGTGCTTATCGGTGGTCACGTGTCCCAGTCTGTGTGAGCTCACGACGATTTTTTGCACTCGAGGTGCTCCAGCTCTCGTATATACCGAGTGATAGAGTGCAGAAGGTAATAGAGAACGGAGACCACGTCAGGGTGGGGTCCGCGAGTCTTACTCTCGCATCCGAGTTGCCACGCCGCTCCGGGTTTTCAGTTTCACTTTCTAAGTTCCCCTCATCGGTTTCCTACCTTGTCCCTCGACTTCGCCGATAACCAGCTTCGCGAAGAGCAAAGAGATGCAATCGAACCACCGGCCGAGCAACTTCTTCGACGCTCGTTCGATTATACTTCGAATCGTTCCCGTGAAATTCAATTGTCGAAATTCGAGAAATTCATTATTATGTTGTTGAATGAACAATGCCGGGTTTTTACTTTCACTTGTCGGTCGCCAAAACGTCGGAACGATCTCGATATCGGCAGAAAAAAATTATTTCGACTTTATGATAGTTTTTTTCGATGAGGGTCAGCGAGATCGAGTACATTGAATAATCAATGACGCAATAATTGGGGTTCATCGGATTTATATGTCTATGTATTCGAATCAAGTGGAATTCATTTGAACATTACTAACTCAAGCCAAGTTAAGTGATTTATTTATGTAGCGAAAATAAAATTCGATATGTTTGGGATATGGCTCGATTTTTGTCAGATTGTAAAAGACATTTTACTCTTTGATAAGGCTAAAGTAAAAATAATCCATAGAACGAAAATTATTTTTTCTGCTATTTTTTCGGCTTCTTCGAGATTCTGACTATTCCCTTGAATCGTAATCGAATCGGCACTATGCATATAAAAATGCTGAGACTGTTTTTTTACATTGTAATGCAAATTATCCCAAGTTGAATTTTTTTTTCTTAGGCCAGAATTTTTTTTTTGTAAAATTCGATATGTTTTTTTACAAAAGCATAGAAATTGGCTGGCCAAATCTGATAAAAATTCACGGGCCTCAGAGTAAACGAACGAACTCTAAAGTGTTAATTCAATATTATGATTATGACTGTATTTAAAGAAGTAACCCATGAGAATTCGGAAAGGCTCGAAAAAATCGTACAATCGACTCAACAAGCCCCGATCTCCTGTACAAACGGACCGGCCGGTTTGGCATTTCTGCGCGATGTTTTTTTTTTTTTTTCATTTTATTTTTTATTTTTTTATTCCGGATATCTCAGCCCGTTAATTGGATCGATGTTTCACGTGAGTCGGGAACGCTCGGTCGGCCTCGGTACTTTCTTTCGCTACGTCGTACTCTGAAAAGCCGCGTACAAGCGAGGTGACAATTGAAACTCGATTCTTGTACCGGGCCAAAAGATTTATTTCCCCCCCGATGACACGTATACGACCCGTTGAGAACCCGTCGACCGTCACAGTACTCGGTGAAGATCGCGACGCGACGAATACGACGACGGTATAATAATACCTGTGTGCACTTTTAACATCCGCGAATCGCGAAGCAATCGAAGAGAGCGTCGCGCGGGGACCTACGTGAAAGTTTATTCGCGTATTTTCGGTAACGAGCGAAGAAACAGAGTGTATGGGATGTTCGCGAGACTCCGGAAAGTTATGGCCCCGTTTAACCCATGTCGGTGGTCATCGTGGGTCGATTTGATCCGGACAAAATGTTCGAATAAGAATAACGAGGATTGAGCATTTAAAAATTGAATTAGTGTCATCATCAGTTGGTGGTTTTGGGTATCTAGTTGACGATTGTACACTTGCCCTGATTCACAAAGGCGTCAGTAAGCTGCAATTAGAATTTCAGTGCAGATGTGTCGGAAGCTCAGGATTAAGTACCCTCCATAAGAGAGTTTCTTGTCAGATTTTCATGAAACTTGGCATACTTATAGGTATTGATAAGAAAAAGGTTCAGTTACATTTTTATGGCCTTTCGGAGCGCGAGAAAAAAGATATCAACACTTTTATTTTCACACGTTTAACATGGAGCCTTATGGAGAATCACGCTCAATTTGATATAATACAAAAAGTCCTCGTGAGATTTCAATGAAAACACTTGAGCTGCAAGTTGAATATTCGGAGAACATTTTGGGCACTTGACAGTAGAGATCAGGAGACTGTGATGATAATGATAAGCGAATAAACATCGGGAAGATACAGTTTATATCAGGAGTTGGTCGTGATCCAGTAGACGTGGCAACGTTGCGCGTTTGTTTCCCGTCCTCTCTCTCTCTCTCTCTCTCTGTCTTTGACCGACATCATATCACGCGACGTTGTCACATCAAAGTATTACGTACCTCAATCAGGAGACGGTATATCTCAGGCTTGCTTTGACTCTCACAGTTTGTGGGATACTACCTTAAATTGACCAACGGGAGTTTTTAGATAAATTGTGGTGTAACAATTTTCTGATTTTTCAATTTTCTAGGGAATAAACACTCCGGCTCCTTTTGCATTGATTTAGTCACTTTAAGCCCCAAATTCTCTACCTCATCCTTCGGAATAAATATGCTTCTTGAAATATAGTACCAAGTTATTAATTTTCTTAAAGGGAATGTGAGTTATGCCCTAAATCTTAATTAAAAAATATCGAAAACCAACAGAGTTATGATTTTTCGAGTGGAAAAGTAAGTTTTCTTCAAAATTATTTTTCCTCGTGGATTTTTATTAGTACTTGGAATTGAAATTTTCATGGAAGTAACAATCAGAGTTAATTTTTGGATGTTCAAATCACGTGTCTGAATTTTTCTCCCCTTAATACAATGTTCAATTTTCGCTCGGTACTGCTTCAAAATTTTTCTGGGTCAAATTGACCCACGGTGATCACCACGTGATTCCTGTAAAGCGTGATCACTAAGGGTTAATGGTGTACCGTATAGGAATGCATAGCCAGTGTCGCGTACGCGGCGGTTCGCAGACACCGTACCGCACCGATCGATTAATCACGCATCGACTTATATCGCCTCAATCACGCGTTACCTACAGGTGTACCGACGACTTTTTATCATTTCCACGTGAGAACATGATTGAGCTTCGTATGACTTTTACCGAGCCATCTGAACGATCGTTACTGCTGGAAGAAGACATTAATCGTTTCACGTGATTTACTACGAATTAACTCGTGTTTTGGAGTTTAAAATGCGAGCTGCTTATCCCAATGAATTTTTCAAATATTATCTTCGTTATTTCTTAATTCTTTTTTTATGATGTTTCGTCTTACTAATTGATGCAAAGATGACGAGGAGTACGTTCGTGAAATCGAACCTATAATTCAATCAATTCAACCGGAAACGATGGTGCTCAAATACGACAGAGTCGTATTTTTTAGTTTTTTTTTTGCACATGGGTATCATGTTATGATCAGTGGTCTGGGTTTGAACTCTTTGGATCATTCATTGGGGTTTACTTGATATTGATAAGCTTTGGGTTGGTTTCTGCAATAAAAAAAACCAATTATAACAAATTCCCCGGAGATTCGAGATAACCGAAAAAATCCTTCGAAATAATTTTTCCCTCATTTATCTCCCGACGCAACTGTAAAACTTTTGAATCTTGAAAAAAAAAAAAAATATCCTGATGTGGCAACACTGTGGGCCGTCTTCATTGCCATCGGTAATCCCTCGGAGAGAAAAGGGCCGCGGATCAAATATTTTTTCCTCCGTTCGTCTCACGCACAGATGTTTTCTCAACTCGATCGACCGACTTGTCACGCATCTTAATTCGGTTCTGGTTTTCAGCGATCGACTTGGAGGACGACCTTCGTTGAAAAAAAAAAAAATCGGAGAAGGCAGCAGCTCGTGAAACGGTTTCTAATTTTTCATAGAGCCGCGGAGTCGACCGAGGATGCCGAAACTGCGCAAGCGGAGAGATCGTCGATGCCAAGCAATAATGGGTTATGAACGAAGAGAAGAAAAAAAAATATATCAACCGAGAATGCGGTAGCGTAGGTGCCGAAGCTTGGCGACACGTGGCCATTACCCGTAGATCTCGTTCGAGGATTATTTTATTCGTAACAACTTCGAAAAAACCTTTTTTTTCACGGTCGATCGCTCGTCCCGTTCGAAGCGACGCGCACGGCCTACGATGCTCCATGACTGTGCTCGTGAAAACAAACCTCCGTGAATCAACGCGCGAAGGTGAGAGGCCTGCTCGCATCCCGAGTCTTGACGGAGAAAAAAAAGAAACGAAAAAAAAAAAAAAAAAAAACAAAAAAAAAACACATTGAAAGATCTCGGTCCAATCCTTGACCGAATAAGATTGAGAATCGCAGCATTTATCGCGTGGTAACCGAATGATCGAGATTTATAATGAGTGTGCGCACCCCGCAGCGCAGAAGATGAAATTAAGACTCATCAGAGCGAAGAGTTTCTAATTTCCGGTTAGCTTCGAAACGAAGCCACTGGAATACGTGAGTTCCCGGAAAATTTGTTGTCCGTGTATGTACATACATGTTCGTCAATTAGCAACGATCGAATGATAAATTCTCTCGTAATTCAATCATAAAGCGGAATAAGAAATGTTGGTAATGAAAAATGTGACTTGAAACATTTTCAAAGCTGTCGCTGCTGAATTTTGTTGCTAGAATCATGCTTGGTTTTTGCTGTAAAAAGTGCTTGTACCACAATAAAAGAAATTTAAAAAATGCACGAATCATTTGTCGGTGATTCGTAATCAATACGGACTCTCATTTTCGTTGACCGAATTGCAAATTATTTTCTTTCATATGAAAACTTGTAGTCCAGCCCATCTCTGGGCTGCACTACAATTTATTCAATGAAACTGAATTAAAAATACTTTTCGGACCAAATGATAATGAATTTTGCCGGATTTATTAAATATTTCAATTAATTGTAGAATAATAATTTACATAAATTGGTGATAATTATTACAGAACTATGAAAATATTGCTTCTTGCATGATAATTAATCATAGTTATTTGTTTGAGAAAGTATTTGAAATAAATTTTTCATTGATTTCATATCGTTGCCCATCCTTGGTCCAGCCAAATAATCGACGTTACACAATAACGATTTCAATCCAATCCACATGCTGCTGGGATTCATTGAGAACGATTGGCCAAACCGATTTTGACAGGCAAGATCATTGAGAAGACAAAAAACAAAAACAAAACTTTGCCTCGTTGACTTCGCATTAGAATCGAACGTTTCTTATCCAACAATTTGACCCAATGATAATAATAACGAGATGTGAATTAAGTAAGTATCGGGCAACAGCGATAAACGAAAGCCAACCGTGTAATCGAACAACATATATTACGCGTTTCGAACAATCACGATCACGAGTCACTAGTCTGCCTCGGCGGTATTGTTAATTGAACGTATTGTTCACCGACCCGTGTAATTTATTCGACCGATCGAACTTTTCTAATAAGAATAATATTCCACCACCTATAGCACGCGATTGCACTAGGTGCATTCGACGTTACAGCGCTACTCTGTCACGCTTGTTGCGCGTATGTGAATGTGAGTTTTGTATCACACGCGGCGGGGGAGGGGGGGGGTGGGGGCTCTCATGAAACCAACGCCCGAAGCGATTCACCGGTGATCTCCGGCATAGCCCATTATTTCACCGAATCTGTGTGGCATCAATCCTCCCACGTAACCAGTGGCTCTCTCGTACCTCGGACATTTTTTTTTTCAACGGATGTTTCAATGTGTCCCTCATCTCTCCCTCATCTCATTCGTTATCCGGTGAATTCACTATTCGACCAGGTGAAAGGAAAAGAAATATGTATATATTTTTTTTATCACAGCGAATCAGTTAGCGATTGGTCGAGAGATCGATTGAAGACATCGCGGATACTTAATTTCGATATCTTGTAACGTGTCAGAGACGTCCAAGATGCACGTGTTTCGTCTCTCTCTCTTTTTTTTTATTGTTAGATTAAACTGTTGTGGAATTACTGAACATGTGTGCAGGAAGCTCTTCAAAAAATATATGTGTATAATATTCGAGATATTCAAACGGCGTGGGTGAATATTAATTGAATATTGTATTGGAAGTGATGTGGTCGAGTGTGTTTTCCTTGGGAGAACCGGGAAGCACGGTAGCCACGCCGCGGACGTACCGCGCGTGGGCTCGTGGGACGCCGAGAGATTCTCCGCTCGTTAAACAATGTACATCAGTTCTCGTTTATCTCACTCGGTTTGATAATCCGGTATGCGCTAGTACAGCGATTTTAGCAGCTAGGAGAGATATAATTGTTCAACGAAAAAAAGAAAAAAAAGGATTTTTATAGAACGACACATATGGTTAAACGATTCGGACGCATAAAAATGTCCACGATTGAAACTCATTTGCACGAGCGTTTTTAACTCATTGAATTCTATGAATTTATCTGTGAACGTTTTAGATAACATTTCCGATAAATCCATCTTTCGAAATATGTCAAGAAAATATGTATGTAAATATATATGTGTGAAGCACTGTATATACAATGATATACCGGCCGGGAGAAATAAAACGAATTATTAGAAAAAAATGTGTACAAAAATGTCCATTGAGAACTGCAGAGAAGAAAATATAGAGATATTTTTTTTTTTTACTGGATTGAAAAAAAAGAAATTCAATATGAATATCGAGTTGTGAGCTATGCTTACCCCTTCACCTGTCTAGAAATATGCTTGCCCAACTTTTTTTTTATAACATGGGCAGGATATATTTTTGAATTTTTTTTTGCAGTACATTCTAACCCCAACACTGCTAAGCATCGAAAAGAAGACACGTGTGCCAAACTTCTGAATTAACGAGGACTTACTTGTGGTTAATCGTGACACGCTCCTGCACCATAAGACTTAACTAAACATAAGTTTTTCTCGCACCACCGTGCGGGCTCTGAATTCGAATGCCGAACAAACAATGCTTATAAGCCGGCAGGCAGCAAAGGCACATTTTTCGATGTGCGTTTTTATTTTTCCAGTTGTTCGATATTTCGTAAACTAAATGTCTCTAGGTATTTCAATCCGATCTCATATATCATAATCGAAGAATCTAATCTGTGACTTTTTTTTTTGTTTTCGAGAAAAATGGATTTGAAAAATATTGTAATTCTCATAAAGACTGTTCATATGGACCATTTCAACCAGCCGCGATAGCTTCAATGATAAGTGCTTGGTTAGCAGCCGTAACGTCGCGGGTTCGAGTCCTGCTGATGATTCTGTAAAAAATGTGCGAGAATGTATATTATGTCGGATTCTTGAAAATACATCGAATAGAAATCATAATTATTTCTCTGTTTAACTTTTCTGTAACTTCTCGGAAAATAATGGGCGTATGTCAAAATCTTTTCAGCCAACTTCTCGCCACCGTACCGATATATCTATAGAAGTAAATGTGTATAGATATATAGGCAATGTTAAAGTCGCGAGAAGTTGGCTGAAAAGACTTTGACTGGGAAGACTTTGACATACACCCAAAATAATTTTATTTCATATTAAACGTCAAATTTTTGGGTGTATGTCAAAGTCAAAATCTTTTCAGCCAACTTCTCGCGACTTTAACATTGCCGATATATCTATACACATTCACTTCTATACATATATCGGTACGGTGGCGAGAAGTTGTCTGAAAAGACTTTGACATACGCCCAAATTTTCCTACGAATGAAAGGACGATTTGCGAAGAGAAAGACAGGAAAATATGCGAAAACCGTTTTTCCATTAAAAAAAAATCAAATGTAACTCAATTGGCATAATATTATTAAATGCTATGAACAAATTGTATGAATGAAAATTTAAATGTTTATTCATACGGAGAAAAACATGAGAAAAAAATCACTTTAGCAGGACTTTAGGGTTTCTAACGAGGCTCCTAACCACTGAAGTTATCGCGGCTGATTGAAGTGGCCGCTATAAACAGTCTATATAAGAGTTACAATATTTTCCAAAGCCATTTTTCTCAGAAACATAAAAATAGTGCGATCTATTACTTTCACAAATTACATAACTAGTAATGATCTTTCGTGGACAAGAGTCTCGCTCCGAACAAAAATTACCACGTCGTAAGGTCCCCTCGTAAGCCCCAAACTTTATGCCAATTCACGTTGATGCGATAAAACTCACAACTCCCGGTGTTTCACTCCGCCAAGAGGCCGAGAGTTAAAAAACCAGATGCGACAATGATATTTCGTTGTTGCAGTAGATGGTCGTCGCGTTGTTCGCGTCATTCGCGTTTCATTAATCGTAGAGACGAAACAGGCGACAACCTCGAAATACGTCCTCCGCATCCGGCTGACAAACTATTATAGGCTGAAACGATGTCCAACTGGGCCACGCGTGTTGATGATACGCGGAAGTCATTGACGAGACGAAAAGAGTAAAAAACAAAACGAAAAAATAAAAGAAAATAAAATAAAATACTTATAGCGTAAAATCGTGAAGGCATATACATGGCATACGAACAACGGACACCTATGCGAATCGGGGTGTGTGAGGTCACTCCGGATTTCCTTAAATGCGATCGGGTGCGATAATGTACGTACGTGGCTCGTGCGCCAAGTCTTCGGAGAGTTCCCTATCGATGCCGAACGAGTGAGTTTCAATGCTTGTATGTATATCCACAACGAAGTAATATATATATGAGCGATTCCACGTGACTTCAGCCACTAAAAAAAAAGTTCTCCACAAATAATTTAAAAAATGGAGCTATTTTATCGCAATATATTCACCGAGTGTCGATTTTTTTATTTCAATTTTTCTGACGGTTTTATCGTCAATTAACGTTTTTTTTTTATTTTTCCATCCAAATGGCGGTATTTTTGACAGGATTTGACGTATTTACATTTGTGACAAACGAAAATGTGCGTCTTTTTATGGCCTTCCAGAAAAAAAATTACTTTAGATTTTATTGAGCAAGTCGAACGTCCGTTTCAGGGCAAAATATGCAAAAATATGTTTTTTCTCAAAAAATGCACTCGCTATGTTAGTTTTCAAAATTTGCCTAAATTTGAAATACGAAAAGAGAATTTTTGGTATTTTTTATATCGTGGGATCGGTAATCGGTAATGCGTAATTTTACTGATTTTATTAATAGATTTCTTTCAGTTTGTTTGTTTGTTTTTTTTTTTCATGTGCTCCAGTCGCTTTACGCGATTCAACGAGCATTGACTATCATTAATTTCGCTTTCAGGGAGACTTCTGAACTCGCGTAAAGCGACTGGAGTACATGAAAAAAAAAAATCAAACTTAAAAAAATCTATTGATAAAATTGGTAAAATTACGCATTACCGATCCCACGATATAAAAAATACCAAAAATTCTTTTTTTGCATTAAGAATTTGAGCAAATTTTGAAAGCCAAAAAAAGAGAGTGCATTTTTTGTGAAAAAAAGTACTTTTGCATATTTTGCCCTGAAACGGACGTTCAATTTGCTCAATAAAATCTCATACAAAAGACGCACACTTTCGTTTTTACAAATGTAAATACCTCGAATCCTGCCAAAGATACAGCCCTTTGTACGGAAAAATAAAAAAATTTTAATTAACGATGAAACCGTCAGAATTTTTTTTTTTAATCGGCACTTGGTGAATGCATTGCAATAAAATAACTCAATTTTGAAAATTATTTGTGGAAAGTTTTTTTTCAGTGGCTGAAATCACGTAGAATCGCTCGTACATTTTTTTTCAAGTGTATGTCGACGCGATGGCGCAAGTGTATGAGAAACGACATGACACACGACGCCAGGAGACGTGCACCAAGGTGGCCGAGGCGCATTACACGCGTCTGACACCTGGGACCGATGATGCATAGGTCCGTACAGGGCATTTCCTGCATTAGTATATCATTTACATCCTCGTATATCTCTCATTATCTGCCTACGTGCGGCACAGGGCCTGAACGAAGATCGAGCAACTTTTGCGTTCGATCCGATCGAGACCGACCCCCATCCCCCGACCGTCCTTTCCCCCTCCCCACTCTCCTGCCCTGTTAAAGCAACGTCGACCGGAGAATCGGACTTGAGCTCGGAATGCACGACGCGAGGTTTGCCCATCCTGGTTCCGCCAATGTGGTCAACTTCCTTGAATGGCTGTGTCGGTCTATTCGTGTATAACGCGATGCACGGCCTTTCAACTACAAATGCACACGACGTTGAAACATTCGCGTCCAACTCGAGAATGCGCGATGCGCAACAACGTCCATGATTCTCAATTTTTTTTTGTTTCAAGATATTTTTTTTCAATCATCAGATAACTTTTTTTCGTTTTGTGTGTGATTAAAGTAGTACCCTCGTTAAGAGAGTTCCTGGTCATATTTTCATAAAACTTGGCATACTCATAGATATTGATAAGAAAAAGGTTCAGTTGAATTTTTATGGCTTTCCGGAGCGCGAGAAAAAATATATCAACACTTTTATTTTCACACGTTTAACATGGAGCCTTATGGAAAATCACGCCCAATTTGATATAATACAAAAAGTCCTCGTCAAATTTTAATGAAAACACTTAAGCTGCTAGTTGAATATTCAGAGAACATTTTGAGCACTTGAAGGCAGAGATCAGGAGACTGTAATGATAAGAATAAGCAAATAAACATCGGGAAAATACAGTTTACATCAGGAGTTGGTCGTGATCCAGTAGACATGGCAACGTTGCGCGTTTGTTTCACATCTTCTCTCTCTCTCTCTCTCTAATCGACATCATAACACGCGACGTTGCCACATCAAAGTTCTACGTACCTCATCAGAAGATGGTAGATCTTAGGCTTGCTTTGACTCTTACAGTGTGTAGGATACTGGCTCAAACAAATTTTTGTGGCTCGAACTTAATTGATTACTATTAATTTTTGTATTAGGTACAGTTACAATGACTTTTTTCTATCATTTATTTTGGAGATCGATGTTAGGTTGACAATGAGTTTGTGAATAGAATTGATACCCGATTTAAATCCATCTGATCGTCTTCTGCAAGCTAGAAAAGTTCATCTTGTTCACACGATATCCGTGAAAAGAAAAAATAGCTACGAATCTTTGAAATCTCTTCTTTTCGAGTTACAGAACATAATTCAATCACGCAAGTACGTTTGTTCGCACAATAATGAATAAAATCACAAACAATATCCAGTAATTCGCAAGTTAACTAGAATTTTTTTCCAAAAGCGCGTAATTTCCGCGAATTTAATGACGACAATCATCACCGTTGATTCGCAAACTTTTGAACTTTGATCCTTCCATGGACTGGCGCGCGGGCAACGCGTGAAACGCGGGGATATGCCGTGGAAACTTGTGACACGAGTCCGAACGACTCAACGAACGAACAACGGTCGGCACACACCGGTTGTGGCCGCATGATCATGCGGCGCGTCGTTTCGAGTTGGGCTTTGTCTCACAGGTGGCAAGACAAAGCCCAACTCGGATAAGACTTTGTGCGGATGAATTTTCTTGGATTTTCTACCGCGTGTACGACCTGTGCGGGTTTACGATATATATAAAGAACTCGCGAATGTAACGTACGAATGTAAGCATCGTTATAGAAACAAGGTACGAGGCATAACACACATAAATATCGACGGGATCGAATAAACGAGTATTCTAGCACCGATAATAAGTTTCGTCGGGATGGAAATTGACTGGCGGTAAACATAAATATTCATTATCGTGCGAGCGAGGGTGAACATGCGGTGTGTGTGTGTGTGTGTGTGTGTGTGTGCGCGTGTGTCTCTGTCTCGTACACTGTAGAAGTGCTATCTGTTCTGAAACTGCCACAATTAGAACGTGTAGTTGGTATATTATAAACCTGCTACACATACTTACATACTTGAAGCGATGTAAGAGAACATACGGAGAGTCAGTCGGCGTTCCTTTTTCTATCCCTCGTTATCGACCGTCGTTATCAGGCACATCGGTCGACTATACGGAAACGCCCTAACGAAATAACACGTTGAAATTGCGTAAGTGAATATATCATTGAACCGGAGCAATCGTTGTCGATGGAAAGACGGTTGTTGGGGGGTAGTTACTCTCTCGTCTTGTTCATGATCAACCAACCGGAAATTTTATTGACGCACCACAGGGTTACCAATCCGTTTGGTCTTTCGTTCAATTTTTTCATATCGAATACTCAATTAAAACGATTTTTATGATAATTGAAGTATTCAAAAAATAAGAATAAAATATTAGAAAAAATAGATCCACTGTAATTTTGAGGAAAAAGTTTCTCAATTTCGATACGGTATCTGAAAAAAAAATTTCACTCAATTGAAAAATGGCGAAATAGCCTTTACCTCTTGATGGGCAAAAATGAGGGGCGGGGGGGGGAGTCTAAGAAATCTAAAAAAAAATAGTAAGGTCGTAGGATCGGAAAGATACTAAAAAAAATCATCAACCGTATGGGGAGATCTGAAAAATCAGTAAAAAAATAAGTTGAGCCGTAGGACCCAGAAGATACTTAAAAAAAATTATTGACCACATCGATGGATAGAAGGTTTTCAGCTGGCTGCATGGACTTGGCCCGCCCCATATATGTGCCCCATAGTCTTCAGACCACACACACAGATTATAATTATCATCCCATAAATTCTTTTTTTATTGACGAATCTATCATTGCTCTACTTCTTTCATACAAAATCTATTTCCCAATTAATTTATCCGTCATTCATCGATTTTTTCAAACGGTTTAAACCGAAATTCCTCGATGCAAAATCATGTTGTCACAATCCGCGTCTCGTACTGACTAGAATTGCGGTTAGCGCGAATCCCACATGATTCCGTTAGGACACGACAGATTTCAAATGAGAATAAATCCTCACATTCACGTAAGATCTTATAAAAGCCTGGCGCATAGCCCGGGTCGTTTCGCGCGGTTGGTCACTTATTGGCGAATCTCTATATCTTTAGCTGTCTACCTCCCTCTCTCTCTCTATAATTGATAATTATCGTTAAGCGGCTGGCCGCGCGCCACTGCCGGTACTTACATGTGGCGTCTTATATCACGCTCCGGTGCGACGCTGCTCGATACTATATTTGTGAACTCTGCATACAGCATTCTAGAGGATCGGGCCGCGCGCGGGAATCGGGTTTTCTACGTCCTGTTCGAGAGCTGCACGCACGCGGGAGGTTCAATCCTGCGAGTGTGTGCACAAAAGTCCGACAAATACGCTATGCATGTGCACATAAGAATAAACACAAACGTACCTACACACACACACACACACACACACATGTACGAGATCTAGAGCCGAGCGGTCCAGGCCATCGAGTGCATGGATACAGTGTTGTTGAGTTGCCTGCGAGAGCAACCGGGGCATTGCATTGCGAAACTCCGGGGACGCACATCTATTAATACTGATACACGGCAAGCCCGCGCCGGTTCTTATCTTTGGTGGTGTGGGTGTTATCAGGGCAGGGCGTGTCGCCAGCGTGTGGATAGCTTAAGAACAGAGAGAGAGCGCGGCGAAAGACCGTGGCTGCCGCGAGAGTCGAGAGGGAACGAGCGCAGCGCACCGCTGTGTGCGCACCGGTGCAACAACGCCTGATCCTGCAACGTCTCGGCCACGGGGCGAGCTCGCGCGCGCGCGCGTGCGCAAGACCCACAACGTGACTCTCTTTCAGCCTCCGCTCGAGAGCGATCCGGATCTGTTCCGTTTGGCTCGTTCCTTATGTCATAACGATATATTAATCATATATGTTCTTTTTTTTCATTTGTCATATCACCGGCTATGTGGGCATGCGGGGTAAAATGAATATTACAATGATATTTCGTCGATGATTTAACTGTACATGCTCGTACGACTTGCCTCCCTGAGTGAAAGAAATATATATAATCTAATATATGGGATTGGGCATATATAGTTTATATATAGATTATATATATGTAGACTATGTATAATATATAGATATATATCTATATATTACATATAATTTATATATAAACTATATATGGGATTGGGCATATATACATAGGTTATATATGAATTATTTATAATCTATATATGAACTATATATGCCCAATCCCATATATAGAATCTATATAATATTTTTACTTGGGATTTTTCCACATGGGCATTTGATATTCATTTGATGCAACGAAATTGCCGGTCGAGCAACGAACCAATGAGTAAAAATGGCGAATTATTCTCACAGTTAAATGATGGTAGTTATTTTTTTAAATAATGTATTTTTTTTATTAACAATTGTTGTTATTATTGTTATTGCTTTTTTCGTAGAAAAAGCTATGTGATATGTTTTTTTTTCTCGAGATCTTTATGTCATCGTGTTCGGAATGTGTCAAAACGTCGAGGAAAACCACATTTGAAGAATATTTCCCGATGTGTGCGTGTGTGTGTATGTGTGTGGCCTCCTAAAATTCGAACGTTTATATCTCGAGAATGTTTTTAGCTACAGGCCCCGAAAACTTTGCGGGAAGCTAAAAAATTAACCAAAAATATTTTCTCGTTGCGGAATCTTCGTTCACTACGATTCAGAGGAATCTAATTGAAAGTTTCAACTTGCAGCTTGTTATTGTTATCACGATGAGGATTATTCTGAATAAAAACGTCTTCGTTTGCGTATGACGAAAAATGCAAACGATTAACCGACATTCATTAATTTGCCGACTTTCAATTCGCATAAACGAACGATGTCGTCGAATGTAATCGTCATGATTAACCAATCTTCAAGCGACCGCTTTCAATCGTCGCATATATAATCGTCCGGACACCTCTCCCCGCCCCTTCCTCGTATGCAAATCAAGCGATTGGGCGATGGACTCTCTTATTAGGTTACATATCGATCGGTGTTACGAAAATTTTTCGCGGAATTGAATTTTCCCAACGACTTCAGTGGCCTCAAACGTCTATCCCGTTTGGATTATCGTGCACCACGCGCGTGTGTATACACACACACACACACACACACACACACACACACGATTGTACGTGGTGTGGGTGTGTTATCAGTGCAGGGCGTGTCGGTCCTGTTGCAGAAAGTGGTTCGCGGTCACGGTAAAACTGCCACTCGAGTCACACTCGAGACAGGAGCAACGTGACTTCTCCCGGAGTCTGGCTCCGAGATCCAAGACGATTCGGATCCGTCGACTCGTTCCGTTCGATTATGCGAGTCTGGAACACACGTCCCTATTTCGTTATTTTTCTTTTCTTTGTTTTTTTTTATTTTTATTTTATTTTTATTTTTTTTTGCTTTCTTTCTCGTACTCCACTCGGAGTCCTATTGAGAGTGTCGTCGACTTTTAGAAGTCGAGCTACACTCCCTCGTCACTGCTGAGCATTTCTCGGGCTCGGGTTATCGGGATTAACCCCGAGCGCCATTCGTTATTCACGCTCACCTTCCTCCGCTACTCGGACGAAAAATCGTTGTGGCACCGCGTCGGAATTGTTTTTTTTTTTTTTTTTTTTTTTTTTTTTTTTTTTTTTTTTGCTGTTGAACCATTGCGATTGCGAATGACCGCGGTTGTAATTATTACAAACCATTGTTTACCGATGGGTTAGAAATATCTTGATGAATTAAGGTAGTAACCTGCATACTGTAAGAGTCAAAGCAAGCCTAAGATATACCCATCTCCTGATTGAGGTACGTAGTACTTTGATGTGGCAACTTCGCGTGTTATAATATCGATCAGAGAGAGGGAGAGAGAAGATGGGAAACAAACGCGCAACGTTGCCATGGCTACTGGATCACGACCAACTCCTGATATGAACTGTATTCTCCCAATGTTTATTTGCTTATTATTATCATCACAGTCTCCTGATTTCTACTGTCAAGTGCTCAAAATGTTCTCCGAATATTCAACTTACAGTTTAAGTGTTTTCATCAAAATCTGACGAGGACTTTTTGTATTATATCAAATTGAGCGTGATTTTCCATATGGCTCCATGTTAAACGTGTGGAAATAAAAGTGTTTACATCTTTTTTCTCGCGCTCCGGAAAGCCATAAAAATTTAACTGAACCTTTTTCTTATCAATACCTATACGTACGCCAAGTTTTATGAAAATCTGACAGGGAACTCTCTTACTGGGGGTACTACCATAATCGGTGGTAAGATTACTGATCGTGAGCAGAATGGTTTCTTGCAGAAATCTGAACGATAGTTGTTCATTGAAGGTTCGTTAGAAGCCCAAAGTTCTGTTACCGCTGAGCGAATAATTTTTCTCGAGTTTCCTGTTGAGCGTTCTTCTGTTGCGGGAAAGTGCGAGCGCGGTAGCCACCTAGCGGCGATTGCGGTTCGCCGTTGTGTCAATAATCTCGTTTGCAGCACAAGAATGTAATTTCCTTTTCCTCCTTTTGTGTTATTAATAGAAATAGTGAATAATAGAAAATATGAGGGAAGAAATCCGAAGAGAAGAAACGTAATAAAAGAAAAACGCGAAAATGAAACATATAAGTGCTCGTCCGTCGCCAAATCTAATCACAAAAACAAAAAAAAAAAAGATCATCCAGATAGTAAATTAAATATAAGCCAATTTGGTGTCATTTGATTTTCCTACGTTGTAAATTCAATGAAATTTCAACAGTGCAGTAACTGACGATGATTATTTATCGATAGATCCTCTCTCGCATACAATAGCTAAAGATCCGTCGTGAACTCGGCCTGTTACAGATGGAGAGCAAATGCATTCATGCGTTATATAAGTGCACTGCGGGGAGAATATAATTATGCAGACCCCGGTATTTCGCTAACATTTACCTTTAGCCTGAACTGAATCACACGTATGGCGATTCAATGATCCGGCGATACTTTGCAACATTAGTATTATAAATACTTTTACAAGCTTGAGAAGCAGCCGCGACCGGGGAAAACGAGCTATGGGAAGGGGATCACGCATGTGGATGCAGTGTCTGTATGAAACGTGCGCGCATACCTCACCTCCTTGCCGGCTTCACGCGGGGCCGGGCGCCACGCCAGAACGCCGGTATACTATGTAGCATTTTATGTATAGATATATACATGGAGAAAGACGCCTCAATTCGAATGGATCGAAACCTTCATCGCTTCGGATATAATGGTAAATTTTTTCTTCAGTTTTGGGCAACTCAAAGACATTCCTTTTTTTTCAACATCTTTTCCCTCACCCCATCCGCTAAAAAAAAAGTTAAACATAAAAAATGGAAGAGAAAAAACAGCAATTTCGCCGTTTTTTTAATTGATGAAGTTTTTTTTTTCGTATTCTGTATAAAAAAACATACAGATTTTATATAATTTTGGAATGGCATCTACATGGCTAATATATTTATTTTTTTCAATTTTTTATGAAAATATCAAAATATCGTTTTTTTATTAGAATGATTTATTCAAAACATTTTTTTGAAACGATAAAAATTGTTTTGTCCAAACGGTTTTTTGAATTTCAATATTTTCGAAAATTAAAAAATAAATATTTGAAATAAAGATGCCGTTCCAAAATTATAAAACATCTTATTTTTTTTTATAGAGAATACGAAAAAAAACTCAATTTAAAAAAAGGAACAATTGCTGTTTTCTCTTCAATAGTCGATGTTTTATTAATAGTATGGTTTAGAGAAGGGAGGGTTGGGGAAATAATTTTGAAAAAAATCGAGGGATGTTTTTGGGTTACCCCAAACTGAACAAAAAAATTGACAAGCATTTCCTCAGGGGTGAGGGTTTGCACCCATTCGAGTTGAGGCGTCTTTCCCCATATAAATATCCCATGTGCGCGATTTTTATCGTTATGTCTGTATCTGGGTGTGTGTGGGAGCATCGAAGCGTCATTGTGAGTGCGGTGTCGCCCGCATACATTACAAACTAAATCTCAGAGGAACTATAGCAGAGGTCCCATACACGCTCTAGTGGACTCGTATGGGTAAAAGTAGCCTGCATCAAGTAGTCTTTGCAGCCTCCATCAGAACTTGTACATACAAGATATATACATATATATATATATATACACATATATATATGCAGCATCCTGGCATGCGTGTAGAAAGTCCGCCCACTGCGTGACACAACTAGCACTCGGGAACTCACGATCGTTCTCAGCCGTCGCGCAGATTCTCGTGAATGTATAGTACCGAGATGACTTTGAGATGCCAGCCTCGATAGCGCGATGGTAGCGTCAAATTTTCAATTTCACGCATCTCCGAAATAATCATCATTTTCAAATTTCAATTGCATGTTGATGTGAATTCGTTATTTCGTTTGATTTGTTTCGGGGTCACCAGTTTGACAGTGAGTAGTCAGATGAAACCAGTATTTTCAAAAGTCCGCCCATATTCCGAAATGTGATCGGATGCTGCGGGGGCTCGCATCTTCGCTCGAAGGCCGCATCTATTCGACTGTCGATAGAGACAACGTTACTGACTTGATTGAACTGATGCTCGCTTTATATCTCGAATCGTTTCAATCGTGTTTTTTTAAATAATACGAGTAGCATTCGAGAATTTGACATTGACATTTGGAAATTTTTCTGGCGTAAATCAATTGAATAATATTGTGGGTTATTGCTCTATTGCGAAACAAACGGATTAACGATATTATTATATGCTAGTGGATCGTCATATCAGTTGTATCACCGTTATTTTATTTTTAAAATGTCGTACTTATATTTTTATGTATCGTGCGTTCGATTGCTCGAGCAATCGATGAAAATTCTCGTCACAGATTCTCATGAAATCGTCGAAGCTTCATAGGAGAGTCTTCAGCCATATGCGCACACAAGAACCGAACCTATATATTTTTTTAATTAGGTCGACGTGAGTTTACGTGCAGGTAAATGAGAGAGGATTCGAGGCAGAGTATTATATTCGTGGGAGTCGAACGTTGCAGATCGTTGGGACGATGAGATGTGAAAAAAATACTACCATGCATGTATGTGCATTAGGGTGGTCCTTGTATGGGTGCTTGGACAAATTTTGTTAACCCCCCTCCCCTCAATTAGGTGTAAATGAGTGTGAAAAAGTTCCTTCAATTTGCAGCCATCTATCTTTGTAATTGACCATTACCAGGAGAGGTCGGTTTCTTCCTTTGAAATACACAGATTTTTTTGATTTTTTAATTATATGCTTATTTGATCGTCTTAAAATTTTCCTAAAATTACAAGATACTTCTCAACGAGGTCGTGGTAAGTACATGGAAGAAAAAAAAACTTCCGGCTCGACTTTGAAATCGTTAGGGGTCATTGCACCCTGATGCGTATATACATGTTTTTCTTTTTTTTCTATTTCCGGATAACTTTGAAAGAAAAAGAATTAGATTGGCTATATCGATCCTGAGATTAGAAATCCTGATCGTGAAATTACTATGCGTCATTCCAACAAAATTTTTCTTTTCGTTTTTTTTCTCTAGTTTCCGAATGATTTTATGAAAATTTTTTTTCTATTTCCGGATAACTTTGAAAGAAAAAGAATTAGATTGGCTATATCGATCCTGAGATTAGAAATCCTGATCGTGAAATTACTATGCGTCATTCCAACAAAATTTTTCTTTTCGTTTTTTTTCTCTAGTTTCCGAATGATTTTATGAAAAGAAAATTCGAGGTGGAATGACCTATGTTGATTTCAAGATCAGTATTTCCGAATTTTAGGATTGATATTTCCAATCTTGAATTATTTCTGACAAAATTATCCGAGAATAAAAGATAAACGAGAAAACATGTAGACATGTATTTCAGGCTGGAATGACCCCGAACGATTTCAAAGTCAAGCCAGAAGTTTTTTTTTTTCATTCATGTACCCACCACGAACTAGTTGAAAAGTATTTTAAATTTGTATATTTCAAGAAACTCAAATGAGCATATTTTTGGAAAATAAGCAAAAAAATCTGTGCATTTCAAAGGGTAAAACCGATGCCTCCTGGTAATGGTCAGTTACAAAGATAGATGGCTGCAAATTTGGGAATCAAAAAAAATATATATTTGGAGCCAGTGAGGGTGGCGACCCGCTAAAAATTCATCCAATCCGTTATAAGGACCACCCTAAATGGTACATGCTAATGTGGGGACGTGCATACACGTATATATATATACACATTGCTGTAAGGAGGGAATCACGATTGGAAAAGTCGCGTCATCCGATTGCCGATCGTCTCTCTCTCGATGCTCAGTTTGGTTATATACATATTAAAATCTACCGGTCACACAGCATCGGCATCCTGACGAGCACTTATACTCCCATAGGCAGTTCCATTGCTGCACAACGTATTGGCTCCGCGGTGTGTATGGCACAGTGCAGCAGCAGCAGCAGCAGCAGCAGCAGCGGTCTCTGGCGCGTGATGCAATCCGACTCCGCCCCAGTTATACCCACACGAACACGCTCACTCTGGCGAACGATCCACGCGGGTGCTATGCTCCCGTCTAGTCGTTGCTCTTGCCGAGCTGACCACACCATCTTTGAATACACAAACGAAAGAGACCAAACTGCGAGATAGACTTCCTTGAGTTCCGTTACTGCGTCCCCATCCATTATATTCTAAATACCCTCGATCTATCGGCACCGGAACAGCCACAAGGTCGCTGATGACGACGTGTTGCATCGATAATCGAAAATATCATAATTGACAATCGCGAATTTTCGATCAATCAACAACGATGTGGAGAAGTTGAGAACGATAAGTTGAGGAATGAAAATAGTTATGAGTTATTATTATTTTTAGTATCTCGGATTGATTATCGATTTGATACAGTTGTTGTTTTTATTGAAAATATAAAGCGATGGACTGAATTTTGGGACACTTTGAAATTTCATCAGCTCATGGGACATATTGATATCGATATTTCGTTCACACTTTTGTACACGAATTTTTTTTTACGAATCTACACATATTTTTTCACTTTATATATAAATATCATTCGAATTATATAATAATATTCTTATATATAGTAATATACATTTTTCACAACCACTAAAACATTATTTGCAGTCTAAACAATTGTTTTTATATGCTGATTTTTTTTTACATGACACAGGCAAACAATTCACCTCATTTTGTGTATACACATCCGACAGCTCATATCGATGGTTATCCATTTTTTCACACCCCCAAATACACCGTTGTCTTCCTCAAATCGATAAAAATGAAATCATTCAATAAACACCTTCGATCCGTTAAACGCAAAAAAAGTTTCCCGTCCCATCGACTCGATATACGAGTTGTGCTTCGAACCAGCAAGAAAATTTGTAATATTGTAGAAAGTTTTAAGAAACAAATGAAAACTTTGGTGATTGTAGCTGATAATTTATTTTTCTCAATATCAATCAATAAACACCTTCGATCCGTTAAACGCAACAAAAAGTTTCCCGTCCCATCGACGCAGCTCGATGTCCAAAACATTTCTCCCATCATCCAGTTGTGTTCGCGAGATGATTTGTGATTGCGATTTGCAATTGAATAACCTCTCGTAAACTGCATCATCGAAAGGCGGAAGTGAATATATATCGAATATTCGACGAACAAATATACAATATTTTATTATTACTATTTTTTTCTTTTTTTTTCATCGTCTCACTCTCGAAATTCGCGCCGAAGGGTAAACACGATCGGAATTGCATAAGAATAATTTTACAGACACCGGGAGACAGCCCGGTGAAAGAAGATCACAAGCATATAATATCCGCCATAAATATCCACCAGCCGGTGTGCCGAGGGTGACCGCGGGAGAGTATATATTGCCGCTGAGGGCGACTCGAGAGGGTTGACTGTCTGCTCGGACGAAGGTGTAGGCGGTTATTGCAGACTATACGCTCGCATATATAAACCATAATACATAGATATATAAACACATACATAAATACATGTATAATAATATACTTACACTTTGGAATATTGTTATAACGTGGAGTTTGTTGCGAGTGAACCGGTGAGCCCGAGCAAAGCAGTAAAGGAATTTAGCCTTATAAATCAGCAACATGACTGGCGCTGTGGCGGTTGTGGCTGTGGCGGCGTGCCACACCTTTCCCTTCTTGGGGCAATCACGAGAGTCGTCACCGGTATCGGCCACAGCATCCCCGCAGCATCCACATAGCTCCCTCTCACTCTTTCAACTCGTTCCCCATATATACATATATATTTATATATGTGTATATAGATATATATATATATATATATAGCTGTGGGCATATCGGCTGCGAAGCGCCGGGTCAGTGAGTATCTCGTTCCTTCGTCTCTCCTGTTACGTGATGAGCCGTAGGGCACTCTTTCGTAAAGAGACGTACAGACAATCTCAAATTAAAGTGAAAAAAAAAAAACAAGAAAAACAACAAAAAAAAAATTCTCGTTCCGATAGCAACGCGGTCCCAACCCGGGTTCGTCTTTTGCACTTTGGTGCACTCGAACTACGGCAACTCTCGTCAAAGTTCACGTGAGAATTCGCCACCCCCGATCGAAACCGCGCGTAGTGTTTCGCGTTGCTCCTTGTGGACTTATCGAACCTCGGAATTCCTTTCCCAGGGTAACTTTGGGAATTCTCAACGATTTATAACGGCCGAGAGTGCGGAGTCGCGGTTGAACGGAGACGACGACGACGACGACGAGGTGCTGCTGCTGTTGCATCGAGAGATTAACATCCTGCGTGCATGTGCATCGATGAAACGCGAGTGTTGGTTATCCCAGCCTCGAGAAATCGATCGAGAAGTCTTGATATACGAGTTGTGCTTCGAACTAGCAAGAAAATTTGTAATATTGTGGAAAGTTTTGAGAAACAAATGAAACTTTGCGTAATTGTGGCTGATTTTTTTTTGCTGCATATTTGGCTGATTGGGTTATGGTACGTCCATATGGTCGATCTTTTGGGTCTGTGGATTTTCGTTTGACCGGAATCCATAGCTCGATGGCACGAGGACAGAATATTATTCAAAGCTTTGAATTTTTCCAGAATTTAATGTTGCGACATAATTGGATTATTGTAGGGCATATGTGTCGAAAGACTTTGGTAGATGGAATTCGTCGAAAAAAAAAAAAAAAAAAAAAAAATAATCCGTCACTGTCTCGACCGAGGCATGAATATTTACAGACCTGTAACGCCGTGAGGCATAAAGGAGAAGACAAATCTGCCAAGTCCTCATCATCCAACTCGTCCATATATATATTTATAGATCCCACGGGGATTATATACGTGGACTTGTGCCACGGGCGTTCGTAAAAATGGCGTTTCAACGAATCTCTTTCGTTCTAAAATCCGTTGAAATATGTCATTGCGACAATTATGACGATCTTACTACATCCGAATGAGCAGTCTTGCCTCTTCTCCAAAAATATAAATAACGAAGGAATAAGAACAGGAAAAAAAGAAAAAAAATTAATTGTGGAGAAACTTCGAGCTTCATCAAAATTCTCCATGGAAATCGAAATGCGTTTGCCGTTGACGGTTCATCGACCGTCAAGTCTGACGGACTTGACGAGAGACACGTCGTGACACGAGCGGCCGGATTCTGTTCCGGAATGAACTTTCTTACCGTTCGAAGATCAGAATCCGAAGAAAGAGTAAGCAGATTGCCGAGAGAAAGACGAAAAAAAAAAAATAAATAAACGAAAGACGTCCACGGTACAACGAAATTCCCGACTCTCGCTGTGATACTTTGACTCGAGTTTGGTTACAGCCATCAACGAGACCGTAAATCTTCTCTTCTCCTCTCCCCCCCCCCCTTCCCCTCCGCCCCTCCGCACCGCATCGTCTCGTATCACGTGGCCAAATGTCTTCGTGTAATACTATATAAACGTGAGACTCCGAGAGGCTGTATATGTACTGTTACGAATATGCAGGTATTTAAACGAGAACCCGTGTGTGCTCTCGATGCGGTCCTATCGGTCGGGCGCATCGGAAATTCATCAGTTTTACTCTCTTCCGTTTGGTCCTCGTTGTTGCGCAAGCTCTTCCCCCGGGCCCCCGTTTCGGATTACTACGAACAGACCCAACGTTTCGAAGCCGTATTGGAATGAAGAGAAGAAGCAGTTTCGTATAAGCGGAGACGAAAAGGAAGAGCGTAAAAATTAAAGTCACCATAACCTTGTCGTTCTCGTTCGCGGGGATCTGATTCTCGAGTTTGAAATTGCCGCATACGAAACAGAGCGATGATAAATATGGCGAACGCACGATCGTAAAAGTCAAAGATGAAAATACGATGGCAACGTTCAACACGGATAAAAAAAAGTCATCTTCGTCATAATGGTCGCTGTCGGGGGGACCGAAACTCACGAGGATTAAACGAAGTTAGTTACGCATTATAGATGACGATTATCTTATTAGACAGACGGGCTGATATGCATATTTCAGATTCTCGATGGTTAATTTATTCCAACTTTTAAATTTGAATTTATTCCCAAATTGTGATTACTCAATTAACACGAATTTATTTCGGTTAATCGAAGATTAATTTGTTGATGGTGTAAGACAATTTTGTAGTCGATTTGAATACACTCAACAGACCTAAAGTATACCCGATAAACTTAATCTATGATTATCAAGTTTTGAAAGAATATACATTATGAACTTTAAAATAGCGTCAAGTGACCTTATCGAATTTTTGTTTTCATCATTGTTTTTTTCTTACTTTTTTCGGCCTTTATCCATTTGGATCTTATCGTATTTCTGCGATCGATAAAATCATTGAGATAACGTGGAACATGCACGGTGGCGCTGTAGTCAGATGCAACGAATAATACATAATCGACACGCTGCGCTGCACTCTGTTCGGTTATCTCACTCCACTTATTGCGGGGATCATTAATTATTCGTCGAATACTGTATGAAGTGTTAATTATGAGACCACTCCGAGATTCAGATAGTTTTATAATATTAAATTGCTTCTGAATTAATGTAACAGGCAGTTAGAAACTTTGATTACCTTCGACTGGGTAGAAACTCATATCAGTGCACATACAACAACATTAATAATGATAACAATAATAATAAGCCAGACAAAATATTAAAGTCTTAGAAAAATATAGTAATGATAATAATAAACCAGAAAAAATATTTGAGTCTGAAAAAAGTGTAATAATAATAATAATGAAAATAACAATGCGTCACCATGATAAACTCGATCCGTCTACACAAATTTGTACAAGTATTCGCGAAAGCGGCTGATGCATGGTATCGTGACTGTGAAATAAATTATCTCAGTTCACAACAAGTGAAACGATTAGTAATCGCGGCAATGAAAGCCCCGTAGCCGTGCATCGTGAGTTCGTCCCGGTTGACGCCGCGAAAATAAGGATGAATGAATTTCAAATGTACATCTGGGTAACGATCCCCAATTAAAATTCATCGTATATTAATTACGGGTTTCCTTCGCGCTTACGCTTCAATTAAATACGCACACACGCGCGAACGCACACGGCGCTTAATTTACGGACCAGATCATCCACCTACGTGCGGCAAATCATCCGACAACACGACGTGTCCGTGACGACACCGGTCCTCGCGTCGTGGCACCACGGTCGCGCGACTCCACACCGCCTTTCTCAGCCCAGGGGCATCCAGCATCCAGCCTAGAAATTGATGCGCGGTATATCATCATCATTCGGTCTCGATATCAGGTGGGCAGTCAATCTGGACCTCGTCATGCGTGTGACGCAATTTCATTAAAACAATTTCTAAAAACGCTTGTACGATCGATATCACAACAGGTTCAAAGATTAGTCGGTGTCGATACACCTGACTGACATATCCGAATGTGTGAACTAATTATCGAGTCCTTGATAATTCTTATCAAGAGTTTCGAGTATTTGACTCTTTATTCTTACTGTATTTCCAAAGTTGTAGACTACAAAATAAAAATCAGCATAAATTAAAATAGATAAAAAATTCTTCAGTTCTAACCCTCTAATGCCTTATATTCCAATTTTCGTCAATAAATCAGTATAAACTAATTAACACACAAAGAACGAATCTGAAGTCCGTTTTCCAATTTAGCGAAGCTTATGCCCTGTACAAGTAAAAATAGGCATATCGCGAGCGAAAGCGAACTCAAATATTTTATAGAAGAATCATCAAAAGCCTGAAACCTTGTTCGCGATTCGATAAGAGGATCGTATACAATTTTATGTCACGAGGTGTGTAAATGGGGATTTGCCCACGCGAAGCGTGGGTAAAACCGCATTTTACGCACGGCGTGACATAAAACACACTTCTATCCACTCACCTATTTTTTCTTTGAACGATTCGACCAAAATTACTATTTTTTTTGTCAAAATTACTATTTACATGCGTAAGTCGTGTTTGGAGAAAAATGTTTATGTTCGTGTTTACGCGGTCAATTTTGTCTTTGAATTGAAGTTGTCCGGATACGGAACGCACTAGGACAACGCGACAAACGCCAAAAGGAAAACTGAGCCTTCGCCTATAAGCAGGGCTAAACAGTTCCGATAAAAAATGATACCGACACGTGCATAATGACTTGTAAAGTGTCCCAAGTAAAAAAAAATATAGACAATAGATAGATTATATATAGAAGTGGGTATATGTTTTTTCATATGCAAACTATACATAATCTGCATAGATACCATAGATACTTATGGTATCTATGCTGATTATTTACCATAGATACGTATAGTATCTATGCAGATTATGTATGGTTTGCATATAAAAAACATATGCCCAGTTCTGAATATAATCTATCAATTGTTGTAGAGGGTAGAGGGCTTTGTAGAGAATTGTAGAGGGCTTAACAGAATTTCGGATGGTATTATCTATTGTTCCGAGTCATCAGCCGAAGACCGTGATTCGCCGGAATTATTCGTGAACAATCACGACACAGAAATTAATTGGAAAAATTTCTAAGCCTTCGCTTTCCGTCACCCGTTATAATTCGATATTAATTATCACACGGAAATGAACGTGTGCGTTCGTTTCTGAGGATACGAATCTACGAGTGTGGTGCTGCTGTGTGCGCGAATTAAATTATGCGACGGTAAAAACGCTAGTGAAGCACGTGGCCGTGTCCGCGGGCTCGCGATCCGGAATATCTCGACAGATCTCTCGAACAGATGCGGCGTTCGAAACTCCGTCGTAACGACGCGCCGCAAATGCATCCAACATCGAGGAATCGTCCTCCTCGAAGTTGCTCGTACATAAATATTAATTGACCGGACTAGTTTCACTGCGAGCAAAATATAGTATAATAATATGGCCCCCAACGTATGGGACAACGCGCATAATATAAAATAATAATAATAAAAATAATAATTATTATTATAATAATAACAACGACGGTGGGACATTAGCATATCTCGAGATGATTTCTCACGCGTTTTCTCGGACGTGCAGGCTGTTAACAGCCGAGATGACACGTCGATAGAAATAGTGTGTGTGAGAGAGAAAGAGAGGGAACACTGCGATCCAATTAGCAATGACCTCGGGATCCTCTTCGTCCCAGTATTATTATACTACTACCAATGGATTATTTCCACTACTACTACACGACCTTAATACGTAGTTCTTTTGATCACTCCCAACGATTGCCAACGCGTGAGATATGACAATATTTTTGTGCGCCACATCTAGAGAAACGAAGGCGGCTGCGCACAAAGTCACGTAAAAAAATAAATTCGACAAAAAAAAAAAACAAAAAAGAACGAATGATCGGATGATTTTCTGAGAAAAGAAATTAAACGAACGATCATTATTCGCGTATTTTACGAGGCGTAGAAATCGACTTTCGTTATTTTTTTTTCCGAGCTTCGTTCCGGACGGGAAAATCGTAAAATTCGAATGCGCATCTCCCGGCGGAATTCACGATCCGAGACCGTTTCGAAGGACAGTAATAGATTCCAGATGTGGCGCCGAACGAGGTCGAAATTGACTGGTCAATAGAAAAGATTGAAGTGGCGATGGTGATGACGAAAATCATTGGGGGGTGTTTTAAAAATTATTTTCGGGAATGCTGATCGAGTTGATTATGCGAATGGGGAAACTTTGATATATTTCGGAAGACGGAAGGTACCTACATAGGACACGGAACGAAGAGCTAACGAATTCATGTTGACATATACCGGACTTGGAATAATATCGAATAAATAAATTTGTTGAAATTTGATTTTGATTGAGCGAACAAAAATACTTTCACTCGAATGATTTACATCGAAACTACGGACGATCTGGTAAATCGCCCGAAAGAAGAATTTAACTGATACAGCATCTAACCATGCATTTTTTTAAGCACTTTAAACTTAATTTTTATTTATTAATTTAAATGGAGTTTGGAGTGCATAAAAAACTGTTGCAACTCACACAGATGCTCGTGATATCAAAAGTTGATCGGTTGATTTATTTAAGCATTAAATTATCGTCTGCAGGTAAGTGACATAAGCAAATTACATAAATGCGGAATAAGAAAAAATAACGAATACAGGTTATTAACGGGTAACGCCACTCTATGATTCATGAAAAATGGAATTTTTTTATCTCTTGAAAATAGTCCCAGATTAAACACCTTCAAATTAACTAGATCATCACTCTCACCCTTTTGTCAATTAATCGCGAGATAGTTTAAATACTAAATACAATTGTAATGATCATTATAATTATATTAATTTCCAGTAGATCATTGAAGCATGAGCAATCCTCACGAAATCTGCGATCACGAATCGAACAGGTTACTCGGAGCACGTAAAACAATCGATGAAAATAAGTACAATTCGTTGTGTTGTAATACCCGCGGGATCTGTACGATCGAATTCAATCACATCTGATCGCTGTGGCGACCTCATCGCCGCAATTCACCTCGGTTCATCTCTCTTTTATATATATAAATCTATATATATATATATATATAGATATATACTTCCTATCAATAAAAATAATTATCGAGTCCTGTCGAACGATTTTCCTTAATTTCGTTGTCACGACGATGACGACATGGAGAACCGTTTGTTGTGGCGATATATACCCGGAATCCCAACAATTACGTGCCACTCAATAAGGTCTGTCCCTCCGAGTTTCACGGATTCGATTCATTCGAATCGCCGGATCAATGAGTTCGTAGTCGTGGGTTGGTGAATACGGTAACGGGGTGCCAAGGCGGAACGTCACAGTAAGGCAAAACAGTGCAGTGCACTAAGGTGATTTATGAACTGATAAAAACAGAATGCTCGAATGAAAAAAAAAAAATAGATTAAAAAAAACGAAATAAATAATTTACTTGAGTCCCAATTAAAACCGAGGGACACGAAGATTCTAGTCATTACTTGAAGTTCCGTACTTCAGTCATCGGAAGCCTCTAGACTTTCGATCTTTACAGTCCCGTTCGTCGATACCAAAGTGAATACGGTCCTAAATGCGATAACTGTGATTTGCCGGATCGATGAAAAAAAAAATAATCAATCAATTGTTGGACATATGGGCAACCGAATAGCATACCGATATGTTCATAGATTCAATCACGATCATGATCAATACCTCAGAAAGATTGCAATTTTTCAAAGGAACTAAAGAATGTCACTTTTTGCTCCTGGCATTTTTTTTACCCCATCGACATCATAAATGTTTCAAATTCCATTGCTAAGTAACAAGAATTATAATAACGTTTTTTTTAGAAGAGTTTTTCGTTCGGGTGTACCGATTCACCCCGTAATTACCTACGTTCACGTCTGTCTTATACATATATATGAGCGATTCCACGTGACTTCAGCCAGTCAAAAAAAAAAATTCCACAAATAATTTTTGAAAATTAAGCTAATCTTTAGCAATATATTCACCGAGTGCCGATTTTTTCAAAATTTATTTGACGGTTTTATCGTTAATTAACTTTTTTTGTATTTTTTCATTCAAATGGCTGTATCTTTGGCAGGATTTGACTTGTATTTACATTTGTAAAAAACAAAAATGTGCGTCTTTTTATGGCTTTTCAGAGAAAAAGCCATGCTGATTTTTATTTTGTAGTCCATATTTTGCCCTGAAACGGATGTTCAACTTGCTCAATAAAATCTAAAGTAATTTTTTTTTGGAAGGCCATAAAAAGACGCACATTTTTATTTTTTAGAAATGTAAATACGTCAAATCCTGCCAAAGATTTCCGTTTGAATGGGAAAATAGAAAAAAAAACATTGATTAACGATAATACCGTCAGAAATTTTTTAAAAAAATCGGCACTGGGTAAATATATTAATAAAATAACTCAATTTCTTAGAATTATTTGTGGAAATTTTTTTTTTTTAGTGGCTGAATTCACGTGGAATCGCTCATATGTAACTGTAACATATCTATATAGTTATATCGTATCAGCAACAACAAAAGCACCAGGGGTTTTCACGTATTTCGATAGCCGACTTGCGCAACGATCGATCGATCTATGATTCCCGCAACGTGGTCTCGCGCCCTCCGACTCGATCGATCTCGCTCGTTCTCGAGATCCCTGCCCGGCCCGGCATCATTTTCCGAGTCCGTTCCTAGACGGTTTCAGCACAACCACGCCGGTCGGGGACCTCGGGAAGACGTGCCTTCATAACCTCCACATAGATATGATAGTTGTTACATCGAAAAACCTTCCTCGTATATTCAATCGAGCGAGCTCGTTATTTTTTTCTTATACATTTTTTTTTCTTCGTCTTCATCCGTCTTCGCCACTTCGTTCTTGTTTCTGTCTTGTTACTCATCATCTTCTTGCGGTTACGCCAATTTCTTGCCTTCATCAATCGTAATCCAATTTGAAGATGGTATGTCGAGAATGTGAAGAAAAAAAAACATCGACCAGCACTTATCTGCGATATTTCCTGATGGGACTTTTTTTTTTGCTCACAATGTCTCACAATTTAGTCGTGGACTAACGATTTTATGTTTTACGACGGGAATTGATGATCCAACGATTGTAAGGATATAGTTGAGACCACGATGTGGGAGATGTATTTGCGTATTTGCGACGCATTATAAAAAATTCACGACTTGTGGGTGCGACCAAGATGATATCCAAGTGGTTGGCAAGGTCGGCGAGGAATCTCGCGCATGACTAGCGAACGGACGCGCGGCCTGACAATTACATATCGCTCGGAAAATCATCGCTCCGCATCTCACGCTAATAGCCTCATTAGTATACGAACGCGTGCATATTCTCGAACTCATCGCGGGAACGTTATGATTATTCATCGACGCCAATGGGATAAGAAGATTGATTTCCCTATCGTCTGCGAGTTACGCTTGACTTGGTGGCTCATTCTTCTCGCGTAAGCCATGAAAACATTACCGGCACATCCTTTCGGTATTTGCGAATGGAAACTTTAATTTTTCCGAAAACTTTGTCGTGCTATCTGCGATATTGGAACATGTTCAATTGTATTTAAATTAATAAGCGAGGTACACAGAGTTTGAAAACTCAAAAGTTTCTGAAAAAAAATTATGCAAAAAACGCGACTATTTCTATCTGGCACAAGAATATACGAACTAACAGCCCTACAACCGACTGGATCCGTTATTTTATTTATAACTCACATTGTTCCTTAATTAACATTTTTTCTTACCAGCTTCAACAAAAACTTAAAAAACTCAAATGTCTCGATTATTCGGATGATCATGGATCGCTAGCTGAAAGGTAAATTTGTGATGAAATGTGGGAGCATAATTGGGCAAGGTACTGCAGTTTTTGAGGACATTCAAGGGTTTGAGTCAGTTGGATCGGTGTACTTGTGCATAATATGAATCAATGAATTAAAGCCGGTAAGAAACTAAATATTCGGGGTTCAACGTTACCCAGGGTCAATTTCCGTGCGGATCATTCAATCTCAATCCTTAGAATCAACCTCTTTCCCAATGCTGACAGTACTAAACAGCGACTTCAATCTATCCATTCGCTTCGATCCGAAAGAGATTCGATCGCGATAAACGTCACAGCTCAAGGATATCGAACAAATTGAATTCTCTTGCCATAGTAGCACGAGCGCCGCGCACGCTTGATTCCATCGGTCAGATAAGTTAGTCGTCTCCTTCAGGATCGTCTCTGGTTCGAGAATATATATATATATATATATATATATATATATATATATATATATGTATATATACGGCTCTACAACCAATTCCACTGCAAGTTCGCGTAAAGCACGACATTCGATTTTTTAGTTACTCAATAACCTACCAACAGAAGGTCGTACGGCTGCTATTGAAACTAGAAGTATTCGCTGTCGTGTCCGAACGAGAAATATATATATATATATATATATATATATATATATATATATACATATATATATATATATATATATATATATATATATATATATATATATACATATATATATATATATATATATATATATACGACTCATCATCCATTTTACGAGAATGTGGTCGCACCAGTTTACTATAACAGAGTACAAATTACTGGAGAAAAAATAAAGTTTGCACGGCGGATGCATTCAAAATCCATGGTCGTAAAATTCTCTCGAGTAGGATGACATCCTGTTTCTTTCCTGATTCAAGGTTAAGAACCGAACCAGTTTCTCCCGGACGTTTCTGGGTGCACTTACTGAGAAAAAAAAATTGGAATTTTTGTAATTGGGTCGGTCGATATATATATATACATACATATATAGGTAACGTTTCTATGTTCCATCTTTCGGTGAAGAGATTCACATTTGATACCTATATCCATCGATGACCCACTGGTTAGTTGACGTATGATAATCGTCAACGATTGATTTGATCGTTTAAGTAGTATCGGAAAAAATGAAAGTGCAACAATATTTTTGTGATCCCGTGTGACACTGCCTGATGCCTCAAAGATACACTACCGTTACTCTCACCATCGTTAAGACGGCCCTTTCACAGCTGCTTGTCAGTCACTACCCAAGAATACCAATGGGAATTTACATTCCGACCCAGTCTTATAAAACTGATGAATGACATTATAGAAAGGGATGAAATTATAATGTCGATTTTGTCTGTTAGTCGTATAGAGGTCAACCGAAAGAACAACTTCGAAAGCTGTACCGCTTGAAATAAGAAAAGTAGCTCAGGAAATATGTAGGTTTCTGAAAAATTGGTTAAGGTTGGTAAGAGAGTAAATTGGTAAGAGAGTTCCACGTCAGATTTTCATGAAACTCGACACACTTATAGGTATTGATAAGAAAAAGGTTCAGTTAAATTTTTATGACTTTCCGGAGTGCGAGAAAAAATATATCATCACTTTTATTTTCACACGTTTAACATGGAGCCTGATGAAGAATCACGGTCAATTTGATATAATACAAAAAGTCCTCGTCAGATTTTAATGAAAACACTTAAGCTGCAAGTTGAATATTCGGAGAACATTTTGAGCACCTGACAGTAGAGATCAGGAGACTGTGATGATAATAATAAGCGAATAAACATCGGGAAAATACAGTTTATATCAGGAGTTGGTCGTGATCCAGTAGACATGGCAACGTTGCACGTTTGTTTCTCATCTTCTCTCTCTCTCTCTCTTACTAATCGATATCATAACACGCGACGTTGTCACATCAAAGTACTACGTACCTGTATCAGGAGATGGTATATCTTTGGGCTTGCTTTGACTCTTATAGTTTGTGGGATACTACCTTAATTGTCGAATAAATTTTGACGTCGTGTGAATCTACGGATACAGAAGAAATGGCACTAACATCCGCAGTAAGATGTCAGTGACAATGTGCAAGTAACTTTCCCGCCGGAATCCGGAATGCAGTTCAATGTTTAGTTATTTTTTCAGTATCTAAAATGGAACGGCTCCCAGAAACGTTGCATCACTCGCAACGTAATTCCGGCACATTTTGTTCAAGATTGACGATACAATACCATCTCCTGGGGAAATTTTCGACGTGGTATATTGTTACAAGTATAATTGCATCAAGCTACTACCCAACCCCACATATTAATTGATTAATAGCATCGTCCGATTCTTAACTACGTGCGATGGAAGGAATGCTCCGGGCAAGAAGCTAGAGCCTGAGGCGTCGGTCAGAACGGCGATGTAGCCATCGATGCTCGTGTTCGCGGTTGCGCCCCGGCTCGTCGAGAATTTCGCCTCGGGTGAATATCTTTCTAAACCAAAACTGGGTGCGTGCTTCGTACAGATACTCGACTTCCACGTAACACCGGAGCGCCTCCCGATAAAGGAGAAGAAACTTTAATCTGGTTCACAGACGTCTATGAGTTCTTGCATCAGTCCAACTTCTATTGCCGCATTCAATTGTTGACCACTGATTGGGATTGATAAAAAGAAAAATATGTAACAGGCGCAGGACACACATAATTCAATCCTAAACTATTTTCGTCGAAGCTGGCATCAATAAGTTTACAGCATCGAGTCATTTTGGAACAACGAGATCGAATTGTGTTAGAGTCATTCGGGGTACTTAGGGCTTCCAAGCTCTGTTAAACATTGATAATGAAAGATATTGGAATCAACTTATAATGGTTCGACAAGTTCTTGATTCAACTATGAATTGGCGCTAAAACAGATAAAGTATTACTTCACAACTTGTTATAAATTAACAATAACTCGATAAAAACAGATTGCGTCCAGTGCTTCGTATTGTGGGTAAGTGTACGCATCGATGAGGGGTAGTGTACGCGTGCAGTATGAAAGCCTCAACGCGACGCATAGTAAAAGTTATGGTGCTGAACTTAATTATTGATCTAAGACACAATTGATTGATACCAATCCCACGAGCAGCAACTCTGTTTTACTTGTTACCTTTGCAATTAGTACTTTAGCAGCAGCAATTTGATGCCAATTGGAAAGGAATATTGCATATCCGACGGTAACGAACCTGACCTCAAACTTTATTCTGATATTCGTACTACTATGTCACGAGAAAACATAAAAAATTACTTGGAATTTACAAGTCGATAAAGTAGGTGTGACAAACTTTTCCGTGACGCGGAAAACTACGGATTACAACGATAAAAATGGTTTTTTCGAAAACACTTAGAAACCACGCGGCGCGCGACGCTATCACTTGTCAAATCATATCGTGGCATTGACGCCTCTGTTCGACCAGAACGATGCCCCACCCCCTCGCCCCCTTCCGGAGATACAGGCACTGCGAACACTTAGCCGCTGCGGACAGTTACCCCGAATGACTCTACTGGATGTCCTTAGATACCTTAGTTCCCTTAGGTTGTCAGTATTTAGGGATTGGCGTCACTATGAGTCGCTTCTGTCTTCCAACTTCAAAGGTGACATTGACAAATTGTGGCATTAGCTATTCACTGGTCCGTGCAAACATACAGATCGTTTTTTTCGCGTGAGCTCCGGAGGCCTCATATATACTACCATCACACGAAGACATGGGGGAGCCAATGAATTCTAGCGCCACGTACTGACTGACGACATTGTGACGATGGAAAAGTTAAAACTCAACACATAGCGCACGCGCTGACTCTGACTCACGTCCTCGTCAGCTGTCCTGGAGGCGACAGGCCAAAATAATTAAGGACACGCTGATCGAAACACTCTGCACCACCTTGGCTACAGAATCCGCTCGCAAGACCGTAATTATAACCCATAACCCAACCCAGACAAAGCATTTCAACTATTTCACACACACACACACACACTTGAGCACAATACTCGTACAAGGTAAATCCATCCCTCGATAGGCCCCGAGAATTGAGTAATAACGCTGAAACCCAATGAATTCACAATCATCTTATCTCGCTAATGCCACTGCTATTGCGGATAGTTTTTGCTTCAGCATCCTATTAAATTATAACGTTCATTGCATAAAACCACCTCGGAGTATCGCACCGAACCCGCGCGCATGACGATAATGATAGATGTCTTATAAAATCCTCAGCCCGACATTATACAGCACATCGATTAACTATATTTTTATCATCCGAATCCGATACCGGCCTTACACACACACACACACACTGCGCCCCGTGCACAGGAATAACGGACCGTTGGCCGACGAAACCGTAACTCATGGTCGAGAACGGCGGGCTCGCGCGCAGATCGCCGATTATCGCTGGCTAGGCCGGGGAACGGTGTCGGAGAGGCTCCTGACCATCTCCACGGCTGCTAGGCTGTGATAAGCCGTAGCCTCGCATGACCGAGGTATTCGAAAAACCGATCTGACCGTTGATCCACCGTATCTATGTGTATCTGTTCTCTCGGTGAACGACGATCGGCAGCTTCCGCAGCTTTCGTGGAAGCTCGCGAAGAGAACATTCAGCCAGCCGTGGCTTCGTCGAGGTCCAGCTCGATCTGTGTACGCCGCGGGTTGAGACCCACTCATAGTGGCGATCGTATATGGTCGAACGTTACAGTCAAAGCGTTAGATCGACCGGGCTCGCGTTCCTCGCGATGTCGATGGTTATCGGGCGCGCCACCCGGAGCCTAGGCGTGTCCTCAGGATGGCCTTTCTTATCGCGATAACTCGAGGACATCTAGTTGAGCAACTCGCAACCAATGGCAACTCCACCCACTCTCATCCGTGATCCGCATGCGGCACCACCGACGTGTACTATGAATACATACAGCCTCCTATCACTCCACCGGATTTTATTTTTTCATTTTTCCTAATCCGTTGTTTCATTCCTATATCATTCTCAACTGTCTCGGAATCTTGCTCTCTCTCTCTCTCTCGCTCTCTTTCACCGAGCGTCCGTTCGGATTATCGAGGAGACTGGGCGCGCGTGGACGTAAGATCGATCGCTCGAAATCGAACGCTCAGAAGCGTCTCGATTGTCTCGCGGCCGATGTTCGTCGTCAATGTCGTAGATCGGACGGGTCATAGGCAGCTAAGCGCGCAGGACCGTTCGAATCTCCGACGCCTCACGATACCAAGCAGATCTTTCGGTTACGGTTTATCATGCACACCGTAGACGCGCCGGGCGGTCCACGCGTTCCTCGTACACCGCCTCGTACACTTTTACAACGTATTTCGTTACATACAGGAGCGTCGAAGAAATTTTTTTTTTTCGTCACGTAACTTTGGAATTCGTCGGTCGGACAATGGCACGCGGAGAGTGACGGCCGGCCTTGGTCGTGGGCGTGCGCTGACGGGCCGAGGAGTCCAGGCGATTTCGTCAACGAAGGGCGATTGTGCTACTGTGATATATTCGATCAATTGTGAATCGATGATATATCTAGATTTATATGGGTTCGAGAGATCTGGCAATGTGAAACAATCGTTTCGAACACGCGTCCACGGTGTTTCGATCCGGTCAACTTGTGTTATTCGGTAACACGGACTGAGGTCGTCATACCATCGAGATGGCCAATCGATATAATTTTTGGAATTCCGATGGTGTAGGACGGTGATACGTATTGACGACTTTCCAATTATTGATTCACGTATCTGTATTCTTTGGAAAAAAATTGCGTTAACTTAAGGTAGTACCCTCCATAAGAGAGTTCCTCGTCAGATTTTCATGCAACTTGGCATAATTATAGGTATTGATAAGAAAAAGGTTCAGTTAAATTTTTATGGCTTTCCGGAGCGCAAGAGAAAAGATATCAACACTTTTATTTTCACACGTTTAATATGGAGCCTTATGGAGAATCACGCTCAATTTGGTATAATACAAAAAGTCCTCGTCAGATTTTAATGAAAACACTCAAGCTGCAAGTTAAATATCCGAAGAACATTTTGGACACTTGACAGTAGAGATCAGGAGACTGTGATGATAATAATAAGCAAATGAACATCGGGAAAATACAGTTTATATCAGAAGTTGGTCGTGATCCAGTAGACATGGCAACGTTGCGCGTTCGTTTTCCATCTTTTCTCTCTCTCTCTCTGATCGACATCATAAAACGCGACGTTGCCACATCAAAGTACGTACCTCAATCAGGAGATGGTCCATCTTTTAGGTTTGCTTTGACTCTCACAGTTTGTGAGAGTCAAAGCAAACCTTAACTCATTCGCGATAAAAATGAAAATATGTTTTAGTCTCCAAGGGGGGAAAATAATCGCCTCGGGCGATTTAAAATTCATTGCGTTATTACTATAATGGCATTATCCATTGTCGTAGACACGGATCTTAATTCCCCCCACTGATCCACTTTCAATGAGAGGAAGCAAATGCTGTATGGACAAAACGGAAGATGAACAGCGACGACTCGTCGATCGCGTATCGCTTGTCACGAATAATCGATCGACTGTGGCAATAAAATGATTATGACAATAAATATCCTACCGTATTGAGCTGGAATAACAATCCTCAACGAAATCTGACGTAAACCAACAATAGAAATCTCGCGTATCAGATGTGCAAATTGTCTGATAACATTACGTATATGTATACACATATATATAAATTCACTCTGGAGCTTATGTAGCGGAACAAATAAAGCTCGCCCACCTTCGCTGTTTTATTCGTAGATTTAATCTCTCGTTTCGTCTGCGTAAGAGGATAGTACGACTATGCGTAGGTCGGTCGCGATTCTGTGTCCTTTGAGTGCAGCACGTGTGTGACTACTCTCGGCACACTGCGCATGTCTGCCATGTAGCTATATTCGAGTCACATAGTTGAATAAAAAAAAAAATTATACCTATATGTATATATATATACGTATATATAAATTACGTCGTCGAACAACGACGACCTAACGAGAGCCGGGCGAATGCTCTGTGCTCAGACAGCAGTAACGTTTTAGAAAGCGGGCGAGTAGTGCGAGCACCCGCTGTAAGATAATCCGATAATCTTGACGGTCTCTCCTCACCGGGTACTCGGCCGCGACGAGAGAAGCGTGTCAGATCGCGGCTCGGCGATGTTTCGCCACGGGGCGAGTCCAGATAGCGACAGCACCACCAGCCCCGCTAGCTTCCTGTTCCTCATCTTCTCGGCTTACTCACTTGAAAAAAAAAAATGGAACAAAAAAATTACAACAGTCGTTCGACGCTTTCAACGTTAATAATTTATGAATTATTATTACCGATCGATACCCACCAATGAATATTGTTCAGGCTCGAAAAATTAATTTAACGATGAATTTATAGGGAATCGAGTTTCCGTGTTTGACCCTACTACGCCTTGTTGAAGCTCCGCGACGACATTATCGTGACGGGGGAACAATAATAATGCACAATGTGGAAACAGGATATTTGCGAGATTCTCAAATTGAATATTTTTTTTAAGAAAGAAAAATAATTAATTTGTCGATATTGAATAATTATATGAATTCACGAGGATCTAGAATTTTCGGAACGATCACTATTCAGAACGCACAATGCTTCGACGGGTCGAAATTAAATAAGTAGTAAATAGCCCAGTTACTGACACTTTAAGAGCATCGGTGTCGGATTTTTACTACATATTGACGCGTGATATAGCTACAATGAAAGGTTATGGTTTTAACACGTGCGTTAAGGCCCTCTGAATGAGAGTCATCTCTGAAACAAGTGAAATAATTAATATTCATTAATAAAATAATTGTTTTAATATCGCTTTTCTGCTGCCGGGGTTTCTGACACTCGAGACACATCCATGTCGTCGTTTGTGACAATGACGTATGCCCGATTTATGACACGCTTGACGCAGCTTATAACCTTTACGTGTACCCGATTTATTATACTCCCTTGGCCCAGCGTTTGACACCTATGCGTACCCACTTACTGATCTGTCAAGTCGATAGCCAACAACTGCAACGTAACCGAAATTATGTGACGTAGTTATTGACACTACGGATTTCACCAAATATCTAACCAAAAGTTGAATTATTTTTCATCTCATCGCCAGTCTGGTTCATGCTGAATATGTCGATACCACTTTAATGTCGTTTTATACTGACAGTACGAACAAGTTTGAGATTTACGTACGTCGTCGCACTTGCCATCAGGTCTAGCACGGCAGCTGCGGAGCCCCTGCGACGCGTATTACACTGTTGACTGGTCAATTTCTATTATAAAATATTTAATTTCAAATAGTGTGTTTGTCCAATAATTAAAAGTGAAAAACGCTCCTGAATTAGCCGATAATTTAATTATTATTCGACAAAAACTATATTTATGGAAGTCAAAACTTCGCTGTCGGTGTCACAATCTGGGACAGTGTCAGAAACTGGTCCGTTTACCTAGCTACAGTTGCTTGTCTCGTTTGACAATCCCGGAACTACGAGCGCCCAGGCAAATGATCCACTGTCGTTGGTTTTTTAACTAAATTAACTAAAAAGAAATTTCTAATCAGCGCGACAATCTTTTAAAAGGCCTCGATAACACCATACAAATTTCAATGATGCGTAACCCTTTGAATTGTTGCAAGAAGAATGTAAAACAACAAAAAAATCAATACGTTTTTATCTTTCTGTCCGAATAATGGCTAAGCATCGCTAAATAGACAAAAAGTTTACACGAACAATGCTGTAGAGAATTAAATTTCCTCTAAAAAAGTCCTCGACGACATCTATCTAACACTTACGGGTTTACGCTTGGAAAAGCTCGAAAGTCGGGGAAAGTTCGTAACATGGCGTTCGAAGCATCGTCATGTCTCCAACATTTGGTCTCTGTGAACATTAATTGTTGTGAATTTCTCACCCTACCCGGATTTACCGATCTGCAGCCAAACGACAGTTGGAATCAATTGCTGAAAGTCGCAAGCTCCACATTGCGAAGAGAATCTCGGTTCACCAAGATGCATTTTCGCAATCTCCGGCATAGCTAACGGATTAAACAGGACGAACTACTGTATTATCGTCGATACAGTGCCAGACATATATATGTATATATATATACATACGTACAAATGTATGGACGAGGTATGCGTCTCGATGGAACTCGTCCTCTTCAAGTCCGGCTTCGAGTACGAGAGAAAAGTTAACGTTGAAGAAGCGCAACGCGTCACGATCGATCCGCAAGGATCATGATCGAGAGAAACGAGCCACGTCCCTCAGGCTGACTTTGAAACTTCGTCGTTCGGTTGAATATGCATTCACGTTCGCGGTCACGAAGAATCGCATGCCTGAATTGGTTACGGAAACCAAAGGGAAGCTTCGCTCTATTTCGAGATTTTGAATAAATCCAACCGACGGTTTGCCTCACCATTCATTACTTATACGTCGTTTTATGCCTTTCTACCGTTTCCCCTCCGATACCGACGAGTTTACCATAAGCAACGTTTCCGACCATCCCGCTGTCATTATTTACTTTTCGCTGTATACGAACCGTCGCCAAAGTAACAATGTTAAGTGCATACGGATGCCATATAACATTCACGAGAAAACAAAGATATCTCCGGTTTTGTCATGTTTACCTGTGTGTGACTGTATGCCCGCGAATACAATAGGACCCCACGCAAGATCCATAGGAAAGTCCCGGATTTTTCGTATTTTATCTCGTGAAGATTAATTATTTTTTTTTAAACACGAATTCTTTTTTACCCAATTTCAATGAAAACACAGTTATGCTCATCTATCGATTAATATTTTACTCATGGAAATATCGAGCGGACCAATGATTTTGCGTGAATAATTCCATCGACGAAATCCATGACACAAACGTGATTGTTTTTAGCTCGTAACAAATGATTGCTGTGAAATTATCACTATCGTCATTAAACAAGATTATTTCAAAATCCATTGTCACGAAGGTTTGTAAAACGGTTGAACGTACGAACGTTGACCAATAGCTCAAGTACTGACAATTGGCATTTGAAATTTCCATTGGAGCAACCAAATATTAAAATTTTCTCCACTTCGGGCGTTACATTTTTGTTTTTTATTCTCTTCATAACACCAATGTGGTTTGCATACTTTTCACGTCGTTAACCGCGCATGCAAGAATCATGGGGGACATAAAAAAATAAAAATAAAATTAAAAAAAAAACAAACGAAAAATAAAACAAAATAAACTGAACAAAGTAGCGAAGGTAAGTCGTAGTGTTTGCCGGACAGATAAGAAGCTTCGCTTTTAGTGCTCTCAGCACAATATGCTGCTGTTTCAATAATACTCGGGTGTCTCTCGTGTTTTATTCGTGTGTGTGTGTGTGCAACCACATTTACCAGGACAATAAAAACGTTATGCACACGAAGTAATAGTACAGAGAGCAAACGCTCTTGTTTCGACTACAGCAGCATCGTGCTGTAGATAAGGCTGTGTGTTGGTCAGCTACCGCGCCGGCACGTCGCCGAGAGGTTGCAAGAGAGTGTTCCTCGCGCGGAGGGGCCCCAGACGCCCTTGCCGAAGAGCCTGAGGCACGGGCGTGGGCCTTTCACTCCTGCCATCCGCATCGTTCCTCTCTCGCCACGCGGATATATATCGTTGCCCGGCTGCTCTCCTATACCTACTTATAACGAATATATTTATACACACACACACATATATATATATATATAGAGTTTCCCACATGTATATGTATGGCTCACACACACACACACGCGGCACACCATCGCATATCCTCACGCGGCGTCCGCGAAGCTGGATTGCTCGGGCGTTTACAAGCCTCATTCTCTTCCTTCAATTCCTATTCTCAGCTCTCAATCGATTGCCAATAATTAATCACTATCATAATAATAACATTTATTGTTTTATTGTTGTGCTTGTTTTCTCGTTTCTTCAAACTCAAATGACTTTTGTGTTTAATTTTTATATTAAAACAAAACAACAAAAAAAAAAACGATTTATCGCGAATCGATAATTTTTAATTTATCAAAAGATGGTGCTCTGGTTTTTCATAATTGTTACACAACTGTTCACCTTGACGGCCGAGACGAGAATCGCTCGGTGTCCGGCAGCGACTAGTTTTTGGTGCGTAGATTAACGAAACCAACGGCATGGGTATTCTTCTGCGTGTTACATCTGTTAACGCGCCACGTCTTGTATTCGGTTGAATAACAAAATAGTATCGGGTGAAGAAAAACAAAAAATCAATCTCATTTCTCGCTACAACACCGGGATAATGACGTTGGAAAATACCACGGAGTTGGGAATATTAAATTCAATCGTATACTGAGATGGAATAGAAATTGAAAGCATCGACATGGACGCTTGAATCGTTGTTAATTGGGACGGTGACGTAGGGATGTTGCGGTTGATTTCACGGTATGCCTATTAAGGTAGTACCCTCCATAAGAAAGTTCCTCGTCAGATTTTCATGAAACTTAGCATACTTATAAGTATTGATAAGAAAAAGGTTCAGTTAAATTTTTATGGCTTTCTGGAGCGCGAGAAAAAGAATATCAACACTTTTATTTCCACCCGTTTAACATGGAGCCTTATGGAGAATCACGCTCAATTTGATATAATACAAAAAGTCCTCGTCAGATTTTAATGAAAACACCTAAGCTGCAAGTTGAATATCCGGAGAACATTTTGAGCACTTGACAGTAGAAATCAGGAGACTGTGATGATAATAATAAGCAATTGAACATCAGGAAAATACAATTTATATCAGGAGTTGGTCGTAATCCAGTAGACATGGCAACGCTGCACGTTTGTTTCCCATCTTCTCTCTCTTTCACTAATCGACGTCATAACACGCGACGTTGTCACATCAAAGTATTACGTACCTCAATCAGGAGATGGTATATTTTAGGGTTGCTTTGACTCTTACAGTATGAGGTATACTACCTTGCATTATTCGTGAACTGTCCCAATTTGAAAAGTTGTATTTTTTTCATCGCCTTCGAATTTAGAGCGTTTTCTTTGCCCATGCGGCTAACGTTGACCCACACATTTTTGAACCTCTGCGATCAAATCCTGATGATTACTGTCAATAAGTTTAAGACTTTAAGAAGGTCCCCCGAAAGACAAAAAAAACTTGAATAAACATTTCATTTTTCACTTTGTTCATGAAAATAAATAAAATAAACAAAAATTCTCAAACAGATTAGATATTCTGGAAAACCATGAAAACTACTTTTCAAATCGTTTCAAACCAGTTCATCTTGAATGACGGTCATCTGAAGTTACCGATGTTGTTCTAAAGAAACGTATGGGAACTTCCATCTCCTGTAGCTTGAGAAGGGATGATCAGATGTCTAAAAATTGTTAGGTGACCTGACGTATGGGCAAATAGATGCAGTAAATTTGAAGGCAATGGAAAAATCTGACGTTTAAAATTGGCAAAGTCCAGGAATAATGCGTCCTATAAGTACGGGGACGACTTATCTCTTCGGACTATCCGGTGTACCATCGAGCTTATCACGTTGGCGATATATGGATTGCTTATTAACTTTGTTTGTCCTCGGGAAACATTTCCGTGTGTAAGGACTAACGGTGCAGAGTCGTTCGGATTGCGTTCGTACGTTACTGCGGTACTAGGTTGATGTAACACTGTAAAGCACACCCGGACCGGTTGCACCTATATGCGTTGCATCGGGCGCCTCACGGATAATCGGCTATGGCCGATCCCCCCACTGTAATAAGTACAGTTACCGTACGTACCGCACACTTACACTCGGAAAGGCCACATACACGTTGTACCTACGATCAATCACCCAACAATAAAACACGAGAATTAAAATATTATAATTTGATTAAGTGACAATAATGCGATTCATCACTTGTGATGCTGGAATGAAATTCATTATTATTTCTCACCATTGTTATTCGAAATTAGTAATTGTAGATCTCGAAAGGATTAATTTGATTCGAAGCCAAGCCCACGCTGTCCCTTGCAATTGTCAATTAGACCACCAAAGATTGTTATGATCGGTTTGAAAATTCACCGTCGATTAGACTTGTGCGAAGCACTCCAATATTTTCGGAAATAAATTGTCGAACAAATATTTGTTTACTTTTTGTGAAACCTCGAGAAATTCATGAACGACGTTGAAGTGTCTCGAGGACGCTCCCATTTCTTTTTAGCTTTGTTTCATTCCTTCTGCGATGCCGCCCGTGGCGAAGGTCTCGGTTGTCTCCCGTCCGAGACGATCGGTTATACATGAGAGAGAGAGAGAGAGAGAAAGAGAAGTCGAGTGAACCAAGGCGATGCTGCCGCCACCCATACCGGTCTCGAGTTCGCACCAAGCAACTACTGCTTATACATCCTCTCACCAGCTTGCTTCGGCAAAACATCGATCATCAATCGCACCATCTCTCATCGCACGTGGTTGTCCTTATAACGTTGGATGCAGACGATTTTTTGCCGGTCTGCTATATCGCGAAGCTCGTTAAAGGACAAATTATCCATAATTCGTCGTGCACGTATGCGATAGTCATAATATACGTATGACCCTGATACATTTTTATTGGATATCCTTAAATAACGTGATGGTACCTCATCGAGGGGTACATTTTTGGTGAATAATGAAACTATATCTGGCAGCCGATAAGAGCACGCTTTGCCGACCACAATTTTGCTTCTTTTGCCAACGGCGTCGATTTTCCTTAACCCTTAGGTGGCGCACTGGGGCCCAAGCGGCCCCAAGAAAAATTATATCATTCCATGGGAGACATTCTCGAGATACTTCTCAGAATAAATACCTCTTTTCTAGCCACTATCAGTCTATTTTTTTCTGAAAGGAGAGCATTTTAAAAGTATCCGGTTCAGTTTTCAGATCAAAATAATGAAAAATGGGGAAGTTTCGGATTTTGTTGTAAAAATCGAAAGTTTGCGTTTTTTTAAACCTTTGCGTTTTTTTTTCGAATAAAATATTGAATTTTAATGAAATAGCTTATGGCAACTCTCAAAGGGAGTATCAAAGAATATATTAGAATTATTGCAAGTAAAAAAAATCAATTGGCTACTAGCAGCAAGCCTTTTCGTGACCTCAGGGTCCAAAAGACCCCTGTGTGCCAGCTATGATACTCGCTCATATAAGTGTGCCCGCTAGGTTCTAAGGCTCTCTCTACCCCAGAGCGCAAAACTCCCGATCCACTAATTTCCAACACCAATGAAAACTCGCACGAACACACGCCGATGAATACCAACCTCAGTCACTATCGGTCCCGGCCCTAAAACAGCGTCAAAAAAACATCGCACAATCTAAATTCGGTTCAACACCATCGGCTGACAGCCGTGTAATTGTCCACAAGAAACAAAATCAAGGCGACATATTTCATCCCCACACACACACACACATCTCAACTAATTCTTTGTCTATATTCGCGAATACATTATGAACCATAAAGCCCATCGCCATGACTCAAGAGATAATCTCCCGAGTTAGATCCCGCAGCGTCGTTCAAAGCTCGAAACTCACCCGGCTATATACTACGTTAAACTACAAGTCGGTTGTAGTAAGTGCGTATGGTTTGCACCGACGTGCAATAACACCGTACCGTCGCTATACGGAGTCTGAAAGATGCTTCTGCGAAGCACACGGTCTTTACATTACACCATCACGTGTAGTGTATATCGGGTAATAAGTGGATACCGGTACGTACCGGGATCACCAATAACCCTGTTTCAACGCCTCGGGATGATTTTCGAATGTATAACTTTTCTTTGCTCCTCGAACCACGTCTCCAATTCGCAATACTCGCCCATCTTTTTTTTTTTTCTGAAACTCCACCCGCGGCCAAAGATTTTCTCCGCGCGTTGCAAAAGTGCCCCGGTGCAACGTGGCACACGAATTGCAATTGCAACCGCGTGGCCTCTCAAGTCTCTGAGTGAAAATGTATATAGTTATCGAAGTGCTGTCCGGACTGCCGGAGTCTGCGAGATGGGTTTTAAACGCCCACGCACAATCTCGCGTACGAGAGGTCCGACCGACAGAAGTACACCACACCGGAAACTATAGTGGGGTACCTACACGGTTGGTCGGTATACTTTTACATGTATGTGTGGTATCGTGGCAACGATGCTGCTGCTGCTGCTGGGCGGATCTGTAAATCATAAGCGTGATGAATGCTCGGATCTATTCAGAAGAATATTTTCCCTATAAATTTTCGAAAGAGGAGAGCCACTCACGGTCCACACCCGTGTATATATATGTATATATATATGACGCAGTTCTGTGAGCAGAAAGAAATATAGATATGGAGAGCGAGAAGTCGCATGGGTTTATGTTTTCCATCTTTCCTTCTTGCTGTACGGCGAGCCAGGCGCCGTGGGCAGAATCGGAGAGGTGAATTCAAGCGAACGACCCGTAATGGATTGTGCGAGGGCCTTCCGCGGGCGAGCGCTCGCGCGCGTGATCCGCGTAGGTAAGCAAATGTTATGCACGAGAAACCGGAGTGCGAGATGTTTGTATGAATCGGTTTGGCCGTTGTGGGTACCCTTACTCCTTGGGTTTGCAATGTCTGACACGAAGGTGTTTAATGGGATTCTCGAAATCAACAGCAGATACCGTTCCAACGTATCAAACTCTCGTTACTTCCTACCGCGACGCGTTTATGTTGCCACTGTTTTGTGAATGAAGCCCTCGTGAATTGAATGGGCTCTCTCGGCACAATCGCTACGCTAATGGTTGCTATATGTTGAGTCAATCATGAACGTTCGTTTTCGCTTATTCCTTTGCAAATGCTCGATCTTCAGTGTCTTCGACGATCCAAATAAGTCGTCACTGCTGAACGATTGAGCAGCCCGTGTTTTGATCGCTGTCATTCTTTATAGAATTGGAAATTGTTATCTCTGCAGGAAAAATTGGAATAATAAGACATTTTTCAACGATTCAAATTAATAATTAAGCTGTTTAGAGATTCTTCCGATGCTGTGTTTAAGAGCAATGTATTTGTCGGATAATTTAATCGGTGCGATTTTATTTGTGAAAATATGAGACGATTCATATTCTCGGTACACGAAGAGAGTCTAGTCTGGTAATCGCTCTATCAGGCTCAACCGAAGACGCCTGTGCGAATACGCATACGTATGTCCAGTTGTAAAAGACATAACTTGTGCGGATGGTATAACAATTGGTTTCGATCGCGTTGAATCTCGTGGGCCTCACAGTGGCCTCGGGTAGTGTACCATGAATAATTCACGCTTAGATTGCTGAAAAAGGGAAAAGCCGTTCGGAGCTCGAATGAAATCTGGCGATCGCGACTCGTAAAGTTCTGTGTTTTCGCTGGCTCGGTGAGCTCGAGGGTGTTTTCAAGTGCGAGCGAGCGAGGTACTCTCGCGCGCAATAATCTCGAGGGAAAGCGAAGAAATCAAAACTTATCGGGGCCCGGAAAGGCGAGCATAATATAGTCGGCTGTCTGCGGGAGGTTTCTTGTAAACGTTTACCGTTTCGCTGTGTTTCACATCGGTTGTGTATCCACTTACAACCATATTGCACCTTATAACCACCGGCGTCTTGCCTATTACCATCGCCACGTGCTTCAAAACTGCAGTTTTGTACTTTGCATAACGACGGCAAAGGTGGCAAAACAGTGGGCCAATTTTTTTCATCACAATTATGGCACCCACCGACTTCGTCAGCTCGTACTTCCATTGCTTGGCTCGACAATCGTGCATTGTTCGAGTCTCGGTGCTGCCAAGCAACCCTCAGTATGACAACTCAATAATTTCTATTTGCCGTGTAAAGTACACAAGTGCACATAATGGACATGATGATGTTGAGATAGCACTCCAACAGCACCCAATGCAGTCATATATGTCTCCGACCGAGGCTTCATCGCAAATTTCCGATTATTACTAATAAGACGATTGCAATTGTAATTGTACATTCTCGTGCATAATCCGAAAAATGAAATGACCTCTCACTTTCCTCTAGAAACAAAACGCACCATTGAAGTGACAGGAAAAATGGAATATATGAAGAATATATATTGCACATCAGCTGTATACAGAATCTCAATGATATCCCTTTTATATATATGTATATTCAGTACGACCTCGAAATAAGAGACTCGGCAATAAGAGACTTTCCCCAGTTTCTCACTCAGGTGCTTCCCCCACTCCGACCCGAACTCCGAGCTCAAGAATTTCGTGCGTGGACCCCTGGTTAAGAGACTAGCCTGGGAGAGATTATTCGGGCAAAATAAAGTGCACATGTAGTGTAAATTGATGTGCGCATGCGTGCGTGAGTATGTGTGTGTGCGTGTGTGAATTTAACACAAAATCTACAAGTTTATGAGAGTAAGTCATTTTATGATTTAGACACAGAAGTACAAAATAACATTCAATAGTATATTAACGTAGCGCAGTCGAAAACGTTTCTGAATGGGCGAGGTGAATGCAATAACAATAAGCTGGATCTCGTTCGCGCGAGTCTTTTGTTGAGAGGATCGCATGCGGAAAATAGTCAGAGAGACAGACAGAGGTAGCGAGCGCGGAGCGCGCGCCTGGTGGGGGTATGCGATTTCCGAGAAAAACTCTTCCCCTTGGGGGATTTTGGTCTCTCATTCCGAGGTCGGACTGTAAAAGAAGTCAGCTCCGCTGAAAGGTGGGCTCCGTCCAGCTGATTGATAAAAACTAGTAAAACCTTCTTCCATCCAGACGTCATCTTATTATACAGAAACTGACTGGATAATCATACCATCGTTTTGATTGTTCAAATGTACCACAACTACGAACATGATTACGATCGTCCTTCTGATGTTCAAAGTAGGAAGCCCACCAAAATTAAATGCACTCCAAACCCCCGCTCTAGAACGATACGTGTGTCATAATCAGTATCCAATAATTCATTCATCAGTTTTACCACGATCGTTGCGAACTTCACACTTCCCGAATTGATAAAGGGGGGGGGGGTTACAAACATCGCAATCGTAAACATTAGCCCGAAGTCCATGAGTAATCGGAGTTTACGGAAAATTTAGAAGGATAGACACGAATAAACGAAACCATGCATGCAATCAATCGTATTTCACACCTTATGTCCGTACCAATACCACCGAATCATTCGTCCTGGAGCACGGTAAGTTGGCTAAGAGTCGGAGCTTGCGCAGAGGGCACGACATATATGTGGCGGTTGCACCGCAACGTTCCGGACCTAGTCGTGAGCAACGTTGTGCATGCATAGTTTCAGCAAGCGTTGCATTGTGTCGTGCGCGGCCGGAGCAAGGCGTGGCCGCACACACACACATACACACACACACACACACACACACGTTGCAACCACGGGAAGCACCGGGCTGGGCTAGCTGGTCCGCGCGCGCGATACGCCTGCACCGATATAACGCGACCGAGCGAGAGTTAGTGCTTTTCACGTCGGCTCTCTCTATGCCCGATATCCCTAGCTTCGTTCTATACAACCGTGATACCAGAAGATAGTGTGCACACAGCATTCTTTTTTTCTTTTTTTTTTTCGTTCCAATCCAATCGTTGCGGGCTTCGACGTTTCTCGATTCACTCGCAAGTTTCTCTCTTCGTATCTCTGTGTAACCGCATACGTAAAATACCGCGACCGATAACGCGACCTGGCCATGCATATATTTCCGATTATTTTTTTTTTGTTTCGTACCGTCGTAAATTTAGCGATGAGCTAACTTTGCCGCACCCCGTCTCTGTAATAGCCATTTTAATATTGAAAAATAGAACAGTCGACGAATAATTTTAGATACTCGTAATAATAATGATAACAATGATAATGATCGAATTTACATTATTCCGCAGAGCTTAGAGGACTCTTTCGATTGTTTCCGAAAAATTTCTTGGATACTGGTCAGAATGATTGTCACAAAATGATGCTACTTGTTCTGCACCACCGTGCACGGACCTCCGTGTTTTTCATCATTGCCATCTCCAAAAAAATAATTCCTCTAATCTTGAAATAATAATAATGATATAAATGAGTCCGTCGAATAAGTATAATTTTCTTTAAAATCCAATCGATCGCAGAAAGCTCACAGTGAACATAATCATCGACTTGTTACAACATTATGACGAATGTCCCATTGATCCCCATTCGATAACGTCTACCAAGAAAAAAACAACAAACAAACCCGATGAATATATATATATATATATATATCTATAATATATCTATATACCATGTACACATCGGTATAAACCCAAGCGGAAAAAAAATATATAAACAATTGATAGATTATGTATAGAAGTGGTCATATGTTTTTTTATATGCAAACTATACATAATCTGCATAGATACCATAGATACTTATGGTATCTATGCTGATTATTGACCATAGATACGTATGGTATCTATGCAGATTATGTATAGTTTGCATATAAAAAACGTATGTCCAGTTCTGAATATAATCTATCAATTGTTTATATCTTTTTTTTCCACTTGGGAATGATATAGACGTCAAGGTTACACCTATGTCTATCAACGCGAAAAAAACAAAAAACAACTAAACAATGAAATATCCCTTGTAGTCTCGTTTCATTACAAAAGAACGTCGATTTGGTCGAGTTCACTTCCCATGGACATGAGTTTCGAGCCTGGCGCTTGACTCACATACACACATACACACTCATCGACGTGTCTTCGTCTCTCGAGCATTGAGTGCACCTCGGCAACAGTCCGCGCCCCGATCTCGGTGCATCGACGCTCCCGCGGGTCTCTCTCGACGCCATCCGACTTATATCAGCTACCAACATTAGTACGTCGACTAATACCAAAACCCCATGATTATACCACATCCCAAGTGGTACCCAACCCCAGACTCCCAAGTTTCCACTCGTCTCGATACGTTACAACGTATATCCGAACAACGTACAACGTAATACGTTTACATGTGTGTGTTTGTGTGTGTCTATATGACTATAGGTTGGAGCAGATATACCTGATACATGTTTAATACGTAAACACGGTGTGTCGTGTGTATGAGCGAGAGACCCCTGGGACCGAAGAATCGGGTGAAGAAGCGATTGGCGCGCGGTTGGGCACAGCCCGCACGTCTTCGCCACGGTGTGCAACTGTAACTGCAACTCCAACCAACAAGAATCAACGCGCACCGGCAGAAGTCTTGAGTCTCCCGTCTCGTCCCGATTCTCACGTACGCCTTGAACTCGTATACTCTATACTGTGTACTTATTATACGAGAAAGGCGGGGGGAAGGAGGGAGGGGATTCTATCACCAAAGTTTATCTACGAGAGTGCATTACCGGAGGATGCACTTCTGATATCTGACTCACCGTCAGCTTATCCATACAGCGCTCCTCCTTCTCATCTTCGGCGTCTCCCTTTCTCTCTCCCCCCCACCCCTCGGCCACGCTTCCCACCCTCACACCGTCTCACTTCCTCTCACCGTAATGGCTGGAAAATTCCTCAAAGTTCGTCAATGGAAAATGTTATTAATTACACAACTTACGGTTACAATCTTACGCGGAAGACATTCGCGGTATGCGTGGAATTTGCTGGGATGAGATAACCGATCTACGACCCAGCGTGTATCTCTCATGGTTTTTTTTTTTTTCAAGTATTTTCGCACACACTGCAACAATTTCTCGCGTTTCCCTTGCGCGAGTGCGCGCGCGCGCGCGAGCTCGCGGCGCCCAGGCCTGTGACTCCTCCGTTGCACCCAATCGATAGATCGTCCGAGATCTCAAGTCACACGCTGTGATGTAACTGTGCCTTACCGCGTTTGCTGTTCCTGCCTATATGTTCCTCCTTCTGTGTATGCCACCACACCGGAGTCACGAGTATTACGCGCTCACAACTTCGCAAGGCGTTTTGTGTGTGTGTGTGTGTGTGTGTGTGTGTGTGTGTGTGTGTGTGTGTGTGTTCTCTTCTTTACGAAAAATTTCAATGGTATAATACTCCGATCTGTTGCGTAACTATATAACCACATATATGTATATATATGTGTGTGTATATATATATATGTGTACATACGTGTGGAACTCTGCTGCTTATGGGCGAAGTGAGATATACGTCTGACAACCCTGAGAGATTGGATGTTTCTTTTTCGGTTTAGTCTGACGAGTAAACAAATCAATTGTTATCCCATCCAACACTTTGTCATGGTCCTTATAGTGAATTTCCATAAGTTCTCGCATTTATATATTGACTCATGGCATAATTATCTTGTGTGCACTGGCTTTAGCTGATATTAGTGGACTGCTTGTACCGAGTTGTGTATCCAGGCTGTTTATCTAGGTTCGGGGGGATGAGGGGGGTTGATTGTCTTAGGGTAAACGTTGGGAGTCTTCGGTAGGTAATTGTTCGAGGGTTATTCAGTAGTGCCAACTTGTTGACTGACCTACAGCGAAGCCACGTGGTCACTCGAATTAACGGTATAGTATTGTCCTACCCACCGACGGTCTCATCTGGTGTCAAACATGTTAAGCCAGATCAAACAGTTTTTTTTATCTACCAATGAAAACGTTGACGTAGTGATATATCGTTTGAGCTGTTCAAACACAAATGTGATCAAATATGTTTCTGTCTTATACTTTCCACGACTCTCTCGAAATTTCTTCCAAAGTTTACAAGAGAAACGTTTTTATTGCCACCTATTGTCTCCTTTATTTTTATCGGCTTTACCGTTTTGTCTTTGCATTTGCAATGTAGAGTAAGATGGGGTTAAATCGCCAGCGGGTAAGATAACCATTTAATGCTCATATTTGAACCAATAAATATAATGAGTAGCCGTTCACAAGGTAAGTCATGGTCGATAATGCCCAACTTTTGCGTTTGGTTAGACTGCCGCATCTGCATTTTTACAACAGCATAAGCATTTCGAGCGATGTGAAAAAGAAATTTCTGTCCTTTGACGGTTGGTCGAAGTTGTAAAAATTGGGCTTTTAAAAATCCGGTAATTATTTTCTTGTAACAGCAATTCGTAATCAACCGGAATCCTAAAATGATTTTCCGATTCTCGCGTTTGTTTTCGGATCACGTGTCGTTTGCGAAAAAGAGTGTGTGGGGTTAAATAACCAGGCAACCAGGTAGGGTAAAAAAGCCACGCGTCCCCGCCACGTTAAAGTGTGTCCAAGGGAATAATAATTATTTCCATAGCAAAGACAAATATTTGCTGCAGCTGAGCGAGCTGAAAACTTTTTTCAAAAGTTGTTAGGCAAAGAAATAGGAACCTACAGAACAATAGTAGCCTCTTGTTGTTCCAAACGTGATCGTCCCAAAAGAGACGATTACGTTGAACATAGCCAAGACCACAGCGATAATGAATGCTGGAGATTATTTTTCAAAATCTTTTGAAAGGTTAACATAATAAGTTATAAGTAATAAGAAACATTGAAACAACAAGTTCGTATTCTAATTTGTCCCGAAAAGAAATGGTTTTTTTACCCCACCGGGTGGGGTAAGAAAACCACTTTGAACCTTATTTCCAAATGGAGGTGCTCAATAATAAGTAAAAGTTACATCGAAATTTTCTAGATAAATTTTGTAGGTGAAGATTTATACTTTCAGAACAAAATTTATGTTTGAGAATATTTTCATAAATGCAGGTTGCACAGCGTGAAAAGTGAAAAAGTGGCGATTTAACCCCATCTTGACCTACTATTTATCTGCATTACGGAGCTTTCCGCTTGATATATCGAGACAATTGAAAGGTTTGTCGTATCGTTCTGTGAATGCGCTAAGCTGTTTCCACAGAAATGTTAGACATCACTCAAGCTACTGTGCGAGACCGATCGAGCGAAAAAGCTTACTTGCAATATCATTGGACGTCGCGAATTCTGGCTCGCTCGCTGTCTCCCTTCCCGGCTACGTTCCGACATCAGTCCACAAACACTCCTCGGGTTTCCAGCCAGCTTCAGCTTTCCCTAAAATCACATTTACATTCATTGTATAATTTTCGTAATAATGCACCACGTAATATTTACGATTCGTGAGATTCGGTTTACGAGAAACGGTTACGAGCAATTACGCGAGCAGGATTCTTCCTTGAACGACGCGGGGGAGACGGAGGGTTTAAGACGTAGAGTTGAAACTATAATACTACCGCATATAAGATAAGAGTTCATTAAAATATACAATAAACCGAATGCCACAAAGAAACTCATTGACCCATACCGGCGGAGATTTCACGTTATTTACGTTTACACGGGTGCTTGATGCATCGACCTATTCGGGAACTAATTATCGAAGCGCTGTTCATTAACAAGTGTTGGGCTAAAGTAATTTCAGGATAAACTCCATGCACCTATTTTATCTCACTTCTCATGATTTTCTAATTCTCAATTGCATTATAGTTCACGTTCATTCCGAGTTCACGTCATCGACCCGAAAAAAATTAAGTTGTTTATAAGCATTTCAGAATAACAAATCTAATGGACAACCAAGAGAAATAAGATTTAAAAATTATTTTTACTTGATTTCCTAATTTTTCAAATCTATATATACATATATATATATATATATATATATATATATATATATATATATATATATATATATATATATAAATATTCACTCTTCGAAAAATAAACAAAAAAAGATTTCCAAGTGTATGTGCCCCTTTGATTTACCGATTGAGTAAATAAAAAAAAAATGTAATCAGTATATTTCCACAAAACGAATAAATTGAAATTTGTGTTCTCCTCGGCGTTAACGCTTGTGGAAAAAAAAAAATAAATACAAAGTAATGATCATCCATCGGAATGAGCCTAGAGAGTTTTGGTCTAGTATCGCTCTCGCACATGAACGGGCAGCACACCTCGCGCACCGTCATGCATCCTCGGCATGCCTCGCCTTATCGATAAGAGTCACGCGATGTGGTCCAGGCCCGGCGAGAGACCGGGATGCGGAGAAGGAAAGACGAATCACTCGAGGATTTCTCTTTTCACCTCCTTATCACCGTTAGCGCGACGAGACTCGTCCTGGACGCCTATGTGGTACCACTGCAGATGTATGCTCATGTGGTCCGAGGATATATATATATGTGTATATATGTGCCGGACGAGTGTGATTTTACTTGCTGCTATACGGACCTGGCAGCAAACGGGCTCGGCCCGCATCCTATCTTGTAACTCGGACTCGGGCGAGCGACCACGGATTATTTTTGCTCAATCCGAGAAACCGCGTGTGTCTTATGGTTCCCGGTTGCTATACTTCAGTGTGCACACATGGCGAGGCTAGAGGAACGGTGGTGCATGTGTATCGACTGGGTGGAGATCGAGACACCGTTAAACGAACCATATACATAATTTTACCCGTGAATCCCGAGCCTTATCATTTCCCAGAACACATTCCATCCCTCTCTGGCTTCTTCAGACGTCCGTGTTAATGCACAGACGCGTATTATTGCCACGGTTGGATTACTCAGCTTGTGCCGATAGCCGTGGAAATCCGCCACTCATTTTCTCACGACTGGGGCTGATGGGTGGAATCAATTTTCGCCCCACCTCGAACGTACGATCATCGTTCGTAAGTGAGCCACTGTGTAACACATGGTTTGACCCGTCCGACATCTCATCGGACTTGATCCCGCTTTGATTTAACTTTGAAACACTTTACGGTACAATGATTTTAATTTACAATAAATTTTACGACGAAAAAAATTGTTTCAATTTTTTAGATTTATTTTTGTTTTACTAGTTAACACTTGAAAAACATTGATATGAGAATTGAAGAGGTGGCAAATAAAGTACTCGAGAAAAAAAAATTTATTTCATGTATACCATTTGGAAGGGCTTGTTATTCGGAATACAAGTATACTTCTTTTTATAATTTCAAACAGAATATTTAAGATTCCGCATTATTTCCGAAACTACTGGTCCTCTAATAAAAAAAAAATTTTAAAAACATCAGAGAGTCCCAGGTCTTATAGATTTCTAAAAATTAATTGTACAAACGTTTTTTTTTTTTTCGTCCATTTCCAGTCGACCACAAACAGCAGAGTGAGTCAGTTGGAAATAGTGAGTTAACAGCCAACCCTTAGCGCAATGATATCTGGTCTGTCTTTTTTTAGTTTTTCCATACTAGACTAGTTTCGAATAAAAAAAACGAGAAGGTTAGAAAAAGTAATGTGAAAAAAGAAACATGGTTCAGAACTTATTCGTAATCAAATTGATCATCAATTTTTTTTCTATAACTCATGATACTTGTATAGGAAATTTAATCCATGGTAAAATCCGATAGTATTTTGCTGTACGAAAAAAAAAACTGATGAGCAAAAGTTTTGAAGAGGTTTGACATAACCTGCCGTCACGCCGGGTGAATCGTCGACCCTCAATGGGCTCGGAGGCACGTTATTTCCGACCTACAACATCATAGTTGCGCGATATATTGTGGTCGAAGAGGGGTATTAGTAAAAGAAGAGAACGAAGAACGGCGGTGGCGGCAAGCTCGGCAAAGACTTGGCTGCTGCCGAGAGCCACGACTTGACTTCCCTGACCCCGGGCGTTTCAGGATACATGAAGGGGTCACTACGGCGAACGCCGCGCTCGATAGCTACTTGAAGCCCGAGTGCTCCCTGCCGCGTTCACCCGGCACGAGGAGCACACTGGACTTCGGTCTCTGCGACGGATTAATCGCGGAAAGTGTGAAGCGCCCGTTGCTCGCGAATATACGACACATGCAAGCCTATGCCCGAAGGTTCTTTGAAACGGTCTGCCCCGTCACAATTATACAACATCAGACTGGGGCAAAAAGGACGCTGGAAGATTTTTTTTTTTTTTATTTGAATTGTTAAAGAATTTTCTACTACGTCACGTGACTCATCTAAAAGAATAATTAATGTATAATAGTTGCTATTATCTGATTTCGCAACATTCCATTGCTGAATTTTGGAAATGCTTTGCATGGTTTCCTAAAGATTTTACGGGAGCTAATGAACTATTCGACTAAGCTTGATCTCCCAAGTGGAAAAAAAATATATAAACAATTGACAGATTATATTCAGAACTGGACATATATTTTTTATATGCAAACTGTACATAATCTGCATAGATACCATACGTATCTATGGTAAATAATCAGCATAGATACCATAAGTATCTATGGTATCTATGCAGATTATGTATAGTTTGCATATAAAAAAACATATGGCCACTTCTATATATAATCTATCTATTGTTTATATATTTTTTTTCCACTTGGGCTAGCTTAGAAAGGTTGCGTCAAATGAAAAATCAAATCAATTACAGCTCATTGCAGAACCCAAGTCGACATTTTTACCCTCTTTCCGCCCTCCGTCACTGCCAAATTCTTTAATCCTGCGGATGCCGACACCTCTGCGCCCAGCCTACCGCTACCCTACTTGCGGATTGAACCATCGCTTACGATGTTTCCAACACCCTTCGCGACTTCGTCTACACTCAGCGAGACTCCGGTAGACTCTTCGTCACTCCACGCCAGCCTCCCACAATCTAACTCGCCCTATTCATATACCCTCCGACAATATGCTACAGCCTATATGACGTATACAATCCGCGTCCAACCTAGCTTACCCTATATGACGTATACAATCGGCTTTTCGACGGCAAAACATCGAGACATCATAACCTCCAACAGACGAAAATTGTAACATTTCCACATTAATTTTCCCCCTCTCTGAGTGAATCAAACTGACTTCTATGAGCTTAATTTCTGTGTAAGCGCGGGTATGATAGAAATTATTTAGAATGTTATACCATGGGAATTTAATCGATGGAATGTTTTCTAATAAAGTGTGGTACGATCCAATTTATAGAATTCCCATAAAATATTCATTTACCAAAAAAAAAGTTATACGCGCACATTAAATACGCTATATTCTTCGCCTATAAAGAGTCGTTTGACTCACTAGATGTACCTTATATGAGATTAAGGTGAGGAGAATCTCAATTGTCAGATTGGTGTAGTGGTTAGGGAGTTAGGTAGTTATTCGTTAGGTAGGTAGTTAAGTGCGTTAGGTCTCAGGTTCGAATCCCCGCAACTGTATCCACTCGAAGTGCAAATGAATTTCCCACCGACTTTTTCTTTTACATCTGTCAAATAATTACACTAATATTACAGTATGACGATTTTTGCGAAAATATTTATCCTCATATGAATGATTAATTTCCATATTAATTATTCTTCTGTAGCCGCGTCACAGCGGGTATCCCTCAACAAAGACGGTCGAGGTAGGGCGTGGAAGGCTGGAAAGCAGAGTGTACTAGGTTGGAGGTAGAGAATGAGTAGGGTGTGCGTCACATTACGCCACCCTGTTACAATCTATATGTTCACTTTCTGTCATTTGCGGAGTCTGAGGAGGCTGCAGCTCGCATTTAATTTTACAGAGCCGATACTCTCCGTCACCCTCGCCCACTTCGCAAACGAAACGTAGGAATTCGGAATTAACCAGGGCGAGGGTAGGGTGAAAATTTCGACTCGGGAAACATATCGAACGTTTAGAGAATAATCGATTTTGTAAACAGACGCGAAGGTCACATCTGAAGGTTTGCAGAGAACAAAATAGCCAGCATCGAAACTTAACCCACAATGTGTACAAGCCAATCAACGTGAAAAAACAAGGGCATAACTCGTGAGCCGGTGCCCGCTGGGCGATCGAAATTACGAATGCAACAAGGTGACGTTATCATGGCGAAACCAATGTGCCGAGCGTTTTGACATGAAATTCATTTAAATAAATTTCAAGCATCGGACGATATCGATCGTTGTCAAAAATGATATTTGCCAATTTTCATTCAGCCCCGAGAAGAACGATTTGACATTCACATTAACGGTAAACCCGAATCCAAGTTAACAATTCCATTGGTCAACGTGATAATTAAACACATTCAGCAAGGTCGAATTTTAATTGTCGTTGTTCTCAGTTGACCCTCGAATACCGGGATATAATTTGTTTCTCCTATCGAATTTGCGAACTAATGAAAGATCGATAATTCATGGAACGCTAAACGTTCCGTTCGGTGATAATTAGTAAATGGCGAACGCATATCGAGGGCAGATTTGGTCGCGGGAATGATCGGTTGAAAATATAATTAATGCACGGGCTTTGTCGTTTAATTTGATCAGGGAGGTCATGTGGCATCGAGTTAATGACGACTGCAGCTCGGTGCCAAAATCAAACGTACCAACTTAAGGTAGTATTCCACAAACTGTAAGAGTCAAAGCAAGCCTAAGATATACCATCTCCTGATTGAGGTACGTGGTACTTTGATGTGACAACGTTGCGTGTTATGATGTCGATTAGTGAGAGAGAGAGAAGATGGGAAACAAAAGCGCAATGTTGTCATGTCTACTGGATCACGACCAACTCCTGATATAAACTGTATTTTTCCGATGTTTATTTGCTCATTATTATCATCACAGTCTCCTGATCTCTAATGTCAAGTGCCCAAAATGTTTTCCGGAGATTCAACTTGCAGCTTGAGTGTTTTCATTAAAATCTGACGAGGACTTTTTGTATTATATCAAATTGAGTGTGATTCTCCATAAGGCTCCATGTTAAAAGTGTGAAAATAAAAGTGTTGATATATTTTTTGTCGCGCTCCGGAAAGCCATAAAAATTTAACTGAACCTGTTGCTTATCAATACCTATAAGCTTGCCAAGTTTCATGAAAATCTGACGAGGAACTCTCTTATGGAGGGTACTACCTTAATAAAAACTGTTCAATTTTCATAAAATTTTACCATTTTTTGTTTCTCCCAGCCAGTGTTTCCACGTGGCGAGAGCGATTAAATCACAGTCAGAAGATAGAAAGGACGAAGAAACTAACGTCGTCACGACGTCGTTCCGCCTCGGTCTCGCTTGTTCTCCTCGCACTTTCGTTTTCCGCTAATAGACCGTAGAACCGCGCGTAGAAATACATTTTTTTTTTTTAATTTTTTTTTGGTTAATGCTCTGACAAAGTATTCCCGCATTATAGGGGGGCATAGGTACCGGCGAAGCGGTGAACGCAAAACCCGGGGTCCCGGGGCAACAGCCAGACGTCGATGAGGACGTAGTCGCAACCCGCGATACGGCCACGGAGAACAGCAAACGCGTTGGCCCTGACAGCATCGGGTAAACGCGACTCCACCCACATAGAAAGGCGAACTTGCGCCGATTGCTCTATAGCTTCGCTATCTCTATCCGTCGTGCTGCTGACCGGATCGAACTCGCTCGCCACAGCCTTCTGTTGCACACGGAATTATACATAAGACGTGTTGGCCAAAGTACCTACCTTTTTCTTCGCGATACCACGCGGAGAGCTCTGTTCGCCAAAGAAACAGAAGAACAAAAAAAATCAACAATAATTTATATTTCAGTTGAAAAATTGGTCAAGCAAGCGAAAAAAAAAAAACATCGAAAAAGTCGATCGAAAAGTTGCATTCCTTTTTCGTGAACTCGCCGAACGAGAGACAACGTCAATTAAAAAATATAGGAGCGCGCGAGTTGATTAATGGGTACTATTTCTGCCTTGTGTTTGAAGACCGAAGCTATAAAATGCCCGAAAGTATCCTGTTAAGCATTAAAAAAATAAAAATAAAAAAATAAAATTAAATTAAAAAAACCGTAACGATACTCTGATTAAAATGCAAAGGGAGCAATATTATTCGAATGAAAAAAAACCGTAATTTATACGTAGGTAAGTAAATTTGTGGAATTGGAATAAAAAAAATAAAAAAATCATTTACGATTAATCGTGATTTTTTTTTCGACTGCACGACAGGCGCGAGATACATCATTCGTCAAAAAGTTTCGATCGTGCAAGAGGATTTGCCAACATATTTTTTTTCGTCTGTGTAAAATTAAAATAACGAGAATGAGAAAAAAAACTTCCTGGTAACAGATTAAATATGAAGAAGGTGTCGCGTCACGTGGTCTGATGTCAAGAAGAAGGACCCAAAAGCATGGGGAAAATAACGTCTTGGTATCAAAAGTTTACAAAAAAATAACACATTTGCATTAGAAAAAAAATGATATGACACTTTCTGCAGAAACGTATTTTCAATGCATTATCGTAATATTGAATAGTCGGACTGTCACTGAGAGTTCCAAGCGCGTGTCGCCGAGATTCCACGGAGAGAATGAGTGAACGTATGCGTGGCGAACAGTGAGGAATGAACACAAGATGGTAAATGTCGATCGTGTGGCACATCGATGCCCCGGAGCGATTGTCCAACCGAAGATCATAAATCAATGATGTCTCGAATTATTCTCGAGCGTTCATATGCGTTGATTCGATTTTGCATCTGGCCGAACAAGCACAGTGTCACGGGACCGAGCGGTTGATACAAACTACCTTCCGATTTTAATTAGAAAATCATTTCCACGTCTTCCACACAAAATTAATGGATGATCGTTTATTGATTTTGCGGAGTTGATTCAGTTGACCTGGACGACGTGAAACATTCGGTTGTAATTTCGTCGATGGCACTACGATACAATGCGTATCAATTATGCAATATCGGTAAATATAATTGATCGACCTGAGGTTGAGTATGCGTTGAAAAACCATTTACTTCATAGTTATCGTATAAATTGTGGAACGAACTAACGAAACACGGGGCCCGACCGATGAAACTTTTTTTTCAATCAGCAACAACAGTTATATCTTGATTTAATGGGTCTCGTAATCTGTGCGACTTCAGGTCAGTCGCTAACTACGTAGCAATGGCTTCGACGATTTTTCGCTTAATTTCGATCTTGCGATTGAGAAAAAAAAAATAAAAACCAAGCAAAAAATTCTAAATTCCCGTACGGTCGTAAAACGTAATTTGCTAAAAAAAATCGTAACATCGTCCAGTTAAGGACGACTGAAATAAATGCGGGAGAATCACGCGAAATTGTTAATCCCGTATCGCTTAATTCGATACGACCACGATCCGACAAACCCTGGTCTCACTTAGTTAGGACATCAGAGTGGATACAAGAAAATCCATTTTCCTCAACTTCGTTTGAGAAGAGCTATTCGCGGATAACTTCCACAGCCTCTCGGATTTTTGCGCACGAACACGTGCAACAGAGCGAGCATGCGCAGCAACGACCAAACTGCCCCATCTGACGTTCCTCGTTGCAAAGTATATCGCGTAATTATCGACGATCATTGCATTCTTTCTTGACGAGATTCAGTGATCGCCGGCGACTGCCGCGCACTGAACTTCCAACAGCAGCATCCACCCGACCACCCAGGAACTCAAGCATCTTTATTTCATCATCATCATAGTTTGTTTTTTTTTCCTAATAGTTTTTTTTTTTTTTGCTTCCAACGTTATACTGCCGAGCGGAAGCGCTTTCACGGCTTACGAAGTACGTATGGTATACATTCCAGGGTTAAAGAGGCTTCACTTACCCTGTTCTCCGTGTAATAGTCGAAAAAAAATGAGATCCCGATATTCCGTTATATATTCGTTGTTAATTGTGGGATATAATTGAAAAGGTCCATCTTCGTGGAAATGATTCTGAATTTAATTACTAGGAAATTAATCGCTGAATAGTTTCTACGCGAACATCACTGAGATATGAAATAATGTTGCGCAAATCTTATAATTGTTAAAATATTTTTGACAAAGTTTTTTTTAGTATCAGAAAGCAAAATACAATATCCCACAAGCATCGAATAATTTGAGCTAACTCCGAAAAAATTGTGGGCAGTTTTATGTTATTCGAAACAATGCAATTGGAATTTCCTAACAATACTGAAGAACGTCTCGATTTGGTCTGGAATAATTTTCTCATGTTTAATTAATTGTTGCAAATCTAATTTTCGAATTATACGCAGGGTATATACACATTCGATGAAAGTTCGAAAGGGTTTTTGATGGATTTTCAAGGTTGTAAATATGGGATCACTAATTTTTTTCAGTCTTATCATTGATAACTCCGAGTTCTATGGTTTGATTCTTCAATCACGTGACCGGAAATTTAACTAACATCGTATCTATGAGTATCGCACAAAAACTGTAGAAAATCCACGTGTTCATAAACTTTCCGACGGGTGTATCAATTATCACCGCAAGCCAGGCGTTAGATTACCATACAAATTAAAAAAAACTTGTCTCGAATATTATATAGACGCCAAACACGAGCGGGGAATCAAAACCGTTGAATACATTTAATTCTTGTCCATCACGAAGCAGGTGAGGAAATCATGAAGGCCTTCGAACAGCAGGTACTGGGATAAATTGAATCGAGATTAATAGTGACCCCCTCCGGAGGCTGAGATCGACCGATCGTATCTCGATATCTTCTTCATCCGGTGAAAAGCATCAATCAAACGAATCCAGAAACCTTCGAGGAGGCGTCAAACCCGGTTCGGTATTCATGGGAGTCACGTGGGTTGAATCGGAGGTGGGAACGAAGATGACCATCGAGTCATCTTCGTCGAGCTAGCAGACCAAAGTCTGGAATATAAATTCACTCTGAGACCAAATTAATTGTTTTTTACGTGCCAATTTAGCGCGAACGGTTCATAATTTTAGAGCTCGGTAAATATAAGCGATATAGCTACTCGAGAATTTGTTTTACAGGTATAGGTCTGCTGCCTTGCGTTGAAATTACCAGAAAAATATGACGGTGTGTATTATCGTCAACTTTCTCGTCGCAAAAATTATCGTGATTTTTTGGTTCTTTCGAAATGCGTCGAGAATATGTACTTTTAGTCCAATTATATCGGTAGCAATTCACACAGGCGAGTAAGAATATAAAAGAATTCGTTTCACTAGTTCTGAGTGATGGTTCCAATAATATAAATTATTTTCTACATTTCTCAATAATTTTAACGAAAAGTCGAAATCTCGGAGATAGAACTCATAAGGTACTTATTTCGGGTGAAGAATAAATTTACTTTCGAGGCTTTTGTCTGCTATCCTGACTATGGTGATTGAGTCGCCTTAGGACGAACTTAACACGCAACGCGGTGAATTTCAATTCTAAAAAAAAGTTTTCGTGTAACTTTACGTATGCACACACGTATACCGATATATATATGTATGTTTGTGTATACATGCAGTAAATTATAATCCCTTAGTGTAATACGAGAGGTCCGTATTCTTTACGAGGCGTTTTCTCGAGTTCATTCAACAATTACCCACTGGTCTACCGACTCATTTCGCAGCCATCAAGGCATAAAGACTCGCACGGCGGAAAATTGGAACCCATTTACAAGATACATGTATATACAATGTACATGTGCAGTAAATTCTGGGATATTCCGTGTTGCGGCTGGCGAGCGTGTATCTCGCGACTAAGTCTAGAGGGTTGGGCCGCTGCGGGTGTTGCAAGCACCCCGTGCATACTAATCGTCGATTAGGGATGGCTCAGTTTCCAATCTGGAACACAGACCCCGTGAATTACCAAATTGCGCGACCGTTTTGCTCTCCATTACTTTTTCGCGTCAGCTGAATGTTGCGTCATGTGGGTTGGAATGACCTACGTGAACGCGCAGCGGCTTCCATGTCTTTTTCTTGCTAAGCCACTTCATGCTCCATCCGACTAACCTGCCTCAGTACTGGAAACACGATTTCCAGAGCTACCTTTGCGTCGATCGACCAGGTGTTTCAATGAGCTCCAAATTATATCCCAGAAAATGCAATTCTTCAGCTCGTCCGTTCAGAATCGATTGATGCAGATTTATGAAACGCTGAAATCGTAGTAATCCATTTAATTCGAGATTTTAACAATAATGAAGTATAATCATCCGAAGGAACATGTTTCGAACAATGTAAATTATGCTGTGCATATGAATCCAATTGTTATGGATAATTTTGAGAGTTTGGAATGAAGTTGTTGAGACATGCTAGCGCCCGATATAAGATATTAAGTACCAACGGTGAAGAACCGATTATCCACGTGCTCTTTTGTTTGACGAAGGTGAGACTCAACTCTTATTCATTAGATAAATGATTGCTCATCATGTATGCCTCGTGGTCGAATGTGGATAGGTCGTCCCGAAATGATTTTAATCATTTTGAGGTGTCGACAGCACTTTAACAACGAGATTCCAAAATGGGCTCTTGTTAAAATCCATAACTGCTGACCTAATAATGTTTGCTGCTCTAATCAGCCTATTCACAATACCTACATCGTTTTAACAAAGCCCCCCTAGTTCTTTGTCGGGAATATAAATGTATAAATGTTTACTTGCGTACCACAACATGGCGTGGCCCGTCAAATTATTTTCCGAAGTAGGATCGGTTTGTCAAAACACAAAAACACATGAAACGCGAACCGCGGTGAAAAGGAGTTTGGCGATGAAATCGGAAACAAGCATTTATGATCCCCGCCGTCCCATAAAACTTAGTGTAATTCATTTCTAAAACCCTTTTTTGTTCCACTTTTTGAAAATCCTAGAATAGCGTTACCTCTTGAAAGTAAAAATCTGCCAATTTTTTACTCGAGTCAACGAGTCGCAACTGATTTGAGAAGATTTCTAAAAAAAAACGTATGCTTTTTTAAAAAATTATTTCAGTCACGGCGATAGAAAAATTGAATTATGGCGTGTTCACGACTTTCGTGAATGAAATAGATAATCACGAAATATATACACATACAACGCTGATGCGACAGTCTAATGTTCGAGGATAGGACGTCTGGTTGATGATGTGATGAACGATGAGGGAGGACGCGGCACAAACGAATTGTGCCAAGGGGTCGATGGTACACTCATTAATCGCAATTAAAGTTTCAGTATCGACGCACAATAACGTATACGCAATCTGTGATGCAATAACCGTCTTAAAATTAAGAAACGAAAATTCAAAAGGAAAGCCGTACGATCAATCTTTACGGATTGCGTCGTAACGTGCCTGTTTGTGTCTCGTCCGTGCCATCAATTTTTTTTTTTTTTCGTTTGAAAGTCAATGGGTCGATTCAGCCAATTTCGCCAAAGCTTGTGTTCTCACTCGTTAATCTAACGGGCGAGATGTCAGCACGTTAAGTACCTCTGGACCACCGCTTGCCCGTATGGTCAGATTGACTGCGCGTGCGTCATACGTCTATATAGAAGATTGCCAGCCTCGAAAGATTGAGCGATAATGATCCACCTGGATGAGATTGTTCTTCTCGGGGGGAACTACAGTATCAGTATCGGCCGAAGACAATGCGTCGATATTGCAACTAAAATTATTATTATTCGCAGATATAACATTACCTTCGTCGAGTTAGCAGCGGAAATTGTGAAATATATGATCCAATGAAAAAATTCATCTTCGAACCCACATAAAAATAATCGCTATACTGGTTAATTTTACGGAGCACCAAAATTATTAACCATTCAACACTTATAAACACTTAAAAGGCACCTAATTCGGGTACAGAGTGAATTCATTCACTCAGGTCATCGGGACTCCATTCATTCAGGATTTTTCGTCTGCTACGTGAACGAAAATAAATACTTTGAATACCGAATGGTCGTGTAAAATTGTTGTCTGATCGCATCGTTGCGCACGAGCGGTTTCGCTCCAAATAAGTGACAAAGTGATTTTCCACGTACAAGATTCAGCCAGGTACTCCCCCCGTCGATGGTGAGCTCAATATGGTGCATAATCTGCATTTGTTGTATGCATGTAACAAAACGTGCGTTTTACCCGCCAAGGCAATCGATAAACGTCTCGACAACTCGATGCAATTACCGATACGCGATTGGTGAGCACCGGTGCTTTTTGCCCCACATCACGTCCGATAATAATCGAACGCGCCACACGATTTATCGATCTCACTTTTTTTTTATATTACTCCCGTGTCTCTTACTAAATTATTCAACTTTTTCGAGATTACGAAGTTGGCGAATGATCTAACGTTGTGAAAGCTAACAAAAACAATATCGAACATCATGATTCAGCTTGGAGTCAATTTATTTCCTTGGTTCCATATTCGGAATCTGTGGTTGATTGCGATGAACGAGTGATGAAATTCAATGAATAAAGGAACAACAGATTGATTCAACCAAGAGTCTAGTCGAAATTTTCAAATTTTCACAAATCGATCATTCACCTGAAAAAAAAAGTTTGAATTCGGTTCTTTTGGAATAATCAAACGAACTGACACTGACGGCCGTCATTAATTCTGCTTGTAGATAGTGTGAATTTTTGGAAAATGTGAATCAAGTTTCAGTCGACCCGCTAGTTAAGTGACTGGAATGGAGAAGATTCGTCGAGAGGAATGTTAATCGAAGAATTTCTTTCGTTAACGTTAAATGTATAACCATATGGGACACTCGTGCCTTACCGAAACCTTCTCCTTCAGCTAGCTTAGAAAGATAGGGGGGGGGGGGGCGCTCCAACTCTATACTCTAAATAATTGTACACTAGAAGGCTATATAAACTCCCCAAGTGCAGGGATAAGCATTCATTCAATGAAAATGTATTTTAAATACTTTTTGAACCAAATGATAATGAATTTTAATGGATTTATTTAATGTTTTAATTCATTCGAAAATAATAATTAACGCAAATTGGTGATAATTATTACGGAAATATGAAAATATTGATTTCAACATGATAATCAATCACAGTTATTTGTTTTAAAAAGTATTTAAAATGCATTTCCATTGAATGGATGCAGATCCCTGCCCAAGTGCCACTGGTCCAGTCCGTAAGCCGTTTTCACGGGACCCAGTCGAAATGCCCTTAGTCACAGACTAAGGGTTAATATTAGAGGCTAATGTGAGTATAAATATTGTGTGAAAGAAAGTGCGAAAAAATTAATACGGTTTCATTATCGACCGTAATTGATTCCGGACATGGTATCATCGATTACGTCTTCGCTACGGTAAATCATGTGTCATTAATGGGCCGCTGATAGGGACAAGACCCCGCTAATGGGGCGTTTTTAACGATGATTCATTATGAATATACCACAAGAAGGAAGTATCGTAAATGTTTGGTCGGTAGATGCAGCGACGTGTCGAAGAAATGCCGCTGTAATGTGTGTACAAATAAATATATATATATATGTGTGTCTGTATAAAGAGAGAGTGAGAGAGTGAGGCAGAGTGCGTCTTGTCAGAGAGTCGTACGGGCAAGAACCCGCCGACAGGGACTTCCACGAGAATCGACTGAAAAAGCTATTACGTCTTCCACGAGAGCATGGGCTATCAAGCGTTCCAACACGTATTTCCACGCTCTCGTCTTTCAACGAAGCGACCGAAGACCTGCTCGAGTTTTATAATCCACCACCGCTTCCTGGCTAACTCTGGTGTTCGTTTCTAACCATGGAGCCAACAATATAGATCTCTCTGCTTGTAGTGTACATTTCTCGATGGAGAATCACTTGGCATGTCTTGTCAAATTGTTGAGTTCCGCGATAAGATGTTTCACGATAAAGTTTGGTTTGTGCTGCCCCGTCGTATGAATTCATCATCAAGCAGGACGAGATTTAAGGTAGTACTCTCGATAAGAGAGTTCCTCGTCGGATTTTCATAAAACTCGGCATACTTATAGGTATTGATAAGAAAAAGGTTTAGTTAAATTTTCATGGCTTTCCGGAGCGCGAGAAAAAATATATCAACACTTTTCTTTTTATACGATTAACATGGAGCCTTATGGAAAATCACGCTCAATTTGATATAATACAAAAAGTCCTCGTCAGATTTTAATGAAAACACTTAAACTGTAAGTTGAATATTTAGAGAACATTTTGGGCACTTGAAGGTGGAGATCAGGAGACTGTGATGAGAATAATAAGCAAATAAACATTGGGAAAATACAGTTCACATCAGGAGTTGGTCGTGATCCAGTAGACATGGCAACGTTGCGCGTTTGTTTCCCATCTTCTGTCTCTCTCTCTGCAATCGATATCATAACACGCGACGTTGCCACATCAAAGTACTACGTACCTAAACAGGAGATGGTATATCTTAGGCTTGCTTTGACTCTTACAGTATCCATAGGATACTACCTTAGCTTGTCTCCATTGTTCTACAGAGAATTCGGTTGAAATTATCGAGATATTGAATTCGATGAAACTAAATGGACCTGACGCCTCATTTATGAGACAAAAATTACTTTTTAAGGGCGTTCTCCAGATTCCAGGATTAATCTTGGTGATAAGCTGCCTAGGACGGTCATCTACTTGCGAAGCAAACCAATCGTACTAACCCCCTTGCCCGCTCGGAGGCCTAACCATACAATGCTTGGCTGGGCTAAATGACCCTCGATTCGCAATGACCGCGCTGCTATTCTTCTACGAATTAAAAGTCAATTCTTTTCAAATTTAGCGGGTACCGGTCATGTGAATATAAAAGTTCAGTAAACACGTTACGCGTACGTGAACTATTACATCGCGTGAGAACTTCTGTCATTCATCCGACGTAAAATAGCGTATGCCTCGTTCATACTTTCTACCGTCCGCATTTCCGGTCTTGTGTCGTGATAGTTAATCGCGTCCAAGACTCTCCGGAGTCTCATGTCACACTCTCGATCAAAGGTCGTCATTACGTAGCGCGATTAACTTTTCGTAATGAGTATCGCGTAACCTGTTGCTTCGACAATGAGCGCGTGTGCACACCGACGTGCAATACCTCTACCCACAGCGGATTGTACTGTCGGATAATAGTGGTACATTGACAATCTGCGATACGGAATTTTAAACCCAAAGAAAATGCGTGTTTGAACAATCGATGTAATTGATACTCCTCGTTATTGCAAATAGAATTGCGAAGTCTCGTGTGGTTGAACGCTGCAACCAGTCGGACAAAGTTATAAAAATCTACGAATACCCACAATCTCAAGACGGTTGTCATTGACGTTTGTCTTGTTTTTTTTTTGTGTGTACAAAACTGACATGGAACGAGACAAACGTGGCTGAATCAAAGTGAGATTCGAAAACAAGGGAAACATTCGTATGAATAATTACAGAGGCGCTAAGGCGAATCAAAGTACGTGGGCATCTCGAGTCAAGAATCGTTACAATGCAAATTATTAATTCGTGTCTGTGCCGGCTTATGCTTCACTCGCTTATAGAAATCTCAATTACGATGTAGCTTAATATACAGTCGCTTGTCAATAACATCACTGGTGAATCACTATATCTTGTTGCGCCGAGGGCATCGACAGTATGGCCATGCTTTTTTTTCCATGTAGACGTCGCGACGCTAGAGTGGCATCCATCAAGGCTGCGTCCGATATGCCTCGCTGCGCAGCCCCAAATGGTCGTTATCAAATCGAAATTATGTTACCGGCGACCTCTCACACTTTAGGCGTAATATACATGCCTCTATCAATCGACTCGTCACAACATTTTTATCATGCGCCCTAGGCGATACGAGGGTTTGGAAACAAGGTAGGAAATGTAGAAGATACATCGAAAGAATTCAATTTCAAAATCATTGACACGAATTCTGTCACCTGTAAAATCGTGGATCACCGTTGATGGAAGTAACATTTTAAGCGTGCTTGTTCGTCAGATGTCTTTGCTAGATACAGGCCGAATCACGACATGTTTATCTCAAACAGCTTGACCGTATAATTATTCAATGTGAATTGTAGTTTTATTAATTTTATCACAGAAATTTGTGTGAAATTGTTGCATAATTCTAATGGAAAATTCTTTGGAGACAGATAGAGTCTTATTTTTCGGAAAAAAAATTACTCGGTGGTGAATAAATTCATCTAGCATTGATAATTACTTTCTTAATGGATTAAAAGCTAATCAAGAGTTCAATTTTCAGAGTGTCCAGCCCAGCTAATAATATCAGGAAAGCTACGGAATTTTCGACTGATTGGAACATCAAAATAAAAAGATCACGAAAATTGTCCATGCAAGTAATTCATTAATTCTACTATTCCATTAGGGGAATATCAGTCATTATAATACAGGCTAACAAGATTTCATCGATTCCAAAAGTCAAGACAAGTCACAGCCGATTCCTATAGGTTTTTTATCCGTAGCACACGAATTCGGCTCCGAAAGTAGTTTGTAAGAATCGGCTTGTCACTTGTCTTGAATTTTTTTTTTGCCTGTGTGATTTTTATCATGCTTAATCGCAAAAAAATAAGGTTTCGTGTCTTATTGGTTGTATTACAGCGTTGTAGAAGACGACCATCGTTGTCTGAAACTTTCCGATCGATCCTCAGACTCATGATCGTTGTATTCTTCGTCAGCCGTGGAATAATGAAGCTTCGTAGATGGTAATTACGTCACACACGATTGTTCCACAGATCTGCCGATTGCGCGAGTACGGCCGTTGGCATCTGATAAAAGAAATCAATTAATTTCGAGATATAGGTGGTATCAGTATTCCTACGTTACCAACTCACCACTCCATATCGACGCTGTGCGTAGAACGTAGATCCGATATCCTGTACAGCGTACGCCTCTTGTGATGACACACGTACGTTCCGAGAGATTTCATCGCGATTTTACGATTTTCCAAGCGGGCGCAAAAATAACTGACCCCGAACTTTTTACAATTATTTAAAAAAAACTTGTTCACGAAACTCACGATTTTACGAAAAATCTTTACCGACCGAACCGAGCTAACAAAACTTGTCTATCACTTTTTTATTCACACATTTTGCACAACGATTTGTTTATTTCGCGATACGTGGTGCAACAAGCCCGAAGCGCTATTACAATTGCACCGAACGAAGTTTCGCAAAAATAACAATATTCAGATACACCGAGCCGCTCACCGAGCTTCGAGATAGCACGTGGCAAAAGACTTTGCACATAGTTATAACAAGTATACGCGTTCTGTGGCTGATTAGATCCCGCGTTTAGCCGCGTTAACGCCAAGGTCGATCACGATATATGCAACCGTGAAATATTATTCCATTGTAACGCTCGATTGAAAATTTTTTCTTAACCACTGTTTTTTTAATCTTTTTTTTTTGTAAATGCATCACGTCAATGCAGTTCAGTTCCCAGCAGACCCGAGCTGCGGTTGGGATAGTAATGTACACTTTCGCTGTTAGCACCTTCGGGCGTTGAGCTGAATTCCTTAAATACGCAATCGACGCGGATTGTTGAATATGAGTAACCTATTGTTGATGTTATCTACATCACACTTAAGGGGTCAGGGGGTGGAGGGGGGACGGGGCGTTTCGATGCAAAATGGCTCTCAAGCTTCGATTAAAGTAGTACCGTCGTTAATAGAGTGCCTCGTCAGATTTTCATAAAACTTGGCATACTTATAGGTATTGATAAGAAAAAGTTTCAGTTAAATTTTTATGGCTTTCCGGAGCGCGAAAAAAATATATCAACACTTTCATTTTCACACGTTTAACATGGAGCCTTATGGAAAATCACGCTCAATTTGATATAATACGAAGAGTCCTCGTCAGATTTTAATGAAAACACTTAAACTGCAAGTTGAATATCCGAAGAACATTTTGGGCACTTGACAGTAGAGATCAGGAGACTGTGATGATAATAATAAGCAAATAAACATCGGGAAAATACAGTTTATATCAGGAGTTGGTCGTGATCCAGTAGATATGGCAACGTTGCGCGTTTGTTTCCCATATTCTCTCTCTCTCTCTCTCTGATCGACATCATAACACGCGACGTTGCCACATCAAAGTACTACGTACCTCAATCAGGAGATGGTATATTTTAGGCTTGCTTTTACTCTCACAGTATGTAGGATACTACCTCAATTTTCCGTGGAAACTACACCGAAAGATCAACGATTGACGAAGGACGTTCGGTCGAAGATTGACCCCAAAACGATACACATCTTGGGCTTATCCATTAACGGTACATAGGGGTAACCCATCATCCCAAGAAACTTCTTCGATCAAACGTGTGTGACGTGCTAAAACATTTTTGTCACCCGAAAAATTAGAGTATAAAAAAAATACACCGATGGGTTGTATATTTATACATATTGCTACAAGTATAATTACGAGATGAAATCAACCTGTGGGAGGAGGGGGTTGTCTCTGCGCCGTTTCCCATCGAGTCGCTGGAGCGTCAAATTCTGCGGTCATTATCCTCGCAAATTGAGCAAAGCAGTTGCATAAATAAATATGGGTCCTCGTTCGAAATATATATCACAGTGGCTACTTCACCGCGACTTCCGGTTGACCGAATGAAGGCGTCGAGACGTACACGCACATCGCGAAACAGCGTCGGCGATGAAAAACGCACGCGATAGTTGTCCTCGTAGATCGTCGACGACGACGAGTCGAGATACATGTATATATAGATATATTATATGGCACACAGAGATACGGAGCAAGGAAAAGGGGTGTTAGCGCGATATCGTGGCCGCTTCTATACGCGTGCTCGCGTGGTTTGACATCCGCTATACATTCACTATTGCACAAGCGACCACGGATACCTTTTACAAAACCCGAGTTTGATCTGCCTAGCCCGAGAGTGTGCCCCGGTGTGAATTCTTCCATGTGGTGAACACACCTTGGTACACACCCTCGCGCAATTCAAACCAGACGGAAATCTCGAGTATACGAGCAAACCGTTTTCCTATGTCTCGCCTCCTCGCCACTTCATTACTGGTTTGAAGATAAAAAAACAATATCCAATTGGTTCCACCAAAGCAAACGATAAACATTTATGTGAATATTCTTTTTTTATAGCATGTTATAACCCTTCGTTCGTATACTGACCGTTGTTTTGGGGAACGAGCGAAAATTACAGGTAATAATTGACAATGTTATTGTAACGTTTAAAAAAAATACTCTGTGTAAAATAAACCGAAGTAAAATCAAAAGTTCTGTTTTTTTTATCATTTTTTCGAACCCGGAAAATACTACATTTTCGATCATCCAAATAAGTATACTTTTTGGGACTAGCACATAATGCATTATTTTTTTTTCTGAAAGGACATGTCTTCAACTTTTTTTTTTCAATAATATTTAGTCGAGATATTAATTTTTTAGTTTAACTCTATTCATTGTTGATTTTGTTCAATTCAAATAGTTATAGCAAAATTAAATGTTTATAAAACACTGAAAAACCTATTCGACAATTATACAGAAATCCTAAGAGCTATTCTAGAATTTTTTTAGATTTTTAGGATATCATCTACATAATTGAAAAAATATAGGCAGGACTTTTTGGGGTAAATGTACTTGTTCGAAGAAACTTCTCGCGACATCGCTACAGCCATTTTGTTTTAGCGTTTGGCAATTGTTTTTCACCCCCATGACACATTTACGATCAACTCAACGGTTTTCTCAGCACCGGGCTTCCGATGAATGTTTATAAATCATTCGGAGTCAGTTGGGATTTTATTGTCGTTTATCATATTTACCGACGGGCAGTAATATCCAAACGCACGACACGCGTAACGCGACAACAAGAATGTGAAACGCGGTTTTACATGCAGATCGAGAAACTCATTTCGTTTTATGCGCGAGGGACGAGGGAGAAGGGGTGTTGTTTCACGGCTCGAACGCACTTCGAATGTTCGAATCGTTTGGCTTACGACCGTGCAGACCGCGGGGGTCACGGCATGCTAGACGCACGGACTCTTCGATCGGTTAAAAACAATGTCGTGTGACAGTAGCGACACTTGCGGTCGTTCCGCAAACGAAATTATTTATCACTACGTGAGGGCATATCGGAAGTTTGAGGTTCGGAAGCTTTTTATTATCTCCGACAACCTGGGACAACGAATAAAACCGCCTGACAAAGAAACGACGAAAAAAAGTGACTTAGGTGAAGCTAGGTTCGCGTCGAGTACACCTACTTCCGTCTCTCTCGCTCGCGCATAATCGCTGTAGTAACGCGAACCTAGTGTGTGCGGTTCATACTTACGATTCGCCTTCGTTAAGTGAGAATCCTCCGCGGGGAGTTTGACGCCATTATGTAATCTCGTGACCGTGGTGCAACTCGCCCCCATAGTTTTTTTTCCGTTACTCATCTTCGAGGCTCGCTTCACGTCGATGTTCAAATTGTACGTCTAGTAGGGACGACGAATAACATCGCCTGATGAACTGAATAAAACAACGACAACAACAAAAAAGTAAGTATTGTGGACATCTATGAAGTGAAGTTCGCCATCGATCCAATGATCGTGTACGAGCGAGCGGGATGGGCCAATTGTTGTCTATGTCCGTCTCTCTTGCTCGCGCACAATCGAGATTGCTGCAGCCTGCCTCGGGGCACCCTTACTCGGGTTGGGCTCGAAACTCGGAACGAGCAACGTTCGGAAAGGCCAAAATTCGGGACGCGCCACGCTCGGGACGAGAATGCTCGGAACGGTCGAAGTTCGGAATTTTATATAGCGGTGAGCATTGCGCGTCCCGAATTTTGGCCTTTCCGAACGTTGCTCGTTCCGAGTTTTGAGCCCAACCCCCTCGTCCGCCGAGCGTGACTACATTGCTCGAATTTTGAGCTTTCCTACGCGTAAACTATCAATGTTAGATATATGCCGTCGCGGACTTTTGTCTAGAAAATTTAATTCTCTACAATATTGTTCATGTAAACTTTTGGTCTATATAGCGTTGTTTAGCCAGTGTTTGGACGGGAAGGTAAAAATGTATTGATTTTCTGCAATTTTTTTATCTTTCTCTTCGAACGCTGGCTAAACAATGCTATATAGACCAAACGTTTACATGAACAATGTTGTAGAGAATTGAATTTCCTAGAAAAAAGTCCGCGACGGCATACTTCTAACATTGATAGTTTACCCGTAGGAAAGCTTGAAAGCCGAGCAATGTAGTCTCGCGGCCGGCGGACGAGGTACGCAACTATACCTATATATAAAATTCCGAACTTTGACCGCTCCGAGCATTTTCGTCCCGAGCATTGCGCGTCCCGAATTTTGGCCTTTCCGAACGTTGCTCGTTCCGAAGTTTCGAGCCCAACCCCCTTGCTTTTCCTAGCCTGTCTTTTCCGTTTTTGACTTTTCCTAATGTGACTCGGCCGCGAGATGATGCGTCATTGTGCACACACGCGCCTTATCTTATTCCGCGCGTTACCAAAACATTGTGAGCTGAGCCACGTCGACTGCCGAACGAATCCGAAGACGCGTCGGATCGATCCCCCCCCCCTCCTCACAGAAGTTACCCGCCAAATTGGAAGCGTCTTACTGGGCGGGTCGTGCAAGTCTTTCATATTCAGATTTTCCTGGTTGACGAGCAATACACATAACGAATATTATCGTTCAATAAATAATATAATCAACAATAGCAAATATTACTTTTATCTCCACAGCATTATACGATTGAATTAAGCAGAAAAATAGACTTCTAATTGACTGAAGTGTTCGTCACTCCCCCCCCCCCCCCCCGACTTCCACTTGACTCCGCTTGTGCAATGCGACGACGGTCAAACGAAGGTGACTAATGAACCGTCGCGCGGGCCGTGTAACGTTCATCACAGTGAACGATTGTATGCAAAGCAAGAATTGTGTTAGAATTTACTCTGTTTCAGCGTAACTCGAGTTTGTTTTTTTTTTTCGATGTTGATTGTCACGCGAAAAATGTGAATCATGGTAAACGCGGATTAAAAAAAACTGGACGGCCATTGGAAATTAATGGGTAATATTAACATAAAAACGATTTTTCAGGGACTTTCGTTGAGGCCCGGGGGCCGAGGCTAATGATGGTTACACAGCGCAAGATCGCCGGAGAGTGATCAATGGCGCGTCGGGTGTACTGGATTCGGACTCGGGACAGACGAGCGATCTGACGCTCAAGGCGTTCTGAGATGTTTCGAGTATCGCGGATGTCAAACTCGATATGGGTCCGAGAGGAAAGCAAGACGGGAGCGATCGGCGACAGCGCGGAGGAAGATAGACGTTTGGATCACGGAGATCGATGGTTACGCAACAAAGACAGGCGCGAGCAACGGTATGACATATATGTCGTGGAGGTGTATTTTTTTTTCATTTTTTTAAACATTTTTTTTTTGTTCTGCTGTTGTTTTTTCGTTCTGATTCTGCGGAGTCAAATTATTTTTTGTAATTGTGTGGTTTGGTTGTCAGAGAGGTGGTGGTTTTTCAATATTTTTTTTAAATTTCATTCTCGTACCCTTTTTTTTTTTTGTTCTTCTGCTCGTTTTATTAATTTTTTCGTTTAATTTTTATTTAATTTTTTTATTTTTATTTTTATTGTTATGAAATTCTCAATTTTTTTATCGATTTTTTTTCCTTTGGTTTCTTGTATATTTTTTGAAATATGGTCATGGACGATTAACAAAACTACCAATGATAGTGGCACACGTGCTATTGCTAATTATTATGTGGCGATATGGCAAACACGGCGGTTGGACAATTGCACAATCGTTCGAAATATGTGGTTTGATCGTTGGACTGAGTATGAATTTGTTTTTGGTTGTTTTTCGTTTGTAATAATCGGCCTAGTTTGACGCGAGAATTTATTCTGAAAGTATCTGATTGTATTGGTTGAGGCTTCGGTTCCTAACGAAACGGAGAATGCAAAAATGAAATCTTGGACGTGTCCATGGTGGTGTAGCCTTGACCTGTCGGTCAATTCTGTCATCGTGTGATGAATGAATATCGAAGCATTGGTATGCGTAAAATCATACCATCTATCCTTGATCGGTAACGAATATTTAACCTTAAGTTTACTGAAAATTATATACGCGGGGAATGGAAAAAAATTCAAATATTTTGTTTAACATTCGCTTTGAATTTTAATTTTTCAAATTTTAAGTTTGCGATCAAGATTCTTTAGCTCGGTTCATGATAGCTTCGTTAGCAATATTAAATTTTTTTCACATTCATTATTACTTGACAAAAGTTTTTTTCTACATTTAATGTTTAAAATATTCAAAATAAAATTTTTGTTAGGTAGCTCCAAGCTCATTTGAGCTTGTGTAGCTGGATTCATATTCAAAGAAAATTATAAATTCCTAAATTCCCACATTGATTACACCTCAATTCAATCCCACAAATTGGTCATCAATGTGTGATATTTGTGTAGTTTTTGCGAGATAGGTCAAAATTGACCAACAACAGAGCATCCAAAGAATTGTTTGAAGATTGACAACCACGAAAAGTTTAATTGCGCATGGATCCCATGGGAATTGTAACAAACACAGCCAAGTGACTAATTAATGACTAATTTACTGAAATTCAATTAACTTTTTTGAGGATCTTCCAAATACTATCACTTTAGTATTTCGATGACCTGAGATTCGCGATGACGTGACTTCCACCATGAGGGAGCAAAATAAAATAATAATAATGATAATAATAATAATAATTGCCTTTATCACGGAATTTAAAAGATGCAACATGCGATTAATGGCAAAGAAACGAGAATGCAATCATTAGCGCGCCGTAAAAACATGCACATAGAAAGTCTGATGATCTTTCTCCCACACCCGCAGATGTAAGCTGCTTGACCGTGTGGACCCATTTTTTATCGGCACCGCGTCCCATTAACCAATTAACCCATTAATCTCGAAAACAAGTATCACCACCCCGTCGGGCTTTTCACCGATTCTACACACAGTCCTATGCAAGCCTATGCGTTCCGTGTATTTACGGTGCGGTACAAACGATTCCATGCTCGAGATTGTCGGTGCTCACTGCCCTGGTCGTTCTTTTTTTTTTTTTTTTTTTTTCGTTCACTCTGGTTCGCTCTATTTGTTAGCTTTTACTTTTTTTCTTTCGTCGAATCCTCTGCTTTTATCTGTTCTTAACTGCCGAGTCATTTTCCCGTTACTGATATTTACCACTATGTTCCTATAGCGCAGAGTGACTGGTCGACGTTAAAATATAGTCTAATCATCCTCGCGTGGCATCACATGCTAGGGGAAACGCTTTATTGAAAATTTCGACGTTGAAATTAACCCCAGGCCGTTACAATTAACCATAGAACCCTACACAGGGGTCCCCAAAACCCCACGAAATTGTTATGATTCTGGCATCGTGGCAGTTTGGGTAGTGAGGTAAAGCTATGAGTTGCATCAGGAGGGGGAACCTTCTGGAGCAGGTTCGTGTAGAAAAAACCGTTAGTTATAGTCAGCTAGTGACGGTAAATTTTTTCCGTGAGCCTGGGGTGAGCATGGCCCAACAATTTTCGCTATATGTTTTTTCTTCAATTGTTCACATCGTTGTTGGTAATTCGTCTCTAGGATTATTACGTATAATCAATTTAATATAATATTAATATAATATATGGCTTTTTTATAATGAAAAAACACTATCTTTGAACGCAATATATTTTTTTTAAAAGCTATTTACCTTTTCTCCCGTAAGATATCAGGCCAAAGAAAATGCAAATTTAATTTTTCAAAACGGCCAATTGATCCCTTGTGAAATTATTCAGAACTTTGAATTTTTTCTTCGCAATTCTTTCAGGCCTTGTCCATTCAATCTTTTTCAAGAATCAACGAAAAAATTTTCCATTATACGCGTACAACATTTTTTTAAAACTTTTTCGATAGATCAAGTGGAAAACGGTACAATGATTTGTCTCACTTTTTTCTACCCATTTATCATGGCAAAAAAAATAATATCAGTCATTTCTTTAATGTACCAATCCATTCTTCCTGCTTTGAGGGTGAGATTGAATAAAAAAAACCTCTGCGACAAGCAGTCACTTTACAACATTGATTGAAAGGGGTGTGGGTAACTCCTGTGTAGGGTATCCGTCTTGTACGGATTGTGTAGGTAGGGTTTTTCCAGTTTCAAGCTGCTTGTCGTGTATATCGCCATACGAAAAAAAAAAAAATCGCACCGGGACACGATGGTCTTCGTCGTTGCATGCGATGCAATCCGGAGATCTGCTTTTCAAACGTTTCTTCGTCGTACCCTGTCGTACACGCCCGCGGTCAACTGGGCAGTCGCGTCAGTTTTTAGAAAGTAACTGTCGTCCTACGTACGACGTTCCAGCAGTAAATGACATTTTTTCCCCTCAATTACCTTTATTTTTTGTACCTGTATCAACGTCGTATCATTTACGCATACGTCGCTTACAATTTAATATTTGAAAAAAAACCTCTACTGATTGTAAATTATTCATATGTGCCAAACGTATCTCTTGCATATCTTCGTAGGTCTAATTTGGTGAGTTGCATCAGTACAAGCCAACTGCAAACTTATCATGCTCAATTATTTTTATTACTTCATTTTACGATGTGACTTAATTTCGAACAAATGAGCAAAATCTTCAGTACATTATTTTCAAACAGACAATTATCACAAACTACAGCTCACTTGCATTGCAACGAAAAATCGTTCCTACCTCCGAAAAAAAACAAAAAAAAATTCGAATAGTGTTTAAAAAATAAATAAATCACCCCACAAACATGGCATAGTGGATTATCGTCGTTGCCCTTAATCTCTCAGTAAAATTTAGTAGATTTCCAATACAAATTGATCTGCAAAACTCGTGGTAAAGCCCATAAAGCCCATATCTTATCCCATCTTCGACATTTCGCTTTCGGTAAATCTACTCAAATCGAGACATCGTCTTTCCCAGTGATTTCGCACCGCGATAAAAAAAAAAACAAAACAAAAAAAAACATCGATCTGGCCAAAGACCATAAAGTGTTGTGTCTCGTGCGAAGTACATATACTTACGTGTGCCAACGCGCGTCGTGGCAAACCGGTGCTGCTGTAGTCGGTGAACGATATCGTTAAGTGGATTTGTCATCCCACGTAGGTACGCGTACAGGCGGGATATTGGAGCATTCTTTTTTTTTGTTTTTTTGTTTTTCCATCCGTCTCGCTCGCAAGGGCGGTGCAAACGGTTTGCTCATGTGGCAAATACGTTCCGGGCATTCGTATTTTAATGCCGGACCGTGGACGTGGCTTAATACGAGGATCCACGAAGCTCATGGGACTTGGCAACGAGAGACGAGAGAGACGTGTCGGTGGGTGTAAAACCAACGATCTCAACTCGAGGTTCGATTTATAAAAGTGCAACTTGAATATATATATATATATATATGTGAACCATGCGTGTGTGGGGAGTGTAACGGCTTCAAGGACGCTCAACTCTCCCAGGAAACTGGTAACCGACATCCGCGAGGACACTCCATGCATCACCAGCAGCAGCAGCAGCACCAGCTACAACAGCAACAGCAGAACAGAATCGTCGGTGAGTCTCGCGGGGCCGAGAGGTACCCCATGGCCCGCAAAAAACCAGTTGTAGACGACGGGGCCGGATTAAGCGGAGGACGAGGCACTCACGGGGTATTGCAGAAAAACCGAAACAACCGGAGAACGAGACCGGGCCCCGGAGCGTGGATAAGAGCGGTGCGATGTCACGTTGAACGAGAAAGATTTGCCCAGAGATTCGTCCCACGATGATAAAAAGAAAGAGGGTAGAAGTGAGTTCACCGTTCGTGGTTGAATATCGCTAAGTATGATCAAACGACTGGGGTTTTTATTGCTTGAAATATGTGGTTCTCACACATAAACGTAACCGTGGATTATTTTTGACCAATTTGTATTCGGTATTAGTATTTGTATTTTCTCAACGACTGTTGGTGTTGTTGTGATTAAATTCATTCGTATGGTTTATGGCGATTGTGGCAGTTTTTATGAAATATTGTGAGGTTACTTATCACTTTTTCGCTGATTTTTAAAAACGTCGGGAGGGATGCGTAGAATCCCTCACGTATGTGTTTAGGGAAATTATATAATTTTTTTGTCCAAACGAAGGATTTCTTTATGTAACAACGACAAAATCGCAAATTCACGATATTCATTGTACGGTCTGAAGATACCACGTGCTGTCATTTGTGTTTAAGTTCGTGTGTTTTATTTGTAAAACCTTGCTTGGGGTTGCGATCAAGAGCTGTGAGCATAATCGTCGATTGCCCAACTGATCCGGTCAAACAGCCCCAGTCACCTCTGCGCAGTTTGTTACGAAACAGGAATATATAATGAAAATGAGAAGGAATTAAAATATCGTTTTAATGTTTGAAACGAAGCATGGGCAATGGTTATCGTCGAGACCATTGAACTGACAGTAAAATGTGGTAGTGTAATTTCAATCCAGACATTTCATATATTTTTTTTTCTTTCCTCGATGGGACGGCGCGAAGGTAGGGAAACAAAATGCGACAAGATTTAAGAGCATGCTCACTCGACCGCGGGTCTATCCATCTTACATATGAATGCGAAGCACAATAAAGTGATAAAGAGCTTACCGTCGCTGAATCGCAATAAAGCAACGAAACATGACTCGGTGTCACCCCCATTTTCGGCCATGCCGGACGTCATGTGTCTTATCGTGAAAAGCTCGTTACACACGCACCGGGGATGCTGTACATATATATATATATATATATATATATATATATATACGAATTGTACGAGCTTATCTTACATGAGATGCGCTTATTCATGTGCGAGCCGTCACTGAAATTGCATGATGCACAACCATTGGACATACGATGGAAACTATTTTTGGTTTCGTATGGGAATAGAATTGGGAATCACATCGGCGAGATTTAACTGAATTCGTTGTACACGATTCCAATGTGTAACATCGCATTAACGAGTAAATAGTACATCGTGTAGTAGGAAGTAAAGAAGTAATTACTGTTTCAAGATGTGTTATGGAGGATGGGCTAACAGAGCAGTTGTACTCATAAGATTCTGTAATGGTGCTTACACCCATTAAACGAACCAAACCCTCGGAGTTATGTTATCGTATCATGTTTGTTAAAGCTCAGAATACTAAATCGATCTGGTCAGCTGTTAAAAAAAAGACATTGTTTTGTATTGAAGACATTGAGTTTTTTTCAGCTATGAATGTATGAAAATAATCATGCTCTTTGTTTTTTATAAAAATGACGCACAATCGAAAGGAAACTTCTATGTTTTGACGAAACATGTGATGTGTTCCTGATGGATGCATATTTCCTACTTTTATACTGACATCCTTGACCATTGAATTCCATATTTTTTTCATTCTCATGAATTTTATTATTTCCGAACGAAAAACAAAGTGTCAAACTCCGTGAATCCGAAGTTTCCGAATCCCATATAAGACTCGAGAAGAAACGCGGTGCGAATAAACAACGGGCATCAGGTTGCGAAGGCGATCCAGTCCTTCTTCTTCTTCCGAGCGGTGAATTTTTTTTTTATACATTATGTTCTCTTATTCCCGTGCACTTCTCCCTCACCCGTCCGTGAGGAAAAATGTACGCTCGTTAACGCGATCGTTCCGTTCTGCACCGACGGATCGGTGCAGCAGGTATCACCGCAAACCCGCGCACAGCCCAGAGAAGACAGTGAACATTATTTCACTATAGTAATAGGACGTACCGAGCATCCCGAGGTTCTTCTGCCTATATCTGCTGATTCTCGGTGCGTTATTGCCCAAGTAGGAAATTCCGTTAATGGTTAGACACTTTTCATCGATAATACTGCGAATCCATCTCTCAGTCGTGAACGATCGTTGGGCTTCGCAGCCTTACGATCACTCGGAATTTGTCGATCTGGATTTTTCAGCATTTTACGATCGGTAGTAAAGTTCGTACGGCCGACTGTGATCCAGACGACATCGGTACTTTCGTTGCCTCCTTTTTTCCGCCCGACAGATAACCGAATATAATTTCCTGGTATTCGAATTGCGGTATTTGACGCCTGCATTAATTTCCGGCGACTGGTGAAGTAAATGATCATACGTTTTTAGGATGTAGCGTAAGGTTGATAGTTTTATTGATAAGTAGATAAAACAATATTGCGTCAGCACACATCGGAGAGCACCTCGGGGTGGCTATTAATTGTATCTTAATTGCTCCCTTTTTCCTGAGTGTGATAATTAAACGTGCCATTTATGATATCGCGCAAGGCGACGAATAAAATGTTTGGATTGCTGAATTTGCCACCAGAAGTAAACCGACGACCGAGTTCATCAGACCAGTTTCGCTTTTACGATCGAGAGATTTTACGACGCAGTCGCTCGGAGGGGTTTCTGCGCTTCGATAATGAAGTCGGTCCATACTGAAAGTTGTCGAAGCGCTGCAAACAGAGCGAGAGAATATTATTGTGGTACTGGAAAAATATCGTTGACGAAACCGAGAAGATAATCCAGGCATCGTGGCGAGACCATCTGTATCCGTGAAAACGATGGTTCAACGGCGAATGATGCCTCAAAGCGTTTTCTCTCTCGCCAAGGACTCAATGAGTTCGGCGGTGTTGTTCGCGTTACACGATCGACCGAGCGCGTCGTCCGTACGATTTATTCCGCAGTCGGCCCTGACTCGTGCGTTCAACTCGATGTGGTTTTACGTTTTTTGTTGCGATTTTAGAAATCGAGCATAAGGACACGATAACGAAGACACATTGCGGGAGGGGCTTTTTTAGAGGACATCGCTCACCAGTATCTCACTTCAATTCCTTGACTATGCATTTCCGTAGTCGATGATTGAAGGCTGAAAATATGACACCGGGAAATGAAATATTGTAACAATAATTGGTTTGCCATTCGGCATAAAACATCTCCGTATGGTTGAGCTCATTCCCTTGGGCCTATTTCGTGTTTTCCGGGCAGGCGATGTAGTGTGATAAATGATGAATTAGGGCTTCACCCAGAAACAAAGAATATCACGGTGACGCTTGAACAGCAAGAAAGGACTTTTTATTGTTGCAAAAGTTAAAAGTTAGAAATCCTGAATCATCCGAAATGGTTATTACCGGACGATAAATGTCGAGTTCATGGCTACGAACTTGAGACAAAGGTCTAATATACATAATGGCACAACGTCCAAAGACGCCAGAATGGGAGCAGTGTCGAGATAACGCTTACTCTTACTCGCTTGTTAGGGTCTGTATCATGAACAGGGATGGGCTTTCATTCAATGAAATTGTATTTCAAATACTTTTTCAAACAAATAACTATGATTAACTATTATGCAAGAATTAATATTTTCACATTTCTGTAATAATTACGACCAATTGACGTGGATTATGATTCTACTATGAATTAAAGTATTTGATGAGTCTGGTCAAATTCATTATCATTTGGTCCAAAAAGTATTTGAAATACATTTTCATTGAATGAATGCCCATCCCTGATCATGAAGTATTGCTGCGATAAAAATTCAAGCACTGTTTCGTATTGGGTGCGCAGTGTGATGATCCGTAATACAATACGCCACGACGCTGCTGGATTGCAACATCGAACCGGGTGTCGAAGGATCTCTGTCAATCTCGAATTATCCGCGGAGTAAAGTGAAACCGCGACATACCACAGTAGAACGGTAGATAAAAAGAAAGATCGTCCGAGAGCGATCAATGATCGCGGATTCGAAGGATAACTTTTTCATCGTCACCACAGAAAATCAGCTCGTTTCAATTTTATCTTCGTAATTATTGTCTTTTCCTTGTCTTCCGCCGAGACTCGCGACCGTCAATGGTTTTTCCGCATTATCGCTGTTTCGGACGGCCGGATTTCTCGCATATGGCCTTCGATATCATAGCCGTGGACAGTCGACTGTCGTCCATTCGTGATTACATAAAATAATATAACAGACGAGCCACCCAGGTACATACGCTTCAGGAAGCTTCGTTATTGAGATTAAGTGTACGACGTAGTATAATAACAATAATAATAATAATAATTATCGCAATAATAATCAAATGTACAATGAGCAATGAAGTGACCGAGTCAATCAAGTATTTTTGCTTGATAGATCGTTATTCCAATTCAATAAAAATCATCGTTATGACCGTAGGAGGTCGTGAAAGATCAGCGGATCCCGAGAATCATCGTTGGCAATGCGAACATTACATTCGTTATTGCGTTGTCGTCTTCGTAATTGTTGAGAATAAGCGAATCAACACGCAAACCGAAGCTGCACGATAAACCAAAGAGCCCACGAGAACGCCTCATTATTTAATTTTTTTTTTCTACATTGCGCCTCGATGCATGTGGCATTGAGGCAAAATTACCGGTGGCAGTGCTAATACACCGGTGTTCGCCAAGCTTGACCGGACGTCTTGTAGCCATTATCAAATAGAAAACCTGCAACCGGAACGCCCTGAGGAGATTTTGAAAAAAATATTTATAAGGTCAGTATTTGTTCCCACGGTTCCAAAAATATAGATACATCAGGGTTTCAACGTTTTTCAAAATAACTCGAAGTTTTTATTGAAATAGAGTTGAATTTGACAAATTTGCGATTGTCAAAATCCGATATTTTCGGTGGAACAAACTAAATGCTTATAGATGATCATCGAGTGCTCGTCCGGTAATTTAATGAGATAGGCGGGAGACCAGTTGAATGTTTCATTTTTATGAGACGATCTCTAGCACAAAGGGCTACGATTTCTGCCAGACAGCCAAGATGGACAATGTTATTTATTAATGTCGAAGAGTAATACCGACTACCTTCCCCGCTGAATGGAGCTACGACAATGGAATGTATCGACGCCAATAAAGGATCGATATCGTTATAAATCGAGATCTACCGATGGGTACACGATCGGTACGTGTACGGAGGGCAGTCGACATGAGCGGTGGGCCTGGCTTATTATAAGTTTGAAGGACTGTGCATGCGCGCTCTGCGGAACTTGCAGTTTGTGCGCAAAGACACACACACACACACACACACACACACACACACATACACACACACTGTTACGTTTGAGCTGGTTGCGGCATTGGCATAGGGTCGAGTCATGGGTGGTCCGCTATGCTAATAGTACTCATATAAACTATAAGCACGCTACGTCATGTAAATATATTTTCTATCTCTGTGCAGATCGTGACACAGATAGTATATACAGTAATGAAATATCAATCGTCGGGATACCATCCTGCAAACTGCAAAACCTAGTTGATCGATTATTTTACGAAATATTATAATCAGTTTGTAATATTCGTTTTCTTTCAATGATACAAGGGAAACTGGAACGAAATAGAACTTCTACGCACGAAAACAACCTGATTTCTATCAAATGCCGAAATATGGGGAAGAAATGGCTACCGCCAAAATGAGACTGCAAGCCTGGAAGTTGGACTTCCAGGTTCTGAACGACTTGCGTCCATCGCTTAGTCAACCATTCCTACTTCCTTCACTGCTTCTATAAATTATCGAATATCGAAATATTTTTCGGTTATCCCATTCAAATTTCACTACAGATTTCATCCTAGTTCGTTTCGATGCCTCATTCCTCAAATTCTCGTGATTTCGTTTGTTACCATCACGGTGATAAATCTCGCACTGATAATTGTTAATGTTCCAATTACAATTAGTAAATCACCATCCATCCGACTTCCAATGGCATTTTTTGAATAATTCGTTGGTGTTTAGAAATTTTCGAAATACCTCATTAAGCCCGAAGAACGTGGAGTTTAGGACGTTCTTTGGAATCTCGCCGACCACGCCTTGTCCACAGCTTGGTACAGGAGAGCGTTAGATCAACAGCTCTCGTTTTCGTTCTGCGATCGGTATCACGTTGCTTTGCCTGAGGAAGGAGGGCCTACCGAAGTCACAGCTGGACGGGCGGCGTCTGACCTGCTGCTTGGTCACTCTCGTCGTCTCCTTTTTCTTTCTTTCTTTCTTTTACTTTTTATCATTTTTTTTTCTTTTTCGTGCCTCCGCGTTCGAGATCTAGTTCACTCGAGTTTTAATACGGTCCGCGCGCGAGCGCGCGATTGCGGAAAGTGTTGGCTCAATGCGCGACGAGCGAAACGACGATGGTTAGTTTCGTAACCGGGCTTGTATCTCGGGGATCTGCGGGGGATGCCCCGCGGCTAAAATCTCAAACGTGTTCCGCCGCGTGCGCGCGACCGCACTTCGTGGAGCACACTTCGTTTTATTTATAATGCGGAATATAGTCACACTGGTCCGAGACCGCCACTGTCCGATCTCTCTGACGGCATTGTTCATCGCAATTGTTGGGGATAAAAGTGCAGGTACTTCGTCATCGACCACTATCGCTATCGGCAACGCCAGTCGATGACGCGCAGTCGCTGCCGTGTATTTCTATAGCGTTATCGTGACAACGGCGTGGCTTTCACACTTGCCTCGATGACTTAGATATTGGATTCTGTCTTATGATCATCATTGTCGATCAAAAATTCATCGGTCTTAATTTACTGACTATATTGTAGCCCGAAACCTTCATACGTTTAATTGGTCATAAATAATATTGATATGTTTGTAAGATTATGAACAGTGTCTTAGAACCTGACACGAGTGCAAGAAAAAAAAATGCAATCAATAAAATTTATTCACATTTTTTTTAACGATTCTCCATTGGTTACGAAAGATTTTTGTTACGATTCATCGCGTCGTTTTCGAGAAACTAAAATGTTATTGCTTCGAAGCGAATCGACAGAACGCATTACTGAATTTCTGCGTCCGTTAAAAAGTATATTTCGTGATCTTTTTTATTACCAAAATGCCATTTGGTGCAACGAAAAAAAAAAAAATCGTTCGGGAGCTGGAGAAAGAGTCTCTCCAAGCCTCATTGCCGTTGTCGCAACGCTTGTAAAAGTTTCCATCGTGCCTACGATATCGCAATAGTAGCTAGAATCTGGTCTATAAAAAAACTAGGATACACTCGAATTTGCCGTCGATATGCTGCTACTGTTCTCGCTGCCACAGATGATTGCGAATAACATAAACATATACATATATATGGCGAATGGGAACCGCCCCCTGTTACAGATTCCAACACGGTGTAGCTGAATTCGAGTGCTCGAACCGGGAATCATAAACACTCGTGAAATTGCCGATACGAATTGTTTCTATTGAGAGCGAGAAGCATATCCACAACTACTTCCGGTACTTATCGCCCTGGTTTGCGCAACCGATGAAACGCGTCGATTCGAAACGACGACAGAATATCTCGGAATCGTGCTTAAGGGATCGTCCTAGTGTGACATTTTTCAATAATCGTTTTTTTTTCCATTATCTGATAGTATACACTGTCGTAAACTTTTTCACCAATTTAAAAATCGAAATTCGAATTATATCGGTCGCTACAGCCTTTCTTAGCAAAAAGGATTGTAGCGTAACCTGGCGCGTCCGTCCGTCGTTGAACCGTTTTCGCTTTCGATATCCAGTATGGATACGCCCAGAAAATTTGTGCCGATGAATAAAAAAGGCTCGAGGAGTAGACCTACACGACAGGAAACAAAAAGGTCCGTAGGGTTCCTTGTACGGACCTGGCATCGCCGGTTGATCGTAAGTAGACGATTTATATTAAAATTTCTCACTCCAAACTCTAACCGCGTTTTGCTCGGAATGGTGTTTTCAAAAACGGTGGCCATTCTCAAAGGAACAGTTTTCAAGCTATCCCTTTGAAATTTGGACTGAACATTCTTCACGTCATTCTTTATGGCCCCACTGAAGCTTTTTTTTTTAAATCTTCCATTTTTGTTTTACGAATTATCGCCGAAAAAATAGGCTAAATTCGATACTTTTTTTCCAAACCGCCGCCATTTTTCCAATTTTCATTAAAAAAAAGTCTGCAATAATGACCACCGTTTGGGACCTTTTTTTTCAACGCTTTTTTGAAAAAATAAGAACAATGTTAAAAATAAATAAATCAATTTTGAAAATATTATTTTGTATTCTCCATTGGTGCTGTGATTTGTAAAAAAAATCAGACCGATTAGATTATCCTAACCATCAAAAAAAAAAAATCGCGAAAATCTGCTATTTTTCGGGGAGTCACACTAGGACGATCTCTTAATTTTCAATTTTAGTTCTTTGTATTATCGTCGCGAATATTGTGCCGCCGGTTGGTTCGTTCCGCAAGTAAGTTAGTGACGGCTTGCGCGAGAGCGATCGTCGAGGGAGCTGCCCCAAAGGATAGAACAGCGGCTGGTCGAACGGTGGCGCGAACCGACGACGGACAGCTTCCTCCTAACTCGATTAGAGCTGTAGCTAGTTGGTGCAGCAACTCTCGGCAATATCGTGTCTAACGGCCTTCCGATCGTCGCGGTACCACCCAATATCTCCGCGCCGGGGTCTTTGAGCCGTGACGGCGAGCATACCCCCTAGCCGCGCGCGCGAGCGCGCTCGCCTGCACCGGACGCAGCGGCGCAACCCGTTCGCTTGCGCGCGAGCGCCTCAGATCGTGAAGCTGCTCCAGCAGCAGCTGCAGCTGCTGCTGATCCCTCGTTCTCCATCTCGATCGATCGGTGACGACATGAAATAATCAAGCATGAAATAACGGCGTAAAAAAAAACAACAACACCGCAAACACGAGAAAAAAAGCCTACGATACTTCCAAACTTGACTCCAAAGGCGATATTAAATGAGCTATTGTGCGAGTGGCGAGCTGAACGCCTTAGCTCGTAACGGGACAAAAACCGTCTTGGGTTTCGAAGATTTTTTTTGAACGATTTGTATCGATCTGATATTGCATAGAACTGAGGAATGTGTTTACATACAATTCTTTCACTGGAGTGAGTTGGAGTTCGATTTTTGTAGTTTTTTGTAGTTAAACAAAAAAGGACCAAACGTATAATGATAGTTATACGTCGCAACTTTCTCATCATTTGTTTCGGACGATTTAGAGCGTTTTTTTTTTTAATTTTGTACACACATTGAACAGCTGTCATTGAATTTGTTAGACGTGAATTCACTGCTCTACAATCGTATGCTAAAAAAAAAAACGTTTCATCAACCTCTACGTAGTATCGCTTTTTTTTATTTCCTTCTTCATTCCAAAAATATTAGAGAAAGGTCAATAAATAATTAAAGCAATGAATAAAAATGATATTGATATCTTTATTCATCTCGCCAACATTTTTTAAAATGAATTTTCACTTTTTTTTTGGCTCTTTTAGGTGGTATATATAACTGTTGTATAACCGATGGTCCCCTCGACTTCTCAATGTTGGACATGTCTCCCTAGTTTAGCATCGAGATCAGCTCAGCAACAGCAGACTTATCCCTACCACATCCACTCTCATAACTATCCTCACTTCCTTCGCCCAACTTTATTCGCCTCTTCCCCGAACCTCAGTCTCACCTTGTCGCATAATATCGAACTCTTTTTACAGCAAATTCTCCACGCGTAGCTATGAAACATTTCAAACGACACCTTCCACCGTACTCGGTTCCATCTAATTTATCCACAGACATCTTGTCCTTCTCTTTTTTTCTCCCCCCCCCCTCGTAAATTTCACGAATGTGTGCATGCGTATGCGCGTGTACATTGCGTGCTGTCCGTACGGGGCGCGTGGCTCGCCGGCAACGAGAGCATTTACTTTCACTCGCGGTGGCAGCATCAGCAACGGCCGCGTCGTCGCTATTGCTTTTACCTTGCGTACCTCTCCGCTAACTACGGCCGAGCTAACGCCTTCGTGAACTCCTCAGACTGTCATTCCAGTTTATACCCCCCCATTTGACCAACCGGGGTGCTGGCGACCAGCACCGGTTAAGCAAGTTTATTACGGTTAAAATCATTTAAGAAGAGTGAAGAATCGATTCGATAGAATTTACGATAAATCGATCAAACGTTTCTTGGATTCACAAATAATTTATCGGACTCTACTTGAACTATGAGAATCGCCAATTTTCGGTGGTTTTTAAAAGAATCCTAGAATAATTTCAAAGAGTACTCGGTACCCCATGAAATATTTGCACGTACAGTAGAAATCGAGAATTATCGATCGAATTATAATCAAGTCCGGAGAGTCGCCGTATGCGTTCTTCCGCATGAGACAGTGTGAACGTCGGGAAAGACGAAGGTTCCCTTCTCTCTGATGCGGTAGGCTCGACACACACACACACACAGCATCACGAAGCAGGCTGTCTGCGGCAAAGCGCAAACCAAGAGCTCACGCCGCTGCTGCCTCCGTCCTGACGTGGTCTCTTTGCGGCGGTAGCGGTGGCCTGGAAGTGCTCTAGTTTTGGTCATCGAGAGTATCTTACCTCGCGCCGAGCGCGGACGTCGCCACACCGCTGCGGCCTTCGCTGTCGATCCACAGCTCTTTCCATCTCTTTCGCTTCGTGCTCGCTCGACGATTTCACCTTCTTCGACTTTTTATTAAAAACTATTTTTTATACAGAGACGCTCTCGGGAGAGACGCACACGGCCAATAAACCTTGTCATTATTAGGTACATCAACGTTCGATCTCAATATAAGAGAAACGGGGCGACTGCAAAAAAATGCTTCTAAATCGCTAGACGCAAATGAACGAAAATAAACTGATTGCTGCTAGAAAATTGAATTTCCGATCATTGTGCGGAATAGCCGATGAATCAGTGAGGGCAAAATCGACCCATGTAGGATTTGGGTAGATAAAATAGGGATATGGCACATTTACTTCATGATACTAGCACATTAATCATCATTATTCCGTGATGCTTCCGTTATGTAGTTTTATTTTTTTTTTTCGGTGGATATCGGGACAGAATCCAGAAATTGGGAAGGCAAATGACGCTGTAGACACGCTCGTGTTAACTTATATTTATAGACTGTTACCGAAAAGTAAAAATCCCATCCTCTGTTATTATTGCTTTTGAAAAATATATAATTTAAGGCTCTTGTGTCTATAATAGTATCTCGATCGTGCTCGGATGACCCATTATACCCCGACTTTCCTTAGCCACTAGACGTACGGCAGACTCAGCGGAGTTAGATTTGAGCAAATAGCCGCACATCTCAACACTCAATCAACGATCCCGTGAAGGTCCTCAAAAGCGTGCTTCGACGGTGCAGGATCGGGTGTGTCTCCCTGCTGTCTATTTAGCGTTGATGTTGATCGCTCCATAGGATTCGACGCCACAGTTATGAATGCCCGCGTCTCAAACCACGGACATCGAATACGTGACAACGAGCGCCCTGATTAAAACGTGATTGGGGTATCGCTTCTGAATCGAGATTTTGACGCTTCGCGTTTAAATGGTATAAATTTGAAAAACTGCGTGAAGCATTGCACGTTCCATAACATCGTAACTGTATATTCTACACTTACACTCACCGAGTCGGACGCGAGAAAGTGAGAGAAATATATCGATCTCCCGCGAGGGCCGCGCGGCTCCGATACTTCTGTCAGTCGATCTATCTGGGCGGCTTCGTTGCGTCCCGAAGAGATCGATTACATCGTCAGCGCGTTCCAGCTGGAAAATGATTTTCGTATACCTTACATGCACCCATGGGGCCAGCATAGTTATGTACTGTAACTCTGTAATACACCGGTGTACCGAGCGTAGTTAAAGACAAGCGGGGTCCAGAAAGTATCGGCCAGATAACTTCTGGTCGTTTTAACCAGTTTGTTCGGCAAGCCTTGATAGCATTATCCCAAATGGTTTTTCAGTTTACTATATAAAGCCATGTGGAACAAGGCTTTCATCACAACGAAAACTACCGGTGTGGGCCTGTGTGTATGTGTGTGTGATGCTCATGAATTTTTCGCCGATACTATTTTCTTCATATCTTTCTCACACTCTTTGCATTTTATCACGATTTTCACTGTGGGACAGAGAGTCATGCAACGGACGTGTGACCATTATTTTTCAATCCAATCTGCGAAGAAAAGAGATTTATTACTGTTTTTTTTTAATGAATTATTCGTTCGGATAAACTCGTAGGACCGAAAAGTATGAAGTAACAATGGTTCGTTCGATCGCTTCAAATGGGACGTATACGATCGCGTTAATGATTCGGGTATACTTTCAGCTAGATCGTTGTGAGAATACTTTGCGAGATCTCGCCATAATGTTTTGTCAGATGTATTGTTATTAATAATTGATATAAACTTCGTCGTGTCCTGATGAGGATAATAATGCCGCGTTAATATGGGAGTCTTGTGGATACTGATATATGCGTACTGTGCTAAAATAATTCAAATAACTAGATTTTGTCAATAAGACCACTCATTGTCGAATGATTTTCGAATCATGATATCGTGTTTCACAATCGTTGACTAAAAACAATTGAGGCTCTAATCTAACTCTTGCTGGGCCATTTTTATTATACACGTACGATATTATTAATACGAAATTCTACCCCACCATCTCCTGACCATCGCGGTAAAGAGCAACTGGCCGCGAGGTCGCGCCAAATTCGCACAAAGTTAGGCGCAGAAAACTTCTCGTTGTTCGGTGATCGGACTATCTCGCGGGAGCAGCAGCTCGCATCGAGCCCATAGACTCAAGTATCGAGCGAGTTGGTTGGTTATTCTTGTGATCATTGTGGGCGGTGTGGTTCAGAGAAAGCCTCGTCGCCGCGAATGCGCTCGCGCGCGCGAGCGCAAGCGTCTAGTGTGCGCTAGTGCGAGCGCGCGCGCACACGCTTTGCTAGGTTTTGCCCTGAAACACATTCGCTTCATGCCACCGCGAGGCGTGTGCCGTTTTTTCCGTACGGGTAGTTGCAGGAGCGCTCTCGGTCTCGCTTGCTACATCTCGACCCCACGGAGACTGCAAGGAGTCTCGATCCGGCTGTACATAGGAACCCCGCGCTAGAGACCGTTGAGCCATAGGATACATGGATCAAACGCCTTTGATAACGAACCAACGCTATCTGAACGTTTAAATGTCACTGTAAATGTACACATATTACTTCAACATACCCTTTCATTAAAAAAAACAACGTCTATATATGCAACGTGTGCATTGAAAAACTCTTAGAGACCAGTGAATGCAAATTTATTCACAGAGTCTTTTGCACATTTTGTGCTCTCATAGATGAAGTTTTTTTCGTTTGCCTACGAGTCAACTTTCATCCAATCAACACGAATCGTCGGGTTGCTAAATGTAAGCCTGGATTTGAAAATTATGGAGAATGGGATGCAATGAGGATAACCATGATGATAATACTGTTGTGAGCGTGTATCAATTTGTTATAATCCAGGAATAACATTCCTACACTATTTATCACACAATGTAAAAATAAAATAATTGATTATTTTGTGTATAGATATATATATATATATATATATATATATATATATATATATATATATATATATATATACGTGGAATATCACATTTCATGCAGTGCCTGAATAGCACTTGACTTTCCTATTTTTAGCCGTATCTAAATCGCTCTAGACTTTTTTTTTGTCTGGTCCAGAGTCCCATTTAGTCCTGTATCTTAATCGTGCTATCGTCCCATTTTACACAGATATACCCTGCATAAACCGCGAGTCGGCAACCGTTGATAACTTTCCAAGCGTTAGAGAATCGGCGTCCTATATCTCATATGCGTACAAAATAATTCTTATCGTACACGATCGAAATGATAACCTCTTTTATTATTCGCAGCGCTAACACATGTGCGGTCGCTTCCCCTCAGTCTCAGTGAAAGTCTGGACCAGATTTTCGAGCCCGTTACGATTGTTCAAACCGGCGATGGTCGTTCACCAATACAACGACATCGGACTGTCTGGGGGTTCAATTTCGTGAATATCCAGAGTAGTCGAAGCCGATTGTGAAGTAAAAAGACGGCTTTTGCGTACTGACCGACTGAGTTTGATGGACTCCGACGCGTTTGCGATAGACGTTCCCAACCAATCCGATCGAGACCGCGTTCAGAATCGTGACGGCAATTCTGCCGAGCTTCGTGACAGCATCAATAAGATGGTCGTCCAATAGATCGGGTTTCATGATGTTGTTTTACGGAAGCGGTTTACAAGGGGAAGGCCTCGACTGCGACATCGACTTTTCAATGAAACTATCATAAGTCGATAGTACATTGAAAATCATTAGACACGTGTCCCGGCTTTTTTGATGGTGGGCCCTAGTTCAATTATTATTAATTTTTTTAAATCACGGTCGCCACGGCTCATGAACCAGGCACCAGTCACCTGCATTACTTTTACCAAGCGCCGAATGGCGCAGGGACTAAGCGTTAGCCCAATGATCACGATGTCGATGGTTCAAATCCTAATGGTGTATGTTGTTTCCTTTTTATTGCAAATATGCAAATAAAAATAAGGGTGCATGTCAAAGTCTTTGGGAGCCAAAGTCTTTTCAGCCAATTTCTCGGCGGCTCAACATTACCTATATACCTATACACATTCGCTTCATTCGGTATATCGGTAAAGTTGGCGAGAAGTTGGCTGAAAAGACTTTGACATGCCCCCAAAAATAAATCACGATAATGTTAAAAAATAATCCAATAAGTGCCGGCATGATTTTATTTCCCATTAAGGTGAAGTACGACATCTGAGCGCCCGTCTCTCTCGCTCCGCCGCGAGCGCCCATGGTGCTATCTCGCTCGTACTCGTACGCTACGAAATTACTCGTACATCGCCTTAATCCAACTATTGTTATAGAAAAAACAAACTAAATCACCAGGGGAGCGTCATAAAATAATTGTTCGCATATTTGCAATAAAAATAAAAAAGAAATGTACACCAACAGGATTCGAACCATCGACATCGTGATCATTGGGCTAACGCTTTGTCCCTGCGCCATTCGGCGCTTGGTGACAGTAACGCACGTGACTGGTGCCTGGTTCATCAGCTGTGGCGACCGTGATTTAAAAAAATTAATAATAATTAAACTAGGGCCCACCATCAAAGAAGCCGGGACACGTGTCTAATGATTTTCAATGTACTATCGACTTATGATAGCTTCATTGAAAATTCCATGTCGCAGTCGAGGCCTTCCCCTTGTTAGCCCCCTCACCCGATCCATCGCCCCGCGCGCGCGCGCAGTTCACATCGATGAAAGCGAAGACTCTCTACACAGCCAACGAGTCATCAAACCCAATGGAAGCTGCTACGACACATGAATCCACAGGATACATCGACCTCGAAACTATACGGAGAGTTAAGCAGCTTGGATTTTTACACCCTACGCTTTGATAGACTCAAGTGCACGGTGGATAATAGACACGGACGTCAAATACCATAGATTTATTTATCAAATTTTATTCTCAACTTTGCGCCTGACTCAAACGTCGAAAACGATAATTGCATTGTGGTTAATGGCATCGCGGAAGCAACGAACAGAGGTTCGCAGGTGTGGACGGGCCTTAAGACGCACAACCGAGTGTTCGCGTGGCGGGCGGCCCAGTACACGACCCACATCTCGGACCTCGGAGATAAAGTGCTCCGAACAGCGGAGAGTCCGCTCCCTGCTACGGTTTCCACCAGAGGTTCTCAACGCAACCCCGTCTTCTATAATCCCTTTTGCGACGAATTGCAATGATCACGCCAATACTTTATTTTGCTGATCATCTACTGAATCCTCGAACACATCGGCACCAGCGGGTTCCGTCATTTTTCGGTTACTCGTCCAGGTTACTGTTATAGAGTTGATTACCTCATAATTTCCCATTGTTACGACTCATTGAAAGATTTTTACACCTCGCAGCTTCGTATTTGTTTGCAGGGTTTTTATCATCAAGTTATTTTGTTCCAAATCTCTCGCGAGTACTTTTTGAAGAACTTTTGAAGAACAGAGTCGAAGTCATTTGGATATTATCGGAAGGTAATAAACAATTCTTCGCTTATGTTATTATCTTAGATTTTATCTATAAGCGATTACAAAATTGAGAGACAGTAAAAAAAAATTGTTTCATCCGAGTCGATAAATGTAAATATTCTGAAAAATTGGTAAAATCCGACGAAGTGAGATTTTACCAGTGAAAATAGTATCAGCGAGAAAGTGGTTGCGACGCCTGATGGTAACATTGTCCGGTGATATATATCTACGAATTATCTCGTCGTCGCTTGTTCACTCCGGACTACGGTCCACTTTCCCGCGATTTTTGTGCGTCTCCTTCGTGGCCGTCGTCATCGTCCACGCATTCTCCTATATATTTTACCCACACGTTCGAGCAAGCAATTCCGCACACACTCTCACACACACACACACACGAACAATAATTCTATTTGCGATTTCCTCACACTTGAGAACTGCATATCCTACTCTCTACCTACTACATCTTCACACATGTTCACGCGTGCGACTGTATTAAAGCCCAAGACATCTTAACACGAAGACCCAACGATTGCGAGTGTTAGTGGAGTAGTCTCGCTGCGTATCTCGCTGAATCTACGCCTCGGATTACGCCTCTGCCGGGCGAGCACGAGCGATTTCTCGCGGCCGATCCCCAGCCTCCCCGTTCCATTTTTTTTTCCATTCGTCGACGCCATGAATTGACCATTGGAGGTGAGCACACAGCCCGGAATCCTGTATTAAATTGTCACTATCGCTGTCGACGCTACGCAGAGATGCCGAGCATCGACCGCACACGGCCAGAAATTATTGGCTAATTTACTTTTCGATCGATGGATGATTATAAACACGTTAGGGTTCAGAATGTCGTGAACGTTCCGATGGGGCCGCGTGCCGATGAGAAGCCGTGAGACACCCACTCCTCACGGCTTGGCACTCTGTTAGAGAGATCGGAAAACTTCCGGGGCTATTGCACAGTAGCGAACGCACGGAAGTAACGTGACCAATCGCGGCTCGAGCGTCCTGCTCTTTTTCTCGTCAGACGGGAAGCAGTCTTCTCCGTTCTACCGACGCGGCCCCGACGCGCGGACCACTCTATCCATCTTCCCTTGCTATATCGGTAACGCGGAATGGATAAATGGCGAAGTGAGAAAAAACAACAAAAAGGAGCTCTCGTACTCGAGGCACGAATATCGGCAGACGTGGTCTACGTGTGGCTACCGAGTTGCTTATGATCCCAAATGGAAAATTGTGATATCCTCGTGTATATGATGCATACGAGCGAGAACTGGCTATGTATTTATCGTAGGCGTTTTAATTGGTTCACGGCTCACGCACGGGCGACTACCTTAGCTTTTTAACCCCGTCGGGGATGTCTTTTTCCTTTCTGGCGGTGTTTATCATGATATATCGAACGGCCGGGCGCACTCTCGCCGAGGCGAGGATCGGAAAATCGGGAACAGCTTTGGATATTTCGCATTATACGAGCTAGTAAATTCACATTGATCTATTTTTCCAACTTGTATCGTCGTTTTCAACGCTTCACTGACCACTTCGGGGAAGACTCGTGCTGGAATAGTATCGAAACGACAATCTCGATTTCTCGTCCGATATCGTATGCCAATTTTTTTTTTCAATCTTTGCTGGCTTGTAGACAAGGACGATATATGACAAGCTAGCATGAGAAATGTAATTCAAATAGCAGAGATAAATTATTCCTGCTTAGTTTAGGTTTGAAAATAGGTGTGTACGAAAAGAGAGAGTGCGGAAAAACCATTATAACTTTTTTTCATTGAGGGGGCATATACATCTGGAAATCGATTGCCTTTTCGGTTCATTTTCCCAAAGAGTAACTATAAAAAGGTATGTAGTTTAATTCTCATTGAGGGATTCTCAAAATCGACTGAGTTATAGCTTGTTAGTTTCATGTTTCAAGTAATCGGTATAAAATCGACAGGCTAAAAGCATAAATTCACAATGGACAATCGATATCCGTTTAAAATTATAAATAGCCACACATCAGTCGATCAGCTTGTGATCTATGACCTATCAATGGTATCCTTAATGACTGGCGGTCATTATATGAAAAGTCATAAAAAAAAATTACTGAGTAATAAAAAAAATGTTTAAAAAAAAAACCCGTTTGCAATTATCCGAAGTATGGTGATTCATATATTCCTCGGCCTTGCTCGTTCGAATTATTACCCATACGGTATGGAATGGGACGATTTATCTTACGTTAATTCCTCAGGTTCGTGTTACGAATTTTTCTTCAACTGTATATATCCCATCGTCTTTTCTTCGACGCATCAGTCAGACTATTTCGGTTCGTGGGGAATCACAAAAATCGCACGGAGCATACCCCTCCAAACGTCTTCGGCCTGGTTGCTTCGGCTCACCGCGAGTATCAATCAATTTTGGAAAGTAAAAACGAAAAACAAACTCGATCCATATTTGTGAATCTGCGCTTAAACATAACCACCATCCTTTGCACTCCGCAGGTTATTAATCCGGTTGAAGTGCTGCTTCGTGGATCCATGAGATAGTTCGAAATAAATGGAAATTTACGACGATATTCGTTAAAGCCCGTGCCCCGGGACGTATTCCCAGTAGTAATCCGCTGTCCGTTGGCTATGCCCCGTATAATTTACCATCGCCGTACCGAGTACCCAGAGTAAAACGATTGAAGTATTGCCGTGTGTAGCACGCGTTCATTTGCACTCTCATTTATTCGAAGCCGCCCGAGGATTAGAGTACGCGACACGTGCTTCACAATTTTCCCCCATACGATCGATAGCTCCGTATAGCCATGGCGTTAGAACCAATGCACCGGGTGAGTTCGGGCTAGTTGACCAATCTATGGACTTTCGCGAACGAGTCGATAATCACACATCTTATATTCAATTGATAATCACATTTTAAAATTTATGTCTTTCGAAATCACTTTTTCCAAACTGTCGTTGCGACATTACACTGTTAAATAATTATAAAATTAATAACATAAAAAAACGTATCCCTTATCGAACCGGTATATATCGAAATTTACAAATCGAATGAAGCTGCAAACGAGATCGACACGTGTACATCAATACTGTAGGCGCATGTGGTAATATAACCGTTCAATGACTTTAGTTTCAACATCGCATTCATTCAACATTTACCTACGGCTTCATCATTGCATCCATGGGTCTTGAAAAACCGTTTCCAGCATATGCCTGGAAATTTTACCGAAGGACACTCGAGTGAACCCCGCCCGATTTTTTGGAATGAGGCAACATCCTAGATGCTCCTTTATGAAACTAGGACTGATTCACCCACTGATAGGTCTGCGTTCATTACGACAAAAAAATGTGTAGATCAATCAACTATTTATCCGGTTGTGGCTTCGTCCTCACAACCGATGCCGCAGTCTGGGCCGTTGAAAAAATCGTCGGCCATCTATTCCCGAGTTGCCCCAACTATCGCAAGAGAGAAGATCTGTGGTGGTTAGCGCGACTGAAAGCTTCCGGGCTGCAACGTATTCAGTGCGTTGCTTTCCAAGCTTCGGATACGGTCCACATCGCGTGTGTGTATGTATATTCAAGCGCGGAAGTAGTACGGACCCGTGTGGTGAGTGGACTTGGGCTCAGCGCTATCCATCTTCGACGTCGAGCGTCGCGCACGCGCTGCTCTCGGACGCCGGAGCTATGTAGCGGGTAACACACACACACACACACACATGCCTAACTGTGCTACAGATATTATGCTCGAAGCGATCCCCTTCGAACATCGGGAGCACGCACCATCGTCATTACCCACATGGTCGTAAGAATAAAGTAGTAGAAATCGCCATGCGAGACTCCGTGGTACCACGCGTTTAAGGAGCAAAAGTTATGGTAGTAAAGGTGAGTTAGCAGATGTTTGTACGCGCCAGGCAGGCACGTCTCTCGTGTGCGTAAACAAGGCAAAAGAACTCACAGAACGCACCTCGTCTGCCTCAGAAGTTAGCCGCCTTCGTCTCAATGTAGAGTATAGATTGGCCAGGTCGACAACGTCCATTTGCGTCTTCCGTGGAATTACGCTTCTCGGGTATTTAACAACGAGCGAAAACTTTTCGAACGAAGACTACTGGATTCACAAGCGGTTCACAGTTAAACCAGTTGCGTGGATCGCGAGATTTTCCGCATTGAATTGTCCATTCGCCAAAGGCTCTATTTTTTCTTCCTCCGAATATATCAAATTCCATTATTGCAATCCATCATGCCAGTTCAATCAATATTCACTTGATTTGATTTCAATCGGATTAATTGTCATTAAAAATTGAATCAATTACTTTGCCGTTCAATAAGCGAAAAGCTATTCGCTCATCGGTTCATTGAACGACATTGGAATGGAGATCGGACAGCACTCTTAATGGTTCATAGCCACGGAAAATCTCGTGCAATCGCACACATCACTTTCGAAATTTCTGTATTTCTTGGAACCCATTTGCCTATCATTTCTTCGGCAAACAATTTTTTTATCTCTTTTTCATTTCCGTACAACAAAAATTCTCCAGACGGATATATGTATAAGCCTACAAGCCTATCCTATCTGCATTGAGAGATTTATTCGTTCGGCTTATCTTTGTCGTTTGGTAGTTGGCGCGCGTGCTACCTGGAGCTTTGCCTTTTGCACTATTTGGGGAAAGTTACGCACACGGACGGTTTGCCCGGATAGCGCTTGTACTTTCCATCGAGAGCAGAAGTAGCAAACCCACACACACACACACACACACACACACATGCATAAATAAGAGCAACAAGGTTCGACATTCACGAGTCTCGATATGCCAGTTTTGCGGGTGTACCGCGAAGGCGATCGAGCTATACGTTGAGGGATGTAAATCAGAGAGTCGGATGACGAATGGGGTTACTTATCCACGAATTATACGTAGCACTTGGGGGGGCTATCGAATTCATGGGATCCCGAGATATCTCGTTAGATGACCGCTTTCTACAGTGTAAATCGGCAGCCACTGTAGCTGCGCCACCGCCACCGCGCCGCAGCTGCAGAGACGGGTGGCGGAGACTCGCAATTCGCGAGACTTCACGTCTCTCGTCGACTCTTCCTGGAATATCGGGTGACCAACGGCACCAGCGCCACTAACGATCGCGCAGTTCTGGGCTTGGTGTGTGCGGAGTCTTCCTGAAACGGCAGAAGAGGCGTTCCCATGAGACACGGCCGCAACATTCTACGTTCGGTTGTATCTGTAAAACGATTTTTCAACGTTTCTCACATTAAGTAATTGGCAAATGAAGTTTCTCCGTTGATGCGCGAGTCACCGCGACGAAACATCGAAGCTGTCTCATGGTGTGCTCGACGGAAGATGAGAGGAAAATGTCAGAATATTGCTTCGCACGTGTGGTCGGATAAATAAATTCGCGAGTTACTCGACGCGGTTTGTGTGTCGCGGCCAGAAAACAAAATGGGCAGACGCGCCCGGTGGCAATGCCGCCCAGACACACGTCTTATATTTTTCGAGATTGTGCAGTTTATATTCGCGCGTTAACTCTTTACGGATCGTCTGACCTTTCGTTGCTATAACGTTTGCCAATTTGGGCATCGAGTTTTATCCCGCGCTGTCCTGTCCCCGTGTACACGTATAATATATACGTGTACGAGCACAAAATTATTCTCGTGTGAAATATGTGCATTGACGTTTTATTGCCGCACGCAGAAGGTTCATCGGATGTGCGTTTGGCATTGCACCGTTCAAGCTTGCCGATCGACGCTACCGTCGTGCTGTTACGAGACCGCCGAGATCGTTGCAGCTTTAATGATTTACGCCCGCAACCATTTCGCCGGTTCTGAATTTACTTTTTTTGTTTTCGTCTTGCTCTCAGCTTTGAGTTTGCACGATCTTCTTTCTTTTATTTCTCATGACTAGCCTTCTGTGGCTCAAGGTCGCAATAACTCGTAGCCTCCCGTTTTTCAGCACGTATTTCGTGGATTCTTCGTCATCGGGATGCTCGGTTACGGATGAGGTAATGACTGAAATGCTGCTTTGCAAGGGAAAATAATTATTTTCGTTGGTCGATAGTCCATAAATCAACTATTTGATTCTCAATATTGCCTGCCAGCACATCCAGACCGAATGCAAAGCAGACGCATTGTACCGAAAAAAATGTCTCCACTGTGACTCGATTATGAGTATCTAAAGTCAGCCATCGAGTGGTGAATCAACTATCTCTTCATCGTAACCGCTGACTGTTAAAATCCGGCTCGCTGAAACAGTGGGGATCATTATATTATACACGTAGAACCTCATCGAGTGATTATTCAATGAAGCTGACCCGGCTTCTTTCTTTGCCTCCAACGATCGACAAAATTGGAAGCCAACACATCTCAGGCGTGAAATATATAAAAGCCAATCCGTCTGAAGCTGAGAGGGATAGATGCGATTGGCTGTCGTTTCGATCCAGTTGAGAATTCATAGGGTCCACACGGTCTGGCTACTTGCGTTCGCAATTCACGAGCCCATATTAAGTAGTCCCGCGACCGGTCTGGGCGTATTCAGCTCACGCGGGATATTCACCGCTCTTACGTACAAAGGAGTCGAACGAGACGAGCCATGAGCATGTGAGAGAGCTCTCTAGCTCTACGACCTCACACCGTTAAGGCAGCATTGGCATTGCCACAGTAGCATATAACGTGATGTCTATAGAAAAGCAAGTTGTGAAGCCCGCGAGAGGATAGTCACGACTCGTGACTGGTTATATTCTACTCATATAATAGGAGAGCACGCTAATTAATCGCTGTTTACACTCTTCCGACATTCACATGTCTGAGCTTGTCGTTTTGTTAGTAAACACTGTCGTTAAAGACATCACGATGTGATGGCCATTTTACCATGGATCCATTTTTTATCGTTCCTTCAGTTACTTACAAAACGTTAGTACTCTGAATGACGAACGATGACTTGGACTGATAGTTTTCATTTAGCATTATCTTAAGCGTTTCAATATGAACATGAAAAAAGAGGTATTTCAATCATCGAGATAAGTTTTAGATGGATTAGCATTAATTGTTACGATTCAAAATTGTTAAAACGAAGTAATAAGAAACATTGAGTATTTCCTTCTTGATATTTCACATACTCAGAATGTCCGATCGAATTGTTTTCATTGCGCAATTTATATATATTCAACCCCGTTCCACCGTCAGCCAGTTGCATCAAAGTTTATGGTCACGAGATCAGGGATCACGAGATATTCATTGAGTTATTGTAATTGATAAGAATATTGCGGTCTTCGATGCATTGTTTTGCATTGATAACCATATAATGGTCTCGGCCCGTGGTCCCACATGCAGCACGGAGAATTCACTGAAGAAGCTACGAAAGGAACACAGAGCCGAGTGTTCCTCGTCCCGCCATTGAGCTCGCGGGCGTTCTTCCTTCGGGTTTCTTATCTCTTCTCCTGCCTCGATTATTATAACAGTAGGCTGGCTAGTGTGGAATAAACGGAATAGATACAGGTATACACCGCCGTGGCTGAGCAAAGACGCGATGCTCGATCCCTGCAATCATAACGGTACACCATCCAAGCCTTATAGAGCCACCAGTGTATTGGTAGCAGAATGTTATACTGGGTGATTATTAAGAATCGAACCGGTCCAATAACGATTGTTAAGTTCCCCATTATCCCCACTGCCGCATCAGTCTGAACAAGTAGCAACAATAACAGTAGGAACACACAAATATATAAGACGATAAATTTACCATCAGCCGCTCCGTGGTCTTAATAAGCTACAGCTTTTTATTGGTGCAGAATGGTTAATCTCATTATAACGCAATAAGATACGAAATCAAAAGAATTACACAATTGTCATGGCATTGTTTTGACAAACGGAATCAATTTTCTCCACCAATCCATATTTTCACATCAATGTTGCCGGACATCCTGATGTGTCTGATTCTACAGAGTCAAACTGATATGCCGAAGAACAAATAACCGGACGATGTTCTCGGAAAATCATATTTCGATCACAAGAAATATGAGAACGTTTCCCATCGAAACTTACAGACTATCGTCGAACCTTCCAATGGCATCTATTAACTACTTCGATTATCGAAATGATTCTCAACAATGTTCCCAAGTTAACTTTCCATTGTTTTAGTAAAGAAAATTCCATGTACAACGACCGTAAGATCGCGAGATCATAGATCGAATTCAATTATACGGATATCTATCTCACTCGCTATATATTTTGCAATTATAATATTATCCAAGCTTGCGGGTAATAGTCGTTGTGTTGAGGTTCGAATCGTGCAGCTGCGGTATACCATGCAGTAAGTAAAGCGGTGTATGGGTACCAATGGTGTATCTGCAATTTCTCGCACGCCCTCCTTAGGCCACGTAGGTACCAGTCGGCTAGTCGGTCGATCGGTCGTCTCTCTTTCTCGTCATTAGAGAATCCAGATAGCGATCGATAGAAAGGATAGGCGCACTTCTATACGGAACTAGTAACTTTATACGAGGGGGCAGAAGATCGCCTCGTCCGGCTTGAGTGATCCTCGAAACCGGCGCAAGAGGATTCTCGCAGTGGTAGAGTCTCGTCAGAGATATTATTGTTATCACTGCAACAGTCATGAGCCCGACGAGCAATCAAAACGATCTTGTCTGCATTGAAAACTGGTTTTTCCCGCTTCGTGACAAGCGTTTCGCGAGATAATAGATTCACACTATCGCTCAACCGAACGTGGCCTAGCTCCTCGAAGCATTTGATCCGTCGTGAATTCAATCGGTTCATATGTGAGAGAACTTCGGAGATGACGCATCGTCCGATCATACGGTCGCATGAAAGTGCAAGGTGTTTGGGCGCTCTTGGTGTGGCTTCTGTGTTGAGAAAGGCCACGATTCTGCAGCGATGATTTTTTCACGTGTAACCAATTTGCATTGGCCGACTCTTATTTTTTCAGTTAGGTCCGTCAACATAATACCGATTTTCATTGTAACATCTGATCATGATCATTAATGCTTATCGTTCAACCGTTTTGACACTTTTTCGTTCCTAAATTTTAACTAAATGGGCACTCGTGCGTTTTGATTGGAAGAAGAAGAAATGATTTTCTAAAAAGTCTTTGAATCAGTAACTCTCCTCACACTGCGTGTTAAAAATTTCGAACTGGATTAACTTTAATGAGATATCGACATGATTTTATTCCTATTTATTCAAGATCTACTTTGGACAGCGTTTGACAACACCGTGCTGTGTGTAATTTCGTGATATCCAGCCGCTAGATCAGGAAAAAACGATTCCAGACTCGACGGGACCTTCGATTTGAAAACTGAGTGAGCAGCGGTCAGTTGGAGATCGATATCTCATACGGTATAGTTGCCAATGTCATGAGTCGATGTAGGATAGGTGGCTCATTGGTATCCGCTAAGTCGGTCGGCAGCCGGTTGTTGTTGAAATCAATTTTTTCAGGAATGTACGATATCCACCTGGGAGTGCAATCGAAGACATCCGACCGCGCGTTCAGCGTGGTTTCTTCACTTCCCAGCGGGTCGTCAAAAACTCTTTAATGGTTTGCTTATGAGTCTGATTACAAAAGGTTCTCTCACTCTGCAGTACATGGCTGGAGATCTACTGCGATGGAGGTCGCCAACATTCTTCTCGGTGAAGCTAATTGATACGACCCCTGTGAATCAATTATATTGACGCGACCTCTTGAATTCCCGTGAGTGGGTGTGCCATTTTTGAACAGGCATTCAACGTGCTAACATAGCCTTTGACCAGGGAATCGACTATCACGAGATCGATAGTATAACAGCCACCTTGCGAAAGCTGTAGGAACCACACAGGGTTCTTAAGGGGTAATGCCACTCTAGAATTTTCAAAAAATGGAAAATTTTGTCATCCATGATTTTGTCCCATCCCATGGATATTATTATCTATTGTCATGGATGACAAAATTTTCCATTTTTTGAAAATTCTACAAGTACATCTTTCCTAAGGTGAAAAAGCTAGCCAAATCAAAGTATCTTCGTCACCAATGCGTCCATTTCACCGAGATGACGTCCAGCTACTCCAAACCCAACCTCGATCAAAATCTCCATCGAATGCTCGACGCAAACCAGTCAACGTCAAAAAGATTACCACACGGGTGCACGAAAAAAGAAAAAAAAATTAACGATAACATTCAATACAGTTAATGTCTTATCCCAGTCTCAGTCATTCAATGGATTCAATAAAATTGCACGGACCCATCGACGTGCGCGCACGAGACCCTCTGTGATCGTAAGCTGTGCGTTAATTCGTTAATTTAAGATTTTTTTCATCGGGTTACCAACTCCTCGAGCTTAATTTAAACACCTTTCACATATTGGAAAGCTTCAATCGTCGTCCGTTGAATCTGCAACACTGTAACCGAAACACACGTTGATGATGATACGGCTGATTTTTCGAGACACCGTAATATCTTCGCGGGTGTGGTGGTACATCGGGTACGGGGAGTAGCTGTGCGACCGGTAATGTACGTCCCTCGTTTCTCCGTGGTCCGTTGAAAGTACAAAAGTACAAGCGTGTATGTACGAACGAGAGTACTGCCCGGTACAATTTGGCCGGTAACACGCGTGTGCGTGTGCGTGCGTGCGTGCTCACAAATCCGCTTTTTCTCTCGTCCGTTAATTCCCCGCGTTTTCGGCTCGAACATCCACGCTTTGGTGTGCACGTCCACTCTGTATATGTATATGTATACGTATATGTAGCATTCATACCAGCGTGATAGTGACGGGGGCCCCGCCCGGAGCGAATCTCTCGTCGGCGTTTGACTCGAACGGGTTAGGGTACCACAGCACAGTCCTCTGTACTTGATTTACGTAAGCCAAAGTGGTTGTTTTAATTTTTTTTTTTTTTTTTTTTTCGTGCGTTAAGACCCAGAATCGGGCAAGTGTTCTTCGGCATCGTCGTTGTCGTTTCGTATCTTGAAATGGCGATCGTCTTCGCAATACAAGCACGCATGTGTTACGGAGCATCTCATTGTGTGACTCGACCTGAAAACTTATTTAACGAAGAGCGCGAGGTATAATTGAACCCTCTCCGGTTCATGCCAACAGCGGCAGAGACGTATATATATATATATATATATATATATATATATATATATATATATATATATATATATATATATATATATATATATATATATATATATATACACACAGACACGTCTCACACGTATAGTGTGTGTGTGCGTCTCCAGACACTTTTGCCCGGTTCGCCTTCACCAATACATTCTTCGGGAAAATAATCGCTCTCGCAGATAATAAGTATTACCTGTACACAACGATCTCACGATTGCCGAGAGAGATCTCAATTCCGTGCGTATCACTCTGTCTTTTTTCCGCTTTCATTATTCTTCTCGTTACTTTTTCACCGACATGAATCTCCATCGAGCAATGATATTTATTCGATCCCGGAGCCGAACCAATGAGATTCCGCGCGTGTTACGTTTGACCATTTCATTATCGAATTACAAAAAAAAAAAAAAAAAACAAAACAAAACAAAACAAAACAAAGGCACGAGAAACATTCTAACGTCTTTACAAGATAATTACAAATACATTTTAACGTGATGTTTGACGAATTCTGATTATTTCGTTGAAATTTTTCGAAATATCTTCGAAAGATTTATTCATTACTTTTCTAATCACACGGTTATTTTGCTACCTATTTTAGATAGTTCCAAGCAGTTAATTAATTCGACCTTAAATCGACCCTTGCATAATTTTGTTTCGAAACCGTTAAAATTTATAATGGCTTTGAAGTAATAACTTTTTCTTCAAGTAAAAGTGGTCTCATTTCGAACCTATTTGAAATAAAAACGGCAATGCTATATATAAAATAAAAAATATATATACGTATTTCCCGGTGATTCCGGTCAACACTGATTTTCCGCCTAGCGTACAACACCCGAGTGATAGAGCATCCCCGTGGCTATTCAATAATGCACAAGGAGCTTCACGAACCAACGGTACCCAATCTCGTTTATGAGCCAGTAGGCAAAGAGACGTACGAGTTCCATATCTACGTACAGTACAAATGTAATAAGTAACAGTAATGGTATACGCAAATCGGGGTAAAAGAGCGAGGGAGACCGAGCGATAGAGAGAGAGAGAGAGAGAGAACGAGAAAGAGAGAGAGAGAGAGATGGATAGATGTCCGTGCGTGGCCGTTGTCCAAGTCGTGGTCGTGGTCCGCGGTCCCCCGCCGAGTACCTATAAGTACCGCTTGCTTTTCTCGCTCTCGCTATCTCGCCTTGCACTCCTTCGATCCTCTCTCCGCGCTTATAACCGCGCGCGGAGAGTGTGTACTATATATCTCCGGTACTCGGGCCGCTGCTGCTGCTGCTGCTGCTCGCGGTGCGCTCTGCGCACGGTGAAAGTGAGCGCATTCCATGGCCACCGGGACCACGCCCGACCAACACACACACACTAACACACAAACGAACCACGATAGGATAGATATCACGAGAGGGGCATGGTCGCGAGATAAAGAGAGATGTGGACACGGAGTGCGGGCAGCGCGCGAGAGAGGGATGAAGCCAGAAACTCCTTGCTCATTGCATCTCGGCAAAGTCATCGGCGTGGCCCCTCTGTGGGCCTCCGGTAGCTTTTTTTTTTTTTTTTTTTGTTTTGTTATTTTTTTCTCCAGCCTCTTGCCGCTCGTATGTCTGCACCTGTGCGTGTATACGTATGCGTTTGTAATCACGTGTATATATATGTATAAGTATGTATATATTAATATATGTATGTATAACTATGCGCTCACGTATACGTATATACGTGTGTGTAAGGCGTAGGAACTGGATACTGAAGGGAGATCGCACGGGGTCTGTTGTCGGTCGTTTTTCGCGCACTCTCTATGTGTGTGTGTGTGTGTGTGTGTCCGTTTACAAGTGAAGCAGGACGTACACCGCGGCACTTGTGGGTGAGTCAACGTTATACCGCGCCGCGGCGTACGGCTTCGAGAAAGATTTAAAAAAGAAAAAACAAAACAAAAAAAAACCAAAACAAAAAAAAATTGGATGCACTAAATCGTCGGAGGTTGCGCAATTGTGCCCGAGCGGCGTATTTAACGGACACCGCCGGTTTCCAATGTATTGTAGTAGTGGTTGCAGTTATGGAAGGTTACTGTAACGTACTATGAAAACAGTAATATAACAACCGCAGGAGTGTGACTCCACCCGTATTATAGTTATCCGTTTGCATATGTATATATTTTCGTATGGGAAAAAGAGTCTCGCACGAACGACGGGTCTGGTGTGTGTGTGTGTGTGTGTGTTGGGTTGTGTCCAGTACACCGTGACGGCGACAGCAGCCACTCGAGAGACACTCATAGGTGGGTTTTATTCACGTGTAAGAAGTTTTGGGTGTGTTAATGCGTGTACGTGTGGATAAGAAGAGCCGGTCTCGACTGAGAAATCGTAAATAATGCACACGTTAGGCATATCTCGAACGAAAATCGTGCGACAGGAGCCAGTTGGTTATGGTTATGCGCGTAGGATATTCGTTGTGCTGCCTTAGGGAGGTTATTTCGGGTTGTTTGGATCGAATGTGACTGTGTGGGTATTTTTGGCATTTTTCAGGGACTGTTCAGCTGTGTGAAAAATCATGCGGAGACAGTTGATGACGGGAGATGAGTGTGATTGAAATTGCAGGGTTCATGACTATAACGTACGGATCATTCGGTTTTGATTGCTTTTTATAATTCATTAGTTTTTGCATAGGACTGACTAATATCGTCATTGGTTACTCGGGAATTTTATTCATTTAGTACCTGTAGGCAAATTTATGTGCGTACTCTGTTAAAGATGTGAGAAATTATTGGATTAGACGAGAGATACGAACACTTCCGAGCAATCTAAACATCGAAAGACATGATGAATGTGGATCATCAATAGGCAAATCAATTTGATAAAATATGGTTACAGTATAAATTCCAGTCGATGTATCCTTCCATTCACAGTTGCAGCCCTACATGAGACAATTTGAAATTCAATTTCTTCCTTAAAAAAGTTACGAGTGCATCAATTGGCAATCGACAAGCGTTTTCGACCACTTTTGCCGTTCTGTCCCGATGTCCTCTGAGCGGAATTAAATTTTTTACTGGAAACTATTGTACTAGCAATTTGGCGGTGATGTTGAAAATCTGACCGCGATATCTGCTTCCTCGTCGTACGTACCCGTTCTTACTACCTACCATTTTATCCGCGCATAAAACGGCCCCAAGTCAGAATTGTTTGGGCCGACGGTTCCCTACAAAAATAACTCACGGTAGTTGTTTTTATAATCCGACTCGTGAAATAAGTTTCGCTTTTTTTTTCTTTTCATTTTTTATTCGTAGATCAACGGATAGGTCACTTGAATTTTAATAAAATATCATTGCTTCCTTTCTTCCCGTGTACGTCGCTCGAAATGAAAATAACCGCGACTACCTACTGACCCACATTGTCCGACATTATTTCTTCTACTCCCTGTAACCGCTCGTGGCTCGGTTGCTTCCCAACCGAAAGTACGAGAAAACATTGCAGATATCGATGCAGTTGACCGGGCGCTAGAAGAAAAAAAATAAACATGTTCGCGGCCCAATACTTCGGCATGTGGACAAGTCGGAATTGGATGGATATTGTCCGAGCATCATCTCTCGCCGGACTTCGCATGCGGCAGTCGCGTGTAGTGGGATCGAGGTAATTGATGCACCGCGCCCGTCTCAGATTCACGTTCGTGCAGGGCGCCCCGCTTGCGCAATTGCACCGTGCCACGTGAACGTGCACTTAAACGTTGTTGTCCGCTACATTGGCCGCATCGTCGGCCAAGGGCACTCGCTTTTCCTTTCCGAACACTCGTCCGCGTCGTTAAAAAAAGAAGATGATATTACATCGATATCGGATTGGCTTCAATACTTTTTTTTCCCCCTAAAACTGGGTATTTAGTAATTGCTTTTTGTTATATTGTCATTATTATTATCAATGACATTTTAGTTTTTGGCGAAAGAACATGGAAGGGATAGGTTACAGCGAAACAGTTGATTTTTTCAGTGGCGATGACGCATATTAATTTTTTGGTAGATGATTTCTGGTTAGTGCGGTGATACCTGACCGACTTCGTTGGTATCAGGGTTTTTGGGCAAGTATCCAATAATTTGCAGCATCGTTGGGCGAAGGAAAGAGATTTTTTGTTACGAAAACGAAGAGAGAAAGGGGTCTCTCGTATGTACAATCACCTCGAACTCGTTTTAATTTGATTTTCAAGGACTCTCCAGCCTCAGGAAATGTGCGTGGACGTACAGACACGTTCCCCGCTTTCGGATCGTGCGTTCCCCGGTCCGTCAAGATCATTGCGAGACGAAGGGTAGCCTCTCCGGTCCAACGCCCAGACCACCCTGAAAACGTTAATTCCTCATCGTGATATTTTCATCACTGACAACTTTGTGGCACATATAATGGTGACGTTTCGCAGCTGCAAAGAGTGACGTGCAAGATATCTCGAGAGAGGATGGGACGATAGTAGGAATCGTGATGATCCTTGTGAGAGGAGTGATCTCGTGTGGGAATAATAGAACATGGACGGAAAATCCGTAGGGCCAGATGGGGTTAAATCGCCATTTTTTCACTTTTCACGCTGTGCAACCTGCATTTATCAAAATATTCTCAAATATAATTTTTTTTCTGAAAGTATAAATCTTCAGCTACAAAATTTATCTAGAAAATTTCGATGTAACTTTTACTTATTATTAAGCACCTCCATTTAAAAAAAAAGTTTAAAGTGGTTTTCTTACCCCACCCGGTGGGGTAATAAAACTACTTCTTTTCGGGACAAATTAGAATACGAACTTGTTGTTTCAATGTTATTTATTATTCATAACTTATTATGTTAACCTTTCAAAAGATTGAAAACAATAATTTTCAGCATTAATTGTCGCTGTGGTCCTGGTTATGTTCAAAGTAAACATCTCTTTTGGGACGATCACGTTTGGGGCGGTGAGAGGCTACTATTGTTCTGTAGGTTCCTATTTCTTTTCCTAACAACTTTTAAAAAATGTTCTCAGCTCGCTCAGCTGCCGCAAATATTTGTCTTTGCTATGGGAATAATTATTATTCTCTTAGACGCACTTTAACGTTGCGGGGACGCGTGGTTCTTTGACCCCACCGGTTGCCTGGTTATTTAACCCTACACACTCTTTTTCGCAAACGTCACGTGATCCGAAAACAAACGCGAAAATCGGAAAATCATTTTAGAATTCCGGTTAATCACGAATTGCTGTTACAAGAAAATAATTACCGAATTTTTTAAAGCCCAATTTTTACAACCCTGACCAACCGTCAAATGACATAATTTTTTTTTCACATCGCTCAAAATACTTATGCCGCTGTCAAAATTGTAAAAATGCGGATGCGACAGTCTAACCAAATACAAAAGTTGTGCATTACCAACTACGTCTTATCTTATAAACGGCTACTCGTTATATTAATTGGTTCAAATATGAGCCTTCAATGGTTATCTTACCCGCTGGCGATTTAACCCCATCTTACTCTAAGCGGAAAATTTTTATTTAAATTATTTAAATTCAAAATAGTATTGCTTGGAATAAGCAGTCTCATCCTCATGTGCAGACTTCTTGTCTAACGCTGTATCGAATATGACATCCTTTTTTTCTGAGCATGCTGATGAAGTCTTATTCCGTTAGGAAATATCATGGTGTGAAAAATTAAATAAAATTTCGTCACGCAGCAAGGTGTACGCATAACAAACTTGTCCCAAAATTCGTCTGTCACCTACCGAATCCGGTCAGGCGTGCCCCACTCGATGCGGCCCCAGACCCAACATCTGGCGTTCTGACTTAATTAATGCTCGGGCATTTCTTCGTTCGGTCGATCTTGTTTCCACCGAACCGAATGGTGAGTCCACGTAGGTCCGGTTGCCTCGCCTCTCGATGATCAATCCCATTGTACGGGACTCGCGATATTGAACGACTGGTCATTCACGGATGTAATAAAACTATTCCAAAGCCCACATAGCTCGTATAACACGCTTTCTGTCAATTGCATAAACTGCTATAACAAACAAATAATCTCTTATGATTCTGGATATATACTTCTGAATTTTCTACGTCATGGCTTGGCTCATTATCCGCAAACTCGTCAAATCTTGACATTCGCATTAAGAAGCGATTGATCTATAAATCATCTCCGTAATAATCCGAGAAATCGCCATCGTATTATAGCTTTTTGGAACGGTGAGTCCTTGCAACGAACAAGTCGCTCCCGGGCTTATCTCGTAATTCATTATTTATCCGTGTCCACCCTCCTTCCCTCCCATAACCGTCAGTTTGGACTTTACTCAAACGTTTATCGTTCATCTTGGATTACGAACGTTTCGCGACCCATTGTTGACTTTAATTACAGATTCATTTATATTTCAACTCAATGTATGATCGAGCAAGTTGAGACTACACGGTTGAACCAATCCATGGTCAGAACTATTGAACAAGTGTAGTGAGTGAACATCCACCGTATTCGTATGAACTAGTTTTCACGGGATGAAACCAGATTCGGGTCCGTCGATACTATGACAAATACAGTGGTAAAGCCAATGAGTATCCTCTATATAAATCGATTGTACAATCATTTGGATGAACAACCGTTGAAGGATTAAGGGGACTAGGCAGCGAGAAAATTAGAATTTTTCTATTTTTTTTCGTATACTGTTACTGCAATCTCTTCCGAATATTTTGGTGCAAAGCAGACTCAGAAATTCGCAAAATTGAGCTCAGGAGAGAAAAAAAACACTCCGTACAGGTAGTCCGTAGTGGCGTCAAAACTTTAAACGCGTTTATCTCGAAACAGCATTTTGCGCTAGCTTTAATCGCGGTATCTCAAGAACGGTTAAAGATATCACCTTGTTTTTCTTTTAAATAAAGCTATCAATTTTCTCTACAGAGTGAACCGAACTCTATGCAAAAAAATGAATTTGTTATTATTGTTATTACAACAAATGTCAAAAAGTGTCATCCGTTTTTCGATTTTTTTCGAATTTTCGCCGCCATTTCCGTAATTTTCATGGTTTTTCAAAAATTTTAGCTTCAATCTGTGAAGAAACATGTTCCGAAGAGAATGGCGTTTGAAAATTCCCCGAAACTTGAATCGGCCACCCGGAATCGTGGTTAAACGGAAGCAATGCGTGAGACGCGTCGCCATCTTTATCAGCTCGTATCTCCTTTGAATATTCATATTTTTTAAGTGGCGACCTGCTAATTTAATATCCAAAATGGCAATAAAAACATTGCGAAAAAGAAAATTCATGTACGTTGTTTCGTTTCGTCACAAATGCCATTTCGATTTTATCGCACTTTGGCCCCATTCTCGCTGCCTAGTCCCCTTAAGACATACTTGACAAATTTTCCCCGTCCTATTATGCTACATGCATATCCACGTAACAAGTCGAAACTAGCATGTATATAACATCCTGCACGTAAATCCAGCCAGAAATAGTTTGGCCGGATGTTTGCGCAACCGTAGGTCGCTTGTGGTAAATTTTTCTATGAGAATGCCAAGTCGGCGCTTCCTGATCCATTTGGGCTCACTCGACGTCTTGACACCCACGCGGTCGCGGTCGCCTCAGCTCGCTCGCGTCTGGACGCAATACTGCATCTATCGAGCGGACGACTATCGAATCTCCTAGCGAGTCGTAGGTCGTGCGAGAACCTATATCTATATGGATGTCCTGCAACAAATATGTATATGCACCAATACACGTTCCGCTACCAAACGGGCTTACATTGACGACCGCATCTATGCTCCATGGGGTTGTTCAACCGTCTCCCATATTGTTCTCACAGAATCGTCGTCTCGCAGTATTCCGGCCGATGGAAAATTAGACCCGGCTGGCACACACATTATCAGACATCCGCGAATGCTCGCTATCGCAAAAAAAAGAGAAGGCATACAGACGTACAACAGTGAGCCTACTAAACGTGTATATGAATTTAAATGCAGTGGTGAAATTCACGTGCATGTATAGAGTGGCGTACAAAACGTGCACGTTACGGACGGACGACCGAGAGCCAGGGCGTGGTCGGGTTTATGTAAGGCAGTACACGTTTTTTCGTCACTCGCAATACGTATCCCAGCAGCAGCAGCAGCAGCAGGAGCACCAGCAGTTGCTCGATCTCGAGCAGCTACAGGACGCTGTCCTCACTACGTGGTCGCGCATAGTCGAGATGTTACAGGTATTGACGATCGACCGACTCCCGCGCTTCGATTATCTCTCTCAGCCCGAGGCTAATCGGCCGGGCGGTCCCTTGACATTTGCCTGCTCGTTGCACTCATACTTCACCGTATAACGCCGGTCTGAACCCCCTCGCCTTCCGCAGGCCTCGTCCACCCTCCCCAATAATTTGGCCAGCTGGAAATTTCTTGTTTTAGTTTCGACAGTTTTCAGGATTTTTCCGACAATTTTTAAAGTCCGAGCTTCTTCGGTATTCCAAGAGATTATCCAGGCCCCCATCCAGACTTTATAAATTTAATTGTAAATTCGTTATATGATGTTATTTTAACGTGCTTCGACGAAGGTCGACCTTGTTATAGATGTAATTTCATAAGATTCTTATTCCTCTCTTGGTTTGAGAGCGAGAATCCTACTTTACCGATATTATTTTTTTCGGTTTTTATATATTTTTTTTCGATTAAATTAATTGCTCAGTTAATTCGTGAGAATTAACGAAGCAATATTCCTCAATCAATGATGTTCTTCATAAATGAAAAAAATCGTGAAAAAAATTCCGCCACGACCCGGGATCGAACCGGGAACTCCAGAATTCTAGCCTGGTGCGTTACCCATTTCGCCCCGTGGCCACGACGAAAGTTTGATCACGATTTTGGTTTTACGTCAGATGAGAACTTTGTTGGTTAGTTGCTTCAGCCGTATTAAATGTATTCAATTTATCTATTAATACATTTTTTTTCAAATAGTTGAGATTGAAAATTCCTACTCAAATGTCGAAAAAAAGGAAAACAGGAGATAAAAAAAAACAATCTGAAGACGCCCCAGATCACACAGGCAAATCGTTATAACCAAAGATAATAAATATATGGACGTCCCTCGCCGAAGCTTCCAACAACCCAGTAATTTACCACGTCCCAAGAAAATCAACACAATGGAAATGATTAATATTCAACTATCTGCAGATATTATTTAACAATATAAATCACGGCCAGCGCGATGGTTAATTCGCCACAGAGAATCTTCCGTGAACAATGAAGAATTTACTACAGGGCGCGGCACAGCGAGTAAATATGCAAATCGACATCTCGTCACCGTTGGTCTCTCATGCATCTTAATGGATATAGAATAAATCGCCATCTATTGTATCTAGGGCATTAATTGATTCAACAGCACCGTGATATGAAAAACGGTGACTCGACAACGTTCTTTCTGGATGGAGAAGAAGAAAAAATATATATATATATGTGGGAATTTTCCTACGTTCGGGGAAGCTCACAATGCTTTCATACGCGTACATGCATATATATATATCGCAAAGCACGATGGGTCGCACGTTGATGCAGCATCATTGCCGTTGACGCCGTAGATCTCACTGCATTGTGTCGTGTCTACGTGCCAGTCGACATCTTAAATCATCGGTTCCGATAAATACGTATTAACGTCGATAAGGTCCACTGATTGTTGCCTTTTACTCGATAGAACTCAAGAGAAGAAAAACAACAACAAAGTATCGCATAAATCGTTTCTTCTTCTGCATAAAATTATTATCTCGATCGATCGTTACACACAGTTATGCACGTAATCGACGAGGTGTAGACTGTGCGTTGGTCGAGGTACGGATCCGCACGTCAAGTCGTCCGTGGAAACGATTTCTTTGGTTCTCCATAGACTTCTTAGTTGCTACTTCACAATTCACTTTGATGGGTTTTTTTTTTCTAAATTTTTTTATAACGATTCAACGTAGAATGATGAAACCTCAGTGGCAAATCGTGTCAAAAGCTCGGAACTCGGCTGGCTATTCCGTTGCGCTAACTATTCGACGTTATTCAGCTGGGTAATGTCCAAATACCCAGGCACCGTTGGTCCGAACGAGGCTCTCGGTTTTTTTTTTCCTATCCGTGACTAACCCAACGAAAGACAGTCGAGACCGTAAAACCCCGAAAGAACGACCGTAAGACTGGTGTATTTGCTTTCATCGTTGTTGCGGAGATCGGAAAAGATCGAAAGCGACTGTTTGGAAACAATGCCACAGGATAGACCGAGAAATTCTAGGGACACGGAGAGTGTGGCACACGGCGCAAACGCAAGGGGGACCCCACGGCGGGACAACCATTGCGGCTGTGTGTGTGTGTTGATGTGGCGCACTCGACGAGAAACGTATTGCGCAAACCGAGCTTCGCGAGATCCATTGAGATCTTAGGAAATGATCCGAGTGATCCATCTATCTCGCGCGCGACGTTCCCAACTGAAATCCGGAAGTTCGTGACGTTGATGAAAACACGTGTGTTGCGTGGGATCCGAAGAGATCCCCGCCGGTGGGCCTTCGAACATTCGAGAATGGGATTCAATTAGCCGACGGATATCCCAATCCGTTTTTTTCTTCTTCTTTCTTTTTCAATTTTTAATCGAAAGTAACGATGAATAAGGAATATTATGATTGAATGTTATTGTTTTATCATGGAGATGTCGGTAAACGGAAAATTGGAAAGTTCGAATCGGCGATTAGAGAAATCTAAATTCAACGAGTTGCGATAATCAACGACTACTGGCGCGTTGTAAAATTATATCGAGTATTTATTTATTCATATAAATATTTGATGCATATTTCAATTAAATCTTGGCGAATATAATTAACATTTTTTTTCTTACTTACCTCGCGTGATTCATGTCAAAACACAATTTGACTGTGAATGACGTGAAGACCGCACAATTAGAACTACGAGATTTGAAGAATGTGCTAGGCTCTCTGTGTGCCATATCCCTCCGATTTAATCCTAATTGACTCGTTCGATAATCCAAAGTTTTTTGTCCACAAAACTGTTGCGATATGTGAGATTCCAGATGGTTGATGGTCGGTAACGATTCGGCAATTGCGTTAAAATATCGTCGATATAAATTCGAAGTATGCCATACGATCTAATTTTACAGCGTGTCTGAGAGGTAACGGCTCGGGCACGGGATAATGAATAGTTTCTGAAAACGCCATGTCAAGGAATGCCATAATTCCGTCGAAATATCAATAACCAGCTAATATAAGTACACACACACGCACGCATTACATATATATATATATATATATATATATATATATACATAAATACGTTGCTATAAATGTCCAGATGCGTCCCGAGGGAAGGGTGGCCGCGCAACGCTTCGCGAGACGTCAGCCGCTGTCAGCGTTAAACGAGCTTAATTATGATTTTATTCCGCAAACTTATAAAATTCTTATTTCCCTTATTTACGAGTTTGCGAAGCAGCAACGATCGTACGTTCGTCGCCGGGTGCGCCCGCGAATGTCCATTAAATTCACCGCGGCCAGTAGTTTATCTCTGTTTGTCGATGACTCTCGCTCTCCGTTAATTCAGCTTTACTCGTCCCTTTTCATTCCATCTCTCTCTCTCTCTCTCTCTCTCTCTCTCTCTCTCTTTCTCTCTATGTGCAATCGCGAAGATTTAGTCCGGCAAACGTCGTCGCAGTTGCACGCTTTTGAACGTCGTACAGTGATCGGCAATATGCGCATTAACCCACGGAGTACGCGTGCGCAGACCGTGGGCACATAGATACCAACGGATTAGAGATTAGTGGGTGTGTTACGGGGTCTCGATAGATACGGGGTGTGCGGCCATGCGTTGAAATGAAAGGAGACGCGACTGGTTTGAAAAATTGCAATGACGACGTGAAACGAGACGAACGACGCGTCGGGGCAACAACCACGCGCGCTGCTACGTGGGGTTTCGCTGGTGAGCACGGGCTCGCGCCGCGCACGGATTTTATCCTAAAAGGAAAACTCGGCAACGGAACGCAGGAGAGTCGGTGAGGCGCGCGCGGGATATACGCGACCGAACAGCCGGCACGGCGGACTTTGAGCGCGTACATACGGCGTACTCGGTTTAACGCGAATCAGGTCTCCTTGAGTCGCCACCATTGGTTATCTATAGACAGCCCGGTAAATCCGGTCCGACACAATCTAATTTCCTGGTATACGCGTTTTACGGATAGCGAAATGAGGAACGATCACGATTGCGTTTCATCAATCTCGAATGTTTTTTTTTGTCCGATCGTGTACGAAGCTTCGAAGTGCACATGGTTTTTTTCGAATGAATGTCGAAAACCGAAATTTCGAAGACTTTGAGAAACGGTCGTCCGGATTAATTGAACGGATCGGTCCTGAAAATCTGGCACACGCGCGAGTGAAGTAGAAAGTGGTTTTTATTTATTGCGCTTCTCATTAAAACATGATCATATTCAGATCACAACCGAAATCCGACCGCACATCCATCACTGAATCCTTGGAATATTATCCACAATAGGATGTGAATTGGACCCAGTAAATATATGTATGTATATATATTTCATTCTTTTTGTCGGTGGTCTACGAAAGTCGGTCCGTAATATATGCCAATGGGCTTTCTCAGCGAGGAAGCTGAGCGGCTGTTCATCTCAAAGACCAATAAATTTACGTGTAGAAATTGCTTTTTTTCTCACATTTCTCTGTTACAACGATGACCCGACTTTATGCTAGTCGAAATCATGATCGGCGGTGCGTTGAGCCATTACCTTATCGCAACGGTTTAGACTGGCGTGCTTGTATCGCTTGGGTCGTCTTGGTACAGACCTTTTCGTTAGATGTTTGTGGTTCAATTATCGAGCAAAGTCATCGGCGGGTATTCAGTGATATCACGGAAATATCGATCAACGAAGAAAACTCCCTGTTGCGAAAGTCACACACCGCCTTCATTATTGACCAGCGGCCTTTCCATTCATTCCTGTTCTCTTCATTTAATTCTACCGTCCAACCGACCGAGAGATACAGTTATCGATGTTTCATCGATTGATTGCTTGACCCATTTTTTTGGGTGCAGATCTCTAATAATTAGGCGCTATTTCGGCAAGCGCGCCCGATTTGTCGGGCGCTCCTCGCCACAGGCCTCGTGTACTCGTCTCGCCGCATCGGCACTGGTCAAACGTAACGGTGACTCATTGCCAGCTTCGGAGAATCCATTACAGTTGTTTAGAAAGCGGCGCAAAGAAAAAAAAGTTGTCCATTGTAGCGAAGCAATCGTGAGTCCCATGCTTTTGGATTGTCCGTTTAATATGAACTTCTCAAGTTTCATAAGTCGCGCTGCAGGAAGTATCCGTACGTAGAGTACCCTGACGCAGTCATGACGAGGCCCTCTAACGGTTTGGAGCTGAAGGACGTGAGCTGTGGATCGACCTTACAAACGGGCCCGTCGGCTGGTGATTGTTTGAATATCTACAATCGGTAATGTAGAGTTCGATAATCGCAATGCCACCTTTATTATGCACCCAACTTAAATAATTTGTAGTGTTATGATGACGCAACAACCTCTATCTACCGGCACTATGACATTTGATACACTCACGTGCATAAGCAGCTGGACGTTACCGATGTGAATGAGCCGGTCGGTATATTGAATATTCATTATTACCACTGGTTCGATCGGTATTGTAGAACAATTTCTTGACTCCATATCCTTAGCTACTTAGAAAAGAGGCCTGGTCATTCGTCTTAATCAATGACCACGAGGCGAACTAATACGATGAAAATAAAACAATTTCTGTTTATTAACAACAAGATATTACGAATTACACTCAAAACGCTTGAATTACTTTATCCTTTATGTCACTCAATTGAAGATCAAGGGATGTACGATTGAATAACGTTCTAACCGTCCGGTGAGTATAATACGATGATGATAATAGAATTATTGATTTTCTCGAAGCGAACCACCTTACCGACGGCCCCACGTGCATCGGTAAAGTCATGCGCTACCGCTTATCAGCGGGCGCGGTCGTAGAAACTTCACGCAGATGGCGCTCGCAACGGTCTGAATTTTGTGAACCATGCCTTCAGGCACATGCACATTACCCACTCAGCACTATCTTTCTGTTAAAAAAAAAAACAAATTTTTCCTCACATCTCCGGAAACTCGAATAAAATGACTTCACCCCCATGTCATTCAATATTCTTATCCACGTTTGATGAAAATCAACTTGGTTTACTCTAGGATTAAGCAGACACAAATTAATAACGAATTGAAGTGTAATATTTTAATAGTAATAATAATGAAGTACAGATGCTTTTTTATACAGTATGTATAGATAGACAGAGTCGTTATATAAGGATTTCTCGTTACTTTTTTCTTAATAATACATTCGATCGGTATACTTATACGTAATCAAATTCATACGGTTATTATCGCCTAAGGAGAAATTGAGAAAATGAAGAAAAGAAATAGCGAGTTAGAGCTATGCAGAACATGTATTTCGTTCGAATCGTCTACGTAAAAAAAAGTGAAGCCCCCCACTACATCTCCATGCATGACTCATGCCGTAATATTTTTTTTCTTTCTTAATACAGTTAAAAAAAAATTGGTTCACAGTCATTTCAAAAAGCAATATTTCGTACGGTGTTGATACTTGTGAAACGTATATGTATTGTCCCGCGATCAGTGCACGTGTGTATACGTGATGGATTTTTATTTTTCTTTTTCCGAATTCTCTATAGAGTACAATGAGACCGTAAATAATGATTATAGTATTTCCGGTAAGATGCGTTTAACGTCCCACGCACTACAGTAAATCGCTGATTTTGCTTTTTTTTCAGTATAATATATTAATACAAATTACGGTTATCTCGGAATTTTTTTTCATCGTTTTTTTCTTCTCGTTTTCTTTACAAATATTATTAACTAATCAAAATTTGTACATAGCTTTATATAATTTTCATTAATTACATCGTTAACTCTTGTTACGTTTAAACTCTGTTTCTTCATCATTCAATCCGCCTATGGCTGCTCAACTGTTGAATTTTTTACGTGCGAATATCTCGATTATCCGGAAAATTACTTTCTTAGTTACACGCTTTTTTTCCCCATTCATCCGATTAACATTTCGATAACGGCACGATGCCGCGATCCGCTAAACAACATTTTCATAATATCGAGTAAATCTAGTAAGTGATTTGGGCTAAGATTCGTCGCTGGTAGCCTTGTTGCGTTTGCGCGAACATCAACAACGACGATACCAATGATACAATAAATAATACTACAGAGTACCGCAGCGGAGAACGATCACAATTTTCGTGACATTATCCCTTTAATTACGAGGTCAGGGAAGGAGGGGAGTCACGTGCGTTACGTGTGCCTGTTTTAACGTAGCCTGTAGGAACTAACTATAGCAGAAGAGCCTCTCACACGTGTGAGATAATGGGGAAATCCTCAGTGCTGCGGATTATTTTTTTTTTTTACGTTATACGTATTTTTTAGGTCCGCGATAACACTCGGGATTGATGTAAGGGCCATAGAAAAATCGTTAAGGGTGCATGAAAGATCTAACGTTACCGTCTTTCTCTCAAGACAAATTCCGTTTTATCACTCCATTTTTCAAATAATCACGTCCGTTGTTCAAGACCGTACAAAAAAAACCAGAAATTAATCACCGTCGATTATTTCAAGACAATTGTTATGAAAAGGAAGCGATAGGGTATATTTCCGTTCGTATTGAAATCAGAATTCATACGACCTGAAAACGGAAGCGAGACTCGTGGGATAGATCGGTAGGTTGTCCCGGACAACTTCGACCGGGATATACGGAAAGCTCGTAAGAAAATTTTCGGACTATGTCGAGATCTCAATGACCGGCGAAGCCGTATTATTGTTGAGCAATTCGGGTTTGTCCCTAAATTCAAGCTCGTACTGCGACGGCGGAGGTGACTCTTTAGCTTCGAGGGGTGACATAACGTCGGCTTCTTCGAGCGGAGAAACGTCTTCTTCACTGATGTCGGATTCTTCACCGAGTCGCAATCTACCGGGCACGGTACAATAAGCCGGTCGAAGATGACGATCCAATCCGTAACCGCCGTCACCGCCATACGCAACCTTGCCCATAAACGACCTGATCTCGTCGAAGTAAGCGTCCTCTCGTTCGTTCTCGTTGCTGCTTCCGGGCGAGTCCGCAACGGACACGACACCACTTCCATCGTCAGCCTCGTGTTTCTTCAGATGTCGATCGAGATTCGTTTGCTGGCCGAAGCATCTCTCGCAGAGGGGACACTTGAACGGTCGCTGCTTGTCATGAATGTTTCTAACGTGACGCTGAAGATTGCTTGATATGCTGAACGATCTGTCGCAGTATTTGCACTTGTAGGGTTGCTCCCCCGTGTGAGTTCTCAGATGCCTCGTTAAATTGGCCGATCTTGGAAAGACCTTGCCGCAATATTTGCAGGTGTAACGATCCTTCATCTTGCCAGGCGGATGGTGATGATGATGATGATGATGGTGCGATATCACGGCGTCTTGAAAGGGTTTGACACCGGGAAACGAGGTCATCGGTGGCCTTGCCAAAATGTCGAAACCTCCTCCGGGCCTAGCGCCGCTCAAACCGTTCATTATACTCCCTAAAAAAGGAAGGCCACGCGGTGGTCCGAAAGGTGGCAGCGGGGGAAGGAGACGCGACTCCGGTGAGCATCCCGGAGCTTGGGGACCTCCGGGAAATCCGGGAAACCCCGAGCCTCCGGTGTTACGATACATAGCCTCCAGAAACATGGCTTGTGTCTGCGGATGAATCGGCCGTGGATACGCCATGTACGGAGGAGTGTTGGGAGGTGGTTGTTCCTGTGGTAAACTGGTACGCAACTGTAGAGTCAGTTCCTCTTTGACTTGGCTGATTTCCGTCGCCGTGTCTTCGTCCTCGGAATGTTTCGACGCGTCTACCGTGGAATCTTCCGTCGGTGCGGGTGCTGCTGGCGAAGGTGTTCTGCTTTTGACTTTGATAGCCTGTGACGCCACCGGTTCAGTTTCATCGTGTCTCTTCGTCTGCACCCTCAAATCAAGCGGTTGCTCCGTCGTCTCTTCGCTCGAAGTGGGAGCCGCGGATTCTTCCATTTTAATCCTTTTCGCGGGTTTCTGAGCGTTCTCTTTTCGTCTCTTGAGTTTCGATGTGTCGTCGTCGGTATCCGGAGTCGGTTGAACGGGCGGTCGTCCGGGGGAAGGTCTGAACGTCGAAGTCGCTTCCTCGGCGGTCGACGGTGAAACTTTGTTGTGTTGCGACGATAACCTGGGTGGCGTGAATCTCTCCTTCTTAGGGCTGTCGCTTCTTTTGTCCGCGTGCTCGGCCGAATGTTGCTGCTGTTGCACTTGCGGCGGAAATAGTAAGGGCGCGTTCAGAAAGTTCGGTCCGTTGGGGAACATTCCCGGATAGGGCGGATAAAACGGCATACAACCGGACAGGGAAACGGGTTTTCGGGGATAAACCAAGAAGGGACCGGGACCCGAGGGAGGTAGATGTGGCATGTTGCCGCTTGTCGGTGTCGTCGAGTCACAGAAACGTTTGTGCTTGGTCAACGATGTACTCGTGCTGAATGACTGTCCGCATTTGACGCACTTTATCTGCATACGACAGTCCGAGTGCATGCGCTTGTGTCGGCAGAGGTTGGAAAATTGCGTGTAAGCTTTGAAACAAACTTCGCACTGAAAAGGCTTGACGCTGCTGTGAATGTGTGTGTGCTGCTTGAGACCGGAACTCGTTGCGAAGGTCTTGCCGCATTCGGTGCAAGCGTGACTCCGCGCGCCAACGTGACGATCTCTTATGTGACGCTGAAGGTTGGACGGATCCGTGAAAACCTGCGGAGGTTGGGACTATTAGCGATACTTCGAAAAGGTCTCGTGGTTTGAAAATTCTTTACAGCTACGTGTGATCGGTGATCAAGGTTGATTCTTACCTTGGGACAATTTTCGCACGAGTATTTCCGTAGGTCGCCGTGTTTGATGGCCCGATGACGCACCAGCAGAGGTCGCCAAGCGTAACCGCTTGGACAGTTCTCGCAGCGGTGCTGATCCGAGGGATAACGATGACACGTCACTAGATGGTTGTCCAGTCTGAAATTAAAAAAAAAATAATGCATTTGTCAGTCATCACGAGAATGAATAATCCAGGATCAAGATGATGGGAGCTATACATCTCCCTGTTGAAACATTGATGACAGTTTTAAGACCGAATGATCGGGGGCTAGGCGAGAAAAGCGTACTATGGTCACAGGATGTCATGGTGTTACTGCATTGATTTTGCACCCCCGAACAGTGTCGTGTGAAAGCTATTCGGACTGAGATAGTGCCTCCGTGCAGACGGGGTTTCGTGCTAGATGAGCTGCGAGCACGCGACGTCCTATGATATAGAAGGACGTTAATAATCCGCATGCGAAACTCTCTCGCGCGTCGGTTGAAGTTTTGCGGATTATAACACCCCTATTACTGCACAACAGGTTGCGCCCCCGGACAATCGACACCTTCTCTGATATCACAACTCCGACAAAAAAAACCATCACAAACGAATATTCATGAGTTTTTTTTGACAATTATAAATTCGAAAAATAGTTAAGCCACCCGCCATAGAATGTTCTCAGTATCTGGTTACAATCAATTTGATAAACGATCTTCATCAGTATGAAAGTTATCGTTTATTCATTTTTTACTTTATTGGAGTTGAAACTATTTTTAGTAAGCGCTCGAAAATATCCAATATGATTGACACAAGAAACTAGCCGGAAATCTTATTAATATCAATACTTTCGACACGTTGCGCAATTTCCCGGAAGATTCGTCGCTATTTTCCGATCGCCACCCACGACGATTCGAGAAGCTCAAAGCTGGATTGTCGCCAAACTATTTTGATAGGATTCTCGGTATGCGTGCGGCAAAAGCGCAATAAAATAATAATCACGTTTCCATCGCGTTACGACGATGGAGAGTGGAGGGGCGGGGGCAGGGAATGAAAGCAGGAATCACGATATATCACTCGAAACGCTTCTAATAACTCGCTATTCAATTTGCCGATTTAGTACGCTCGATTTGGCGCGATAAACGAGATCCAAAAAGTGAATAGCAGATCCGAAGGATTTGCACACAGCATATGGCAAAAAATTGTTTGCGCGTTTACCGCGTTGGAGATGGGTATATACGACTCCTCGCACTTGAACTTGAACGAACGTGTGTGCGCTACCACTCGAAGCCGGGGGCCACGCGCCACGCATCTCCTTGACTCGTTCGAATCGGCAAAGTGGTGGAGATTGCGTGATTGATGCGAGTAAGCGCACCCCGCGCGTTATATGGCCGCCCAGTACGATTCGTTTAGAATTTTAAGTGGATGAAGTTGTATACGATCCTTGAATTCAACCCGCACAATTAATAATTGAGCTTGATGTCCGCACGCTTCGATATCTCTCGAATCTCTCGCTACGGCATTGCCAGTTCGCGGACTAGTTGTGTAAAAAAGAAATAAAAAATAAAAAATAAATAAACGCTCGTTCGCGTAGTATCAGGGGGTGAAAAGTTGCATTGGATGGGTTATGGAACCGCCCTATTCGAGTGCACGTAATCCTTTAACTATCAGATTGCAAAACATGAGCCTAGGGTGCATGAATCATTTATGAAAGCTTAGCGAGCGAGGCTCCAACGCGCGGCCAATTCGCTCATCGTGGATTTGCCGGTAAATTATACGGTCGCGACGCATTTATCAATTTTTATGAAAGACAGAATGTTCGCCCGTTCGATTGATGAAAAAAAAAATTCGATTGAAATAGAAGAAAAAAATGTATCTTTCACCAGGAAATTATCGAAAGACTACATCCAAAAATGTATCTTTGTAAGCAATGAAAAAAATCTAGTGTCATCGTGCTTTTAATGCTCGTCTTAAAACTTAGTATAGTTATAAAATTCAACTTACAGTTCAATATCCTGGAAGGGTCTGTCGCATACGCCACACCTTATATCTCCTTCGCCTTCTTCCTCACGATCTTCGTCGACTGTTCCACTGTGCTGGGATGCTGTAACAAATATTAATAAAGATAATGTTTAGTTCGATGTAATTAAACTTGAGCGGGTGAACGAAACGTGATGAGCAACGTTATATTGTTGCTAATATTTTGCAGGATGTGATTCCGAAATTAAATTATTGAATGCACGACGTGTAACGGATTAGCGATTAATTAGCCGACAACTCGAGACTGTATGTTGCTATGATTCACATTTCGAACGAAAATGTTTCATTGAGCCCCGATCATTAACAAAAGATAACACTTCTAGGCACCGAAACACATCTTCAAATAATGAATAAACATTCAATGATGATGCAAAAATAATCGACGACAAAAAAATTATTTTTTACCGAAAAATTAAAAATAAATATTCGAAAAATTTTATCGGCAAATTGCGGAAAACCGAAATTTCAGGAAACTTTAAATAACCATTTTAACTTTATGTACCTAATCCCTGCGATATGACGAAGAGAACACGTAGTTCGGGGCACTTGATATCCGATGATCAAAACTCAAACTCGTCTTCGGTGCTCATCGACGATCCGACACACAAACGACCTCGAGAGGCAATGGTTACAACAATGATGTTCCAGTTTGGTCAGTCCGTACTATCCCATGACATAAATGCACCGTCGGGGTGACCGGAACTGCTTCCCATTGGTAAAACCGGGGTGGCAGCCCAACCAATCGCAGGTAAGCGGCCCCGGGGCTGCTCGCTCGCCCCCGCGGCGGCATTCGCCCCCAAATGTCACGATATAGCCGCGTGCGGGTGAAATCAGAGGGGCTGGGGGGGGGGGGTTGCGAGAGACACCGGGTTGAAGCGGCAAAGCGCGATTTATTATACAAGCATAACGACCCTCAACGTACGTATTCACAACATATATACACCACCGAGTACACGATGTACCTACACGATGAGCTTCGCGATACCATCTATCATGTTGCATTGTCGACTTTGCAAACGTATCTGCAACCACGACTATTCTGTTTCCATGAATTGTTTACAATTTATGAGTTCACACGTGCTTCGTGTATTTTCAAGTGACGGTTGATGCATTCATTTGGCCCAACGCCTCTTGCATCGAATGAATTTTTGTTTTTACTTTTGAAAAATTAACCAAAGTTTTTTTATCTCGTTGCAATTAATAGAAATTTCGTCTTTTCGGTGTAAGCCCTATTGAATATCAGAAAGAAAGAAAGAGTGGCTTCATTGATGATGCATATCGATTGTTCGTCGATGATAACCCAAAAAATACATCGAGCTAAAGATTTCACGTCGACGAAAGATTAATTTTCTCATGAATTAAATGAATGTTCGTTACCGGAATTCTTTATTTAATAAAACTTCCATAATAGATAATTAAATTTAAAAAATTGCTCATTGACAAATGTCTAAAAAAAATCGAAGATATATATTTTATATTTCATCCCCTAGAATGAAGAAAAAAATGTTTCTGTGCTCTCGCATTCACACGAAAAATGAAATTTAAACGATCAATTGCTTATAAATAAACAAATCCGACGTGACTGCTTGTGAAAAAAAAACTTCACAGCAAAAGAAATGAGTAACACAAAGTCGTTGTTAAACTGTGTTCCGACCTCTTGACGGTTATTTAAATCTCCAATGTTCTACACTTGTCGAGCCATATGGCTCAGACGGGACGGAAAGCGATGGGCCCCCAACGGACCTTCATGGGAACCGGGCACGGAGACAGCCCCCGCCACCAGCAACGCCCCCCCCCCTCCCCCCCGCACGCCTGCCGTTTATACCCCCTGCGCAGCGGTAGCATTACAACACGTTAATCGTTGCTCCATATCCAGGACTAATTCGAAGCCGCATGTCGAGAATTTAGACAATAAGGATGCGGTAGACCTCGTCGCATTGCACACTCGACTGACCTGAGACACGACAGCTTCCTATACGAATTTTTTTTTTCAGCCTCCCTCCGAGCGTGTGAAAAAACGTTAAAAGATATTCAAAACGGTGGTTGTCAATAAAATTTTTTGAATCTTTTTTTTTTTTTCGCCAACGGTATTGTGGATAAACACGAGTATTGTACTTTGTAGTATTATGTTTGTAGTTTTGGCGAAGAAGAGTCCTTCTTCGCCAAAACTACAAACAAACGGAAAAATATTTTTATATTGTTTGGCAATTGTTAGTGCTAATATTTTGATGCGACTTATCGAAGTCGGAATCGATCTCACAAATCCGATCAAAGTCAGCCGATTCAACGAATGAACTGGCTGGTTGTGTCTTTATCTATTTTCCGTGGTCTTATCTTAAAAATTGAGCTACTCGATTTTAAATATGATGGGTTATTTGTTTGTTTATAAGAGTGTCATTGTTTTGTGAGACTGGCAAAATGGGGTATTTGACTCGGGGGGGGGCTTTGCGGGAGGTATTATGTTAATCGGGCGCCTAATAAGAGGCTCTCCCCTCTCTTTTCTAGCCGGACGGAGTCACGCTGCGGAAAGTCAACAGGTGGGATCCACCAGCACCGTCGTAATAACCCCCTGCCAAGTCAGTTGGCGGTTGTATGGGAAAAAGTAACGGAATCAATGTTCCCGTGACGCTCAGAAGCAACCGTCTTTCGTTATCGAGAATTTGAAATTATATCTCGCATACATTTTTGTGCTTCAGTCCGTTCTCATCGATGGGATGCGTATAGTTGTGGAAGTTATAAAAAAAAAACAAAATCCTCCGAATAACGATTGCGATTATATTTTGAAAAATTTTGAATCCATCGTCAACGTTATTCGATGCAATTATTAATTTTGCCAATTTGGTAATTTAATTTGACTCAAGTAACGAATTTATTAGTATTTCCGTGATCATCTACGCGAAACTGTATATTTATTTCGAATATGGTGTTGCTATCAGGAAAATCGACAATTACTTCAGAACTTCTTTTCATTATTGCAAAATAAATTACGGAAATAGTTAAGAACGTGTAATCCGATTATGCGGATTTATTTTATTTTTGCCGATATTCGCGTTCAAAATGTAAAATTCAAATACAATGTAAAAACAAAAATATTTTACAATACAGAAAAGTATTGGTAAAAATATTGATTATCGCACAATTTCCGAAACAAAAAAAAAACGATCTAAGGGCAAAATAATTTTGTTTAAAAAATTGAGTTCTTGCAAGTATTGGAAATCCTTAACAACATGATTTTTATATCTCCATCAGATCTCAGATTGTCCAAAATCGTTATGCTGGAAATTCGACTGAATAATCCATTTATCGTCTAACGATTTTAAACACCGACGACAAAGTTCACGAACGTTGCAGTTCCCATGCTACATCATCGTCGAAACGTCGATATAACGCACGTCACTCCCACAAGAACGAAATTTAACTTCGGCACAACACGACGCGATATCGGAGCGAGAGATCGGGTGTGAGCCGTGATCCTTGCGTCAAACATAGATGGGTCATTAGGCCCGATACGATGAATCAGATAGGGTTGCACGGATATGGGCTACCGGTACAGCATAGACGCTGAACCGAAAGCGCTGTACCGCCCCGCGTTAGCAATGCGTAAGCACGAGCACGCGCGCGTTCTCCTCCCCCCAGAATAAAAAAAAAAAAAGTGTCGCGTGCCCTTTTGTGCGGTACCCCTTTTTTGTTACGTGTTATTTTACCCTCACTCGGTCTATCTCCTGACCCCGGTTATGCGCGTGTTAATCGACAATGTCAGTCATAAATTATCGAAACCCTAATAGAGATGTCTGGGCAAAGGGATACAGAGATATTAAAAAAAAAAAAAAAAAAAAAAAAAAAAAAAAAAAAAAAAATTGTTGTCGAAGAAGGCGGAAAAAAATGTGGCTGCGGAAAATCGCGATCATAATTCATCCTAACTGCCCCGTGCCAGTACCACGTTACGCCTTTTTTTTTCTCTTGACTGTTCCGCGGTCTCCCCGAACTACAACCACATAGTCCCGAATTTTATTTCTTATTTCTTTCATACTGAGGAGGCTGCGCTGCAAATTTCTTTGTAAGATTCAAAATATTTTGCGAATCACGATTTCCTCCATTTGTGAAACAATATCGTTATTCATGATCTAATATTCGACATTCACTTTTTTCCCATGAAAAATGTTCCTGAATACAGTCCTTACTTATATAATTCGACATGAATTTTTTTTTGGTTTTTTGGTAGATTATTGTATATTAACAAGAATTTTTGTAATCACATCTCCAGCTCAGTGAAATCGAGATTTGTGAAGTTTATGACAGCGAATTTTTTGTCATTATTCAGCGAGTATGATAAAGTGATAATCCCTAATGGAGTCCAGCAATAACACGTGTTACACCGTACGAATCGAATATTTTATAGCGTACACGGGTCGAATATTATATTATTGTATTATCTGAGGTTGAGCCAGCATTTGAATGAGACTGGTGGGCCGGTCAATGTTTCGCAGCCCCTGTAGGCGTGTCGAGATACATATTTCTCTCCCTCTGGCTTGTATTGCAACGCGTTTGTGAGAGAAGAAAAAAAAATGATCCGTTCAATGATGGGAAAGGCGCGTCGAGCACAGATGCTCCCCTGTTGCAAGGGTTGAACACGTCCCAAGCTATGTCGTTCACATTGATGTCATTATTACCCATGCTGGGTTTCGTTTTCGCGCCTTCGATTGTCGAATGATATTTCAACAGATAATCCCAGTTTAATCACGTATAAACATATATTAATGGGTACAAATGGCTCGAGAGTGTATTAAAATTCTTACAACTGCAATATATGACCTTATTTTAGCATTTTTTTGAATATCGAAACCTGTGTTGAAATGTAAATTAATTTTTCGTTATAATGACAGTTTGCTTTAGTGTCGCATGTTGAAAAAATGGAATGCAAATAACGACATTTATCTTGCAAATACAAAGCATCTCTAATACATTTTTGGCTAAAGATACGAGTAATTTCTATATAACATAGTAAAAATTAAACACAAAAATGACTGTCAATACGGGAATCGATCTGTTTAACATTTGTAAATGTTGACAAGCGGTCAACTCAACATTATCTTTATCAACATACCCTATTTTAACAACGTTCATTTCAACATTATATTTTCCAACTACATTCATATCAACATTATGTTTCTCAACATATATATATATATATATAGTTCTTATGGATTCTTCTGAGTTCATTCGACTCCTTCTGGGATGTTTTGTCCTTTTTGCTCCTTTTAGATTCTCCTGAGTTTTTTGGATTGTGTTTTTCCGCGCAACAATAATTCACACGACCGCGAATCGGTCTCCCAATTCAGTTGTTAATTTATTCAAAAAATATGTCCTTGTATTATTGATTTTCCAATTTGATAGGAAAGGAAAATTTCGTTTCCATCATTTGACTCTTTGAAGTGAAAATTTTCCTATTTATTCTCATCCTTTGCGTTATTTCCCAATGGACTGTTAGCAATCAATGTCGAATGTGATTGTTTTGTGCTAATGTGTATGTGCGTTAATGATGTTTTTGTTGATTTTTTTGTGTTGAGTTGTGTGTGTGTTAAATTTGATTGTGTTGATTTTTTTTGTATTGAGTTGTGTGTGTGTCGAATTTGCTTGTGTTGATTTTTTTTTTGTGTTGAGTTTGTATGTTGAATTTGTAAATATTAAATAGACATGTAACCGTTATTACATTTAAAAAATTGAATATATGAACTAATTTAGGCTTTGATGCCATAATTTTGCCCGTAATATTTTTCACCTCGAACACTGATCTCGCGCTTACCTCTTCAATTTCCCGACCGGCTTGTCCAAAAGCCTCATTCTGCTTCGCCATTTGTGAATACCCAACGATTTCGACCGAGGCGACTTCGTCTCTTAATTAATTTTGAGAAATTAACATTACCGCTATAGTACACAGGGTCGATTTAATTGCTACGCTAAGTTTCGCCACTAAAAGTGTCCCATAAAAGTGCTACTTCGTTTTGACTCCACTGGCCTGAACGTCGACGAGTCACGGAATTATGCCGAGTGTGCTTTTAACTCGGAGCTTTCATAATCGGGGTCGAAAGGGCTTCGTCGTCGCGGAAAAGTCAGCTACCACTAGCGTGGCAGACTTTTTTTTTCTTAAGCCTTCTGGAAACGTCAGCAAAATTCTGTGTTTTACAAAATTTCCTTTTTTCTGGTATTCGTGTATCGAGGTACAAAAAATATTTCTGATTCACAAAAGCTGCTGCTATAATTCGGTTTGTGATGTGGCTCAACGTACCAAACGTTACGAGCCCTCGCCAGCGTCCAACAACCCCCCTTCTCGAGTATGTGCTCGGGGACGACCGGTGCTTCCGCAATTACACGTAAACATCTAACCGGAACTGTTCGAGTCCGGCATTTCCGGCACAGCTTGACTCACGTGACTTTCGGCACCCCAGACTGGTTCACTGCCACAACCCCACACGGCGATGATAATTTCGATGATTTCCCGGTGACGGTTTATGCCGGACGCGTTTCCTATGCATACTCTCAAGTTTAACCCCTCAAGGGTCGAATCACGAGTGAATTCATTAAATTTTTTAGGGTAATTCCTACTTAAATAAACTAAATTCCAATAATATTATTATTTTTATAGAAAATTATCTTACAATCTCGACGTTTTTTTTTTTTTTCATTAAATTTATAATACTGTTCGAATGATTTTATAATTCTTTCAACTCAATGCTCAGGCTTGTGGATCAAGTTACATATGAACCATTAATTTGTTAATTAAAGTACCTCTTTGTAAAAAATTAAATTCATACGTAATTCATAGCCCATCCTTTATTGTGATAATTGTCGGAAATAAAACGAAATGAATTTTTGTCGAGTAAAAAAAAAAATCCTAATTGTAAGTTTGAACTAATAGGTAGCGAGTGGAAGAGCGAAATTAAAAATCTCAATCGGACACGGTGCTCGTGCGGGGAATCGACAACGAGGCAGGCGCATGGCGATTCAACTTTGACGATAATCCCCGTTTTAATTACCGCGACATCTGGCTGTCGCGTTCACCATTCCTCCGCTACCGGGCTCTTCGTCGGGCTCTCGAGGCAATACGAGCTTTCGCTCGGATATCGTATAACAGAGTTACAACGAGATAACTGTCGAGGAGTCGTGCGGATGCAGTCGTAAACCATCTCTTGGTACTTGATTTCAAGTGCCGTAGCGCTCGCCCATCGCCACAAAACTCGCTTGATACTGATCGATAATCAAGACGAATATTGCGTCAAAAATTGTTCAAAGGATCGTCAAATTCTCAATAAAGAACACAATGATGTGATAAAGAGAGGGGAAAAAGAATTACGGATCCAAAAAAATGTTCCAAAAGAATTTCGAACAATCTAACGAAATTTTTAAAAATTAATATTCCGGTAATGAAATCGATAACACAATTTCGAAGAATAAGCAACCTTTGCACACACACAAATACTTCAAGTGCATCATCGATTTATTTAGTATTTTCACGAATGGTTGAAAAAAAAATCATGTCAAAGCTATAAGATCTACAGCTATAGCATTGTTTTAAATTATTGGGGTTACCATAACCCCACAGTGACGTTTTTGTTTCGTACACGAAGTGTGGTGTCCCGAGGGTTAATCGTCAACCGCGATCCGATTGTTACGGATTGTAGATATTTTATGGTGCAATAATGTGAAGTAACCGATGATTACGTTGCTGTAAATGTGTGTGCGGGGGGTGAAGGTTGGTGCGGGTGGTGACTCGAGAGCTCGATGGCTCAACGCCCAGGAGGCTACACATCGGAAGTGTAGGGTAGAATGAAGTGCGTATTTCGAGTCAACCAACGGCTATCCCGGACGAAGCAACACGGACTTCGGCTCGTGCGCACTAAATTTCCATATACGCTTCCACCTTTGATAGATAATCAGTGCGCGCGTTCACCCCTAGCCGGAATGAACGATGTGGGGTTAAAATATACTCAACGGTCGTCCAGGTGAATCACGCCGGAATCACGGATCCGTGACGAGCGTGTGCGGCCCACGGGGGTTACATGGATTCAGCTTTCACGATTCGTACGATTAACCCTCTGCCCCCGCCCTCATCGTCACTTTCGATCTTTTTCACAAAATTTTTTACAAGTACATGGAACATTTCGGCATTAATGGGACCTTTTTTATTTGATTATTTTTCGAAAGCTCTTCCGTTTTTCATGTATTTGAAAAAAAAAAAATATTACAATGCGTCGTTAGAAAATTCTTTGACGAAATTGTCAAATTTGTAGCAAAAGTGCGAAAATGATGAAATCGCATTCAAAAGTACTCATTGCAAAGACGTGGGGTTCTCCATTTCTTTCAAAGTATGATTTGAGAAGGGAGGCTTGAAAAAAAAAAAATAATCAAACAAACGAATGATTTTATCTGGCAAAAAATGTCAGTCAATAACTTTACATATTCCAAAACTAGTCTAGCTTTTGAGTCGTGTAAATTTACCAAAACTTCGTTAAAAAATGAAAACAGAAGACAAAAAGAAAAGCTACGAAAAAAATTCGATCCCGATTATGGTTATAACAATAATAATGATCGAACCAAACCCCAGGGGGTGAGGGTTACCGAAAGTTCGAGTTGGCACGAAATGCCCCATGGTAAGTGTAGCACAGGATAAGTTGTAACGTGCAGCGACGCACCTGCCCCGCACGCCCCGCTCGCTAATCATATGCACACGAGCCACCACCGGACGGCGCGTAAGTCAGATGTGTATCGCATCGGGATCGAAAAGTCACATGAGTAGCAGAAACGAGACACGGGGGCCCGCGTAAGGGTCGAATTACGCACGTGCGCGTGCAATGCTACCGCGAGTTACCAGTCCTCTGTGACGAGCTTTCGTAGGTGTCTGGTGATGGACTTACCGGTCTCCCGATCGCTCCTATCCTCGGTCGTGTTTTCCCCGAGCATATCCTGCAGCTGTAAAGGCTCTCGAAGACCCAGCAACAATTCTTCACTCACTGCTATGTCCCGCATGGTTTCGTAGAACATCTGCAAAACAATTGACACAATACGGTTTTTATATCGATTCGTCAGACTTTATCTCGAAGTACAACATCATCATGATTTTTCCTATCGTAGTTTGTGGTTTATGCTTTAAGGTAGTATTCTAGATACTGTAAGAGTCAAAGGAAGCGTAAGATATACCATCTCCTGATTGAGGTACGTAGTACTTTGATGTGGCAACGTCGCGTGTTATGATGTCGATTAGAGAGAGAGAGAGAAGATGGGAAACAAACGCGCAACGTTGCCATGTCTACTGGATCACGACCAACTCCTGATATAAACTCTATTTTCCCGATGTTTATTTGCTTATTATTATCATCACAGTCTCCTGATCTCTACTGTCAAGTGCCCAAAATGTTCTCTGAATATTCAACTTGCAGCTTAAGTGTTTTCATTAAAATCTGACGAGGACTTTTTGTATTGTATCAAATTGATCGTGATTTTCCATAAGACTCCATGTTAAACGTGTGAAAATAAAAGTGTTGATATCTTTTTTCTCGCGCTCCGGAAAGCCATCAAAATTTAACTGAACCTTTTTGTTATCAATACCTATAAGTATGCCAATTTTTATGAAAATCTGACGAGGAACTCTCTTATCGAGGGTTCTAACCTTAACCATTTACTATTCGCATTTTGCACTCAACGTCGTAACAATGGAAATTTAATTTGTGTTAGTTGAAAATTTCAGTACCAAAATCTTACTGACATATTTTCAAAAATTTTTTTTTTTAAATAATTTAAAAAAAATGTACTCGAAAAGCTTAGTCGTTGATCAGACGAGAAATAACTACTGTGAATTTTTAGCGAAGCAACATTCCGATCGTCCATCCCTGTTACGACATCGCTAAACGCGCCGATGAACCGTTCAACCCCCTTTGTTAAGTATTATAGCTTATTTTCGTGCGCCCCGATTTAACGTTAGCCGGACCGAGGGGCGGAGGCAACCCCTGGGGGCCCCGGGGTGACTTAATAACTAAACAGACTGCATTTACACGTAGCTTAGGAAGTCGCCCTAACATTCATATGGAAGGGAATACACACGTTGGTGTTGTATCTTGGGATAGCATGTGGTCCGTTTCACACTGAATTCCCATCGTTGACTCCGTTCTCGCGATCGTTAGGTTTGTTCACGATCTGCGCTTCAGCGCCTCCCCCCCCCGTCCCTCGCTCTAATGTCACCCCCGAACATCGCAATCACAATGCGTCGCCATTGTCATTGTGCCACGCGCTATCATTCCCTTACCCCCAAACTATAACGTGAACACTTGATGTCCCGCACGATGACGGAAATCAGTTGCGAACCGAAAACGATTTACAACTATTACCATTATTGCTATAAAACTATCGTTAAATACCGCAAAACGCAAAGCTACAATAGTACGTCCGATAGTTTTTTTTCTTTTGGTCATCGTAACGATTCGACGTTTCTTGCTAACTGAACTATAACTTGAAATTGGTTATCGTTGATTCGGCTGACAATACATGTAAAAGGAATCACTCGTTGCCACGCGATTCTTACTCTCATTTTGGCTACTCTGTAATTACTTATTGGTTCACTGATCGTTTAGCATACGATTGTTTCGTCAAAACAACAGAAGTTTGCATTATTTTGAATATACAACGTTTATTGAAAATTGGATTCGAACAGTTGGCAACGCAGGTGATCGTTTAAGGGGGTTTTTTTGTTTTCTTCATTATCCAAATTACCTGGCCATTGATGAGCACGTGTCGCATATTGACAGCATGTGGATTGGTCGTGCTTCGAACGTATTTCAACCAATTTCCTGCCTCGTGAGATGCGTCCAACCATCCTGTCACTCCACTTCCGGCAATGCGAACCTGGTACACATAAATTGAAGATTTTTTTTTATAAATATTGTTACATTCGTTTCTTACTGTAGTTAGAATTCCTTTCATCGATATAAAACTGTCACTCATCGATCCACCAGGCTCGGTGAATCAACGAAAATGTTTTCCTAGATTGTGAGACATCACGCGACCCTGAGGATGTTGTCCCAAGTTCAAAATTTCGAAAGCATCGATAGAAAAAAAAATATGGTGGAACAAATGAGCTTGTCGTAATGGTAGCAATATTCGGATCCGGGACATTGCGTTTAACGCATTATCACCTACGACGGTTTCGAATCTTTCGCTGTCGAGGGTGCTGTCTTCGTCCCTCGAACTTTCACCGAACGAATCGTGTGACAGACGCAGCTTCCACTCTTGTCCCTCTCACGCCCGGGGGCGTCGGCCCGTGCCCGCTTTTAGGGTGAGACAAGTGATTTTTTCAATTGTCTTGCGGTTCGCGGGTGAGCAATGCTCGTGCACACGGGTTTCGCATGGTCGACCAAGCGTCTCGCCCCGCCGGGTCTACCCCCATGAAGCATGGGGCACGAGTGCGTCCGCTCGACCATCATCCCCCGGATGCGAGCTGCTGCTACATCGTCGAATTTTATCGTTAGGCCACGCACCCCTGACTCTCCGAGGCCGCACTTGTCGTTCGTTTTTCTTCCAATAGAAGTATCAATCCCCCCTCCCCTCCTTCTACCGTATCATCCGCTGCATGCAACCCTCCCGAACAAGTTTGTACGGCACTTTACGTGAGAACCTTGCAATCATTAGTGACCTCAAACAAATTCCATCATAGGCTACCCTCCATTAGCTATCAAATAGAAAAACAAAAAGAAAAAAACAGTGGTGCGGATTTTTTGAAATAAAGTCAGGACAAAACGTATGCTTGTTCGAACGTATTTGTTATATTGATGATGCTGTGCGTTAGAAAGTCGATGTTATTGATTTAAAAAGTTGTATTTTCGCATTACTTTTTCTAACCTCGACTCCTCTTTTTTTTCGAAATGAATGGAGCATACAAAGAGTAACTAACGACAGGCGAGATGTACCTACTAGCACTATTTGCAGTCAACCGCAAATTAAAAAAATAATAAGTTTGTAAATATAATTTCTAGAAATCTATAAGACCTAGACTTTTGTTATAGTTTTTCGGTAAACTTAAAGTAAAGCGTTATATTTCCTGATTTTTTTTTCAATTTCAGGACCAGTAGTTTTGGCAATAAGGGGGGGGGGGGAGGTCAATGCATATTTTTCCGAATATTTTCTCAAACATGTTCTTCAAAATAACGAAAAAAAAAAGTTTGTAGTCCACATAACAAGACTTTTCAAATGATACCCCACATGATGCATGAAATTCAATTCTTTTTTCGACTACCCCATTTGCCCTGTCCACAATTCTGATATGAATATTTTTAAGTGTTGACTAGTAAAAATTAGGGGGTTAATGAGATGTATTACTATGTCAAATTTCAATTTTCTGCTTCGAGTGATCTTACACGGGTTCCGTTTTATTTTCTTTGAATTTACGGACCCCGGAAACGTTCCAATGGACAATTGGAATATCCAGCACGGTCAAATCCAAGTTCATATGGATTATGTGAAAATATGACAATCGATTGAAATAACAATGTTTTCATTGAATTTCAGGAAAACGCTTTTCGAGTAATGGTTCAGAGAACCGGGTTAATACTACAAACTGTTCGCTCGTCCCACCTGTCGGCCGATAAACGCAACCGGACAAACGTTCATGAAAATCAATAAGATATCTCGCAGGTGGATAAGTGCTGCGTCGGCGGTAAGGTAGGTAATCTTCCGGTTTACAGCGAGGAACCCCCGGCGTGTTTGCTCTTCAACCATATTTCATTCACTCTCACTCACTCTCTCTCTCTCACTCACTCTCACTCCCAACGCTCCGGGAAGACAAACCTTCGACCCTTGCCCATCCGGGCGAATGTTACCTGGCGTAGTGGTAAATACAACCGCGTAACAAAGCGCGGGGTAATCCGACCGTATTAAACCAGCACTCTGTGAAATAAACCCGTGAAAACATCGGATGAGCCCTCAGGTATTAATCACGCTTCGACACTTTGCCTGTGGTTCTACTGTGATTTGTTTCCACCGTTTGAAAAATATTTTTTTTTGCCGTAACGATGTTTTTGCATGAAACTTACACGCGTACATAGTAAATAAATAATATATAATTTCTACTGGCTCATCACTAAATCGTGATGAAAGCAAAAAAATATAGTAGCAGGAGAATAATTGCGTTCCTCGTGCATCATGTACAATAAAAGATTTTAATGTTTCACATAATCATTTTGTAAAGCATCAAGAAGTTGTAAACTTTTTATCTTCAGCTGACATTTTATTTTGGGATTTGATGTTTAATAGAAATTAAGATTATTCAATCGGGCGTTTATTTAATTATTGATAAATTCAACAAAACAAAAAATTGAATAAGCAGATCGAATCGAACAATTGAATACCATCAATCTTAGTCATGAATTAAATAAATTCAATTGACTGCTCCAATTTTCGAATTTTCGTGCTTTTACGTTGATAAACAATCGACGACGCGTATGTTGGGTGGTGCACGATAGATTTGTGACTCATGAAAGAGTTGAGTGACCAATGTATCGTGATACTTGCCCTACTCGATGAGGAGTAAAAAAACAAACTTTCCCACGGAACAAGAAAAGTGTTTATGGGGTCATGATCGTACCGACGAAGAAAAAACCCCATTTTTAAAATCGTGTCACAAACTACCGTTCTCGTCTTCATCATTGAACAAGACGCATCAGTGAGGACCGCACTAAGGAGCATTTTGTGAAGATGGGCACGAACGCGCACCCCCTGGGATCAACAATGAGCCTCCTCACCAGCTTCCAACACGACAGATTAGAATCCACAGATCGGTCTCACCTTTCAACAATGATGCGTTAACTCGGCGCCCATTGGCGCGGCAATGCTTGCGAGGTCTACGGAAGTTTCATCGTCGTTTACTTCTTCTTTTTATTTTTTTAATCTTTCTAGCCCGGTTCTCGAAGAACTTGGGTTTTCCGTCTTCGTCCCATCTCGCTCAATCTTTTGGAGCGAAACGGAAGAAGCAGAGAGAGAGAAAGAGAGAGAGAGAGAAAGAGAGAGAGCGAAGGGATCCTGCGTAAGAAGAAGGCCTCGACCCCGCAGCAGGACACTTTTTTCACGCTTTGTCGGCAACGGGGCGCGCGCTCGCGTACATGTGCGGACAATTCGTACGACAGATTTTCCTGACCGAAGATTCCTCACGCGCTCCCACAGTCGTGCCCAACTCTCGTTTTTCTTTTTTTGTTTTCTCTCTCTCTCTCTCTTCGATGGTGACAGCTACGACTCTGACAAACAACTATATGGCTCGAGCGAATCGTGTACAAAGGATGACAATGCGGGCCGAGAGGCTCCTTCGCAACAGCGACAAGTCTTAATGACCAAAGTACACGACGGAAACAGATCGTACCCGATCTCGTGGTCGTTCTACATTCTCAATATGAAAACCCCATTTTTCCAGGTTCGTTTGAAAACGGTGAGATTAAGATCGCATGACAATTGTACACAGCTTTTTAGATCACCCTGGCAAACGAAAAAAAAAAAAAACAATTGTGTCAAAGAGACAAGTGGCTTCAAATAAAATATTTTTTTTTTGCTTTATTGGTTTAAAACTCTGTCGTATAATCGAACGATAGAATTATCGTCGAATAATTATTGGTCAGGAGTTTTTGTAATAAGAAAAATATTCCATGGGCATGTGGCCCAAATTACTTATTTCTCGGTTGGGTTTGAGAAGCGTCTGTCGCAGAGTCGTGAGAAGGGTTGGAAAGAGAGGCAACGAGGGGTCGAGAGGAGGGGGGGGGGGGGGCTGTGACCACGGTAACCACGCGGTCATAACCGGATAAATTATAATTGCATCATTCCTCGAGCCGGTTTATAAAAATTCACGTTTAGGCTTCAGTTAGTTCGCGACATAAATGCCCGTTGAAAATTGCTAAACTGGGCATAAAAAAAGCGACGATTTTAATTACACTCTTCTGCTACGTGGGTCGCGCCTGAGATTTTCTCTGTTTCAATTCGTCCGCATCTCGCGTTAGGTTCGCGCGTACGTGAATTAACGTTTTCGCGTTTAGCTCCGAGAGCCAACCACTCCTCGAGCGGTATATGGCATTAACGCGGTTTGCGCTTAGCGAGTTAGATTGCCGAGTTGCGGTTGCCAATAGGAGCGAATGAAAAATATAGAAGAAAAAAAAAATTGTTGAATGTTCGACGGATAAAATTCTTGCTGAAGCTTCGCTCCCGTGGCGCGTCTGTATACCGCAGAAGCTGTCGAAGGCTGTCGGATTTTCGTGTAGCCCATAGGAAAAATTCGCATTAACCGTGCCCTAACGCCTCTATTGTCGGACACGAGTCCTTTTTTTCGGAGGGAATCTCTCCTTTGACACTCATCCGTGTCTCGATGATGAGTCTCGTGGATGTGGCTGCGAGCTTGACGGTCCCAAACTGTCCACAAGCTTCAGAAATCTGATGCACGTCGATTATAAAAAAACCAATAATATGCTTCGTGTTTGTAAATATTTTTCTTATAATCAAAATATACAAAACATAATTTTTTTCAAAGTTATTTACATTTTTGAGAAAAAAAAAGAAAATAAATTGAAACGTCCGTCGTCAAAGCTCCGAACAACAAAATTATTGTTCAACGGCCAAAGAAAAATCATGAAAAAAAAAAAAAATCAAAATAATAACAATACATTTGTGGCGATGGAAAAATTAAGCTGCGATGTAAGATAAAAACTGTAGTAAGACGTTAGACCCGTTGGTCAACGACGAGCAAAGACAGCAGAAAAAAAGAGAGAATGTAGGAAAAGAAAAATCTACGAATAACGAGCCGGAACGATATCTAGGTCCGAGGATCCGACGGGTACCTGAGGAAGGGGATGAGGGGGGAGGGGGGAAGATCCCGGATGAGCAGCACAGGACATGCAGTCGGGTGATTCTCGTCCACGCGGCATGAGGTCTCTTCGAGGAGAGTGGAGGACAACCCGCACTGTCAGATGCTAACCCATAGTAGCCAGGACAAAACACATGATCGCTTCTTTTGTAACCTCACACCTTCGACAAAACCCGTAGTGATCCGAGAAGATCTTCGAAAGGTTTTTTTTTCTTCTTCTTCTTCTTCTTTTTTTTCATATCGTGATGGGTCTTGCCAAAATGCCTGAGCGTCTGGACATACGGACGGACCGATGGTTCCGTATAATCGTCAACGTTTCACCGCACGTCACACAAGTATATTGTGAGCCGAGGTTCAGCTTGGGGATCCCGTGCATCATCTCGTGCTACACGTTCACCGACGATGGATAATGCTCGACGATTCTCTCTTTTTTTTTTCATTCTTTCTTGGTGAGATTGAAATCTCGATGCGGTTCGTCTCGATCGTGCGACGATCTGTGGGTATCGCGAGTTCAAACCGAAGTCCCCCGTAAAGTCTCGACGACAAATACGAGGAACGTGTTTTTCGATCACAAAGTTATGTATTGTTGCGATGTATCGATTCCCACATGGATATAACTACATGGATGAATTTTTCTATTTCATATTGGCTATCACTGGTAGCAAAGTTACCAAATCCTACAAATGGTCATTTTCCAGATATGATGTTCTTCTCAATAATCAATGTAATTATTTATTATTTTTCTTCATTAAACATACGATTTATTTTTATTGAATCGATACAATAAAAATCAATGGAAATACTAGATTTCAGGTACTTAATACTGCGAAACTTATAACCTGTAATTTAAATAACCCCAACAATTTTTTTAAATTGATTTTAGTTATCTTTCTCCATTGACAAGAACAAACGGTTGAACTTTGATGACAAAATAAATTTTTGCATTGCCGACTAATAATTCATTTCTGCTCTCAGCTTCCGCTAGCCGTAGACTCATCTCGCGGTTTACTAAATATCGAATAACCTGTTCGAACAATCATTCCGGATAATAAAATCGGCCAATGGAATTTTATCAACAAGCCCACCCACGCACTACCTGAGTCCATCGATCAATCCCACAGTTACGCAAAGTCGTTATCGACTGATCCGTGACTCGATATAACGAGGGAACTCGCGTGTGTGTCTGTGTGTAGAATACGGAGAAAGTGTGTGTGTGTGTGCGCGCCCGCGGGCCGGAACATCACCCGGTCGCGTAAGGCTGGCACCAACGAAAATATGAAACGCGACGATGGCCACGCGATACACACCCGGAAGTTATGAATAAAACCGATCGATGGCGAATGATAGCCGGTCCGATGCTCGACGCAAAAATGCTTTTAGCGTGCACAGCGTGTCCCCCCTCCCCTCTTCCTCCCCCCTCACCCCGACCGCACGCTGAAGCAAGAGAGGCGAAGCGGAGAGGCACACGCCCACAGAAATGGATGGTCCCGGGCTTCGCCTAGGTTTGCTCCTATCCCGCCTTCCTTCGTCGAAAATGAATTTTTTCACACGGACATGCTGATAGGTGATATTTAACTTGTTTTTTCTTAGGTGAAAGGTATTAATCATACGTAAATTCGAACGTATGTAAGACTACTTAAATATTTTTGTAAAATTCCTGAATGGTGTAGCGATCGAAAATTTACTATATAACCCTCTAATGCCTAGAGGCGGTCAGAGGCCTCCACCTTACGAGACATTACACGTGTCGGTATTATTTTTCATCGGAACTGCTCAGCCCTGCTTATAGCCGAAGGATCAGTGTTACTTTTAGCGTTTGTCGCGTTATCCTAGTGCGTTCTGTTTCCGAGCAACTTCAATTCAAAGACAAAATTGACCGCGTAAACCCGAAAATAAATATTTTTCTCCAAACACGGCTTACGCATGTAAATAGTAATTTTGACAAAAAAACAAAAATAATTTTGGTCGAATCGATTTGAAAAAAAATCGGTGAGTGATTAGAAGTGTGTTCTATCGAATGGCGAAAGAGGTTTCATGCTTTTAGTGATTCTTCTATAAAATATTTGAGTTCGTTTTCGCCCGCGATATGTCTATTTTAGCTTGTACAGGGCGTAAGCTTCACCAAATTTGAAAGCGGACTTCAGATTGGTTCTTTGTGTGTGATATTAGTCTATACTGATTTATTGACGCAGATTAGAAAATAAGGCATTAGAGGGATAATTATAAATCACACTAATGATGCATTTCACTAGCATTGCGTATTTGTTCATTCCGTTTTTTTTTCATATACAGCGTAACAATTGTTAACATTCGAGAAGAAGCAAAACAAATTTTTCTTCTCTCGAATTTATATTTACCTACTTTGTGCCATAAGTCTTCGTATTTGGTACCCAGCTCTCCATCAATTTCGCTTATTGAAGAATGTTTGAGGTCCATCCTCGCTCGATCTTTTTTTTCCCGTGCAGAAAAATTCGTTTTGAACTCGTAAGATTTAGAAAATGTGCATTACAGTGACTAAATTCTCACGATGAATAACGAGGAATGAGTGTGTATTTGTGTATGCGCAATATGGAGTCACAGCACACAACAGAGAGTAGTCAATTATCATCCCCTAAATAACGGGGCTGTTTACGATTCCCTTCGCTCGCACGCCGTGACGCCAACTTCGACGATGACGACAACGACGACGACGACGACGACGACAACGACGCGCCCCAATCCGGCAGAGTCGTTGCGACCTGATCACCGAACCATGGCTGGCGCGCACTGCAACGCGAGGGTTGTCGTCATGGACTCTCTCCGAAACGTACACACACACACACACACACACACACACACACTCACACACCGCTCTCGTCTCCACTGCATTGGCCTTGGCGACATCTTTGCTTAATTCTCCTTCCGTCCCGCACCCTCCGCCCTCCCCGACTCGACATCGCAGCAAACCCAACGACGCTTTCATCCTGCTAACCGTCTTAATTGACGCTTAATTAATCCCCGAGAAATCACAGTTATTACGGCAAGCAGTGAACCGGAGCGGTAGGGATTCGCACCCGGTCCTGGACTTTATATCTCTCCACTAAAAACAATTTTGCGCTCTGTCGATTTCGCAAACTTATGCGTTTCGAATGCGATATAGTACCGACTCTCGACGACTGGCGGCGCCTGTAGTCCGGAAACGTCGCGTGTTACCAAAGAATATGTATGTCAATATGTGTTGGTGATGCGGGGGCAAATAGCGAAAAAAAAACATCTTCCCACATCTGAGAATTAATTCACAGAACAACTCGAATTTACTTCAGTGACAAAAAAAAAATTGTTTAGAAATAATGATAAAAAATAAATATTTTATTCGAACGTGCTGAATTATTCGAGCCGATATCGAGATAGATATCAATTCTTTCATCGACCACTAAACACCGCATCGACACAATTGTGTTAATTCACGATAAATCAGTTCACCCTCGATGGTGAGTAGTGAGAATCGTTGACCCGCACTTGACTTCGGTGCGGAAAAATATGACGAAACCATCATAATGTCAGAAATTGTGGAACCCGGTGTCCTTCGACCCGTATCTAACGCGCAGCAGATGCCACCCCCGGTAGGTTAGACCATACGCTTGCCCTCTGCTTCTACCCCCGTCGCTCACTCTCTCTCTCTCTCTCTCACTCACGACGTTTTCCACACGATGCAATATAGTCGCTGCCATGCAGCATACACGGTAACGGTCGAATGAGAGGGAAGCTACCCTTGAGATTCTATCTAGCGGTATAAATTATATCCGAACGAAACGCGCGTCAGACGCAGCAGTGGAAACTCCCTTCGCTCATAATCCATCATTAGAGAGCTATTTGCCAGAAAATTTGGTAATAGTTGTTTTCTTTTTTTTTCCTCCCCTCTTCTCTCATCGCAACAAGCTTCAGCATTCCAAATTCGCTCGACTGTAATCGACTCGTACGTCACACCATAAACGTTCGTAACCACGGAATATCATCGTCGGACAAATGGAAGAAAAAAAAACAACAAATGTATCGTGACCGTACGATGATTTGTCCGGAAATATTGTATTAATCTGGAAATTTCGTGAGTGATCGGTATAAGCCCTTGGGACATCGCCAACCACCGTGGATTTCCGTACACGACGACAATTAACTCGCTGTACATCGGGGCACGTGTGTTCCCTTCCGAGATACCGTAACGGCTTCACCCGGTTGCGTTTCTCCTCGAAGTCGTGATTTATGCAGACCAATAGTCGTAAGCACACACATAGACACAACGACGGTGAGGGCCCCCCCCATAATACAGCCATCGTCGAGCAAGCAGCCACGGGGGCTAACCTCTCGGTATTCCTCCGTATATTGAACTTAGCCCGCTGGCCGCACACAAGACCAGATTAGTTCGGTCATTGTGCACGCTGCTCCGCGTTCTGTTTGGCATGACCAACGATCCATCGACCTTGCTACTTGCTACTGTCGCCAATCGGTCTCCGAGTTACCGGGTGATGCACAGATACACAATGATGATGTGAATAGACAACAAATTTCAAACTAATTTTGTATCCCATGGTGTTTCGTTTCATTTATCAGTCAATTGTAATTTAGAAGTGTCGTTTATTTTTTCTGTGTAAAAATCTGAAATTTGTTTTACCGGTCATTGATAGTTAGGTGTCGTAGAAGTTATTCAATTCATTCGTCAAGCAAAAAAAAATAGATTGAAAAGTATTATCGCTGCTTGAGGGGATTAGAAAGCGAGAAAATTCGAATTTTTCCTTTTTTTCGTATTCTGTTACTGCAACTTTAAACGCGTTTATCTCGAAACAGCATTTTGCGCTAGCTTAACCACGATAACTCAAGAACGGTTAAGGATATCACCTTGTCTTTTTTTTAAATAAAGCTATCAATGTTCTCTACAAAGTGAACCGAACTCTATGCAAAAAAAATATTTTTTTATTATTGTTATTACAACAAATGTTAGAAAATGTCATCCGTGTTTCCATTTTTTTCGAATTTTCGCCGCCACTTCCGTAATTTTTATGGTTTTCCAAAAATTTTGGGTTCAATCTGTGTAGGAATATGTTCCGAAGAGAATGGCGTTTGGAAATTCGCCGAAACTTGAATCGGCCATCCGGAATCGTGGTTAAGAGCAAGCAATGCGTGAGACGCGTCACCATCTTTATCATCTTTATTACCATCTTTGATAATTTATATTTTTTGAGCTGCGACCTGCGAATTCGATAGCCGAAATGTCAATAAAAACATTGCGAAAAAGAAAATTTATGTACGTTGTTTCGTTTCTTCACAAATGCCATTTGAATTTTATCGCATTTTTGGCCCATTCTCGCTGCCCAGTCCCGTTAAGGGTGCGTCCCATTGTTAGACAAGCAACACATCTACAGCATCACAAACATTTAACGAAGTCGTACACGCATAACTCCAACATTAATCATGGAAGGAAGTCTCCGAGGCTCGAGGAATCAGACTTCACACGATTGGCAAGAGTTTCGATGCTACGTTACACCTGTAGCTTTGTGAAAACTCGTCGTCAACGGTCAAAGCTCGCAAGTGAGATTCACGCGAAGAACGTATTATAATTTGCGCATGTTCGCTCCCCCACGTTGGTAATAAGTTAGTTCTATTTCGCGTGTGTATACAAGTCTCTATCGGTTGGGTACGGAGTAGGGCGTAGGAAGTCCGTCGGGCGATGGTATTTCAAGCTGTTAACGAAACGGGGAGTAATACAAGAGCCCAGAGATTGTAACGCCAGAGGAGCAGGATGGTAGGTGTAGTCCCAAGGTGACGGAGGTTGTTACGGACGCCGTAGCCCCGCGACTCAAATGCTAGACAATTGCCCTGCCACATCAAAGGCCACGATTGTTTCCCGTAAATTATAACCGGGCGGGGTATGGCACTTACCAGACTTCGCGTTATGAGTTGGGAACAAGTTCAATTAAGTCTGTGGAAGACCAGGCCGAGCGAGAAGGCACGACCGATGGGAGAGAGCCCGGGCGAGAAGGGCTTCCTTCGCACACACCCTAACGTCAATCTATGTTCATATTTTGTATGTTCGTACGTGTGTACGTACATTGATTTAATGTACGAAGACGGGGATGATGCAGTGAGACCTTTCTCCCTCCCCCGACGACAACTACATCGGCAACAACATCCAGTTTCAACGAATGTAGCCCCCCAGTTTATCCTAGCCTACTGGGATACAGACAGGACGAACAGGGATGGACAGATATGGGTAACCCCCCGATTAAAACTTGGCTGTTTGAGTGCACGTGTGTGAAAGGGATGCGAGAAGTAAGACGGCTGGACGAGGGCCATGGGGTGTCGAGAAGCACAGTAGCAGTGAGAGCTGCAGTTGACCGTCGGCGACGATGATAATGATGATGATGATGAGGATGACGACGACGATCTAATAGCAAAGCTGTACGACCCCGGCGAACAGACAGAGACCCCCACGACCCTGTGATGTGTAGCACGTGTCTGTTACGACTATTCGCCGACACATCGAGCGAACAATGATACAACTCGTAAAATTTATATCATCTAGAGTTCTCAGCTAGTTTTACGCTTAATTGTTTCGAGGTCCTTCTGCTACAGTGTTGCAGCAACGTGTCATGGGGAATTTTGTGTTTTCCAATGAAAAAGAGGATTAGCATTGATATTGGATTATTGATAATTAGATACGGTGCATAATATTTTTTTTTGGAAATACTGATTGTATAATAATTGACTATTTCAGTGGTTGGTAAAATATGAATACAAATTGTTATTGTGTGATTTCTCGTTGATCTATTATTATTATGCGCATTTTACTTTGGCAAATCCATTGGGACAGGTTTTTAATAATTTTTTTTTCATTGAATAATTTTGAAATGAATTTTGAAGAGTTGTAGAAAGAAACTACAGTTGAACTATCGACAACGTTGCTGTATTTGCTATCGAGAATTCGTATGATATTTTTAATTCATCGGTTGAAATGCCGAGAGGGTTGGGATGCGGTCGTTACATCGTAACGTGTGGAAGGGGTTGCAAGACTCGTCCAGCATCGTGAAGAAGGACCGGAGGCTACACGAACGAATTTAAATGTCAAAATAAATCCACACGCGGTTGCACAATGGTGTATCATATCATTATTAACATATCGTGACAAGGATGCCGGTCTCGAAATAGATAGAGAGGTGGCGTGCGAATAACTGTCAATCAACGTGAAATAAAACTCGATCCTGAGAAAAGGGCTAGTTAACCGTGTGAGGCAGAGGTTCTCGTCATCGATGTGACTGGTAGTATATATAGAGTCTGTGCAAACGTAATTTTATGCGTGCCGGTGCATATCGTTTTGTCGCGGACATTTTTTTTTTTTTTTCATAACCGTGTATCATTGTGCGATGAGACCCGGATCGATGAAAGATTTCTCCGGTGTATTTTTTGGGCTCGTACATCCAAGAGTCGACCATGCAGGTTCTTCGACGCATTTTGATTTGTGACGATTCAAAACTTAGGGCCATCGTGTTAGTCTGCAGCCCGCAAAAAAAGGTCAGGTATGGTAGAATTGGATAAACGAAATCCAAATGGTTTTTTTATTTCGAACGAAATGTAATTCATTTCAGATTTGTTGCATTGACTTTTCCAAGTGCTTATTTGAGTTAGTATATTAAAAAGGTAAAATGTATATTATTATTTATTTCCATTGAATTTTTCGAAAAATCATTATTATTTAAATCTTACACTTCATTATTAATTAAATTTGTTTGGGCGAAGGTGAGGTTTAAACACGTTTACCTGAAAAATCAATGATTTATTGAATGAATACTTGCACAAATATGATACTTGGATTGAAAATTTTGAATGACATTTGATGCACAACACGTGAAATAGAAATGGAAAATTATTTGTAAGTGCAGGAAGGTAATTCGAGATGCGTCATTGGAAAATGGTGAACTCTGTATTGGTTGGAATTTACGGAACGCAGACAGCCGCGGTCAGGTCAGTGTTGACCGGTAGATTCGCACTGCTCTCCTTGCCATTCTCCGGCCATGGCCGAGGTTCTCTTCCCCTGGACGTGTGACGAGTCAACAATGAGAGCCATTCACGCACCACGGCCAGTCTGATTGTCACTTGTTTCCTGCCAATTCTCATCGTTGATTCTCTGCAATATTTTTTTCACGGCATTCAAATATGGGAAAATTGTCGGAAGGACCTCGGTGGCCGATGTTCGTAACCCTACGCCTTGAGAACCCCAGCTAGACTGGCCCATTCGACTTTACGAATATCAATGCGAATGAGCGATTCAATCGAGCAACCTAACCACAACAAATGGAATCGACAGCGTACGGTTGTTCGCTATTTACTTTGCCGTTGGAATTGATTTGTGGATTTTTCGGTACATCGGTGCTTGATGGTGTTAAATTTGCACATGAAATTTATCGACGTACACGCCCCGCCAAAAGTTTGGGTACACTCCACGAAAGGCTCGACCCAAAATAGTGAAAGAAAAAAAATTTCGAAGGAAAATTTCGAAAAAATTCCAGTCGATTAGAAGTGATTGTCCGTAACTTTTTTCTCTCTGGACAATTTTGTTTAAACCTCAAAGATTTTTAGTTGCGCTACCATAACTCCCTCGAAAAAAATCGGACGAAGTTTTCTAAACGATGAAATTGAAACTATCGGTTACCGTTTCAAGGATATTCCGAACAAAATTGACCAAAAAAATCTCTTGAAGCCACACAACCGATTGAACACAGCCGAAAAACAGTCAAAAAATTGCCATTATGAAACCGGTGTACCGTGCTCAAAAAAAAAACGCAAAAATTGTTCTAGAGAGTAAAATCAAGCCTGATATGTCCGTTTTAAAATGCCGCTTTGGAAATTCGATTATCTTCATTTTCCACCAAGTTATCGAACTTTTAGTGCGGCTCGGAATTTCGTGAAGTGTACCCAAACTTTTAGCCGAAGGTGTATCTTTTTCCCAAAACACATTCGTGCATGATTCAAAGTCTACACAAACATATTTTAGTGTAAAAGTGTTGCTACCCTTTAAGATGATGGACTACTTTTTTCAGTGCTATTTCTCTCTTGCACTAAACGTGAGTCCAATGTAGTCCATCACCTTAAATAACGCCCAGTCTGAATGCAGTTCCTTCTAAATAGTCACAGTGTTAACTAAGGATTTCCCTCAAATGTCCGATAAATGTGCTACCGAAAGCTCTCACCGCTCGTTGAATACAGTCTCGTCAATCGCCAGAATATCTCCGCATTGTAAAATCGTTTCCGGGGCTTGACCACTCGTAAACGCCCCACGTCCGATCGTGAATTCAACGGGAAATGTCCGTAGTCAAACGTAATCGGACAACAATGCGAACAGCAGAATTGTTCGATTTTGTTAATTCGTAAAAGAAAATAAATCGGACCCCGATATTCGATAACCATCGTCGTGTGAATATTATGACAGAGAGTTTGCTCAAACGGTGAAATGACGTATAACGATGTACTTTGTTGGTGACACGACCTTAGCGTGCATGCGACTTATGGTCCCGAGTTCGTCGAAAAAATTCGTACGATAACGTAAATTTTTTGGGGGGTGTATCGGGGATCATCAGTCGTACGACGAATAACGTGAAATACAGTTATGATCGATATCGGTGGACCTATGAGACTGAAACGCTTTGTCAGTTTACGCCATTAATATAATTTGTCAGTGGCATACGCCGCAAATAATGCCTTGCGGTGACTTTCCGCACGATTTGGCAAAAAAGTACTACCGAGCGCGCGCGCACGCGCGCATGGACGACGCGTGTGTGACCGTGGGCGTCACGGATCAAAAACAAGCGTACTCTTCTCGTAGCGCGCGCTCGCGCCAAAAGCCCGCAGACGTGAGAGCCCAAACCGGCCTTTTTCTCGCCCGAAACCTGTGTGAAACTCGCTTATTGAACCGCACGAGAGGAGGGAGCGCCGCAATCACGTGGAAAAAAAAAACGACGGTTCCCAATATGTCGGAGAGAGTCGAAAAAGAAGGGAAAACGAGAAAAAAATACGTAAGGGATGAAGAGTGTGGGCGCCAAAGCGATTCGCAACTCGCAAATTCAGTCACCTAGGCGCGTTCGTCTCGACTCCAACGTCATAATTCGAGCATTTTGGAATAGAAATGTGTAAACTCAACTGTGGAACTGTGTTGGTGTTAAGAATGTTAGGATTGAGGGAGAAAAAAATTTCGTGTTGACCGCATATTCGCGAGGGTTTTATTAACCCGTTGCGGTCTGTCGGGGTCCATTGGACCCCAGGCCAACTTCGCGGTATTTATGCAATAAAAATATTTTTCAACATGATGTTGTCCATTTAAACGTACCAGTTTCATCTTTCGACATCGATTAGAAATCTCGATTTCGAACTTCAAAATAAATATACTTTTTCCAAAGTCCCATGAGAGCTGGATTTTTTTCTCAAAAATATAATATCTCAAGAGTAAAACGGCGCAAGATTTTTTTACCATATAGCATAAATTGAATTTTTCAAGATTTTTTTGGTAAAAAAAGTCAGATTTCGTTAATTTTTTAATCGTGTTTTGACTACTCGAAAATCTTAAATAGAAGACAACAGCTAATGGATTATATAGACAACATGTTAAATTGAAGTTTGACGCAAGATTTAAGTCGATACATTGAAAAGAACGCGGATGGGTTCGATTTGTGTGAGTGGGGTTGCCTGGACCCCATGTGACCGATGTGTTATTATTCGGAGGTGTGACCGCAACGGGTTAAAATATGTATGGAGTAAAAATCTTAAATTATCTACAAAAGTTATCTTTTCATGCCAAAATTGAAACGATTGAGGAAAGCAATATTAATTGTTATTTTGATGATTCAGTATCTCTTCAGAGGGGACGCCATTTTTTTCCCTAAAAAATCTGAAAGAAAATTTGAAAGTAATCTATTGCATCGTTTGTTTTTTTTCGCAGAAAAAAATGCTCACTCTAGCGTCTAGCGGCCGAGAAGGGAAATCCCCCCTTAAGGTGCAAGTTCTCAAGCAGAGATGAGATCACTTGATCTGTAATTTCGTGGATCCTTTTGTGTATAATAATGAGGGAAAAGTGCGGAAAGAAGCGTAGCTACGTTGATTCGCACAAATGATCTCGAAATTATTTGGTAAATTGGGCACGTTCGTGTATACCGTGAAAAAGCTTGTGAACGAAGTACGAGTCCTGTGCTGCGGGAATAGCGACTTTACGGTTGAGCGAGTTAAGCCAAAGATTGGTTTAGTCGCCACGAAGGCACGCCGCATCGTTCCATTACGCGTCACCGAGCCGCAGCGAGCCCGCGCCACACTACACTACTACTACTACTACACACACACACACACGCACACCCTTCAACCCTCATCGTGTCTCGCCGGTTTTTCCGGTCGCGCTCTCCCTTTCTCGAGCATTCAGGTCTTCCGACCGACCCGAAGTATCCAAAAAACGAGACCCAAAATCGTGGCAGGTGGGGTGTAATATTGATACCCAGCAAGACGATCTGCGGATCTCTTTTTCCCGGGAAACCACAATTTTTTTTTTTTTTTTTTTTTTTTCACCGTTTCCCATTCCCGGTATAACCCTATTTTTTTACGTTTCTCCACATAACAACGCTGCAATATGTACGTATGAATAAACAAAGCACGATTTTTGGGGTGAAAACAACCCCCGAGCTACCCAACGCTTCTTCCAGCGCAATCTGGAGAAAACCGTTTTTTTTCCCCGTTTGCAATAGACGCTTCTGTATTTTTTGCAATGTGAGAAAAGGATTAGAGCTCCTGTCGTGAGCGTAGCCCAGACAAGGGGAACGTCTACTTGTCCGAGGGGTTTGCCCCGTCGATTCTGTCAGTCCCAGATATATATATATATATATATATATATATATATATATATATATATATATATATATATATATATATATATAATTTTTTTTGCAATCCGAGAAAAGGATTAAGCTCACAAGAATCTTTACCCCAATCGGTATAATACCAGCCAATTTTTCCGCCTTGGTTGTAAAGACACCCGAGAGGATGATTTTTTTTTTCCCCAAAAGTTTCTTCAATACTCGCAATCCTGTGAATAACGGGAGAAAAAAAAACAACAAACGAATGAAAATGTTAGAATTTCGTTGGATTCTGTGTTTCGAAATTTTGTTGACGAAAAAAATGTTGACCGGAGTATCACACTATCCGTTATATACCATGTGGGAAACAGGCTAGAAATCTCGTCGAGACCGTGTCCGCGTTCGAGCTCGTCCACCTATACCGCTTTCGTATCCCATGTCGTTCGGGGCTCACCCACCCGCGCCTATAGGGGCTTGATAGATCGGTCAACGAAACGAAGGGGGTAGTTTGCTTTAATCGATCCTGTAATCGCCGGTCGACAGTTGGCCCGACGGCCTTTTTGTCCGGTTTTAGATGGATTGTGCCATTTACATTTTGTCAGTGCGACATGCCCTCGTGCGCGCTACCTCACACCCGCGCTATCATATCTATCACCCCATGCCCCGCTCACCAGCCCGGCCACGTTCATTGGAACTCCGTTGGCCCTTGTGCTGAACATTCCTGCTTCTCTCCACATATATACATCTCTCTGTCTCTCTTTGCCTGAGTCCCATGAAACCTCGACATTCGTCTCTCCCACACGTGTGCACGTCAACACGTCCACCTAATCCACATCATCGAAATTCGAGGGTTGATATGATCAAACAATAGATTTTCGGACATATCAAATATCAATCATCGATAAATTCCCATGTGAATCCATTCTCCCAAAATATTACTAGCATGACAAGCAAGATGAAGCTGGAATCTCTCCTATAAAGACATCATGAAAGTTTCCTTCAGATTCCATGTCATTTTGTCATGCATTATTGTTATTAATAGAATTCTTATTTTTTTCCACATGACTGCAAAAGTGTATTCGATAAATTTCAATATAAACGTACATCCTCGATTCGATTGTCCCCCCGTTCACGAAAATTCCGACACTTTGACGATTGTTGTTCGCACGACTGGCAAGGTCTTGTGACGAAAATTTTGTGAAGTTCAGTCACGAAATGACGAGTAGAGATGTCCGAGGCGACGAGAGCCAATTGACAGATCTGTCAGGGTGGATGACACCTCGGGGTCGAACGGAATTGGCCAGGTGGGCTAAATTTTTGTACTACGCTGTCAAAACTACGACGAGTCTGCGAGAGAACGAGAGAGCGAGTAACGGCGAGAGAGAGAGAGAGAGTGAGAGAGAAAAAGTGAGAGGAGTCTGTAGTAGTCGGCATCTGCCGGATAATACCGGCAGGATTAAAGGCTGCCGACGGGATAGTAGAGCCTCGGTATGATGTCAGTAGTACGGGCGTCGGTTGAGCCGAAAAATCCTGAAATAAATTCCCCGCTGTCTTTCTCGCTCTCTCCCTATAAACAGATCGATCATCTTTCAAACGGTTCGAACGAGTAACCCCCGTAGCGATGATATCGGATAAGATTCGCGTGTGAATCCTGCATCGAGGCTCTAATACCGGGGTGACCCGGTATTGGAGGATTTTTCATATTCCCTCTCTTGGGTACATCATCTTCGTCGAACTGGGGATCCCCCATCTCGATTTATTCCTGACCAACAATAACAACTTTGGATCGATGACCAAAATATTTTTCTGTACCAGTGTCATATCTATTCGCATGTGTGTGTATGTATAACCGGTTGATGCACTTACCTCCCACGCGTACCGAGGATTGGACGGCTCACTCGCCCATTTGCCAAGAAAAGGTCCGAATCTCGCACCGCGAGTAATCTCCTTCCTGGCTCGAGCCTGAGGACCTCCCGGACCGTAACCGCCAACCTCGACTTCTGGAACCGGCGATATCCACTCTCGTGACGTCAACTCCTTCGTATCCCTCGGTTTTATCGTTTCTTCTGTCATGAATGAAAAATTATCGATATTAAATTCCAAAAAAAAAAAAAATAAATAAACAAACTAACACGACAATTGTTAAAAGGACGATAAATTACATTGTGATACACGGCAGATACGTGAAAGTGAGATTTTGTTCACCTACGAGAAAAAAAATGGACGACAACGATAATACGAAGTTTTTCGTTGTCCCAATTATAACATTGATTACAGTTTCCCGTGGGAAAAAAAAACAATTGACAACAACGCTAATACGAAGTTTTTCGTTGTCCGAATTGAAACATTGATTACAGTTCCACGTGGGAAAAAAATGATCACCAGGGATTGACTACATCAGTTTCTGGTCTCGTACCAATTGCTTCTTCCAATAATGCGAAAAATAGCCCGAATCATAACTTTTCGATTCGAGATGTCTTATAATTTACAAAACAATCAAGATAGTATCCTACAAACAACGTGGCACGTGCTATGATGTCGATCAGAGGGAGAAAGAAGATGGGAAACAAACGCGCAACGTTGCCATGTCTACTGAATCACGACCAACTCCTGATATAAACTGCATTTTTCCCGATGTTTATTTGCTTATTTTTATCATCACAGTCTCCTGATCTCCACCTTCAAGTGCCCGAAATGTTCTCTGAATATTTAACTTGCAGCTTAAGTGTTTTCATTGAAATCTGACGAGGACTTTTTGTATTATATCAAATTGAGCCCGATTTTCCATAAGGCTGCATGTTAAACGTGTGAAAATAAAACTTGATATCTTTTTTCTCGCGCTCCGGAAGGCCATAAAAATTTAACTGAACCTTTTTCTTATCAATACCTATAAGTATGCCAAGTTTCATGAAAATCTGACGAGGAACTCTCTCACCGAGGGAACTTTAATTCAAACGGGACTCTACGTGGAATGAGTATCACAGTTACAACTCACGATAATCGATTCTGTACGAAGGTGTGCATATTTGATTTTCACTGAATTCCCAGGATCTCTTGTCGTCGTCACGTTCTCTCTTGGGTGTCGGTACTGGAGCCATAACGGTGTGTCTTTCCTTCTCATAGGCGCGCTGACGATCCATCGTAGACGACAGGTCTAGGTAGATGTCAGCACCGCTGTTCCTTCTCCGATATTCCTGTTGGAGCGTGTCGTTCGTACTGATCCCGTGGAGAAGTGGATTGACATCGCGATACACGGGATTGTTGTTGGTACAGGAACGCGGAGAATTGTTATCCTCCATTTCCGCCTTCGCGTTCCCGGCTCCGGCTCCCCCGTCACCTCCGCCGCCGCCGCTGCCGATCTCACCCACACCTCCGCCGTCGCCTTCGCCTCCCTCGCCGCCTCCGGTGACGCCTGTCGCTTCGCCGTCCTCGCTGCTTCCTGAAACAACGCAGCAGCCCCCGTTGCATTGTAGAAAATACGACGATGAAAAAGCGGAAAAAGGAGGAATCAAACACGGCCACCCGCACTCTCGTGTTTCTGAGGGGATCGCTCGATGGGCGCGATGTCTGTAAGTGAATATAGATGGAGATCGATCATTCGCCTCGTTTTCTTAGCACATCGACATCCTCAATCGATCGGGTTACTTAAGTAGACGGTCGTTACTTCAACTAATTTTGACGTGAAAGGTTACATTATCAACTTGAGAATGCTGATTGGCTGTTGTATTTGATTCTTTACGGCATTCAAACCTTAGCTGGCGCACTTATCGACGAGTAGGTCCCACACAGCGGTGCTTTCGACCCCGAGCACAAAAAGGATTGCTGCGAGTAGCTAATTTTGATTTTTTTTAGGTGGAAAAATTCTCGTACATTCTTTGATACTCCGTTTTAGAAGTGCCACAAGTTATTTTATTTGAATTTAATATTTTCTTCGAAAAAAAAATGTTGAAGGTTCAAACAATGTAAAATTGGCGATTTTCACAATAAAAAATCGAGACTTTTTCATTATTTTAATCTAAAAATTAAACTGGATACTCTCGAAATACTCTGCTTTCAGAAAAAGATAGTCTAATAGTAGCTGCTGAAAAAAAGGTATTTATTTTGAGAAATGTCTTGAATCGTGGTCGATTTTGATGGGGGTCACTTGGACCCCATTGTGCCAGCTAAAGGTTGAATTGGTTACTGGTAAAGGATTCGGACATAGAACTCTCAAAAATTCATGATAATTTATAATCTGCGGACGTAGTAGGTACCTCAATTTGCCAAACGATTTCTTTTTCCTTCCTTGTTTAATATGAAAATAAAACTCCACAAACAAAAATTAATGAATATTTCATTCGTTAACTATCTTTCTTTAAGAACAAGAAAAAAAAGATCTCTAAGTGATTTTAAAAACGACACTGTCTTTATTCACTCAATTCTCAACATTCGAAATAATTAATAACTTATTTTCAACCCATCACTGGCCCGCAATGAGGCTGTAAAAATAGTCTTCGCCAGCGCTGTGAAGAGGATAAAGATAAAGAAGAATGAAAAAAAAAAATGTCCGTCAAAGAGGAAGAACCGGGGGAAAAAAAAATTGCGTTTAGTCCCTTTATCGCGGCACCGGCCACTCTGTTTGCGGTTCTCGGATTGGCCCTTTTCTCTTTACGACTTGTTGCAAGATCCTAGACACACACAAGTGCAATAGAACGGGCCATCGGAAAAGACGGAAGAATATAAAGCCCGTTATCTCAAACTTATAAGTTTCTCACGCGGTATATATTCCGTGCAGTGTGCGTGGAGTCTAAGCGATGTGCATCAACGAGCCTCTCGAGCGCACGTCACCTACAACGAACGTGCGACTGGCCGGCTGAGCGGTCGAGAATGTTTGGCCCGATAAGCGGGCGCGCGACCGAGTTTTATTGGACGCTTCGGCGGCAGTTTTTGATGATGCACTACGGAACAATTCTCCCCTCCCCCCCCCCCAAATCTTACTTGATTCTCAACATTGTGGGTCCATACGAGGGAAGGATATAATCCCTAAACTCGTTACGGGAAAAAAAAACCGAGACAGGATGTAGCACACTCGAATCTGTGTTTGTTTGTACGAGTCGACGCGGCCGTATGAACGATGAGACGTTAGATCAAAAATAATGATTGTACGTCCATGTACCACGCGATTGTAAGATATAACATGTCTACGCTTGCATATATATCGCAAACATAACAAGATATGGGAAAGACAAAAGTTCGAGCTTGGATCATTGCAAGTCCCGACAACGGAAAATAAATAAAAAAAAGGATAATTTGTTTCCGATGAAGACAGGTGAATGAGTTTGGGGGTTCAGGTGTGAGCCGCCAAACGAGTCTTTGATGGTACCGCGTCTTATTTGTTGGGTCTTCGATATCTTTAGTTCTCCGACTGGGAAAATAAATAATCACGATTTTTTCCTTCTATACATTTCCAAAAATCGTGTGTTTGATTTGTTTTCTTATCGAGCAGGAAGTACTTTAAAAAAATTACAATAGGTCTATGGCTTTGACAATTTTATTTAGTTGTTCACTTTTGGTTCTATAGATTAACGCATGTTCAACCCGGAAAAAGTTTACTTTTGCAGTTGAAGAATTAAGCTGTTATTCAAAAACGTCTTAACATTTTTACTAAACATGTCCCAATATTAAAGACGTATTTTTATTGAAATAGAAAAATCTAAATCTGGTGTATTCGGAATGTCTGCATACGGCTTGCTAAAAAATTCCGATTATTAAAATGAGAATCACTAATTCAAGGAGACTGAATAATTCAACTGGATCGTTTGGATAGCCATCAAATTGTAGAAAATTACATTGCAGAATCTTCGAATTGACGCACACGGGAACATTTTTTCCTAATCGATAAGTCCCCGTGCCACCAACCATTGAATAAACATTCGACGGTCGGAAGACTATGGATAATCTTACGTGATCTTTTTTTTTTCGTCGCCCCACCGATGAGAAGATTACATACAGGGTGGTAAGCTCGCCCCTAATCGATTGTGCAAACAAAGTCTCCCAAATGAAAAGACTGGTTCGAGTGTAATGACGAGATGCTCGAGGATAATCGTAAAGAAGTTGATCCGAGTGAGGGTGTCGTTTGACATGAACTAAAGTGTATCGCAAGACTTTCACGCCAACCTCGTAACCTCAGCTTTCCATTGTTGTCGTAGAACAATATTTCCGAAGCCGTAGTTGCTTGTTGCACGAATCAGTTTCAACCGGCTTGATGGAAAAAAAAAATTCGAGAGATTCGTGAAGCTTCGGATGACCTGCCAGAAGCCTCTAGAGGCCCGGGAATGGTTACCAGTCTCGATTAGAAATCTTCAAAGTGGCGCTAAAGGGTTGCGAGACGATGGGAACCTCTTTTTTTACGCGTGGGAAGATTCTATCATATTTACCTCGCATCTGGTCCCTTTTAATGATCCCTTCATTCGTTTAATTTATCGAAGCAGGAACTGATATTCGTGTACAATGAATAAACTATAAATTAATTGTATTTGTTTACTTCATGGATTATTCTGAGATTATACTTTTTTTTTGTGTAAGCATGATGTCACATTTAAATATTCTTCAGTTACCGAGTTAAAATGTTCTCATTTATTAGTTCAATAAATACACCAACAGTTTGTCCAATTTAGTTCTTCGAGTGTCCATTCATCATTCGACGTTGATTCAATCGTATCTGGGAAATGCTATCTCTCGACGTGAGGACAACATTTAAAACAAACAATTTTACGACGAACGAGATGAAAGATGGTTTTCAAACGACAAGGTAAGCAATATGTTTAGCGATTACTCAACTGCGAGAAGATTTTTCACAAGCCAATAACTGTGTTCCTCGCCTCTCCGAGTGATTAATAAATCGTTGTGACGCGATAGCCATGGCGCTCGTAACTCGAAAATATCTGAAATACGACACTCTCCACTCGGTTATCTCTACGCGTCACTGTCGAAAGACTGATGGAGCGTCGAAAGAACGATCAAACGGTCGATGCCACTTGTCGCCAAGTGTTTTGCTAGTCGACTCGACAAATAATTCCAGCTTCATTATTATTTATTTATTGCTCTACAATTCCATCCGTTCGACTGATCTTCGTCAAATTTTGTATTTATCACAGCTCAATGATATTCTATACTTTCGGACATTTGGAGTTCGATTGGTCGAAGGTATGGATAGTTGGAGCGACAAGATTGATTTTTTGAAAAATTCAAAATATCGTAAAATCGAATAAAGTTAGAGTGAGTAAAGACATTTTTTGAAAATTTCAAAAGGCTGTAAAATCTGAGAGGCTCCGTCAATCACCCGGAAATTTTCTCCAAATATTATTTTTGGATGTTTTGGAACATTCTGAACATATTGACATGAAAATCCGGATAATAAAATTGTTTGACCGTCACATAGTTTCCTCTGTGAGAAAACAAAAATTCACATGGCACCGATATAAATTGCCAAGGACCGCAACGTATAGATACCGGCATGTCCTTACAGCGGTTATCGTCTCACGCGTTATCTCCAAACCTCAAGAATCCTTTCGCCGGTGTTGCGCACCAGGCGAGAGATCTAATCTCTCGGCGACGTCTGGGTTCCGGAAAAACCGGAGACAATTAAGCAAATTGGCATCGCGAGCACGAGAGAGAAAGAGAACGAACGAGGGAAGGGAGTAAGGTGTCGGAAGAGCGACGATGATTGTAACACGGGTGGTCGCCGCTGAATTGCGTTCACACGCCGAGATCGGGTCCGCGCTTTCTGACCACACACAGGACGTCCTGAGCGATACGAAGATCCCCAGTTTAATATGCGTGACTCCTCCCAGCCACCGGCCCCAAACCCAACTGCACTTCAAGAACTTTGGATAATAAGATATCGTTTCGACTAATTTGAGGCGGCAAAATTGCAAACCGCAAGATTATTTTATTTACATTGTAATGTTGATTCTAAAAATAATCTTTGCGTGAGAGATTAATTAATTGAGTTAAAGAAACTTTTGGAATATGGTTTGAAATAATTAAGTAGAGTTTAACAATTGTTACGAAGAAAATTATAATTATTGTTATTCGATAGCGTTTTTTGTGAAATATGAATGAAACGGTCAGAATGTTCGATTACAAATATTAAAAGCTGAACCAGTTGATTGTTTATCAATACAATCGATCTCAAAACTAATATTTACTGGATCCTCTTATATTGAAAACTTTTTTTTCGATCTCGATTTGAAATAGCAGCTCAATGGCCCATAAAATCACGAAAAAAAATTATCGCAAATCCCAAACGCGTATTGCAAAGTGTGCGGTCACGGGATTCAGTCGACCCGCAAACTTCCAACAGCATCCGTTGTAACAATACAATGATAATATTATCACCGTACGAATTTCGACCGTCGTGACGAGCCAATTCCTCGAATTTCGTTATCTTGCACCGAAATATGAATCGTTTGCTCAACAAACCTTTCGAATTCGGACGTCCCATCGTAACAAATAAAAAAAAAAAAAAAAAAAAAAAAACATTATGACGAACAAAAAAAAATATCCTACAAACTTACCACTAGTCTGCGAGTCGGACATTTGTTTCGACAAATCGAGACAGTCCATTTTAAACCAATTTGATCACCCGTATTCGTCGTTGTTTACCGTCAAGTCCCCCGAATAACAAATCAAACAACAAAAACCACTCTCAAACACGTACAACAATCACCGTCGAACAACACATAGTCACCGTTTGCGATCCAAAAACGAATTTATTTTCTCGCACGCAAAATTCACCGATGTTCAATCAAAAACAATCGTCGATGCATCGAGCTGTCACGATCCATGGATGATCACCGAAGAGCATCATCCAGTGGGTTCACGCTCGCGAATTGACGTTTCGATCATCAGAGAAATAAAATAAAAAAAGCGACGGAAAGCACGCAAGACAACCTTCACCAAAGACTTTGTGTTTATTGTAAAACGAAGTGCATAAAAATTGTGTCAAACATCGGATGACGAAAAATTCATAAGAACGAAGTTTAAAAAAAATTTCAACTCGCAATCAAAACGTCAACGTCGTTTTTTTTTTTTTTGGTTTTGTTTCGTCAACGTCAGTATAACCCCCGGTGACGTGTCGGATGAGAAGAGCTGTGTGCCGTGTCAGCTGGCTCTTGGCAGACTAGAGGATCCACAAAATCTGTTGAGAAGATGATGCGACACGCGGTGGCTCCTGAGGGAACCACGGCCACTGTAGCCGGGGTGTGGCGACGGCGTTTGTCCCGTGACGCTGGTTGGCCCGCGGGCGGAGCAACCCCTATCGCAAACCGGACTCCCCCCCCTCCTCCGCTCTCCTCACTCGCACCGACGACGACCAACATGAGCACGGAGAACCACCGCCGCAGCATCCCTCGTTGGATCCGAGAGTTAGTACGAGCACCACGGCGCCCGGAGAGACCCGACTTGTGTATATAGCGCGCGGCGACGTACACAACGAGGCTCGTGCTTTGTGAAAGCTCGTGCGCCGAACGAGGACCCGGCAAGAGCAAGTCGGAGGGACCGAGATGGAGAACTGAGTGAGGAAACGAAGGGGGAGTGGGTCGAATTCCTACTCACTCTCATGGTAAACCGCCACGAGTACGGTGGTTGATAGTAAAAGAAATAGATTACCGAGGGAAGCTACGTTGTCGTTTTTTGCTTGTGTGATGAGAGACAATGAGAGACTCATGAGCCGGAGCAATGAATTTTCTTCTTATCCCTATTCTTAACCCTTCAGCCATGATTGGGGTCCGAACGCACCCCACGCGAACTTTGAAAAAATTAGCTCTGTGTTGATTACTTCGGTTTTTCAATCTTCAAATAGGTTTTTCATTAATCCCTCTAATGCCTTATTTTTCTTTTTTCTTTTATTTCTAATTTGCGTCAATAAATCAGTATAGACTTATATTAACACACAAAGAACGAATCTGAAGTCCGTTTTCAAATTTGGTGAAGCTTACGCCATGTACAAGTAAAATTAGACATATCGTGGACGAAAGCGAACTCAAATATTTTATAGAATAATCGTTGAAAGAATGAAACCTCTTTCGCCATTCGATAGAACACACTTCTATCCACTCATCTATTTTTTTAATCGATTCAACGAAAATTACTATTTTTTTTCGTCAAAATTACTATTTACATGCGCAAGTCGTGTTTGGAGAAAAATATTTATTTTCGTGTTTACGCGGTGAATTTTGTCTTTGAATTGAAGTTGCTCGGAAATGGAACGATCTAGGACAACGCGACAAACGCCAAAAGTAACACTGATCCTTCGACTATAAGCAGGGCTGAGCCGTTCCGATGAAAAATGATAGAGGCGGTCAGAGGCATTAGAGGGTTAACTCAATGTTGATGAAATCAGATTTCTCGTACACCATCGTCTTTCTTATGAAAAAACGAAGGAAACTGTGCATGAGACAGTCTGTTAATCAGCATACTATCGATTGTATGATCGAGAAACGCGCGGGGTGCGTTTGGACCCCAGTCATGCGTTTGAAGGTAGAAAAATAAAGTTATGAGTTGTAGAGATAAAATTGAAAATACAGTCATGACGAAGAAGGTTTGACTGAGGTGAAATTTGTAAGACTGGTGAGTTAGCTAGAAATAGTTTAAGCCCACGGGCACACGTTGGATGCAAAAATAATTTTTTTCCATTCGAGGAGATAAAAATATTGTGGGAGGGGAAAGTGGAAAAGTTAATTCTTTTCTTTATAAGGATTTTCGTCTATAGTTTAGTGTCTACTCGCCGTCACGTGTGACGTATTTTGAGAGAGAACGAGACGATAATACTAGGAAGCCCCCCCCCCCCCTTCCTATTTTCAGGAGGTCCTATTTTTACTATTAGAATTAGGAATGTTCTGCAGATTGAATACTTTTTAAATACTAATGTCAGGTAGAATTTGCGTCCACCATAACTTGCGTTGAAGATTGATGGTAAACGCAAAGCAGCGTAGCGAATGGATCCCTGATGACTCTTTCGCGCCTTAGCATAACCATCTCATGACCACCATTAACAGACTCTTTGGCATTTGTTCTATCATGGGAAAGTCCGGTTTTTCTGCTAGATTAGCATGTTTCGACACACAAATAATCTCGTTGAAAATGGTCGAATTTCACGATGGACAAAAATTTGCAGCTGCGCAACGGAAGACTCGTCATTCGTCCTTTCCTCGTTTCACTAGCAGTCACATGCAGAATTTTTTTTACGCTATAGATTGACCGATAGTCTACAGTTTGTGAATTTCCGATCATTCTTGCTTTCTCAACAACAACAAAAAAAAAAAAACCAATGTCTCGTCATCGACGAGTATCACCCTTGACGGCAGTGACGAGTGAATCAGGGTCGAAACGTTGCGGTCACATGTCGGCGGTTGGCGAAATACATATTTCTATTTTTTCGTTTATTTTTTTTTTTTTATATTTCTCTTTTTTGCTTCTCCTCTCGACTTTGGAGGACGCGAAGGGACCCCATCGAGGGAAAAGTGGCTTCTCAACGACTCGAAAGTTGAAAACGTGTGGGACCCCACGCAGAGAGGCGAGCCGTCGTTTCTCCCTCGGTCAGTCCGCGGCTCCAACGTGATGTACTTTATTGAACCGATGCATCGAACAAGTTTTCGGACTTTTTCCATTTTGCCTCGAGAATCCACGAAAGGAAAAAAAAATTGAATATATTTTTTGTTCGGATGATCGAAGAAACGTTTTTTTTTTTGTCTATGAAATTGCCAAAATTTTGGGGCAGCTACGAGTTCCGTCTCATGTCAGTAATTGAAAACCGAAGTTACCGTTACCTTGCCGTCAGTCACTGTGACATTGCGACAATAGGAATAGTTAATCAATGAAACGTTCATTGTCGACGTTGGTGAACGACGAAAATTTTACTGTGATATTATTTTATTCCTACGAGAACGAGCAAACGCATTGGTCAGACCCAAAAGAATAAGCGACAACAAAAGTGTATTTACGAACAATATATAGAAACAGAAGTGGGCATTTATAGAATTAAAAGATATTTGAAATATTTTTCCCGAAACAGATTATATGGATAATAACAATTATTAAATATTATGATGCAGTATGAAATAATTATTAATGTTAATTATTAATAATTATTACAGAAAAGTGACAATATCATTATTACGTAATAGTAATTAATCATTAATCAAAGTTATTTGTTGGAAAAAAAAAATTTGAATATGATTTTCATTTTGTAAATCGCTCGTACGCTTTCTTAGCTTTCTTAGCTTCGAAAATCATGAAAAGCGAATAAACCAAGAGTAATGTCACCGCTCGGTATGGGATTTCCGAGATTTCTCATCGCCCGAGCGAAACACGCGATTGTATTACACGTTCGGGCGAAATGCAAAGAAACGTTTGCGGATTTTCTTCGATGCGACGAAGAACATGAGAAATGGTATTGTACAAATCTTCATTTGGCACATCCAGCGAAAAAAAGGGCTCGTGCGGCAAAGAAGGGTAGACGTGGTGATCGTTGACGTGCGGGTGTATTTTACACGACCCGAAGACATGTGCCGGCGTGCACTTATATCATTCTTTACGACCAGCAACGCGTGTACGTAATCCTCGTTCTCGGTATGTTCCCTCACATTTGGGCCGGTTCCCGTATGATATTTCCAAGCATTTTTGATTTACATCGTCGCATAAAACGTCGTCATACCCGGATTCTTCGCACCCGTGCCTCGTGTTGCATTACCGCACTTACAAGATTTAAACACATCTGTAAAATGGCGATATCGACTGTGTGGGTGACTCGGTATGCGTGTTAACTGTCCACGACATTGAATTTGATATGATTTTTCAGTACTGTTGCGAATACGCGAAACAATTGGCAATATGAATTTAAAAAAAGTTTATGCCACGGCTAATTCGATTATTCTGGATATATTTGGGTTATGTGATTATCATTGACACGCTCATACAGGATGACAACCTCGGCTTGAATGACATAGGACCATTCAGAGCTGCCTTTTTATGATGTTTAGTAAAATAATATTCATTAATATTTAATTACAATAATATTTTATAATATTCAATTGCATAAATAATATTCCAACGATATTACTTTTTTGAATGAAATTGAATCCAATCCAAAACGAGACCTTTTTTTAATTGATAGCAATCTTCTACGAATTATATTTCAGTTAACATTACGTTAAAATTTTCATTCCATCAATTAGCTATTGGATCAATGTTCTGACAATAATCGTCGTTAAAATCTGACTATTTTTACATTAAAGAATCGACCCTCAATTCGCCCATCATTTTCCACTATCAAAATATCCCAAACGTTTTCTCCCACACCGTCCCATTGTAAATCGAAAACCAGCAACAGTTTCCAAAGTTCTGCGATCGATAGTTCAATCCTTATTCGATGGTCTGACAATGCAATCGCGCGAGCGAACGGATAGAGAACGAAAGAGTGAGTGAGAGAGAGAGAGAGAGAGAGAGAGGGAGGGAGAGAAAGCGTGAAACAAAGAGGGTAGCTGCTACGTAGCGGTCAACAATGACCTGTGGAACTATCAAAGGGTTATCAGATCTAAGCAACGTGGAGGAGACTGGTGCGGTAGGGCCCAAGTGTAAGTGCTTCGAACGTTGGGCACAACTTCTGACACGTAAAGTGACGATGTCGTAACGTCGGCGGGAGAAGTGCTGCGTGAGAGGAGTATGAGGGTAGGAGGAGGGGCCGGGGGGGGGGGGGCGAACGCGAAGCTATTAAACTGACAGAAACACTTGCCACCCCCTCGATGCCGCTACCGTAGCTGTTGCCACCCTTCCGAGTCCAGGCCAAACGTCCCGTTCTCGTACTCCCGTTTCGCACGCCACCGAGCGCTTCGTCGCCATCCCTTACCGTTCTCTTTCTCGCGCTCAGCCCCTTCGTCCCTTACTCCAACACCGTTATTAATATTTTTCACACCCCAAATTGTCTCCTGTGTTCGCAACGCTTTCCCCATCCACGTACACATATATATATATATATATACACTTCATCGTCACGGTAAATCTATACCGCTCGACGGCAGTACAACGTTCGAGACTCCGACACTTCCGAAGCAATTTTAGAGGCGTGTGTCTGACTGCGGCGGTCAAAGGGAATCAATGAGATAAAGGGATCTCTGATATTTTTGAACCCATTCCGGTGAGCTCTCCGAAACATCGTTTATCGTTTAAAACTTCGAACCGAATACGTGAATTTTGTATTCGGTAACAAATTTCATTACGAATTGAATAATCAGTGAAAAACAATTTTAACGGAAATTAATGTTATTGTTTGGATTCAATGTAAAAAACAATAAGAATTTAGGATTGAATCACATTCCATGTAATTATCTAAATGAAACATGCGCAAACCCCATCGTTCGGTTTTGCGAACAAATATATCACCAACAAGAAATAATTCGACATCGAACAATAAGAAAAGTGAAATACTCAATAGAATAATTCGTCACAGGGAGTGACGATCGACTGACTTTACAGTGAAACTTTGACCTTCAGTGACGAAGATTCTGCTCCGATTTGAATATTTAATTCCACAACTCTTTTCGCAGAAGCATCAAGGGTGCTTACGTTTTGAAAATTTCGAGCACCTCTGACAATTTGCTCAACCGTTAACACACTCTCTCTTTCTCTCTCTCTCTCTCTCGTTTCTTTCTCTGGTACGTTCGCATTTCCTTTTCTTCACTGCATCATAATTCTTACGAAGCTAGCCATAAGAGAGTAGTGCTTGTTGGCCCGAAATAACCCTCTCGCATCTCTCTCTCTCTCTCTCTCTCTCTCTCTCTCTCTCTCTCTCTCTCTCTCTCTCTCTCTCGCTCTTTCTCTCATTGAATCCTCGAAAAATCACTCGAAGTCACTAAACAATATCCGCTCGGTCGAGTGGTCGCTGGATTCTCGGGCCCAGCTTCGAATCCTTGATCTACCCTAAGCAAGAGACGTGGCAAGCCTTCCTTCTCCGTACCTTTGTACCGGCGAGACACCGAGTGCGAGCTCGAATCCACGTACAGGCCCGAGAGAACGAGCAAAAGAGAGTCGGTGAGTGCGAAATCGGCTAGAGACATAGCACGGTCGAAGGTAGGTAACCCCCCCCCTCTCCTCACTCTCTCATCGTGTACGTGCAGATTCATGAGACATATTCAATGTCAATGAATAGCCCATACCTCCCCTAACGAATCGGGGCCCGAAAATACACGTGGTTCGTGTCCTCTCACGTGCTCGTACCTACACAACACCCTATCCATCCATCTCCCTCTCATTTTCTCTTTATTTCGTACATTTCGTTCCCACTCACTTTATTCATCCCCCGAGACGCGTTCTCATTTGTGAGCAGATGACTGTGCCGTTAACGGCCGAGAGCCAACTCTATAATTTGCCCGAGACCGGAGTTCGCATTCTCGCGGCAAATTCTATGTGTGTGCACACACACACACAAACACACACGCATACTTTATAGAGCAGTGGTTCCAAAGTGTTCTCTGGTTATACGTGACACGGCATTCAGTCATCCTTCGGGGGAGCCGCGTGTAGCCCATGTGAGCCCCGCACGATGAAGACAGAGATGGTGATAATAATAAATATGTTGAAGGGATAAGAAGAGATTGCGAGACGGGAATATATATATATATATATATATATATATATATATATATATATAGACGAATGAGATTTCACGAGCGCGGGTTTTGAGTACAGAGAGGAACGTCGTCGTCGTCGTCGTCGCCACCCCGCCTAGAGGAACTTGAGACGCGATTGTTGTAAACGCCGCGTGGGTTCCTCGCGCTCGCTGTTCCGCTGGCCCCATTGTTCGGGTTGGGGGTCTTTGGCTCGTCGTGCCCACCGGAAGTCACCGGAAGACGATGAACTAACGGAAGACCCCGGTAGCTGGCCCCGGAGGGGCTTCTGTGAGCTCCGGACTCGCGCCCCGAGGAAACGCCCTCGTGTCAGAAGACGCAGCAGCAGCAGCAGCTTGTCTTTGCTCCCGTTCGACTCTACTCAACTATAAAAATGGGGATGTGTACGTAACGTCTGCGCACAATGTATATGTGTATATATATCTATATATGAATTTATATTCTTCTCAGCTTTCGTCACTCGCGAGACTCATAACGATCCCGGGCGCGATGGTTTTTTTCTTTTCTTTTTTTATCCATGAGCGACGACGGCTGGCGCGTGTACGCAGGAACTTTCGATTTTTATTTGGGTCGCAGGGGGTACCTCGCGTGACGCTACATTGATGCAACCGACAATCAGTCATTCGATTCGACAACTTTTTTCATGAGTTCATTCACAATGGGCGAGAAGAGCCTTGTTGAGGATGATAATGATGTTGCTGCATTGAAATGAGAATCGGATGAAAGATTTCGATGATGTATTTGACTGGAGAACTACTTGAAATTCAACGGAATGCATGGCACGAATGTATGAGTGAGGTGTGAAACTATCATGAAGAATTATGAACAGTTAATCAAAATCGAAGCTCTATAATTTTGTGAATTTAATTCAGTGAATTTAAATCTTCAATGACATCGAAATCGTGTGGATGATGTGTATCAGATATGAACACAATATTGATTGTTCGACAAATTATTAATTATTCAAACCAGTCGCCTTTCTGCTCATACAAATTCCACAGTCCATATAAAAACTTAGTTGAAAAAAAACGCATTTTTTTTCATGATTATCCCTAAAATATCATGATTGCCAATGTAAATAAAGAAAATTAATAAACAAATTCAATCTTCATTCTTATCAATGATTTCAATCAAAATCCAATGTTTTCCATGGAAAATACATTGTCCCGGCAAACTTTCCCGCGTAATATCATTTTCCGCATAACAATATTCCAATAGTCTTTCATCACTTCGATTAATTGAATTTTCATAGAAATTCCATGGTGCATTCACGAGCCCGAGCTTTTTCACTGGCCCGCGAGAGTCCCACGGCAAAACCAATCCGTGGTACAAACGAAGAGACGGATGTGAAAAAATTGTTGAATTAAACAATGGATATACTGTCGGTAGACGAGTGGTTCGGAGGTAACAACGTGTATGGTTATTGGAAACTGGAAGGCCGGCCGAGCGGAGCAGGGGCGGGGAGGGGGGGGTGCAACAGTGAAACGACGAGTGCGAGAAGGAAGCGGTATTTTGTGTTACATCGGGAGTTACAGTTATAGCGAGGTCGTGTTGGCAGGACAGCCGTACAAATATTGGTGCATTAACAATTCACGCTAATTATGTTGTGGTACGGGTGTACGCGTGTGCATTCCCGTAACAACGCGCACGCGTGTCGACCAGAGACGGACTGCCACGAGGAAAGTTGCGGCGAAGGGTGGGGGGACAGAGCAGAGAGGGTTGTAGAAGGGGGCGCGCCTCCGCTGTGTTACTCTCGCTCGTCCATTCGCCATTGTGATGTGGGTTTCGGCAAACAGCCCTCCGGGCTTCGAACGTGCACTCGCCGTTAAATTAATTTTATCTCGTGTCCGCATTAATTTTGAATATCCGGCGGTGCCCGGCTGGCCCGGCCACTGATATTCCCTCTATGACTCCACCAAACCCCCCCCCCCTACCCCCACCAACCCCCGACGTCCGGCTAACCACCTACAGCCCACGGGGTTTTACGCTTACTTTCTCGCTGAATGAGAATTTCTTTTTTTTTTTTTTAGTTTTTTTTTCGCACGGGCAATCACGTTCGGTGCGGTATCCATGTCTCTACAACCGATATCAATTCTACCGTGTTGCACGTTGTACCTGAGCCGTGAATACGAGGGCCCGACTCCGGGGATAACAGCGCGCGCTCCGAAATTTGATTTTCATTATCTCCGTCCCGGAGGCTGTTTGTGCCGAAGAGCAAAGAGCGGGCTCGTCGTTCGACCGCTAACCCCCGATCGCGTCGGACGAACTCTTGCCGGGTTGTGTATCCCGGAGCCGTGAAGAGAGTGTGTATATATATATGGTTGTGTACCACAGGAAGTGAGTCGAGACATCGGTGGACGAGCGTGCGGATATGAGAGAGAGAGAGAGCGAGGGATAGATGAGGGAGAGTCCGGGGACGCGGCACGACCCCTGCGGCTCGTCGCCCCCTCTTGCGCCCGCCGCGACTCGAGATAGTGAGAGAAAGTTAAACGGAGGGGAAGAAACTCCACGACGATGGTGGGGAACAGATGTTTTTGAACGCGCGAACGGCCAACATCGTAATCTATGTTCTATAACATCGCAATTAAGGAAAAATTGAACTTATTTTAGCGAGGTCTTGGTTTCGGTATCTTGAGAGTGGGAGGACTCTTTCTCTCTCTCGCGCCCTTCCTCTTCCTCTCTCTCTCTCGGCTGAGAGCCACCCTTTTGGTGAACCCTGACTGCCACGCGAGATTCTCGATGCCACATCCATTTGTCATCGAAACTTTCACTGGAAGTGAAATATCGGGATGGGTTTCAGACGTTTTATTATTAATCGACAGTATCATTCTCTCTCCCGTACGTTTTTCTTTTATTTTACTCGAGAATATCGCGAAATTTTGTTTGTTTTTCATGAAACATGACTTTCATCTAACGACGGTTATTCAATAAAATACCTTTCTGTATTCCCTTTGTAGTTGGCACGATTGTGGCGATTATCCAGATGAATTCTCGCATGAGGCGATATGGCTTCGAAGGCTTCGAAGGGCGCCTCACATATACAAGCACACACACACACACATATATGTATATATACGTATAAAGTACGCGCGAGCGTAAGTTAACGCGGGAGAACGAAGAATCGAATCGAAGCTCTCGAATCTCACGCTCGGCTCGTAAACAAGTGGCAACAAAAGGTATAGTTGACTACGGCTGACCGTCCGCTGGCGGGCAACTCGATCCCTATACCACTTCTGTCGAAAACCTTGCGGAAGGGCTATCCCTTCGGGCCACTTTTCAGCATCGAGGCTATACCGCGAGATAAAGGAAAATTTAAAGTTTAAATCGAGGCCAAGGGGTTGCCACCGCGTTTCAGAGCAATGGGATCTCGTTTACGGGGCCGGCCAGTATTCACCGTTGGCTTCGACGATACGATCTGACCATTTCGCAGTCTCTCCCACGGGATCGCCGAATCGCGATGCGGAGTTGCTCGGTACGTTTGAAAAAAAAAATGGAATCCCCCATCAACCAATACTATCTGTTACATTTTTTGTCATTCACAAACTAATAAACATCATTGACTTCTATCCAGATACTAAATGGAATATTTTCTAGCCAACGGCATGTCAATTGTTTTTTTTTATTCCTAGCAGACTGCGAAGAACGTCATTCAGAACTGACTATCGCAGCTTTGGGTGACGCTCAACTTGACGCCGAGCAACCGCACCGGACGTTTTAGCGTTGGAAGTAATAAAAAAAAACGCAACGCGCATTCAGATAACTCGACGTTTAATCACTCGAGCAGTCACAGATTCCATCTGTGTCTGACTGCGCAAAGAAATCGTTACATCGGAATAGCCCATTCCTCGTATATATTCAAACGCGCATTGTGAATACAGTCAGATGGGAACATCTCTCATTCGGACAATCGAACAATCGCTGTTTGGCGATCGTGAGTTCCGGATTTGAGATAAGAGTCCAGAGATATCTCGGCAAGCTCGAGAGTGCGACACGGTCGTTCGATCACGTGAGGCCCTCGACTGCTAGCCGCGTGTGATTCCTTGAGCCATTGACAGCCCCAGAGAGTCCGGAAGAATAGCCCAGTGATTCTATTGAGAAAGAGAGAGTGAGATCGAGCGAGGAGGGGAACGCCTGAGAGAACGGCGAGTGCCACAGGAGAACCGAATTTAGCATGGGCGAGTTGGACGACAGAATGTATATATAAGACTGGCGAATCAAGGGTAGGAGGTGAATCGCTATCGAGTGAAAAGAAGAAAAAAGTAGGGATCACCGAGAGGGCAACGTACTGCAGCATCTGGAAAATGGGAATATCTTTGATCTAACGTATACATCCATGAGCTTCGTATAGTTGGCTTATCCGCAATTGTGGAAATTGTAATTGATGAACACTGAACGGCTGTAACTTTGGGGATTTCGACGAAAGAATTCGCACCCTTTCACAGCGGAACGGAAGGGACACGTATATACCCCCACAAACGCCTCTGCCGACAGAAACGACGAGGGAAGGCGTGCGAAGGGTGCTGAAACCGACTACGTCGACGATATTTTGATGGAGATGTTTCGCAGCCTTCGTGCGTTCCGCGAGAAGTCAACTGATCAATCGAGATGAGAAGCCGAAGAAAAAAGAAAAACAAGAGTGGATCATCATTCTTGTGAAAACAGGGAAGGTTCGACGAAGACGGCCGAGGGGCGCGATATCCGTGAAAAGAGCGTTCGAGTGAAAAAACACCCTTTTCAACTTTTTGATAAAAAGGAAAAAAAAATTGGACGTAAAAGAATGGAGGCGAGTAGCGACGGAATAACTGTGCCCGCGAGAAGAAGCGAGAAAGGGTAGGGTTTTTTTTTATTTGACTGGCGGATCGTTGAGCGGGTCGGTCGTCCGGTAACTCGACTAAAGGAAGGTGTTGGGGAAGGGTTCGTCGTAAGTTACATACAAACACATTGTCTGCGGTTAGACCGTCGTCATGGCAGTTTCTTTCCCTCGACCATCGAAAATTAGAGGACAACAATATCGTAGAATTATTCGTTGGCGCACGCGAGAGGCGTGAGAAATCGTCAGAAAAAAAAAAAACAAGCCGGTGAAAATTTTTTTTCGAGTTTGCGATGAGAAACAGTTTGGGTGTGTGTAGGGTTTATGAGATTGGTGCGAGGACAGGATGAGAGCTACTACCCCGAATTGTCAATAACCGTGGATCTATAATTCAAGCGTAATTGCGTACGAGGGGCGCGAAATGGAAGAAGAATGGGTGCCACGAGCGACCAAAAAGTCAAGAAACGGGGGTCGAAGAACGCCTGTTGAAGCTACCACGACTGCTCCTCGGAAACCTTCGGATTCTTTTTTTTTTTTCTTCTTTTTTTTTCTTCATCTCGGGCGTTGCTCGTCTTATAATTTGCTTTTGATAGCCGTGACACTCGCGACCTCGCGAAGCGAAAGTACACGGCGCGCGAGAGAGTTCGCGAATGAAAAATAATGAAAATCATAAATAACTGATGACAATCGAAGTGTTTCGCTCGTACGTTTTGAAAACAAAGGGACTTCGCAATTTCGTTGCCGATTCGGAACGAATACCCATCAAATGTACATTGTACGTTTTGAAGGATGAGGGATCCGACGTTTTGCGTATAACTCTGCTCGAAGAATACAACTCGAGAGAATTTGCAGATGTTATGAAAAATTGTCTGTCAATACATTTGTCACATAAGTTATGGATCCCATGCTGAAGTTCGCTTGGGATTATAATTTAGATTCTGATATTGAGATTCAAATATTTTCACAGCTAAAAACACATATAGGATTTACATTGATTTACAAAACGAATTTTTATAAATTTGTGACTGTGTCATTTATTTCAAAATAAAAATAAAATATTATTTAAAAAATATTTCTGACAAATGTCAACGAAACATGTTTTTCTTTTCTCTTTTTTTGCTTTTTGATTTCAATGATTTTTTGTAAATTGTACACGACACTCATACTAAAAGCACGGATTCGCACGGAATCAAACACCTGCCAATCGTCGGTGGCCGTTAAATTTTCGACAGCGATTTTGAATCCTCGCGCCGTGGTCGCTGGGCGTGAAACGTACGCGGGAGAGCACATGCATCAGACATCAAACGCGTGTCGAAGCCCTTTGATCAAGTTATGTCATTCAGATGACGGTTGTCGCACCAGACCAGACCGATTCACGTTGGCCTCGGTGTGTGGAGTGTTGCTCGGCATGACGCCGGAAGCTACGTTGGAGCTCGATTATCCCACTAATGCTAACTCGATCGTGTTCGATGTTCCACGGTCTATTGCCCTTCGTGGTTCGCATACACGTGGAGGTTCTCTTTGGTCGTGCCTCGCCAAGTCAAACTCGCGGATTAATTAAAACTCGTTCCACATTGAATGCCCAACTGTGGTATAGTTGAAAAAATATATATTTTTACCGCAACGATTGATATTGAAAGAAAAATGTGAGAATTTAGTGAACCAACCTGATGATAAGTGACGTGCGACACTTTTTTAAATTTAATTTTTACCATTTTTGATGAATATCCAGATAGAACGGGTGAATTAAAAATGCAGATAAGTTGATCAGTATTCATCTCATAACCACGACCGGAAAGACATTAGTCGTCCTTCCGTTGATCGCATCATCGCAATAGAAACAAGTTGAAACTTGCAATTTGCTTCTTCTGAATTGTAGATAGTAAATGAAGATTCCTTCATGAGGAAGGAAGAATGAGGGCGCCATGAGAAATCATTTTTGCTTTGGCTTCCTCATAAAGGAATCTTCGTTCGCTACCTACAATTCACAGGAAGCAAATTTCAAGTTTCAACTCGCAGCTTTTTTAATCGGCCGAGGCTTATAATCGAAAACTTGAATTCCTGTCAATCCCGAACCACTCAACCAATCCCCGCCAAATTTGATATACATCATGGCTGAATGACTTTCTATATTTTTGTAAAATTGGAGCTCGATTGGTCAAAGTTAGGGAAAGTTATAGCGACAAATTTGATTTTTGGAAAAATTCAAAATATCATAAAATCAAAACTTATTGATGGATTTGGCCCAAATGCAATACCAACAAACCTCGGGTACATATCTCTTTGTCAAGAACTATTTAGACGAGTATCTAGAAATATGCGATCGCTAGAGTGATAACGCCCTTTTTTTGGGGAATTTAAAAACGACATAAAATCCGAGTCGCAGCTTGAATCATCGCGTAAATTATAATCAAAGAAGAGATTACGGAGCTGCACAAGTCTGCAAAATTTGGGGGCTGTAGCTAAAACCGTTCTCGAGTTATACACGTTTCAATTTCGAGAGGCCATTATACACACACACACACACACATACATCCGGACATTTTCTACAAATGTGTTTTCTCGACGTTTTGGCACATTCCGAACATGGTGACATGAAGATCTCGAAAAAAAAAATTCCGACCGCTTCCTTCATGAGGGAGCAAAAGAGAGTTTTTACAAACAGCATTATCGTCCATCTTAAACCAGATTCGTCAGAAACGCGATATCCATTTTCCATGTAGCTCGTACATACCTGCCATCTACGTGGAATGGTGAGCTCTGCGCGAAGCACTCTGCAAAAGCGAGAAAGGGGGTGGCTTTCGTTTTTTTTTTTTTTATTTTCTTCTTTTTTCTACCTCATGCTGGTAGGGCGAATGACGGTTACCGGCTAAGAGTGTATTTCCGCGAGAAAGACAGAGATCGTGAAATAAAATCGAGCTTCATATTCACCATTACCACCTAAAGATCCCTCGAAGCTCTCATCTTAATGGGGGGGAACCGTCTCCGCGCGGTGTGTGCGAGCGCGCGGGCGCGCGCGTGGGCGCACGCGAGGGCACTTGAGGGTGTGTAATTGCTAGGATCCGCACGACCCTGCTACTACACCGCATTATGCCCTGTGCAGGGTGCTTGGAGCACGAATACATCACCGACCTTTCACGTACAGGGTGGCCCGTTAATTTTCTACCTATCTACGTCATCTTCTTCCACCGACGATACATTTTTTTTTTGCCAAAATACGTTTAACGAATGGATTACAAGAAGCAGTGAATTTGTTCATAATTTTCTTTTAGAATCGAAGGTCATTTATTTTATCGATCGGAGTAGTCATGGTCAGCACATCGATATATTGGATTGGATTAGATTTGAATGTTAAACGACTTGCGACAATTCAATTCGGTATGACACATTTTTTTTTTTTAATTTACATAATTCACGTGAAGTAAATATGGCTGCTTAGCAATTGAAATCCATCAATGAAAACTCATTAGTTATAAATAGCAACGCTCTAGAAATAATCGTAAAATATTTGAATCGAATTATTATATTTATCGAAATATAAAAAAAACAATTAATTTAATTTAAAAAATTGGGTGTTAATAGGCGAAAGAAGAATTGACGGGAAGAATCGAGCCACCCCCGTAGCGTCACTCGTTTACTTCTAGCTGCTTGTGACGAGATGGCGCGTTAAAGGGTTTAAACGACGAGCCACTGTAAAGCGATATCCCCTCGCATTTCACATTGCGGATGCTCTTTTTTTTTATTTCTTTCCCCGGTGCCCCGTACGCTCTTCTGCCGGAGTACACCAATACCAATGCGCACCGCAAGCGCGCGTTTTTCAAACGTGTATGGGGTGAGAGAGAGCAGATGGCTCGTAAGCGAGTGAGTTTTTGTTTCGAGACTCGGTCTCGCAATCGTCTCATTAGCGAACAAACGACTCGACAATCGACACTCGAGGATTCGCGATGCGTCGAACGGTTTGTTCGTGGATACGTATACCACAACCGATCGACCGCCACATGTTCAAACATCGGTTTAGCCCTCTGGCCTCGATGTACACTCACCCTCGCGTTTTCCTACACACAGTAGCAATCATCGTCGCACAATCATCGATATGTATATATATATATACATGTGAAGTTAGAAACAATCGTACAATTGTGTTAAACTCGAAAAACGTGCTGTGCACAATCGTACACGACGGATACAAATAAATTTCGATTTAATAATCGTGCCGATTGGCCTGACGATGAAAGAAAGGATAGAACGGAGTGATGAGAGAGAGAGAGAGAGAGGAAGAAAAAAAAGGGAATGAGAGAGAAGCCCACCGATTGTCTTTGCACAACGCGTGTAATCGCTACCGATTGTTTAAATGTATGCCAACGAGCAAAGGATCGCATATGCTCGATGGATTTGTTTTTTTTTTTTCAATTTAATTTTTTTTTTTTTTTGGGTCGACGAGACCGAAGGTCCGAGCGCGTTCATCGTGGTTGGTCCTGCCTTCGTACATACGTATATATATGCATAATACATAACGACTGTCGCGGATTTGGAAGGGGTTGCTTTGCCAGCTCCCTAATTCGCCGATCCAACGGGGGCCACACTCGGCACCACACGAGCGCGTCACTCGTCACTCATAACCCGGACGACCGTGAATCGTCCGTGGAACACCGTAAACCTTATATCACTCGCGACAATCGACAACAGTGACCCGCTTTGTTTCACAATTTTACGACTTACTTATTTTCTGGCTATGTAAATTATTGGTTTCTTTCGTCTACCAGTACAGCCCGAAGAAAAGATTGCCTGCCTCGTGACAAGTGACCCAGCGTCCTCCATCCCATTTCGTTTCTGTTTATTGGATCGTCGTTAAAATTTTATATTTTCGTGTTTACTATACGACCGATGACTTTTACCCAATCGTACGTCGGATTATGTTGACGGAAAATCGTAGGCGTAAATATTGTCAATCGGTGTTAAATTTTATTTGTGTGAATGAAAGAGAAAACGACGTGTCGCATTCGTATGAACGTTTGGGGAATGAATAAATGTTGGACTGGTTTTATATATATTAGGGTGGTCCTTATTTGGGGTCAAACATTTTTTGGCCCTCCCATAGGCTTAAATGTCTCGAAAAAAATAAATTTTTACGTAGCGTTTTTTTTTCTTTTTCCTAAGTTTTTGAAATATTTGAAGAAATGAAACGCTTCATTTTTTCGAATATTTTAAAAACTTCGGAAAAAAGAAAATCTTATTCAATTTTTTTTTGTAGAGAATTCAATTTTCTACAGAAAAGGTTATTTGAATTATCGTCGTGTCTCACATAGTTTCCGAGTAATTATGAACTTTATCGAAGCTTTTAAGGAACAATAACCTATCTCAACTTGCCGATTCTCCGCCTTATTCAATCACTGGAAAATGTTTAAAATTGGCATCGAAGACTCACCACCTTAAGTGAAAAATGTGCGGACTTTCGGAATTTTCGGTGCAATACTGCGGAAGGAAAAAAAATATAAACTATCAGTTGTCAAAAACCCTATGTTGATGAAATGGCGGAATTCGAGGGCTTTTGGGGAGGTACTTAAAATTGGTCTACGAAGCTGAGCCTTCGGCTACTTTAAAATTTATTTTTTTCGAGACATTTTAGCCCATGGGAGGGCCAAAAAATTGTTTGACTCCAAATAAGGACCACCCTAATATTTATATATAATATCACCAGTCCAAGGTATATATATATATATATATATATATATATATATATATATATAAATATGAATATATAGCTGGGTAGTGTCGATGCTGGGAATGCTGAAAGTGGAGTGTAGAGATCGACACAGGTCAGAGCCACCGAGCAGTGACGGTTCACCCCTCTAATGGATTTCACTCATTTTTCTCCCTCGACGTCCCGCGTACGACACCCTATTACACATCTCGAAGGTCTTCGAAAATGCCGCTGTTGCTGCTACACAGCGACTACTTTCGCGTCATTCATTGTGAGGTCTCGCCGCGAAACTCGCACATAATCAAGCTCGAAGCTTGCTCCGGGCAAAGCGCAAGACAAAGACCACTGATGGTGACGCGGAGAATCGATTGTCGTGAGGCCTTTTGGCTTCGCACGTTTCACTGACACGTGCGAAATCTCCACGGTGTACGACGAATCCGTGACCATTTTCCAACGATTTCGTGGTCTATCTTATCACCGTTTGCACTTGTCGTTCCGCGTTGACATGCTGTTTGCTTGCATCATTCTAGTTATGAGTATCCGTGGAATTCTGAGTTCTATATTCAGTTGTTTATTGATTTTAGAACTATCGATATTTTTCAATGGAGGCTGAGCGCTCGTTATTTATTAAGAAAATTTCTTATTATTTCAATTATTAAGAAAATATTCTATTATGAAAAATTTCTTATTATTTCTATTATTGAGAAAAGCATCTCAAGTTGTTACGTGGGAGATAATGTATTTTTTAAACATTATATTGCTGGATTGGTTTTACGATTAGAGATGTTTTATTTGGTCAAATTATTCTAGAAGATTGTTATATTCGAGTGACTCGAGAAATTTGAAACATAAGAAATTATATTGTGAGCTTGCGTCAAGATGTGTGTGTGTGTGTGTGTGTGTGTGTGTGTGTGTGTGTGTTTCTTATTTCACTTTATGTTATTCCTCGAATTAAAATGTATACATGAATATTAAGTATTCCACGGTTACTCATTTACTTGTAATTCAGGCAAGATTTCGATTTGGATAAAAATGTTCCTTTAAAATAGTTGATAAAAACAGCATGTGACCAATTTTTTAGATTTTAATCGCCATTTATTTTCCAGTTACAAATTTTTGTAAATTGTGTCGAAAACAAAAATTCAAATGCAATTTCAATGGCAGGCACATCAAAATCTTCGCCTTGAACTGCTCTTCAAGAGAATAATATGAAAAAAAAATCAAAAACATTGCAATTATTTTTTTCACGTTTTTATTACTAAAATCGGCTTACTAAAAAAACTGTACAATAATATATACGCATATATACTATTTTCCTAGAGTCGTATTAGCGTCGTTTTATTTCGTGTCTACGAATGCTGGGAGTGATATCAGCGAGCGTGAAACATAACGAGTGATATCGACAAGGGGCACCCCCGAATTTACTGACTCGAGCGATCAAGCTGTTCGACGCGTCTCCGTTGAATCTTATCTTTGACCCAGCTTGTCCGACGAACCAAGCTAGAACGTAACAATATTGCTATACAGCCGAAGCTCTGTCCTGTCGGATATGTCACTGGCGGATCAGATCGCAATCCCGGGGATCAATAGCGATAACGAGATAGCCGAGCATCGCGCAGCCTATCGCGATATCAGTCCCAAACCGTATCGATTCTCATTTCCGTCTGTATCTTTGTCTCTGAGGTTCGTGTTTTTTTTTCTGCCGTAATCAATCAGCGATCTTTACGGCAACGTAATACAAGTGCTCATGACAAGAAGTGTTGCCGAAATATAGCTGGGATTCCCCTTTCAGATTTACACGATGATTTTTCTCTCGAACGTCCCGGATAATTGTGATCGATCAATAACGAAGCGTGTAGCGAATAATATCAAACTGATGTTCGAGCAATATTCGGTCGATCGATAATTCTCGAATCGTAAGATTTTCCACCCCAGAAAAACACGAAAATAATGCGTTAAATATTGTGCATAAGTAATTTACATGGAACGACGAACAGCTGATGTCGAGCTACCTCAAATGAAAACATTATATATAATCTATATATAAGCTATACATAGGATTAGGCATATATAGTTTATATATAGATCATAAACAGACTATATATAAGCTATATATGCCCAACCCCATTTATAGATTATATATAATTTTTTTACTTGGGATAGCTATGGACTGCTGCTAGTTTTAGATCAACATCTTGTCGATGTGACTTTCGGATATTGCAGCAACTCGATATCTGTATCAATATATTTGTCCCATGCACGAAAACGTTATGTCAATCATGTTTGATTTTTACAATTTTCATTCTAGCTTATAGTGGTCGGAACATTATAAAGTATAATTTAATCAAAAAGATTAACAATGTTGGTTAATTCTTTTTTCAAACACATGCAAAACGTCGTTTATTTAAAAGAAAATTATTTTTTATTTTGAATTTTTATTCGTAGTCGATTTAACATGAGAAGTTATTAGCGACAGGTTAGCAACAACAAAAATTAATATAAGAAGTAAATAAATAATAGTCTTAGATAATTACTTTAGCATTGGGGATATGACAATCGTGTAATTGGTTTCATCGCACTTTCGTCTTATCAACAAATATGATTCCACGGTTTAGCATTAAAAAAAAAATGTTATCCCTTAGTTTCGTGATGTTCCGCGATCGGACCATCTTGATGAACGAAATACAGCCATCAAATGACGTTTGTCGACGAACTTCCACCTCTCTCTCTCTCTCTTTCCTTATCAAGATTTCGAGGGATTCGCCGAAACGCAGCCGAGACATGCCATGTACTACGTGCGGATACTTACCGCCTTTTCGTCTTCCGTTTGGCTCGCGTGCGTCCAAGACTACCCTTTTCTCAGGGCCCATACCCGTTTACCGTTGCAACAGCGGGTGCCACAGACCCTCCAGTCGATAAGCCAAATGAGGCACTGTCAGGCAGTCAAGTTCGCCGAACAAAGTGTAGATACGATGCGAATATACACTGAATTCCTATAAAACGCGATGGTGCCACGTGAGTCGGTAGTTTATTCACTCATTTAAACGGTCTGCAGAAGAGTCACTCGAAAATTCATAAATCACGATCCACTTGAATTCGCGAAAACCTTGCCAATTTGAAACGAATTACTACTTGTTGTTCAATCTTAGATATAAAAATAAAAAATAGATTGAAAAAATCATATTGAACAAAATAAAAATAAAAACACCACAATTTCAGTACCAAAACTTCGTGAAGATCGACCGTCGACGACGTAACGTAACGTCAGCGCAAATTCACAGTGTCGTCTTCGTCCGCACAATGCTCGTCCTCTCGTTATCTGTCGACGAGTCCGAGTGACGGGGGCCGACGGTAAATTTCATGCGTCATTATTATTTCGGTGGTAGGACGGGTGTGAACGCTTGTGTGTACGTCTACACAGGCGCATCGTCGTTATTTCCGGTTGATTTTCAATGATCCGCAATAACCTGGATTCGTCGAAAATCGCGATACCCATCTCCACTGTTTTCGCGATTAATCTATCCGCGAAAAAACATCGTTTTGCGCACTTTGTTCGCAAACGAGGTGCGAAACGTGAAACGACACTTTTTTTTTCAGAAGAAGTTGCTCCGATAATTTGAAAAATTAATAAATTAATGTATAAATAAATAAGTAAATAAATAAATAAATAAATAAATAAATAAATAAATAAATAAATAAATAAATAAATAAATAAATAAATAAATAAATAAATAAATAAATAAATAAATAAATAAATAAATAAGTAAATAAATAAATAAATAAATCAACAAATAAATGAATTAATTAATTAATTAAATGAAAATATCGCGTGAGAATTTTTGGAGAACGACACAAAATATTGTTCCATCGCTGTAGTGGGGCTACTGGATACTATCTATCACGGGCAATCACAGAGAATGGCACTAATGAGCGTTGAGATATGATAGACGAAAAAATTCATAATCAACTCGCAAGCATTTATTTTCCCACGCTCGAACGATTCTGCCCCACCCGAATAATTAATCGAATTCGACAAAACGTTTGATCGTTGCGTATGGATAAAATAATTAATTCTGTAATAATGTTAAAACGAAGTTATGAGAGAGCGACTTATCCGACGAATAAGTCTCGGAACTAAACATTGCGATCGTGTAGTGCAAGATATTCATACCGTGGGATGATCCGGATGGTCTATCTGTTTAGGTGTAGCCTAAACAAAGATGAGACAACGATTGAGATAATGGGCGGGTTATAATCGCCGGGTGGGTCTCCGGAGCAACAGCATTCCCGGTCTCCGAAGCCCTAGAAGATGAGAGACCAGGTTCAGCTTTGTTTGGCATCGTGTGCGTGGTATTACGGCACAGATAGCCCGAAGTACTACGACCGAGGACCACACTTGTGTCTCTTCTCAAGGGGTCCTCGAGATCTCGACGATGCCTCACCCACTCATCCAGCTAACAAATCTATTGACATTGTGTATATGGCTTTTAAAATATTACACAAAGAAAACTTTATGGTGTCTTTGTTCCAGCATTATTCAACGCTCACGGCAATACCATCGAAGAAAGCTCGACAGAGGGCTTTGAAAACACGAAAAATTTTTAACGACAGATGGCTTCGATAATTAACGATTTTGGAGATGCGATGTCATAGAAAATTCAATTGCGTTACATAATAGAGGGTTCAATGAAGACTCATCGGTCAAAAGTAAGACTACCCGAATTTATAAGAATACAAAACAAACATTATTTTCAAAATCAAGCAAATATGTGGAAATAATTTTCAGGTAAAATTATTTATGGTGATAATAAAATTGGAGAAATTAATTTGAAATGAAATGTACAAATACAATGTCATCTATTACTTTACGATTCATATACGCTTTTAAAATTTGTAATTTTCAAAACTATTAAAAAATATTATTGACACCGAAACTATTATCGATATGGATTTTTTCATAAGAATAATTTTATTTTTAAGTTTTTTTCGAAACGAGAAAACATTGTTGCATTAATTTTTTTCGAATTTTGATAGTTTCGAAGATTACAAATGAAAAAAAAAATATTAGCAATAAAGATGCCATTCTAAAATGGATAAAGAATCTTCATTTTCAAAAATACAGAATACACCAGAAAAAAAAATGTCATCAATTAAAAAACGGCACATTGCCTGTTTTGTCTAATTTTTAATGTTTTTAGCTTTTTTTAGAGGGGGGGGGGGAATTTCAAAATCAATACGGGGATGTTTTTGGATTACCTCAAACTGAAAAAAAATTGATGACTATTTTCGAAGGGGTGGGGGTTTCGACCCATTCGAATTGAAGCGTCTTTGCTCTGCATATCCATATATCGAAGACAACGAAAGCTACGAGGAACCACTAACTTCGACTTTCATATATGTCGTCAATGATTCATTCGAATAGAAACCCAATCCGTAACTGGGTCGGTTGAACGCAGTGAAAAATGCAGAGTCCTCTTCTCGGCCCATGAACTTACCGACCTTTCGCAGAGGCGTGAAATGGTTTGGCTTCGGGTTTCTCAGCGAGTTAACCAAGTGTCCTGCCTTTTCATTCTTTATGGGGCAACCTGATCCCGGCAAGATGAACGTCGGCCTCAGAAGGACGGCCATCAAAGGGTTCCGAATAAATACCGCTCCACGGACTGGGCGACGAATATAATTTGTGCAACGATGCACTTCATTGGCCAAAGTACAACATACCAATTGTGCAAGTGTTTTGGTAATTATTTACAAAAACTTGACATACTTGCAGCTTTAGAAAAAAAAAATCTACTCGGACATATAAATTTAAAAAAAATTTCTCTCCGGCATGAAGATGATGAAATTTTCATCTTAATGATTATTACAATAGTAATGATGCAAATTTGAATAATCTGGATAAGTAAATTGTTGCCGATTATTCGATTTTTTTGACTCGTCCATTTTTCGTAGATCAGACTCAAAAAAAGTGAAATTCAAATGTTCGAAATAGTTTCACCATTTTTTTTTAATTTAAACAAAAAGAGATCTTAGTTAAGACGATAGCGGACTCATCTTCCGCAAATCAATATGTCTGGTTTTCGTTTTTGGAATCATCAGAATCTTTACCCAGTTCGATAAAACAGCAGTTCAACAGCGCTGCTTGCACCACGTCGAGGATTCAATATGTTGTGACATAAAAATTCCATCCCACAGTATGGATAAACATATTCACGTAGTTTCATTGCAATAAACCAAAAAATTGTCTTGAAAAAAAATCCTAAATATCTACTAAAAATGCCCCAATAAAATTTCTATATTAAAGCTTTCACATAATTTATCAACTTTACACAAATATATATAATTAATTAAAATCAAGGAAATGAATTTTAACGATGAAGCAATACCGCAGTGAGCATCCAATTTCTCGAGAAAAAAATTTCCGAATGGTTCGAGTCCCAAGTAATAAAATTATATGTAGTCTCCATATAAACTACAATTTATGAGACTAGTAATATATCGTACATAGCATATATAGTCTATATACGGATTATACATAGACTGTACATGCCCAGTCCCATAAAAAGTTTACGTATAATTTTTTGACTTGGGGTAGCCCTGAAGTGGAGCTAGAAATGCCGGCACGCTTTCTATCTGTCGGCCGGTAGCCTCTTCGCCGGGCAAACTGTTTGATCGATGCGGATCCTCCTCTCTCTCGAACCGGAAATTATGCGTCAGCCTATCTACGTAACGGAAACGACGGGACACGACGGGACACGACGCTTCTACTCGTCCGATCACGCCACTATCTCTCGCTTGCCACCTACGCTCGTTTATTTTCGCATTTCCCGGAGTATATACTTCTCGGTCAAGTGGTTTGCGATTATCCGCAGCCGTCTCGGTGTTCCAGAGCGGTTTCGTCGTCGGCCTTCGTCTCATCGAACGATATGAAGTCTCCGCACAATTTTCATTGATGTGCAAGTCGTAAAAACTCCAAACGATGGTGCGGGCGAAGGCAGCATCGGCAACTGCATTGGCACGACTCGTCGATTTCGTAGGAGACGTTTTGCATCACTGCATAGCAATTACGCTCACGCCCAACTCGGTCGCTCTTTGCGGAAGCTCGCGTGCTTTCAGGTCTGAGCTTGCACGCGGGTAATCGCTTCTAAGCGGTTGCACCAGACCAGAAGACAAATTATCGAAAAGTATGAATAACATATACAGTCCGACCTCGGAATAAGAGACCGAGAGCCCCCAAGGGGAAGAGTTTTTCTCGGAAATCGCATACCCCCACCAGGCACGCGCTCCGCGCTCGCTACCACTGTCTGTCTCTCTCACTTGATTCGCATTTGATCCTCTCAACAAAAGACTCGCGCGAACGTGATCCAGCTTATTGTTAGTGCATTTACCTCGCCCATGCAGAAACGTTTTCGACTGCGCGACGTTAATATACTATTGAATGTTATTTTGTACTTCTGTGTCTAAATCATAAAATGACTTACTCTAATAAAATAACTTGTAGATTTTGTGTTACATTCACACACGCACACACACATACTCACGCACGCATGCACACATCAATTCACAATACACGTTCACTCTATTTTGCCCGAATAATCTTTCCCTAGGCTAGTCTCTTAACCAGGGGTCCGCGCACGAAATTCTTGAGCTCGGAGTTCAAGTTGGAGTGGGGGAAGCGCTCGAGTGAGAAACTGGGGAAAGTCTCTTATTGCCGAGTCTCTTATTTGGAGGTCGGACTGTATAGTAGATTAGAGGGAAACAAAAATCTATCTTTTGTTGTAGCTTATTGTTAATCGGGCGTGTACACCTGGAAATAGATTTTTTCATTCTCATTTGTCGAAAGAGTAATTATACAAAAGTATGTAGTTAAATTACCATCGATGAATCATAAAAATTCAAATTTTTTTTTAAATTTTCACCGTTTCTTTCTGCTTTCTATATGTGTATGCCTCATCAAGAAGAAACGGATAGATAATGATAAGAATGAAGGATAAGGACGAAAAGAATCTTTTTCCCACGTGAGTAAGTCATCTTGCCTAAGCATTTGTCAAAATATATATGCCCCCTTAATCGGTTTTCATTAATTAATTTATCGAGTTCCAATGTACGGTGACGTCTCATTTTACACAACCCAACCTTATTAATTAATAATCGGTTATTACTTATATGATGGAATAATCATTAGAACATCGAAATCATTTATGACGAGGCTAATACTCCGAATTATTTGTCTAGTTATTTCAACGTTGGACGAAATTACAAGTTATGACACAATATTTTCAACAGTCCCGCGTATATCTTAAGCTCGTCAAAATTTGCATGCAAGCCACCCATGACCCTCCGAGTGTCCATCCTGTGATTCATTAGAATAGCATTATTTCACGATTGAAATAGTTGTTAATGTCAATAGTTACAACTGTCGAAACATCAAAAACCCATCGGGGTTCGAGGGTGCGAATAAAACAAAGTTTTACGAAGCCTCGTCGACTTTAACCGGTTGCATCTTCGCACGCATTGCACTTTCGTCGCGTGCCACAACGTGTGTTACTTCGGTCTATAGTTATAGCACGAGTACATTATGAAGACGGATAGCTGAGGTTCGTGCATTCATATTGTAATGCGACATTCTAGACGAGGTCAGATGCCGGTAACCATACTCCATTGTGTTTCACCGGGGCCCCGGATTGTGCCCGCGATCGTATGTACGATCGGTGAATGCCCATGTAACGGTAGAAACTCACGTGCGCGCGCGCCCCCCGTTGGTTACGCCCACGAAAGATCATCTTGACATCAAACTCGAACGCGTCTCGGGCCGCCCCCCTCCCCCTTTTTTCCGAGACACACAACAATGTCCATTATTTCCTTGTCGATTTCATTTAAAGACGTATGTGTGAAAAAGGTGAAGAAAAAAAACGCGTTCGTCGATGAACGTTAAAGTGAAATAACGGAGGTGAACTGTGCTTCGAATAACCGAGTACTCATTCGGTACTTCAAGTACTTCGAAATGCACTGTGAACATCAAAGCACTCGATCCACGAATTACTCACACGAGGATTTTAAACGACGAGAGCACATGGTACTCGGAGTTCTGATGCGCGTAGGGTAAAATGGGGTTAAATGGCCAGCGGGTGAGATAACCATTTAAGGCTCATATTTGAACCAATTAATATAACGAGTAGCCGTTCATAAGGTGAGTCGTGGTCGATAATGCGCAACATTTGTATTTGGATAAACACTCGCATCTGCATTTTTACCATTTTTACAACGGCATAAGCATTTTGAGCGATGTGAAAAAAAAATGTCTGTCTTTTGACGGTTGGTCAAAGTTGTAAAAATTGGGGTTTAAAAAATTCGGCAACTTTTCTTCTAACAGCAATTCGTGATAAACTCGAATTCTAGAATGATTTTCCGATTTTCACGTTTGTTTTCGGATCACGTGACGTTTTCGAAAAAGAGTGTGTAGGGTTAAATAACCAGGCAACCGGTGGGGTCAAAAAGCCACGCGTCCCCGCAACGTTAAAGTGCGTCCAAGGGAATAAGAATTATTTCCCTAGCAAAGACATATATCCGCGGCAGCTGAGCGAGCTAAAAACATTTTGTTAAAGTTGCTAGGGACGGAAATAGGAACCGACAGAACAATAGTAGCCTCTCGCCGCTCCAAACGCGATCCTCCCAAAAGAGATGATTACGTTGAACATAGACAGGACCACAGCGATAATTAATACTGAAAATTATTTTTTTCAATCTTTTGAAAGGTTAAAATAATAAGTTATGAATAATAAAAAACATTGAAACAACAAGTTCGTATTCTAATTTGTCCCGAAAAGAAGTGGTTTCTTTACCCCACCGGGTGGGGTAAGAAAACCACTTTGAACTTTTTTTTAAATGGAGGTGCTTAATAATAAGTAAAAGTTACATCGAAATTTTCTAGATAAATTTTTGTAGCTGAAGATTTATACTTTCAGAAAAAAAATTATGTTTGAGAATATTTTGATAAATGCAGGTTTCACAGCGTGAAATGTGGAAAAATTGCGATTCAACTCCATCTTACGCTACTTATTTTTGTACTCGGGTACTCTGAAATTGTGTTTCTTGGGATATTTTGTTACAGTTTTAAACTACGAAAAAACTAAAAAAAAATTCGTAGTTAGATTCGTCGAATTCCATGGATTCAATCGACTTTTCTGACGTGTGTCGGGCGTGCTAGGGTGAATATTTGTTTCGAACGCAAACTCGTTTGCCTCGGGACATTAGCCGTTCGACGTGGAGCATCGAAAACCGAAGCAGCGACGTTTTCCCAGCGAGGGGGAGGGGGGCCCTCACCCTGACTGCGTGCAGGCGGCACGTGTCGGATATCGGGCTACTGCGCGCCAACACCACCGTCTAATCATAAATACGGACAAACCAGGCCTTCCCGTTAGCGCTATACGATTGTTTATGAATGGCAATTGTTGTTTACCGACGAACATATTGATCAGTTTGTTCTTATTCGATGACGACCAGAACGAGCGTCGTGTGTGAAATTTAGGAAGATATGTAATTCCGGTCTGTGGATGTTGTGAGACGGGTCAAGACACATTATATCAGCCAGGAATATAAATACCGGGTGATTCGAAATTCACGTCAATTTTATTTACTTCATGGAAAGTAAAGGTGATCTGAAAAAGTAAAGGATATTTTTGTTATTTTGTCCTTCGCGAGATTTTCAATTATTAGTTTGTCCCCCTTTTTTAAATCATAGCAAACAAAATATCATAAATCTCTGTGAAGTTAGAAATTACCAGATTTCAAATTTTATAGAAATTATTTTTTCTCACGTCCAGCTGTAATCTGGAATTATGGTCAATGAAGTATGACCATAAATCCTTCCAAGAAAGGATTTATTTTTTCAAACTGCAGATGAAATTTACATTGACAAGATGGACGGAAAAAGAAAAAATTATTGAAAATTGTATGAGTAATCATTATTTAATGAGAAAAATCTTTATCGACGTTATCTTGAGCTAATTTAATTGAAAAAAAAAGAATTCGTTAACGGTAAAGTCAGGAAAATTTGTTAGGATACAGTATGGCCGATGAAAGTAGACACGTAACCGGTACAGCCGCGGATTAAGGGTCACGAAATAACCTGGAATTAGGGACAATCCGCGAGCTTCGAAGCGAGAAACCATCAATCACATGCTCTCATAAGCACGGGGAGCTTCTGGCGATCGTCGTGGTCGTCGATAACGGCATTGCTCGTGCTGTTGGCCTTTTCTATATAACATTGTCTCGATGCACGCAACTTCGAAGAGTTTCACGTCGGCGTCGTCGCAAGTCGACCGAAGTAACGATGTTCGAGAACTTGCCACGAATCACTTTACTCCCTCCAACAGATCGAACTTTGAGACAAGATTAAATTGTCCGTTCCAATTGAGCAACGTGGAAAAAATATATATAGAAATAAACCGACCACGCACGATATTCTGGGTCACGCGACTCTCGCCACCTTTGATTTCGGACGAGCAATGAGGAGCTTGTGAGACTTTTACAAAGTTTGCGATTCATACTCTGGAACGTATTTGAAGGAAGGTTAGCGAATAGTTTATCAGAACAGCCAAAAATTAGAATCTTATTTATTTATTTATTTATTTATTTATTTATTTATTTATTCATTTATTTATTTATTTATTTATTTATTTATTTATTTATTTATTTATTTATTTATTTATTTATTTATTTATTTATTTATTTATTTATTTATTCATTTATTTATTTCTTTATTTATCTTTTTATCTTTTTACAAATTGATAAACAAAATGCAAAACTCGCCACATTATCTATTTTCTCGCAGTATCAATTATGTTCCCCTATTTTCACGTTTAATTATCGTCGAATAAATAAATAAAGTTAATTTATGCAATCAGATTACGATTTTTATTCATTCGATTTCAACAATTTTCGTTGAATTCAAATAGATAAGGATTCGAAATCTTTCTCGAAAAATTTGTATGACCACGATCTCACAACTTTTTACAAAACCAAAGTCTCACAAACTGGTTAACAATTGTTTTCATCAAACTAAATATACACCAACCGATTCTTCATGATTTGTACGAAGACTTTGGGTTACGCGTTTCAATTAAATTCAATCTCACACAATCATCGTAGCCATAAAAAAAAACGTGTGTCATGTCACCCGGACTCACCCCATATTTATTATAATTCATGAATATAAAGTTAGCTTGAAACAACGTGCCCCCGCATAACTAATCATCCTATCTATATTTTCAACGAGGAATCACGGCAGACACACTCATAACTAAAACACACGAACATCGACACACGCAGACACTGATAAAGAAAAGCGACCTAATAATATAACACGATTTCAAGATCAAGATAGATAAAGTAAAAAAATGGTGTGCGTGGAAACCACGCGCGACCGAAGTGAAACTTCGCGCCTGTTAGTAGTGTACATAATTCCCCATATTTTATGAGTATAGGATGCAGGTATGATCTTAAATGAATTAAAAAAAGATAATTTAGGATTCATTTTTGTGGATATATATTTTACATGAATTGGTGATTACATTGAAAAATATATGGAAATGACATTAATCCATGATTGATTAGCGAATTTTTGCATTTACAACTCTCGAAGATTTAGTATTGATCATTGAGTTCTGCATTTCAAATATGACTTATACAAAATTTGTGATTATATTTAAAAATAATTCTCGTGATTTACGGAAATTCTACCCTGATTTTTATGATTCGATTTCCATGTCTCCATTCTAACTATCGGGCTTTATCATTGTCACAATTGGTTTGTGATCACTAAAATAGGACACAAATGTCTGTGACTTGATATTCGTCAAATGCTTGCTGAATACAGCATCAATCGTTGTACCCGACCTGGTTGTTGGAGTACTAAGACTACTATTGATTTTCAAATTCAATTCTCCTTCCAAAAAGTCGATGAGAGGTTGACTCTCTAACTTGGCAAAGTTGACATTGAAGTCTCCGCTCATTATCATGGGTAAACTCCCCCAGTCCTTTTTCAGCAATGCTGCACCAGCAGGTGTGTATTTTTCTTCAAATCTCGTCAGCACCTATACCCAAATCACTCTTACATGAGAATGTTTTATATTGAATGAACTTTTTTATACAAAAATTAAAAGTGCAATGTAAGAAATTTGCTTATTTTATATTTTTCCTTAATTCTAACTAACTTACAGTACAAAAATAATAGTTACATTTTTATGGCGCTCATTCTTTTTTTTATATCGCACTTTAGTTTTTCGTACAATCACGTAACCTTTCAATCTTGCTCCAAAGTTCCGCCGGAGCCCGGATGATATTCATCGTAAAAGCAAGGAAAAAAAACGTTTTACTAAAGTGCAATAAAAAAGAATGAACGCCATAAATTTAACTATTATTTTTGTACTGTAAGTTAGTTAGAATTAAGGGAAAATATAAAATAAGCAAATTTCTTACATTACACTCTTTATTTTTGTATACAAAAGTTCATTCAATATAAACATTCTCATGTCAGCGTGATTTGGGGGTATAGGCGCTGAAAAAGATTTGAAGGAAAAAAAATGTCATCTGTTTGGGTCTTGAACCCGCGTTCTCATGAATACCTGTCTAGTACGCTATCCACCGACCCGCGATCGCCGTTTGAAAGTGCCATAACTTCAGCGGATTTCCGTCGCTCTCCTTGTCAGTCGGACTCAATCTTTACTTGTCAATGATCTCTTGTTTTATTGCAATGTTCTTTAGTTTGTGTTATTGAAACAGAAAAGTTATAGTGTTCAATTGTATTCTCAATGATAAATATTTATTGGGTATTTCAAGTACATTCATATTGACTATTCATCGAAAATGAGAAGTTCTAATCTAGTACATATATGTGGAATTGGATATAACAAATATGTATGTAATAAATACATAAATATTGTTTTATTTCCAAAATAAATCAAGTACCCTGTAACATGTCGTACTTATGCCATCGAGGTTGATTCGTGACGTCACTGGGCGCTAGTGTGAGAGAGAGAAAGAGCTATCTCTCTCTCACACACACTAGTGTGCGACTAGTGTGCGAGTGAGACAGAGTATGCTCAGCAGAGCCACCCGTTTGCCCCCCTGTTTATTTTTTTTTTTGCCTGGGTTGGCTCGTCCACATCTAGGGACCTGTGCCACTCTCTTCTGCCCCCCCCTCCCCGCCTCCCCACTGTTTATGCCTACTGCCAGATACTAACGCGTCATGCCACCTCCCTCCATGCCTTGCCGCGTGCAAGCGGTGTCGCTGCCGGGTCCGACTCCCCAGTCTCGCCGTTCCCCCCACCACGTATCGGCCTATTCCCCTCACGGGATCGTAATTTTCGTAACGCTCTGAAAATCCCAGACCCTCGCTAAAGAAGTTTCACTTCAAAAAAAAAATAGAAATTATTAGTTCCAGCAATGTCCACCACCAATCTCCTACACGAGTGGTCGAGTTCAATCGGGAGGGGGTTTCCAAAAAAATCATACAATTCACGGGTATTAATTACCCAAGCTCGGTCGACGAATATTATCGGAGTTTCTGATCAAACTCAGAGTTCCGCTGTGTTCTCGGTAAACAATGTGGTAGATTTTTGACGAAGGGTGTATTAGAATCGGTCGCGGTCGTGAGCGGAAGTGGCCGTATAATAAATCTTTGGCGATCGATGCGTTGTATTGTACTTATAGTACGTGCTGCAGTATCGCCATTATACGTCGAGAGATGCCCTGTGAGCATGAGCCGTGTATCTCCGATCGGAAATGACGAAAAAAAAAAAAAAAAAAAAAATCAGTAAAATCTCTGAACCGCCCAGTAGCAGCAGCAGTAGCAGAGAGGGTAGATATGTTTCGTTGCATCTGTCGTCACGCCCTCGTGTGTCGCAGGACGCTGCTTCGATGCGATCTGTGACTCCGTGTGTATGCATAAAGGCTGTGTGTGCGCATGTGTGGAAAATATAAGCGCGGGCTTGGACGTTTGTTCAAGTCGAAGTCGCCACGCGAGAGAGATGGAGTCGACTGCGTGGAGCATAATATAAAGCGAGCATGCAAACCATGAAGTGTGTGAAGGTAGGACAACGATGAGAGCGAGGGATGGTTTTCAATTTAACGGAGTGGGAGAAGCCGGGTTGAGGGGGGGGGTGCGCACGGGCCTAAATGTTTTATTGCTTAATCATAACGCGCCCTTGCTACTGCAACGCCGAATATATGCCACACGAGCTGAAAAAGTTATGACATAATGCTGCCACTACTGTTTCTACCGATGGGCGTGTTACAACTACGAGCAAAACTATATCGTTTATTCGATCATTGTTCTGAACGATTTATTCATAAGTGATTATCACCCATGTCACGATGAAAACTATGTTTCGTGCGAATGTTCAGGATTATGAATTATGATTATTGAAGAGGAAACAGATTTTTGCGATTGCAAAAATCGCAAAAATCGACTTTTTTTTATTTTAAAAAGCTGAAAAATCCGAGTAGCTGCGACAATTATTGGGATGTTACATACTCAGGAACACACACTTGCATAAATCCGAACATTTTCTGAAAATGTTATTTTTTTCATGTTTTAGGGCATTTTGAATATGGTCACATGAAAATCCCGATGAATACATTTTTGGATCGTCACATAACTTCCTCTATGAGTACACAAAATTAACTCTTCATAGGTAACGTCATTTTCACTACCTTTGCACGGTAACGTCAGGTCATGAGTTTCGGGCGCTTTGAAAAGTGCTGTAAAGTGCTGCAAAAAAATCCGCAAAATTCATGAAATCTCTTCGACTATCCTAGTATAAGGATCAATGACTGCATTGCTGATTTGATCATTTGTTCAAACAATACAATCGAAGAAACAAATAAAAAGGTGAAGAACGTACCATTTGAGCAAGGCACGAGTGACCCGACGTTACCGGTTAAGGGTTAAAAATATTCTGAAAAAACAAGTTTGTGTCCACTCAATACATATTCATCGAAACTGTTGGCGCACCTTTACCATTAATTAATATCCAAAAGTCAGCTACTGCAGAACCACAACAATGTTGTTCTTTTTCTTGCATAAAACTTTTTTTTTTCGCTACAGAAGTCAAAAACCTGAAGTACATTGGCGAAGCGCCAATGACTCAATTAGTCGATCGGATGAACATGACTGAACGTTAGTCGCAAGGGTGACCCGAAACGTCCCGATGGTGTGGTTAGTTAGCTTTATGCGCGTCGCTGGAAAATGGATAGATACTATGTATATACACAAGGGGTGATGAATGTATACATATATATATATATATGCGAGAGTTTAGAAAAAAGAGAAGGCACGAGGAGATTTTGGGAGCATTGACGCGAGAACCACCGTGACAAAAGGGCTGAGGCATCCTCGCTCATTGTCGGGGTTGTCGGACGGGGGAGAAGGGGGAGGGGGGGTCTGACTACCCCATCGTCAACGCGATGCAGCAAGGCTCAACGTCGTTCGCAATGCTCGTGGGCCCATATTCACCTTGTATTCTCGTCTCACAGTACAGTGCAGGGCTAGTACCTCACTCTCGTACACGCGCGGTCTTCGAGGGACGAAGCACACACTACATAACTATATTAGGGGGTCCCAGGCTTCCCTCATAGCACACGCCAGCTGGCTCATTGTTAAATTACTGCTCAACCGATATCTCCGATTCACCGGCGTCGGTACACTTCATGAAAATTCGCAATATCGCAAATCTATAGCTACGAAAATAGTAACAATAATTATTGAACAAAAAAAATTTTAAAAAAAGTCCAACATGTGTGTTGAACACACGAGTGTTGAAAATATCTGTAATAAATGAAACTAGTTTTTAACGATTTGAATATTAAGTCTCGAAGATTTTCTTAGAATATTGTTGTTTTTTTTTTTTTTTCAAAAATATTTATAACAATGCATTGATGGCTATGAATGAAAAGTCCTAGCCTGGATATTCCAGGTTCGTATTTGTATTTTCGATACCGATGTCTCGTATCATATTTCCAATGACACAAATGTGCGAGAATCATTGTTGTTATTAATTCCCTGTAGTTTGGTGGGGTGGCGTATGAATTCACTGCGGGATTTTCGTTCGTAGGGGTTCCGCCGCCAATGGAGAGATCATCCTCTAATGTATTTACACGAGGTTTCGAGACAGTTCGCGCGAAGGGTGGATCCGGGGGAGGTAGGGTGTCCTGGCACGGGGTGAGATTTGTCACCCGTACGGTTTATATGTGTATATATATATATATATCCGCATCGTACATAGGTGTATAGAATGACGTGCGTCCGATGCGTGTCGTACACGAACCACCGTTGTATCACCATTGTCATCCGAGCCCGTAAGATTAAGCTAATTTCACACATGTCCTCCCGCTTTTCGTCCATTCACCCATCCGACCCATCGTCGCACAAACCAACTGTGTGATGTAGCACACGTTGTACATAGACTGTAATCGCATCTCTGTGCCATGACCATTTGCCATGACGGTGTCAAATATTTTATTGCATTAGTAATTTTTTTTTCTTGTCGACAATAATACGAATTGTTTTTGACGAAAATCGATTCTTCGTTGATGAAAGCGAATTGAATTTCATTAACGTTACTAGAATTTTATTGACAATGGTACTGCGGGTTCTGTTATGAACATCGTGCTTATCGTGCTATCCTCGAGATGATTTTCTTTTGCTTCAAAGTGAGCATAGTATCTATGCAAAAAATGGATAATGAGAATTAAGGAAATTTGTGATATGTTCTTGACAATTTTTTTTATAAACAATTTTTCAAGTAATTTTGCCGTCAAAAATCGATTTTTTTAGCGATCGTCCACCCTTTTGACCAGAAACGATATTTCTTCAAACTGGTACGTAATTATCTAGCTTTATTTTAATTACTTTCTAGTAATTATCAAGAAAATAATATTTTTTCAAAAATGGTTTATCTTCTCAGTATATCCGATAAATACCTTCAAACAGATTATGTGTTACATGTACTATATCGTTATTAGAAATTCTCAAAATTAGTAATTTTTTTTTCATCTCTAAATTGACGTTACCCCTTAATTCGAATTTGTGGTTTTTTATCACGATTACAAAATTGATTAAAGAAAAAATATTCGGGAATCCAAATATTTTTTTTTTGCGAGTTAAATTTTCCGCTTATAGTGAAGGGTTCCTATTTCTCTTGGCGGAAATGTTATTTGGTGCAGCAGCATGCCGAAACACATTGTTGCCAGTTAACACACATAGACACACACACACACCGATATCCAATTTAGAAGGAAAAAAAAATAGATACATAAATACGAAAAGTGTCTTTTTACTATGCGCGTGTGTGTGTGTGTGTGTGTGTGTGTGTGTGTGTGAACAGTTTATCCGGAAGCTGCTAACGATCGGACGATGTTAGATAACAAGAGTCGGCTATTGGGATTTTGGGTGAGCAAAAATAAGTGAGAAGTCGGGATGAGCCGTAGGACGGTCCTTCGGCGAGAAAGAAGAAGCGAGCACGGGAAGGAACATCTGCTCGAACGTAGCGCACGATTAGTCGGGGTTCCCGACGACGAGGCTGGAGAAGTCGCGCGTACGGTTAGTTTACAACCAAGTACTCATGCTGCTGTCTCGGGTCCCAAAAGTTCCGCCCACATCCTTCTCGGTTTACAATTACGTAATGTCGTGCATGTGTCACGGGCGGTCGGTGGCGCGCGTGAACTACCCGCGAGGATGGTCGCATATGTATACTGTCCGACGAGTTTCTACCCCCAGTGGCATGAGAGCGCACGAGGGTGTTCCCCGTGTTCTTGCCACGCTTTTGCCGAACCGAAATTCACATCACGCAGATGTATTGTAAGGACATTCGTAGGCGTGTAACATTTGTCGTCGCTTATTCTACGAAACTTGTGGGTGGTACGGCTTGAATTTTTCGGCGGTTTGTTGTGAATACGTAAAAAAAAAAATTGTTATTAGGTTTTGTGAGTTAATTTTAATGTACTCGGAAGGTTATAACGATTAGTACTTTTATGCTTAGTATTAAGCATGACTAATTATATCTCTAGCGCACCAAGATATCTACACTTATTTTTAGTCTATTTAGTCTATTTGAAATCCTATTGATTTCGCTCGATTCGACCTAATATGCTCACAGGAACTTGAACTTATTCCAATTTTTCAATGTAATGATACCAACGATGACATTTTAATTGTTTTAAAAATACATATATATATTAGTTAATACTTTTATAATCAGTATCAGCTACGACTAATTAATGGTATTCATTTTGTACCAAGATATTCAAATAAAAAAAATTATAATTTATCAGTTCTTTTCAAATTCTAACGATTCTGCTTATTTCGACAATATATATGCTTACAGCAAATTGTTCCAATTTTTTAATTCAACAATGAAAACGATAACGTTTTTATTGTTTAAAAAAAAATTATTAATGAAAATAAATTGTAATTGATGTTGAGTTCGATATAATTTCTGATTTAGTTTCGCATATTGATATTATAAAAAAGAGGTAGAAAGAAACAGATAGTGCTAATGCTTGTGTGTGATTGAACAGGTCTGAGGTCTCGGTTCGCGCTGAGATCCTCTTTTGTAAACTGCCCCTCGTCGTGCCACAACCACGATATTCCCACGCACGACCCACAATCTCGTGCGTTGCTTCGTTTGTCCGTCCGAGACCGCGCGTTTCTGCATGGCACATGTACTACGAAGCTGGGAAGATCCGATGGGACCTCGAAGGGATCTCATCAACGGTCTACGAGGATGGAGCGCTAAAAGAAGGACGAGGAAGAGACTGAGAAAGCCAAGCTCATATAGCCAAGTCGAGAGTCCTCTTCAGTGTCATTTGCCACAGTCCTAAACCCGATTCGCGCCACGCAAATACTGCTCTCATCGTTTTGCCATTTTTTATTTTTATTTGAAAAAAAAATTGTTGGTTTTTTTTTTGTTTCATTCGCACGTTCTTTCGTTTTTATTACCTCCGACCGTATCCTCCCTTGGCTTTTTGTCTCGCGCCTCGCGTTCCCAAAGCCGAAGAACAAACGCGAGGGAGTAACGGACAGAGACTCGAGATGTGTAAGAGAGAGAGAGAGCGAGAGAGAAGAAAATTATTATACGAGATTTGTATGAGCGCGAATCCGCGGGAACCACGAACTCTCATCAGTGAATATATGTATATATACGGTCACATGCGGACTATTTAGTACCGGCGATTCTCATGCGACGATGTGAATGAATGTGAGCCGCGAATCTTTCGGTCAGATAAGCCTTTGTGTGCCGAGATTCGCGAAGACGGGTCCCGTCAGAACTCCCGGGCAAACGGTAGCGGACTGGAAAGACGGGAAGAGACCGCGAGAAAAAAAAACGTAGAACGCAAAGGTAGGACAAAATGAGATGCTGATGAAAGCGAGAGACATTTGAGACGTTAGGTGCCCACTGGGACGACCAATTTGTTGGGAGATAACTCTTCATAATCGTTGCGTCTAAATCGAGAGATGACTTATAATTTAGTTTAGACTTTCAATATAAGATACGATGAAGGCGCTTGGACTATACGTCGGTTTTGGGTTAGCGCCGGGGAAGGATAACGAGTGCGAATGGCTAATTGCAGGAATTCTATGGTGAATTCAATACCGTTGAAACGATTTTATGTAAATAATGTAGCCCAATCTCGTGACTATTGAACTTTTTCAAAGTTATAAGATCTCTTGTAGAGCCAAGACTATTACTCCTACGAACTCCAAAACTTTTAATCTCAGGTCATTCCAAGCCTGCACATCTTAGTTTAACAAAATTTCGCGACTTGGCAATCAACCATGGCTTCAATGGCCAAGTGGCTTAGATGTCTAGGTCAAACCTCCAGTACCCTGGAGGTTTGGATCATCACCAGTGAGTGAGTGAGTAAGTGCCGAAATCGAACGAAATCGATGACCTCTACTTCTTAATAAAAATGAAGGTAGCAGAGCTATGAAAACAAAATTTCATACACTCCACAAGCTTGGTGATTACATTCTATCCTGAAAATCTGAATACCAGAGTAATATCGAGATCGAAGTTATTAGAGTTCAAAAATACGGCAAGTGGCTTCGATATGAAGAAGTATTGCCTTTCTTCGAGCTCTGTAGATCCTTACGATCCTTAACAGACCAAACGAGCACATACGCAGATTCCGAAGTTCACCAACACCATTCAAGACTGTTCGGTCTTGTGCCGTGACAGCACCTTGGCCATTAGCCATGTGTCGAACGTGACGGGATACATAACTTTCGCAAAAAACAAAGAAAAACAAAAAAGCGTTCAAGCTTATCCTCTCCAAAGTATTTTCTTGATGCGTCAAAGATGGCGGATGCGATGAATTTGACGATTCGATGAACGGGTTGGGTTGTCCCAATGCCCGTGTTCCAAGTAAATCGAACGGCCGTTGTGGGTACGCGAGAAGGGTCCGTGCCCATACGTAACGCATCTCGAGCGTCAAAAGCCCTTTGGCTTGGTTCATTTGTCGAGAAGCTTCGTTCTCTCTGTTGCCAAGTTCTCTCGCAGCCGGACGGCAAAATAGACGCAACAGCGTAGTACGTGACTCCAGCCGACAACACATTTCTCATGGGGCCTGTTTATGTAGTTCTCGCTTTTTCTCTCTCTCTCTCTTTTCCTTTTTCTTTCTCTCGCTCTCTTTCTCTCTCTTTCTCTCTTTGTCTCAGTCGCCAGTGCACATCGAGTTACGCTATCAAATTCCGGATCTCGATACTTTAATTCAATTTCCGAATTTGGTGAGAACGTTTTTTTTTTTTCAAACTAGTTGAAAATAATTGAAATTGATTGGGCATAAACATCATGTCTGTAGTGTGTGTACCGACAGGGATACCGGGAGAACGACCGTGAACGATCGTAAAGCCCCGCAGGCCACAGTGGCAGCTCGCCATCGATAAATCTTCGGACGTCCTGTCCAAACACAATCTGCAATCTAATAACAACGCGCCCGCGCGCGTACGGTATTTCTTTCGAGTGAAGCGACCGAACGAGCGCACGGAAGCCACGCGTCGGGGTTCGGCAAAGCGATGGTCGTGCGCAAAGGCTCAATAAACCGTTTGTGCATCGGCAAGTCCAGCTACGATCGAGCTGTCAAATGCCGCAGTGATTGCTGCAACAACGATATCGTTCCAATACATATATAGATATACCCTGGAATAGTTATGATGGCGTAACGAGCTTTTAAAAGCCCAACTTGAAACGAATAATAATATCAATTTGATAGAAAATAAATTTTCTTTAAAAAAAATTAAATAAAAAAAATCAAAACGTATCCATTGCCATTTTTTAAAATTATTATAAGCCCTGATTCACGGGTACACCGTCGAGTTACTATATAATGAGTTCTTACGTGTATTCGGGTGTTTCAATTTCAATCAACTTTTTTTTCTCGGTCTCATAGCGAAATTTCAGTTTTGTAGACAATTGAATTTCCTAAAAAATTGCTACTTAAAATTTTGCAAGATGAGCAATAATTTTGTAAGATGAGCAATAATATAATATTCAATTTCAATATAAAATGGAAGAATTCAGCAGTGCGTTTCCGAAACTCAATCCGCACATGTTCCGTCTATGAAGTCCAATAAATTCAAACCGTAAAAAGAAATTTAAAACACCATAAAATTTCAATAATCGAAGAAAAAAATTGAATGTTATTCAGATAGGAAACTTTAATTGCTCAGTGGCACGGGTCGATGATGTAGTAGAGATCTGCAATGTGAGCAAAATTTCATTTCATACATATTGACTCATTCCAGAGCTCCAGAGCATTGAAAATCAAAAATGACTATACTAAGAGACACCCTATCATACATATTTCTAATATGACAAATCCACCTACATATACTATTTTATTTATCCAAATCCGTCACATCGTGCGTGATGTACGCTGACCTTCCAAATCTAAGGAAGCTTATCTTATCCGAGGTTCTAGTATACTTAAGGTCTATTCCAAGTTTCATCAGACGCCTTGTCACGCACTGTAACTCTCATTATGTCACCGTCATCCTAGACCAGCAAAATGAGCCTACAGCGTCAAACCAATAATAAAAATACGTGAATCAAAAAAAAAAAAAAAAGAAACAAAGAACGAAAAAAGGAAAATCTGTAGTGGAGCTAATTCGCGTGTGAGATAACGGGCGACCGTTCGAACCCCCTCAGCGGTGAGAATAAGGCAGGGTTGGTTAATGCAGTGTGTGTGTCTGTGTGTTGTGTGTGTGTGCTATCGTTGGAATGGTCGCGGCGCGCGCAACACCGTCAAGTCACGAGGTGGACGAGTAAGAGGAGGTGGAGGTCGACAGGCCAGGCAGGGAAAGGCCACTGTCGACTTATGCTGCTTCTCCTGCTGCTGCTTCTGTTGCTTCGGTCGCCCCTTTCTCCGGTCCCGTCGCCGCACTCTCACCACCCAAGGAGATGTTATCGTCGACGGGCTGCTTCCCGCAGCTACCCTCGCTCTCACTCCGGCAACTACCCACCCCTCTCCCGCCCCCCCTCCACCCCTTCCCGCGCCCCCGCCCTGATGACAATATCGCGTGGCTACTGAGATAACCGCTCGTGTCATTCCCACATCTACTACCCACTTCTAAGTCCAACCTTTTGCTACGACACCCGCGACTTCTCCCTCGCCCCCTACACCACGATTTTTTTTCTTTTTATCCTTCTTTTGCTTCATGTTTATCGCGAGGAAGATTTCCATTGCCAATCGTGTGATCAATAGTCCAACGTCTTCATGAACGTTGGATACTTGATCACAATTTTTGAATCAGAATTTCTACATTTTCAACGAAAAACAGACTTCATAGATAATTCTTAAGTTCCCCTCAATCAAATTTTTTATCAGAATTAATGTCGATGGAACAACGTTATCGATAATTTTATATATAATTAGATCGAAGATGATTCACAGTTTTGTATGACGAAAGATTGGGATGAGTTTTGACAATTACGAATAATACATGAACTCTTTGAACTGAACGAGCTCGATAGTGTAATGAGAGGTCGCTCGCACCGTGAAAAAACAAGAAACAAACGCAGAATAAATATGATTGAGAAAGGTATGACATTGCGGCTACGGCGTTGGCTCGTGAAATGACGTTGCCTCCGAATCAGTATCGTAAAGCAACATCGGGCGCGCAATTTCGAAGAGGGATAAAATCTAGAATCTCGGTACCCGTAACTACCTTTCTGTCGGGCATACTCTTGCAGCATATCCGACCCCTGAATTTTCATGCACAACCAAGGCGTGCTCTTAAAAAATCCGATCAGCTTTTCCAACAGTTTCTATTTTCAACAATCACACGTTTGTTTTTTCTTTTTCCTTTTTTAGCAGACGGACCCACAGGCGGATATCCGAAGTTCAATTAAAGCCCGTATAAGTCGCGTAGAAAAAAAAAATAGCACGAGAAAAAGATAAGTCAAAGTCCCCGTAAACGACGTTTATGCACGGACACGCGTACTCATCCGTCACGCGGATTCTTCGCGGCTCTTTCTTCGCCGACTCGAACTCGTCTTCGCGTCTTTTCTCAATATTCTCCTGCTTGTTTCTTTTTCTCTCTCTCTCTTGCTCTCTCTCTCTATTCTCCCTCTCATTCGCATTCTCATTATCTCGAGGTTCACGCAGACGACGACCAGACACGTTGGTGCGAGTCGTCGTTGCCGCGGCAATGAGTCGTTGCTCTTACCGGGAACGTCGACGGAGATAAAGAAGGATTTCCGAGATTTAATAAGCCACGGTAATAACTCGGACCGACCACCATCGCTTCGGCCACGGCGAGTCGCACAATCGCGGAGGATAGACGACTCTGTGAACACGTGTGTGTCTTTATAGTGGCGCGTGCTACGATTGTGTCGGCGCCGGCGTCGTGCGTCGTTACCGGCCAATGGTTGTTCCCGGAATTGTTAACAGAGCTATCGCAACACTTTTCCCCAATTCTTATCCAGTGATTTATCACATTTACAAACCGTCAATGCGAAAATTGATAGTAATACAATTTTCGAAATTCTTCTTTCTGATCATTCCGTAATAGATAATCAATCGGTCCGTATCCGGGGGGGGGGCTGGCATCGAAAAACTAGAACTACAGTCCGACCTCAAAATAAGAGGCTCGGAAATAAGAGACTTTCCCCTGTTTCTCACTCGAGCGCTTCCCCCACTCCAACTCGAACTCCGAGCTCGAGAATTTCGTGCGCGGACCCCTGGTTAAGAGACTATTGTATGATATTGTAAATATTGTAACTCTTCTCACCAAGCTTCTAACCATCGAAGCTATCGCGGCTGGTTTGAATAGTCACTGTGAACAGTCTTTATGAGAGTTACAATATTTTCCAAAGCCATTTTTCTTGAAAACAAAAAAATAGTGCGTCCTATTACTTTCACAAATTCCATCACTAGTAATGATCTTTCGTCGACAAGAGTCTCGGTCGAAATAAAAATTACCACGTCAAAAGGTCCCCTTGTATGACTCTGATAATCTATTCTGAACAATTATGTCTACGAATATTCAAACTATAAGAGAATTCAACGTCAACCACAGGATTTTAATTATTGTCACCCGTTTCAACCACCATCACGAGGGAATTATTTCCTCGAGTTTATTACGAAGTAAAAAAGAAAAGAGAAAAAACAACAACAACAACGTCTTTCACGGTGTTGTATAAAGACACGAAGGTTTCATTTTATACGAGCCATTGTTGAACGTTTAGTGCTGTATAATTAGCAAAGTTCTCGCCATTGATGAATAACACGATTTTTCATCTCTCTCTCTCTCTCTCGCCATTGAATCACTTGGAAAAACACATCGATTGTCGTACGTTATTGGAGACGCGATATAACCCGGTACGGAAATCGCGATTCTCGAGAACTTCGATGGAGCAACCGCGCTCGCAAGATTATTTGGTAAACAAATCGGTACGAGTAGACTCGTACCGATCGTACTCGCAGCGTGATGCTGCACTCTTTGCAAGCCCGTGGTCTCCGTGAGGCGGGGAACGTGGCAAGGTAGCGATCGAGCGAATAGCCCAATTAGATGATTAATTGTAAAATCGGTTCGAATCTCGACGAGGTAGTAATAGTGAACTTTTGGCTTATCGGTGGTGCGTGCCTCCCAACGACAACAAAACTCTTCTCGCGTACATTTGATACGAGTTAACGAGTCACGATACCCGATACTCCGATTGCACCTTGCAACCACAATCGCGTCGTCGTATCCAAAAATTGCACTGTCACTTCGACAATTGTTCAAACTTCAACGCCGAATTGTATTATTGCAAATAAATTTAGATGAACTTCTCGGAATATTATAGTTATATCGAAAGAGAACGTGAGGCAACGAGGGTGAAAAGACCGAAGAAATTTCGATGAAAGGATTTTTGTTGGAACGAACAGAGAAAATTAATTAGCCGTCTGTGGTTGAGCTTCGGGAACGGTCTTCCCATCGCCGTCTGTACTGCATCGTAGGTTCCGTTGTAAATCCCGTGCATTCTAATGCGTCTTGACGTCAGCCAGCAAAAGAAACATAGCTGCAGCACAGCAGCGTAGGGTACACATCGCTTGCCCCGGGTTTGCTTTCAACAACCGATTGCATTTCGTCGTCGAGCAAACAAATGACAAACGCGGGAATGGAAAGAGAAAAAAAAACACGAACAGGAGAACGAGCAGTAATTTCGAGCGTCGTTGTCGACGTTGGACCGTCGGAGAAAAGAGCAACGCGGGGAAGACTTTACGGAATTATTATTCCGAGTTTGTATAATGAGGTTGGATGGTGGGGCTATCGTTCTGCTTTTGTTTTTTTTTTTTTTTTTGTTTTTTTTTTTTTGGCGAGGGGCGGTGGACCCGCGGAAGTTGAAAATCCGACGGAAGGAGAGGCACGAACGTTTGTTTCGCAGTTTTGTTATCGAATTTGCATGGCCGCTCGCAGTTGTTTCGAGAATGGCATTATTGACAGATTTTTTATTTATTAATTTCGCGGCGGGGAATCGAACACGATACGACCAATCGCGAATGCAACCCGCGCGATCAATTACGACCTGGCAATTAGCACGCTATTGATCGTTATTTTACTGACATGTCAATCGAAAAAATGTTGACGTTATTTTCGAAAAAATATTTTTGGAATTATGGACAAATGAAATAAAATTTGATTACTTCGGCATTGTGTCATGCAGAGCTTCACAAACATTTTGTGGTAATAATATTTGATATCAATTGTGATGGTTGGCGTCTCAAAAAATTTGGTATGCAAGTAGATCATAAGTCAGGTATAATATTAAAATTTTAACCCACAGAAAGAAGACCGACACAAGCAAAGTTTCAATTTTTAGAAATAAATAATTGTCAAAGTTTGGGAGTTACTCGTCCACCACTAATAATTAGTCGCACTGACTATATCGAGGTGTGTGATAGTCCATACTTGACGCTCTGATCACCCATTAACGTCCGAACCAATGTCGCTCGTTATCTCATTCTTGCAATGGACGTTGATCGTGGAAGAACAGGAAGACAGAAAAAATTTACAGCAGGGCAGTTTCGTACAATTCGAGGGGAGGTTGGTTTATTGGATTCGTCAGCGGTTTCTCGACAATCACGGGAGCTACATGAACTACCGAACGGACTGTGACCTACCTCGCGCCGGGATCATCCGAGATCTATTCACAGGCTCCTTATATTCATCCGAACAGTCTCTCAGGATGCGAGACAAAGCCCACCAGTGAAACAGAACCTTCCCCACTCACTCCCTCTCAGTTTCGTTTGCAAACTATACACACATACACACATATATATAAATATATATATATATATATATATGTATACATACATGAAAGCGCGTGTGTTGTTTCTCTGGCTTTGTCTTCTCTCAACCGATCCGACTTCCGGTGCCGACTAGACGCCCGCGCGATCTCAATGGGATGATATGCTTTGCCATTGAACGTGGAGGATAGCCCGACGCAGGAGAGTCCGCGATTATTCGTGCGTTTTGGTACCCCCTCCCCCCCTTCCCCAACCGGCGAGACCAGCAGGCAGCATCTTCCCGTTTGCGGATACGCGAGACATTCCCGTATATAAAACACGATTGTTCTTGCTGCCGCAAGATTTCACGATGTTCAACCGATGTCTCAATGATCGTTCCCTCTACGTCAGCGGGATCTTCTTTTCTTACAATCTACATCCGGTCTCGAAATTTCTCATTCGTGTCAGCGCGGAAGATGTTCTTGATATTATATTACTAAAATTGAGAACGTTATCATTCATTCTCATTTATGAATGCGGGAAAAGTTTAACCGAGAAATCGTAAGAAACTATTTCAAGGGTAGCTCCGAATATTATCAGTTTTCATATTCTCTTCAATTTACAATCGATTGTCTGGTCGATATACATTTTAATAAAAAATCTGTGGATTGACGATTTTATTAACTCGTTGCGGTCTAACAGGGTCCACTGGACCCCAGGCCAACTTCATGGTATTTATGCAATAAAATTACCGTTTTTCAACATTATTTCGTCCATTTGAACGTATCACTTTCACTTTTCGACATCGACCAAAAGTCTTGATTTTAAACTTCAAAATAAATATACTTTTTTCACAGTCCAGGAAAGCTCTAATTTTTTCTCAAAAATATAATATCTCAATAGTAAAATGGGGTAAGATTTTTCAGCATATGGCGAAAATCAAATTTTTCACGAATGCTTTTGTAAAAGAAGTCGGATTTCGTGAATTTTTTTTCATTCTGTTTTGACTACTTTAGAATCTTCGATAGAAGACCACAACCATTCGATTATTTGGAAAACATGTTAAATTGAAGTTTGAAGCAAGATTTAAGTCGATACATTAAAAAGATCGCAGATGGGTTCGGTTTTTGTGAGTGGGGTTCGCTGGACCCCATGTGACCGATAAGTTATTATTTAGAGGTGTGACCGCAACGGGTTACGTAATATATTACGGAAAAAAAGACAATTGGTTTTTTTCTCTAAATAACTGTTTAAACTATGTCTTATTCAGAGATGGGCATTCATTCAATGAAAATGTATTTCAAATACTTTTCGGAAAAAATGATGATTAATTTTATCGGATCTATCAAATATTTTCGGAATCAATAATTCATTGTATAAGAATAATTTAACGTAAATTGATCATAATTATTACAGAAATGTGAAAATATTGATGCTTCTATGATAATTAATTATGGTTATTTGCTTGAAAAAGTATTTGAAATACATTTTCATTGAATGAATGCCCATCCCTGGTCTTATTACACGTGAAATTCAAAAACATGATTTTTCGGACCCATGTTCTTGCAGTTACTGGGGGTTGGGTGGTATTTTGAAAATCGTTTCATTTTGGGCTTAATTACGAAACAAACATCTGTGGTAAAACATCTTACGGTGGCTCATGGTACAACCAATGTACATTTATTATAGTCTGTAAGGGGTTAAGTCTCTAAGTGCTCGATTGTCTTGGTATATGTAACCCCCTAAAATTTGCCTCTCTCACTCTTCTTTCACTCAGACCTCTTTCGCTCTTTCGTCTCCTCCGCGTCCCCCCCTCCCCCTCTGCCTCCCTCTCCCTCCCCTTTCAGACTTCTCGGAGAGATCGCTGTACGGATATATGCTACCCCATTGTTTTCCTCGACTCGCGATGGAGAGTCAAGCGTTAACGGATTTTGTCTTACATATTATGAAATCCGTTGTAGGTACTCGTGTCGACTCGAGTCTCGAGGGTTCGATGCCTGGCAAAAAGGGCTTGAACCACACAAGACTTTGGGCTTTTTGTCGACTTCGAACTGACGATAAATCATATCGCTTGTTCTTTCTCACGGGATACTCGTGCGATGCGTGAAAGTGAGCTTTTGTAAGACGACGGTTTATATCAAAGTTATTCATCGAAATTTATTGTTGAGAAAAAAAATTACGAGTGGAGTTGGCAAATAATTCGGCTGATCGGGCTGTGTATGGTCGAAAAGACGGATGACGTTTCAATAGGCTGTGGGGCGCACTCGTGGAATTTTAAACATTGACGGGGAACAATTTGGATTTTCTTCAGTGTTGTGATTGTAAGTCGGATAGTCAGCCCGATCGAAAAAAAAACTTCAACCTTGGACCCATAGACCGTTGAACGGCTTTGAAAGACAATTTAGCAAAATTATTTTATGCAACTCGCTCGTGTGTAGTCAATTTTCATGGTTTTTTCATGATTTTTTAAATTTATGCAGTACAGTTTCCTTCGTAAAGTTAAAAAATAGTCATCGATTACATAACTACAAAATTTAAGAAATAAAACATGATAAACTCGAGAGGTTCTCGCAATTCAGATAAAGCTCATACCGAACAAATTTAGGTCAGCCCAATGGAACCCCTAATTCAGCTTCAAAAAATATTGTCATCACTTGAAAAAGAACTAACAGAATTCACACTTTCGCAACGCTTCTATATTCTTTCCATTCGAATTCTTTCTTCCTGCAACACCTGAAAATCAATCGAGGTGCGATATTCTAATCAGAGCTTAATCAATAGCACTCTGTAGCATATATTACATACTACACCCCTTTTAATAAAAGCAAAATGTATTCACATTTTTTTTCTCTCTCTCTCTCTCTCTCTTTAGTTGCATCTCCGACACAACTATACCGCATAGTATTATCTTCCACGGTTGCGTGACAATGGACGATAAAAATTCAGTATTTATATCTGCTCATACGAGCGCCCACCCCTTCCCCCCCTCCCCGCCGCCATTCTCACCCTCCTCGGGTATTCGCGTGATAACGCACTCCGCGGAATCCATGCGCGGGGGCGTGACTTGGACGGCGAGGGAGACAGGATGACCGACGTAGGATGCGCACCCGGGTGACTTGACAAGATAGACAACCGGAAAGTGTGACATCGCGAATGCGCCGTCGCAATGGTCCGCCTACTTTACGCGAACAACATTTTTTTTTTCACTTGCATTTTTGTGTGTTCTCCACGATGCACTTGTGCAACTACCGTCTATACTGTTATTACGTTGATTGGACAATCTGTCATTGACGTAAATATTTGCAAAGATCGTACGATGAATTTGTTGTTTTTTTTTTCGCATTTTTTCATCGAGTTCGCGGATCGTCACATTTGAGATTTATTTGCATATTGATGCACTCGCGTTCGCGGCAACGACGCGAACGGACGTGGGTGGTGAAAAGCAGTCGAAAGAATTGCGATTTCGTCGGTCATACGTGACGCAGGACAATTATAACGAGAACGTAAGGTGCAACGCGAAGATTAGACAGGAGCGAAACGATAAGCGAGTCCGCTATATTCCCAGTGCTTCGCTGACGATATGAAAATGTTAATTTTTCATATATCTCAAGATCCTGCATGGCATAAATGAAAAATGCAAATTATTCGTCTTATCAGAAAAAAAAATGTTCAGACCCATAATATTGACGTTAGAATTGAGAAAAAATTATTTTAGCAAGGTAAATGTTGAAATTACGATGAGCCTTGATAGACAGTTTCAAGTACTTTAAATTAATTGAGGACAATTAATTTTGGAAATTCTAAGAAAATGAATTTACAAAATAATGACTCGTTGACAATATTTATGCAGCGAACAAATAAGAGTTTTTTTGCGATGCAAATCTGATCGTCTGGAAAATTCAAAGTTTTCGACCGGAAAAGTAAACAAAAGTACATATAGCAGCATGTCGATATTGCAATTATCAATCGAAGAAGTGTCATTGTGGTATTAAGAAGTGTCAGGCTTGCGATCGTTCGTCACGGAAATTCTGTTGAAACAATGAAATTGAAATAGATAAGATAACAGGTTCACGGCAAGCAATTGGTACCCACACGATCGCCTCATCGAATGGTGTCCACTCGACATTTCGATCGTCGAATAGTTTTATCGAGAAATTCTTCGAGCTCGATTTTTCGCACGCACAATCGTTGACGACGTTATTTATTTTTTTTTTTCTTGTTCTTTGCCGACAAAAATATATATATATATCGTCTAAGGCCATAAACCGATGAATTAATTGTTATCACAATTATTTATTGCGTGTCGTTTGTAATCGTTTGGCGAAAAATATTGTTGCGCAACCTAAAACAGAACAGCCACACGGCTCGTAAATGTTCTTCGTACGCGATCGTTCGTACCAATTATCGCGCAGCCACGGTCTCGCCACCTCGATAATCGCAATGATTTATCGAACGTTCTTTGTGCGAACAGCCGTTCCTACGGACCGACCGACGAGTGGAACAAACTAAACAATAAAAAGTGGCAACGATCGAAGATGAGTTCGATATGCGTTTAATATTATTATTATTATTTTTCCAATCCAACTACTTTGACCTTTAAAAGTTTCATTCGTTAATAATCAAATATATCACCCCTTTTCCCAGTTTGTTCGTAAATCTAGCTTCTTTTATCAGTAATAATATTTACAACACTACAAACCTACAATTTGATCGATCGCAGTTTTTATTAACACTAATCAATTTATTTCAAAATTCCCGATTCGCCTGCCTGCCTGTCATCAATATAACAAAATCGAAAGCAAAAAAAAACAACGAAAATTAACATGAAAATCACTCACCCTGTGCCAATCTCCTCGCCACTGGTTTCGATCTCATCGCTGCACGGTGATCGGCAAAATCGATAACAATGTCACACTAACAACCCGATTGCCGAAGATCCGAGCCATGCGATTATCCTTTCACCCGCACTTTAATATTTAAAAAACAAACAAACGAAAAAATGTTCAACTTTTTATCGGACAGTCGCTTTTGTCATAATCGTATCCATACTAAATTCTCGGTCCGGTCTACGTCATCATCAGGACATTTCACTGAGATCCAAAAAAAAAAAAAAAAAAACGATGTAATACAGTCCACAACGTCCACAACGCTCCAAGTGTCATGCGATTCACCACTTCGCGCCGTTTTTTTTTGTCTTTCACTACCACGCCTCAAAATCAAATTTCTTCCAAGTCTTTTTCTTATTTAATTTTTTTGTTTCGCCTCTGATTGAATTTTGTTTCACAGGTCGGAAGAGACGTTTTTATTGTGTCCTGGACAGGAGCACGGGGATCAACCGGGAGAAGCAACAGCACCACCAGCAGCAGCACCAGCGACAGCACCTTCTTCTCCACCTCGTCGTCGCGTTCTCCACCTTCTCCGGTTTTCTCCTTCTCCTCTCACCCTTCGTACGTTCGGCACAACCCTCGCCTCTCGCGCTCTTCTCTCACCCTTTCTCCTCGCTCTCTCTCACTCTCTCTCTCTCTCTCTGTCACTCCCCGGGCTTCTGTCCTCGCCTCGGCGACGTAGTGCAGGGCGACGGCGTCGGTGGTAGCGACCGCCGCGTCTCCTCCGCCACCCTCCTGTCGCCCCTTCCACGACGTCCGCGGCCTACGTTTCACCGCCGCCACCTCTTCTTCCACTCTTCGACTCCCTCTCCGACCCGATATCACCGAGCCAGGCTACATCGACGTCGTTCTTCTCGTCATCGTCTTCCCAGCATCGTCTTCCTCTCCCTCTTTCGCTTCTTCCTCGCTTCTTCGTTTTTGCGAACCCTTCGGAAGCCCCCCCCCCTCCCTCCTCCCCCACCTATAGAACAACCGGGCCGCTGGGTCGGTCGCCCTCCCCTCCACACTCACCCTCCGTTCGCGTTGCCCGCTTTCTGCCCACCAATGATCAGCCACTGTCACCTCAGCACTCCGCGATATTTTCTCTTTGTCTCTATCTTTCTCTCTCTTTCTCTCTCTATTCGTTTCCTCTCGCAGCTTCACCGTGGTCACTCAGTTCGCTTCCCTCCTCGCAATCGCAAGCTCTGCTCTCGTGTTCATCGTTTTTCTATTTTTCATTATTGCATTATATTATTTTCATTGATTTCGATAAAATCACGAGTTTCAATTATCCCTGGGGAATTGTTTTTTTTTTCTTCTGAAATTCGTCAACTTGATGCAGATTGGTCCACCGGTTATACTTGGATTGTGAGATTTTTATTGTTCGTCTGATATTATTATTCCGACCTAACCCTCTTTAGTCACACTTTAGTAAAATTACAGTTTAGTCACGCTCGGTAAAATTCCTACGAGCAACTTTTTATCGCAATAAACAAAATTTTGCAATCAGCAAAATGATTTTTTGAAATATTCTGATCGTATTTCTAACTTTTTTCTATGCGTACAATTTTCTATAACAGCCAAAATATAATTTTTAATATGCCAAAAAAAACAAAATTATTTAAGCTAACATGTTTGTAGCCACTTTTTTTCACTAAAATTGCTAGATCTTTTTGAATTTCCAAGATTTTTACATGACTAAAACGTGACTAAAATGTGTCAGGCGGGGGATTGTCTACCGTTCTTCTATTGAATAATATTCCAATTGTTCGTAAAATTATACGATAGTCTTCAGATGTGGTCGGTGTAAATAATGGAAAACAAATATCATTGAAAACGTTGGAAACATTGAATTTGAGTATTACGACGTCTCCCCTTGTGACGATTATTTCGTCGTGGCTATCTTGTTCCACCTTTGCCACACAGTTTAGGCTCCCCCAAACTGAACCTCATGACTCGGGGGAACCCCTGGCTAATGCGCCTCCCACGTTACTCGAACCCCATGCTAAAGCTGAATCACCACACATGCTAATCAACCCGCAACAATGATTATCAACTTCTGTACCTCCGATAGCCTCGACCGTGTATACACTTTTACATCGATTGCATCGCATTGCTTCCGATCTCGAATAATCGGTGTGATTATCGCCGAATCTGTCGAGATGCGTGATACATGTTCCTGGGCCAATTGAACGTGCGGAGCAAACGATTACCACTGGTTTCTCGCGATATTGGGTCGTCGTCCTAGCAACCCTCCTCCAGTTTCGACATATACCTGACTTCGTGGTCACGGCCTCGAGACTCCCCCACTTTTCGAGGCCGGAAAGCCGCGTGCTTTCCTCACGAGACCACACCAACGATAATCGAACGATATAATAATCCGTCCTGATGGTTGCCAAATAGATTTTTTTTATTCAGTTCGTCGATGATTTCACGTTCTTCTTCGAGATCGTCTTACATTTTCTGCAATTATATAAACAAAAACAATCTGAAACCTTACGAATTGAAAATTATACATTTTTAAGGGACAATGATAATTTAAAAAAATCTGTTATCACTATATTTTAATAATATTTTAACTTGCTTTGACGACGAACGACCTTGTTATAGATGTAAATTTCGTAAGACTATTTTCCTCTCTTGGTTTGATAGAACCCTATCTTACCGAAGATTTCGGTTTCGTTTTATAATTCAATTGCTCAGTTAATTTTCTTAAGAATTAACGAAGCAATATTTTTTCTATCAATGATGTTCTTGATAAATGAAAATTAAATCGTGAAAAAAATTACTATATTTTGCAATGGGGCATAAATTTTTGGTGAGCTTGGGTCGATGTCATCGAACTCGTGCTGAGGATCATTATTTTGAATGAGGAACGATTGGGATAGTATTTTTACTCACTGTTCGATAAATCAACGCTCGCGCCGATCCTTTTTTTTTATCGAGACCTCTTCGTTGCACCTGAAGCGGCAGAGCTATCGGAAACGAACGGTTCGTACTTCTCAACGACGACGACGACGACAACGTCGACGAGGTACACCAACGCTACCGCACTCGTTTCACGATTCCCGCGACGCCCCGCGGTGTAATCGCGTCGGCCGGCGCGCAGCCCTTCGAGCGCAGCTCAGCTCCGCCCTGCTCTCTGACTCTTCTCCGACGCTCTGGCCACTGCTATAGGTTCAACCTTCAACGCTCGTCCTCTTTTTCTCGATGTCGTTCATTATTTTCTCTCGGGGAAGACGAAAAAAAAACCAAGAATTGAAATCATCACTCTACGTTTATATCGATGACTCTTGAAAATTATTTTTTCAAAGATTAATTAAAATTTAATTTCAATAAATCGACTACAGAATAAAAAATGTCATCAGCTAACTCATCACATCAAGATTTGAATAAGATTGGAGACAACTTTTGACTGGGGAGCATATTTTCGCAGAAAATAAAAATGGACGTTCGGAAAAAAAAATTAAACAACATAAAGACGCTTAGGCAATTTCAGTCTCTACCACTGACAAAACAATTTTCGTGTAATTTATACGATATTCTTGGAATTGGAAAAATTCTAAAGGCATTGACGATGTTACTATTTTTTTTCCTGAACTTTAACATAATTAAATATAATTGAAGAAAGATTTTTAGCTGTCTCGGAAAATAGAAGAAGAAAAAAAAACGTAAAGTTATACCAGACTGTTGACACGAGTAAAATTTTACCTTTGATTCTTCCGGCAACCGTGTGTGCTTGTTATCGTGTCGCTAGTACTGCTCCTCAAAAGGGACGGAAAGGGCATCGCGGGGGTGGGATCTCGGCCGAGCCGGAGAATAATATCGTTATGCCGTCAGCCGAGACGCAGGTGACGTGCTGCACAAGCGTACGCCACTATTTTTACACACTTTGCACCCAGCATCAGCAACAGCAGCAGCAGCAGCAGTAAGCTTTACCAGAGCACCGGGCCTCTGACAGAGCACTCGTCGTTATGCACGGAGAAGTGTATTCTCGCACATCCCGTATACTATTATGCATGACCCGAGGAAAGGTGGTATATTTGTATTTTTCTTTATGCAACCTAAACGTTGAAGAAAAACTTCGAGGTTAAACCCTACATGCGTTGCAAGTTTATAGAGACCATATTATAGTCCAAACTATTTCGTGACAGGTAAAAAAATTTAGTAATGGGACGATCGACTGTTCTCTAATATGTAATTGCTTCGAATTATTTTTACTCCATTCCGTACTTGGAGTAATAAATAAATCATTACTACAAACGTTCGAAAAATTTATTTACTGGTGAAGAAATTGTGTAAATTACAGAGTGATGTATGTATTTTATTTATTTTTTTTTTTGAATGGTTAACACAATAATCTGTACGGAAAGTTTTCAGTTACAGAAGTTAAAAAAAATACCCAGGGTCTAGCAGACCCACAGTAGGAATTGAGGGTTAAGGAATTGTAGATTTCCAAAAAGTCGAATCCTCAGTCATGGTTCTTCAGGCTCACTATTCACATTTCGCGCTTCAATCCGATTTCTGTGAACACGTGAAACCTCAAAAGCCATTCTCAAACTCGTCCGATTGTAGCAACTACTGTAATTGAGTATAGCACGACTTTAAAAGCTTCTCAAATCTTAAGTAGTCGTTATTTTAACGAGATCTGGTTAGTTTGGGTACACACATATACATATAAACGTACGTATCTATGTATGCATAAGTATGTGAAGTAATGTAGTGTGTGTAATCAACGAATGTCTGAATGTGGATTGTGTGAAACGAGTGGCACACGGTAGTGCCATGAATATGCTCCAGCCGTTGCCCGGCTAAACGGTCTAGCGTTTATTTTCATCTCTGAATTGTAAATCCGCGTCAGCGACCCGGCCGCAAAATCATGAAAGCGTAGGCTTCACACGATTTTATCGTACTCGGATGATTAAAAAAATCCATTCTTATCTCTCAATTATGTGCTATTTTAGTGACACTGAAGTCCTGTGCTGCTCACTCAACATTTCACGGTTCGACCGCATTTTCATTATTTTCATTATCATTATTTCGAGGACGACCCAAGGTAGATGAGACAATTTTTAGTCCGTCAACTAAACTATCTCATAGACTTTAGTTACTCATGAGTAGATAATAAAATTAGTGCTGGATGTAACCTTAGCTTAAATTAATTCAGGACATCTTAATCTTAGAAAGTCGGTCTTCCCGACTCGACTGAACATTCGTTTCGACCACGAATTATCGACTGGACAATTAAAATGTACGTCTGTCATTAATGATAAACGAATTAAAAAGATCCTCGAAAGATCCCCTAGCTTAGTGTTGGAAATTGATAAACAATTGTATGATCTATCAGTTTCAACTGTTGTATATTAAGGTAGTACCCTCGTTAAGAGAGTTCCTCGTCAGATTTTCATAAAACTTGGAATACTTATAGGTATTGATAGGAAAAAGCTTCAGTTAAATTTTTATGGCTTTCCGGAGCGCGAGAAAAAAGATATCAACACTTTTATTTTCATACGTTTAACATGGAGCATTATGGAAAATTATGCTCAATTTGATGTAATACAAAAAGTCCTTGTCAGATTTTAATGAAAACACTTAAACTGTAAGTTGAATATTCAGAGAACATTTTGGGCACTTGAAGGTAGAGATCAGGAGACTATGATGATAATAATAAGCAAATAAACATCGGGAAATGCAGTTTATATCAGGAGTTGGTCGTAATCCAGTAGACATGGCAACGTTGCGCGATTGTTTCCCATCTATTCTCTCTCTTTCTCTGATCGACGTCATAACACGCGACGTTGCCACATCAAAGTACTACGTACCTCAATCAGGAGATGGTATATCTTAGGCTTGCTTTGACTCCTACAGTATGTAGGATACTACCTTAAAATCTTCTAAAAGCAAGTGTATTTGTTCGAAAATATGGTGGATCAATTTTCTTCGGTGCCAGCTTCCGAGGCCGTAACATATATAGTTCTATCGCCAGAGCTCTCACAGTCGAGACGCAAGATTCGCGCTACCACTCTCGTGGGCGGTACCGTTTCACGTCTCTTGAACGCTACTGCATCACCATCCGTGAGAGCGTGCTCGGTGTTTAACTAGGAGCAAGAGAAGCGGATCCAATGATATTTATTACACCTGGCGGAGCTCCCATAGTCTTGGATCTTCGATCAATGATTCGCGACGGATCGCGGCCACCCGGCCGGTATACGTATTTGGTAGTTCGTCGCTTTGAACATCGCAGAGCTGCTTGTCGTTCTCGTTCGGACATCGGTCGTCGTGGCTCAACGACCACAGCATTAAATTTTATCGATTTTCATGCAAGTGCGTCCGTGTTATTGTGTGTCCGATTGTCCTATTGCTTATCAAAATTATATCTTCGCTCTAATTTGTTCTATCTTTTTGTGCCACGGCAATTCTGCGACAGTGGTGACGCTCGAACCAATCGACAAAGCACAGAAAATGATCTTCTGAATCAAAATGATAAGACCGCATTCATTTTCGGCCTACGTTGCAATTCAATTGAGACGAGGTATATATGGGCGATTTTTAAATAGATTTAACTTTCATGTCTCTTCAAGTTAAATTGAAGGCATCGTTCGTATGTTAACAATGATGAATTCCCTACATACGATTTCACATATTCAACATTTCATAACACTTTGGAGATTATTTCGCCATGATTGGCCTTCGGTACTTCTTTTATATGCATGATGTTACTTCCTACGCAATATTTGTAAAGTAGAGTTTATATGTGGTTTTTAAAAAAACTCTACTTATAGACCTGTCCCTCGTTGTTGTGTCCAATCGGAAGTATTTATAATTATGAATTATTTTACGTGGTAGGTGGTATCAAAAAGGATCATACTATACGCGCGAAAGTTATTCGATTTTTGTTTCAAAGAAAGGATCCCCATCCGGAAATTCCCTATCGATTGGGGTTTCATAAATCCTATGAGCAGACGCGGAAAGTTTTGCCGGAAAAATGAAGGTTCCACTCCGAAGCCTTCTAAAAAAAGGGGAATTATTTTTCTCATCAATGCTGGTACGAAATATTAATAACCTATGACACAGATACCGTTTCTAAAGTATTTTGATAACATTTTTGTTTTCACAAATTTTCTAATTTCACAAAAATCTAATTGTTAAAACAAAAAAAAACGGTAGTTCAGGTGAACTAGCTTCCCAATTTCACACAGTACATCTTCGTACACATATCAATGAAAATCGATAAAGTTCTTTTCACTATTTAGGACTTTTCTCTAATTTTTGAATGAAGAATTTAAAACTATTCAAAAATCATCAATTCACAGTTTGTTGCATAATTTTTTTTTCAATTGCGCACAATATTTTTTTTTTCCACCGCACGAAAGAAGGAACGATGTGCCTTATGCAAAGAAGAATTTAGCACGGTGCCCAAAGCTAATGGCCGGCACGAGGGTCCCTCAGATGTGAGGGATCTCTCTCTCCGACGCACACCGTGTGCTCGCGAAATTCGTCTCGGTTCGGTTTTCGGGAGGTGCTTCGGGGTTGCCACGTCTCTCTGTAAAACGATACTCTCATATGCGTTCTGTCTCCGAGTCCTCAGACCGACCTCAGCTGCTATTCTTCTCGCTCCAGGACTCGTTGGGCCTTCGCGTATCGTACCGTGAAGTCGCACGTGTCGCATGCAGCCCCCACCAATGACGCGTCGAACAAGGATGAGAGTCGTACGGAGTTTATTATCGCGAGTACGCCAAGTGAACGTGAGTTTCAATTAATCCCACTCCCAAGAAGACCGCCCTTTTACGACTTCGCTCTGAGAGTCGAAGACGAAGCCTAGCCGGAACGCTCTCGTGGAATGTCGTTGGGCGGCAGTAACGAGGCATTGCCACACGTATCGTATTTCATTCCATGATTGTTCATTGATATCGAATCGTTTACAGTTAACTGTCAATAAGCACTATAAAAACAGTTTAAAAATGAAATTATGCAAACTGATGTCTTATCACGTCGATCCCCCTCCCTCTTCTACGCCCATGATTAAAGTTTTCAAAATCTCGAACGGAGTTATCGAGTTGAACAACACTTGAGGTAGTATCCTAGATACTGTAAGAGTCAAAGCAAGCCTAAGATATATACCATCTCTTGATTGAGGTACGTAGTACTTTGATGTGGCAACGTCGCGTGGTATGATGTCGATTAGAGAGAGAAAGAGAGAAGATGGGAAACAAACGCGCAACGTTGCCATGTCTACTGGATCACGACCAACTCCTGATATAAACTTCATTTTCCGATGTTTATTTGCTGATTATTATCATCACAGTCTCCTGATCACTACTTTCAAGTGCCCAAAATGTTCTCTGAATAGTCAACTTGCAGCTCAAGTGTTTTCATTGAAATCTGACGAGGACTTTTTGTATTATATCAAATTGAGCGTGATTTTCCATAAGGCTCCATGTTAAACGTGTGAAAATAAAAGTGTTGATATATTTTTTCTCGCATTCCGGAAAGCCATAAAAATTGAACTGAACCTTTTTCTTATCAATACCTATATGTATGCCAAGTTTTGTGAAAATCTGACAAGGAACTCTCTTATCGAATGTACTACCTTAAAACCTCGTGACATCAGCATTGTCCATATCCATTCGAAATCTTTCGATAATTATTCGAGCAAAATATCATATCGAACTTTTGTCAACGTTGCTGATGAGTCCAATAAGTTTACGTCACACGGCATTTCCATTCGTTCAACCATAATCGAACGTTTGGGTGTCAGTTGAAAACTAAAAAAAAAAAAAAAAAAAAAAAAATATATCGAACGTTGAAGAATCTCGTTGCGACGATGCGAGGGAAGTTCAGATGCGGCCACTTTCGTTCAAGTGCACGAATTGTCGACGTATGAGTGAGGGTCGAAGCCTGACGAACTAGAAGCGTATGACCCGGCAGAAATAGTGGGAGTGCGGCAGAGAGAAGCAAACAAAAAAAAAAGAAGGAAAGAAAGAGCGAGAGAGAGTGAGCCGTTAACCGATGACGTATATTAGGGACACTCTGGTCGAGTAGGGCAACCGGGAACGAGGATAGCACGTCGCGCTGCCCCCAGACCCTCCCTGTCCTTTACTGGCTATAAAAACCACTCGCTTTCCTCCTCGACCCTTAGCCCAAAAGGCCAATCGCGTTCCCCCCTTCCCTCTCCGCGCCCTTATCGATCCCAGAAAAGGAGCACGTCCGGCCGTCCGAGGAACCAAGTGAAATGGAATCAGTTATTCTTCGACTACTTTACGACCATATTTTATATCGTTCGTCCATTTGATCTCGCGGACATTGGCGTCTCGCTTTTTCGACTTTATCCGTCTGATTAACATCGTTACCTCTTGGCAACGTTTTATTTCCTGTACGTTTCTGTTTGTACATGAGTTGTTTCATAAATATTGGCAGAACGTTGATGCAGCAGGACTGTATGATCGAATAAGTAATCAAGTGTTCCAGTATTCAACAGTTGCAATCATCGGTCCAGTCGTAGAATAACAATCATCATCCACAGACGCACAATCGTTGGTTTAATATGAAAATGTTCCAGCTCTCTTGACTCTAACATAATTTACTTACACAATATTATATCATGGTTCTCATATAAAAATTAAATAAGGTTCGCAAGTCAAGGTCTCGTACGAACGAGCGCATGCAGTACAGGAGCAACGACGTGATTAATTAGCCATTACACTAGTCGCTCGACCTCGACTCGAGAATCGCACGGCCATTGCGGAATAATTACCATATGTATATAAAAATCTGATCATCATCTTGAGAGAAACAAGAGAGAGAGAGAGAGAGAGAGAGAGAGAGAGAGAGAGAGAGAGAGAGAGAAAGAGAGAAAGAGGGCGAAAAAAAAACGAATGGATGAAAGCTCGTGCCGAGGGTGGTCGATGGTCGGCCTCTAGAACCACCCACTTAAGCTTTTCCAAGTCTCACACGTGCACGCAAACACATCCTCTTCGCGATGTCTTGGCACCAACCCGAGGTGAACAATAAGTACACGTTGAGCATTTTTCTGCTATCTCGTAGGTTATCAACAAAACTGCGGTGAACCCGGCGGCGTGGCACACGCAGGCTACGCTTGAAAAAGCTTCTTCGTGGTAACGTCGATACAATGGACAAACACGTGCACGATGCTTTACGATATATTTTTCTTTTTTTTTTTACATCCCTCGCTTTTCCGTTCTCAAACGACTTCGACGAAACGTCGAATCGACTATTTGCTCGTGTTGCACATTTTTCTGAGGTAAAATGCAGCTTGCCCATCGTTTGGTCTTTCTTATACAGACTTTTTTGCAAATTCTACGGATTTCTGATTTTGAATTTCTGACTTTGGAATCTGAATTTCGACTTTGGAAACGTTTTTTTTTCTGGTTTCTATTTTTTCGCTATGCGCTGGAGATTAGTCGATAAAATGCTTGTTTTGCATTTAGTTTGTACATTGCATGATTGAAGGTGAAAGTTCATTACCCATTTCGTTTTCCAATGACTCACGTTTCGACCTTCCATAAAAAAAACAACAACACACGAGAATGGTACAGCGAAGTGTTAACTGAAAATCGAGATTCCAGATCCAGCAATCTCCGGGACATTCGCAACGTTCGATTCTCTCGTAAAGTTTACGTTCGCGAACCTTCCAATATAAGTCCTTCTTCGTACCCTTCCGCAGTGGTTATTTCTGCGCTCGTGAACGTTTACGCTCGAAACCTGTACGAACCCTCGTGGCAAGGGCTTTGCAAACCTTTTCTTGTCTACTCAGCAACGAAAAAATCCGACCGGGAGAGATTACGTTTTCAATCCCTCATTTTTTTTCTCCAGACAATTCTTAGGCTGTTGATTCAACATAAAAGCGATAATATTGTTCCGATTACTAAGGACGTGTCATTGGCCTCTCTCGAGACCGAATATGAAGATCGTCTTGAATGTCCACCATCACAATTGAATTAACTAATATTCCAGATTAATCGGAAAACAAGATGGCGGCAGTTTGACTTTCGCTAGTCTGCCTTACGCCAGTTTGAGTCCTTCCAATTACGCCAGTTTGACTCGTTCCAATTTCAAATCATCCCAGGGACGAGTCAAACTGGGATAAAGCAGACTGGCGAATGTCAAACTGCTACTATCCCTCGGCAAACGGTTTTAGTCAATTTTGGGTCCTCATAAAGGAAGCTATGTGACGGTCCGAAATTTTTTTTTCGAGATCTTAATGTCAATAGATACAAAATGTCCTAAAACATCCAGAAATTACATTTTTAGAAAATATCCGGATGTATGTATGTGTGTGTGTGGATCGATCCTCTACAATTCGAACATCTATAACTCGAGAACGACTCAAGCTACAGCGCTCAGATTTTGCACACATGTGGTGCCATACAATCTCTATGTCATCTGTAATTTTCACAATAATCGGCGCATCCGTTCGAATTTTACAGCGTTTTGAATTTTTCAAAAAATTCTGTTACCACTGTAGCTACCGCAAATTTTGAGATATTCGTCTAAATAGTTTTTCAAATATAGAGTTATACCCAAGGATGTTTGCTATTGCATTTGAGCCAAATCCGTCGAGAAGGTCGGATTTTATGATATTTTGAATTTTTCAAAAAATGACCTTTGACGCTTCATTTGCCGTTAACTTCAACCAGTCGAATCCCGATTCTCCACAAGTATGAAATATCATTCAGCTGTGATAAATATTAAATTTGGCGAAGATCGGCCAAATGAATCGGATTTTAGAGCAATTCGAAATTTTGAAGTTCCAACCTCTGCAAATTGAAAACTAATTTACGGACCGTGCTGAAATTTATAGACGTGCATAAGCTAACGTTTACCTCTATTCGTGACTGAATTTGGTAGACATTAAATGACGCGTTAAAATTTTAGAAAACTGTAATTTTTTATATACCGTCTAGTGTCAATAAACAAGAGAATGAACGAGCTGCTCTAATTGAACCGGAACTCGCGACGTGGACGCAATATTATAAATGTTACAGGACATATTAACACGTCATATATATACAACATTCAGTCGAGATAAGTCTATCGTATCTGATTTTAGAAGCATTCTCATTTTTACAAATGCGAACACTTTTTTAGTTCCTAAACAGTTTTCCAGTTTGAATCATATTCGAATATTGAATACTATGATCGATTCGCAATGAATCAAGCTGCAAGTTGAAACTTGCAAATCGCTTCCTCATAATTCAAGACACGCTGCAAGTTGAATCTTGCAATTTGCTTCCTCTGAATTGTAAGTAGTGAACGAAGATTCCTTTATGAGGAAACCAAAAGATATTATGCTCCTTCATGTCTCCCTCATTTTTGCTTCCTCATAAATGAATCTTCGTTCACTACTTACAATTCAGAGGAAGCAAATTGCAAGATTCAACTTGCAGCTTGTTTACAAATCTGAGCACTTTTTTAATACCTGGACAGTTTTCTTCGAATCATTTTCAGTGATTTTCCATGTAAAAATGAAAAAATCATCAGGTTCGAAGGCACTGCAAAAGGGGCACAGCTAGCAGGGGTTTGAGAAGGACGACGCGAATGAGTGTACGAGGTAGTTTTGTATACAAGATGGTATGTCGTGCAGAGGCCCGTGTCGTTCAAGACGGTCGCATGTCATATCAGCAATCATCGTTCCCGTTGGATATAGGTATGTCTCTGTATAATGCTGTCGCGATAGTGCGCGCGAGGTCTCCCCGGTCGGACTATATGGCTCGCAGCGTTGCTCGTAGGCGTGTGTATATTACGGGGATTTAGCTTGTGGGGTCGCATGCTGAGACTGATGTGCGACCACGGCGACCGCCTCGTACGAACATGCGAGCCAAGTAGGTACACCGAGCCCGCGCGTATTATCGCCATGGAGTCTCGGCTCACCCTCGAGCACGAACGAACGAAAGATGACTTCGAATTGATCGTTGCACGGGACGATGCAGCGCGAAAATGCCTCGTATCGTATTTTTTATATTTTCTTCGGAAATTCAACGAACACTTGATTCCCACGAATTTTTTTCTACGCTTTACAATAATCGTTATCAATCACACGAATAACATTTGAATTGAGAATAACATTTTTTTTTCATCGATCTACAATTGAGGATGTACGACACGTGTGTCAAATAAATCAAGAAAATTGAGAAATTTTCAAAGCCAGTTGCGTTTATCATAAAGAAAAAAAATTAAATTTATAAACGATTAAACTACTCTTTTTAAACTCTCGCCTTGTGGAATTAAACATATTTTCTTATGAGAAATATACACATTGCGGCAATGTACGATAAACGTTTAGAAATAGAGTTGTAAGAAATTCAAAAAAAAAATCCAGTGTGTGGAATACAGAATAGTCTATAAAAAAATGCAGATGGAAGGATCTTCAATTTTCAATATTCAATATAAGCGATTAAAAAAGGGTAAAAAAAACATGATACAAAATCTAATAACATCTATTTGGCGATATTTGATGATCATTAATTTTTCTAACGTTCACAAAGCAGTTTTAATCAAGATTTATCAGATTGTCATACATCTTAAAAATGAATAATATTTTTTATTTAAAAAATTACATATTATAAATTTTTGTTCTGGGTTGAATCAATCGAATACCACTCGTGGGCTTTTACATGTTTTATGAAGATATAGGTGTGCGTGTGCACGTCTATACATGTAATTGTGCATTGTGCATGCATGCGTTGCGAAACGATGGTTACCGTGTTTCCCCTAATTAAGAAAAGGGCCGGATTCTACAAAGTATAAGCGGGTTAATTGGCTAAAGTTTTGCACCGTCTCGAACCAGTAGTAATTCAAGCAACTCTCGGAACCACGGGTCGTAGGTACGTATGCGGTGAGTGCTGCTGGGCGAAGGCGGGTGTGTGTGCTTAGATTTCTTGCGTTGTTTGCCGGTGGTCATAAGATATGCATGTCCAATATCAGCGTCGGGGGGACAGAGGGAGAGAGAAGGAGAGTCGCCGTAGCGTGACTTTCGAGTTTCAGGTCAGAACGATATATTTTCATCTTACAACGTTATATAATTTTTTTTTTACCCTATTGAGACACCGTTCATTCGTGTTAACTAGCAGTATCACGGTATTGTTTGATTTCTCCAGAAGGACCGTTGACATTTATCGTAGATTGCAAAAATAAATTAAATAATTTATTCAAACGATGATTTAAATTTTCGTTTTAACGACGGTTTCATATTCGTTGAATCTTCGAGCTGTGGTCAGAGCTTGGGTAACAACGCAGCTTTGCTGCAACATATGTCAGCGAGTAATCGATTTCACAGAGATCCATCTCACATCTGTCGATTACTGGGCCCGTGTTAGAACTCAAAATCTGTTGCGACAAAGTTCATGAGGATCTGACATAGGAGCACGACAAATGCGTTTTCGGATACCAGACTCGGGGATGGGCACTCATTCAATGGAAATGTATTTAAAATACTTTTTAAAACGAATAACCACGATCAATTATCATGCGTACATTTCATATTTCCGTAATAATCATGACCAATTTACGTAAATTATTATTTTACAATGAATTTAAATATTTAATAAATCCGATGAAATTCTATTATTATTACGTTCGAAAAGTATTTGAAATATAGTATCATTGAATGAATCCCCATTCCTGACCAGACTTAATCCGAATAAACCTCGAAATTATGTCAATATACGAAAATTGTTACATTACCGTCTAAATTTTATATCAAGTTTTAGTTCATAAATGACAAGAACAGTTAAGATTACAATATAATACAAATCTGTAATATTCTGTAAAAGCATTGCCATTTGAAAAATTACACTCTGGTATTTTAGTCGATCGACCACGAAAAAGTATTAGTCGTTTCACGTTGCACCTACCGATGACTACAATTATCATTGAAACATATCTCGTCGATTAAAAAAAAAGTTAATTAAAAATAAATAAACCCAAATAAAAACATCAAATGCTAATACGAAATAACTGATACATATATACATATTTATATATTTTTTCGAATCTGCATTTCTACGTTCGGCACTCTTCGACCGAGTTCTATATCGATAAACACTTACGATAGCCGATCGTTAATTATCGCGTTAAATAATATTCAATCAGAATTCAACTTGTAGCTTCGGGGCGGGGGGGGAGGAGAGAGGGTTCAGCACGATCCAAGACTACAACGATATGAGCTTTGAGCTGAGAAATTGATTGGTAATCCTTGGTATAGCACCCCGTCAATCGTTACCCCTTTGCGGTGGTGGGAGCCTCTCGCTCTCGCCCGGACCAACAGTAGCACGATCACCAACATACACGAAGAGAGCCCTACATAGTCGTGCACACGTATGTGTGTGTGTTCGTGGGCTTGGGCTCGGGTCACAGGTGCACGTACCAACTGCCGAGCGATGAGAGCTTGCGACGAGCAATAGCTCATATGTGTGTGTTTGCGTGTGTGTGTGTGTGTGTGTTTGTGTGTTCGTGCATGTGTGTGTGTGTGTGATGCTAAGTGGTTTGGGTAACTGAAAGCCACAAGCGGGCGTGGGTCGAGTGTGCGAATGTATCATAGAGTGCTGGGTATTCGGATGGAAAAACGCAACTAAACGCGAGTAATTGGAAGGTCGGGGGACTTGGCTCGTTCGACTCACACTAATTCCAACGAGCCAACGGAGACTCCCGCAATCCTCTCACCCCTGTGGTAACCACCCCGCAGTCACCGCCCTCCCACAAACTCGACGGGGACGAATCTTTCGCATTCCATAATACAAAAAATTCCAACATTTCCATCAATTATTGATTACCGAGTGAGCGAACATTTTATTCCACGCGCACGTACATAATTTTGTTCATCATAATTTATGACAACATAAAGTCTATGAAAGTAAAAATGTTTCCATTTTTTTTCTATTTATTATTTCAGTCGGATAATAATTATTGAGCTTAATTTTCGAAATGAGCCATTTATAATATTATCATTTTGAGACAGGATCGTGTTTTTTTTTCATCAAGTTTATACGTGTTTCATATTTTGTAATTTTCGTTGAGTTAGCAACGTCAACCAGTGGAAATTCGTGGGAAAAAATGCACATGCTTTTCTGGGTGTGAGTGTTTGGTTCTCATTACGTAAATATGAAAAGTAAAAAATCGACTAGGAGTTACTTTTTTTCTTTTTCACGAGCGCTTTCGAGCTTGCTCGTTCTACTTTGCGTTATGATTCTCTCGTGAAACTAGTAATCGTGAGTGTAATATCGCTGGGTATTCGAAACACGAATGTACGATTGAATTACATATTTTATTCGATGATCGCGTCGGTATTTCTCACACGCATTGCTATCGTTGGATTTACCGCGCTGGACTTGTGTATACACAAAAATATTTGTATTTGATGATTCTTCGGCGTACGTGCTCAACACCCAACAACGCAGTAAACTCGAAAACGACGAATTATTCGGACAAAAGACTGCCTTGTTCGACTCAAGCTATTATTGGTCATTGACTCGTTGATGACGTTCGAGCGAAAAATACGTGGAAAGGTGGAATGGCTGATGAGTTCTCGTGTTTCATGGTTCTTCTGTTTCCAAAACAGTTATTTCGACGGTTTATTTAACGACGAAACCATTATCATTCGATGGACCAGCGGGCTGGCGGAGTTTCGAAACGATGGCTCGTAAAAAGCTCGGAGCCCCGGTGCGTCCCGGGCTCACCATCGGACGAGATTTACTCACCCTTTGGAGTGTCACGTAACCCGATTCGAAGAAACGAGAGTGAATTTCGAACGCCGAAAAATGAGTGAGCTCAACGTTTCGGTTCGTTACCTTCTAACGTATATATTCGACTGGCGGTCAATTTTTAAGGCCTTTTTTGTCGTTGCGAACATGGAAATATTACTATCCCACAAATAAGTAAAGATTAGTGCAGCATAACGTCGTCCCTTTGATTTTTATTGAAAATTAAGATATATATATGAGCGATTCCACGTGACTTCAGCGACGATGAAAAAAATTTTTTCCACAAATAATGTTTTAAAATTGAGCTATTTTATTGTAGAATATTCTTTTTAAGAAAATGTTTTTAAATTTTTTCTCACCGTTTTATCGTTAATTAACGGTTTTTTTTAATTTTTCCATTCAAATGGCTGTATCTTCGGCAGGATTTGACGTGTTTACATTTGTAAGAGACGAAAATGTGCGTCTTTTTATGGCCTTCCAGAAAAAGCAACTAGAGCACATGAAAAAAATCAAACTGTAAAAAATCTATCGATAAAATCGGTAAAATTACGCATTACCGATTACTGATCCAACAATATAAAAAATACCAAAAATTTTTTTTTTCGAATTCGGAATTTGGGGAAATTTTGGAAATCAAAATTGCGAGTGCATTTTTTTTAGAAAAAAAATATTTTTGCATATTTTGGCCTGAAACGGACGTTCGACTTGCTCAATAAAATCTAAAGAAATTTTTTTCTGGAAGGCCATAAAAAGCCGCACATTTTTGTTTTTTACAAATGTGAATACGTCAGATCCTGCCAAAGATACAGCCATTGGAATGGAAAAATAAAAAAAAGTTAATTAACGATGAAACCGTCAGAAAAATTAAAAAAAATCGGCACTCGGTGAATATATTCCAATAAAATAACTCAATTTTCCAAAATTATTTGTGGAAAAATTTGTTTTCTAGTGGCTGAAGTCACGTGGAATCGCTCTTATATGAATTCGGTGGTAGAATTGATATAGGAAGTTACTCAAAATTGTAACTCAGTGATTGCAGGAATGGGCTAAAAATATTTCATAAACGTATACGTTAACTTATCAATATGTGTACTGTTCGTTTTCTATGACTCTTAGTTACTGACTTGACTCGGTCCATTTATAATCGATTTATCACCTCACTCTTGAGACATTACACTCGACTCAAATGTTGAAAATATTGATTTCACATTGCCTATCGAGTTGAATGAATAAATTATTTATCGGAGCTTCGAATTATATCTACGTAATTCAATAGAATGACTGCTATCGTGCCACATTGAGAAGACTGTGTTACAAACATTGTCATTAAACTCTACACTTTTAGGCAGCAAGTAACGTCGAACGATCCGAAGTAAAAAAAAATATATATATGAAGTATATATGGGGTATAAGTATATATGGGGTTATACCCAATCCTATATATATATATATATATATATATATATATATATATATATATATATCGTTTAGGTATACATATATAATTTTTTCACTCGGGATAACTCGAGTGATTTTACTGGTCTGGTGTTGTGGCTCATAATTGAATCTGCAGACTAGAATCGTTGAGGATCGGTCCTCCGTCCTCCCTTGTACCGCAGTCTGGTTTGTGCGAGGGGTTCGTTCGGGAGTCGCGAGCAGAGATTGAGAACGAAGTGATTTAAGACTGCCTCACCCTCACCCGCGCGCCCCTTCCGGTTCTGCGTAATCGTCGTGGTAGCCACCCTCCGGTTATTCGCCGCGAAAACCGAGTTCTATTATACTGTTGTGCGCATAGACATCGTCCGCGGGACCGAAACATAGATCAGACAAGGGTTGAGACTTGCACCTAATGTTACACGTACAATATATATATATATATATATATATCATGTAATGCCATGTTTTCGTCGTAATGTGTTTTCGAACGGAGGGGAAGAGTGAGAGCCCAAGTAAAACAATTATATATAATCTATATATAAACTATATATGCCCAATCCCATATATAGTTTTTATATAATTTTTTTACTTGGGAGTGGAAGAGACTATCGCAAATATTAAAACTTTTTGCATCTGTTCATATAATTGTTTACACGTCAAAAATATAGTTACTCGCTGAAGGGCATACGAAGTGAATTGATACATCCAATAATATTTTTATGATGCACACAAGACTTGCATAAAAAAAATTGAAAAATTGAAAATTATGGAAATTCACCGATTGATGCGAAAATAATTTTTTACGATGATGCCTCTTCATTTTTTCGGGTTTTTCACAGTTGAAAAAACACTGTTTAGGAGAGAACACTTACGTGACCCAATTGAGGTTATTTTCATGCACCAAGATGCTGCATTTATTGGGTATATGGGCGATTCTATGAATGATGGAATTGAACGGAACTTTTTTGGTTCTCGAATATGTCGATATTTGACATGAAAAGTGACTATAGATCAGGGTTATACCATAGATGAACGACTGTAAGCGGGTCAGACAAAAAAATAGTAAATATTCTCATCCTATTGATTTGACTTCAGTCCTGCATTCTGAAGAATTGCCCCACAGAAAAATGATAATTTTAGGTATTTTCTGGTATATTTGTTCAAGAAACATTTTTTTTGAAAAGGCTGATTTTCAACGCTTAGGTGGCATTGATTAGAACTCTATCGTAGATTTAGAATGGATGACTTCCATTGAAAAATGAAGGAACTAAGAGTCGGGTACATAAAAATTCTCCGATCCGTAGAATCGCCCATATGCTCATAGACTATATACTCCATCGATTCTGTCTATTCCTCTTGCTCCATGAATAGATTGACGAATGACGTTTTTTCCAATTAATTTTTTTCCAAAAATTAAACTCCAGCAACTTAATGTGGTACTTATCAATACATTAATTTGAATTAATCGACTAATTCAACAACTTCGTACGCAATAAAGATATTTTTCAATGGGGATGTACATAGTCTGACGTAAATTTGTATACAGCATGCGGTATTGCGATGCCGCAATCCCCCAATCGTGATTTCGCGGTTGCCCGCAAGGGATGTTTCCATTCTCCGTTAACATATCCGCATACCCGGATGAACGGCAAAAGCGTCACAACCTTGGCGTATTGCTATCGCGAAACGGGGAGCGAAAGCGAAGAAAAGCAAAGCAAGCAGGCAGGCGCAGGGCTTTCTATGCTGTGTGCACCTCACCCGCGCTTCAGTCAGCAAACCCTCGGAGCCATTCACTGATTCAAATTAATCACAGCCACGGCGAAGAGAGAGAGAGACCGAGAGCAAGCAGCATCGTCGAGGCGCCGGTAGCGACGAGACCCTACGCCGAATCACGGAGCGCTTCGCTGGGTTCCTGGCGTCGACGCCCATCGCTCAGCTCCTCCGCCAAGGCATCCTCCACCGAGTCTCTCGCCTCGATAACGCATACCAATCCTCGCGCCGTTCAACGACGATCCGGTAACCGCCGGTGGTATATAAACCGCGTCTCATCCAACCACCAGAAAGCTCGTTCGGGCATTCGACGATTGTGAAAATCTACTCTAAAGCAAACGCTGCCTTTCTCCAATTCAATTAATTCGATCTTAATTATACGAACTATTCAATTATTTTGGACCTGAGAACGCGACAAGTTTTTTTTTGGCTACAATCCTATGAGGGAACGAAATATTATGGAGGCTGGTTAACTATACATTCTTTTCGAGTATCGAATCAGCCGATGAAAGGAACGAACAAGCATTTTGATTTGTTCGTTCCTTTCAAATTAAGGATGTATGACACATTTGTCAAGGTACCAAGAAATTTCTGAGATTTTTACAGTCAGTAGGTTTTATAATTTCGAAACAACATGCAAAATTTCAAAACGATCGTCTTTCCCGTGTGGAAGTTATAGATGTATGAAATTTAACATGTGTTCTTATGGGAAATGTGGTTATTGAAGCTATTATCGACGATAAACGCATAGCACTGGCATCGAAAAAATTTTGCAAAAAATTCAGTGTGTAGAATGAAGATTGATGAATATCCAGAAAAAACTTAAGATCGATCGCCTTTCTGGTTTTCGAGGAACTCACGCAAAAGTATAAAAAATTAGCCACCACTTAAAAGTTTTTCGGATACAGGATGTAATTCGACGATATTTGATGATTATGAATATTTACCAATTACAGGGATTCACCTTTCAAGATAATTTGTGGAACACGAAGAACGTCATCGACACAGTAAATAAAGTTGAAGACTCGAAATAAAAAAACAGATTGTGCAAATAACATTTCTTCCGCAACTGCGGAAAAGCACGAGATCGACGAGGTGATTACGTGGTTGAGAATTGTTTCAAACAATCTAATCCTCGGAGTGGGGGGTGCTACGAGAGACAGCATATCTCGAGGGCTAGGGTTAGTCCTAAGGGATATGAAAATCCAAGCTAAGACGTGTTCCAAAGAAGAACGAGCGACGAACGAGTTCGCAAAAGTGCTCTTTAGAATTAGCACAGCATCGTTCTGTGATTTTTCTCGTTTCTTCCAACCGCCTCTTCTGCCTTCGCTCTCTTCTCCTCTCTCGCTCTCGTCTCACAGCGCCTTTCTCGCTCTTCCCGTTTTTTTTTCCATGGCAAAATCCTCGTCTCTCACAACTCTTCGCCATTCGTCTCTCCTCGATGAGTCCGCGAGGCGTCTCATCACGGAACATTACCTTTCCGTAGCCTCTTTTTTTTTTCTTTCTCTCGTTCTCTCGCTCTCTCCGCCACACAGACGGAATCTCGAGGCGAATACCTCGCGGTTCGCAAAATCTCAACCCTGATATTTCGCTTCTGCTCCTGTGGGCTCGGCTGTGTTGGCTTTCCCTCACCGCTGTGAAAGCACTGCTATGCCGTGTACCGCGCAGCCCCCCCCCCCACCTCCACGCCACCCACCGCACCCTTAAGGAGCAGCAGTCAGCCATCTACCTCGCGAAACACCCCTCCTCGCATCAGGGCCGCTGCTACCACGGCACGCAACATTAAGCCCACTCTTCTACGTATTTTTCCTTCGCAGATATATAAAATCCACCGTGGACCCCCCTCGGTTGCTGGTTCCTCCGGAACCTTCGGAAAAATCCAGAATCGTCTTGGATGTCGAGAGGTCACGGTGGATGAGGGATAAAAGGACGAAGAAAAAAATAAAAATAATCGCTGACTCTCGGAGAAATCTGTACAACCGTCAATGGGATTTTCGTCTACTCTCTCATTTTATGGCAGTTTACGTAGCAATTGTTGGATATCGGAAAAAATTGTAACTAAAGATTGCCGATGTCGATATTTTTTTTCGTCGTTATCGTCGATGACTTGTAGAATCGGTATAAATGTGCACATTAATTATCTGCATGCCGCGTTATTGCTGTTTTAGTGTCTTGTAGAAGTAATTTATTCTACAGACAAATTGTTTTCTAATGTGCATCGTTGAATTCCCGTCTTACTGATCATATATATGTATATATATATTAGAATGGTTCTTGGCAGGGACAATTTTTAAATAAAAATGTGTTCCCCCTCCCCTCCACATAGGATCCAAATCATTTTGAAGAATGTTCTCGACTCCTCCCAACCTATCTCAATATTTACACATATATAGCTAGGAAATTTTAATTTTTTCAAATTCAATAACCCGGAATATTTATTTGTCTCAGCTAAAATACCGACATAAGGGAAATTGGTTCAATATGCGTTCTTCATTAGAAAGATGCGTACTTGAAAAAAAAAAAACGTGTTAATCCCCAAAAACCAAATGGCGGGACTAAAATATATATTTCCATATATATAAATCAGAAATCGACGTTACTAAATATTCTCACCAATTTATTCAACAATTTATTAATGCGATACCCACGGTGCACGCAATTTGAATAATGCATGGAATGGACGAATTAGAACGACTCGTGTAAGCGATCATGTCGGTAAACGAGCAAAAAGCACGGCATCTCGGCCCGAGTGAAAAAGATAAGGCACGTAGTATAGGTAAACGTGACTTTCATTATTATCTCGATCGGTGACAGACATAAAAATGGGCCTCAAGAGGCCCACCCATAGCAAACATGACGTTTAATCAGAAATATACTGTAACACCACATCATTTCTTGAGTTCCTATATCACATTAAGAAAGAAAAAGGTTAACCCTCGAAAAAAAATCGCGAATGGGGTCGCGTAGTCAATTGAAATCTCCCAATTTTATTTAACAACAAAACTCTCCCACTCCTCATTCCCCAACGACGTAACGATTCTCCAAAACTCCGCAGCAGATTAAAACTTGTCAGACTGCGATATTATTATATCGCCGTCTTCTCCTCCTGCCGACGAAAGCTCGGAGGAGGATCCGATCGTTGGTGGAGTAAGACGAGAGCCTGCGGAGGTGGATGCGAGAACCGTGGCAGCGGAGCGAGGAACGGGAGGGGGATGGAGGGAGTGAGGAGGGTGACTGGTTTCGAGGGCTCTGCCGCGCTGTCCGTTGATTCGTGCTGCTGTATACCGGAGCTCTCCGGAGTTAACCACGCTCCTGGCGGAGGTGGAAGCAGTTCTCTCCTCGCGGTACTCCGTGGCCAGGGGCGTAGGGGGGGGGGGGGGGGGAGTCGCGGAGCGAGGAAAAGCGAAGAGCGAAGAGAAGAGAAGCGATGAGGTGAGGAGAGGGAAAGAGGTCTCGTCTCCGTGTCTCTATTGATCCTCTCCTCCGGAGGAGCCGCGCGCACCCTGTCTTCCGTCCCGCACGTCCACCCCCCAACCACCCCCCAACTCCCTCTCTGCTCTCATCCTCAAACCAACCTCCCCGGCTTCACAGAGAAAAGCGCCGGGTCTCGCCAGAGAGAAATATAACCGAGACTCTACCTCCGCCACCTGGCTTTCTCTCTCTTGTCCTCTCCACGTTTGTGCTTGTCTGCTCTTTCTCGGTTTTTCCCCTCGTGCAGCATCCCAGCCACCCCAGCCCACGTTCAACCCCTCTCAACCGGCATATTCTCCGCCATGAATTCCTCTCTTCCGCCCACTTCTCCCACGTGTCTGTAAGCTCTTTCTCCATCATCCCCCCACTCTCTCTCGCTCTTTTACACTGACTCTCTCGTTCGCCGCTTTCCACGAAGCTTCTCGACGACCGAGTGTTCCAACAGATCCGGATATTTCGAAGAAATATACGTTCGGCAGTGAATTTTTCACGTTATTCCGACGATAATCATCGAATAGTCACTTTCGCAGAGTAACGAATTGATTTTACGCAAACTTTTAATGAAAACAGCTTGCAAACACTTGTGATGAAAAATGTTCATTGGATAAGTTACATCACAATCCGATTAACCGCTTAGGCGTGTCTTGTCGAAACACGATGTAACAATTTTTACGTTGTCACAACTTTTAGTCCAGAGTCAGATCCATAAATTCTGCGATATCCTGATCGATACCGTGTCAAACCGCGACGCACATCGACATAATTTCTAAATCTCTCGTCCGTTTCGCTCTCACGTGAGAATTATAAAACGTTTATCCGTTCCTATACGTAGATCGTATATCAATCTCGTCGTTATCGATTACGCATATGTTTTTTTTTTTGACGGAATAGTTACGTTATACGCCTGGAATTAACGACTCCTGTATCGTCCGATATAACTACCTAGAAAATTATGTAGGTATACACCTTTCCTCGTACACATGGCTTCTCTCGATCCAGAATCGCCATTTGTTCTCGTCGTTCCGTCCTTCAATCGCTATCTCCGTTAGTGCGAGGCGTGCATCGTTATCTCCGAAACGACAAGGGCCATATCCCCATTGGTCCGCGGATCTTCCCACCGAGCAAACGGTCTGTGATCCTCCCTCGCCTTCCCACGTTTGCCTCTCTCTCTCTCTCTCACCGCGTTCTTTATCTCGCTCCCACGCGCCGACACGTACGTTGCGTGCGTCTGTTATATACCCTTCCCCAATGTGGCCGCGGTGTCTCCCTTCGCTTCTATTCCACAACCGGAGACTTGCCGTTTGTCGGCTGTGTGCGTGTCGAGTAGCATCACCGGATTCGGATTGGGCCGAGGGGAGCATCACCGTCTTCCCGTTGGCTGTAACGCACGACAATATCTGCTCTGCTCTCGCGTCTGCGCACTCAAACGATGATGATTCCACTGCCAGCTCGTTCGCCATATACAAAATGGCGTACTTTCCGAATCTTTCGTACGGATTTTTTTCTTCTTCTTCTTCGAATCATAAATGCTACTGGAAACAAAAACATTTAATTGCAATATTTAATTTAGAATGATTATTGAGTTTCGTGTAATTATTGTGCGTCGTATAAGTTTGCGATGGACTTTAATCGAGTAGCTCGAAAATTGAACGAACGGTGGAGTGAGACAGAACGTCGTCTCGTATGATCTAAAAATATAACAGTCATATCCCAGACCATGAAAACTACGAGTGTTAAAATTTACGGAATCGTGCTCGTATAACTTCGCAACCGCATATGCAGCATCCACATCCTCTTCGAGTTACCGGGCTCTCGCTATGTTCTCTCGTGCATTCTGACTGCCTCTCTCGCTCTCTCTCTCTCTCTCTTTCTCTCTTCTCTCTCTCTCTGTTGCTCGTCTGTGTCTCCCAGAATAGCGAGAACCGCTGTTAGTCATACATCCTGTCGTACATCGCGCGCTATAACCGGACTCTGGTTACGACGCCAAAACGCCATTATATCAGACACACAGCGACTAGAACGAAGGGGCCTCGGATCCCGCGATACACACCCATGTACATTTTTTGTAACCGTGCGTACGCCACACGTACACGGTCAGACAAAAATAAAATATATACAATATGGGGGAGAGAAAGGGAGAACGTGCTTACCGGGGGTCACGGATGAAGCGGGGAATCGCGAAACGAGAAAGAGAAACCTGAAGCTGTTGGGTGCTGCTGCAACGGGCAAGAGGCAAGCGACTGAAGGAATCGGTGTGCGAGGGGGTGGGGACCGGGAGGGGGCGGGAAGGCAAGTTGAAAGAGTCGAGCGATGGAAGAACCAAGAGCGGAGAGGAGAAAGAAACGAGGGAATGACGTTTGCCCGTAAAGGCAAAGTTCATACGCCAATGCTTAGAGTGTTGGTATCCATCGTGCCGTAATCTTTGAATGCTTCTTTCATGCATACCCAGACGTGTCGAAAGGCATGTAGATAAATATATAAATATGCAGATGATAAATCAATAAAAATAACTTTTTTCATCGATGTAAAAATTTTGTTGGGCATCATATTTTTTAATTATTTCACCAACAGCGATGGCTGAGAGACGATAAAAAATGATGAGATGAAGGAAAAATTAAATTCTACCTTAATGTTGAAGCGCATGCGCACCAGCGCAGTGTGATGTTCATGAATGCATTCCGCCATTTGCAATTGTTTGATCATCATCAACGCAGGACTTCATCATTCGCTGCAGTAACCATACAAAATCTTACTGGAAATCTAGGCACTAGGGAGTTTCCGAACCTGAGTCCGTGCTATGGTTATATATTCGCAAGACCGTTGGACTGCAGCGTTCACCGTGTTCGAGCGGAGAACGCTCAATTTGGTCTTACTAACCGAGTCACTCTAGCGCTGAAAAGCGGAACAAACCTTTCACACCTAGATGTAAGACCATGAGCGAGGAAACATGACAAACATTGGGAAAAACAAAAAAAAATGTAAAACAACAACCTGGTGATATTGGAAATGTCGAGTCTACAAATCCGACAGCTTACAAAACGTCAATATGTTTCATGTGCATGTAACAATCGACTTAACCCAGCGTGATAAAAAAGTTTCATATAAAAAATGCAATCATAGTTGCAATCATGAGAGGTGAAATGACATGATGCGGTGAACCTGGCAACAGTAGCCAACTTTCCAAAGGTTCCAAAGGGTCTTTTAGTTCGTCTCTGACACTATTCCTCGGGTCCTTCGGAGTCTCGAGCGGTAGTCGGTGTTCACGGTTCTCATTCCCCGATGAAGATTGCGCTGAGAGGAGTTGACCGTAGCACCCAGCGTAGCAGAGAGCACCACCGGGCCCACGAGCATCTCGCTCGTCGGCAACCACGGTAGGGTGAGCCCGAGAGCGAGATGGTATGATAATTGAAGGCGGAAGGAGGAGAAGTCACGGCAGCTCGGGTACTATATAGCAAGAGGCGTAGGCGGTGAAGGCGGAGGTCGCGATCCTTGGTGGTAGTGGTAGAGCATGGAGCCAAAGGGGTGGAAGCGGAGATGGCGACGAGGAGCGAAGGGAGAGGTTGGTCACCATGGCTACGAGAAACCGCAGCGGCAGCCAGCTCCGGCATCAACCGCCGCCGTCGAAGCCGACGATGCGAGAGGTGTCACTGACTCCTGGATACTCGGTACCAAAGCAAGTGAGCAGCACAGGACTTTGCTCGCTCATTCGCAAGTACCAGCTGTGTGTGTGCGTGTGTTGACTGAGAGAGAAGAGAGACGGACGGATTATATGAGAGAGGCTACCTCGCTCTTTCTCTCGCTCTTCGTGGGGGAAAAGGTGCAGAAGCAGAATGGAAGGGAATATAGCAATACAAGAGAGAGAAAGAGAGATAGCGAATGGAAATGAGATTACTTATACCGTGGAACACGAGTCCACATGCTTATGCTTACCAGCTGCATCTCTGCTGCAAGGTACAACTCGTTTCAGTACATAAAATACGTGATCAAAGTAAACTTTCTTTGGAGATTTACTGTGAGACGATTAAAATTCTTGAACAAAAATAATTCTGACAACCGTTTTTGCAGGAGTTAGCCTACTCATGACCCCATTGTCCTTGACTATTGGATGTATTTTTGCATTTTTATGCTACGGATAGTGTGTCGAGAAGGCTGTGTATATATCAATTCGAGTATGGTAACCGGCTGCTTGGCATTGAATTAATTCCCCAATGTCAGCAGACTGAGCATCAGGATACTATTGAGGAGGCGCGATTATCGCTATTTTATTCGGTCTTCAATCTGCCTGGTGTGACTTTGCAGGGAAGTAAGTGATAAGATAAGACTGGGAGAGTTGTTACCATACGTAAGCCGGAGAAGGTACGGCGAAGTGATAGCTGTGGTTTCGACTGTTTGCCAGACTGATTATCGTCGACTTGGTACATCGTACGGATGATACCCGTAATAATATCCAAGTGTAATAAATACCACACACCTGGCCTCATACTGTTACAGCGCGAAAAACCAACTGCCTCGTCTCCTTCATTCCTATTTTGTTGCCCCTCTTGCCCCTCGTCTTCTCTTCTCTTCCCTCGTCTTCCTCTTCTCCTGTTTTTTTTTTTCGGGCCACAAACATCACGAGAGCCTCTCGCGAGAGCGGCGATCGTGACTGAAAAAGAGCATCGCGACAGGGTTAGGAAAAAGAGAGTTGTGCACGGAGGCTATAACGTCGAGCGAGCAAACGGCCCGGGGAAACAAAAGATTCGCCGCTTAACTGCCCCGTCATTCGCTTCTCTCACTCGCTTATGCCTTCCTTCGCGTTCGCCGCCCTCTTTATCGTTCTGTTTCTCGTGTACCGTCTCTCCTCCGTCCATTCGTTCGCTCGTTTGGCTGTCCGAGAGCTCGGGAGGCAACGCCGGGAATTAAATTAAAGCTTCCGAAAATAAACTAGCGACATTCAATTGTTCGACCGAGCAAAACGATGGAATGAGAAAAAAATAGAAGAAGTTTTAACGTCGGAGTACCGTGACGGCACATTTATAACTCTACCAATTATTTATTCACCGAAAAAACATCTTCAACGTTATTTAATTTCGAAAATGTTTTTTTAATCAAATCGCCGCGCTTACCGTGTATTATATCTTCACCTAGGATTGAAATAATTGATATATTTGCCAGGAAATAACATTACCATGTTTCGTCAGGAACATTTCTACGGCAATGTAAGCTCTCGAAATACCAATTTACCAGCTTCGAGCGACGCGCCATCTAGGGCTCGATAGTCAGAATTTTACCTCGCAGAAGATCAGCAACCATCTGCACCAAGATGGCCACGGCGATTCTCGATACCTTCAACGATATAAAAGGATATAAAAGGTTTTCAATAGATAAAAAATGAGCTAACGCCTCAGCGTCAACCGGAAATGATTTAACGACTATGCCTCACATTGCTCTGCGGTCATCCGACTAAAACACATTTTACGCTACGAACCTGATCAGCACACTCTTCTATCACATTGGCCCAATATGTGGTAAGCCACTGCAGCGAGAAATATATATGCATGAAAAAAAAGCGAAGACAAAGGGGGAAAAAGGTGAAGGAGGTGGGGTCTGCGCCCGGTGAACGGACTCCACTTCCCGTCCCTCTCGAATGACGTAGGATATACCAAGGGCAAAGAACGAAGGCGAGTAGCCGGACCGCGTCGAAATCCATGAGCTCCAAGAAGGATCCGGGGGCAGCACTCTTGCGGTGGATACGTCCTGTGCAGAGCGGACAGTTTCTACTGACCAGCAGCACAGTGGGAGGGACCGGTCGGGTTCGTGGACCACCTCCCGCTTCTTCCATCTTAGTCTTGTCTCACTTTTCTTGTTGGTCTTGGCCAAAGCGCCTCCCACCGGAACCTCAGACCACAGGACGACGCTTCTGGGAAGAACACTGAGAATATAAAAATCATAATATTAGAATAACATAATAACGTATTATCTTGAGGTCTACGAATTGTGAAAATGGTTACTCTTGTAATTGTTGATTACTATTGAATGAGAATCCGAACGTTATTTCGACGGGATATCTGCTTAGCACAGCTATCTATATTTTATTCCACCTGCGAAACTTAATGGTTTTTCTTACTGTTACGAACATTATATGTCTCACTGAATCCTAATATGAGTCTCATATAACGAACAAAATTTATTACGTCCCCTATATTACCGAACTTGGCATAAAATGCGACACGAACTCGACGAAAGATTGATCGACTGTATGAAAGGAGAAGAAAAGTGTCGCTGACAAGAGACCCAAAGAATCGACCGTCGATGCTCTTACTAAGCTCACCAGCGATGCTATAGAAGTGTCGCACTTATCTCGCTTGTAGTCCGATTCGCTTCGCGATCACCATGGTAACCCTCGGGGAAAAACCTATCGATTCTACTTTTGGTCTCCACAGTTATTTCGCCGACTCTCTCGCTCTGGTCCCTCAGCAAAGGAGAACTCTTTCAAGAATTCGCTACTCACCGAGCCCTTCTTTCGTCGATTCTTCTCGCCTCTCCTCTCTCTCCCTCTCTCTCATCTCGACTGCCTTCTCGCTGTTCCGCGTCTCGTAGCGATCGTACACATTTCTCATTTCCAACATTTCTGTTTTCCTCTGGCTTTTCCATTCTCCCTCGTCCTCTTTTTATCTTTACCGCTTCGCTTCGTTTACCGTTGAGGCACTCTCACCCTTCCATCCGAGTTTTCTTCAAGTCCGTGCGACTTCCGCGGCAAACTACCCTCCCCCGGTTTTATTCCCATTCCACGAGCCAGCCATCCGAGAGCAGAAGAGAGGAAAATGTTCACACGCCGAGACCGTTAAAGAGGTTTATTTCGCTAATAAGACCGGACCGTGCTGTGCTTATTGAAACAATAAAGAATCTCCCCGCGCGACCCTCAAGATGGCGGCAGTTCTCCTGGTCACCCGGTGTCATAACGTTTCCCGAGGAGGAAAGGGGGGCCTTATACGACTGACTTGTGCACCGAAGGTCGCTACCTACCAGCTACGAAAAAGTGTGTACGTGCATGGGGTCTGGAGAGGCGACTGATCAACTCTGCTGGATGGATTTATCGTTTGGTTATTGCGTTCGGTGATGTGGTCGAGCGTCTCGAACGTGAGTCCCGCCGTTCACTGTAGCCGTGGACAGCCGTTCGATCTTGGAAGAATTTTATGTCTCCACGGAGTGGGGAAAGTGCCAAGGAAAGACTTTCTCAACTCCACAAATCTTCGTGCAAGCTCAATCAATCGTGTAACAAGTCACACAGGCCGCTTATTGGCGGTGATAACGAGAGTCCGGTTGGTCCATTTGTGAACGTATGTGTGTGTATATATATATATATATATATATATATATATATGTATATACGCTTTGTTCTACAACGATCCCCAAAAATGTGGGTACTTGGTCCATGACCGAGCCAGTCAGTCAGCCTAGAACGTGTATCACAACCCCTCTGCACAACCACTTCCACTTCACGAATCGGGGGCTCCTGAGAGCCCGAGACGAGCCCCTGCGATATGGAGAGGAAAGAGGAGTGGCGAGGACGTCGGTCCCGGGCAACGAGCGACGAACAGCGACTAACAATGGAGCCGTTTCGGAGACTCGGAAATGTCGTTCTCCACTTTTGAATGGTAGACGGATGAGAAACTCGCTCCGACTGGATAGTCGGACAATGACGGAGATGTAGAAATACGAATGTTGCTTGCACTTGGAACTGACTGAGTACTCTCAAATTCTGGATATCGATTCTAAACTCGATGGACTTTTTGTGGAATAAAATTTCATGGAGTATTGACGAATTTGTTGTCTATTTCAGTAGAAAATTATTGATTATCTATAATTATTTTTGTGCAATTTCAATAATAGTAAGTGAAATAATGAGTCGTCAATGAGTCGTATTAAGGTTGCTCCAAAACAATATGAAATATTTCATTTTATTAAAATATTTTTTCGTTAAAGTATATAATTAAAATATACAAATTATATAAAAATAATTATATATAAAAAAATAAATTATATAAAATTTGTTAAATTATATTATTAATTCATTTGCATTTTGGGTAATTCTACCAAATACACGTACAAGTTGTACCATGTGGTCTAAATTTGAAAAAAAAAAAATTATGCCATTCGAAAGACCTTATTGAAAAAAGTATCCATGATTTTTTCAAATTATATAGTCATTTTTGAGTAATGACGACGACTCAAAATTTGCACATTTTGAAAAACTTGACAATTGCAAACGCTCAAATGATATTATTATTGGTTACAGATCGAAAAGTGTTTGGAAAACAGGTCTTTAGGCAAAATGATGAACGGAATGAAAAAAACTTTGAAGACTTGAGATAATCGATCGTTCGGTTGTTACGTGAGGTCACAGTCGAAGGTGAGAAGCAGCTCGAAAGATAGCAACGGTTGAAGAGGCAGACGGAGCGACGACGAAGGGGATGCCACCCCTGTTTGAACTGCTAATTTGTGGTCATTGATCACAGACTGAGCGACGATTCTGATAATATGTTTGGTCGAGAGTCTTCGTTACTGTCGGAAATTCACGTTCGACATACTTTTACCTCTCCCCGCTTCACCCGTCGGCGCAACGCATTGTCTATATTTACCATCAATGTCTCATCATTATATACACATCATGCGTCAAGTCCTTCACGCCGGTAGTTTCGTAATGATCGCAGATTACCGAAGTTTTGTTCGTCACATTTTTGGGCAGGGCTCGAAATTCGGAACGATCAATGTTCACAACTTCTGAATCGGGAAACCAAAAATTCCGAACGCTTAGTGCTTCGATGAACGTTAAGCGTTAAATTAACTGAAAAAAGAGCTGAAAAAAAGTCTCGAATTTCATTGCAACGAAAGTCGGAGATATTCCGAACGTCCACGACAGCGACTTGTCAAGGTTTCGAACGGCCGGGCATCGAATTAAAAAAGTAGAAAGTTCAAAGTTAATAATGATACAAGTTTTGAAATTTAATTTATGGAATTATCATTACGGCGAAAGGACGAATAATCGAACATCCATGGCCCATAACGATCATTTTTGTCAGCATTCCAACTTAAACAACATGCTCAAAAAAAAATATATATATATACATATGGGGGATTGAACCGGAAATCAATCAGGTTTGACCCTTGGGTCAAAATTTTTGACTCCCAATTTTTTACATGAATATATGTTGAAAACAAAGAGACCCGTGTGTCGGGGTTTTTCATTTTGAGGCCCCGCTTTTAAGATACATTTGAATGAAGTTTTTTACCAATTGACCGTATTTGATCATTCAAATCGATATATCTCAGCAATGGTTATGGTTAGTGATAAACGGAAAAACCACAGGTGTTTTTTTTTTCGTTTTTGCATGCTCTATACGATATAAATATTAATGATTATGTTGCGCCGATGTGACTATTATTTATTAACAATTGAAAATGGAATAAAACAGAAAATGCTTATTTTACTTTTTTCATTTTTTAAAATTAAATTCCTTGATTTAAAACAAAAATTTTAAGACATCAGAGGAAATGGGCATCGACTTGGTTCGGAAGTTACAGCTTATTAAAGGGGTTCACGGTCAAACAAATCGATGTATCTCAGCAACAGTTGGTGATAAATTGAAAAACTATTAGTGCCTTTTCTTCGTTTTTTCACTCTCTACATGATGAAGTTATTCATAATTATGAAGCAATTGTTATTAACAATAAAATCATTTGAAATTGTAAAAAAATAAAGCTGCTCATGTTATTTTTACAAATTATTTTTTTATGAATTCTTTGCACGAAAACAAAAATTTTGAGACCTCACAATGCTTGGTCCGACGTTGCGTTCGGAAGTTATGGTTTTTTTTGCCATGGAGAACACGTTTGATGTAAAATAGAAACATCACAAAAATCGAAAATCGATTTTTTAGCCCCCACCCTAATATATATATATATATATATATATATATATATATATATATATATAATCTGTGTATAATTAATACATAGACTATATATGTTCAGTCCCTAATGTACAGTTTATATATAATTCTTTCATTTGTCGGGTTGTGAAGCGGTCGATCGCGCAAGCGACACCGGACGATCGCTGAGTTTTCGCGCACGCCGAACGTGAAAATAACGAAACGAGCGAGTCCGAGTGAAGCGGCAAAATGAGGGAAAGAGGAGAGGTACGTCAACCGAGCGGATCGCGAGTTCAGAGGGCAGCTGGAAAAGGCGGAGGGAGCGATATTATAGGGCGAAAACGGTAAATGGCTCTAATAATGCGAAATCTCGACGGTCATAAATATGGGCCGTGGGATATCTGGGTGAGGATCTGGTGGCATGTCCAGTGTGTTACTGCGTTGCTGCCGTGTCTCGTGTGATACCGAGCTTGCATTAGGTATATATACGGTAAACCGAGTGTTCAAGCTGCTGCTGTTGGTGCTTCTACTGTTCACGAGTCAAAGTACACTCGCACGTCAGTTATGGGCCCAGCGCTTATCACCGTCCCTTGTGCTCGACGTTGGTACGGTCTTCTTGCTCTTTATGTGTGATCCCCGCGTGTACCCCCCACCCTAGCCCCGTAGCCTTACTGCAAACAATTATACGGCACATTTCTTGTTAAATCAACCTGGATACAGAATTTTTTTTAAAACTCGTCTAGCTTACAATTGTTGAATTCAAAACAAAAAATCATCGTTATATTTAGCAGGAACGAAAGAATAGATAGATAGATAGAATGCTTTATTGCACTAGGCCATGAAGGCCTGTAGGCAACCGAGAGTATACATGGTGTACAATGGTTCATTCGAAGATTATGATTCGATATAATCCAATTTATCTACTAGCAATAATTATTATACTATACTTTTTTATATTTATATTTATAGTGGGGGAGGGGGGTGCGGTTCGATAAATTTGAAAGCTACTTAGATGTCTTCAGGGATTGTAATTTCAAGCATAAAATATAAAGTAACCGTATCTGCACGTCGAACAAAGATTCTACTGAAAAGCCCTAGAGTCATTGAATTCAGAGCTTATCTTGCTTGGCAAATCTGGATAAATGCGACGATTTTTATTTTTATTTTTTTCGTTAACTGCGTCAACGTAGTTTGAGTCAAAGTTAAATGCATACTCAATGTTCGAAAACGTTGTGAAATATGCTCGAAATCCAAGAAACATTTAGACATATGTTATCTGATACTTTGGCAACGCTGGCAAAGCATTTTTTACCGTCCCCGGCGTAACCGTTAACGATGCGGAAAAGCGACGAAGCTACTGGCCGAACTGGTCAACACCTGGCGGAACAGACACGAGAGCTCGAGAATAGCGCTTTAGCGTGTTTTCCAAGACCGGCACGCACACGCGAAGTCACAGAAGCGGGCGCGTGACCAACGGAGCTGCCCAAGATAAACGAAGCCAGGGAAAAGGAAGCCTACGTCATCCGGGACAATCATTTTCTCGACGAAAATCATTAATAATCGAGTCCAAGTCTCCCCCCTAAACCCACCCCACCCACTCGGTCGACTGGCTGTATTTTTTTCCGTGCATTGTAATCACTCGTCGCTGGCGACTCGCTTCGTATTGACCTCGCGGACTTGTTAGGAGGTCAAAAGAGTCGAAGAGTCGTGGGCCGGGGGGGAAGGTGAAAGAGGAGAAAAAAAATGTCTCTGGGATTTGTACACCCTCAAGACAATCACGTGGCTTATTCGTTCGAGGTGGTTCGAGGGGCGGGGGGGGGGGGATTGCGGCTGTGGCGTGTCGCGTATGTCGTAGGCACATCACTCGGTCGCTCGACGACGAGAGAGAAACGGAGCTCTCGGATGGCCGAGGGTGGCAACGGAGACGGAACGTGCCCTCGGCCCGGTGGAAGAAGTGGAGGAAGAAGCAAAGAAGGGGGTAGGAACGAGTAGCGTGTCCGGTATCTCGTCCAGGGATCGCGGGAGACATTTCGTCCCCCAAGAGTCAGTCGGTCCCACAAATGACCATCGCCGACTACCTCCCCCACGTACGACTTTACCGCACCGACACACGCCGACTAACCTCTTCGAAAGCCTCACGTCGACACGGACTTCTGCTCCCCCCCCCCTCCCACCCCACCGCCGATAGCCTCGACTTCATATCTTCCACGGAGCGCCACGCCAACTTAGATGAAAAGATAACCGAATTTATTGGACTACGGGAGTGTACGAACGAAAAAGGCGAACCCGAGAACGCGACAGTCGTATTTAATTGTGTGTATGAAGAGTATGGAGGATTACGAGTTGGGATACTGGTTTTTTTAGGGTTTCCGTAACTTTGAAGGGAAAAATGGAACCCCAGAAGGATCACTCAGGCGTCTGTTCGTCTGTCCGTCTTTTACAGCCGATTTTTTCAGAAACTATGTGACGTGGAAACTTTGGATTTGGCATAGTAATATGACTGATTAACCTACATATTTTGCACTAGTTAACAGTTGAAAATATTCATATGAGACTTGAAGAGGAAAGAAAAAATGAATTTTGTGTTCCATGTGGGGTCTCATTTGACAGGGATTTTTATGTGGAGTACAAAAATATATTTTTCATAATTTTGAACGTCATACTTAAGAAGATATTTTGAAAAATATGCGGAAATAGAGCGCTCCACCAACCCCCTAATTTCCGAAACGACTGGTCTTGAAATTTCTTTCGAATCGGGTAATATAACGCCTTGCTTGAAGTTTACCGGAAAACTATGACAAAATTCCTCGATCTTATAGATTTCTATACATGAATGTTTCTTTTTTTTTTATTTGCGATCGAATGCATACAGCAGCGTCGCGAGAGCAAGAGTGAGCTAGCGAATGGTCCCCAGCGCGAGGATATCTCGCCTTTCTTTTGTTAAGTGTTGTATGCTATATGCGTTTCGCAAAAAAATACGCGTATGTTAGAAAGAGTAATGTGAACAAAAATATGGACCTTCCGCGCGTGAGTCCAACTAGCACTTGTTGTTGTTGTTTTTTTTTTTTTTTTTTTTTTTTGAGCGATAATTGTTTCTGTGGTTGACCGGCCGTTAATTTCGAGTTAAATTGGTTTCACCTTGCAACGATTTGCTGCCCACTAATGAGTGGTACTTACACGATATGGTCTGAAGATTCTTGCAAATTTCGCTTTGACTCTTGGGAAAAGTATTTTTTAAATATCCTAAGACATTTTGACCTGTAACAAAGGCAAGATACTATTATTTCAAAAATTTTCAGCCACTAAAAAAAGATAAGAATGCATTATCATTAATTTTCATAAGCACTGAGAAAAAAGAAATTTCATCGTTTATTGACCAATGAGAATGAGAACTGACAGTCGGAGGATCCGTCGGTCATGTTTACGAGATAATTTTTTGGCGAGACAATTGTTTTCTGTTATTTTTACAATGAATAAATTCCGGAGATTTCATGTTTCAAAGTTTCATCGTAAAGTATAAACCCTGCGCTTTATTCATGAATTTTCCACAGATTTTTAGGATGACATTTTCTATTTTTTAAAGCCTTGGGTCGATTGGACATTACGATGCACTTAAGTGGTGCGAAAAACAGCGATACACTGACAGGTTTAGATAAAGCATGGGGAAAAAGTGAAAAAAATGAAATATATTAATTCTTCACTCAGACCAACACGATGTCAGTTATTAATATCTTCACATTTGTTGGATGATTATGAATAATTTGGATGAATTATTATTTCACAATGAAATTTAATATTCAATTGATCCTATAATTGATGGTTTTAGTCAGAAATGTATTTCAGATACATTTTTATTGAATGAATGCCCATCCATGCTTACGAAATATTATTGTTGGGTCAAAATGAAAAAAAAAATGGCGACGCAAAGACAGGTTCACGAGAGAAAGAGAGAGAAAGAGAGAGGGAGAGAGAAAAAATAAAACGCGTGACGTACGTGTCAAGCGTTGGCTTACTTGGAATCATGAGAAAGGGTACGTTGTCATCGAATACGAAACAACATGAATGCCAAATATCAATTATGTTTCCGGGCCGAGAATTTGAGACGATGAATGATTCATTCAGCCATACAAAATGTGTTACAGTTTATTATCGATAGCGCATGCTCTATCAGACACGTAGTGATAGTGCTTGGATAATAAACTCGTGCGATTATTGAATAGTCGATTATTGCTTGTAAGTTAAGTATCGGGATGCAATGGGTGCCACTGGAGGTCCCGAGGTCTCGCCAGTCGAGGGGGCGGGAACGTGAGAAGAGAAAAGAAAGAAGAATGCTTCTTCGAGCAGAGTCTGCGGACTGGGCTTACTGTTGTAACTCACCGTGACGTTGTTATGTCTGAAGAATTGACCCCAGAAGTTCTCCGGTTCGATCGTTCGTCGATGCCCAAACAACCACAGCTCGGACCGTGTTACAGAAGCTGTGGTCACGATCCAGTCTCGGAATATTTTCACGTCTAAAATCACCCAATGAACCTTTTACGTTGAAAAAAAAAAAACAACAACAACAACATCTCGTTGCGTATCTGACACGTTCTCGCCTCGTTCGAACATAATCATCGAATATTCATCATTCGCCATAATGTTTATACGATATTTTTCGTGAAACCTGATTAATAAAAGTGTCGGTTGGGCTGTGAAAAAATTCTTAAACACTATTTACATTTTTTTTTTGTCGTTCGATTTGTATTCGATGAACGTGACATCTGTGGCCGAAGTCGGCACAGCGTTTCTGAATATTGTCTCATGTGGTAAGGTCGAGCTCGCGTACTTACCATCGGTTGGTAAGCATAAGCTTACGAAAATTATAGAAGACATTATTACGGGGAAAAAAGAACATTTTTATTTATTTATCATTTGCAAATAATTATAAGCATGATCGTACGAATACATTGAACAATTGTATTGGGATAGCATTTCATCGATTCTTGGATTATATAACGAGCCAGCTACTGACAATACGGGACACTTGTAGCCGGAGCGGAACCGAAATCCTATGAAAAAAAAAAAAACATTCTGAAACAATTTAAATGTATCAATACCCCATTTACCCAAGTATGCCATTAAATAATGAATAAATCGAAAAAACAACCACAATTCAACTCCGATTGCACATCATTGCCAAAAAGTTTTTAAATCTCTTTAAAAAACATTCTCTGCCACGTCGATAACTTTATCTACCGCCAATGCAATGCCGGTCCCCGTAATTCAAATCTGGGAATTATTTTACCTGGGAATTAAAAAAAAAATCGATCAAGTGCCACTACGACTCGCGCTCTGAAGTTTCCGTATCGCATAAAAAATGGTGAACGTATGATTTTTGGATTTTTTTCATTATTTGTGCTACGAGACCATCCTCGGTGCCAAATTCAAAGATTCGAGGTCAACGAGAAGTACCCTGAACATTTTCATGATGAGTAAGTCCGTCGACCGATGAACAAAAACAAATAAATAACAACTCAACATAAAACTAGAAATTAATAATTTTCGAATTGCGTTCCTTCAATCGTGCTGCGAGATCTTTCTCCGTGCCAAATTTCACGATTCCGGATCAACGTAAAGTACTCTATACAATTTCAATGATCAGATGAGCGATGAGTCGACGGTCGGACAAAAAAGTCTCACTCCAAGACTTCCGTTCTTATCATCCGGAGCTACAAAATCCTAAAAAACATTGAAAATTCCTACGTTGCCGACCGCAATAATTAATTCAGAAGAGGCTTGCGCCAGCCGCCGATCGATGGCGCGCAGTGTCAAAGGCCACGCACGTACGTTTTCCGTACGTCATCACGACGGCGCAGTATTGCCAACGGTGAGAGAGCTACAGCCCGGGCAATCTCAGCAGTCGGCCGCGCTCCACGGTAAACACTCGTGTGTCACATAGTACATAAACCCGTTATTGTCGTGCGGGCCGGGTACGATATACGAAGAGACACGGGTTACCTCGTGTCCCGCGAGAGAGAGAGAGGGAGAGGAAAACACGGAAAACGTTTATCGCGTCATAATTCGAGATCGCGATAACGAATTCGTCGATCGACGTGTGTATCGTGGAGCTTTGCGCGCAGCGACTCGCGGACACGACACACACACCACACACACACTCACACACGCACGCACACTTGCACGCTAGAGGGCGAAAAAGAGCCACGAACCAGCAGCAGCAGCAGCAGCAAGCACAACCATCAACGGGAAGCCTTTCGCGATCGGTGGAAAAACAAAAACCAACGAGAATTATTGTGCTTCCTTGGGCGAGTGTGCGCGGGTTGGTGAACGTTCAGACCGTAGTGCATTGCGGCTGCCATTTTCCCCGTCTGGCAACCTCGCGACGTATCCCACTTCGTGCGCGTATCGCCCGAAAACGCATTTTATTTTTTGTTTTATTTGTTTCATTTGTTACTTTTGTTTTCGGTTGAGGTGATGCGAGACGTTTCTCGGTGGTTCTCTGTCGCTCCGCGGCGAGCGCCCATAGCGCTGTCCTTGTCGCACTCGTCGGGCGATCAGCTGGGTTTTTCACGTCGTATTAAAACCGTGGAGACGCGATATTTGTTATCGACAATTGTGAATTGACTTTACCACGCGGGTTTACAAAGTTTTATCTTCGTGTACGAGAGAGAGAGGGCGAGGGAGGGAGTCTTCGGGGGAAACGACGAAGAGACGTCAAAAGTGTGAAAATCTAACGGCGCGGGAGATCACGTTTGAAACTGGATCGACGATCAAGGTTAATGAGATTCTTTTATCTTTGTCGTGACGAATGAGTTTTTTTTTTGTTTTTTTTTTTCAATTTTTTCTTCCTTATATTTTTTTCCGCATTCCTGTCGTCGTTGTGTATCTCGATTCACTAGTACGAGGATAAAAAAAATTGAGTTTCAACGCGATCATGTGTGTTTGTGTGTGTGTATGCTTGTTTACATACGTATGTGTGTGTGTGTGTGTGTATGTGTGTGTGTGTGATTGTGTATATGTGGATATTGAAAAAAATATATCGTGACAATGGGGAAAAGCATTGTTCAGTGCATTTGGTTATTTATTTATTCGGCATTAAATCTAAAGGCTGTATTGACAAACTTTGATATAGACTTCATAGTCTAAAATCAGCTGACTTTTCAACACGCTTATGCAGAATGGATGCTGCGTGGATGGTTCCGCCATTGTCACTTTAAGGATCGTCATTTTTAGGGTTTATTTCACTAGTTTGAAGCAAGTTTTCGAATCATTATTTTTGTTTAATTTTTGTTTTTCAAAAGTTAATCGATTTCTTTTTATTAGCGACTGATAATTTCATAATCGCTTTATTCGTCGTTGTGCCTTGGGAAACATTCGGCCATATACACTACGACATCTTTAATTAAATTATTTTTACAAATTCTGGTAAATTCTTTATCTAATGAACGATATTGTTTTTTTCAGTTATTTCGATATACATTATTCAACAACACGTCAACTTATCAGTGACAGAATTTTCCATTATATTTCTTCTGTTATACATTCATTTTTCATTCAATTATTGAATGACCCGCATAAACCACCAATTCGTAGCTTAAGTGGATGATTGTGTGACAATTAGCCGCCGTCAATTGAGATCAAAACGAGATGATAAAAATTATGGTTATACCGGTAGCAAATCAAAAGATAATAACAATGAATACTCATTCGAAACAAATAATCTAAATTTTAATTTTGGATAATTGCGAATTATAAATTTTCTTAAAAATACACGATACAGCATTAGAATCCAATTTTTTTACGGAAATAGTTTTCAGCCAGTAAAACAGCTTGCTAAAATGGAGCACGTGTTATCATTGCGTCTGAATAACAAAATACTAATTTAAATAACAACACATTCATTTAAAATGAGTCGACAGTAACCAAGGAAAAAAACGATAATCTCAGAACACGTGTCCTTATAAAATAACTACAACGCTTATAATGCGACAATAATGAAAGGCGACATAACCTCGATAATATACGTAACACCCACTAATAACACATTTATACACTATACAATTAGTCGAATTAATAATAATTATCTTTTTATTATTTCCAATATTTTATTTTCTATGGTGTGACAAAATATGGTGCCCCCCCCCCCTCCCCGCTATTTAAAAGTTACAGAGAAGAGAAGAAAATGCATAGGGTCCGGCAGACCCGTAGTCGGAATTGAGGGTTGATGTAATTGCCAGTAAAGCTACGTGAAGCAGCAAAACTGTTTTGTTTCATGACAAACTCGAGAGAGATTGCATTAAAAGTTTCGATTATCATCGCGAGTACCGAAACACCCACAATAGTACATATGGCAATGCAGCCATACTGTCTTTCGATTCGATTCGGTTGTCAACCAAAATCCAAGCTCTCTCATCCTTTGTTGTCGTTTCTTATGCGACGCTTCTCGCTGCGACCCGCGCCACGTTTGAATGAAAGACACACGGACGCGTTACGTGAAAAGGCCCGCATATAGTCTCTCCGTTCATGGCGATGCAGTTGCCTGGTATCGGTTGAGAAAACGCGCGTCGAGGCTTCGCTTCCCGCGACAAATCGTCAGTCGTGTGATTGTACGCGTATTCGCTCGCTGCCGGAAGTGTTTCTCAATTAGGCGCATTGTTCTCCCTGCGCCACGTGCCTCTTTCGATTCCACGAGCCTCGGTGCATTTTGTTCGACGTTATTCGCGTACGTGGCGTTGGTCTGTTTCGAAATCATCGACGTTCAAAACTTTTCTTAATTTTTTTTTCCAATTTTGCTTTCTCATTAAGTGAAGCTTTGTGAAGATCCGAATTCTTTTTTCGGGTTTTCGATGTCAATAGGTTCAGAATGTCCTAAAACGTCCAGAAAACACATTTTGAGAAAATGTCCGGATGTGTGTGTGTGTGTATGTAACCGACCTCTAAAATTCAAATGTTCATAACTCGACAACGGTTCAAGCTACCGTACTCAAATCTTGCACACACGTGGTGCCTCCTAATATCCATGTAATGTGTGATTTTCGCAATTATTGACGCATTTTATCGGCTTTGACAGCGTTTTGAATTTTTCCAAAAATGTCTGTAGCCACGCTAGCGTCAGCAAATTTCGAGATATTCGTCTAAATAGTTTTTCACATATAGAAATGGGCACAAGGACGGTTGATATTGCATTTGAGCCGAATCCATGAATAACTTTAGATTTTATGGTTTTTGAATTTTTCAAAAAAGCTGCAAGTTAAAACTTGCAAATCGCTTCCTCATAATTTCAAGCAAGGTGCAAGTTGAACATTGCAATTTGCTCCCTCTGAATCGTAGGTAGTGAACGAAGAATCCTTTATGAGGAAGCCAAAACATAAAATGCTTTTTCATAGCGCCCTCATTCTTGGTTCCTTCATAAAGGATTCTTCGTTCACTACCTACGATTCAGAGAAAGCAAATTGCAATGTTCAAATTGCACCTTGCTCAAAATTATCAGAAAGCAATTTGCAAGTTTTGGAATTCAATTAATCCAGCCTGATGGTCACTGAATTCAGTTTGTGATCCTCAACTTTGGAACGGGAAAAAAATATAACATTCGCGATTACGAGCCGGCAATTTGCGACAATCAGCTGACTTCTGTCACAACATCGACAGCAGCGTGTCCATTGCCATCGTTCTCAGACACTCGCTGATAAGAAGTTATATATATACACTTTTTTTTATTCTTACCACGTTATTGCGTCTCCATTACAACGTGAATATTGATAATTTTTTTCTTAGGTGCTTTTTCAGAGACTTGATAAGCCGTAGATATTGCGATAACAACGTTGCATGATAAATTGTTATCGGAGCATCTTTATCGCGCCAAAACAATAATATCCTTTCCGGTGGCGTATTATCTGTGCTTCCTGATAGACTGAACATCGTTCTTCGTGACAGAGAAAAGGAAAAAATTGTCATTCGAATGCCAGAACACTTAAAATTGTGTGAAATATCGTAGAAGCCAGATTTTTGACGCACGCGCGTTTGTGTCTGTGTGTGCCAAGCGTTTGACACTCGTGGATCTTGTAACTTGAGAATCGCTTAAAGTGATGCGAAACGCTTCTCGCTCGTTCTCTCTCGCTCCGCAGCGAGCGCCCATAACGCTGTCTCTCTCGCACTCATGGCGGACGAAAAACGTTTCGCATCATCTTAAGCTATCGGGCTGAGATTTGGCACGTATTACTCGCATATTGTCGTGAATTTCGTTCACACGGATGAGTGGAATTACGTGATCAAGCAAGAGTACTCTTGTACTCTTGGATATTAGAGCGTTTGTTTGAGAATAGCGAAGCAAATGCAGATTGTACAATTTTGATTTTTTATTCAGATCTCTGGTTTCTTCATAGGTTCAATCTTCGATCACTACATACGATTCAGAGGAAGCAAATTGCAACTATCAATCTCGCAGCTTGTTTTGATATATTAATATTGAACAGTGAGTGGCTATTCACTTTCAATACATCCGCAAATTTCAATGCGTTACTGAGGGGAAAAGGAACTTGCAAAAAGCAAAAAACGTCGATGGAAGTGAACAAAAAAATAACGGAAATGGACATTTTTTCGAAGGGAGTAGGAAGAAGTATGCAGCCGCAACATATGTTAACGTTCGTAGTATTAAAAAAAAAACGAAGTAAGGGGTAACGTTGATGGAACCAAGGTCGAACGTAAAAAGCTTACTGTGAATGGCACAGCACTCGTATAAAAAAAAAAGAAGAAGGCGGTCCCGAAAGTAAGAGATCGCTTTTCAGCAACCGCAGCTTTGCAAATCTCCGGTTAGTGAAGGAGTTGCGAAGCTAGCGAAAATCCGTTCGAGAGCATCGCTTTACTCTGCGAATGCAAAGTCGACATAACGAGTGGCACAGATATAAAAACGACGGAACGCTGAAATACATGAAAATCCAATTCTGGAATGTAGCCGCGATAATAATCAAGTTATATCTGTAGCTGTGGCCATCGAAAAATTCGATATATCGGTTTTTACAAAAATCTGGTTGAGGAAGATACTGCAACGTGAAAACAAAGTGACCCGAGAGATCCAGATGAAAATGTGATATCGTGTGCGGGGATTATAGAGGAAAGGAAGAAGTTGTGATCACAAGCTTTGAACAAATTTTTGTGGCGGCTATAGTGCAGCAAAATCGATTACAGCTGCAAAGGAGGCCAGGATGATACTGTGGGGCAAAAAGTAAAGTGTTGCGACTGCCTATAAGGCGAATGGATGCAGAATATGACATATCTATGAATATGAAAGTGGTTCTATAATTCTGTAAATCGTTAAACACTTCAAGTGTGGAAGTATGCAGCAGGAACCTCGAAACCCAACCGAAATTTACAGCTAAACATAAATAGAACAGAAAAAGTTAAGAGCATGAGCTTACATGAGCTTACAAACCTTGACGAATGAGGCAAAGAATGAGGAACGATGGCAAAATATATAAATTACGAAGTGAAAAAATGGGGTGAAGGGAGTTAGCCCCCCATTTTTAGAATTCCCAGATTGTAAAGGTTGTTCTGAGTTGTTCTAGGTTTGTTCCACCTTGGAATTATACGTTCTAGGTTTGTTCCACCTTGGAATTATTTGAAAAACGTTTATAACGCAAAAAAAATGTTTTTTTGTCGCCATTTGCTTATTTTTTGTTCGGCGGCATTAAGAATTGGGAAGAATGTTCAGAACAACTAGAACAACCTAGAACTGCCAAATCTTTTTTTTTTCCTAAAGTGGGGGGCTACCCAAAAAAAGTGTTTCTTTCGCCTTACCGCGACCGATTTTATTTTGGAAACTTATCCTCTTGGAACATTGTAGATCAAACCTAGAACAACTCAGAACAACCTTTACAATCTGGGAATTCTAAAAATGGGGGGCTAACTTCCTTTACCCGAAAAAATGAATTCATGAGATACAATAAACAATCTACACAAGTATTATCAACTGCATGATATTCTGTAAGTGAAGTGTAAAACAAGAATGACTTCACAGCTCCATTTTTTTTCTCACCAGTGGCGACCTCACAATCACTCACTCAATACAATTTAATCGGCACTTGTCGATATTGAAAAGTCAACTTGCTCGTGACAGGGTTAACTATTGATGGAACCTGTGACGCATTTGTGACTTGGGGGACATTGTTCTTGGTTCACGAACGTCTGCGTGGTGACCAATCAGAAGACGTACGTTGATAGGTACACGAAGACAAGCCATGGGTTTCGGATCATCAAAACGGGAGTCAATAATGGTTATAGATTCGAGGCAGGCGGAAGTGTTCATATATGATCGGAGTGTAACCTACAACAGCTTCAACTGGTGGTATACGATCCCGAGAATGACGAGGATCTGGTAGACCGCCGGAGGCACATGACCATAGCCCGGGTCAGTGCCTTGCCACTTATGTCATGCAGTGCGATAACGATCGCTTCGACGCAGTCATCGTTGAGCATCACCGAGCCTTTTACGAGCCGAAGTACCATTCGTCGACCATCGACCAGTTTGTGGTTGGGAGATAGATAACGCGCCCACTACCTGTGGAACCGGAAAAGTTCGTTTTTGATGTTGCTCGTCCGTTGGTCATTTTCAATCGTCAAGCATTTGGACAAATTAGTTACCTCACTGTAGGCACGTAGACGAAGGGATTGTTGTAATTCATTTGAGGGAAGAGCTGCTTTTATCATCTTTAATTTTTTGAATCTTTGAATTTTTACATTTTCGTGATATTTGTAGTCTCTAGAATAATCCTTTCGCAAAATATTAAGATATCAGAAAATTCCGATTTAGAGGAGAGTAATAAGACTTTAAATAAATTCAAAAACTCAATGATTTTCTGAATCGTTCCAATATTTTGTCATTTTTTTTCGAATGCAATCGTAGTTCAGGGTTTTTATTTATTCGGGATTTTATCAAAGCGTACACAATTCAGTGATAAGCCACTATACTCAGTGGAATGGTATTTTGTATCAGTAACGATGATTGTGAGATCCATCGATTTTGCAATCGCTCAAGGACCTCATCTATATCATTGTCTATTTCTTTGACCAGCTTTTTTTTTCTCACCGTTCTATAATAATCCCCCATTGTTCGTTCAGCTTCCTCGTATTTCATTCACTGACACATCGAGACAGCGACTGATAAAGCTTTGGAAAAAAAAATTTAGCGTGCGAATCGGAACGTTCGAGAGCTTCGTGCAGAATGGTGAGAGGAAAAGAGAGAGCCTTGCGAGATTCGCGACGCGCGAGGGGCGGGAGGGGGGGGGCTCGTTCTCGTAAGATTTACACGCTCGTAACCCAATTGCCTTGACCAACATATGTTTACGCAATCGACACGACATATATACGCGTAATACGAAATAGTGGTGGTTAAGTGGCGACAGGCGATAACAGAGAGGTTCCTATTTGCATCGTTTCATCGTAATCACTCGGTGCAACGTAGAATCAACGATGACAACGTCAATGACAAATAATGATAATCAGTGACGAGTTTGTGTAGCGCATTGCAATAAGCATTATGGAAAACAAAGATGATTGTTGACGAAGAAAGAAGATGGATGGTGGATACGTGAAAATGGATACTTGAAAAAGGGACGTCGATGAGTTACGACGATTCGATCCTGAAGAGAACGTGGCCCCCCACCGAGCGTCACTGGCAATTACAACCAGCGGAAAAAATCAACGAGAAAACATAATTTCATAGTAACAACGGGATGGGAAAAAAATGAAAAAAAAATAAATAAACATGAGCACATTCTTTCTGTCGATAATTGAGTTCCCGTGATTATCGAGACGATTACGTCAAGAAGTCATCATTATACTGCTGTAATCGCAATATCTTCCGCAATGTTATATCATCAGACTTGTCCTTACTCATTTCAGACTCGTGCACACGATGAAACTTCTACTTATTGTCAATAAAGGTTTTGTTTCCAAAAGGTTGAGTCAATACGAAATGCACCTACGAAGTAACGTGTAACTAAAATCATGAAAGTGGTTGGAAATGATTCGGACCTTGTGCGCATGGAAACATTTTACGATAAAAAAGGTCGTGCAGAGTCGAGAGCTGCGTCGATAGCGCGTGCGCCGAATAATGATTGCACGTATTGTCGTGTAATACTCTTCTTATACCGAGTGATTCGAAACAATTCGATTGTTCAACCAGGCCACATTATTAAAGGTTATCTGAAAGGTTGGAAATTATTGAGACAAATGTCTCCCAAGATGATTCTAGTCGTCCCGATGCCCACGTGGTCCACTTGTTTCAAAGAGAAATTTGAAGGTTATACCCTCGATAAGAGAGTTCCTCGTCAGATTTTCATAAAACATGGCATACTTATATGTATTGATGAGAGAAAGGTTCAGTTAAATTTTTATGGCTTTCCAAGGCGCGGGAAAAAATATATCAACACTTTTATTTTCTCACGTTTAACATGGAGCCTTATTGAAAATCACGCTCAATTTGATACAATACAAAAAGTCCTCGTCAGATTTTAATGAAAACACTTAAACTGCAAGTTGAATATTCAGAGAACATTTCGGGCACTTGAATGTAGAGATCAGGAGACTGTGATGATAATAATAAGCAAATAAACATCGGGAAAATACGGTTTCTATCAGGAGTTGGTCGTGATCCAGTAGACATGGCAACGTTACGCGTTTGTTTCCCATCTTCTCTCTTTCTCTCTCTAATCGACATCATAACACGCGACGTTGCCACATCAAAGTACTACGTACCTCAATCAGGAGATGGTATATGATAAGCTTGCTTTGTCTCTTACAGTATCTAGGATACTACCTTAAACCCTGGAGGAGTCACAATTGGCAGTATTCCAAATAGTTTTTTAAAAAATTCCATACTTTATTATAATTCCTTTCCACGTCACCTAGCTATTTTTTTTTTACCTATACGCCTGAGGCTCGGATCCCAAATTCATCCATGACGGCCAAAGCAATTTACCAAGCGGATACCAAAGTGATTTCGAAACGGCTTTCAATACTCATTTAGGATCGTCGTGTACATTCACCTGGGTCGCAATCAGGATTCAACGAATGAAAATTCGCAAACACGGAGTGTCCCAATGTGCATTTAACGGTGTTTTCGTTGACGTGTGAAAAAGAGTCGAAGCCACATATCGACATTCGGCCACGTGTGTGCTTGTGCGTTGCAAACTCATGGACACACATACACACATGTATATCACGAATGGCTACTATATCGTGCCAATGGGCTCTGAACACCGTATTCTCGTCACACCGGAGATAAACCATGCTGGGAAAAATCCCGTGGAACATTGGAGTTTTGCGGGCCTGTCGAAACGTCACGCGTATCAGGTTTGCTTCGACATCCTTCTTTTCCATCGGCTCGTTCGCGTTCCTATCGCCGAACGAGTCCCCGGCACAACCGAACCAACCTCGAACCTGTCTCTCACTTCTACATCGCCACTGGGCAATGATAAGCTCCTTTCCGCGACGACCGCGACATCGACGCTATCAAGCTGGGAAATCCAGAAGATCCAAAAATGTTTAAACATATAAATAAAAGAATAAACATTTTTAACTTATGTTTCAATTCATTCCTAAGTTCCTTTATGTACCCTTGATGAAGTTGTAAGGGCTGTGTCCGAGTTGCTCGGGGTATGTCCGAGGGTGTCTTTCGTGGTCAAAGGTTTGAAGTCAGCAGATATCCAAATCGTTTACACGTAGACAAGTCATACGTGTAAACGATCTTCCAAATTCAATGAAAAAAGCTATGTCCTTTCGTATTTGATTTTCGAGAGAAAGAAAAATCATCTCCGACTGTGCGAATCTCCGTTTGTCGATTGGACTGGTATAACGAAACGGGTTATTTGCGAACTCGTGAACGGCTAAGTGATACGGCCTCGGGTGTACAGTCCATTGATCGGTTATGCCTCGAAGCACCGTTATAACATCTCTCGTGGTGTCTAATAATTCAGGGACATGAGATAATATTATTATAATTCGACCGAAGTAATCTAGCATCAGTTACAGAAGAAAATGGTTGCGGAATAAAATACTCTCTTATCATCCCGAGTCAAATTTTTTACGTTTATTTCAACTTATTTCAACATTCCTGTTGGGGTTAAGCAGGTTGAAAGTATTATAAAGCTACAAGTAATTCTTACGTGCGTTTCGACCTTTTTTTACCTTAAAAAATTGCAGTTATGTAGGATATAAAAACAGTTTACCCATGCTATGCCGTGTGTTGTGTGTATGTGCGAGCGCTGCGTAGTCAAAATGTAAACAAAGCGCCGAGAGCAAGCGCGGTTGACGAACGAGATCGAGTGAGGTTGACAAACAAGAGCGAGCGCGGTTGCCGAACGATTCGACAACGAACGACGTTTTTAGGCATTTAGAAAAGACTCCTCTACCACGACGGACACAGAGTATCGAGAGATAGAACAAAGACGACGTATGCATATTGCGTCACACATTTGTATTGCGTGTTCCTTTTTATATTTCAATAAATACTTCAATATTAATCCTTGAAATTGCTTCTCGTACAATGCACGAATAATTATTTCTAATAGGAAACCTACCATCTGAACATCATAATATTTCCTATTATCGTTTCCCATTTTTCAAGTTTGGAAGGTGAAACGAAGGGGAAATAATGAAAGAAAAATTTTTACCCCCGATTCGAAAGTGAAACGAAGGTGAAAAAAATGTGGACACCGCATTGAGGTCGTAACGTATAGGTGAAAAAATATTTCAACCTCATTTTAACTTTCAATTCGGACATGTAAGGTCCGAATACAAGGTGAAAATTTCGACTCGTTATCACTTTTGGTGTTCTCGCAGAATTCGGCGTTGGTATGAACTAGCAACACGAGTTACCCACAAACCACGAGGTTTTCGGTGTTCTCAATGTTCGCGTCGTACGATGTGAATCCCGTCGTCCGGTCGGGATCGCACGACACGAGTTTAGATTTGATTTAGCTAAACGTGGAATCGAGTTCGTAAATTCAATCGAACCCACATTCGCCAATCGTCATTTCTATTCCTCTTCGTCGAGCTTTCTCGCTCGCAGTTCCAACATAGTTTATCGACTTTTTGGATTCTATGGGACGCGGTCAATCATGCCGTTATACGATTGAGAACACCTCCGATAACGCGTTCGATCGTCAAAACGTTGCCAATCGTGTCTGCACGGATTCGCAAAGTAGGGCCGGAAAAATTGGACGTGATATCCAGTTGCCGTCGTGAAGTGCCGTTAACGCTACAGGTTTCAAGACCGATAAAAATAATTCAACAAGGTCGAACCGGTTTCGAACGAAAGAAAAAAAAAACAAAGAAGAAAGAAAAAAAAACCAATGAGGCAAATTTTTCCATTTGCATCTCTCAGAGCTTCATATCCCACAGCTGTGTTTCACATTCTACGCCTTCCAACATGCAAATTCTAAAAACAGCACGACGATACGTCTTTACGATCGGGTTTTTGTTAGTCTGTCCAAATCACAGAGGCGTTTGATTCGTTCGAGGTTTTTAAGTTATTACCGGATGGATATTGAAAAATATCAGAAGTGTTGGAAAATTTGGGGAATGATAGTTCTTGTTAGAATCAATAGTACGTTAATTATTTCATCATTTTTCACTTAATTATTTTGTTCCTTATACATTGACTAATTTACTGGCATTTAACACGGTCGCTTGTGGGAAAACAGGTTCTGCAGACGTTAATGCTTGCAAAACGAATGGAACTGAATGTCAATGAATTCTAAAAATATTATATCATCGAGACTTAGGATCGAGCTAATGATTACGCTAACTTTCAAACGAATCGACTACGTGATCGTCAAGAAATCAATTGAAGTAATGAGGAATATCGACTTTTTATCAATCGTTACAGTTGAAACAATTGAAACACGTGTACAGTCACCGACAAAACCTCAATCGAGCACACTCCAATTTCGTCAAATTTCACTCCAATTATTATTGAGAGTGGAAAATTAACACCGCCAAGTGTTAATTGATTATTATTTGCAAGGCTAAACACGTACGATATGGCCTAGATTGGTAAATCAACGATTCCCTCATTTTGGACCAACTTTTTACCCGGACGGTCTATCCAGTAAGACCTTAAAAAAAATACACAATTATCGGCCATTTTTATTTGTTATCGAACGATCCGACGATTTATTCATTCATTTTCATTTTTTTCGGATTCTGAGAACATTCATACACGTCGTTTGTTCACTCGACGTTTCTGTAACAAAGTTTTGTATTGAATTTCGGTATAGTTTGTGCAAAGAACGACGCCACGTGCACGTCGGTCGTTGAGACGTGCGATAATGGTAGTTTGAAAATTTTCATTGCCAACCACGAGGCCAGATATGTATATACATATATATGTATATATATCTTTCGTTATGTCACTTTGTCGATAATCTCGATGGGGTATTAGCGGTCCGAGCGAGACCAGCCAGCGAGCTAGCCAGTTTGCAATCGAGTTGGAGAGCAGCGCGGCTCTCGCTGGGCCTGGCTTGGACGTGAACGACGTTAATATCCGGAACGCATTGTTCCTCCTGCTACAGACGGATTCTATCCGCAGCATTTCCGTAATTCTTTTTTTTTTTTGTTTTTCGCACGGGCTCGCCCATCCATCCATCTTGACTGGCCCCAACTTCGTTCAGTCCGAACTTTTGTACTCCGTTTATTTAATTGTTTCATTTTCGTTTCAATGGGAAAATCCGCACAAAGCTAATTTCGTTGGCTACATTGTTTTTTCCTTCACGAATGATTACACATTTTTTTCGAATTAATAAAAAAACAAGACTCAACTGTAAAAGTTTTAGTATTTTTGTCTGAAAGTTATGCATTTAGCGATATGAGAATGCTTTTCCAATGCGGATCCAATTTTCCAAATGCTCCCGGCCTTTATTCATAATTTGAAATTAATGCGATTATTACTTTTTTCAACCCTACAGACGTATCCAAGGTCATTCGTGTCCACCTGAATTTTTCACCATGAAATAACTTCTAAACCGCAGCAGTTTTATAATAACAATTTTTTTATTGCAAAAATAAATATTTCAGAATCTTCACTGCATTTTTTTAATACATCAAGTAGGCAAAAAATCCAACGGAAAAATCGAATCGCCGTCAGATAGAATATTCCAAAATACTTCGAGGTTGATGAATGCAGGATATCGGTCAGCTGTGATGAAATAATTATCCGGCGAAAAAAATTCGTCGATCGGTATAACGCGACCATAAAGGTCACCCAGATGAGATTGTAGTTGCAGAGTCCGGTGAGTGTTTCGAATCCGGAGGTCATGCGCAGTATCGTTAACGTTAACGAACTCGAGTCCGCCACATAGTCCAGGCGAAAAGTCCAAAGTTCACGTTTTTTTGTCGAGGCAATGAGAGGGGTCCTATCCCATAGATTTCGACCTTGCGAACACGAATATCGAGGTTTTAAAGTTTTTTTCCTATGGGGTTTTCGAGCATCCCCTTTTTAAGGGTTGAAATCGCGATTACTCGAGAACGGTTGCATGTATGAAAAAAATGTTCAAACAAAAGTTGTAGAGAAAAAAAAACCATGACATTTTTATTTAAACTTTTTTTTCGTAAAATCATTAGGTGAGTCAGGAGACGCGATTGAAATTAAAAACCCCACGTGCAGATGGCCGTGGTGGAGGGGATACCCCTGACGCGCTCACGGTATAGCTCGAAGTGGTGTGCGTACGCTCACGTACACGGAAGGTTGGGTTCATACGCATGTAGTAGTAAGAGACTCGCTCGAGCGTGACGGATAGCTTGAGTCGGTGTGCGTACGTTCACGTACACGGAAAGGCCGGCGGGATACGATGTGGTAGTAAGTAAACATCTTGACATCGAAGAGAAACAAAATTCGTTCGGTCCGAGTTTTTCGCTTTCTGCCCATCATGAGCGAACGGCGCGATTATTTGAATATAGCTTACGAAAATTTAAATGTTATAGACATTTATTAATTAATTACATCGGATGCTTTTTTTTGTATTATCTTCTTACATTAATGTTTTTATATTATTTTTTTAAACGTTTTAAATTTCGTGCATAATTTTTTAATCGAACTTTTTACTCAGTACAAATTCACATAAAATGTTTATTTATAAGTCATAATAGTTGTATTGACGATGAAATTTTTTTTTTAAATTACATGTGTAGTATAAATGTGCGTTATTTTGTATTTAATTTTTAAAAAGTTCAATTTTATATACAATCAAAGCAATTTTTTTTCAAAGTCAGCGACTGTCATACGCAATCTGCCTTGTCGGTGCGGCAAAATATAGATCGTTACTTTGATGAATTTTGTATGTCTTATTATTAGCTTGAAGAACACTAGTATAAGCTTTTCAGTATACTATGGCGATTAATTGGAAAAAATTTGCGAACATAGAATGTCGGAGTGAAATATTGAAAAATAGTTGCAAGTGCCGGGACTCACGGTAAATGTGTAAATACTCACTGGTTCCATTCTTCATCCAAAAATATATTTTTATATCTTAGTATCCAATTGTTAATACTAATTCGGAATTTTTCTCATGAAATCCGCGACTCGTGGGATTGACGGATCTCGTAAGCTAAATATTCAATTCAAATTTCGCGGCCTAACTCCGCACACCGCGTGGCGATACAAGCCGGCTCCACCAAGTACAGTGTTGCCAGATTGATGATGGAATGTTGGAGCTGGCTGGCTTCTACCGCCACGCGGTGTGCGGAGTTAGGCCGCGAAATTTGAATTGAATATTTAGCTTACGAGATCCGTCAATCCCACGAGTCGCGGATTTCATGAGAAAAATTCCGAATTAGTATTAACAATTGGATACTAAGATATAAAAATATATTTTTGGATGAAGAATGGAACCAGTGAGTATTTACACATTTACCGTGAGTCCCGGCACTTGCAACTATTTTTCAATATTTCACTCCGACATTCTATGTTCGCAAATTTTTTCCAATTAATCGCCATAGTATACTGAAAAGCTTATACTAGTGTTCTTCAAGCTAATAATAAGACATACAAAATTCATCAAAGTAACGATCTATATTTTGCCGCACCGACAAGGCAGATTGCGTATGACAGTCGCTGACTTTGAAAAAAAATTGCTTTGATTGTATATAAAATTGAACTTTTTAAAAATTAAATACAAAATAACGCACATTTATACTACACATGTAATTTAAAAAAAAAATTTCATCGTCAATACAACTATTATGACTTATAAATAAACATTTTATGTGAATTTGTACTGAGTAAAAAGTTCGATTAAAAAATTATGCACGAAATTTAAAACGTTTAAAAAAATAATATAAAAACATTAATGTAAGAAGATAATACAAAAAAAAGCATCCGATGTAATTAATTAATAAATGTCTATAACATTTAAATTTTCGTAAGCTATATTCAAATAATCGCGCCGTTCGCTCATGATGGGCAGAAAGCGAAAAACTCGGACCGAACGAATTTTGTTTCTCTTCGATGTCAAGATGTTTACTTACTACCACATCGTATCCCGCCGGCCTTTCCGTGTACGTGAACGTACGCACACCGACTCAAGCTATCCGTCACGCTCGAGCGAGTCTCTTACTACTACATGCGTATGAACCCAACCTTCCGTGTACGTGAGCGTACGCACACCACTTCGAGCTATACCGTGAGCGCGTCAGGGGTATCCCCTCCACCACGGCCATCTGCACGTGGGGTTTTTAATTTCAATCGCGTCTCCTGACTCACCTAATGATTTTACGAAAAAAAAGTTTAAATAAAAATGTCATGGTTTTTTTTTCTCTACAACTTTTGTTTGAACATTTTTTTCATACATGCAACCGTTCTCGAGTAATCGCGATTTCAACCCTTAAAAAGGGGATGCTCGAAAACCCCATAGGAAAAAAACTTTAAAACCTCGATATTCGTGTTCGCAAGGTCGAAATCTATGGGATAGGACCCCTCTCATTGCCTCGACAAAAAAACGTGAACTTTGGACTTTTCGCCTGGACTACACAGTTCCGCCATAGAGTTTGCAGCAGTCTCAGTGGTCGGAGTTATGTTGTCGCTGCGCAGCAGCAGGTGCACCACCATTCAAGTCTGCGTTTCGCAATAGTTTTTCCAATCAAGTCTCCGGTATTTGGAATATAGAAGTACACCGGGCAATCTAAAGACATTAAATTGGGTGGCTGGTTGACGTCTGTCGCGATTGCGATACGCAACTGCCCGTTTCGTTAAATCAAATTAATAATAATCGTGATAATAATAATAATAATAATGATAATAAATGCGACATACGGCTGAATCTATCGAAGTGGTTTCGTATTTTTCATTCACGCTAATTACAATATTATTGCTCATTTCTGGCACATTTAACGGCTCTTTTGAAGAGACTCAAAGGACGTAAATCACAAGTTTCTACCATTTCGAGAGTGCGATTTGTAATTTTTATTCAACGGTTCAATCCATTCAGAATAAAAATTAATTAACTAACAATAATAATCCTGTTTGAACTTTCCATTAATCGTCAAATAATCGATAATCAAATAAGTATCAATGAAAAAAATTTAAGCTATCGCAAACTCAAATCTGCCCAATTTTTACGCCCTGCAATGTTGCGTAAAAAATTGTTTCCCATTGTCAATGACTGCACATCCTCAATAATTGTCACAATTGTTTGGTCCCATAAAAAAAATTAACATCCGTCTTATAATCGCAATTCCCGTGTTCTGCATATAATCCCGCTTCCGTGAAAACAAAAAAAAAATTGTTAGCCGGATGTGGGGGACACGCTCGTGTCAGTTCGACGTGGCCCTCGAATGAATTTAACGACGCGTTTATGCACCTCCTTGTCGGTGGCTGCACGGTTACGAACACGTGGTACGGTCGCATATACATCGACATTTTCACGATGTGCAAGTAGGAAGTCAGCGAGAAACGTCGCTTCGATGTCGAGATCACGACACCGGGCGCCTGCTCTGCCAGCCCGCAGCGCCGCGGGAGTCAATCGCGCGCACTATATACATGTATTTCTCTCTCTCTCTCTTTCTCTCTCTCTCTCTCTCTCTCTCTCTCTCTCTCTCTCTCTCTCTCTCTCTCTCTCGCTCTTTCGCACACAAGAGTTACCCGTCTAACCCGCAATGCCACGTCCATCCGTGAATTCAGTTCGACGAGCTCGGTCCCGCCTCGAGCATCCACGTGTGTTTATCCTGCATTTTCGCACACTCGAGCGTCGACTCGCTCGATCTCTTCAACGTCACGTCATACTTATTTGCTCGTGTAAACGCTCACGTATTTAAAAAAAAAAGTAGTTCCGAAAAAATATTTTTTTTTTAATATTTGAAAGTTTTTAAATATTCATATATATATATATATATATATATATATATATATGAATATTTGAATATTTTTTCCTTGTATTATGAATATCATGTAATATAAAAAAAAAAGTTTACATGATGATAAACTAAAATATCCGTATATATATATATATATATATATATATATATATATATATATATATATATATATATATATATATTAAACTACGGATATTTTAGTTTATCATCATGTAAACATTTTTTTTAAGCAAATTTGTTTACGCAGCGTTTTACGTTGGGTCATCAGTCTTTGTCTGTGTCAAGTTAAAGCTAAAGTTGGGATTAGTGCAAACCATAGGCGTTGAGTGTTCGAGGAGTAAATGACGTTCATCGGTTGCAAGGTGGCCATAGAAACGAGGATATTCCGTTTGGAGTCCTTATCTATTGTTTGTTTCGTGGTAACACGCAGCGATATTGGTAAGCATGGTGAATGTTATTTCATTACACGTCTTCTTTGTGACTCGAGCGTCGGGCGCGTCGTTTTTTTTATTATTAAATGCTTGCGATGGTTATGCACTTATTGTGTTTCGTTTCTGTACGCGTAGTCTGACAATTGTACGGTTAAACGTTTGTTTCATAGTGACCTTCAGCAATGTCGGTTAGCATGATGAACATTCATCACGTGTGCCCTTTCGCGACCCAGGCGGAGGGAAGCGTTTTTCTGTTGTTTCTTCGTTCCTCTATGGTTCTTCTCGTAGTACGACAGTTGACATATTTTTTATTTGTGTTCGACATCAACGAATATTTATGATTTAACTTAATTGAAATTGTGTTTACAGTTTAGCGTATATTTGTTTATCAGAATGAATATGCAAATGATAATGGTGATGATTGAGTAAAATGTTGGAATTCAAGCCTCACAGTTCCTGCAACCCCGGAATTTTATGTAATTCTTACTACGGTTCTTCCAGACCCTGTTGACTTTTAAACGCCTTGATCTTGGGGTTAAAGAAACGCACAATCACTTTTTTTTCTTGGAAACCGAACGCCTAAATATGAGAAAAATGAATATGCAAATCAATTTTTTCCAAATCTAATAGTTTTTTAAGATATTTTGAAAAATATGGAAAAACTCATTTGCAAAATCACTTTTTCTTCAAGTTACATATCTCCATTGTAAATTAGCATGAAGTAACTTTCCTAGTGAAGAATCGAGAGGTCTTGAGTAGTACTTTAAAACTGCCGTAGCAATTTTTTTTATTAATTCGAAAAAACATTTTTTTTGTGCGAAGGAAAAATCAGCAAATGTTGACTATTTTACGTTATACTCAAAGGATCGATGTCTTCTCACTCATGTTTCGAACTCTTCTCGACGACGCCGTTGTACTCAGCAGCCTTCAACCGTCTACCTGCAACAACTTGGACGAGCAGAACTTTTTCGGATCTTTCGTTACAGCTCCACGGGGAAAGAGATCGCGAAAAGTTTTGCCAAGCACGTTGCTGGCTTCCTTTGTAACCCCTGCCCGCGGGGCTTCTCCCTCACACATATTCGAAGCGAGAAAAACTATCGAACAAACGATCAGAAGGTATCGACAACTTCTCGAGTGACTTCTCAACGTTGCCATCGATACGCAATGAATGAAATATCAGCTGATGAAAACTTGATAGTTCCAGAAGTTTCGCGGATTTCGTTTTTACGGTAACGGTAGAGGGGTTGATCCATTTTTAGGGTTTCGAACCTCCGAAGGATGAAAACTCAACTCTCATGAGATAACTCGCGTGTCTGTCCGTATGTCAACCGAGTTTTTCAGAAACCATGCGACGGAGGTAGACACTTGACACTTTTCATAATAATACATCTTAGGGATCCACATATATGGTACTAGTTACTACTTAAAAATTCTTATACAAGAATTCACGGGGGAGAGGCAAATTAGATACTCGAAAAATTCTCTAGAAATGGTATATATCATATAGGATATTATTCAGAAGGGCTCATTGAGTGGAATACGAAATTATTTTTTTTTTTAGAATTTTAAATATTATATCGAAAATAATTTTTTGAAAAATATGCGAAAATAGAGCATTCCTCCTCCCTTATTTCCGAAACGACTGGACCTAAAATTACAAAAAATTATAGAATAACATGTCTTGCTCGAATTTGACTAAAAAATTATAACGAATGTCCTCGATCCTATGTAAAATTAGTTTCTAGAAATCTATGAGATATCTAGAAAATGCCGAATCAAATTATTGTTTCGATTGAAAAAAAATATGGTACGCGCAAGTCCAACTCGCATTTGACCATTTTTTTTTAATTCAGGTGAAACGTTTTTATTTGTATTTATATAATCGATTCATAAACGATTTATTAGTATCCAAAGCCTAGTAATTGTAGATCGCGAAGAACTCATGTAAAATACAGATTGTTGAATTCGTTACATAATAATCAATTGTCATAAAGCGAAGACTCTGAGATTCAAATTCAAACCTCTGCCAAAATGAAATTCCCTCCGAATAATGCAAACGCTTGCAAGAACAGCAAACTTTCTTATTATATCTCTTGATTAGCATTCCGCGGTTTCGACGCACAAATTAAGTCGTGTTTATTATTATCACAAGCGTATTTATACTCTCGACAAATTTAGTCGTTATGCAAATAACGGATCGAAAAAAACCCAGGAAATTCTCGGTCGAAGTGGTTGGATTTAAACAATGAGAATACAATGAAGGGATGTGAAAGGCACGGCGAAGTCGTTGCTATTATTTCTGCACGGCTTGTGCCGGCCCTGGCTTCGTGGTTGGTTTGTTTTCTCTACACCACTACTTCGTGGCTTTGGCTTCAGCTTCTTCCGTCAAATCCTTCGCAATCTTAAATGTTTACGCTTTTGGGTTTTGTTGTATATTCTCCGGGCAGCCTTTCACGGTTGAATCTTTGCTGACTGCGGTTTCTACGCAGCCACTTATCGACACCTAGGCGACATTGGAATCGTATATTTTCAACCTCATTGCATTTTTTCAACGATTTCATTCGCCGTGCTTTTTCTTACCAGATGCAGTTGTAATCTTGATATTCATTGTAGCTTTCTCAAAATTGATAGCACGTACTATTCCTGACTCATCATTCTGTTCTTTATGAATGAATGACGTCAGGAAAAAAAAATTTTGGGTGGCACAAACATTTTTTTTTTATTTTTCATGAAAAAACCATATTTTTCCCAAATTGTACACACGAAAATTCGGTCACTAGAATCATATACAAACGTATGTCTATGTAAATGATCCCAAGATGCAGCACCCACCAAACAATCGAAAGTCCAAGGTGGAAGTTTAAGCCTCGGGTGGACTGAACACGCTTTCGATTATCGATTATCGATATACTCGTTTGAAGACGGTTCGTCGCCCATGAATTCTCGAGTCTGTGAAGAGGTTTGTGAATCGACACTGAGATAGTATCGCGTGCGCGTCTCACAAAGTTTCGTGTGGCCCTGTATCAGCCGGAGCTCTTCGAAATTGGATGAAGCGTTCACTCAGTCCAGACGACCACCAGGCCCCAAGTGCTAGTCGGTCGCCAATCGTGCTATTCTTTCTCGCAACTCGCACCGTGAACTTGTGTAAATTGATTGTTTGCTGGCGCCAGACTATCGTCATCGTCGTTCATTGCTAGTCCCGAGGTGCAATAATAGGACAAACATAATTACGTACTATCGCATCGTTCACCTTATTGTGTCTCCGATATCGATAATATCACTTTCGTTCAACGGCCAGGCCAAATAATATGCATAGTTCGAACTGAACTTATCATAAACTTCATTCAATATAAACCAATTTTGCAAGACAAATAACAAGTTGTAAGTACATTTAGTGTTGATTATTTTTAGTATTGCAAACTTAATTGCCATACTGAACCATCGTTTTTCAAACTAAAATAAAAATCACCTCGAGGTCTGTTTCGCGATAACTTTTATGACACCTTGGCGATAATTTTTGCCGTTAAGTGCTGCCAGTGGACGATGTGCCATATAAGTGACTGGTGCATCACCAGGCGCACCAGTTACGACTTCCGAGTTGGTGCTTCTTAATGCCGAGTTGGTGATCTTAACCCTAGAACGGGTGACTAGGGTGATACGGTACACCCCGCCCGAAATTCAAACGTACGCGGCTAGCTCAAACAGATTCCCTTTCGGTCCGGGACCCTAACTAACCCTTACTGTGTACAACAAAGAAGATTGACTGGCGTACCGTCCATAAAAAACGAACTATGTTTTTTTTTTTTTGCGAGAATCGAAATACATATTTGCTTGTATACTCCTAAAGTGTGAGTATTCTTCTCTCAAATGCCGTTGGAATTTCTTGAATCGGTCGAATCGTTGAAAAACTACGGTACGTTATGAAAAAAGTCGAATTCGCGGAATTGTTAGGTTTTTTTTTTGTTCAAACAACATTTTGCATATTTTTTCTAAGTTGCCAGAAATTTATCGGCCCTATTATCTTCCTTATCAAAAAAAGATAGTGCACTACTTAAAAGTTGTCCTAATCCAAACTCAACCATCAACCCAATCGGTACAAGTCTGGGGTATTAAATGACCCCAGTTAATCGTTAAGGTATAAGCGAGCCATGTTACCCTAGTCTAGGAATAAAGGAAGGATGATCTCTCCTGACTGCCCGTAATACGGCACATGAATGATTTACTGTTCGCTTTTTATGATAGTTCCTTGACGCTCTCAACCACGGACTATTTCAATCGGAACCGGAATCCGGAAACGAGGAAACCCGTCGATGCGTCGACAATCTCACAGCAGAAAGGAGTCATCCGGCGTACAGCCGCCCCGTGAATTTCTTCGCCGTTTTGCGTAGTAAGATTTCTTTTGCCAATCGTAGCGAAGCACTGAAGAAACTCGAGCACGTCGTACTTGTTATCGTGAGAGCATTTCGCCTCGCCCGTCTTATCGCTGGTATTAAGGATGCAGTTTGCTAGATGGGATACAGCAGTATTCGAGCGTGCTCGGAGCAACCGTGCGAGCCGCCTCGAACGGTCGTCGAAATAGAAGCGAGCAGAGTACGGTCGTTTCTTGAGCTCGGTCCTTATGTAATAAGACCGGGGATAATCACCGGAATGTCTTATACCAACGTGTAAAAGCACACCCCCTCAAATACTCTCTGTGGCTTGTATTAAAGTTTTGGCGATACCGAATAAAACTGCAACGCTGGCTCTATGCATGTTTATAGTTGCCCAATCGAAGAAAATGTATTTTTTTTAATTCTCTTGAGATTTTTCGAGATTGTTGAATATATTGGTTTTGTACATGAGAGATATTCAAATTGTTTATACTTCTCACTTCGAGAATTGGAGAGAAGTAAAGTCCTAAAAATTGAAAAAAAACCTTTGTCGATATTGGATGTGATAAATAATTATTTGTAATTATTTAGGTTGGGCTACGCACGAAAACTCTTCACCGTTATCATCCAGAGAGACTAGTTCTATCGATGCCATCCTCAAGGTAGCCCAGAGGTCACGTCACTCAAGTTTGCGGGACCACAAAGCCGAATCTACTTAAATCCGATGAAATAATTAAAGGCTCATTGAATGCTAGTGAAGTGCCCTATTCGCGAATTGAATGCTCTTTTTTTAAATCTGTGGTGCGGCTCGCTTTTTTTAAAGAGCATTTAATTCGCGAATAGGGCATCTCATTAGCATCTAATGAGCCTTTAATGATTTCATCGGTTTTGAGTAGATTCGGCTTTGTTGTGTCGCCAACTTGAGTGACGTCAATTTTTCTTAAGGTATAAAGTACCCTTCATAAGAGAGTTTCTCGTCAGATTTTCATGAAATTTGGCTACTTATAGGTATTAAGAAGAAAAAGTTTTAATTAAATTTTTATGGCTTTCCAGAGCGTGAGAAAAAAAGATATCAACACTCATTTTCACACGTTTAACATAGAGCCTTATGGAGAATCACGCTCAATTTGATATAATACAAAAAGTCCTCGTCAGATTTCAATGAAAACACTTAAACTGCAAGTTGAATATTCAGAGAATATTTTGGGCACTTGAAAGTAGAGATCAGGAGACTGTGATGATAATAATAAGCAAATAGACATCGGAAAAATACATTTCATATGAGGAGTTGGTCGTGATCCAGTAGACATGGCAACGTTGCGCGTTTGTTTCCCATCCTCTCTCTCTCTTACTAATCGACATCATAACACGCGACGTTGTCACGTCAAAGTACTACGTACCTCAATCAGGAGGTATATCTTAGACTTGCTTTCACGATTACAGTTTGTGGGATACTACCTTGATATTATTCGGTATTATTTTTTCTGTGCATCTCGGAAGTAACCCGAGATAAAAGAAAACGTGTCACCCGGTGAAGAACAAAACATTTATGATATTTCAATGAATACATAAAATACGAAGACGAAAGGTAATATCGATGAAAAGCATTTCGACAAAGAGCGACGATAAAATAGACGGCGATAAAGTTGACGAGAACTGTAAATATGTTATGGCATCGGTTAAGAATCGGTGTACAATATACGTATGTATGTATGCTGAAACGAAGAGGCCACGAGCGCTGTTTCCATACCATCGCCCGTTCCCAGGAAACTCCGTGGATTCACGGCGAGATCGCAGATTCGACGAGATGAGAGGGTTGGTTATACCTTCGATGTATAAGGCGTTGAAACTTGACGTTGAACTCGAGGAAAGTTATACCCAAGCGTTTCCTTTCGACGAGCTGAGGGATGAAATGTCGCTCACGTCCCTATGGTCGCTCAAATCGTTTTCGGAGTAGTATCCCTCGGCGTCAGGAAAATGTCGAGCCTGTGCCCTCCGCAATAACTAGCGTCGTATAATATCCCTTGCATATGGAGAAATAACTTCGTCATCAATTGTTGTATAAGTTTTACTTTGCAGTTGCTTTTATGTATTTTATCCACTGGAATTGTATAATATTAATATAATGATTGGTGAAGTTTCCCTAATTATTATGACGATACATATGCAGTATTGAGGCTTCGTCCAATTTTATGATTTCTAAAGAAAAAAAAATCAATCGAAAGGGTTATTTTGTCCTTGAGATGAAGAATGAGATGAGGGAGGTAAAAAAATAATGTTAGAAACATTTTTTTAACCCTTTTCGAATGTTTTGTTGTTATCATTACCATCATGACAGTACAATCCTAACTACATTATCCTCATCTAATTATGTCAATATTGCTAATCCTTACTAAATTATGTCAATATTGATTTGCCCCAAAGAGGAATTCGAACCATACATCCAAATTATAATATTAATAATGTTAACGAATAGTATCGACATCATATCAACATCATACTTAAAGAAACATTTTCATAAAACTTATGGCAAATCGATAATGTCAAATTATCATCATCAATTCTATTTTCGTCGAGTCAACAAACATTTTCCTGTATCTCGAAGCGAATTATTCAAATCGAATTATACGAAATTCCATCTTCCTCCGAATGTAATAAGAACGTTCGTTATATTTTTTTGTTCTTGCTCGAACATCGATCCAAGTCCTCCGTAATTAATTTTCACCGGAATAAAAAGGAAATGGGAAATAAAATTGTGCCGAAGCACTACGAGAGTAACGACAAGAAAGTAATATCGGTTGTCGCTAGGAAACGGGATCTTCCGCACAGGCCTCGGCTGTAAAACTTATGAGAAAGTACTTGCGAGAGTGTGACAGGTGTCTCCTTTGCGCTTCCTCCCTTATACCAAAGTCCTCATCGTATAAACTGCATAAACGATGCGCAGGAAAAAACTCAGTGACAGTATCGATTGCCGTCTCGTGTGTCTGACAGGCTAAACAGAATTCTTCACATTGCATCAACGATGTGCGTCATCAGGATTGTCGATGACTCAGTTTTGCGATGAGGGACAGGTTATTGGGGGGTGGGGCTCGAAGTTCAGAATGGTCAATGTTCAGAAAGGTCAAAATTTCGAACGCGCAATGCTTCGAACGACAATGTTACGAACGGTCCCGGCGCAGAATGAAATTGTTTCGAAGGGTCAAAATTTCGAATCGCATTGTAGCCTTCCGAACGCCTACCTTTCGAGCTTTCCCACGCGTAAATTATGAAAGTTAGATATATACCGTCGCCGACTTTTTTATAGGAAATTTATTTTTCTACAACATTGTTTATGTGAAATTTTGGTCTATATAGCGTTGTCCATCCAGCGTTTGGACAGAAACAAATGAAGCAATAAGAAAATCGACGCATTTTTACCTTCCCGAGAAAACGCTGGTTAAACAACGCTATATAGACCAAAAGTTCACATAAACAATGTTGTAGAGAATTGAATTTCCTATAAAAAAAAGTCAGTGACGGCATATATCTATCTGTGATAATTTACGTGTGGGAAAGCTCGAAAGCCAGGAAATGTTAAAAACCGCAGCGGTTTTCTATTTTTAAAAATAATCGTTAATTTAAAAATTAGCGTAAATTATCACAGTTAGATCTATGCCGTCATTGACTTTCTTATAGGAAATTCAATTCTCTACAACATTGTTTATGTGAACTTTTGGTCTATATAGCGTTGTTTAGCCAGCGTTTTGACAGGAAGGTAGAAATGCGTCGATTTTCTTATCGTTTTATTTGTTTCTGTCCAAACGCTGGATAAACAACGCTATCTAGACAAAAAGTTAACATAAACAATGTTGTAGAGAAATAAATTTCCTATAAAAAAGTCCCCGACGGCATATATCTAACTTTCATAATTTACGCGTGGGAAAGCTCGAAAAGTAGGCGTTCGGAAGGCTACAATGCGATTCGAAATTGTGACCCTTCGAAACAATTTTATTCTGCGCCGCGACCGCTCGTAACATTGTCGTTCGAAGCATTGCGCGTTCGAAATTTTGGCCTTTCTGAACATTGCTCATTCTGAGCCCCACCCTTATTGGGAGCTTTTTAGGTCTATCTGACAAGATACAAAAACCTACGTCGTTCTTAGAAATAATCAAGTCAGACGTTCCGTGTGACGTCGAAAAATGTTCTGAATCCCTTTGTACGTCCCTCATTGCCGATCAGTCTGGAATCCCCCGAAAGCTGGCGCAGGTACTGCGGAAGGTCGAGGAAAGGATGTCGTACTCAAACAAGATGACAGGGACCGAAAGCTCATATGTTCTAACGAGCAAGAGTGATGGCTGATACGGGGAAGGACGACAACGTCAACCTCCAACTGAGGCCCAAGAAGACAATGAGAATCTCCTGCTTCTAGAAATTGAATAACATCGTGGAAGCTCGAGCACGTAATTGTGTTATTTGTCATTCACCCCTACCATCAATGCACCGACTCGGGTTACGTAAATTAACGTGGTACAACGATTGTGCGCACTTTAAATTCATCGCGGTCTAGACCGACGTCTCGTGTATTAGCGTGTGCGGGAGGACACACACTCGCGCACGTTGACGGAATTACTCGGGACAGGAGAGAGACGTCAATGAGAGCTTGGTTTTGTTCGTACGAAAATTGAAGAATCACGCGACGTTCACTACGCACGAATAATGCATTTTTTTAAAATGGATTCGTTCTCTTATTCTAGGCCATAAATTGCTTTGAATATTTGCTGCTTTCAATTGATTATAAATGATGATTATTGTTTAACCACATCGAGACAAGAAGTTGACTTTGGACCAATAAGGGGAACAAGGGACATTTCCGCCGATTATGAGTTAATTTTTTTCCAGTCAACTGGCGAGAATATTGAATCAAAATGTATACTTCGTTTCGTTAGCATCAAACGGTATAAAATGCATATTCATTTATGGGAAGTTGCAAGTGAGTTTGGGAAGACTTTACCTAAATTATCATATCAATGCCTTCATGTCAATCCCAAACTTCCATTAGATCCACGTCGGTTGCGTCGTTTCCGGTTGAAATTTCAAAATATATGGAAGATATTATTGAAAATGTATTACAGATGAAATATTCCATATGTTCTCATCACAAAGCTATTACTCGCGCGTTTCCATCAGTCTTACATGAGTCTCGAGCGTACCTTCATATTTCCCTAGCCAGAATGCGAACACGTTGAGCTTACAATTTTTCACGACACTGGCAAGTGGATGTTCAGTAAATTTATCTATGTTTTTTTTTCATCTTCGTTTGACATTATTCACTTATTGACTTTTATGAAAACCGAATAATGGTTTTACGAGGAGCAACTCACTGCCGTGTCCCAAGCAGTGAAGCCGTTCGTTCGCCTCGGTGCTCTTGACGCATACTCGTCCACTTTCGAATAATTTAGTTATCGACAAGCTGAAGCGTTCCATTAGCGCCACGGACTCGTGTCGTCCTGATAGCATGGCAGGTTCGGCGACCAGCCAGTGTAGATTATGAACGAGAAAATCGATTGGTCCTGATGCATCTGTGAGACCGGACTCTGACGGTACATCCTGCACTTTGAAGCACGCGGCATATTTCTCACAAGCTATGCGATACACATTGGCGTTTTCTCACGGAAAGAAAAACGTTAAAAGATCTTTGCTGGAAATTAAAACGAAACAGATTTCAGAAAAAATGTCGTGTAATAATAACGAAGTCGTTGAATAATCGACGAACATTGTTCGATTGTGTTTTAATATTGTTCTATGGCCAATAAAGTCGTCAACAAGACAGAATATCAAGGTTTCACCAATAACATCATCAGCAGTTCACCTTTGCCGGTATATTTAATGATGCGTTGCATCGAAACACTGCCAAGTACCACGAAGTCGATTCACAGTGATTTTGTGAGAGATCTTTTAGGACCGTCGACGATAGACGTATTAGGCAATTCGAAGTTTTAACGTGTTCCAACAGTCATTCATTCGGTCACGAAATCTTCGGAGATCCGAAGAGAAAGAGTCGAACCGTGATTCCCAACGTTAAAACGAATACAACGAAACCGTGCTCTCCCCGTACTTTGCAATTCCATGCTATATATATATATAGCTTCTTTCCCGCAGTGCTTTCTGCTCTTGCGCTTGTAATATTCATGCTCTCGATTCGCTTCATCGTTGTCTCTCTTTCTACCCTACTCTCTCTCTCTCTCTCTCTCTCTTTCTCTCTCTCTGTCTCACCCTTTACTATCTTTGGCCGTCTTTGTCCCTCGCCGCCCTCTTTCTTTATACGTTCCTTTAGTGCTCCGGCACACTTTGCACGCTGCGACGAATAAAACGGTCGACGCCGGGCTTTCTTTATACCCTCACCGCTGTTTCCACTCTTCACTTCATCTCACGTACCTATTCGTCTTCTGTTAAAACCCTGCTGATGCTGGAATCGTTCCCTTCCCCTCGAATTCCAAACTGAGCATTCTATGATGACGAAAAAGAGAAATCATTTCGTTGAAGATTATTGACCAAGTCGGTTGTATTATAATTACTGTAATGCAAAAAACATATTTGTCATTTTGATTGGAAAGTCTTTTGGTAGGTGGTAACTATTGATCTTAACGCGCCATTCACGATCGTGTTGTTTTCAACTTATTTTTAACCCTTTTACACTCGGTTGGATTACACCTGCTGCATTTCCATTCTCTTGCCGCAAAAGTACTGCTTTTGCTCTACTTTCGTTATAACGATGACGATGGCTCCAGATGCCCCAAATCCCTTAAAAGTCACGGAGTTGGTATCAAAGTATATCCTCCCCGAAACCTTCACTCCCATCTCAACTGCTTTCTGCAGGTTTTCGTTATTCTCGGTCTGATACTCACGTGGGTACAAGTATGCTTCGTCGAGTTTTCCCAAGGCACCTCATCTCAAACTTCATGACAAACTCGTGACCAAACATTTTACAGACTTCAAGACTCCGGAAAGCAAGGCGACCCCAAAATTCATCGACCGCTTTCCACACCTACTTCGCTACTCTCTCTTGTCCCTCATGGCCCGTAAATGTGATCCAAATGCAAACTTGAACTTGAATGCACCCTAGCTATTTTTCGGCTACGATTTATCGCTAGCACAGGCCAATACAAACACATAATTGGTATGCTTATGAGGCATTATTTCTAAACTGTACCAATTTTGAAAGTAATCTTTTTTTATTGCTTTTAAATTTGCATAGTTTGTTTGCGTATATGTGAGAAAAAGTTACCCACCTATTTTTAGACTTCTGCGATCATCCCTTCGCATATTTTTAAACTAAAGTTGTGAAAATATTCACTTTTTACGCTTGCACGGGTAACTTTAAGAGGCCGTAACTCATTTTACAAAGAAGCAAAATAAACTTGTTGGGAGTGATTTGAAAGCAGTTCTTATGCTTTTACAGACTATTACATCTATTTTCAATTATTTTCCAATGTTCAAAAACAAATCACAAAGTGAAATGTTTATTCAGCTTTTCACAGTCATCGAAGATGTAAGGACAGCGGATGTGCTTGATGACGTATCAAAATGAATAGAAATTCTTGAGATGCAGATGCACGAACGAAACGCTAGGGAAGATTAAAGACGATGTTACAGGCCAACTGGAGTGCTCCATCACTTCGAAATAATCATCCTACCGTTCGTTGATTGTTTCAAGTATGGGTATAAATATCCATAAACAACGTGTATTCTTGAAATATCAATTGCTCGTGGCATGCTGTCAAGAAAGTTAACCTTTCGACGAAGCAGCTGTCGATGAGTCAGCATCGCTAAGACAACTCATCCAAATGAATTCTCAGTAATTCTAGTAATTTTGCAACAGGAACGATGAAATAATTACAAACCAAATGAATAAATCATACCAACATATCCTGCAAAGGCACATTAACTATAAAGTCATGATCGCTTCACCATCAATTAAGTTTCGGAGATAGCAGGACAAACCTTATTTTGGCGTTCTTCCTAAATCCATTAAAGCTTAACGATTCGATCCGCCGACCATCATTGCGCCCGGTTCCGTATCCACGCCATATGGTATTGTGTGACTAGTTACGTAAACCCCATGTGTATATATACGGGCTTATGTATACGGAGAACCCCGTTGTATCAGCATTGCATGATATAGTTACGATGCGCGAATTTACGAGCTGTACCGTCCAAAACGAACACTAAACCACCACGCGTTCTCGGTGCTCGTCACATTCTTCATCCATACTGACTCTTTCGCCTCTGTATGCCTCACCGACATTATTACCACCCGCTTTACCAAGCTTTTCCTATCTCGACCGCTGTACAACGCGAGTGCGAGCTTGAAAAACTCTTTCGGTTTTACACCAACCCGCGTTTCTGTCGAAGGTAAAATCCGCAATGCCGCAGGTCCGCTACGGACATGCGGTGCAAATCACGTGATACGTTGAAAAGCCTGTTGACCCGGCAGAATTCTGAGTATCCATGAATTATTATACGAAGACTGGACTTGTATTGCGCTCACGCTCTTGATCTGTCTTTCGAAATAATGTAGACACGTTGAATAGACGATATTTGATGTAAATAGAAAATATGCTCTTCAGTCCCTACACGAATAAGACGTTGTGGGCATGTGTACCAGATACAAGCAATAATCCCTCTGGGATTTTCCGCGTCTCGGGTTTCGATCGAAAAAGAAGGCCATGCGGATGTTTCGATTGTATGGCATACATCGCGCAGCTCGTTGATCCGGGAGCTCATGGGCTCACGTTCGGAAGGATTTCTGTCCGATGAAGCATACGCTGAAAGACCGTTGCAAATACGGATTTGTGTGACGTCTGAATAAACATTGAATGTCAATTTTTGATTTTATTTCGTTGTCCGAGCAATCAGTGTATATATATGAAGAATTCGATATCAATTCGAACCGTCTGAACACTGATCCCTTATTCTTTGACTTACTTCACTCCAAAAACAACCCTCATTTTCATTCTAACAGCAGTTGAAGAGGATCGAACACATTATTAGTTAATGAACATACTATACATTTTTGTACCACTTGTATGGCGTGCTCGTATCATACATTTTTTTGATAACTAATTGTTATTTTCGTTTATGTTGTTCTGCACTAATTTTTCCCCTTCTTTACTGGATGTTGTAATTTTTTCGCTAGTGATTCTTCATAATTCCACACTTAGCGACCGTCAATAACGTAATGCTACTGTTAAAACCGTGATAACTGCTGCCAGTTAGGAAGTGGATGAGAACCACGGCCGCGCGCGGCAATCTGGGCGCTAACTTCAGCGTCATGTTATCTCCCCTTCAAACTTGTCTCACTCTTATCCTTATTTGTATTCATCTATCGTGGTAAACTAGCCCATAACTTTTTTCAAATGCAGCATTCCAACACATAACTTATGTGTGTGTGTGCGTGTTTGTGTTGCTTAACATGCAACGTTATCGAACCCTCGTTTTGGGTTCCAAGTGATTCCAATTCCAACATCAGTAGCAGCGCGGCGTGTTTCCGTGGACAGCGTATAACACAGTCCCGTATCAATGACGGTCAAGAGGTCAGAATAAATTCACGGAGCAATCGCGAGGTGATCCTCGACCTCCCATGAGATTTTAATACGACGATCGCTTATGCATCCCGTCGTTCCGAAACAAGACTTCCCGCTTGTGTATCCCGAGCCCGGGCTATCGCTGATGCCGCGCGCTGCGAGTGAGGCTGCAGCGACGACCTCGTGCACAGTCGCGCGCGCGCGTACATCGTGCACGAGGGAGGTATACGCGACCGGTGGTGCACGAGTTGTATTAACGCTGACGCTGAAAAATCCCTTCGATCCGCTTCATGGAATACACGGCGGCGCATCATGCGGTCTCGTACCGATCTAAATTCTTCGTTGCCTTTTTAGGCTCTTTCCAAAGTCACGAGCTCGGTCGGGTCTCGACAAACTTATTCGATAACCGGCTCGGCTTACATTGCCCCCATAGTTTAGATTTTTTGAAATGTTTGTTTATCGAAACTACTTTGCTGAGGAAAAAAGAATAACGGTTGCCTATCGTCTGTATGATCGGTATAATCATGACAGCTAAGTGGCAGTATAATGTGGAGAGTGAGGAAAGTATGTCTAAACCCATCGTAGTTCGAAACGAATTGTATTATACATTATAATCCTGTATTCGATGTTACGCAACAAATTTTACGTAATATTTCCATCTCGCTGATTCACTAAGATATGCCGGTGCGATCATTGGTAAATTTTCTTTCGTGAAATGTTACATTTTGGGGTGATGTGTCACACATCAATCTTCGTCTGTGCACGATAGGTTTACTTTCTTTGTTTTGTTACTTGCAACGTACAGATCTGACCCAATTTTCCAGACATTATTCACACGATTGTGAATGTGTGAGACACATACGAATGTACGTAACGGTGCATGAGCATTCGAGACAGTTTTATCTAAACTGACGGGATTTTTTTACAGAGTATACGTACGCTTTGAGTACCGCGAAGAAAAATTACACTTTGTTAGCACGATCCACGTGCTAACGCATAATCCAATGAGATGAGAAACAGCTCATCGATCATGAGGAGCCTTCATCACTGGGATTATTCATGAAGCACCTGGAAACTTAGGTGTTATCACTTCGGGGTCCTCGTGATAGAACGGAACAAGTCGTCGAAAAGAATACGTTAAACACTGTTAGGAGTGCGTGGGATACATTCTAGCGTTTGTCATCTCGACCGCAGAGGTCGACATTAAGTGAAATTCCTCTTCAAGTTTTAAGGGATCGTCCTTTCCGAAAAATAGCAGATTTTTGCGATTTTTTTTTAATGGTTAGAATAAACTAATCGGTCTGATTCTTTCTACAAATTACAGCACTAATGGAGAATACAAAATAATTTTCTAAAAATTGATTCATTTATTTTTAACATTGTATTTATTTTTTCAAAATGGCGTTGACAAAATGACGACCCAAACGGTGGCCATTATTGATCTGTAGGAAAGCCTCTATGTTTCCATGGAAGCTTTTTTATTTTTATGCAATTTGAAAAAATGGCGGCGGTTTGGCGAAAAAATTATCGAATTTAGCCTATTTTTTCGACGATTATTAAAAAAAAATAGAAGATTAAAAAAAACAAAGCTTTCATGGGGACATAAAGAATGACGTGAAGAATATTCAGTCGAAATTTCAAAAGGATAGCTTGAGGTCGTGAACGCTCCTCGAGCCTTTTTTATTCATCGGCACAAATTTTTCAGGCGCATCCATACTGGATAACGAAAGCGAAAATAACGGTTCAACGCCGGACGGCCGGGCCAGGTTACGCTACAATCCTTTTTGTTGATAACGGCTGTAGCGACCGAAATAATTCGAATTTCGATTTGAAAATTAGTGAGAATGTTTATCACAGTGTATACTACTATCGGGTAATGAAAAGAAAAAAAAACGATTATTAAACAATTTTACACTAGGACGATCCCTTAAGGTGACGTCCCGAGTGGAAAAAAAAAGATATAAACAATTGATAGATTATATTCAGAACTGGGCATATATTTTTTATATGCAAACTACACATAATCTGCATGGATACCATACGTATGTATGGTAAATAATCAGCATAGATACCATAAGTATCTATGGTATCTATGCAGATTATGTATAGTTTGCATGTAAAAAAACATATGGCCACTTCTATATATAATCTATCTATTGTTTATATATTTTTTTTCCCCTTGGGGTACTAAATTTCCGAGTGCGTTTTCTCTCGCTCCACAGCGAGCCCCGATAGCGCTATCTCTCTCGCACTCAGAAACCTGAGTCCAATGTAGCACATCGCATAAATACGACTGCAGAGTAGTCCAGAAACTTCGTAAGGTTGTATTAGTTCGAAACTTTTTTCAGTGGAATTAAATCCCAACTATTCCCCAATTCACCTGTGTGACCTCGAATCGCTTCCTCATTTGTTTTATCTCTGCGGGACATTAAATCGTCGACTAGCACCTATCGTGCCTTACCGAGAAGCGTAACAGGTTCATTCCCGGCAAGTATAATCGATGCAATTCGTGAATTGCATCGGGAGTCCGGTTTGTGATAACGATATTCCATAATTGAAAGCTATAACGTCGTGACACGCGCGAGTGTCGGCTTATCCATACTCTAAATTCGCGCTCAAGGTCTTCGGCCGGTCGTTCAAGGCCCCCGCAGCTCGTGCCGCTATTATGGCTGCAATTGCCAAGGATAGTGAAAGCCGTGAGCGGGCTACGCAAACTATGCGAAGTCTTCGTCGTCGTCGCGCAATACTTGCTAAGTCAACGACGTGAATCCATCGTTTTTTTCCCTTATAAGTTGATGATGGTATTAGCAAAGATATAATACATTATACAATGCTTGCTCAACGGTTTCACTTTGACGTAATCGTAGCTCTCGGTTTGGCGATCCTATTGGCCACGGCGATTGTGTCACGGACCAAAGTCAGAAACGCGTCGAACGTCTGCGAGAAAGTTGTTTCTAAAAATTATGTTCATATTTTCAAATGGTTTGAGGCCGACGAATAATCGAAATCGAATAGCTTGTTTGTAATTGAGAATACTCTAAAGACGAACTTATATCAGAGTTTGATGTCCAGACCCGAAGAATCAGAATGCACAGTTACGGTAGTACCCTCGATGAGAGAGTTCCTCGGCACATTTTCATGAAACTTGGCATTCTTATAGATATTGATAAGAAAAAGATTCAGTTACATTTTTATGGCTTTCCGGAGCGCGAGAAAAAATATATCAACACTTTTATTTTCACACGTTTAACATGGAGCCTTATGGAAAATCACGCTCAATTTGATATAATACAAAAAGTCCTCGTCAGATTTTAATGAAAACAATTAAGCTGCAAGTTGAATATTCAGAGAACATTTTGGGCACTTGAAAGTAGAGATCAGAAGACTGTGATGATAGTAACAAGCAAATAAACATCGGAAAAATACATTTTATATGAGGAGTTGGTCGTGATCCAGTAGACATGGCAACGTTGCGCGTTTGTTTCCCATCCTCTCTCACTAATCGACATCATAACAAGCGACGTTGTCACGTCAAAGTACTACATACCTCAATCAGGAGATGGTATATCTTAGGCTTGCTTTGACTCTTACAGTATCTAGGATACCACCTTAAGAACCAACGGGTCATCAATCGAGCTCAGGACGATGGAACTTGACTGATGAGTGTTGGAGTATCTTCCGAGTATTATTCGTCATCTGAGGAAATCGGGACAATTGATGAAACTAGCCAAATCTAACCAAACTAGTATTCGTAAAATAACAGATGAAAGATTGCAAACAATCAGGGAACAGATTGGAACAGCTTAGAAATTACGCCTTATTAGCCGATAAAGAGAAGATGTGGCTCGACTTCGCACTTGCGTATCCATCCTTAACATTATGCACCAAATCTCTGAATACTCTTCCGATTAATAGATGATATGTTACCTCATGGGCGCACACCCCTTCTTAGTGCATTGACTTTATCTACATTTCTCGAATGCCGTCGATCGGAGGACCCAAGCTGGCACATCCATGGTTTCATCACGAGCTATGTGGCGAGTGGCTGGACCGCACGAAAGTTGCGATTGCGCGAACCGAATGTACGTGACCTAGGTGCGAGACTCGTATGTCGAGTATACTCGAAAAGCATTAATGCAGCCACTCTGACGTTCACACATCAAAAGCACTACAGAGTAATCGTTCGATCAACCGCTCTTGATGAATTTTAAATGATCTTCCTGGATTCCGGGATCGTGGTTTAATACTGAAATTCACAGACGCAGGTGGAATAGCGATCTCATCAACGAGCAATGCACTCTGATATTTGATTCGTGACGGGTATATAATCAGCCTGTGTCAAATGTGAATCGAAATTACCCGTTGCCACGGTGAATGCGAAAATCTTTCACACATGCAAGTTATGGTTGCGGAGTTTCGGATAAATAATGCAATTATTTCATGAGTACTGGACAAATAAAGTATGAGATTAATAGAATAAATAAATTTATGCTATGAATCATAAATTATACTACATCTGATATTCCAAAGTACGCTTCTTAGAGATGTAAGTTGCGGAAAATCTGACGCGAATGGTCCGGGAGCGCGGCCGGGTCATGCCCTTCTGCTGCGAAGGCATTCAACAGTGCTGCCAATTAACAAAGTTCACAAATTATGATGAATGCCTATAACTTTTCTCACAAGTTCCACGTTTATTACATCATAACACATCGCGGAAACCATCGCTTCAAGGAATATGATCAAAGTGTTGCACCCAGCGACCTTTTTATCCGAATATAAGCGAAGAAATCATTTTTAAATAAAAAATAGAAAAAATAGTTGCATCACGTGGTTGCTAGTCGTTAGAGTTAGTTCGATATCAGGGCGCCCGCACTTTCGTTCACTCCGAGTAACCGCAAACTCACCTTTTGACCTGGGTGAAAATAACCGTGGGCTACTGATGCGACCGGGGTGAATTGGTTTACGAGACAATGTTGGCAAAACGCGTACTTTCGAGCAATCAGAATGTTTCGAACTTACTAGCTTCGCAAAACACAGATTAGTTCAACTGAATCCAGTCACAATGAATCTTGACGAAACGCGCAGGTTAAATTGCAACCTGGTAAATTGTTAAAAAACGTCATAATTCACCGTGGCAATAGTTCCTATTGGCCATCGTCCTCTCCCAAACGAGGAAGAGGAAAATATGAGTTACGTGTGTCAGAACGAAAGAAGAATACATCCTTCTTTTCACTTATTCCATTTAGTTGTGCACTTCTGACTTCTAGTTCCAAAGAAGATTTCCTACTCGTCGATTTCCAAACCCAGCTACTTCTTTTCAACTTCTATCTCTTTTTCTTCAATTTCCTGTTCTATCCCATGGAACGGGTTCCTCGCGGGATCTAGCAAAGCCGAGAAGGGCTGGAAAAACAAGATGGATCGACCAGAGTCCTTTGATCGCTTTGACCCGAGACGACGAGATGAAGAACCAGTTCTCGTCGCCGGGTCAGGTCGTCCTCGGCTCGAAGCTTTCATTCAAACGGGTCAGCTATACTCGAAGTTCACCTCCCATCTCGACAATCACTGTTTGAATTAATCTCAATTAAATTTTCTCAATAACAATTATCGTCTTTTTTTGGGGAGGTTACAGCGATAAATGTAATCTAGCGCTTTTTCGGCGATTACAATTATCGGGTCTTGTCCGCCCGCTCCCTTTACCTGCAACACCAGTGGATCCTCAAAATCTAACGTGTATAATTTAGCTCTTGTAGCTGATGTGGCCTCGAATAATTGCCATTCCCGTGTGGGCGTGCCAATCGAAACGATTATGTCACCATCCGATTACGCGCCCGTTCGTTTGCGTTCGGTCCCAGAGCCCCGGGATCGTAACGATCGACACGCTGTGTGCGGCCTACATCAATTATCCCCGCAATCCACAATTAATTGGCCACACACTACTCGAACTCTATTCGCTCTCTATTCGCCCGTGCGCGTTTGTCTCCGTGAGTAATTCACGTTTGCATTTTGCGCAATGAAACACGCGTTTTATTACCGATCCATTGAAGTTTTTTTACTGCCAAATCGATGTAGAACCTCGTGCGTGTGCCGCTTTGAAGGATGATAAGTGGCAACAGTGATTGGCGATAATATCGAAGTACAAAATGTCGAAACGCGAAAATCACCAGGGAAATGGAGACGTTCCTCTTTTTTGTGTTCACCCCCGTTTTTGTTTAAATCTTCCGTCCTCTGTTTTTTACTCTGTCGTCTTTCTATTATTCTCACGTCTAGTCGATTCACTCGGCTCTTGAGATATCGAATATACGACATCTTCTCGACTAGGGAGTCTTCAGAGACACTTGAAAAAATCTAGGCTGGGATAAGATGTCGCGCACGAGAGAGTACGACTTGCACGAAAAGTGCGTGGCCTGGTTTTTCAACACCGAGAAAGTCCGTCTTTTCTCCATCGTCTACAACTGTTTATCCATTTTTCGCCATCTTTTTTCTTCGTTTTTCTCCACGGAAATGGAAAATCGCATAATCAGCGACGACGCATTCGATCGCCATTGGAAATCGAAAGTTTATGACGGTAAAATGAAGTAAAAAAAACAACAATATTAATAATCCATGACCTCGTTTGCAACTAGCACGATTACCAAACTCGACTGTGCTCAGTTTTACAATGCACACTTAACGGTTACATTGATTTCTTTATCTAATCTCGTATTTCGTTACGTTAGCGGGGATCGAGATAAATAATTGCAATCGTGCGAACGGGTTGCATCGATGGTAAATAAATGCAAATTAATGCCACTGTTACGGTGAATTCCGAGAAAAAGTGAAGGCTCTCGCTCTCTTTGAACGCTTGTCAGCGTTCACGTGTGTATCGTGGAAAAAAGGTTGTGAACGTGTGTACATATCGGTATACGTATTGCATCCCCGGTTTGTCGATAACCGCGTGGCTAAGACCCTATGTCCATTTTATCCGTTACATCCAAACCCCCGCTGTCCGTCTGCTGACATTTGACGACCCCCCCATGCGGTGTGTGCAACAGAAGAGAGTGCGTTCGCGGTATCGCGTCGACGCTGAGGGTCATTGATGAAGTATTAGGCGCTTCATTGAGTCACCCGCACACTCCGTTCAACCTTGCTTTCATAATTGCGCAACTTTTTTTTTTTTTTTTTCAGCCACACATGTTCACACGTCGTCTTGTCTAACCTGCATGTGCCACGACTACAATCTGTTTATGGCATTCGTAATCTTGTTATCTCATTGAACGCGCGTCTTGAATTCCTCTTGTTGGAAAAAAACCACATTCCTTGTGTGACCCTATTTCTTTCAATAATAACCTTTTTTTCATTTAGGCTTCATTTGCGCCTAGTTTGCCGGTAAATTTCTTTTACCCAGATCGGTCAACATGATTTTCCCAACGATAATGATGAAAATAATAATTCAATCATTCTTCAGTCTCGGTGGTTGTTACTAATCTGCCTATAGAAGTATCGCGATTGTGCAAGTACCGGGGAATTTATAGAGAGAAAAGTTCAATGAATATTTCAATTGACGTCACGTTATTGCATGCACGAAGGTTCGCGATGGAATGAAATTAGTGAGACTGCGGGATCGAGGCGAATTAGGAATTGATGAATGACGAGGATTTATACGATTGTTCGGTTGTAACGAATTAAGGTAGTATCCTCCATAAGAGAGTTCCTTGTCAGATTTTAATGAAAACACTTAAGCTGCAAGTTGAATATTTAGAGAACATTTTGGGCACTTGAAAGTAGAGATCAGGAGACTGTGATGATAATAATAAGCAAATAAACATCGGGGAATGCAGTTTATATCAGGAGTTGGTCGTGATCCAGTAGACATGGCAACGTTGCGCGTTTGTTTCCCATCTTCTCTCTCTCTCTCTCTCTCTCTCTCTCTCTCTCTCTCTCTCTCTGATCGACATCATAACACGCGACGTTACCACATCAAAGTACTACGTACCCCAATCAGGAGATGATATATCTTAGGCTTGCTTTGACTCTTACAGCTTGTAGGATTTTACCTTAAGCTTGTGGCGCGGCTTTGTCGCAGAACGAGTGACCGAATAATGGTACAGTCGACCGAACGGTGACGGCTGCTGGTCTCGTTTTCCAGCGAGATCATAACTCGTGCTTGCTGCTGTTGTTTACCAAAAACAAATAAAAAATAGCAACGCCTGTCAGGAAGTGCGAGAAATCTCGTGGTTTGCGTTGACAAACGAGAGTCCGGATGTAGTTTCGCGCGCGTGTTCCATGGGACATTTATCGCTGCCCAGATGTAGAGGACAACTTCGAGTTTCCAACCTTTATTTTTGATTTTTTTTGACCCCGTGATTCCGGTCCAACGAACACCTCGTGTAATTGCGCAATTGGCGACAGCGGAACTGCGTGAGATTTCACGGAACTTGTCGCGATAGAGAAACTCGCGGGTACCAAATAACCCCCAAACGCAGATGAAATTTCATGAGTGGCACTATACCGGTGTCGACTGTCAAGGCCTTGTACCAAGATCAATATTGGTACAGCGGTAGTGCTGAATCTTGATGTTGACAATGTTACACCGGCGTCATTACCTTTGCCCGGTCCGAACGAGTTCGCCACTTCTTATGCGATATTGGCTCGATATCGACGTATCGCTTGGCGATATCTAGCCTTCCAGAATTGTTCCGGTATGTTTGTACAACCAAGCGCACGACTGGCCGAGACTCGGCTGCGAGCAGGACTTTCCTTGTCCAGACACAATTAGCGTTAGATCGTAAAGTACTTAATTCCGTGCGTTGTATTTCTGTTGTTGACAATATCCATATTTTTTCAAATTTCGCAGCTCAACAGGATATAATTAATATCAGACATAAGTCTCGTGACGTTCGTGGTTCCACTCGTGAAGGCAGCTGATCCTACTAGACTCACCGATCAGCGTATACAGGGTGTCCGGGCATTGCCGCACGTGAGATATACCACCGGATTCTACGTGGAATTCTAAGAAATACGTATATCCTCAGTTTTTTCCGATAACGCTTAGATCCGGAGATATAAAGCTGAGAAGATGCGAGATGAGAACCAATCAGAGGTGAGATACAGAGTTTGAGTTGTCATTGTTATACTCGAACTATAGCCGTGGCTGTATCACGACAAAAGAGCATCGTCGCTACTTTGAACGGAGGCACGTTTGGTCTTTGTTTGGTTATTGGTTATTTATTTCTTCCGGGAGCGGATAAAATGTTTAAAAATCGCTGATTTACGATTAAAGTATCCGGTCAACGTTACGTCTTGAACTTTCGGCTAATTATTTCGATAATTATTATCCGAATTGATGACGGCGATGACGACGACGATGATGAAGGTAACTACGACGAAAACGAAGAAGACGACGACGATGACGGTAACGATGATGACGACGACGACCACGACGACGACGGCGATGACGGTAACTACGACGAAGACGAAGAAGACGTTGACGATGTCGCCGACGACGACTATGACGACGACAACGACGACAATGACGACGACGACGACGACGACTATGACGACGACGACGAGGGCGAAGACGACGATGAGAGCGATGACGAGAACAATGCAAAAATGCGTTGCTCGTGCGTTGCAGATACGTTGCGTGAGCGTTGCTCGTGCGCTGCATGTGCGTTGCTCGTGCGTTGCAGGTGCGTTGCAAGTGCGCTGCTCATGCGTTGCATGTGCGTTGCTCGGGCGTTGCACATGCGTTGCAAGTGCGCTGCTCGGGCGTTGCAGATGCGTTGCGAGTGCGCTGCGTGCACCCGGGTGCATTGCGTGTTCGTGTGCCTGTGCGTGTGCACACAGCGCACTTGCAACGCAAATGCAACGCCCGAGCAACGCACGAGCAGCGCACACGCAACGCACGAGCAACGCATTTTTGCATTGCTCTCGTCGTCGTCTTCGCCCTCATCGTCGTCGTCATAGTCGTCGTCGTCGTTGTCATCGTCATCGTCGTTGCCATCGTCGTCGTCGTCTTCTTCGTCTTCGTCGTAGTTACCGTCATCGTCGCCGTCGTCGTCATCGCCCTCGTCGTCGTCTTCTTCGTCTTCGCCGTAGTTACCGTCATCGTCGTCGTCGTCGTCATCGTGGTCGTCGTCGTTGTCATCGTCGTCGTCATCGCCGTCATCAATTTTGATAATAATTATCGAAATAATTACCCGAAAGTTCAAGACGTAACGTTGACCGGGATACTTTAATCGTAAATCAGCGATTTTTAAACATTTTATCCGCTCCCGGAAGAAATAAATAACCAATAACCAAACAAAGACCAAACGTGCCTCCGTTCAAAGTAGCGACGATGCTCTTTTATCGTGATACAGCCACGGCTATAGTTCGAGTATAACAATGACAACTCAAACTCTGTATCTCACCTCTGATTGGTTCTCATCTCGCATCTTCTAAGCTTTATATCTCCGGATCTAAGAGTTATCGGAAAAAACTGAGGATATACGTATTTCTTAGAATTCCACGTAGAATCCGGTGGTATATCTCACGTGCGGCAATGCCCGGACACCCTGTATATTGTATAAAATACCCCATGACGTGTTTATGGCGGGTCCGTCTCGAAGTTTCGAATTTCCAATATTTCAAAAGCTCATAAGTTCGCTTTTTTTTATCGAATTTTAATTTATTGAAAAATTAATGCTCCGAATTTTTTTATTTTGACTGGTCATGTGACAGAATTTAAAAAATTCGAACGATCAAATATCCGACCGGTCAATATATCGAAATCTTAACGATTCGAAAATAAATGTTTCGACTCGCCAATGTTTCGAACGGTCAATTCTTCGACGTCAATTCTTCAAAAACTCAAAAGTTCGACAACGTATATATAGGTATAGTGGCGTTGCAGCTCGTTCGCGCCACTATACTCATATATACGTTTCGAACTTACGGTCGAATCCGTGACCCGTCAAAAAATTGCGATTTCGATAAATTGCATTCCGAATTTTTTTCTTCTAAACTACGACCGTTCGAAACTTTGCCCGTTCGGATTAATGGACTTTCGAAACCGTGTAAGACCGAAACATTAAAATTTGAATAAAAAAATTTCGAACTTATCAGCTTTGGAAACATTGAAAATTCGAAACTTCGAGACCTACCCTTTATGGTATGTTAACAACCTTACGTCAAGATGAAGATTGACGCGGAGATTTCTCATGTTTCCCATAGCATCGAAGCTCACTCGAGGTTGTTGCAACTAAATTGGGACAAATTATGTTGAAGCGGTGTTGCGATATGGAATATTCGTGTCGGTTATTCGCGTCTTCACTACCAGACGGAAAAAAAACTTGTATTCCCCCAGCGGCCAAGAAACTTGAGACACTTGCTGCCCCGCTATTGCCAGTCCCTCGGCGAAGCGGAAAAAGTTCCGGACGATTATCAAGATAAGAATACAAGATGATGCCGGAAACGCGAAACGTTTTCACGCGTAGTCGTTTGATTCTAGTACTGCCCGTTTTACTCTACCCATGCTTCTCACCATCTCGTTGGTTTTTTTTCTTCGTTCTTACTTCTTTTTCGCTGACCTGCTCGGTTTATTTCAAGGCACGATGAAAGGTTTCCTGGATATTCGAGACTTTCTACGTTCTACCCCTTTATTAAAATTCTAGATTGCGCTTTGAACTTGCTGGTGAACTGCGTTAACCCAGCCACACCCCCTTCCTCTCCACATCAATTCATCCACACTGGACTGTTTCTTAACTAACGAAAACTTTCAATTCTGCTTATAGACTTTCTACGTCAAACTTTCACGCGCACAATCGGGTATTGCTATATGCCTCACAGAGACACCCTGTATCTCACTCCCACGCATTTGGCGATGAGTGTACATGGTTAAGTAGACAGCGACGTAACAGCGGTCATTGTCCACCGGTGCGAGAGCTCGAATGGCCTGTTGAAGCATATCGTAAGTTAGAGCACGTTGTCACCATATCCTGTTTGTCACTCGTTCCTCCTTTCCTCCGATACGCGCCGACTTATTCTTCCACGTTTCATTGGTTAATTTTTTTTCGTTCCGTCAGACCTCGAATAACAATTTTCAATGCCGCTCCATGGTAGATGGGCGCCTTCGTTGTTACATTTTACAACGATCGATCGGTGCAACGTGAATGCGCTGATGCTACTGACCTTGCTTACTCACTTGGGGAAAACGGGCGACCAAATCGGGTCGCGTACAGACTCTGTCTCGATCAGAGCATGTCGTGAGCAGTATATATTGTTCGATACATCCAAGTTATGGTCATTATGTCTTATTTCTTATCCTAAAGTGCTGAATTTTGCAAACCCACATTGCAAGGAAGTTAGTCCTTGTGAATAGAACATTTTTAAGAGAGACAAGGTAATAGACGAGAATTTCGGGAATTGATTCACTTTGTGCTCAAATTGGTCGCGTTTTGAGCGCTTTCCAAAATATGCTAGGTATTGTTCCGACGCTCCACATTTGTGTCCATTTTCCAGGCTTTCGTCTTCTATCTTGACGAAGATCAGAACACCATTTGAAGAAATATGAAAAAATTTATATTTCCAAAACTTATGAGAATTATTATACTGGCTTTCATTGTTATCCGTACCTCTTCCCTATCTCAATATTAACCCAAGTCTAAGTAATTTTATATTTTTTGCCATTTCATAACATGCAATGCTTATCGGATTAATTTATTATTAGCTAAAACATCACCGGAAGACAAATTTTTCCAATATGCTTTCTTTATCGAGAGATGCGTACTTAAAAAAAAAATTGTTCATCACCAAAACGAAATAGCTGAACTAATATGGTAGCTTGAAAATTGGAAATCATTCAAATTACGATAAAAATTGCGTTTTCGGTAAAAATCCAATTTTTACCGTAATTTGAATGATTTCCGATTGTCAAGCCGCCATATTAGTTCAGCTATTTTGTTTTTGGTGATGAACAATTAAAAAAAAAACGTACGCATCTTTCTGATAAAGAAAGCATATTGCTCAAATTCGTCTTCTGTTGATATTTTAGCTGCAATAAATTAATCCGATAAGCATTGCATGTTATTAAATGACAAAAAATAAAAAAATTACTTGAACTTGGGTTAATATTGAGATAGGGAGAAGGCCCTTCGCGGATATTTTTTAAAAATTATTTGGAAACTATGTGAGGGGGCGTTTCTATTTTTATTCAAAAATGACCCTTGCTAAGAACCAGTCTAATCCAGGTGGTAGGACGGTGTATCTGTAACACTCGTTCCTACCGCTAGAGGCTATTCCCATCGCATTATATTTCACTTCTACCGAGTGCTGTGAGCTCCTCTTCAATTATACCCATTCGTCAATCCCGATTCGGCTTCTGTGAATCATCAATGAAAATCTAAAAATAATTAGATTCAATTCTGTTCTTCGTTTATTGTCTGGCGATCAATAGGCGATCATTTCGTCAGAATGGATTTAACCGTTCAACAATGAATGGCGATACGTCACATTCAGGAAAAACAGAAAATATTCCATGACAACAACTAAATATGCGCTTCACTGTGCTTTGCGCATCCAGAAGTATCATATGGAAAACTAACCGCTCTTATACTGGAGCAAGAAAGAGAAATACATAGCGTGGCTGATAGTGCGGTACCGAGGACCCGTTAACGATCTATCACAGGGTCCGAGGAAAGCAATGGCTACTGCACTACCAACGTGGCATATAAAACGCCCGAGAAAACCGAGGCAAGAGAGATAGAGAGCAAGCGGAAAGATAAAAGAAGATGAATGAAGGAAATTTTCCGTTGCTGTTACTTCAAATGCGTTATATCGTTCAATGTGACCCATTAAATGAACGAATGTGTATAACGCAACGCCTCGCTGCTCCGTTTCTCCATTCTGTCCTTCGAAACCGTTACCACCGAGCGAAGCCACACCCAAGTCGAAATTTTTGACCCTCCGTTCACCCTACGTCGCTGCTATTTCCACATTAAAAACAAATGCAAATCGATTGACCTTCAACATTTAGTATTCAATGTTAGCGATTGAAAAAAGTGAAATAATGGGATACAATATGTAATAACATATATTTGGTGATATTTTATGATTATCAATTTCTCTAGCATTCACAAAGCAGTTACATATAATTGAGATTTCTCAGATTAGCGTGCTTTTGGCTGGGATTGTGTGTCATACGTCCTTAACGAAGGTTCGATAGCGGATTGCACAGGTTCTACGAAGATGGTCGAAACAGGGTCTGGAAGGTTGAACAGCAAAGTATACAAGTTAAATAGAAAGCGTTCTCGGGTTCTTTGTCGCCCTACAATCTAATTGTTCACTTTCTGCCATTTGCGGAGTCTAGTAAGGTCGTATTTCGTATTTAATTCCACTAAGCGATACTGTCCATCACTCTCGCACACTCCGCAGACGAAACGCAGAAATTCGGGATTCATCAGGCCGACGGAGGCTCAATAATTTCGACCAGGGCACATAAATCAAGTTTACCGCACGAGCCTGAATAATATTTGATAAATGAAAATTCTTGTCTTCGTGGAATTTTCAACAATTTTTTCGTTCACATTGCCCGACGCTGCTTTTTATTTTCCACAACTTTTGGCAATTTTCCGTTCTCGATTCAACGTTTAAAACTTAATTCTTCCGCGATCGCCCGAAAGACTCGAGCTTTTTACACATGAAGTGGATTTCTTTGGAGTTTTATCGGAAAGGTTGAGCTAGTGTGCGGTGCACAAGACGGTAGACGAAAGCAATATAATGTTCCGCGAAGCATCAAGAGTTTCTCGTAAAAGGTAACTAGAGGAAGGCGGAAAACTGCATCTCGTTCACCCACGAGCATCATAGAAATGTCAGGCAATCAAACGTCTGGAATTTTGAGGAGACGTTGAGATCCTCCTTTCGTTTCTTCACTTCTCGTACCCGGCTGATGCTCCCCTCCCCCTCCCACATAAATGTCATTTGCCTTCCGGGACATTTCACGCTTTTCCGATTGGCGTGATTTCTCGTGCAACTGAAAATTCCGGAAAATAATGTCGCATCAATGGGGAATTCCTGTATATTTCAGCTCAGGAATTTCCGAAAGTATCCTATAAAGAAGCCAAAGTGAAGTTAAAGCTTATCTTAAGGTAGTACCCTCAATTAGAGAGTTCCTCGTCAGATTTTCATGAAACTCGGCATACTTATAGGTATTGATAAGAAAAAGGTTCGGTTAAATTTTTATGGCTTTCCGGAGCGCGAGAAAAAAGATATCAACACTTTTATTTTCACACGTTTAACATGGAGCCTTATGAAAAATCACGCTCAATTATATATAATACAAAAAGTCCTCGTCAGATTTTAATGAAAACACTTAAACTGCAAGTTCAATATTCATAGAACATTTTGGGCACTTGACAGTAGAGATCGGGAGACTGTGATGATAATAATATGCAAATGAACATCGGAAAAATACAGTTTATATCAGGAGTTGGTCGTGATCCAGTAGACATGGCAACGTTGCGTGTTTGTTTCTTATCTTCTCTCTCTCTGTCACTAATCGACATCATAACACGCGATGTTGTCACATCGAAGTACTACGTACCTCAATCAGGAGATGTTATATCTTAGGCTTGCTTTAACTCTTACAGTTTATGGGATACTACCTTAAACGGTATGGAAATAATCGTACCTGGATTAATTTTATCTATAAAGGATCATAACTATGAGGCAGTTGAAATAAAAAATCCATCGTCAAAAGACAAAAAGTGAGTTTCCTCACTTTGTCTTTCGACGACGAAGATAAGACCGTCAATCGTGACAATTCACTAGACTCGATAAGGTAAATGTCCCTACGGCCGACCATGCTCCCTCTACCGACCACTTTTACATAAAACATTATTTACGACGCTGCTGGTTAATCGAAACGTTCATTAGTGTCGTGGAAAAATCGACGAAATTCGTGCACTATAAAAGATTTCAGCGTGCAGAATAATTACAATGATTATACACAATTGTTTATGCATTTATTACCGCACGTCACCATCCGAGCGTATTCTTAAGAGCAAGGTTAAGAATTGTCGATCGCCTAAATAGTCCGTAATTTGTTAAAAATCAGTTTATAGCGTATACTTAATTCGAGCGATGAAAAGTTCCTTACAGTTCGATTTATATTCAGAAAAAAAATCAGTCAGAAGCTATGATTTTTTCTTCAATCCAATGGTCGAGGTTGGGCACAGCAGATCGACTGCGTGTCCCCATTACCGTACATATCTGTTGATATGACAATAAACTGACGTTTGCACGTCAGTTTATTTGAGGTTATGAAGATGATTACGAAAATCTGTAAAATTATATCATTTTTTAGCACAAGTGTTTGGACTCGGTGTGTTCACAATGCTGTAGACCTTGTGATCGAAGTCTGCGTGAATAATTTTACGCAGATTACATTACGCGGGGATGGGTCGAAAAATGATGGTCGGTAATGGGGGCATGCTCGGTCGGAATTGGGCACAGCTGGTCGGTAGAGGGGGCACACACTAGCCCGGCTTTATCTAGCAATTAGTCAGTACCGACTCGATGGAATGGATTGAGTCTACGATTTTCGGAAAGTTAATAGATAAAGCTATCCACCAGTGTGAAAATCTTCCTCCGATTCGCTCTCGTTACGCTTAAAAACGCCACTCTTCTGTCGGGTCGGTCTTATATATGGTCGGCCATAGGGACATTTACCTTACTAAAAAAAGTTTGTAACAAGTCTCAGGTCGTACATCATCTCGAGTACAGTCATGCAAAGTTATCCGTCACACAATCCATCGACATCACCAATTCTATCTATCGAATCACCGAAAACGGTCTATTTCCAAAATTGATTGAGATAAACCGAAATAGTTTTATTTCCGAAGCACCCTCATGAACATAAATGTTGCAATTCAATCCAGTTTTATTACCCTCGTAAAAATGACAATATCGCGTCTCCACGTACCTATCAAGAAAATTTTACGACGAGTTATTCGTGTCCACAAAAGACCGTTTTTACCCCGCGTTATCGCGTTCCACAGACATCACAGTTCACCGAGCTATCGTAGTTCACCGATCATAATTACTATTCCCGAAGCACGCGCAATTAGTCGACCGTTCAAAGTATCCGCGAAGAATCCGAGCCATTGAGACTGCGAATGTACCAGAAGACCTATAGCTCTTCACGAACTCTGGAATATGCAATCAAGCTTCTATCCGACATCTTTCGACGAGTCTATGGCTGAACTTTATCAGTCTCTGGGAACATTTCCACGGATAATACAAGCAGTCGTAAAAAACATTATTTCTCGAACTCGAACATACTCGCAGTGATCCATTTAACCAACAATGTTTAAATCTTGGACGTGTAATGCATCAACGTCCGACGTACCGTTGTTGTTTCGTTCTCGTCAAAATCCACAAAGATTATCGAAGCATTGGAAAACGTTTACCAAAGGCTTTGGCGCGAAGCCGAAATGGCGCTGTTGTTGATGGTCGGTCGGGTGAATGACCGGCGTTGCTTGTAAAATCGATTGAAAAGCCGGTAAAAAAAATTCCCAGGTAAACTTTAGTCGTGCGGATGGTTTGGGAATCTGCCTTGCCGACTCCACCCACAGTCAGCCTCGCCACTGTCGGGTCTACAGGGCCGAGTTACCTCGAGGCCACGATTACCCTTCCGAATCCCAACGAATAATATAAAGAAACGTGAACTTTTCCATCAGTCAATTCACCCCGTGATACAATACACAATGCGATAGAGGCGTGTTCGCAGTTCGCTAATTACAGGTTTCTTTTGTTGCAGGTAAGAGACAAACGAAGTACGGGGCACGACAGTGCAACAGAGCTCGACCGTAACGGCTGGCACATGTAGAACCGAACCGCGTTTTCCTCGCTCGGTAAAGGTAACCATCGCTGATAGATTTCTCGGAGTTAATAACGTAACGCGAGATTGTGACATTTTATACAATTTGCTCGGCGCACCTTTATTCATAAACGATTGAACGTTTAACAATCGGTTCGTTCTAAGGAAATCTCATTATGGCAGAGGTGATTGAACTGTCGTTTTTTTTCTTTCTTTTTTTGTTGATCGCGCAAATTGAGTCGACAATTTGAATAATTCAATTAATATTTATTGATTTTATTTGCATCGTTGTCTGGCATGGAAAACGAAATGGATGTTTCTTTTTTTAATTTTTGGGTAATGAATTACCGACTGCGGAGCGAAGATTGTCGAGGAATTTCGAACATTGTGATTCGAGGTTCCTCCCCTCGATGGCGCCAGCAAATCCCGTAGTCCCGAGCTTGCCGCAATGGCCGGTCGAGTTATCGACCTTCCGTGCACGTCCGCCACTTTTAACGAAGCCATACCCCACCACCAAGCTGTATTACCCACGGGCGAGCGTATATATATATATATATATATATATATATATATATATATATATATATATATATACACATATATATACGCCGGATGCAAACGCGCACGTGCGCTACACTGACTCCTTGTACATACTGTGTAACGAATGCTGCTTGCATATGCCATCCATGTGAATTGAATACACGCATGGTCACAGACACACACGAACACACGCACACACACACACACACACACACATAAACAAACGTATATGAACTTCGATCGTGTCATACGCAACTGCACTTGCGAAATTGCATTGTTCGGAAACGTCATCTGCATTTCGTATTACAATACGAATTTTATTACGTATACGCGTACCGAGTAATAACTTTGAAACATAAAAGAGAAGCACCGTCGTAAAATATATGTGCGACTCGTGGTAAATGATTACGATACAAAGCTCAATGAAGTAATAAAAAAAGGGTGGAAAAAGAAAGATTTTGCGTTGAATCGAACCTGACGAAATAATCTTTACATATGTACGAAAAAATTAAATTTTGAAAACGATACAAAATTTACTTTGGAGGAATATTATCCGCCTGAGATAAAAAAAAATGGTTGATATCGAACGATAATATCTGCACGCGATAGATTTTCCAGGTTATTGCGACAGATATCGAACGAATATTTGTCACAAGAGTATTCGTATGTAAGTTGTAAGTGATTCGTTGATGCAATCAATGGTAAGTCAGCGTCGTCTCGATCATCTTTTACGGAAACGAATTAACAATGAACGATGTATCAACGATCGACAAATTGGATGTTTGCTGCAGAAACTGAAATTTTCTCACAAATTATTTGTGAATAGATATCAAATCTCGTGCTGACAATCGCAGTGATATGTCTAGTTGGTTACAATTTGCTGCTCCAACATATGGATAATTATGACCGATGATTTGATCTCGCATTTCAAGGACTTGCACGTGAACGTGTCGATTTATATAACTCGAACTCCATTTATTCTGTTTTTTTTTCTCTTTTGCTGAACCTACTTTTGAACACATTCAAAAATAGGTTTTTGCTTCCTCTACGAGAAAGCGAAAATGAGAGAATTATTGTATCCTCGTTGATTACAATAGTTTACATTTCTATAGTCTTCCTCTTCTGCGAAAACCTAATAATAAAAGTATTAAAAGTATATGTGGACTAATTTGGGGTCGCTGAGGAAAAAAAATAACACTCAATTATTCTTACGAAGAAGCATTTTCGAGATCTTAGCTGAAAAAATATTTTTCAGCCTTTCTTTTAGTTATCGACAGGAATCTCGAGAACGATGGATCTAACTCACCTAAAATGTATATTGTTTGAAGGTTATGTGCTTTCCCATCGCGAAAATATACTTTTTTCGTCAACCGAGATAGTATTCTTCGAATTACAGTCGCTGAAAGTAAAAAAAAGTGAATTTTTCAAGCTTCTTAGAAAATCACGAATGTTTATTTGCTCTTTTTAGTTGGAAATTTTTTCTTCTTTACAGCTTTTGACGATTGCAGATCAAAGTTTATTTCATTATTCATTCCTAAATAAAACTACTATGGAAAAATAACCAAGAATCATTTTAGTTTTTAGCGACCCAAAATGAGGCTGAAAAAAAACCACTTTTTGCACCCGATTTATTTTTCGTGTACCCTAGTGTTATTCAAGATAATCTTCGGTAATTCCGAGACATGCAATTATTTTTGCAAGTATCGACTATGCGACCATTCGACGATTTAGCATCGTTCAGGGGTGGCGAATGGAAAGAATTAAATGTATTAAAATATTAATGCCGTCCCTCGTAAGTTCGGCACGTGGGAGACGTACCGAGGGCTGAGGAGGGGGGGGGACGTACGTGTGATAGACCCTGGTGTCTGTGTGTGTAGAGAGGGTTGGACACGAGTGCATGCGCACGAACGCGATCCAAGCTGGGGGCATCGCCCTGGGGAACGAAGCAGCGCAGTGTGCCCCAACGGAGACCCTCGGCCTCATCATGGGCCACCACTGGCATCGTGTCAGCTTCTTCGTCTATCCGGGGGGTTTTTTTTTTTTTCCTCGGCCGCATCTGACACGCGTGCGGGTCCACACGTTACAAAGCCATGTGCGGCTCAGCTGTGTGTTAAATCTAAAATTATTATTGCGCGCCTGGAACGTTCGATTATGCGCACACACACACAAAATTTCACACACACACACGGAAAGAAAAAATCGACCGAACGAAAGATCTAATTTTTTTTTTTCAAATTTTTTTTTTTCAAAATTTTTTTTTCCGTATCTTCCCCTCGCCTCCGAACGTTTTTTCGCTTGACAAAACGGAAGAATGAAGAGGCAAGGATGAAAAGAAAAAAAATGTGAAAGAAAAACGCTGGGACGAATGGGGGAATGCCGCGAAGGGAATGGGAAACAGAAAAGAAGAAAAAAATGCGAGAAGCGCAGGAAAGACAAACGAACAATCCTCGTGAATCCAACGAGCCGTGAGGGACGGATCGCAAACCCCTCCCACTGCTTGCCCCCCCCCCTCCCGCCTCGCCACCCTCTCGCTCGTCTCATCGTCGTCCAGCTCACAAGCAGAGATACGCAAAATTCAATGTACCCATTGTGCCTATTGTTTCACTTTTCTCTGGTCGATCTCCCTCTCTGTCTCTTTGTTTCACTTGGTCTTCGTGTACAAACCGAAGTTACGTGATTTCGCTATATATACTGGAGCAACAACGACTTTATAATATGTATGTGTTTGTGTGTGTGTGTGTATTAGGGTGTGTTGAAAAGAGGCAAATCTGTTTGATTCTTTTGGCAGTTCTTACATTCAAATTAGATACTATCAGAAGACATCCATGATAATGTCAGCCCAATCGGATAATATTTAGCGGTTCCGCTTTCAGGAATTCGATCTTGCCTTTGATTAACATGTGACAATTGTTTTTTTTTTTTTCATTGCAATTTATGGTTCAGGTAAACGAAGAATTTCGGGGATGAAAAGTGATTGCAATACATTGTATTAAAGTCACTTGAAATAGGGACATTTTTCGTTTTGCAAGGAAGAAAAAAAATTAACTTTCTTTTTCAACAAAAATCATTGAAAACCGACGAAAAAAAAATTGTTAACTATTTTTTTTTTTATTGCAAAACAAAAAATATCCCTATTTCAAGTGACCTTAATAATATGTAATGCAATTACTTTCCATCCCGGAAATTTTTTCCTATACCTGAAAAATAAATTCCAAGTAAAAAACAATACATTGTTACATGTTAATCAAAGGCAAAATCGAATTCGTGAAAGCGGAACCTCTAAATATCGTCCGAATGGGCTGAAATTTTGACAGATGTCTCCTGATAGTATCTACTTTGTATGTGAGTACTGCCAGAAGAATAGGACAATTTTGGCTTTCTTCAACACACCCTAGTGTATGTATATACACACATATGCATTGCACATTCGTATCTATGGCTCAAGAAAGCGATTACATCTTGATTAAACAATAATAATTGATGGGATTTATAGCGAGTACGTAATATCGCATCGAGCTCCTGGGAACCACTGATTTTCAAGGATAGCAGATATACGCACTGGTGCAAATTAATTGACACAGCTTGAGTTTTGCTGCACCTTTTATCGCCATCGATATTAATTCTCACGAATAATAAAAAAAAAAAAACTGGTCTGGCGAGCTCCTCTCAGACTATAGACACAATGATCAATGTTTCCATTTCGAAATGTGCACGCGAGTGTTACAAATCTTTCGTCACCTATGAATCAGAAGAAAAAAAAACATCGCAGATTTATGTTCTATTTTATCGTGCTGTCGACTAATTGGATAAACTATAAATGGAGGGCCACGGTCGCGTAGTCGGTAAATTGGAAAATTTCTTTACGATTTAATTTTCATCTTGCAAAAAAACAAAAATTTTGATTCTGCTCCCTTCGTTGATTCTCAACGTATCGATAGAACAAAGTACAATCAATATAAATTATTTCCGAAATAAATAAAAGAAAAAATATTTGCTATCGAATAACATCGGTAATGTAGGACTCTCGCTGGAACTCGAAACAAGAGTCGAATATAGAAGTCTCAAGAATGGAGAAATAAAAATTCGGTCGTAATGGCCAAAGCTTCGAAAAGAATTGAAAAAAAAAAACACATTATTCCATCAAGATGCAGTACATTTTATCAACGAATCGGAATATAATTATATTTTTGCGAATAAATTATTCAACTGTCACCTATACTACTTCATTCATAATGTCATCCCTCTATTTCAACTTATTTCAACATCACATTTAGGCTGAAGAAGATTGAAAGTAAAATAAAGTTAAAAGCAATTTTTGTCTGAGTGTCAACTTCATTTCACCCTAAAAACCTGCAGTTATTTCCCATTTTTCAAGTTTGGAAGGTCAAACGAAGGTCAGATAACCAAAGAAAAATGTTACCTTCATTCGGAAGGTGAAACGAAGGTGAAATAACCGAATGAAAAAATATCACTCTCACTCGGAAAGTGAACCGAAAATGAAAAAAATTTCGACACCGCATTGAGGCTCGAAACGAAGGTGAAAAAAATATTTCAAACTCACTTTACCGTCCAATTCGGGGATGCAAGGTGAAATAAGTTGAAGTATGATGGTGAAAATTTCGACTCGGTTATCTTCTCGAAGCTCTGATCTTGCGCGGTCGTAATACGAGCCAAAGTTGTGGGAGCCCGTGGCTTGTGTGGCTGTTAGTTTGGTAATAAAAATAGCCTTCACGTGCCATATGCGATGGTAAAAGTCCATCGGCCCACATGGCACCCACGTCCTCCGGGCTCGCCAGAGCTCTCCGCAGTCATGTCCCCAGCTCGCGAGTCTCGCTCTAAAAAAAAAAACGTCAGCGTCGCAGTTCTTTCCACCGTTTCTCGACACCTTCCAGAATTTAATTTCACGCGTACCGCTGTGCCGTTGCACACAATGTGTGTGTATGTGTGTTTGTGCGTAGTGTAGATCGTGAACAAGAAAATGTTGTGAGTAATAGTGTGGCAACATGGCGTTGATGGTTGTACCGAGAGTTATACTGACACATTAGACTCACGACGACGCATTGTCGAGATAAAAGATTTTCGTAGAGAAAACCCGTCGCGCGCTCCACAGTCTGGCGATGGGCAAGTGGATTTTCGCGTCGCGCTGCTGAAACTTAATTGAAGCTTCTACCGTGCACTGAGAGACCATCCCTAAATCTCATCCCTCGCTTTTGTCCAACAAGAGAATCTTTCAACTTGCGAGCTTTTCTGATACACGCCGTGCTACGAAATGCAACCGATATACTTATATATATATATATATATATATATATATACAACGTGACGGATTTAGATTGGCGAGGACGACGACAGAAATCGTATCAGCTAAATGAGCAGAAATTGTACGTGCGGAACATAAGATTGAAAAAGAAGGGGTTATCCTATTACTGCAGATCTGTCATAATCCCATTGAACGAAGTTAGCTCGAATTTCAACTTTTGTACACTACCGACAGAACGTATCACATCACTTACCGCGGAGCGTTATCAGAAATCAGTCGTAACTTTGAAAGATGGTAGCTTCGTCAAAAATTGATCGAATGATTCTTGTTTTTTTTTTGTTTTTTTTTTTTTTAAATTGTTGGGAAATTCATTAAATTTGCTGTCGAATGATCCCTAAGTGAGTCAATTTGGAATTCTGTATTTCGAATTGTCACGTGAGGAAGACTGAAAGATAATTTCGATTTTGACAGAATTTCATACCGTAACTTTGACTCTTGGCCGGAGCTAAGAATTTTTTTGTCTTTTTTAGAGTTTTAAAACTTTTCTGGGAGAACCTTTAAATCCTTGGTTTTAATAACCTTTAAATCCATGTAGAAATAAAATAGAAAAATCTTAATGTGTTCCTGAAACATCAATTTATCAAGACCGTGCAGAATCCACATGACAGTCGGTCGCCCGCTTCGAAACAATCAAATACCGAATTGATAGTCTTCATTTTTTTTACCTGTTTCTTTCTTTTTCGATCGAGACGATGACATTTCAATATGCATTCATCACTATACATACAAACATTCAATTCTACCTATCTAACTACATTAATGAATACACTTTATTTATTTTTCGTAAATCCTCGTCAACTTCGATGATTCCAATATCCATTTACGCCTTGATAGTATTTTTTTCCTTTTTTATAAAATTTGTTTCATTAAAAAATATTTGACAAATTAATTTTTGTCAGATATTAATTCTCGCAGAAATTTTAAGTTCGGCAACTATATCTGTGGGAGGATCTCGACGCGCCGGGTTTCTGTTCTGTTGCTGTAGCCGGTGCTGTTGCTGGAAGAGTAATTTTCCGGGACCGGTCTTCTCTCGGCGATCGGGTTCGAAAGGCTCGAAGGATGCGGTCCGAGGATGGAAGGGCGGGGTAGACCGAGAAAGACGACGGCGACGACGAGAGGCGGAAAGAGTCGAGGGACAGATATACATACACATATATATCCACAGACTGTGGCGAGTGAGAGAGATGAAAAAGAACGTAGACTGGGACCGGTTCGTCGGACCGGACAGGAATCGCCGATCGCTCGAAGCGTCGTCTCCTTGGCTCCGGTCAGTGCCTGGCTGTACGGCCAACTTTTCTTCACCTTGCGGGCGAATGACCGTTACGTTTTTTCGCTCCAAGGCTGAATATCCTTTCGTTGTGCCCTCTTCGGGTTGGTTCGTCGTCGTATTTGTTAATGTTGCAGTTGCACACACACACACACACACCAAGGTCCGTACGAATCCTGAAGAAAGACGACGAGACTCGAGTCGTAATCACATAAAATGAATTATCAACGATACGTCGAAAAGAATATCATCGAGTCTCTCGAGTTTTATCCGAACGATCGCGGGTCCACACGATAAATTGTCGATCGTTCAAAAATATTATTTCACGTGATAATCGTTCGCAATTTATTTTACAGCACCGATAAATTATTGAACGAAGGATACATCGATGAAGTTTGAAAATTTCAGGTGGAGAGATTATCCGATAGAACGATAGATCGATAAAAGATGCGATAAACATTTCTATCAACGATTTTACGAACAGCGAAGTATATCGAATACGACACGTTTATCGGCATGGTAGGTTAAGGGGACTAGGCAGCGAGAAAATTCGAATTTTTTCATTTTTTCCCTTCATATTCTGTTACTGCAATATCTTCGGAATATTTTGCTGCAAAGCAGACCAAAAATTCGCTAAATGTTAAATATTAAAAATTCGTAAAGATGTTTTGTTGTTCTTGTTTTTTTTTTTTTTAAGCTATCAATGTTCTCTACCAAGTGAACCGAACTTTATGCAAAAAAAAAAATTTGTTATTATTGTTATTACAACAAATGTCAAAAAATATCGTCCGTTTTTCGATTTTTTTCGAATTTTCGCCGCCATTTCTGTAATTTTCATGGTTTTTCAAAAATTTTAAGTTCAATCGGTGGAGGAACATGTTCCGAAGAGAATGGCGTTGAAATATTTGACGAAACTTGAATCGGCCACCCGGAATCGTGGTTAAGCGGAAGCAATGCGTGAGACGCGTCGCTATCTTTATCAGCCCGTATCTCCTTTGAATATTTATATTTTTCAAATTGCGACCTGCTAATTTAATAGCCGAAATGTCAAAATAAAAACATTGCGAAAAAGAAAATATATGTACGTTGTTTCGTTTCTTCACAAATGCCATTTGAATTTTATCGCATTTTTGGCCTATTATCGCTGCCTAGTCCCCTTAACACTCGTTGATTTTCCATTTTTATGTATCATCCGGTGTAGTGGATTTTCGAAATTCCATGATCATAAACGTTTTCTCACTCTCTCACAGCTTCCAGTACAGCGTTGTACATCAAGCACGTGTGTTACCAACATTCATTGCCGAGTTCACGCGATATCGGTGCTGCTGGGAAAAAAAAAATTTTAATAAAAATCGCGAAAAATGTGGGCATCGAGTGGTAAAAAATATAGCAAAAATTGTTGCAAGCTGGAGAACGAAAGTGAGTGAGTGAAAAAGAGGGAGTTAGAGAGAGAGAGATAGATGAAACAGCCGTTGGCGAAATATCGATCCTGGTGTTCATCAAAATTAAATAATAACGCGTGTTCATGCAGCCAGTTGGTGGCTTATCAAGGCGTGCACTCTCACCCTTTTCGGCCGACGAATCACGGAGTACACATTTACATGGCATATATATACGATCATTCGCGGTTTCTCGTGTCCGGATACGCGGGAGAGAGAGAGAGAGGGAGAGCGAGAGAGAGAGAGAGAGAGAGAGAGAGAGAGAGAGAGAGGCGGGGTGCACGCTCGGAGCTTCGAATAAATTACCGAACTCGATCGATTTGCCGATGAAAGCCGACGCCGCCGCCGCCGCTGCCACCGCCCCGTCGTAATTTCTGCAGTCGGGTGTGTGCGAAAGAGCCATGGCCGTGCGCATTGCCCGGGATTGTATGCCCAAATCCACGGCTCGTCCAGTTGTACATTCTCGGCCCCGACGTACGGATCGGACGAGACTGCAAAATTCCATTTCATGCCAACGTGATGACCCGTGACCACCGATACAAGCCTATATAGACATATATATGTATACATATATATATATACATACATACATATATACACGTCACGGTAATAACGAACACATACATCGAAATGTCCTTAGTAACCGCGATTTTCATCCCCTCTGCGCTTGATTGGAGTAGTGTGGTGCAGGATTTTGCGCACTTTTCGATCAACCACTGACAAAGCAATATTTCGTGTTATTATTCCGAGATTTTTTGATATGTTATCCCTCTAATGCCTTATTTTCTAATTTGCGGCAATAAATCAGTATAGACTAATATTAACACACAAAGAACGAATCTGAAGTCCGTTTTTCCAATTTGGTGCAGCTTACGCCCTGTACAAGTCAAAATAGACATATCGCGGGCGAAAGCGAACTCAAATATTTCATAGAAGAATCATTAAAAGCCTGAAACCTCTTTCGCCATTCTATAGAACACACTTCTATCCACTCACCTATTATTTTTTTTAAAATCGATTCGACCGAAATTACTATTTTTTTTTGTCAAAATTATTATTCCCATGCGTAAGTCGTGTTTGGAGAAAAATATTTATTTTCGTGTTTACGCGGTCATTTTTGACTTTGAATTGAAGTTGCTCGGAAACAGAACGCACTAGGACAACGCGAGAAACGCCAAAAGTAATACTGATCTTTCGACTATAAGCAGGGCTGAGCAGTTCTGATGGAAAATGATGCCGACACGTATAATGACTCGTAAGGTGTACCCCGCCTGGGGGCGGTCAGAAGCATGAGAGGGTTATCGATTTTTGGTAATCTTGTAACAAGCAAGGTGTCACACTCTATGATAATTCAATTTTATTACACCTCGGGTAAATAACAAAAGATTACGAAAAATCAAATGCGCAATCTTCTACAGCGTAGGCCGTACGACTGCGCGCATTAAGATCGATAAGATTGCGCAATTCATTTGTGAACGATTAATCAATGTGATTTGAAAAATTCAATGTATTCTGTGCAAGTAATCGTATAATGATCCAAAACGGATGTAATTCGTTTTGGATCATGAAACGACGATAATTTAGCTTTAAAAAGAGAACAGAAACTATCCGCGATCCATTGTGCGACGACATAATAACAATAGTCCAGTACAATGTCCTATGTGGCGCGGATAATGCAATCTCACATGAAATTGCATATGCAAACGAGAAATAAGATCTGCCTGAAAAAATATTTGACTTGAAAAAAATGACGAATAAAAGCTTTGGGACGAAAGGTAAATGAACAGAAAAAAGGGGGTGCCAGAGTAAAGACCGCTGCGCACGTAAACGCTGCCGCGGCAAGCTTAAGTGTGTCACGCTTTCCACGCGCGAACCGCACACGTGCGTATCGATCCCCCCCTGTGCGTTTTATTTTCACGAATGCGCTCGGGCTCTCTGTTTCGCTTCCGCCACGTTGGTCACACGTTCGCTCCATATAGCCAACCCGAGTCCTTATCCGCGTCCTATCTCCTGCTTAGTTTTCCCAACTTGGACTGAACCGCCGCACGAGAGAACCGGGCACGCTGCCCGTCAATCCCAGACGAATCCCGGCATTAATGTCGCACGCGAGTGGAACTTTGAGCCTCGTGTACACACGCGAATAAAGCCTTCCAAATCTGCAACTTCGTGCAATTGTTAAAAAAAAAAAAATTAAAAGGAAATAAAAAATGTGACACGCATACAGCGATCGAACTGCATTTTGAAAGAAAAAAATTCAATGGATATAATGTTGGGATATAGTATTGGAAAATACCTTATTACAGTCAACCTCATTGCGTTTAACTTGTTGACTATTAATTTAATTCATTTGCGGTAAATCATCCATCCGAACATTTTTTTTGTGGTACCTACAATTTCTGACAGACGTGACACTCAATTCGGTCTTCTTGCATAAGTTCCCTGAAGTCCTTATTACATCCTTCACATCTACATATTTTTTTTTTCAGTTGACTTTTTTTTGGCTTTTCAATCATTGGCTAGTTTTTTGGTTTATTGTTTTGTTGGTTATGTTTTGCCAGCCATACGTTGAGCTGCTATCTTTATTTAGACTGTCGATGTGGATAACGACTGGAATACTTCGTGGAATTCTAAAAAAATATGTATGTGACACTAAGATGTTTCAAAGAAAAAGAAATTTTTGATTTTCAAACGGGCTCAACCCGAAATAGTTAGCATAGATAGAAAAAAATTTCCAGCAAAAGATGAGAATTTTGGGTTGAGTTTTAGATTCCCGTCAATTCCGTCAATTCCCGTCAAGTTTTAGATTTCCGTCAAAATAATCACAAAAGTCAATTGACTTTTGTGATTATTTTTCCTTTTTTTGAATTGAAGACATTTTTGCTAAAAATAATCTTCAAACGTCTTAAATTCAAAAAACGGAAAAAAGACACAAAAGTCAATCGAGAGGGATCTAAAACTCAACCTAAAATTCTCATCTTTTGCCAGAAATTTTTTTCTATCTAAGCTAACTATTTCGGGATGGGCCCGTTGGAAAATCAAACATTTTTTTTTTAAACACCCTAATGTGGGACACAAGACGCGATCGAACTGCATTTTGAAAAAAAAAAAAAAATATATACAAATGTAGTGAAAATAATGTCGATGTCGTTGATCAGGATATAGCAATGGCAAAAAGCTTATTAAAATTAACTTCGTTGCGTTCAATTTCGTAACTCTAACTAACTTGAATAATTCAAACTTAACTTAATTAATTTAATTAATTTCCTATAAATCATCCATCCGATAAACTCGAACATATTCGAAAATTCCATCGACCCCGTTGATTTTGAATACGTCTCGAACGTCGAATCTCGCATACATGTCGCATGACGAATTGGTAATTCTAACAAGATTAAAGCCCCAAGATTCGTGAATGATATGCTATCAAACCGCGTCGCACGATTGTAATTACACGAGATGTCTCGGCGTCTTGCAAGTTGATACGATTTGGTAATTTGTCACATTTTACAAGCTCGATGCAAATTATCGGTGCAGGGCATTCGGCGGTAGTTCACAAACGTCAGACGATCGTCATAAAGTATTCAGATGCAGAGTGAGACCCGCTTCGAATTCGATATCGACCGTCGCGGTTTACATGTAATAAGCCGTCAGTTATTAATCGCTGAATTATGGCACCCACTCGCGCCGCACTCGTGAAAGTCTCGTGCACGCACCTCTCTCCCTCTCTCTCTCTCTCTCTCTATCGTGCTCTCGGACCGTCGAGAATTGCGTATTATTGCGTCAGCCCATGGGAAAAATAAATATTTAGTTCAAAGAGGCAAAGCAAAAATTTTAAACGAGTTCACGGTAATTATTTTATTTATTTCTTTGATTATAAAACGCTCGGAAAGAGAGCGAATTCGTGTATGTCGAGAGTTAAATCGAAAATGAAACGAAATGTGGAATCGTTGCCGACGATTTTCATTAATTTATCCGTTTATGGATTTCATTAAAAATATTATCAGTGTCGATATCTGACAGTACGGATTTTAATAAATTCAATGAGCTTAACGATTTCGGCATTTGGCGAACCGTAATGCAGTTACTAACGATAACAATATTTCGCATTGAATTATGATTTTCTGGGTTTTTACTGTGTCGCAGTCAAATCATTAGCGAAAGTGTAGACGAGATTTACGTCGCAGTCGCATTTACGCGGAGAATGAAGGTGACAAAATTGTTAATGGTAAATTCCTTACACCCCAAGTACTTGGATCAACCGTACAAACATCTCGTAAGGGAGGTTGAATTTTTTCGGACGTGCTGATCAACGATATAATCAAATCTCTGTCTAACAACCTTATCCGCACCCACGTTTCTTCTAACGAAGGGTAAATTTTCGTTACAATCGCTGCGTTGTAATCAGCCTTTACAATGTGGGAATTAGAGTCTGGGGCGACAGCCGGACTGCTGCACACGAGAACACGTACCCGTGAATCATATACAGTTAGGACAGTTATATATATATATACATATATATATTAGGGTGGTCCTTATTTGGGGTCAAAACTTTTTTTGGCCCTTCCATGGGCTTAAATGTCTTGAAAAAAATTAATTTTAAAGTAGCCGAAGGCCCAGCCTCGTAGACCAATTCTAAGTACCTCCCTAAAGCCCTCGAATTTCGCCATTTGATTAAAATAGGGTTTTTGGCAACTGATAGATGATATTTTTTTCTTTTCGCAGTATTGCACCGAAAAATCCGGAACTCCGCACATTTTTCACTTAGGGTAGCAGGTCTTTAATGCCAATTTTAAAGATTTTCCAGTGATTGAATTCGGCGGGGAATCGGCAAGTCGAGATAGCTTATTGTTCCTCAAAAGCTATCTTAACTCTCCGATTCCCCGCCGAATTCGATCACTGGAAAATGTTTAAAATTGGCATCGGAGACCTATACTACCCTAAGTGAAAAATGTGCGGAGTTCCGAATTATTCGGTGCAATACTGCAGAAGGAAAACAATATAAACTATCAGGTGCCAAAAACCTTATGTTATAATCAAATTGCGAAATTCGAAGGCTTTGGGGAGGTACTTAGAATTGGTCTACGAGGCTGGGCCTTCGGCTACTTTGAAATTCATTTTTTTCGAGACATTTAAGTCCATGGGAGAGAAAAAAAATTGTTTGACCTCAAATAAGGTCCACCCTAATACATGACATGGTGAGCAAACTTGTCAATGCGAATAATCCCAACGAATTTCACCGTTAAGCGTATTCTCGTATTACATTTCCCATACCGGATATGACACTCACGTGTGTAACCCGTTTGCCTGCTCATAGAGGAAGCTACGTGCGTATACGAGAAAGCTATCTTTTCAAAATTATTTGGCTTCCTGCTCACACAATAATCTTCGTTCACTACGATTCGAAAAAAAAAAAAATTCCGAAAGTTTCAACTTGCAAGCTTGTTAACGTTGTGATTAAAAATACGAGTTGATTCGAAAAAACCGCGAACTCGAAATATATCTTTCCCACCCAATAGCACACGAAAATTACGTATCTGGAAAAAATATGTTTACCGATTGATAATTCTCTTGCACCGTATGTCGTGACCGTGGTGTTTCGTATATATAATTATCAAACTTGTACAAACATACGCGGGGGGAGGGGAAGGGGGGGGGTAGTGAGAGAAAAGAGAGCGGGGTCTGTCCCACAGTGAGGCGAGAGCAATACGTAAATTGCCAGGCCCGTTATACCACAGGAAGGAGGAGAGGGTGCACGGTGCCCGGGGGTTGTGAAAATGACGAGGGTTATAGAGAATGGTATGTATACATGTATGTGTGTGTGTGTCTTATGCCCGCCTCTGCGCTGCATGTGCGGAGAGTATAATAGACGTCGCAGTGCTGGCAGCGGTAGATATCGTGTGCCCGCGGGAGTTCGGGTAGGTGTTGTTCAATGTTGAGCGCACGGGGAGGAGGACGCCGGGGACGATGAGGGTGGTTGGGATATAATACAGGGTACACACGCGAGCGGTAACCCTCCTTCCCCCAACCCCTCAACCCCTCTCTCTCTCTCTCTCTCTCACATATAGTTCGGGTGTAACCCTCACGACTGTGCGATGCAGCGTTACATAAGAGAGACAGGCGACATGGCTGAAGTGAGTTCGGTGCGGAACGTGCGGAACGTTGAGCCAGTTCTGGCAGCGAGCACGAGACCCATCGTGCTTGGTCGCTGGTATATACGTCGAGCTTTCTTCTCTTTTGTTATCGCTGCTGCTAGCGATTGTACTGCACAGTGAAACTAGGCCTGCGGGGGGCTCTCTCGGCAAAGTGAAAGGGAGAGAGAGAGGGGGGCGGAGGGGAGGGGAGGTGAAGCGGGAACGCGTAGGGTGTAGGCGGAAGCAGGCCGGAATAGCTGAATACGCGAAATGAAAGTATTCCAGCTGACGGGCGAAACGCCGTTGGGTGCTCTGTTACTCCCCGGTGTCGTTGGAGACAGAACTACAGTTATTATTTCGTGGCTTCGATGTGACGAATTGGGATATTTGCAAAAATTTGTAGTTGCAAATTGTTTTTGACTTTCGAATTTGACTGCTCTTAGGCGATCACAGGTTGAAATGGCATACCTGAAAAAAAGCATCTGAACCACCTTAAGTATCCTCGTTAAGAGAGTTCCTTGTCAGATTTTCATAAAACTCAGCATACTTACAGGTATTGATAAGAAAAAGGTTCGGTTAAATTTTTATGGCTTTCCGGAGCGCGAGAAAAAATATATCAGCACTTTTATTTTTATACGTTTAACATGGAGCCTTATGGAAAATCACGCTCAATTTGATGTAATACAAAAAGTCCTCGTCAGATTTTAATGGAAACACTTAAACTGTAAGTTGAATATTCAGAGAACATTTTGGGAACTTGAAGGTAGAGATCAGGAGACTGTGATGATAATAATGAGCAAATAAACATCGGGAAAATACAGTTTAAATCAGGAGTTGGTCGTGATCTAGTAGACATGGCAACGTTGCGCGTTTGTGTCCTATCTTCTCTCTCTCTAATCGACATCATAACACGCGAGGTTGCCACATCAAAGTACTACGTACCTCAATCCAGAGATGGTATATCTTAGGATTGCTTTGACTCTTACAGTATGTAGGATACTACTTGAATGCGTACATATACCGCATCAGAGATGAAAATGCAATTTTTAACAATTATATCGGGTGGTCGTTTGGGGGAAAATCGAAAAATCTAAAATATTTGCAATTCCTCAATAATTTGCTAATGTCTTCGCGATCGACTTTATAGAATGAAAGTCTAAAAGGTCTCGATGAATTTTTAATTACTTGGTCCGCCAATTCTGGGTCTGCATTGCGGCTATTTTCACCGCTTGCGTTAATCATTCATTTCGTTTCGTATGTTTAGGGCACCCCATTTTTTTTTTTTCGTTCCGGAATCTCGATAGACTGTTCGGATCTGAACCGAATAACTCTATCGAAATAACTTTGACCACAAAATAGACAATCTGGCTAGCCAATTGACGTCAATGTGAAAACGGAGTAGTTTCCACTTTATCCCTGTCACCATTGGAGCTCGTAGATTTTTCCGAATTCAAGTGTGTAGCTTAATTGGCACCTTTCGGTGCGATGTCAGAGTCAGAGTACTTTGATAACATAACCCATCGAAAGATTAAAGAAGCGAGTTAGAGATAACGGTAGACATGTGCCGAAGGGTGCAAGACACAATGAACCCACGATCTAAATTGTAAATCTCACATCGTAAATTACAAATCGCAAATGACCGGTTGCATCGTATACATTTACACACACACTCGGTTATCTGGACGCTCGTAATCCACAAATCTTTGCGATGCAAGTTTATGAACCTAACACATTCGTGAACGGTGATAAACGGAGAGAAATTTCTACGTCACAATAACTCACCCTGAGTAACTGCAGCAAATTTTCTATGTTAATATAGTGAAAGCAAACGTTTTGGTTAGAGTGACGAAAAATTATTCGTCATGGTAAACCGTTGTGGCAGCAAAAAGTATTTGTCGAGACAAGGATTCGTGATGTGCTGAGGTAAGAAAAATTGGGTTACCAAAACAGACGAAGTTTGCTGAAGCAACGTTTGCCGATTTCTTACCTCAACGTTTTCTAAGAAAAAAAAATCTTCCACGACCAGGATTCGAACCTTCGACCGTCTGGTGATAATTCAATCGCCTTACCGACTGGATCATCGTTTCCTTAAGGTAGTAGGATACTCTTTAAAGTATCCTACATACTGTAAGAGCCAAAGCGAGCCCAAGATATACCATCTCCTGATTGAGGTACGATGTACTTTGATGTGACAACGTCGCGTGTTATGATGTCGATCAGAGAGAGAGAGAGAGAGAGATGGGAAACAAACGCGCAACGTTGCCATGTCTACTGGATCACGACCAACTCCTGATATAAACTGTATTTTCCCACTGTTTATTTGCTTATTATTATCATCACAGTCTCCTGATCTCTACTTTCAAGTGCCCAAAATGTTCTCTGAATATTCAACTTACAGTTTAAGTGTTTTCATTAAAATCTGACGAGGACTTTTGGTATTATATCAAATTGAGCGCGATTTTCCATAAGGCTCCATGTTAAACGTATGCAAATAAGAGTGTTGATATCTTTTTCTTTTGCTCCGGAAAGCCATAAAAGTTGAACTGAACCATTTTCTCATCAATACCTATAACTATGCCAAGTTTCATAAAAATCTGACGAGGAACTCTGTTAACGTGGGTAGGTACTACCTTGAGAAATTATTTACAAAAAGCTTTTATTAACCTTATCGCTGATTCATTTCTGTATCAAGAAAGGTAGGTTAGGTTATACATAGATTACCTTAACAAACCATTTGCTCCATTGACTATTCGTGTGTTACTGCAGCAAAGTGACGACCATCAACGAACCAAGTTCTGCTGCAATAACTATAGTATATTATGACACTAGTACGAAAAAATGTTTTCTGACGAGTGTGAGTTTGCAGAACGAGCCGAAGGCGAGTATTGCAATCACACGAGTCCAGAAAACGTTTTTCGTACGAGTGTCGTACGATTTTTTATGTCACAAGGTCCGTAAATGTGGTTTGAAGCGAACGAAGTGAGCGTAAAACCGCACTTTTACGGACAGCGTGACATAAAAGCATTTTTCTCCATGTAGCAAATTAATGAAATCACGCTCAGTAAACATTGGTTGAATGAACGAATCATCGATAACATAGATTCTTTAGAAGAATAATGGCCGGGAAATGGACTTCTGTTGCGATAACCTAGGCATTCTTCTTCATGCTATCTCGCAAGGATTTTTCGAAAAGATTTACCACCCGTCGTCGGAGTCAACGCTGACAATCCCACGAAACTATCGTCACTCAAAATGCATGCTGAGGTCAAATTCCCAGGGACTGGCGTGTCAAAAGGGATCGAGGGTTATGACCAGCCACGACGATAAATTGAACGAGGGGTATTAATTTTTTTTTCTCGTGAAAAGGGTGAAGTTGATGGAGCCACGACGAGAGAGATGGAGGCTCAACTTATCTACGCCGCTCGATACCCATTGCCCCAAGTCCCATCCGTGCTTTTCCGACAAACACCCCGAAACGTCGCGACCAGCGAAGGGAAGACAGAAAAAAACAGAGAGAGAGAGATAGAGAGAGAAAAAGAGGGACGAAAAGATGGAAGCCAACCGAAGCGAGACAAAGTAAGACGATGACGCTTGGAGATGTCGGTCGTCGGATTTGCATTTTGATAAGAAACCTCGTGGAAAGTTCTTCCTGGTTTTCTCGTGGGAGATGAGATCTTTCCGCATCTTTCTTCTAACTTTCTGTCTCCCGCGCATTTCTCACTTCTTGTCCTTTCTGTCTTTTTTTTATTCTTTTTTTTTCTCGTCCACCCTGTCTCGCCTGTTTTATTCCTACCTCATTACATCGGATTAGTTTTCCTCCGACCCGACTTTTTCATTCTCTCGCCGGTGGCGACGGAAAGCTGCGAAGAAGGAAAAAAAAAATTAACTATTTCTCGGTAGTCTGCGTTGTGAGCGTTTCGACAATAGAGTGTTTTCCGGTTGGGTATTGAAAAATCTTGGCAAAGCAGAAAAAAAAAATTGTGACGGAGAAAATTAATTTGTCGAACAAGAAAATCCAAGTTCCACATCCTTTCTGACCTGAGAATGATTTTAATTTTTTCAATCAAGCAAATTATGTTTACAATTTGATTTGTCGAGAAGGAAAATGTCTCAAAATATTTATCTTCATCACAGATCCAAATATCGAACGCCCATTTATCATAATTATCGAATTGCTTGTAAAAAAACTAAATTCGACAAATAATTTCCACGCGATATAATCCATCGGCTCTCAAAAATCGTTTTTCACATATCTATTTATCATCGACGTACCTTGTGAAATCGTCGTCCAAAAACTTATCGCACGTTGAATTTCGCCATCCATCCAAACCCTCGATACACACTGCACGGTTTCAAAGAGTCATCCGTCCCTAGCTCCGCCAACGACGCACAGAAAAAAAAAGATAAAAAAAAAACAGACCCCTCGGAAAGTCCTCCCTACCACGATAAAGTTCCGCAACCCCTTGCAAACGTGCATTACAAGTTGTGCTGACTCTTATCGATACGCTTTCACAATCGACAACGATTACGTCTGTCTGTCTGCAGCCTGGAAGCTAGCAACGAACCCTTCCCTCATATCCCATTCGGGATGTTGGCCATGACGAAGCCAGGACCTTCATGGTTTTAGCCCAGGCCGTGGGCATCGCGGTGTAACACGACGTGAAGGGTGGAAATCGAAAAGGATCGAGATGGAATGAGAATTAGAAAAAAAAATTCGAAAAAAAAACAATATATATATATACGAAATAAATGTTTGAGAATCACAGAGACAGGACAGGGGCGGAGAGCGTACGCACGAACAAAACACGTGTGCTGTACGTACATGCGTTACGTATGTGCCATAAAATACGTACGAAGGGCCTAGGCTTGGCAGCTGTGCATGGTCACGAGATACGGGAACCGCTCTGGGTGTTTCGCAGTGGCGAATCCACGATACATCTACCAGCTAGCGTGAGTGTATTGGTGTATTCGATAGGACATTGGCGTATACAGGTTCGATATGTCTCTCTCACTCTCTCTGTGCATGTGTATGCGCGTGTACGTGCATTATCTGCGCACGCGTGGCGAGTATACGATACGCAATCAATGGTAAAACGTAGCACATTGGTTACCACGTGGGCGCGACAGAGAAAAGAAAGAGAAACGAGTCAGCAATAGCAGCTATGCAGTGCAGCAGCAGTAGCAGCAGCAGCATCAGCGACAGCGACAGCGACAGCGACAGCGGTAGCCCCAATGTACGAGACATCAGTGACGGCGTGGCGTTCACACTCGCAGCAGGGGGGCTCATGCCCCAGCTCCGCAAACTCTCTTTTCCATCCCTCGGTAATCCAGCGCCGACATTAATGAACGGAATTGCTCCGTTTTTGCGCACGCGGTTGTTTCGTATCTACGAAGAGGGAAAGGGAGCTTTCGCGTGTATTATACGACACAGAGTATATATCTATATGCATGTGTGTAGGTATATGTCGGAGCTATGTGTTTCAGCGCGTAATCGCGCTGCGTACGAGCGAAAGTTATGGGCAACGTGAGCGGCAAAAAAAAAAAACATTTTGTAATCGTTGAATGCTAACCAAATGAGATTGGCGCGGTTTGGTCAGTTGGTTAATTGTAATAAAAATATTGTCGGTAATGATTGTTCGAAAGGTTTCGAAAGGATCTAAATCACGATGACTGAAATTTATTAACATTTTGATTGAGGAAATGATTATTATTTTGAATGACGTTCGATCGTTCACCTGTCGCTGAATGTAAATTCTTGAAGAATTCATTGTGAAAGAATCTTACGATTACTTCAGGTTTTCGTTCGTAGCTAACGCGTGATGTTGATAATTAAAACTTATGCCGTATTTTATTTAAGAGAGACGAATTGTTTACAAATAATTGGCGATACTTTCTAATTGTTGAAAATTATTTCGAAGCAATTGCAACTGCAATGGCAATTAGTACAGTTTAATCGGTTCGAGTATAGGTTTGTTATAAATCGTCAATGAAAAACTTCAATGCTGAATCTAGTCGGTTGTTAAATGTAAAAAAAAAAAACTATCACAGAAAAAAGTTCGTGTTGGTTACAATTGGCAAATACTATTTGAAAAAAGGCAGGAATAGATGCACGTAAAACAATATTACATATTCAAACATAGAAATCACTCGTTTTACGTGACTTGACCTTTTCAAACGAAAAAAAAAATTCGAACAAACACGTCCGCGAAGACTTTTTTTTTGTTCCTTTTTCTTTGCGAGGAGTCAAAACAATAAAACTTGAAAATCCCGCCGTGAGAGAAAGTTCAACGCGAAAGAACGGAAAATACCGCGAAAACGAGTGAGCACGAGGCAATTTTAGCGCGAGCATTCGTACAAATGAAGAGAGGAATAAATAAAAGAAAATAAAAAACAAAAAAAAAAAAAGCATTAGGATTATTAATGGTGCGGCTGAGGCATGAAGAGTGGAACGGGCGACGGTGTGCACCGTCTCGCGTACAATATACCTACTCAGCGCAAAAACCCAGCTACTTTCCGCGCCCTCTGGTACGCTTCGCCGCTACCACTCACCCGCGGCTTCATAAATCTTTCATCGAAACGACCGACGAGAGCGAAGGACGAAGAGATTCGCGGTGCGAGACACTCCACAGTCCCGTCCATTTTCATAGCCCGTAATTTGCATGAGAAAACAAAGAGATAACAAAAAAAAACGAAAAAAAAAATACGTCGTCCTCGCTGTCTAATTCGCGGCCATTGTAGGAAGGCTGGCAAGGGCTGACAAGCTCTCGTGAGATAATTATTGAACAAACGAAGAAAACAAAACGACAATGTCCATCGCGAGAAACAAAATATGGACAACAAACATTTCCGGCTACGAATTAATAACGAGTAGTCGTAAAAAATCGAGCTAGAATAGGTTAGGAATGAAAATGGTGAATTGATTTACCGGAGCTAGCGAGCGGACAAACGCAGATCGGGAGCACGGAAAACTTTTGTTCATATAACCCCACAGGAACCCGAATGAAAAGTAAATTTCCCTCTTTCGTCGGACCCGAGTGTTCGCGAAAGAACAGTTTTCAAAGTGGGCACCGGTGATTTTAATATCATCGCTTACCCAGACCCGTTCACCGGGTCGAGTTTGACTTCTAATATTTCAGACTTCGGGGAAACCGATATTCCAAACTCGTCCGAACCAAAGTCCGACCGAAGTTTTCCCGGCGGGGGAAATATCGAATCCCCCCCCTCAGTATTGACGATAAATCCGATGGACGAGCCAATGCATATAGAAATTTCATCGGGGACGAAAAAAAAAAAAAAAAAACAACTGAAACGAATAATTTATGAAGAGGTCCAGGTGATCGGTAATTCTCGAATGGTGTGTGTGTGTTCCATTGTTCAATCATTGCCCTATCACGGGGGTGATGAGTCGCAATTGAAATTGCAAAATCCACGAAGATTAATGCCCACTTGTCAGCAACTTTCCATTGGCGTTTGTTTATAAATATTTATTCGCAACGTTTATTATCCCCGAAGATTGAAGACACATCAACGTTGCGCGCGCAAATCCGTGTGTGATTATCGACAAATATAAAACTCGTGTTTGCCATATCGTTTGACACGTATGCGCGAACACGCGCCGTATCTGCTTTATCCGAGTTGTGCGGCATGTCTTAAAGGTCTCATTGTATTTTGCAATGTTTTGCAAGTAACTGACGCAATTTACCGGTTAGCTGGAAAACCTGCGTGTACGGATCTGGTAGGAGAGTCGTCGATATCGACGCGTGAGAGATCACATACGAGCGATCGGAAGATCCATCTCGCGTCATGCTCACTCCGTCGATCGTCTCTGGCTCGCTGATGTCGCGGCCGGTCATTCGTTCTGTCAAGTAACGACAACTCTTTGGTTTAGTTGGTTCAGGCCGGGTATTTACGACTTGACTCGTGGTGTATTTGTCTTCGCGACGGATGACACACGGACCAGCCAAGTCTAGAATTATGGACATCGGTCGCTCTCGGAATTTACGGGATACTTGTACTTGCGCAAAAAATCGGGAAATTTCAATAATCGACGCAATCGGTCGAGAATCATCGACGAGTCTTGACTTGACCGAGCTACTGACCCGAGTCATCAATATTCTTGCAGACTATCAGAAATCCTGTCCACTCTGCCAAAAACTATTGGACTAGTAGAAAAATACCACACGAAGACATAACCAGCGATAAATGGGTTCACATATCGGCGACTACAAGTGCCAATATCTGTATTTTCGTAGAGTTCATCACGACGATAACTTAGCAGAGGAAGATTGCAATTTTCGATCGAATTCGGACGATGGTCCGTTTTCCTCCCAGACCATTCATTCGGACTTACTTTTTTACAATGTTTGAAAAATTAATTTTAGCAGTCTAGACACTCGGTTTTATGCTCAGTCATTCCGTTTTGCTCTGGGTCATGGTACGTTGTAATTGCACGTGTGCGGATTTTTTTTTTATCTACAGGCAATGTATTATATCGTGTTTCAATACTTCAAGACCATAGAGACACGAAGTAGTATTCCACGTCCAAGAAGGATGGAAAAACCGGTGAATTGGTATCATCGATATATCTAAGATGTGATATTATTCAGATGCAAATGAGTCATTGAGTCTACCGAGCATCCGAGTTCTGCAGCTTCTCGTTCATGTCTTCTTTGCGAATAGACGCAAAATTTCCATCGCCGGCTTCTCTCCGCGCTTTTGTCAATGGCTTCTACGGTCGACAAAAAGCCGCTTTTACTTCTCGCACGATTGTTATGTATTGAGAAGAAGGAATCTGTGGTGTACACGTTTCGTCACCTGCCACCACCAGCTAGCACTCCGGAATGAGATCCTTTCAAACCTGCTCGAGTCACGTTTCAGGTCAATCGTAAGTCGCTACGTGCTTGTGTACCGTGCACATGCTTTCGAGGATATTGCAGAGCTGTGTCGGGCGGCTTTTGCCCGATCGATCGGAATATCGATTAATGACACTTTAAACAGAAAACGTTTAGCCCGGTTCCGCTTCATCCACAAGGCGTCGATGTTATTATTCCGTAGCCAAGCGAGATGAGTCTTTCGGAACATGCGTTTTTTTTTCTTGCGACTATAAAGTGTACGAGACTTCATTGCTTTTTCGATTAATGAACTCGACTGAAAACTACATAACGGACATAAATAATATCTGAACTGTTGTGACGCAAGAAGAATCCATTATCTATGTCCACCTCCTACTATCGTAACATTTTTGAACAGCAAAGAAGCAAAACCCTAATTGCGAGTATAGAATAGTTCCTTTTTCGGTCTATAGATATTTTCAGATCGATAATTGAAGATAACTTTGCAACAGTAGGTACTGGGTCAATAACAAGACTATGATTTGTTCTCTCAGTCGAAACCTCATTCCATACTTCCTCTCCCTCTCTCTCTTCTTCATACGTGCTGTCATCACGAAGCCAGCAAATTAATTTATGTCCGATATTCCAGTGTTCCACCCATTCGATTACAATGTGTGCAAGAAAATAAGCCACGCAGGAATACAAGGAAATGGATAGGCCACACGCGAGTTCTGACGTTCCGGTATCGAATAATACATTCAAGGAAGTGAACCGATCCAGAATGGCTCTGTGCCGTACGGACAAGTTTGGGAGCCATTCGTAGTTCAGCAATGGCGTCGGATCGTTGCTCGGAGCAGAAGCGCGCCGCTGGCGGCCACACCAGCACCGCCAGCACGGCAATGAAGAGCCGATGTAAAGGTCTCGTATCTTTGGGGATCTTGCGTGCAAGTGTCCTCAGGGAGTGAGAACCACGCTGTGGATCAATAGGGGTAGGTCGAAACTCGCGCATGCGAATGTGCTGTACCCAATCGTTGGCGGAGAAAACGTTCCGACGCCCCGAGTCTCGTGGCTCGTCGGTGGGGAGAATCGTGGTTCAGGGACGAATGACATATTCACGAGGCCCCGAGTCTTCGTTAACAAAACTCGGCATGACGTTTCGTTCACCGTTTGACCTTCAAAATTTTTTACCAACAAATATTCCTCCTGCGTTGTAGAATTATGCAATTTGTTACGTATCGGTTTTGTTTTTTATTTTCTCTGGAAATTACTCAGAAAACCTATCAAAATGTTTTCAGATTCTATGATAGCAATGCCGCGAACCAAACAGAAAACATTAATGCAACATTTTCTGGACGATAGCTGATTTTCGAGTAGATATGCATTTGTACGACGATGACGAGAAACCCAAAGCTCGTTATGTCTCAACGCTATGTCACGACTTGTTGTTTGCCGGGGATTAGCCCTATCGGATTTACGTTCATGGTACTCGCTGTCATTTACATTTCCGTCAACGTCACATGCAAACGTTAGCCACCGCGCCAACTCGACACAACACCCCATCTACAGCGAAGCGAATATTCCCTTCACCGGCTTCGAGTTGAGAGTTTTCCGTCGGTGTGTTTAAAACTGGAACATTCCCGGATTTGCCGAATTAAATTGGTTCTTCGACTCTCTGGCAGTTCTCACCGATGTTGCGGAAAGCCACTTATCGACACTCGTTATTTCGACATATCTGTTTCAATCGAAAACACTTTTGCCCTATTGAGACCTTGTCGCATTTGTCCGTCACTCCTCGGCAAAGTGAACGTTCTTCATTGCCGCTGTAACATCCTGGACCTCGGTTAATTGATTTACAGGCAAAATACTCGGTACGAGAAACATCGTCCTTCGTCGTTGAGCCTGACAGTCAACGCCCCGTTCACGGGTTCAAGGCAGGCCGTTGGTCCGCGACGTCGGAACGCCAAGCAAGAGTCCCAGAGCCAGTCCCTCAGTCTGCGATGTACGTACGTTTTCACCTGTACGTACTGAAACAGGTGCCCATTCGACGACCTTCATGAACATTCACCTTTTCGAGTTTCACAGTGAAGGTACCCGACCGTAAATTGTTTCAACAGTCTCGCGAACAGCGCACAAAAAAGTCTTTCGAAATGCGCACAAAGACCAATTCATTAATAGCAGAGTTCTCGGATCAGAGATGAGCGATCCAAGAGCGCTTTTGGAAGCTGGATAAAAGACGTCAGATGTCATGATGTATATATATATAGTCTTGATTGACGATTGGAACGTATGCGCGATGATCGCGGTTGAGAGATTGGGGTATTCTTGGATTTGTCATTAATTCTGTTATCATAGAATCTTGTGACAGGTTTCTAATCCTGATGCACCTTCATAACTCGCCGACTTATTCCAGCTATCGGAAGTTACTAAATCGGTTTTTCATGACGACACTTGGCTGATGTACCCTCTGTCAACTGAATTATTATGGCTGGTGAGCCCAATTCTATCCCACATGACACGATAATCGATAGCCAACCAAGCTGTGAATTATCTAGCAGCATTCTGCAAAGACCGTTCCCAAAAAGACCAAATTAGAATGAATAGAAGGAACAGGTGCTGAACTCTATTGGAAACCAATGATTGTTAATGCCAACTTTTTCTCTACAATACCGGTTTCGTTAACCAATAAATAAAATCTCAAGTTGGATATATCGACGCTCTGAACGGATTAGCACCAACGGGCTTGGAAAATTAGCGATATCTTTCTCTCAGGGGGGTCTGAAGATATCACAGACGGCACTGCTGAGGACGCGCGAGGGCGAGAGTACCGGGTGCGCACTCCCAAGTTTGAAATTTGTGGCGCGCCGCGTTCGGTCCATCTCTTCGTGTGTCCGTAGTTCGTTCGGTCCTTCGTTCATTGGTGAGCTCCCTCGCTCAGTTACTCGACGTCGCGGGGGTGGAAGTCGTCGACGTAAGCCGTCGGGGTGGTGTGACGGTTCGAAAAAGAGGCGTCGACATCCCCGTGAGTTCTCGCGACCGAAGGAACGCGCCTCACGTTTTTGTTTTCTTCGCCAGACGAAAAACCGCGCGCGCGAACCAACTTCATTAGCGATTTACATTTTCATTTCTTGTGCGTCCTGAAATTCAAGGTGTTCACATTGTCAATGATACAATCTAAATCAGTGAACAAATCGACATAATTCAGTGAATCAACAATCCAGAAGTATTTGTAATTAAAAAGACGAATTAATGTGGAAAGAATATGAAAAAATCAAAAAGTTTTCACGTGTTGTCATTGTGAGTGTAAGAGTTTGGCTAACACGTTAAAGCTAACTTTGTGCAGCAAGAGTCTATCCACAGCAAGCGAGTGTAGACGCGAGCCCGCCGACGTTCGACCAACTTTGTGAGCCTTGACGTTTGCGTGACGTTAATAGTGTTTGGCAATTAATACGTTCTAGGGTGACTATAGCACGACGAAGGACTATTAGAGTCTGCCCGGCATCCGTAGATCAATGCTACCTCATCGGCACATGTTTCACAAGTCCTCGGGATAGGAACCTTCTTGTTCCACAACATCAAACGAACGATCAGACGTGGACGTTAAAACGAAGATAATAAGCGGGCAGCTGGGAGCAGCAATGTCACCGTGACATGTTACCACGTAGTCACCATTGGCGCGACTGGAACTTCTTCCTCGATAATACACGCAGCTACACTCGTCGTGAATCAACATTGACCACCGACAATAACGCTTACCATCGCTGTGAAAATCATCAGTTGTTATTCTCGTTCACGCAGTTCCACCAACCGGCTTGGAGCGTCGGTTCGACGTATCGTTTTACGCCGACGTTGCAGATCAAACCGGACGTGATAACGACGGGAAGGTCCGGCTTTGTGCCGTATGTTATCTGGTGGAAAACGGCTAATACGGAAAATCACTCGGGTCGCGGGCAACAGTCGGCTTTTCATTCAAATCATTACAATCATCATCGTAACGATCATAATCGAAGATATTCCACGAGAACGTCTTCGGGCCGCAGACGTCGCAGACACAAACCGCAATCTCGATTTTTTGGTAACAGCGGTCAAGGTTTTCGCCGCACCGACGTCGCCTCGCGTAATTTCGATCTGCCTCAGCGACGGGGCATGGAAACGAGGTGAGCGGGAAGATAATGAAATTTGGTAACCGAGTGCAAAGTCAATCAATGGCGGAAAGGACATCAATCGTTCGTTGATGTCCGATGATAAGACGAATTGTTCTAACGGCGAATTGCATGGTGAAACGATGTGCTGCCCTATTGATGAATGTAGCCTGTTTAGAACAAATTCACAAGCCTCCTCTATACCTACAACAATCCAAGAAATTTTGATTATGAAGGATAGGAAAAGTGTGTTTGCCGTTTGGAATATATAATTTTAGTTTATAACGAGACTGCTTAATTTTCGCGGTATATATCAATGAAAAAAAACCTACGATATCAACGAATTTTCGCTTGATATTAAAATGATGGCGTTCTATGTTTTTTAACCTAACCTACGGAAAACGATCCGAAACGCATTACTCGAAGTACATATTTTCCCAATCCGATGTTGACGACCACTTCAACCGAACAATTCAATATGAATTGCACCATGACGACAAATTTCAAACATTTCGAGTAATCAAATTTTATTTTTCATCGCGCACATCATATCTCATTCCTCTTTCCTGCAAAAATTAAATTAATGACTCACGTTAATGGGCGTTGATACTCGAAAATCTTGGGTACGGAATATTTTAATTACTCGCCCATGGATGTCAATGACACTTTTAGTTCCGTCGAGCCTTTTCTTCTCCCCCTTTCCCTTCGTTTTTTTTCTTTTTCTTTTTTTTTTGCTCGGTTCCCCCGGGTCGAATAAAACTCGAGTCACGCATCGCGAGTACGAAGCATCGATCCGAGGAGCGATTACCCTCGAGTAACAATGCGCGACGCGATACGGCCTCGACGACGGAGACGACAGCGCGCGGGGCTGTTCGTCGTGGAACGAGAGAGTTGCCATGGGTGCGAGAACGCGCTGAGAGACTCGGGAAAGCACCTTGTAGCCTTCTTTTTGTTTTTTTGTTTTTTTTTTTTGTTCTTCATTCTCTTCGCTGATCGTGTGGACGCTACCACTTCTCTCATCGTCTCCGGCGTCGTTGCCTTCGGTTCCTTCGAGACGTGAGTCTCGCACGGGAAAGGATCGATACGATGAGACGACGACGAAAGACCGAGAGGAAGAGCCGCCCTCATTGAGGTCGTATGCTCACAAGTTCTTCCTTCATTTTATTTTTCTCTTATTTCCACTCCCGCTGCTCTCTGGTACCGAAGGTCGTTTCTGATCGGTTAGGCAGCTGGGTGAAGGCAACGTGCGCTCCTTCTTCTTCGTTCTTCTCTCACTTCCCGTCATCCTCGCCTCTTTTACCGAAGATCCTTCTCCGACCGAGTGTCCCAGAGTACTCTTCGACAGCTCGGTTCTCATATCTTTCTGTTTCTTTGGGCGAGTTGCGAGAAATTGGCTACGTCGCTGATCGCCCGCTTTATTTTCTTCACTTTGCTTGGTCTTGCGTTCTGAATCGTTCTCGCTCGAGGACTCGGCACAACGACCGAGCGAAGTACGTCGTACACATTGTGGACGTCAGTGGAATACAAGCGTGTACGCCGGTCGCGCAGCTCTACTGCGTCCCTTGGCCCGCTCGTGAAATAACCCTGCCAGGGCCGCTAGCAGCGTTACTCTCTCTCTCTCTCTCCCTCCTTGTTCAGTCCGGTGTGACCTTCGCTGCCGATCGATAGATCCCATCTGCGCCAACCCAGTATCAACGACAATGAACGAGATTAATAACCATAATTAATTGGGAACCGAAATTAATTAATGAACCGATATTATTGAATAAAACTCTTTTGCGGGCATGATAAATTTGGAATGTTCGTAGGAGAATATGCTAGTTCGTAATAGAGCTTATTAGCGATAGTCGATTTCGTGGGATTTAATTTTTTTCAAATAAAAATTTAGATATCTAAAATTTTTTTTTACTATGACGCAGATACGTTGTAATAAATGTTCTTAATCACCCCTCATTGACCCCTTATTCTCTACTCAGAAAAAATACGCTTTCCAAGCTTGAAAAATCGCGGGTATCTCGTGAGATTGGGCAATAATTGTTATGGTGAATATTAGTAGTAATTCGTCAGTCCACACGTGGAAGTTACTTTCGATGGGTGTTTTAGTCACCCATCGAAAGTAAAGTCATCATCCCTGAATTGTTCAAATACATTTAATGAGCAAATATCTAGTTGTGTAATTTTCGAAGAAAATACTTTTGAGATTACAAACAAAATGTCGTTCACCTCTCTAGCGTCCGCAAATGGTGAGACATTCGTCAAAATAGTTCTTCACGCATAGGAAAGTTCAGTGAAAATCTACTGACGTTTTTGAAGTTGCAGAGACAGTAGAATTCCATGCACCCACTGACTAACATAAAAATATCAAAATAAGCTACAAGTTGAAACCTGCAATTGGTTTCTCTCTGAATCGTAGGTAGTGCATAAAGCCCTTCAACGAAGAAGCATTTTTCTTTTTTCATTTTTTTAAAGCAAATTGCAGGTTTCAACTTGCAACTTGTTCTGATATTTTGATATCAGTCACCCTTTTTCCTGTCGTATAGGCAGTCAAGCTCTGTAAATTCGAAGGAAATAAAAAAAATACCACTAATAAAATTGATCCATTTCAGGAGTAAAGTCTCTTATTAATAAACAAAGCGATGGAGCAGTTAAGTTTTTTCAAACCTTCCAATAGGACGAAGATTTCTCAACTCTCCCGCAAAAAAATCTGGATCTCCTCTGTCTCTTGTTCTAGCGGACACCCTCCGGATAGTCGATGTGAAATATAATTTTCCAAATTATCATTCAATCCCGGTCACGAGGTTTCACCGATCGTCCACCAGACACATCAGTGAAAACCGCGACGGCATAAATTTCATTTCGTCATCATTCGCGCGCCCGAGTCCACGGAATTGGACACCCGACAGGTGTTCTCACAATATAACGTATAGCTCGCGAACGAACGAATGCTCCGCGATTAGCGTAACATGGTGGGGAGACGAAGAATTTCACAATGTTCCTCGTGGTCACGATTTCGCGTACCCTTCGCGCGTCCACATTCACCATGTCTGCCGAGCGGCTCATGGCCCGTGTGGTTCGATCCTCCCGTTATATTGCCCCAACCGTTTGGCCCTGAGCCCGAACTTCTCTTCTCGCGCGCAACACGAGCCCCGTCGTCTCGTTTCCTCGCTTTCATCAGTTCTAAAATTATTTCACGGTATCCGCGTGCGTGCGCGCGCGCGGTTTGTATATAATCTTTGCGACTTGGCTAGACCGGATTTCGTCTGTAGCGCCGGCGACAATACACTCTTCGCATTGAAAAGGGTAATACGTAACCGAGTTTCAAGGAAGCCCATCAAGAGGAAACCTCTGTGCACAACTCAACACATATGGATACCATAAGAATGCATGTTTTAGATTGTAGCTATAAAGTATGTGCAGGATAGTTGAATACAATGTGGTAACATTTTTCAGTGACATTTATTTTGTGAATGATATTCGGCTATCCGAATTTTTTTGGCAACGATCTTATTTTTCAAGGCGGATCATGGCAATCTCGAACACCTTCTCAGGCAACGAAGTTCGAACTTCGGCAAAAGAAATTGATTGATCAGGAAGCAAAAAATCTAATCGCTCAATGCACTCGACAACGAATCAATGGGTTGGGGTCGAAATCCGGGACGAGCAATGTCCAGAAAAGGCAAAATCCCGAACGCGCAATGCTTCGAATGACAATGTCCCGAACGGTAAAAATACCGAATGAGATTGTAGCGAACGTATAATATGTCGAACGAACAATTGTAGCGAACGAACAATATGCCGAACCAGTCGGCGCGGTTTTTTAACATTTCCGGACTTTCGAGCTTTCCCACGCGTAAATTATCAAAGTTAGATATATGCTTGCGCTGACATTTTTCATTGGAAATTAAATTCTCTACAACATTGTTTGTGTGAACTTTTGGTCTATATAGCGTTGTTTATCCAGCGTTTGGACATACAATAAATAAAACGAAAAGAACGTCGATGCATTTTTACCTTACCGGCAAAACGCTGGTTAAACAACGCTTTATAGACCAAAAGTTCACATAAACAATGTTGTAGAGAATTGAATTTCCTTCAAAAAGTTTAGTGACGGCATACGTCTAACTGTGATAATTTACGCTAATTTTTAAATTAGGGACAATTCAAAAAATAAAAAAACCTCCGCAGTTTCTAACATTTCCTGACTTTCGAGCTTTCCCACACGTAAATTATCACAGATAGATGTATGGCGTCACTGACTTTTTTTATAGGAAATTCAATTCTCTACAACATTGTTTGTGTGAACTTTTGCTCTATATAGCGTTTTCTAACCAGCGTTTTGACGGGAAGGTAAAAATGCATCGATTTTCATATCGTTTTATTTTTTTTCTGTCCAAACGCTCGATAAACAACGCTATGTAGACCAAAAGTTCGCATAAACAATGTTGTTGAGAATTAAATTTCCTTTGAAAAAGTCAGCGACGGCATACATCTAACTATGATAATTTACGCGTGGGAAAGCTCAAAAGTCAGGAAATGTTGGAAACCGCGACTGGTAGGCGTTCGGCATATTGTACGTTCCCTACAATCTCATTCGGGATTCTTACCGTTCGGGACATTGTCATTCGAAGCATTGCGCGTTCGGGATTTTGCCCTTTCCGAACATTGCTCGTTCTGGATTTCGACCCCAACCCGAATCAATGAACATATCCTTCCAATCGCAATGGACCCTGGATATATATATATTCGTACTGTCCAGACTATAATTTTCGTTGAGGAGTCAAAGAGCAATGGTACAAAGCGACTGGCGCGTTCCAAGTTGACTTTTGCCCAACATCCATTCGGCAGCGTTGTCGTTTTTCTCTTGAATTTCTGCGACGAAGCTCAGAGAGCGCACGAGCTGCTATTCCCGGCGGTCCACGTCGATCTATCGCTATTAATATAATGTGAGAATCTCGGTCTCTGACGCGGTTGACTCGGCAGTCGCGAGAGTTCCAAGAGAGCGGCGAAGGATTGACGTCGGGAAGGGAAAAAAAAGATGAAGAAGAAGAAGAAGAAGAAGAAAAACTGGTGAACGGTTGCGTTTCGCGTCTGCCGCAGCTTCCCTCGCGCTGAATCCCAAGCCAATAACACGGCTATTGCTGCGGATATATCCCTCGACCATTTTCCATGCGGATTTAATGAAGGTATCTCAAAGCAACCACGGACAGAAGCTCTAGCTCACTTCTGAAGACCATCCGTGTGTAACTCCGAGCGAGCTTTCGAGCGTATCACCGTATCGGGTGATTGGAGAGCAGATGTAAACATACTTGTCGGTATACTTGAGGCGATAGTCCAGATCGTCGAGTGCGAAAGAGAGACAGGGCTATCGGCGCCCTCTACGGACCGAGAGAGAACGAGAGAGTACATGTCCATCGCCTTGATGTGCGATTCATTGACCCACACCTACAAGGCTTTGACCTTACTCGATATGCGTGAATTGTTCATGTTTTGGTCCATTCGACACAGCTATAAATGGGGAATGAATTCTCTGTGTCTCTTACGAACAAAATTGAAGTTACAGTACTGATTGTCACAAGAAGGTGAAAAATTAAACATCGTATCTTCTCAGTATGTCTCCCCAAGTAAAAAAAATATATGTAGTATATATGAGTGATTCCACGTGACTTCAGCCACTAAAAAAAATAGATTTTCTTCAGTTTGATTTTTTTTTTCATGTGCTCCAGTCGCTTTACGCGATTCAACGAGCATTGATTATCATTAATTTCTCTTTCAGGGAGGCTTCTAAACTCGCGTAAAGCGACTGGAGCACATGAAAAAAAAAATCAAACTGAAAAAAAAATAGTGATAAAATCGGTAAAATTACGCATTACCGATTACCGATCCCACGATATAAAAAATATCAAAAATTCTTTTTTCGTATTCAGAATTTGGGGGCTTTTTGAAAACTAAAATAGCGAGTGCATTTTTTGAGAAAAAAATATTTTTGCATATTTTGAATGCAATTCAAGATATGCAAAAATCAGCCATTTGAATGAAAAAAAAAGTTATTTAACGATAAAACCGTCAGAAAAATTTCGAAAAAATCGGCACTCGGTTAATATATTGCAATAAAATAGCTCAATTTTTTAAAATTATTTGTGGAACTTTTCTTTTTAGTGGCTGAAGTCACGTGGAATCGCTTATTCATAAACGAAATTTTCCCGGTCTATTTTCGAAACCTCGACTTTTGGGCCAGTTCTTCACTATACGGCGCATATCGATCGACATGGTGCGTGACGATGAAAACGTCGGGCACATTTTCGATTGCGACAGCTGCGCAGAGTTCACATTAGTACGGCATTACGTAACCTGAATTGTCATAACGTCGATGCGGAGCCCGCTGCTGTTCCGAAAATCGACGTCGTAAGTTATAGAGAGTTACTGCGAAAACCACCAACTCATAAGCCCCATTTGGTAGAGCATTGACTTATACCAAGAAACAACCAACCGGTGCGCAACGCAGCTTCTTGTACAGGACAGTAATCGCGACTGTATTCATATAGACTTGATCAATGGCAAGTACATTTCTGTTTTTCATCGACATCCGGCTCAAGTCTTTTCCCCCGGACTGTACAGTAACTGCAACGATACGTGAAAATAACCTAGCACGCAACTTAAGGTAGTACCCTCCATAAGAGACTTCCTCGTCAGATTTTCATGAAACTTGGCATAGTTATAGATATTGATAGAAAAAAGGTTCAGTTAAATTTTTATGGCTTTCCGAAGCGCTAGAAAAAAGATAACACTTTTATTTTCACACGTTTAACATGGAGCCTTATTGAAAATCACGCTCAATTGGATATAATACAAAAAGTCCTCGTCAGATTTTAATGAAAACACTTAAGCTGCAAGTTGAATATTCGGAGAACATTTTCGGCACTTGAAAGTAGAGATCAGGAGACTGTGATGATAATAATAAGCAAATAAACATTGGGAAATGCAGTTTATATGAGGAGTTGGTCGTGATCCAGTAGACATGGCAACGTTGCGCGTTTATTTCCCATCTTCTCTCTGATCGACGTCATAACACGCGACGTTGCCACATCAAAGTACTACGTACCTCAATCAGGAGATGGTATATCTTGGGCTTGCTTTAACTCTTACAGTTTGTAGGACACCTTAAGTGTCTGTTTATCTGTGACAAGTCATTATTCTCAGAAAAAAGTGATCGTTCAGTAAAAAAAAAATGGCTATTGAACGAATCATCAAATTTCTATATAACTAATGCTCCACTGCACAGGAAATGGATGTTATCATCAAGTCTCATTCCCAAAACTACTTCAATAAACATTGAAGTAGAACGATTCCGATAACTGGTATTGCTTGAACCAGTAATAAAAGCGATCTCTGTGAAACTAACCGAGGAATACATGTGCAATCAAGCGGACTCAGAACGATCGATAATTCTTACCTGTCCGCGATAGCTCGCAAATGAGACCCCGTCTATTACTCTGCTACCGAATTTTCCGAGTCCACGTCTGTGTTATCTCGATTTTTTTTCTCTTCACGAGAACTTGAAGAAAAACACGGATAAAAAGTGAGGAGAACAATGCAACGAAACAGAGGCTGCAAATCAGAAGCTGTGGAATATATATATGTACGAACGCAAACAGGTCGCAAAGTGGAAAAAAGTAAGAAAGTTTTCTCTAGTCTGGAAGTTGTGCCTCGCTAAATAGCACGGGAGGTAGAATATGTTCAACGACATCGACAGCGACGAACCACCACGAGAACGACATAGTGCAAAAACATGAAGGTGGCTGGCACTCGATATCTCAAGCCGCGTCGTTCACTCGGCTTCTTCGACGTCATACAATTTGTTCCGTATGCTGATGAAAAGCCGGTATTGGCCCTCACCCCCTCCCTCATACCCACCCTCTCCGTATCGCGTACGGCTCTGCGTAGCTCGGAGCTTTTCAAAACTTCCCTCGAGACTTCTCTCGTCGAGGACGAGTTGTGTTCAAGAAACGAAGAGTTGGAAAAACCCCCTCGTGTTGATGTCAATGGAAAATAATAGAAGGAAAAACCCGATGCAGCAACTGGAAAATCTGCCGGGAAATCGGGATCCGGTTTTTGCAGATTTTTTTTCTATTTCTCTTTCCAAATCTATTGGATGATACATTGTTCTGATGGTTCGAGATGCGAAATTCCGTCGTAGTTTAAATGCATTTCAACGTTGTGCAATAAGGTCCGAAAACAGTGAATTAATTGTTTTCGAAAGTGAGTATGCTGAAGATTGATCGTAATTGAAGAAGCAATTTATTAGGAGGGAACATGTCGACTTAATTTACTTGATAGAGGATATTTATTACGGGACAGGGACTCTGTCAATTCTATCCCTGTGCACTAGGGTCGTTCGACTTGAATTGACTTTTATTTTCCCTCGGTGTCATATCGAAATTTCGTCGTGCATAAGATATGAAAAGTAATTGCGAGAAATTTTCAGATTTTTATATAATATCTAAGAACTCCGTCATGAATTTTAAAGTTCTCCCATCTAAAATTCATGTAATGATCATAATCATACTTGATAAAAAATTCCCCATTCAGCCATTTTCAATGATGGAACTTTGAATCCGGGTGAAAATTTGTAGAGTGATGTCTTGCCTTCAAATGTGTTCACCGAAAAATTCCTGTAACTCGAGTTCGTTACATTGAAGTACAGCCTCCAGAACTCATTTCTATAAGAAATTTCAGCTTCATAGAAATAACATTCATTCATGGAAATAACATCGAAACTGCAGATCTTACAGCAAAAGTTCAGATGGCAATTTTGTAGACAATGAAATTTTCCACAAAAAAGATCTATAGAACCTTTTTCCTCGAATCAATATTCATCAAATTAGCTCAAAAAAATCGATAAATTTCGATATTTCACCGATAAAAAAAAGTCCATTCAAATGGAATCAATGTGCGCGAACTCTATTCTCCGAGACTCTTTTCTTCTTCATTCCCCGTCCATCTGTCCCTTTGTTTCCTCGTGTGTATAATTCAATGACGTCCGCAAGATCCGAAGAAAGAAAAAAAAAAGTAACATTCCACGTGCAAACCGAGGTGAGGTGCAGCATGCGCTGTTGCGCCGCCTACGCAGTCACGAGTCACAAAACCGTGCGTCTGCCCGATGGAAGGTTCATTCCGTTCATAAATTATTTATTCCATGTGGTCGTGTGTCCACGGTGGTTTACGCGAAACCGTGTACTGAATGGAACGCGTGCGCTCTTTCCATCCTACTTCTCGTCTTTCTCATCGGCTCATCTCTCTCTCTCACTCTCTCTCCCTCTCATCTCCCGTTCTCATCCGTCGCTCCGACAATATCCTTCAGTAGGTGAGAGTACTCGTCGTTCCGAAGAATGGCAGGTACAAGATAGAACATAAGAGGATGTGGAGTGTCTCGCACATGGGCACGATGGTGTGTACATCCACCCGGCATACAGAGTTGAATATATACGGGCAGTTTCGGGGCCGATGGCCTAGACGAGCCAGACGCAACGTCACGGCGCCCTCCGAATGAGAACCACTATATTAAAGCAGACACCACGCGACGTTGCCACACTTGGCAGGTTCCACTCTTCTATCGACCGAGCAGCGTTGCCAGCTCCTTCACCAACGCTTCCATCCGTCCCCTTTCCGTGCCGTCTCTTTCTCTCTCTCTCTCGTTCTCCCTCGCACTCGTTACCTTCCACCTCCGGCTCGCTTTTTTCTTTCCACCATTTCTCCCTTCGCTTCAGCTCCCTCTCGCTTGCTCGCTCAGTCCGCATTTACGTTCATTTCTTTTCGTCCCTCGGGGTCGCTCTCTCTCTCTCTCTCGACCCGGCACACCTCGGGCGACGCCCGGTTCCGTACCAACGCTATAGCCAGCCAGCCACAGCTGTTTCACCTACCTACGGCAGATGCCCCCGAAGAAGAGACTAGGTGCAACTCACCTTTGTTGTCCCTTTTAACCCTGTCTCTGTCACTTTCGCCCCTCTCTCTCTCTCTCACACACACACACTCTCCCAATCTCTTTTATTTTTTTTTACTCCATCTCACTCCTCCTTATTACTTTGCTCGTCACTTCTATATACCCTCGTGGTAAGATCAGGTTCCCTTCATTCTCGTGTACCGTGATGCCACTGTAATTGGTTGATAAAACACTCTGAAAGAGCCTCTCGTTTAGAAGGACCTCGAATTTTTCCCGACCAGGTAGACGTACTACGACGACCCCAATTCCTCGCCTAGGTCTTCCACTGTCTTCAATGAATTCGGAGAATCTTGGACTGTTCATCGACTACTCACTGCACTGGATCATTGATGTTCCACCGCAATGAGTTTCATGTACGGAAGATTATGAAATTGATGAACTGACTTGACACGATTTTAAATAGTTCCTTATTGCGTTGTAAATTTCGAATAAACATCCGTTGGTCGTGGGGGGGGGGGGTGAATGTATGGAAATTGTAAAAATTCAATACTGTCGGATTGACGCAGTGAGAGATACTCGGGCGTCGGTTTTACCACCGTCAAATGAGAGATGAGACTCGTTCGCGGAGAAACTCCCTTCGACGATCCACAGTCCGCGAGCTAACGTTTCCTAACTATAGACCTCGCCGGGGAGCTAATTGCTTTTACAGCGAGAACGAACCGTACGCCCGGTATTAATGCCACAGCCGGCGAATGCAACTTACGTCGTTGCACTTAACGCTTCGCACTTCGGAACCACCGTCGTAATTTTCGGTTTTGCAATTCTTTCGTGCTTCGCCGGACCACTTTCTAGCCGCACGACGTCTGCGTGTGAACTGCGCTAAATAGCCGGATCTCGTTGACCGTGGTCGCATGAAAACGAGACGTCTCGAGAGGGTCACGCACCCTAAAAATTGCAGAAGCGTAATGTAGGGGTTTATTGAGTGTTATTATCGTAATTAAATCAAGTGAGAAACATGCCATGTGGGGGAAAGTAATCGACTATTTAATAATGATTATACAACATAATGTTGATACATTGAGTCTTAACGTCGTCAATAAGTTGAACGCTATGTATTACGCCAATTTTGCTCTCTCATAGAGGAAGCTTTGTTTTCGTGAAAAATTTTTTTTTTCGAGATGTTCACGAAAACGTGTTCAGTATGTCTTAAAACATATAAAAAACACATTTACAAAAAATGTCCGGATGTATGTGTGTGTGTGTGTTTAACATTAGTTGAGCGTTCATAACTTGAATGTCTAGGTCCCACAATTTTAGAGATATCGAGCTCAACTTCAGTATAATGTTGTACGGGGAGATGCTCGATACCAAATTTGGAAAAAATCCACGCATTGCTTTTGTTTTGAAGCATTTTTAATTGTGAATAAATGTTTACAGTCTAGCTGGCGCCATTTCTGAGATATCGGACTCAAATTTGGTACGAAGTTGCGCTATTATCCAAAGAGATACCCTATTAAATTTGGGCGAAATTCATCAAGCCATTCATATTTTATGGCGTTTTGAAATTTTTCCAAAAATCAATGTAAGTCCTCTAGCTTCCATAATTTTCAAGATATCTGGCCGAAATTTAGTACGAAATTGCACTGTCATCGGAAGAGGTTTCGTGTTGAATTTGGACAAAATCCAACAAGACGTTCCGATTTTATGCGAATTAGAATATTTCAAATTTCACATGAATTGCCCCATGTATATTGATTTCGACTCACATCAGACTCACAGGGAGCCCTCAACGTCACAAAAGTGAACAAGGGTGCAAAGTAGAACCTTGCACATTGATTCCTCATAATTTTGTATCGTTTTAAAATTATTGAGATGTAAATTAGATCCTTGCTCATGGCTTCCTTATCATTTGACACAATTGCCAAAGCTTCCTCTATGAGGAAGCCAAAATTGACCAACACATGGTTCCTCATAGAGGAAGCTTTGGCAAATGTGTCAAATGATAAGGAAGCCATGAGCAAGATTGTACTGTACATCTCAATAATTTAAAAAATGTGTAAAATGATAAGGAAGCTATGAGCACGGATCTACTTCACATCTCAATAATTTAAAAACGGTACAAAATTATGAGGAAGCAATGTGCAAGGTTCTACTTTTTTTTGAGAACCAATCAATTACAACAGCAAAAAGCCAATGTAATCTTTTGGATAAACGCGCAAACGCAAAAAATATGTGCATCGTATAATGTCGCGTAACAAAGATTAATCTCGGGCAGAATTCAAGTTCGAGTCACCAAAGCCTCTTGCATGAATCAATCGGCTCCATCGGATTATCATTCGAATTTCGTCTCTCCTCTTCCTCTTTATCTCTCTCTCTCTCTCTCTCTCTCTCTCTCTCTCTCTCTCTCTATTTATTTTGTCTCTGTTCGTCCGTCGGGTTGTCCCTACGTTCTCACCTACGGTTCTTTTTTTTTTTTTTATTTGTTCGGGTGTACCCTAGCTCATCCCTGCTTGTATGTTTTTCGCTTAAGCGAACTCCACGCGCTGTCGGTTCGTGCTGTTAGGGTGAGAGAGGGCTTCGAATTCGAAGGGCTCGCAACGTAAATCGATGTTTCGTTTCGGTACGGATTTTTTTTTTTTTTTTTTTTTTTTTTTCGGTGTACTCTCACAACTCGATTTTCCAATCGTTCTCGTCGAACGTTGGCAGACCCATCGCAGTATGGGGAAGGCACACGTACACGATATTTATATAGCATGGCCGGCGTACCTATCACCGCCATATCCCGCCATTGTGTTGGTTTTACAAATTGCTACCTCCCCATCGAACTTGATGGATATTCCGTGCGGTCCAACGCCCTTGCTGTAAATTCTCTTCGGCCCCGGTAAGTTTTGAGTAATTTTGCGGTGGGCTTCGCGTCAGCGCAGAATCATTAAAAAAAATGTCGATACACGGAGTGTCCTAATTTCAACATGAAAAATAAAATCGATAGGCATTTCTGTCTAGATCGACGAAGAATGATTTTTTTCTTCATTTTTTTGTTGCGAAAAAATCTGGAAAATATTTTTTGAAATGTTCGTATAAAATTAGAATCATCAGTCTTGGTTTTCGGTAAAATGTGCATAGTGGATAAATAGTCTAACGAACTTCTATTGTCTTGAAGAATCCATTACACATATTCGACGATAAAATTCAATCTGAAAAGGATATTTGTATCAATTTTTCACGTCTTTGACCAATGTGATTCAAAGTAAAGTTGAATGATTATACTTGCTGTTAGTAGGTACCTGAATCCATAAAAGCTGTCCTATTCTTAGAGACAAATTTCGATGGTCGAGAACCCTCGCAGTACGTGAAACTTTCGCAGGTAGCGCAAAACGTGCCATCTTGTTAATTATTCGTAAACGTAATTAAGACCTCGCTCTTGTTTCCCAAAACCGAACATATCTGTGTATATACATATATATCCTGACTACCCAAGAGGCTCGTTCATTTCAGCTCGGTTATGCAAAGTTTGCGTTCCCGTCTCGCAATTAGCCGCTTCCAAAGTGTCTTTGACGATGCGTCGAGCACGTTTGTGAAAAATCCCCCCCAAAAAAAAAAAACAAGAAAAGAAATAAAACCGGACGAAAGCATCAAGGAAGAAGTAAAAGAAATGAGCAAAATGGCTACGAGAAGATGAAATTAAAAAACGGTCCTTTCCTGGTGGGAACGAATTTTCGTTTCGGATTTCATCCCGGTCGTAAGAGGATTCCATCTCTCGGGCTATTTTGGACCACAGCCGACGAGCGCCATTTGGACCACTCCCGACGAAACTGGATATTCCATCCGGAGGAAAAGGGACGAAAACTGGACTATTTCTTCGTTGATCGAATTTTGGCAAACGAGAGCAAAGACCTTATTATTTTTCGCCTCATACACATGAACAGCTCGATGCCAATAATCTCTATTCCTAATCGTCAAACGTACCGCCAACGAGTCGAGAACCTTCCCCATAAAAATGTATCACTGTTAACAAAGCGATACTGCAAATGCTAAGAGGGAAGATCAACCATATGGTCCAATTGACTGTCACGACGAAACCACCGGTTCATCGTCCATTAGACGATTAATGAAATTCAGCAATCATCGAAGAGTCCCCTTCGTGGGTCATTGATTTATCGTGCACTTTGGATTGAGGATAGGCTTTTGGGGAAAACATTCGGAGACTGCGGTGAGACGAAAAGCCACATTAATCCGAGACTCGATCTTTATGATAATTTTATCATTCATTATAAGCTCGCGCGCGCAGTCACAGCGTCGGAATATGAACTTAACGTCAAATGCCAGCTGCTGTGAAGTGGAAAAAAAAAGGAACACCTGGGTGTAATCCACTCCGTCGACTTGGCATTTGCGTCGACGACGATTGGTGATTGCCAAACAATGGGGAACGCTAATGAAACCCCGAGATTTCCGATAATCACGATGATTACGAATGAACAACGTCAACGACTTCTGGATATGGCGGATTCGAGGTGGAGGGACGTATGTCACACGTCGTCTCGACGTGCATCAAACTCTTGTACGTTTTTTTTTTTGGCTTTTCGATAATGTACAGTCGATGAAGTCGATGAAAGTTTTTAATCACCCCCTCGTGAAGCAACTGCATCAGCGGCGTATCGACGAACAAGCACCGTGATCGTTGCAACACAACGTTGAGACCAAGACCTGTTAGGCGGGGTTATATTCTTACTAGCTTCAAATATAAGCTGCAGTCAGGAAAATCCGAAGTACCAGTTCAACCATGATCGCAATCTTCATCCTATAATTTTTTTATCATGTGCTGACTGTCCTTCTGGGTGCATAGCTCGACATAGTAAAAAATATATCGTGGTGGAACAAAAAAAAATAACTTGTTCGTCGATAAGGCGAAAGACGTGGGATTTGCATTTGGTAGCTGAATGTGGTGGTCACACGGGATAAAAAATTATCGATTCGCTTAGATTCATTATCAGCTGCGAGGAAACAGCTGCGTCTGTTTTTTATCATATTATATCGGGACATGTGTGAAACGCTTAACGACAATCATGAGTGCCATTGCGATTTGTATGAAATATTGTAAAGTCGTTATTTCGATTTATCAATCCGCCTTTGTGTCTTAGTGTTGAGTTTCCAAAAGCCTGGTGTTGTTATTGCCAGTAGAAGCTGAACCGTAGATATGGAAAAATTAACATTTTATGCATTTCATTGGTTCGTACATTTTTCAATGCTTTCCATCGAGAAACCACCACGTCGTTCGATATCCAACTTATACAATACATATTCGAAGGTAGCTCACAGACTTTTGAACTGTAGATTGAAAAAATGTTGTCCCCTCCAATTGTTCCCATCATTATATCTAGATGTTGCAGATTCCATAGATTCGAAAGTTATTATTTTCTTGTTTTGCTTGTAAAGATACGTAAAAGAGTTACAACTTCCTCACGAAGCGTTGACTGAAGCTCTTATAAGGTCTCAAAAATGTTTCCACCGTCAAAGGCTGGTGAGTTGCCATGGAAAATATCTCATTCACAATCGAACCGTTTGACGATTTTTTTTGTTTTCCTGATATACGATTCCACCAGGTAGAATAGAGGAAAGGAGACCGAACTTGCCCAGATTTGGCTTCGAAAATATGTCATGGAAATCTGGCCGACCTCTTTAGTTCCAGAGCGGCCGGGAGCAGCGCTGGCTTCGAATTGAGCCCACTGATCCGGCCACCCTGGCTGCCTTACAGCACGGTAGTTCGAAAATCCACCGATAGGAACGCTGTCGCCGAATTGGTCCCTTCGGTTGCCGGGTCACGTGACCAAGACAAATTTTGTTAACATCTTTTTACCCATAGTTCGGTCTGCTGGGTTCCATTCTCCCTGGATTCCACATTGTCAGGATTCTTTCGAACGAACATTCACCCGACTAAATACGACAATAGACGACATATCATGCGATAACTAAAAACCGAAATCGCGATATCCATCCGGCGACCGAATGACTGTCTGACAATAACGATTTGGTCGAAAACACTGGCCCCGTCCACTCTGTCAAATGATGAGTTTTTATTTCACGAATTCACGGAGGGCGGTGATTAAGCTACTCGTCTGGTCGTAGTCGACTGGTGGTGGTGGGTTCTCGTCTGTCCGGTGCGGGTTAGCACGGGGGAAATTAATTGGATCGCGAGAATCCAATCCGGACACGGGTCCGCGAATATACGGGAAAACCCATAGGTGTGCACCACTTCGTACTCACACACACTCACACACACACACAAACATATCACACACTACGTTACATGGTAAATAGTCCATATTTAGCTGCGGAATCCCTGCGAGAACGATAATGGCACACATGTTACCATGCCACCGGGAACGTCACATATGTTGGTTGAAAAGCGAGTGGAGTGTGATGGTCGTGGTGATGACGGCGGCGGCTCGAGTCCCGAGGAAACGTGTGCGTTCGATATCCCAGCCTCGTACGCGTGTACTTTACGTTGATGCGGGGATTGCGCGAGTGCGAGATCGAGCCCACGCGAACGTTTCGAATTACCCGATCGTGTGTCCATACGCTCGCCATCCAGACTGATTGATAAAGTGCCTCTTTCTACTGTCCACCATCGCCCCGTGAACGTCTCTCTTTGCTCGTCGGAACCCCATTTTTTTTTCCGTATACCTTTCGGCCCGCTTCGCGCTTCTTCTTCGTTCTTCACGTATTTTAACGTCGTATATGCGCTTTCACTCGTTCACCCCCGTCGTTATGGGCGTTGGGGCTCTCCGCGACGAGCGTCGGGTTCTCTCGGCGGGAAAAACTACGGAACCGAAGGGAAGAAAAAAAGATAGACCGCTGTTGGTCGTGGAGAGAAACGTTGCTGCGGGGAAAAAATAATTGGTCTTTTCAGGAGTTTCTTTATTGCACCGAGTCCCGTCAGGGCTACGGTACAATAACTCGTCTTTCATTTTTTTTCCCTAACTCTTGTTTTTTTTCTTGGTTTTTTTTTCTTTTTTTTTTTTTGTAGAATCGGCGACTAAGGGGAGACGAATCGACTGACTTGGGTGGAAGGCGTGGCCGTATAAAATGGGGCGTTCGGTTTATCTCGAATCACTCTTTTTTTTTTTTTTGCTGATAAACATATGTTACGAATAATTCGTATTGGTGAGACCTTTATCGAATTTACAATCAATGTGTGTGTTTCTTTTGTATCTGTGTTGCAGGTAAGCGAAAAGCAAAGGTGGTTCGTAACTCATCTTGTGACATTGTTGGGTCATTGGTCTAGGTTGAACGGAATGAGGGTAAGTATACATAACAGACTAATGGCACGTAAAGCGCCCGTGTTTTCCGAACTTTCGAGTCGAAATGTGAAGTTTTGTAGTTGCAATTTGGGGCGAGGAGGGGATTAAATGTCGAGGACGAAGCCAGACGTTCCATCGACGATGGAGTTCGTCGACCCGGTCGAAGCAATGGTCAGAGAGCCGGGGCAGGGGACGAAAAAAAAAATAAATAAATAAACGCAGCGTATAACCATCGAAGTGAAAAAAATGGGTACAATCTATGGATCTGAGTGTGCGGTGTGTATGCGCCCGAGCGCGCGTCGTGCCCCTCCGTGACGTCACGTGTTCGCGTGTTGCCTAGGCTCAGGCCGTGATCGACCAGCTGTTTCAGACATCTGCGCGCACCTCTACGGCATAAATTATATATATACGTCTATGTGGCACTACGTTGTGATAAATGCATCGTACACTCGGCCCGTGTTTCTACGGTGCAAGCCTGTATTATTCGTTGTTCGCTTGGCCCCGCGCACGAACTCTCTGTTACCATATATATATACCCCATGTATTTACATGGATTTCCGCGAGTTGCAGGTAGTACTCGCGTGTGCATGTCTATTGTTTTAATTGATCGTCGTCCGTCACGTACTTGCAACTTTTTTCTTCACTTTTTTTTTTTTTTTTTTTTTTTGTAAAACTAATATTCATTGAGCTGTTTAATTATGTTGTGGATATAATTGAAGGTTAAAATGAAGAGTCGGTCGCGTGCTGGTATGTGTTAGCTTTTTTCTAGTATTTGTTACTGGCTTGAAGTTATCGAGTGATTTTGTGATCCGACTGGGTTTTGGAAATAAGAACGTTGTGATTGGAATATATGAGATTCCTCTATGGGGAAGTTGTATGTTTCAACTTGTTCAAAATTTAGGTCCTGTAGTTTCATAAATAACTATGGGGGATGCTCTATTTTTGTATTTTTTTCAGAATATTTTTTTAAAGACGTTATTTCAAATTATGAAAAGAATATTTTTGTATTCCAAATAACAAGCCTTTTTCAATCATACTGCACATAATAAATAACATTTTTTGAATAGAACTTTTTTTTTGAGTACCTAATTTGCCCCTCTACATTTTTTATAGAGCTATTTCGAAGTGTAAGTAGTGCAAAATTGACGAGTAAATGAGATGTATTGCTATGGCAATAATTGTTACTGAAAGATTCTACGGCGCATGGTTTTTCAAAAAATCGACTGTGACACACGAATATTTCCTTCTCACGTACTGCCTATGTGATAGGAAATAAAAAAAAACACCTCGTATATTCCTCGACCATTTATATTCATCAGAGCTTCACCGTTATATATTGAGATATGTTATTTTGCAGTCATTCCGATGATCTGCAACACCATATACGTGATTAATGTTTACGGCACTTTTGTTTATGACCGGTCATATAACGTGACACAATGTGGGTGGGACATTTGGCGGTTCGTCGTGCTGTTCCGGATGCACCTCGAAACCAATAACTCAATATCCATACATACGAGCTGCTATCAACGTACACCGCCGCACCTACCGACACTCGCTATCATACAGATCCGTACATTTTCATATGATTGTGTTTTTCCATATTCAAATATTCGCGAGATACATTTGGATTTTTCGCCGCCTCAATTATTGTGGAAAAGAGCGTGGACAATCATGCGATCATTTCATCGTTGCAATGATAAACAACATGGAGACCGATTTTCATGTGTATGCATTAGAGTGGTTCGATTTGAATGAACTTATTTCGTTCTCTTGTCGGGAATTTGGTAAAAAAATTTGTAATATCTCAATAATTAATTGATTGGCTAAAATGAAAAAATATTTTGTTGTAACATCGGCAGTTGCATTATTATTTTTTGTCAAAGCAGAATTTTTCGTTAATGATGAGTTTTAGAGGCTGTGCATCAAAACGAACCTAAGTTACAGAAATTTGTCGATAAACTCTTTTGATTGCAAGATAATACTCTACATTTTTTTTCCCCGGATTCAAAGTTCTGTCGATAAAAATGACTGCATGGGAATTATATTTTTTTCTCAAGTAGAATCATTACATATATTTTAGATGGGAGAACTTCAAAAGCGATTAGAGACTTCTGAGAATTCATATAAAAATCGGAAATCTTCACACGATTATTTTTCTTTCATGTGAATTATTTATATGAATTATATTTTTTCATATAATTCACATAAAAATCTGAAATTTTCACGCGATTACTTTTTCATACAACGAAATTTCGATATAAGACCTAGAACTAAAAAACAGTTGATGCAAATCGAACCCCCAGAGTAAACATGTAATTCGAAATCGATTAGCAAATATACGTACCAACCCAAAAATAGTTTTATTTCCTTCTCGACGTAGTAAAAAAAAAATTGGATCGAAGAATCGAACTCAATGTTATCGTAAGATGAATTCCGCGTTATTTTCGTCCGGTTGTCGCTGTATCAGACACGTATGGCAAGTAAATCGCGTGGATATCCGATTGCAACGTGGACCCACGGATTTAACGTGAATGTCAACCTCCCAAGCCGCGTCGGTCGGTTTTTGTTGAGCGACCCACCAGCTCTCAATGCCCGGCGTGCCATCGTTGCGGCTTACGAGAATGTTTTATTGGCTATCGCGGTATAAACTTTTCATCGTCGGGCGATATTGTTTCCCCCGTGAACTTGGAACTGAAACCCCAGCACATCCAGCCACACGGGGGAGAATGGATTTTCCATTCGACGCTCGCCCCCCCCCCCCCGCTGTTCTCCGCGAAGCCATTTTCTCGAGCTTAACCTCGTGGTCTATGGACGTGCGCCACATGGTTATTCGACACGCGTCTGTGCGCGCAGCCCAGCAAAGCTCTCAAGCTCGCTTCGGCGCACCTTGCGTCCTCGTTGTCCACCGTCTTCGTTGCTCCGTCTATCCGACTCGTAATACCATAATACTCCGAACCCCCGAACCCCGTAACATTAACCCAAATTAAGACCGCGATACGATTTAGTCGTGACGTATAATCCTGATTTTTGGCATACTTTCACGTACTCGGGATTATTTGCTGAGAGTTGTCCCGCAGCAATCGAAACGACGAAAGTTACGTTGTAATCGAGATTAATCGAACAACCACGTGTTGTGTGATTGAAAATAGATCCCCCAATAGATTCCAATTAAGGTAGTATCCTGGAATCCTACTGTGAGAGTCAAAGCAATCCTAAGATGTACCATCTCCTGATTGAGGTACGTAGTACTTTGATGTGGCAACGTCGCGTGTTATGATGTCGATCAGAGAGAGAGAGAGAGAGAGAGAGAGAAAAGATGGGAAACAAACGTGCAACGTTGCCATGTCTACTGGATCACGACCAACTCCTGATATAAACTGCATTTTCCCGATGTTTATTTGCTTATTGTTATCATCACAGTCTCCTGATCTCTACCTTCAAGTGCCCAAAATATTCCCCGAATATTCAACTTGCAGTTTAAGTGTTTTCATTAAAATCTGACGAGGACTTTTTTTATTATATCAAATTGAGCGTGATTTTCCATAAGGCTCCATGTTAAACGTGTGAAAATAAAAGTGTTGATATATTTTTTCTCACGCTCCGGAAAGCCATGAAAATTTAACTGAACCTTTTTCTTATCATTACCTATAAGTATGCCGAGTTTTATGAAAATCTGACGAGGAACTCTCTTATCGAGGGATTACTACCTTAATCAAAGCTAAGGTTACGAGCTGCACCAGTCGATGGAAAGAACCCCAGTCGGTAGGTTATCCGTGCCGAAGCTTCAATGTCGTTCAGCCAACGAGCCGGGAAACACTTTCTCCAGTCTCAGTCACCTAGAATAATTTCATACCGGGTCAGATTCATCGTCGGTCACGCGGTCGAAAGCTCGAGAGTGGTTTACTAATTGCAATTAAAATTGTTTGAGCATACGGAATATCGTTGGTTGGCAATGCGACAGAGATCGTTGTTAAAAGATGTTGGAAAACTGTTTTCAGGCAAGAGTTTGGTCCCGTGTTATCGGGGGTCAAGAATTCGCGCTGAGTATTCTTATTATCCGGTTTAGCTCGATCTTTCGACGTTTCCGCGTTGACCCAGTATATATCGGTACCCTGAAGTTTGACACGCTGCCCAGTTGAAAACTGTGTTTCATGATCATAACGAAACGATGAAATACCACGTGCACGTGAGTTACACACGATGTTTTGGACTACGAGAGTACGGAGGGGGTCAGGGAACGAATGCGAAAAGCCACAGTTCGCAAGCACGAGTCTCGTTTAGGAGAATAGTGTCTCGTTAGCGAACGTATGAACGGTTTAGTAAACCCGGTTCCGTAGTTGATGTGAACTATTGACGGATCGTCATGGATATTCACTTTGATGACGTGTTGAACTACCCGAACACTCGCGGTGCTGTAGCTTCGCCGCTACTACCGTGACGTCTGTGTGGAATCGTCGATGACGAGCGTCAACTTCTCTCACAACTTTTCCGAAACGTTCACTCTCGCCCTCGCCCCCCCCCCCCTCCCCGTCCACTGTAAATCCACGCGGTAAACGAGTGTGATTCTCCGTTACTGACGGATTCATTCAACATTCACAATTTCGATTGATCGATGGGCCATGAACGAGAATCGGTTGTCACGTATATAGGATTCCACGATAACACATTTCGATCCTATCACTTGTTTTGAAAGCGATGCCTCGGGGCTTACACGCTCGTTCCACATTGAACTGTCAACTATCAGCGAAATCTGTGATGAAATGACTATGCGCATGCGCACGGAGCTTGAAGCAAGAGGATCCCTCGTGGAAATTGTTAGAACAATTACAATCTCATCGGTGGATATTGAATGACACCAGTATTACAATCGTTAAAATAGTATCTTACATACTGTAAGAGTCGAAGCAAGCCTAAGATATACCATCTCCTGATTGAGGTACGTAGTACTTTGATGTGGCGACGTCGCGTGTTATGATGTCGATCAGAGAGAGAGAGAGAGAGAGACAGAGAGAAGATGGGAAACAAACGCGCAACGTTGCCATGTCTACTGGATCACGACCAATTCCTGATATAAACAGTATTTTTCCGATGTTTATTTGCTTATTATTATCATCACAGTCTCCTGATCTTGACTGTCAAGTGCATAAAATGTTTTCCGAATATTCAACTTGCAGTTTAAGTGTTTTCATTAAAATCTGACGAGGACTTTTTGTATTATATCATATTGAGCGTGATTCTCCATAAGGCTCAATGTTAAACGTATGAGAATAAAAGTGTTGATATATTTTTTCTCGCGCTCCGGAAAGCCATGAAAATTTAACTGAACCTTTTTCTTATCAATACCTATAAGTATGCCAAGTTTCATGAAAATCTCATGAGGAACTCTCTTATGGAGGGTACTACCTTAAGTTGTGAAACTGCAATGTCAAAAGATATGTAAAAAAAAAATCTTTCAATGCTCCCACTTCGTATTTATCGATAACTGCATGACTACGAAGCGTGAACAATTTCGAACAATGCGAAATGCTCGTGAAAATTCAAAAAAAAAAAAAAACAAACAAACATTGAAGAGTTCACGAGAACCGATAGAAGAGACAAAAACATTTTCCAGCCCGGAGGACATCAGTGGTGCGAAAGAGACACACGTGACGTTGTCGAAAAAAAATACTCGAACCCTACCTAGCCTCTCTCGTTCGCCACTTCCGTATTGCGTTTTACAATTCTTTTTCCCAACTAATATCCATCGTGAGTAATTTCGGGGGCGCGCGCGCGCGGGCGAGAATCCGCCTGTCAAGGCCAGCACACCGCGCGCGCGCGCCTGCCATCTACATATCCAGACGCATCTCGTTGTCTCGATTAATTTTTCATTCCGAAAATAATCCCCCTCCGTCGAGGCTCCGACGTAGCGCCACGGGCTTTCACACTGTATTGCCATACGCGGACGAGTGGGGATGCAAGAGGGGCGAGTGGCAGGGGGGTCGATTGATGAACAGAGACAACGGATGCTACACAGCGGTCCGTGCTTCGAGTATCTACAGCGCGGCGCGGTGGCGCGACTGCCATCGATTTGACAGATTTCGCAGCTCTCGCCGGTTCGGCGTCTGTGTACACATATATATATATATGTGTAGTGTGTACACGTATATATCCCGTGCAATATCCATTCAAATAGAGGGGTTGAGGGGGGGGGCTTTGGCCAGCGTTGCACCCTCTCTCATATTGGGATATACCGTGTTGAGCATATACATGTATATACATATACGTGTATACCTTTTTCATGATTCTGTCGATGCTGGGGGCAGCGAACGAGACTCCGGCGATCGGCTCTCCACGGGAGGACAGAGTCGGATAAGCTGTTGGACGAATGGGAGAGAGAGAGAGAGAGAAGGAGAGGAACGAAAGCTCGCACCTAATTGCCAGTCGGGATATATTTTTTCGTCGTGCTCGTTATTCGTTGGTATCGGAGGACCGGGGGATATCAACTTCTCCCTCCCTCACCGTCAAACGATGCAGGCGTGGGGGGGGGGGGGGGATCGTGGCATTATTGTTATTCGTTATATACCCTATACGCAGAAGCCCTCGTGCTCCGGTGGGTTTATGGGAACGTAGTAGCAGTGGCAGAGAGTGAGGTCGATGAGGAGAGTACGACGAGTGGTGTGCTGTACAGTATCGGCACGATAACCACTGGCTGGTATTGATCCTGGCGGGGGTGCGGAGCTTTCCAGGAGGGTAGGCTGACAGCAGCGGGAGCAGCAGCAGCAGCAGGAGCAGTGGGATGTAGCGAGGTGCGCTGAAAGAACAGGCGGGATATTGGGTGGGACAGAAGAGTGTGGTATGAAAGCAGCGGCAAGGGACGCGAGATGGAATTGCACAGTGGAATAGAAAGAGAGAAAATGGGGAAAGCGATGAGAAAGGAGCGAGTGAGTGAGTAGACTGTTGGGTCATGGAGGGGCGGGGAGGGGGCGAAACATCCCCCAGCGACTGGCACAGGCCCCCCCCGAACCATCCAAATCCGACCGAACCCAACCTCGACTTATCCGCACGAAGCGCACCATTGCGTTCTCTCGCGCGCTCTGCCAACACGAATATTTTCCATGAAGCACCGACGTGTTGCCACTGTTGGTTCTTTCCCTAGCATGGAGAATGTCGCCTCGTACATTCGAACGAGACCCTGGAGTTTTACGAACGTTCTTTGCTCCTCCACGTCGGATCTTCTCTCGTGGCTTACTCGCGAGACTCGTTCGAGCCAATAACCATCATCACCATTCCCCCATCATCCGTTTTATGAACCGGTCATCGCAGATCCAAAGTTTTTGGCAAGTTTAGCGAAAAGTTCGTATCGCTATCACGGTCGTCTGGATTATTCGCAAGGACAATGACATTTGCTCGGGGATGGGCATTCATTCGATGAAAATGTATTTTAACCCTTAGTCCGTAAACGTTTTTTCGGCACCTTCAATCCGTAAACCAGGGTCGGTTTTGTCGTTGCCTTTTTTTTTAAACATTTAAACGGCTGCAAACAATCTGGAAAAAATTCACGAAGGTTCTTCAAGCCTCCAATTAAAAGTCCCAATCATAAAATTATGAAAAATTAATTTTTCAAATATATTTTTTATACAAAAGATGTGGCAACCTAGGACAACATTTGATTATCGACAGGACGAAAACGACCCTGGTTTACGGACTGAGGGTTAAATACTTTTTGGACCAAATGATAATGAATCTTAGCGGATTTATTAAACATTTCAAATCATCGTAAAATCATATTTCACGCAAATTGGTCATAATTATAACATAAATGTGAAAATATTGATTCTTGCATGATAATCAATCATAACTATTTGTTTGATAAAGTATTTAAAATACATTTTCATTGAATGGATGCCCATCCCTGCATTTGCTGAGAGTTTTGGTCATGAATATGATTGGGAAATAATAACCATTGTGTTTTATTCATTTTTTATCTTTGCACAATGCGGGAAACAAAACGTTTTACTGAATTACATAAATTTCATTTTATTTTATTCATTATTGTATATTTGGAAAAGCATTTTGGTCTCACAGTTTTGGCGTCATCACGGTGCTCGATTTGGATCGTGGATGACCTCGCGAGAGAAATGGCTCGCTGACGCGCCTTCGATGTATAGTCACCGTTCGATTTCGTTGTCGATGAAACGTGTGGCGTTTGTGCCCTGTCGGTCAGGGAAAGTTTCAGCGAGCTAGTCGCTAGGGGGGGTAGGCCGGGTGGGTTACTCTCGTTTCTATACTCACCCCACGCGATGTCGATGACCTTTAGGCACCGTGGAAAGCCCGACCCCCTCCCCCTTGTGGAAACGCTCACGATCGAGTCATTCATTGATTTTTCCGAAACGAAGTATCCGGAATATACCCTAGTTTCCAATGCTCGCAAAGCTCGAACATCGGTGTAGCCGGTATACCAATAGTACGGACGACCTAGGCCGCCTGCAACATCTATTCCACACCTCGATGGATCGACCACTCGGTCATGAATCATTTTTTCCAAATTCATCAATGGATTAATTCGATGGATGAACCAAATCCTGAGCAACGTTATTGTATACGAGAAACAAAACGAAACAAAAAAAATCCATCCTCGAACTGCCTCCACGAGGGACAATTGTCCAGTCCCGATTTTCCATCGGACCACGAATGAACAAATAAATGCATCACTGTCGGGAATTATCCGGTGAAACAAGAAAAATGTAATCGATAATATTTTTTTGCCCACCAACCGTGAGATCCGCTGACGCGATGAAAAAACTTTGGAGCGTAGCGAATGTGGCATTGTAAGCGCGTGAGGGAAATGTCGGTGTATAAAAACTGTTCTGGAAATTGTGTACAACGTGTGGGTATTCGGGAATTCATGGACATCGTCTGTAGAGTGCCATTATCGTTCTATTTGCGCATATACGCGCTTGAACCGATGAACGAGTAATGAACCGTGCGCACATATCTCGCTTGTATTCCGGTTCTAATGCGCTATATTTGTGCGGAACACACGAACGCCCGCCTGAATTTTATTCACGAGTACTTTTGGTAATTCACTGTGAATCCGGGACTCGGTTGTACTCGGCTATACCATGGCAGAAGAGCTTTCATTCTTTTCGCATTTCGTTTCTTTCATTCTTCGTCGCTCACCGAATCTCCACTGGCGAATGCCTTTTTCCCGTTCTTCCGAGTAGCCGACTGGCGAGCACCGCCATTACCAACCGTGGTTGCGTTCGTTACAGGTTGTTTTTTTTTTTTTTTTGAAGGTCGTTTAGCCGAAGGTTCCTTTTCACCGCGAGGGAGAGTCTGCATTCATTTATTCAGGCTCATTCACGAGAAGCACCATCCTGTATCGAAACCGCTCTACTTTCTTGCAATGCCAGGCGATACACCCACCCTCCCCCCTCCCCCTTCCCCCATTCATGTTTTGGTACCGTCCAGAAATAGTTGCTTTTCACTCCCGCATATTGTTCCCTATTTTTTTTTTTTTTGTTGCTTTATGTAACTTCAGGCTCTTTCGTCTCTATGAGTTTTGTATGTGTAAAAATGGTGTGGTATATAGTATGTTTTAGGCAGCGCACCACGAACAGCGGCAGCAAAGTGTGGAAGAGGGATTGCCTGGGCTAGATAACCTCGGACTGGCGGCGTTCGCGTCAGGCACACCCAACCATCGGACTGAAAAGTCATTCGCCTTCCACCAAAGCATTGTCCACGTTTTCAACGCCCAACGGGCTGGGCTACCGCGCTCTCGCGCGGGTCTCTTCTTTGTTCGTGAATTTTTCGGAACTCCGGAATCCCAACCTTACGTCTGCGATATTATGCCGCGTCATTCCGGTCGGTCCTCGAACGCTGGGCCGGAGAAATTTTATCTCGCAGATTTCACTTTTGCTACGAATGGAAAAAAAAAATGCAAAAGTAAAAATCCAGGGTCAGAATATCGTCGTCATTTACGGGACAACGGATGGGTAGACATTTACTAGAACTGGTCGAAAGTAACATTTTTGTTCCACGCGCATCTTTGTTCGTTTTTAATGAATCCGTGAAAAAATGTATGCACAGTTTTAGACCTACGGGTGATTAAAAAATAGTTGTTATTAATCGCTTCAAAAAATTGAAGATATTCAAAGTTTTAAGTATTGAAAAATATTATCAGTTTGAATACATTTAGGTATAAAGATGTACTATGTGAATTTGGAGAAGGAAAGCTGTTCTTTCTGAATTACCGATTTTGTTTAATAATTATAATCATTTTCATCTGTTTGCGCATATTATCCATTGTCATAGATCATACCTTGTAAATGCAGTATACCCATTAGTGAATAATCACTCGAAAACTATGTGACATACGACAATAATGCAAATAACTTTTTTTGTATAAAATTAAATTCTGTACAGAAAAGATTCAATGAGATTTTTTCCTTTTTCCAAAGTTTTTGAAATATTTGAAAAAATTAAGCGCTTTATTTTTCCGAATATTTCGAAAACTTTGGAAAAAGGAAAGAATCTTATTCAATCTTTTTAGTTGAGAATTCAATTTTCTACAAAAAAGGTTATTTGCATCAACCTCGTATCTCACATAGTTTCCGAGCTATTATTAACTTTATCGAAGCTTTTAAGGAACAATGAGCTATCTCAACTTGCCGATTCCGCGCCGAATTGAATCACTGGAAAATGTTTAAAATCAGCATCGAAGACCTACTACCCTAAGTGAAGAATGTGCGGAGTGCCGGATTTTTCGGTGCAGTATTGCGGAAGGAAAAAAATATAAAGTATCAGGTGCAAAAAACCATATGTTAATGAAATGGCGAAATTCGAGGGCTTTTGGGGAGGTACTTAGAATTGGTCGACGAAGCTGAGCCTTCGGCTACTTCAAAATTGATTTTTTCGAGACATTTAAGCCCATGTGAGGGCCAATAAGTTTTTTAACCCCAAATAAGGACCACCCTAATATATAATACCTACTGTGGACATAGTCGACGGGTTTGATACCCCTCAAAATTTCGATGTTCATGAAGATTTCGATGTTCATAGTCGCTAAATCAGACAAGCAAAAAACCGAAGAAGAATCGCGCCCGGTACTCGCGTCCGTTCGATGTGCGTTGTTATTTTCGCGTTTGTTCGTTATCCGCAAAGCCACTTTATTCCCGTGGCCTCCGTTGCAGTGCGACACGTCGTGGAGCAAGACCAACAGCAGCACTAACATCGTAGTGTATGGTATAGCGGTGGTATCGTTAACGCGCCGAGAGTGGTTCGACAACACACATCTCGCTCGTACGTTCGCGTACATTCGCGCGCGGGGGTGGGTGGGGGGAGGGGGAGGGCACGAGTAAATTTATCGGCATAAATTAGCAGCGCGTTCGTAGTTGCGCTAATTGAAAGCGGCAGGTTATCTACCGCTAGTCTTTGCGGCCGCACTCGCTCGACGTGGGCTTTCGCCGTTGCTGCTCTACGGCCGTCGGCATCTGTGGTTAGATACCTGCGCCGACCTATACCTGGACCGTAGCTACGAAGTGCACTCGATCGAGCGGGAGCAAAGTGCGATCGTCGTGTCCCTCGCGTGGAAAAAAAACTGATATCCTCAATCGTTTTCACTTGGCCTCACAAGCTCGACATTTTTTTTTTTTTTTTTTTTTTTCGTTGTTCACAATTATGCACCTCCAACGATAGTACGAACCGGTCTTATGGCCACAGTCTTTTCGAGATTGACAAAAAAAATATCCGCGTGTGGTTCTCGAACGCCTGGTCGCTCGGGGATGGATATCAGCGAATAACATCGAAAGCCTTTAGGTTGCTGATCAAGTTACAGTTCGTACTTTTTTCCATAAGGCGAACACGATTTTGTTTTTCTCAACCGCCGGATTAATTATATCGTCACAATCTTTAGTGTTTTTTGCAAAAAAAAAAAATGCATCCGCTTCTGATAAAACTTGCGGGGAATGTGATTTTACATAGGATTGAGCAAGAACTTGCTAAAGCTAATAATCGTGACTCTGTCGGATGTGTTTGTCATGTTAACAAGCTGTAAAATCACAGAGCCATGCCTCCGGCTAAACATCGATTGTTTCGACAATTTCCTCATCGAGCAATGTGACGATCCAACACATTTTTGTCTGGATTATGATTTCAACACGATCAGAATGTGTTGGAAAATCCTGAAATCAAATTTGCAGAAAATGTCCGGATTCACAATTTCGAAGTTGCAACCTCTGGGAATTGAAAAGAATAAAGTGTCAACAAGCTGCAAGTTGAGACTCGAAAATCGCTTTTTCGTAATTTACGATATTGCAAGAATTTTTTCTTATTACATGAGTTACATGACCCTAGCTGCAGCATTAACTCTAAGCGTGTATAATACGATAAGTCACCAGCTTCCAAATTTGGCCGTGACGAGAGAGGGGGCGAGTGAGCACGAGCGAAAGAGACAGAGAGAGCGACAGAGACTCCTGACCGAACCCTGCAAATCCTAAGTGCGATTTGTCTGTCGGGATGACGTCGAGTACAGCTAACGCAGGCTAGATATGGTTAGAGCTTCGGCTCGTTGGGTCCCGGAATACCCGAACCACGGGGCCCCCTTCCATTAAGGAACCCTCAACGGAATAGTTAGGTCTCATCCCCCTCAGTACCGAACCAACCCCGGTCGTGTAGTATCCCTCACCCAACCGCGCCCCTTCTCCGCTTCCCTAGCCTTCGCCGTAGGAAAGCCCGAAAGCCCTATCTCGCATCGTATCACGTTCGTTGCCCTGGCTCCCCTGTCGCTCTGGAAACGAGCGGATTCTAGAATGTCTCCCCTCGTCGTACTGTGTGACACACGTTCGGTGCAGTCTCGCAAAATTCACATCCGAACTTTTCGCCTAAAACATAACGACCGAATAACTATTTCTCGTGGCTCGGAAACTCGTGAGGTCCGTTGCAATGGTATATATATGAGAAACATAAGGACATTGTGGAAAAAAAAATTACGCATAAGTTATTTTAATATATAAACACGATAATAGGGTAAAGGTGCCAGCATGAATAATACATTGACGGCACATTTGTCCTATCCACCCCAATGCTCGATTCGCTAGCAGCCATCATCCATTCTACTTCGCTTGGGGCCTCCCACCGTTTTACAGACGTTTCAGCATTCGTGCGCCTCCGATGCTTCTGTCGTTGCGTGAAACCGTTTTATACTCATTGTGCGCGTAAAGGCTCTCAGACAGTGCGTTATACTCCCGCGCGTTTTTTTTTGCACGCTCTCATTATTTTATTCACTCCGTAAGAGATTCGACGATGAATAAGCAAAACAGTTCCGAGACGCATAGTTCCACTCGGAAAAGTTTTCTCGTTGCTGATTTCCATCCGCCATGGATCTGGACACGTGTTGAAGTTTCTCGGGAATACGAAAATTGTAAGAGGGACGCATAGTTATTAAACAAATCTTCGTTGATAATTGGTTAAAGTTTTGATATCAAAACAATCCTGGGATGAAATATATTCACGGGTTTTTTTTCATCTCACCGTTCGGATATTGAATTCATTTTTTTCGAACTTAATTTTTATCACACCAATCATTCTGTGCAGGGATACTTTTTCAAACAAATAACTATGATTAATTATCATGGAAGAATCAATATTTTCACATTTCTGTAATAATTATGATCAATTTACGTAAATTAATATTATACAATGAATTATTAGATCCAAAAATGTTTAATAAATACGACAAAATTAATTATAATTTAGTCCAAAAAGTATTTAGAAATACATTTTCATTGAATGAATGCCCATCTCTGATGCGATGGTATCCAACGAGTTTTAAATTTCATGAACTATCATTGGTGATAAAGCTTTTTGCCAGATGAGTTTCTTGAGAGCACTGGATTTGTAATTGTATCCGATATTTTCGCGAGTAGTGATGGGAACAGGAATGAGAGAAAGATGCGGAGACTGTGTCCCGCATCTGTGGAGTTATCGAGGTCACCGTGGGGGACTTGGCGAGCGCGTAGCGTCCTTGAGCTTGATCGTGGGCACGGGCATCGGAGCCTCCAAAGCTGTGAGATCGATAGATCGATCTTGTACTCACGCTAATGTAATAAGATCGTGGGCGTGTGTGGTACATATGGAGCCTGCACGAAGAGCGACCGAGTGCGAGATTTATCCCGCGTCCGGTGGGATTACGAGTTTCGTACGTTTACTTCGTGGCTGCTTTGCGCTACCGGGCGGTTGAAAAAATTGTTTTCTTCTGGTTGACGCACGGACGGCATTCGCCATCGTTGTTGCCGCGTGGTGCGATGGCTAGAAACAGGGATGGGCATTCGTTTGATGAAAATGTATTTCAAATACTTTTCGGGCCAAATGATAACGAATTTTACCAGATTTATTAAATACTTCAATTCATTGTCAAATCATAATTCACGTAAATTGATCATTATTATTACAGAAATGTGAAAATATTGATTCTTGCATGTTAATTAATCATAGTTATTTGTTTAAAAAAGTATTTGAAATACATTACCATTGAATGGATGCCCATCCCTGGCTAGAAATTTTTTTTGGACAGAGCGAGATTGTAGAAACTGTCACGGGTATGAGTACTGGATCAATCCGTACGGGTAGGTCTCGAAGTTTCGATTTTTCCAATGTTTCGAAGGCTCATAAGTTTGAAATTTTTTTATTCGAATTTTAATGTTTCGACCTTGCACGGTTTCGAAAGTTCATTAATCCGAACGGGCAAAGTTTCGAACGGTCATAGTTTCGAAAAGAAAAAATTTGAAATGCAATTTATCGAAAGCGCAATTTTTCGAGGGATCACGGATTCGACTCGCCAATGTTTCGACGATTCAATGTTTCGACGGACCAAAAGTTCGAAACGTATATATAGGTATAGTGGCGGGAAGATTGCGGGAACTGCAATCTTCAAGCGATTGAACGAGCTGCTGCGCCACTATACCTATATATACGTTGTCTAACTTTTGATCCGTCGAAGGATTGACCGTTCGAAACATTGGCGAGTCGAAACATTTATTTTCGAATCGTTGAGATTTCGATGTATCGACCGGTCGGACATTTGATTGTTCGATTTTTTCAAATTCTGTTACATACCCAGTCGAAATTAAAAAATTCGGAGATTTGATTTTTCGATCAATTAAAATTCGAATTAAAAAATATTCGAACTTATGAGCTTTTGAAACATAAAAATTCAAAAGCTCATAAGTTCGAAACTTCGAAACTAAAAATTCGAAACTTCGAGACCCACCCATCCGTAAATGGTAAGTATATGTGTGCAGAATATGTGCGTGGTCAGATGTGACAATAACAGACGTGTTTGTTTCGTGAAAATTTCACCCAACAATTCGTTATTATTTTGTCAGTTAGTGGCTTTGGCCGTATTATTTTACAGTATTTTTCGTTACATGAAGTTTTTTACGTGCTTTGACGAATTTCCACGATTTAATTTTCATTTATCAAGAACATCATTGATAGAAGAATATTACTTCGTTAATTCTCACGAATTAATTGAGCAATTAATTTAGTTTAAAAAATAGAAAACCGAAAGAAGAAAAAAATAATATCGGTAAAGTAGGGTTCTCGCTCTCAAACCAAGAGAGGAAAAAATAATCTCACGAAATTACATCTATAACAATTCGTTATTGCACATAATTTATTAATTCATATTTAACAATTCTCAAAACTGTCGTAAAATACATTAATGATATTAGTTATTCAAAAAAACGTCTCTTGCACCGACACAAACATAACTCTCGCTCCTCTCGACGATACCTAAGTGACCACGCTATTTTGAAACCTTCCCTCTCAAAAAAGTTTGATTTCAACGATTTAACGTGAGCTCGTGAAATATACATCACACACCAGATTCACAACATGAAGAAACATTTCACTTCGTTGCAATTGAAAAAAAAAAAATAAATAACCCATAATTAATGCCGGTTTATTAGCATAAACGATAAGGCGGAGTAATGAAGTAGCAATATCATCTGGTTAAAACTCGTCCCGAGACTCATTAACGAGATTTACAATTAAAGGTGCCTCGAGTGCAATTTCTTGCTCACCAAGATTTTTCGATCCGGTGCGGCAACCTTAAAACGCGAAGAGAAAGAAAAAAAAAGCGAAGGTCGGAAAACTTGTGCACGTATCGGGCGAATTTAACGATATTGTCGCTGACGACCCGTTAAGAAACGGTCTCTTTTCGTCCCGTATTTTTATCGCCCTGTTTCCCGCGCATTATGTGCCACACCGCTCTCGCCTCAGCGCATCGCCGGCAACTCGGAGCCTGCCTACTATGGCGAACGCTGTAAAAGCTCTTATCGCGCGTCTCACCGAGATGCTCTCAAAACCGGGTTAGTCGTTCTCGTGGCGGCTGCCGGTCGAACGCATCAACAACACGAACGACGAACGAGGTGAGCGCGCTCTTCGTGGCTCTCGTCGTGAGAGATTTAATTGGTCTGTAACGTAACAGCAGTCGCGTCGGCAGGTGGTATACGTCCGATGGCCATGTAACTATTCCGAGGTTGCACTTGGAACCGTCATCCGCCTTACTTTTTTTTTTCCAGGCACGGAGATTAGGCCACGATATATTTTTTTTCTTCGATAATCTATTTTGCTTACTCATTGCCTTTATTGTAAACTAATGGAAATACTGAAAGCGACATCATGCACTTACAATAATAATAATAATAATGATAATAATAATAATAATAATAATAATAATAATAATAATAATAATAATAATAATAATAATAATAATAAGACCGCAGGGGAGGGCATCGAATGCCTTACGTGTATGGCACACACGCGGACCCTAGCCAAACCACTATAGGGTTAACCTCCCTATAGTGTGTTTTTTAGGTTTTCAACGACGAAGAAGAAGCCTCGGACAGGCGGTGCCACGGTCGGGAACACCGCCTGAACCCTACACCCGATCAACCCAACTCCACGGACACGGCTACGGAAACGGACAACGAGACAGCACCAGCTAGTAGTGTTTTGCAGGATCTTATGCCTGCAACCACCCTAGCTGGACACCGAAGACAGCGGATGAGATGGTCAGACCCCATCAACCGACACCTCATCCTCTGCTACTACCGAATAACTAACTTAGGAACTAATAGAATTTCATACCGTTCACAATTACATACCGCATTCATCCACACATTCCCAGAACTCCACTTCATCTCAGAACAACGTCTAGCAGATCAAGTCAGAACCATCTTTAGAAACAATAGAATACCACAACCAGAACTCGACAACATCAAACAACAGGCCCGTCAATTACTAGAACGAACCAGTTCACAATCAAGAGAACAAACAGAAAATAATCAGCATCAACAAACAAACAGACACGAACACGAACACGAACAAGTAAATTCAACTGAACAACCACAGACAGAATTTCAACAACAACAACAACAACAAATACAAACACTACAAGACCTAACACAAAGAACAGAAATAGAAGAAAAATTCGAACTGACATTCATCCAATACGAAAACGCGAACACAGACACCAGACCGTTCATACACAGACTACCAAACAACCAACACATCGAGAGGACAATAACACAGATCAATACAATCATACACAACAAAATTAACGACGATACAACTATGGAAGACCTCCAGCTACTAATCTACACCGGAGCACTCACGACAATAAGAATACACAACACACAGAAAGAAACAAACACGACTAACGGACCTCAGAAACACATAACGCCAGCTTGGCAGCACAGACTACAGAACAAAATACAAAAACTAAGAAAAGAAATCGGTCAGCTAACACAAATCATATCGGAAAGAATATCAAACAAGAAGCAAAAAACAATACAAGTCAAATCGAAACAAGAAGCAATAGAACTGTTAGACGAAAAAAAAACAAAAATTACAAGCACTAGCCAAACGACTTAGACGATACAAGAAAAGCAATAACAGAAGGAAACAGAACCAAACATTCAACACTAATCAGAGAAAGTTTTACCAAACACTAACCGACACAAAGATCACAGTAAACCAACCACCAAACATAAAAGACGTCGAACACTTTTGGAAAAACATATGGTCAAACCCAACGCAACACAACCAACACGCACACTGGATACAGACAGAAACGGACAAATACAGTACAATACAACAGATGCCCGAAATAACAATCACACAAGAAGACGTAACTAGAACAATCAATGCCACGCAGAACTGGAGGGCACCCGGGAGAGATAAAATAGCAAACTTCTGGCTTAAGAAATTCACATCAACGCATTCACCTCTAACTAAACTTTTCAATAAGTACATGACCCGACCACATACAATGCCACACACACTCACACAAGGAACGACATACCTGAAACCGAAAGACGCAACAGACACAACGAATCCCGAAAAATACCGGCCCATAACCTGTTTACCGACAATATACAAAATACTAACTTCTATCATTACACAAAAACTTACCGAACACACAACACACAACAACATAATTAGTGAAGAACAGAAAGGATGTTGCAAAGGAGCAAGAGGATGTAAAGAACAGTTAATAATAGATACAGAAATAACACACCAGGCCAAAATCAAACAAAGATCAATGCACTTTGCATACATAGACTACAAAAAAGCTTTTGACAGCATACCTCATTCATGGTTAATTCACATATTAAAAATATATAAAGTCGATTCCAAATTAATAGATTTCCTGGACACGATAATGAAAAACTGGAGCACTACACTGACCATTCAAACAAACACAGACAATATAACATCACAACCGATAACGATCAGACGTGGAATATATCAAGGAGATTCACTAAGTGCTTTCTGGTTCTGCCTGGCATTGAACCCTTTATCTACCATACTAAACAAGACAGACTACGGATACAAAATCACTGGAACACACCCACACAAAATCACCCACCTACTATACATGGACGATCTCAAACTATTAGCAGCGACAAACCATCAACTTAACCACCTACTCAAAATAACAGAAACTTTCAGCACAGATATAAACATGACGTTCGGAACAGACAAATGCAAAAAGAACAGTATAATTAGAGGAAAACAAACGAAACAAGAAGACTACATACTCGACGACAACAACAATAACAATCGCATAGAAGCAATGGACCATACAGACGATTACAAATACCTGGGCTACAGACAGAAAATAGGAATTGAACCCGCAATAATCAAAGACGAACTGAAGAGACAATACAAACACAGACTATCTAGAATACTGAAGACAGAACTAACAGCGAGAAACAAAACGATAGCAATCAATACATTTGCAATACCGATACTGACATACTCTTTTGGAATAGTAAACTGGAGCAACACAGACCTAGAATCGCTCAACACCCTCACACGTTCAGAATGTTACAAACACAGAATGCACCACATCCACTCAGCAATAGAAAGATTCACAATAGACAGAAAAGACGGAGGACGAGGATTTATTGACATCAGAAACGCTAACTACAATCAAATAGACAACCTTAGAAAATACTTTATACAACGAGCACAAACCAGCGACATACACAAAGCAATCATCCACGCAAACACATCAGCCACACCACTAAAATTCAATAACAACACATACAACCCTACAGACAATATTATAACGACGGACGTAAAGAAAGAAAACTGGAAACAAAAAACACTGCACGGCAAACACCCACACCACCTGACACAACCATACATTGACGAACAAGCATCGAACATGTGGCTCAGAAAAAGCAATATTTATAGTGAAACCGAAGGATTTATGACCGCAATTCAAGACCAAGTCATTAACACCAGATACTACAGCAAACACATAATCAAAGACCACAACACAACGACAGACAAATGCAGACTGTGTAATAACCATATAGAAACAATAGACCACATTACAGGCGGATGTACAATATTAGCGGGCACAGAATACATTAGAAGACACGATAACGTCGCAAAAATCATCCATCAACAACTGGCCATAAAACACAACCTCATACAAGAACACACACCCATATACAGATACCAACCACCGAACATACTTGAAAACAGACACTACAAATTATACTGGAACAGAAGCATCACTACAGACAGGACAACACCACACAACAAACCAGATCTCACGCTCATACACAAGCTAGAGAAAATCACCCAACTCATTGAAATATCAATACCAAACACCGGAAACATACAAAAGAAAATAGGAGAAAAAATAGAAAAATACATTCAACTAGCCGAAGAGATTAAAGACATGTGGCACCAGGAAAAAGTCGAAATAATACCAATCATCCTATCATCTACAGGAGTCATACCACACGATATTCACAGATACATTAGAGCCATACAACTTCACCCAAAAACATACATTCAACTACAAAAATCCGTTATTATAGATACGTGCTCACTAACTCGAAAGTTCCTAAATGTACTATAAGACTCATGTATTAGATTAGCTTAAATGTAATATAATATACTATAAGATTCATGTATTATATTAGCGTAAGTGTAATATAATGTAATTTAACAGTTGTAAAGAGAACACGCTTGACTATGGTCCGCGTGTTTCTCTACTAAACCACCGGACAAAATATGTAAGTCCGAGAAAAATGGAATAATAATAATAATAATAATAATAATAATACATTTATTAGATATACCTGGTTAAAAATTCGGCGGGTATTTAACGACTAATTCGGCGACTACTGACCCCTTCGAGGTCAGTAGGGGTCAAAATGACCCCAAGCGCAACTTCAACCTACATTTTTTTTTTTTTCAAACATTAAAAATAGAAAAAAGAATATGATTTTTTTTTAAGTAAAATTGGGATTTTTGACATATTGATGATTTCTTACCCTTTAATGGTTTCTTTTCTCGCCACTTCAAAAATTCGATGAAATTTTTTTTTCGTTATATCCTCATTCTAAATTGTTCAAACTAATATCCCACACATTCTTATGAGTCGTTTGGGACAATATTGTTATCGCGGCAATGGTTTAAACATGGCTGGGGTCGTCGTGACCCCGTGTGACCAGCGGGTTATTTCCAGAACGTGTGACCTCGAAGGGTTAGAAGAACATATAAAACGAGACGTTTCACGCGAAAGCTTGACGCTCAATCACCCCAAATTTGGGAACACTAGAATAATAACCATAGACTATAATAAGTAACTACAAGTAAAAACAAACAACAACAATAAATGTTTTTCATACAAAATGATTCTTATAATACTTCTTCATAATTTTTTTTTAACATGTAACGAATCTATACATAGAATAAAAATGGTATCGAGAAAAAACTGAGCAAATCTGTAATAATATCTGCGCTAAAGTTTGTACGTAGGTTTGTGAAAACGCAGTTGTTGAAAATATAGCCAGCGACAAGTGGAAAAGAAACGTTGTATAGCTTCTTCGCACGATATCATCAGGACGAGCTCACATGTGCTCAGTGGCGTGGCAATAAGGCGTGAGCGTCCGCCTGGGCTTGGTAAGAGCAGCCACGAGCACACACACACACAAACTCGTGAAACGTACAGCCATCGTCGTGACGATGGTAACACGCGTAGAACCCGCTGCGAACTCGGCAACCCAACGAGCGTAGTTCCTAAGAATAATACACGAGCGGGCACGACTAATGCGTATAATGATTGTGAGTAGCCTTGGTGATGTAACGTTAGCAAGGTTTCCCGGCGAACGCCTGCTCGCGCGCGCGCTAGAGAGGTCTTGCCGGGACGTACACCCGTCTCTTTGTTGAAATTGCCGCGATCACGATCACGCCGAGTCGCGAGAAAGAGAGAGAGAGAGAGAGAGAGAGAGAGAGAGAGCCCCCGTCGATAAAATCGGATCGTTGATCGCATACGCACACACATTCACCGCACCAACGCATCAACCTTCTGTTCAACAAATTCAACGATTGCGACTATGTGGATAAACGATGGTACGATGTTGTGCATGCACTCGACCCAAATTCATGGAGACTCGATGATTTCATTGTTGATATTCTAAATTTACCTGATTCGCTCGATCGACCGACCAGCTCGTTGGAATTTCAACGAGAATTTTATGTGAAATGAAAAAAAAAAAAAAAGTTTGGCGTCGAAATCCAGAACGAGCAATGTTCGGAAAAGTGAAAATCCCGAACGCGCAATGCTTCGGATGACAATGTGCTGAACGGTTGAAACCCCAAATGAGATTGTAGTGAATGTACAATATGCCGAACGCCTACCAACCGGCGCGGTTTTCAACATTTCCTGGCTTTCGAGCTTTCCAACGCGTAAATTATCAAAGTTAGATATTTGTCGTCGCTGACTTTTCTATGGGAAATTCAATTCTCTACAATATTGTTCATGTGAATTTTTGGTCTATATAGCTCGGATTAACCAGCGTTTGGACGGGAAGGTGAAAATGCATCGATTTTCTTATTGTTTTATTTCTTTCTGTCCAAACGCTGGATAAACAACGCTATATAGACCAAAAGTTCACATAAACAATGTTGTAGAGAATTGAATTTCCTATAGAAAAATTCAGTGACGGCATATATCTAACTTTGATAATTTACGCGTGGGAAAGCTCGAAAGTCGGAAAATGTTAAAAACCGCACCGACTGGTAGGCGTTCGGCATATTGTACGTTCGCTACAATCTCATTCGGGATTTTGACCGTTCGGGACATTGTCATTCGAAGCATTACCCGTTCGGGATTTTTACCTTTCTGGACATTGCTCGTTCTGGATTTTGACCCCAACCCAACCAAAATGGCAACCGTGGAGATATGCAGAATCTGATTTCAAAGTAAACTCACTGAATTGACTCATGACACAGGACCCCCTGGCAAAGTTATTGACAAACAATCTATTCCCTTGGAGTTCCCGAACTTTACGAATAATCATGCATTCTGATACTCGACCATATGTGCTAAAACCGTTCATCAATTGCTTAATGGGCTAAACAAATAAGTAAGGTTCTGAGCTATGACCATTTACCGCGTCTTATCCAGTAGCAGTTCGTTCGATTCCCATGTGAATGGAAAATTTGGTAAACGTCGTGACGTCATAGTTCCATTGACACTGAAAAAGGGCTTCGCAACGTGGTGACACGATTCTCGCGCGACTTTTCGAAGTTAAGGCCCTCACGATGTATATATATATGACGATCGTACAACCGATTCTGGTAGATGGGCAATTTATCTATGACTCGCTCGCGGTGCTGCCGGTGAGACATTGCCCAATACGATGTCGTGGAGACCTTGACGGAGGTAGTAGGACCGGTTAGAACGTGAAATTTCTACCTGTGCCGATGGACAAACGTTAGGCCTGTACTGTGTGAAAAATGTTGGCATTGAGAGTCGCACAAAAAAAAAAAAAAAAAAAAAAAAAACACCGAACATTAAAAACCCGTCGACGTCGCCACTCGGGCTCTTCCGAAATTAGTACTCGCGATGTGTCCCAAGAATTTTTTCGACATTCGCATTTGTCGAATCGATGATGTTACGCTCATTTTATTCTCAACTATTTCACCATTGGAGTATATAACTAATTACTCATAAATTACACTTATAAGATTGGCTGATACATTTATGACGAGTCCTCTCACAAATTCCCAGATTAACGAAGAATGGAATTGCCGTTGATCGTTGGATAATCCCAGACTGATTAGACCTACGGAAAAATCGGTTGTCGTGCGTTAAGCCACGAATTTATGCCAGGAAATATGGATGATCAACTGCAAACGATTGTCCGGAGCTGTATAAGTGTTCCAAACGGTCTTTCCGGTCCCGGATATTCTCCGATTGGCTCGCTATCGTGATACGTATGCACGACCTAGCTGAAAAATCATCAAGGTTCACATTCTCATCAGCTTCGCAACATTCCCATTTGTCAAAGCCTTCGCGACGATTATTCCGCAAGTAGACACGGTTTTTCTAAAATTTTTCACCGATTTCAAACGTAATCACCAAGTAATTCGTTCGTCAATCACCGTACTATCGATTCAATCATTATTTTCTCAATTCACGAGTATGCGTTAACCGAATAATTCGATGACGTTATACAAATGATTGACCTTCTCGATGAATCTTGCAAGTAGTCAAAAAAACATTATCATAGCAGTTTGTCCCACGTTAAAAATACCTTCACAGCCATTTCCTATAGTAAAATCATTACATCACAGATTCACACGTAATACCCTAAAAAGTTAGTGATAATTCGTTCAATCGGATTTCTTATAATACCAACTACTATGAATTATTTTTCAGAAAAAATTCCATTATAGAACGGTGATCACTAATTCCAGAAGACTAGCTGCAAAAGTGTCACTGAAGTCTATCAAGGAAACATTCATTGACGCGAATCCTTTCGGAACATCGAACAAGGGTGCTAAAGCTTAAGCTTGGGTTAGAATTACTTCTATCTCGGGCGCTCGCGCACTCGAAGCCATCTTTCCGCACCGAAGTTCGAGAACCCTTTGTCACTGGCTAGACAATGGACATTGCCCCCCCCCCCCTCCCCCCTCTCCCGGTTGCCCGAGCCTTTCGTAAAACGCTCGTGCTCGTTCCCTTCCCCGTTCACCGGTCAAGCCGCCCCTTTAATGGACCCTTACCCTTTCGCCGGAAAACGAGCTGCTCGCTATCCGCTTGTCGTACCCTCATTGCCCGACGACCAGCCACCCTTAAAGCTACGGCTTGGTTGTAAAATTCGTACGTAAAGGACGCCCCGTTCTTCTTCTGCGCTAACGTCGGTGTAAACTGACCCCGAGTTCACTCGCTTTACCGGCTTCCCCCAATAATACCTCGATGACCCATGCTCATGGGTCTCGGCTGTTGTAGGGTTTAAATAAATCATGCGAGTACACTAGCCTACTATACCGAGGACAAACCATGTGTCACTTGCTTTCAAACTTTGGACCAGTACCAGTGTACAATGGCAAAGTTAAATGGAAAAAAAAAGTAATTGACTCAACGTTTTAAGACATCCAACTGACCTGCGGGGCTCGAAATCCCATCGATTTTCGCCATTATTTTTTTAATCCAACTATAAAATAAAATCTATCGCATAGTTCATTGTTAAAGTATCTAGAAGGCCATTTACGTTACGTTAATCCATTTACTCCTAATGAGTTCTCTAACTTTGTATTCGAGAAGGCAAATCTGTTCATCGTAGTCTCGTCTCAGTGATTCTTCTTTTTCAATTACAACGCAGCTTCGATGATCCGTCATCAATGAACAACAAACTAAAAGCGTTAGTGGATTTCGCAGCCTTGACGTTGTATTTTATGAGTACATTTGCTAGGCGACCCGGATTAAAAAAACTATTTTCGCGTCAACGTTATGCGCTACATTTTTTGTTAAGTTATATATAATAGTTGCGAAACGTGGTGCCCCCTGTCAGTCTGAAGTGTCAACTCCGCATGATGTAAATTTCGCACTTAACAACGGTTTTAAACACGACTGTGCATGAAAAAAGGTCGCATACTGAAGTTATTGTCAGGGTGAAAAATAATTCGAACAACGTTCACGTGCCAGATTGACAAATGTCGTGATACATGTTTTGTTTTTTTACACCCGTGATTATTAACATTACCAAATAGGTATGAAAAAATAAGCTTGAATGACAAACCAAATGAATCTTGAAATTTGCAGTGCCTCGGAGAGTAGCTATACTCTCTTGGCTCTTATTGCAGTGACAGATTATATCATGCGAATGGCGTCGCGCGCTCGCTCGCTCGTGTATATTACAATCAGCAAGAGTATACAGACGCTTAACAGTTACCGTGGCCGCCGCCGTTAACTCGATTCGCGCAATCACAGCTACGGCAAGCATATTATATATATATATATATACATATATGTATGCACGGGCTAACAACAGGACGTGGCAAATAAGTGAAAAACAAGTGGACTATGTAAACCTTCTCCCGGTGCTCTGGTACGGGTTCTCTCGTTACACTATGCCCACGTTCCTGTTCCAGTTTCACGCGAATATCATATATACATATATTTTCGCAATCCGTCTGAACTACATTTGGCACGATAACGCGGACAGGCAAATGAAAAGTAATGCGTGCCTCAGGCTTGAATTATTTTTCATGAGAGAACGAAAAAAAATTGGTTGAAAATTCAATGGCGGAACAGTGCCAGATGCGGCTTTGTCAATTTTTGTTTCACATTCATACCGCACCTAGAACTTCAGGGTGGGGCTCGAAGTTCAAAATGAGCAATGTTCAGAAAGGCCAAAATTTCGAACGCGCAATGCTTCGAACGACAATGTTACGAACGGTCGCGGCGCAGAATGAAATTGTTTCGAAGGGTCAAAATTTCGAATCGCATTGTAGCCTTCCGAACGCCTACCTTTCGAGCTTTCCCACGCGTAAATTATGAAAGTTAGATATATGCCGTCGTAGACTTTTTCATAGGAAATTCAATTCTCTACAACATTGTTTATGTGAATTTCTGGTCCATATAGCGTTGTTCAACCAGCGTTTTGACGGGACAGTAAAAATGCATCGATTTTCTTATCGTTTTATTTGTTTCTGTCCAAATGCTGGATCAACAACGCGATATAGACCAAAAGTTCACATAAACAATGTTGTAGAGAAATAGATTTCCTATAAAAAAGTCCACGACGGCGTGTATCTAACTTTCATAATTTACGCGTTGGAAAGCTCGAAAGGTAGGCGTTCGGAAGGCTACAATGCGATTCGAAATTTTGACCCTTTGAAACAATTTCATTCTGCGTCGCGACCGTTCGTAACATTGTCGTTCGAAGCAGTGCGCGTTCGAAATTTTGGCCTTTCTGAACATTGCGCATTCTGAACTTCGAGCCCCACCCGAACTTCATCCTCGTTAGTTACATATAGTTTCACAGTAATCCCAACAGGATTGAACTCTACAAAACAACCATTAGACTGATTTCCATTGATCGATTAATCGATAATGGTTGATAGGCTGAAAAATTCGTATCAAAAGAACATTCAAGTTTCGGTTTCTAATGCAGCTCTGCCACGAACAAAGAGCCAATGGACTTGCATATTTTCACCATATTAGCCGTTGATACAAACTTCAAAATAATCATCCAACTTCAGAAGTTCACGATGAAAGACTACAAATCCCCGCGCGTCTAGTTTAATCCACCCTGCAGTTGACCTGACGTAGACAAAAGTTATATAGCTTAACATCAAGGGTCCTGTGTTTAGCGGGTAAAAACATCCGCGAGGGTTGAACTTGTTCGCTTCCGCGAGAACCATAGGAAGACTCACAATCACCGTAGAGTTGGATAACCGGTCGAACCGGTTTGCCCGAAAACTACCCGTTTTTTCCATCGTTGCACATCCTCGCGGGTTGAATTGCGCCTGTGTGAAACGCAGTAAAGATTCTCATTGGTTAAAGGGGTTGTGCGAGATGTCACGGTCATGGGAAATGCGGTTAACTGTCTCTTCTTCGTCGATGTACCCACGGAATGTTGCTGGTTGCACATGTGAGCCAGGTCTTTCGAGGCAGAGTATGAGAACTCGGGGAATACGTGCGATGTTCATACGCAGTTGTTGGAACCCTTTCGAGGCACAACGAGGGCTCTGAGGGTCCTACTAGCTCGGAGATTTCCTTCTTCTGGGTATACACACACATGTATATACCCACAATATAATAACGATTTACTCGTCCTTATTCCCAACGGCGCATCGTGTTGTGTCATTGAATGAACACGCGGCCGCGTCGGATCATTGTTGAAGCCTCTCGCTCGTGTGTCTCTCAACGGCTCGTCGTTCTTCGCCAGTCGAACTATCGCGATATTTCCCAGACCTAAAATTGTTCGCGTTTCAGTACCGCTTTGCAGGATATGTTGGATCGACGTTGCACCGTTATTCCGAAATCTCCGATCGGCAATAAAATTTCGAGGACATATAGTCACTAACGGGCATTGGACGGAGGGAAGATCTCGTCGTGGTCTCGGTCATTGAGTGGAAAAGAACCAATTTGGATCTGCGAGATTGTCGGCTATATGCTGCTGCTGTACAGCAGTCACGACGGAATACAAGCCGCGACAACCGCGACAGTCACTCCAGTCTGGGCCTGGCTTCTAGATTCTAGCGCCTTTCAAACAGGTTGTGACATTGGTCGGAGAGTTGGCCTTTCCTAAATACCAAACCGCCAACCGTGTCACACGTCGCGTGCTCAATAACCAGCTAACTCACCGTTGTACGCACATGCGCGTGTGGACTATTCGTACACGCTGTATATATATACAACGAAGTACGTCCGTCGTTCTTTGCTGGGATTCGTGTTGTATATTGGACGTTAAATACATACGCGATTCGCCCGTGGGCGATAATAGCTCAGCAGGATCTCGAGGAATCCATGGACAAAGCTCTCACACACACACACACACTTTGAGAGACAATTGATGAGACTCTTTGAAGGATCCAGATTTTTCTTTACACACAATTTATCGTTAATGCTCTTTTCATTTTTCTAATTTTCGATTTTATTTCGTATTTTCCAGGTTGTAAAATAATCAATGGGATTGAATATATTAAAGGAGATTAATACTATGAAGAATAGTCGAACTAAACTAATTATCGATAATTCAGATTCTATCGGATTATTGATATTCAATACCTCGGTCGACTGGGTTATCGACGGTTAACTGAGCCATCTCGGGGATCGATGGAAATTTAGTTAAGCTTCCTTTATTACCACCGTTATACCAGCTACCTGCGAACGACAGAGCTAAGAATAGCACGCTCAGACCTTTTGGCAATTCGAAATAAAAATCGACGAAACGTCGATGTCCCAGGTACCTGCCGCCGGGGGTTTTAATGGGACCGTGTTCACCTCGAAAAAAGTAAAAAAAAAAATAAAACATAAAACAGTGAACTTTTCGGAACACAACCTTGCGCCGTAACAGTAATATAAAAAAAAAGAAAAAAAAACCCCATGGAATCCCACGGCTACTGTAACGTGAAATAACATCAAAGGATCGTCAGGATTTATTCTGCACTCGGTGCTCCGGGGTCGGTTTCGAACGAACAGCACGGATAGGATACTGACAATCGTACGGCTATGGTACGGGGCTGCGTACACATTGAACCCGGTAAAATCGTGCATTCCCGATTACGGTACTCGGGGGCGAACGCCCCAGTCGTATTGCACACTTTTTTTTCCCCTCCCAATGTCCCCCGTGGCCACATGGGTCGTCGTCTGGAAGCTCAAACTCTCCGGGGTTGCTTTTCAGGGGTGGATTCGGCCACGTCATGCGCAGGATCTCTTTGCCTCTCGTGTTTAGGGTGGATACAGGGCACTACAGCGGTTGCCATACCCCACGAAGCTTTTAGCGGCTTCTCCCACAAGCAACATCAGTCATCATTCACTCCCAGCTCGCTGAAACTTACAGCTTTGGATTAATGAGCGACCGGTCTCAGAGTTATTATGGTCGATATTCGAAGGTTAACAAATTCGGTTGCTTCGAATAACAAGTTTGAAGTTGAAAATTGTAATTTGCTTTCTTCGAATCGTAGAGAGTGCACAAAGTCATACGAGAAAGAAGCATTCGGTCTTTTTTATCTTCAGCCTCCTCATAGAGGAATCTTTGTTCACTGAATACGACTTGCGGCTCATTTTGTTTCAATTTTATACTAAATAACCCTGATTGTTGTGTATCCAGCACGAGGTAATTATTTTTCCATCGACAGAGGTGCAAATTTGAAAAACTTGAATGGATCTCAAATTCGAATCGTCCGACTGATCTTTGCCAAATTTGATATGCAACATGGCTCGATGATACGACATACATGGAGATGATTAGGTTTAGTTTGGTTGAAGTTAACGGTAGCTATGTACATAGGGAAGCAGAACGGCTCTATAGTAGGGGAAAAGTGGGGCAGAGCGGAAGTTGATGTAATTTCTAGGTAGAGAAACTTCAGCATCAATTCTGCTGCCAGAAATATCAATTAATTTGTTTAGCGACTAAAATGGTAATAAGACTGAACACAGAATAGACATCTGATTGGTACTCCAATCAACCAATACAAATAATTCGCAAGAAGGCAGCTACTGCGTTAGAATATATATTCTCAGGCAGCAAAATAACGAACACGAAGACTCCCATAAAAGTTGCCAAAGTGCAAACATAATTTCTTCTCCCGCTACAACGATTATCCGTAATTAGATACAACGACCAATTCAATAGCATGCATAAATCCCGCTAGTTAGGTCGATAATTTACCGACTCGATAGCCGTCCGGTCGTATCGAGCTGGTAAATTGTTCAACCGAGCAGGGTAACTGGTTCGAGCAACCAAGTGAATAGTGCTTCCAACAATGTCACTAACTGATGGCGCGACTAACAACTCAAGTTGCAACGATCATTACCAAAGCAATCCGGTAACCGTAGTTTACCCAACCACTTTGTCGTCTGGCTCTCAAAGCGGCGAAGCAATTGGTCGGGCCAACTTCTTTTCCCCGTTTAGCATCTGAGCCCCATCGACGAATCACGTCCACGCAAAATTATCACAAATGTCACCAACATGCCTCACAGCTTTCGCGAACATGCTCCTGGCAGCCTCAATATCATGTTTGTAAATAATAAAATGAAAAAAACACACGATTAACATTCAAACATTTAATATTTTACAGTCTCAGCTCAACCCCAAAAATGGATTGGGCTTGAAACTCGGAACGAGCAACGTTCGGAAAGGCCAAAATTCGGGACGCGCAATACTCGGGACGAAAATGCTCGAAACAGTCAAAGTTCGGAATTTTATATGAAGGTATAGTTGCGTACCTCGTCCGCCGGCCGCGAGACTACAATGCTCGACTTTCAAGCTTTCCTACGCGTAAACTATCAATGTTAGATATATGCCGTCCCGGACTTTTTTCTAGGAAATTTAATTCTCTACAACATTGTTCATGTAAACTTTTGGTCTATATAGCGTTGTTTAGCCAGCGTTTGGGCGGGAAGGTAAAAATATATTGATTTTCCTCAATTTTTTTTCTTCCTGTCCAAACGCTGGCTGAACAACGCTATATAGACCAAAAATGTACAGGAACAATGTTGTAGAGAATTAAATTTCCTAGAAAAAAGTCCGGGACGGCATACATCTAACATCGATAGTTTACGCGCAAGAAAGCTCGAAAGTCGAGCAATGTAGTCTCGCGGCCGGCGGACGAGGTACGCAACTATACCTGTATATAAAATTCCGAACTTTGACCGTTCCGAGCATTTTCGTCCCGAGCATTGCGCGTCCCGAATTTTGGCCTTTCCGAACGTTGCTCGTTCCGAGCTCCGAGCCCAACCCGACGAGACGATCGATATATTTCGTCACGTCAAAAGTCATGAGAATGAAACGTCGATTCGCATTACGTTGGTGGGGATACGAAAGAGTGAGAGAATCAAGAACGTAGAAAGTCGATCGTGATTTGCACACGTGTGCCGATCAATACGATGATGTATGGCTATACGTCGATAAATTATCAACGAAATATGTGATTTTAATTTAAGCGTGAAAACGTGTACGTAGGTGTACGACGGGAGGTGCGAGGGTATGTACTACCGAGTGTCCGTTAAGTATACCCTGTGTGTGCTCGTGCGGCGAACATTCGACGATTTATGCCAGTGGAGCGCATCGCCCATGAAATTATACTGATCTTGATACACGAATTATACATCCTGCTGCTGGGCTGGCAATGCATTTCTCGCGCCCGCGAGTGCATTAATTAATCAAGGTGATAAAACGTTGATAGCAAGAACGGCTGGGGGGAGGGGGGGGGCATAATTTATCTCCAACGTCGGACGATTAGCTTCTAAACACGGTCCCACCAACGATCATAGTTTCAGAATCGTGTCGACGTGCCGCGCACTGGCCAGCTGCGCGTGTGCAGCTGATCTTTTCCCTCCGAACGTCCCTACCCGTCCTCGATCCCCGTAACTGCACTCCCCATTCGCAACTTTCGTCTCCAGTTATCGTAAACTGAAATTGGAACATGGTATTTTGTATCGTGTTAGATCTTTCGTTTCTCGCTCAGCACGTTGGACTGTTTAGATACCTACTATGCCGATATACATATGCATGTTGCGGATATATGTATATGACACTCGAAGAAAGGTGTTTTGACTCGTAACGTGTCATTCACTCGGTCATAATCGTACTTATCATACACATCGCGCTCGTGCACTCGGAAATTATACCAATCGAGACGTCAACGGGACGTTTGAAACAACGAAGAATATAGGTTTGACTTAGCTATAGAGTTTTGTTTCAACTAACATAAAAGTGAATGGAAATCATTTTTTGTTTATTTTTTTATTTTTTCATCGGTTGCAGAGAAGTGAATGACGGATTCTTGGAATAAGGTTAAAGGTGACACAATGTTTTGAACCTGTTTGAAGTAAAGCTGCGATGGAAAGTAATCGATTGGTATTAATTACAAGTCTGTGAATTGCTTTCCATGAAAATGAGAAAGTTGATCAAAATTAAAACGGTCACACCTCCGAATAATAACATAATAACACATCGGTCACATGGGGTCCAGGCAACCCCACTCACAAAAATCGAACCCATTCGCGTTCTTTTCAATGTGTCGACTTAAATCTTGCGCCAAACTTCAATTCAACATGTTTTCTAAATAATCCAATAGCTGTTGTCTTCTATTTAAGATTTCTAAGTAGTCAAAACACGATGAAAAAAAATTCACGAAATCTGACTTTTTTTACCAAAAAAAATCGTAAAAATTTTAATTTTTGCCATATGGTAAAAAATCTAGCGCCGTTTTACTCTTGAGATATTATATTTTGAGAAAAAAATCGAGCTCTTATGGGACTTTAAAAAAAGTGTATTCATTTTGAAGTTTGAACTCGAAACTTTTGGTCGATGTCGAAAGATGGAAGTGGTACGTTTAAATAGACAAAATCATGTTGAAAAATAGTATTTTTATTGCATAAATACCGTGAAGTTGGCCTGGGGTCCAGTGGACCCCGACAGACCGCAGTGGGTTAAGAAACATAAAAAAAACATTGTCGGGAATTCTTACATCGAAAAAAAAATGATGAAATAATAAATTATTTGGAATAATAAATTAAAACTGAATGTAGTTCGAAATATACCTTATCACGGAGTCAACTTAATAATGCTCATAGATTTGAAATTTGTACTATTTTTGTTTGATTATGCTGAATGATTAGAATTTGTTCGGTGGCTTGAATTATCCCCCCCCCCCCCCTCTTTCTCCCCATTCGTGCCAACGCGAAGTGCAGAAGCCTCTTTTGCACTGTTTGCGATGTTCCCCTTGCAAAGAGGGGTCTCCGGTTAGACTTGAATAGCAAAGTGCAATGTCACATCTGCCGTGAGCTCTCGGGCCCAACGGCGGTAACAGCAACAATGCAGCAGAGCTTGGCTCGGTGCAAGGACGCGTGCGCTGATCGCATGCGTCGCGAATTGCACTCGGTCGATCACGGCCAGAGGCTGTGCACACCATTGAGGCCGTTCTCTTTCTCTCACGATCGCTTTCTGGTCGATCGCTCGGTGACGGATCGATTCACGATCGCGAAACCCTCACGAACGTTATATGCCTCTTACTTGCGACCTATATATAGATCCACATCGTGTGGATTTTTCTTTTTATTTTTATGTATATTTTTTTATTTCTTCAACTCGTGTTCACTTTTATCATTACCGCGCGTTACTCGTACCGTACTTATGCTCGGATTTATCAGATTGGACGCACCGCTACCGATTTATTGTTGGCAAACACGTTAATTCACTAAGAATATCGATGAACAGACGTGAGCTATCAATTTTGAATTCTTATCGAAATTTTTCTTTAGTAATTTTTTCAAAATATATTCAACTTATTTGGTTGGATCTGAAGGCATTTCTTTCCGATGAATTGATGTTGAAAAAGTCATCTCAAAAAAAATATGGTTGATCGTTTGACAAAATCATTTATAATGATTATATAATTATTACTTATTTTGGCTGGTACATTTTTTTATTTTTATTTTCTATTTATTTCAGCTAGTTTTTAGCTAGTAAAATCAGTGAATTTACGAGCTCAATAGCCAGTCAATTTAGCTATTGAGCCGATTTAAATTTTAATTATTATCGATGCGGCAGTATGACGAATAAAACTGAATAATAATCTGAACAATTATCAAAAACTACAAATAAACGCGGTTCGATAAAACAAAATATATTAATTGTACATCTTTCGTATTGACAAAAATATCTTTTTAGATATCTGCTTCCGCATTACGGCAGGACTCCCTCTGACAAACGCTTCTCAAACCCAGGACGAGTAAAATACGAAGAATTAATTTACAATCTCATAACCACGAGAAAAAAAATTACGAATTATATATTATGTAAAATATGAAAAATATGTATATTCGGATATTGATGTACAAATACGTATCGAGTTACCAATCGTTGAACAATATTTCAGGTCGACCTCCCACCATTCGATTGAGAGCTTGCTATTGAAACCGACAGACCTTAACCTTTGCGTTACACGTACCAACACACACACACACACACACACACACACACACACACACACACACATACACACACACAGTCCAGGAATAACTTTGGACTATCTGTTCTCGCGAGAAACAACTTTGTGACATTACCTATACACTCGTACATTGTACCCAAGAGACTCGTGTATGTGGAGGTACCGTGAAAATGCATTTACATGTACACACACACTTTCGTCCCGTGCACACGAAAACACGTGTACAGCCCACCAACTCGTTTGGCGAATCATGGCCTTGGGCATCCCTGTTTCTCGCTTTTCGTCTTTGGTCATACAAACACACGAACACATACACACACACACACACGGATGATCGGTTTACACAACGCGAAGAATTTATGCGAACGACGTACGGGAACGGCAGTGACGCTATTTTTCGTTTGCAAAGGAGCAATGAGACCACCGTGAGTCTGGAGAATCGCGAAATGTACACCGTGCACACTATCGATCTTTCGTTGGTTCACGACTGTACATTCACGGACTTGTCGTGGATGCATCGACGCACGCGTATCCGTACGTACCGATTGGTCGAACGTTCTGAATTTCCAACCAGTTCCTGAAAAAGAAAAAAAAATTGTTTAGAATCAACGATAGAATGAAATTTGACGATGCCAATAGGTCGAAATCTCGACGTCGCTGTGTCTGTCGCGTTCTAGGGACACGAATAAAATTCAGATGCAAATCACGCTCGGTGTCGATTTTATTGTGAGATAGCACAAAATTCTTTAGAATGGATTCGAACAGTTTGACCGTGAGTTTATGAAAAATCTCGAGATCGAGACCTTGGATTCCACGACTTTTTCGTCGCGTGTAACCATTTAGAGAGTGAGAGAGGAATGATAATTCTCGTGAGCTCTCGCGAGAAGCAACGTTCAGCTGGGATAGGCGTCGGACGAAAATTAGCTACTTCCATATTCGTGCTTGTTTGTTAATTGACGATATCCGATGGTTTTTAATCAAAAGCTTTTGATGATGACATTTCGGTGATGTGTAAAAAGTAGCTTCTGAACGAAACGTCCAGTCAAGTTCTGCGAGGTGTCAAAATGTTAGTTTTCGTCCAAAAAAGTTTTTAAAAAATTAATAAAACAAAATTACGAGTATATTTTTTCTTTCATGCATCTTTTGATTTTAAATTGCTGATAAATAATTGTTTCAACCGTTCGACATAATAGTGAATCTTTTTTATCGTATAAGCATGTGCAAAAACGAAAAGAAATCACACGTTGATTTTTTTTAAATTTATCATTAACCGTCGTTGAGATACATCGACTTGAATGATAAAATATGATCAATGGTTGAAAAACTTCATTTGACTGTAACTCTTTATTTTTTTCCACATATATTGGTGTTAAAAAATTGTGGGGCAAACATTTTGAGACAACTGTCAAACGTTAGGGAATTTCCGTGAAATCCCCATACATATACGAAACGATTTACGAAGAGACAAAAAATGTGAATGAACAACGACGTTTAACATAATGCCACCATTCGAGACCAATCTCATCTCGCCCCGTCTCTTTTACTCGTCCTTGCCGCCCCGGCGTTGTGATGCAAAAATTTCGCAAGGGAGCAAGAACGAGGTGGAACGGAATAAAAAAATGCAACAGAAACCTTCATCCACAGCTGAGTTATTCCAACGTACGAGAGAGGTGGGATTCGTCCCTCGTCGTATTCAGTAAGCACGATGAGACGTGTGGGACTAGATAAAATAATGTTGCAATTACATTCATGATGGCAAGACGTTTTTCACGGCGTCAGTGTCGCCAGTCACAAGCCTGCATCATGAAAATATGTTCAAAATGTTATATTCTTATTTTTCACAATGCTGGACAGATTTTTGTCCGAGGCTGCCAATTTTTTTTCTTGTAAAAAAAAAACAAATCGTGCTTTTATTCTCTATTTCCTTCGGGGACCCGTAAATTTTGACTTGTTGTATGGCTTCGACATGTTGTTATATCTCCCTTCGTCATAGGAGCTGTTAGGCAATATCACAGACAGAGATGAAAATCCAAATGGCACCTGTAAATTCATTCAAACATGCCTGACTCGATGAAAAAAAAGTGTCATATAGCCAAGCAATTGTGATGGCTAAAACTGGTCGTGAAAATTCGAAGTAAAGTGATCCCGATTCGAAATTTTCACCTTATATGTCAACTTATTTCGGTTTACCGAAGATTCGTCTAATAGCATCTAATAGTTCGTCTGGAGCAATTCATCGAAGGCAATTCGTCTAAAGCAATTCATGGAAAGCAATTCGTCTAAAAGAACAATTCATCTAATAACAATTTGTCTAATAACAATTCGTCTAGTAACAATTTGTCGAATAACAATTGGTCTAAAATAATAAACAGAACAGGATTTTGTGTAGTAATTTCATCCGGAACGTATGATAAATATATTTTTTATTCTTTGGGGTTTCTTTGGGATTGGTTCTTCGGTTCCTTCGGTTCTTTGTGTTTTTTTATCTCTTTCTTTGGGGTTAATCTATGGGGTTTTCTTTTTATGTTAGCCGAATTGCCCTAGACGAACTGTTTTAGACGAATTTTCTGTAAATCCTTATTTCACCTCATAAGTCCGAATTGGAAGATGAAGTGAGATTGAAATATTATTCAAGAAATCTCAACTGCATAAGCACATTAAACATATATAAATAATCTTTTCAAATAGATCAAAATCTTCAATTCCATTGTTCGAATCTACTAGCTGGTCTGTAGTGAAATTTCTAAAAATTCGGAAAAAGAAACCGAGTATTGCGAATTCGAAATTTTGAAATGCGCTCGTTTTTTAAATACATCTTAAATCACTTCGATTCGGTAATTACTGCATTCAATTCCAAGATATCCATATTTCGGATTATCGAACGTTCGACTGTCGAGAAGTTTTACCGTAGATTGAGCCGCAACTTTCGAAGAGAACAAATCGCTCACTTGACACCCAGAATAATCTCTTTTCGCGCGACTATACAATCTTCGTGTATAATAAACCCATGTGTGCGAACCATTATTTCTTCGAGATAGATGATTGCAAGAAGACGAGCGAACTTGGATGTATACATAAATGTATATATATATATACATAAATACATATATACACATATACACACGAGTTACGCGCAATATTGTCATCCGATTACGTTCTCGGTATACGGACGGAAGATTACGCCCCGGCAACCTGAGAGCCTTGAAGATATACTTATTTCGTCGTATAAGTCTCAGCTGTGTGCGGTAGCTACAGCAATGTTCCGCCCCTGATCGCTGACGACAGTCGCGGAGGGCGAAGCAGAAAGCAAAAAAAAACCCCCATACAGATATGGTAGACATTAGAGTGTATAGAGTGCAGTCGGTGTGCTCCCCCACGTCGTGAATGGCGTTTCTCTCATCGCCGTGCCAGCTCTCATTCGCTCTGTCAAGGGACGTATGTGAGAGAGACCCCCTCGGACACATATTTTCCTTCGTTCGGACGACAAACTCTGCGTGTTATTCTCGACGTTTCGTCGTTCATCGACGAGTCGTAGTTTTCCAACGATTTTATCTTTTTATGCTTTTGTAACTCGAACACACGCGTGATTCCACGTACTTAGTAACTTGCTTTATGTACGTACAACAGAACTACAAGCTCGAGATCTTGTTCTACAAGAATCAGTGACTCAACCGTTGCGAGCGCAACGCGACTTAACTTTTTCTCTGATTCGATGAGAATTCCATTCGCTAATCACAATTGGATTCACCGAACGAACGTGTAGCCGATGAGCAATTTATTGATATGTCCGTGGGGTGGGGGAGGGGGTACGTGTCTGTTTATTTATACTCGTCTTCGAGAGAAGGCTGTCGATCAATCTGTTGAATAGTTTTATCTTGATGATCAATAATGTACGATTGTCTTTACCGTAATTTTTGTTTTTTTGATGTTCGAAGACTGCGCTTGCTCGGAATACTACAAGAACTTCGAGATATCACATGAGAAAACAAACCTCGATGAATGTGTGTGTGTGTGTGTGTGTGTGTGTGTGTCAGATTTACAGAATTTAAACTATCCTTTCGAATTGGCTGTTATACACAAACTCGAATAATTATGTGTAGTTCAGTCCGACCTCGAAATAAGAGACTTTCCCAAGTTTCTCACTCGAGCGCTTCCCCCACTCCGACTCGAACTCCGAGATCGAGAATTTTGTGCGCGGACCTCTGGTTAAGAGACTAGCCTGGGACAGATTATTCGGGCAAAATAGAGTGAACGTGTAGTGTAAATAGATGTGTGCATGCGTGCGTGAGTATGGGTGGGTGCTTGTGTGAATGTAACACAAAATCGGAAAGTTTATTGGAGTGACTCATTTTATGATTTAGACACAGAAGTACAAAATAATAATCAATAATAATCAATAGTATATTAACGTCGCGCAGTCGAAAACGTTTCTGCTTGGGCGAGGTGAATGCACTAACGATAAGCTGGATCGCGGGGGTGTGCGATTTCCGATAAAGACTCTTTCCCTTGGGGGCTTTTGGTCTCTTATTCCGAGGTCAGACTGTAACGTCTAATGTTGCCGAATTTTCATAAACTAATCTATCCACAAAGCTTCTGTCATTGGGCAACCGCTGTTGATCAACGGCTTTTCTTATGATCATAGCTGTTCCCAAGTAAAAAAATTATGTATAAAACAATATTTGGGAGTGGGCAAATGTAGTTTGTATATAGATTATATGTAGACTATACATCAACTATATAGTCCATATGTAATCCATATACAGACTATATATGCAAGGTTCCATATATTGTTTATACAAAGACTACATATAATTTTTTTACTTTGGGGTTTTATTTTCATTTGAAACACCTATTCATCATAAATGGTTTATAAAATACTTTTATTCCATATTCAACAGTCAGCAATTCTCTTGTTATTTATTTTTCCGGCTTCGTTCATACAATTTTGTTGAAGATCTCGAACAGTTGAATCGCGACAGTCCGCTGAGTAATCCGAAGTAACCGGATATTCATTGTGCATATATATATATACATCGTTTGGAATAACAGCTCGATGTGCGATCGAAACTGGTGACCATTCGCCAACCCTCGCGGCAGATGTTTGCGTAGGACATCCGAATGATGTTCGGATAACGTTTTGTATGTTTGTACCTGGGAAATTCAGAAAATGTCCGCACCTTTATTTTGTCGGGGAAATTCCATTAGTTCGTAAACGGTTTACAAACGCATGCGTTCCGTTCGGACGAGTTCGCTGTAAAAATTTCGTGACGCCCGGTCATTTATCAATTTTTCCATGCTCAAGAATTTTTATTTTTTTTCTGTTTCAGGTAAGCGAAACGTGACTGTTGTACCGACAATTACCGTTGTAAAACCTTTCGAAAAGGTACAAACTGGAAGTTCGTAGCCGACGTGCAGCCGAGTGCACTTAATAAGCCCGTGGGTAGGTATGCGAGAGAAAATTGAGACACCATTCAATGTTCACATCACTATGCGTAAAGTATATTAATATTACGAAGTAAAAAACATAAAAAAACTTCTCGAGCATGATTAAACGAGTTGAGCATACTTTTTGGATGCTTAAGATTGACTAGTGCTTCGTAAATTCTTTGAGAATACGTGAAAAGCTTTGCCTGGAAAATGAAGTATCCACTCGGAAGCCACCGTGATGATGAGCAATTATATTATTTCTCCAACAATATGTCATTATGAAATATTTTGGATCTTCAAACCACATACCGATTCTAAAATTGAAGATACGGTTCCTACCTATGCAGTGTCACAGCTTTTCCCATTTTATGCTTGATGCAATTATTTTTCTTTCGTTTTTGAAACATATACTTTGGCTTCTTGTTAAAGAATCAGTTGGGAGAGACAAGAAAATTAAGTTAGTAGATTTTTAAAATTTTTATTTTTGCCATTTTTTATTTTTTTCAACTTTTTTTTCATTCTTCTTTTGAGCTTTTTGTTTGAAACTGTTTTTGGAGGTTACTCGTTAATTTTATTCGCTGTCGTTGTTGTAAATATTGTGCAAAGTGTACGAAATGTTCATTCCAAATCCACCCAAAAGACTTCGAACTATCTTTAAGTCACCCAGACAACGATCATATTTTCCATTTTTAGTAAATTCTAGAGGACCCATGAACTTCTAATGAAATCGATATTTTTTCCACAATTAATCGACATTCGTGATGAAATTCAACTCTATCTATGGCGACGTTTCGTGTACAAATGATGAAAAATGTAATCACGCGCAGAACGAAAACTTTGACTATTTTGAATGTCGGTCAATGAATAACGCGAAAAAAAAAAAATTCGTTCTCCGGCACAATTCTTGAAGCAAAGTTCCGTATGTTCCCGACGTGGATATATGCGTTATGATATTTTTCCATCTCCGCGTGTTCTCGGTCGATGTGTCTCTGGCGCGGGTAACGAGCGACAAAGCGAGTGGGCCCAGGGCACTCGAAAGACCTCCTTGACACGGTCTTGCCTCCCCGAAGCTCCGACTCGGCCCCGGCACCTACGTTCTACTATATTACCCACGCGAAGTGGCACTTCTGCTGGTGCAGCACGACCAGCAGTAGCAGCTGAGCGAGCGAGGAAGATCGGAGCTGAGAATAAGAGGGTAGTTTGGTAGGGTGACGTCGTCATGATGGAACCGGCGAAATGAAGGTGTTCCATATACGTGTGCACCTTATGCTCTAGTAGTGTTTTTTTTTCGCAATTCCTTTTTTTTTTTCTCACGAAGTAGGTGAAATAGGAACTCGAGTCTGAATGACATTAAAAAATCACGGAATTACTCGAAATTTCTCTCATAATAAATATATATTCTAAGGCAGTACCCTCATTAAGAGAGTTCCTCGTCAGATTTTCATAAAACTTGGCATACTTATAGGTATTGACAAGAAAAAGGTTCAGTTAAATTTTTATGGCTTTCCGGAGTGCGAGAAAAAAGATATCAACACTTTTATTTTCATACGTTTAACATGGAGGCTTACGAAAAATCACACTTAATTTGATATAATACAAAAAGTCCTCGTCAGATTTTAATGAAAACACTTAAACTGTAAGTTGAATATTCTGAGAACATTTTGGGCACTTGAAAGTAGCGATCAGGAGACTGTGATGATAATAATAAGGAAATAAACATTGGGAAAATACAGTTTATATCAGGAGTTGGTCGTGATCGAGTAGACATGGCAACGTTGAGCGTTTGTTTCCCATCTTCTTTCTCTCTCTCTCTCTCTCTCTGATCGACATCATAACACGCGACGTTGCCACATCAAAGTTCTGCGTACCTCAATCAGGAGATGGTACATCTTAGGCTTGCATTGACTTTTACAGTATGTAGTATACTACCTTAAGGTCTCGAACGAAGGATTCCACATGTCTGATAAAAAATACGAAGATTTTCAAATTTAACTTATCGAGGATAATTATATAAATTTACGTAGGCAATGATTTTAATTACTGGATATGACTAGAGCGACTTGGTATTTGGGTTAGATATGTTCAATCTTGGCACTTAACGATTATTTCGGCCCAATCGCTTTTGGGGAGCCCTCGAAATATAGTTTCTTCGTTTCATCCTGAATAAAATAGCCATAGGGCCAACATTTTACCGGCTCGCCCCTTTCGAAGTCCAATGTGTTGACAACGTTCCTCAAGGAACGAGCGATGTCATTGAAACTTGCTGCAATAATTTGCAAAAAAAAACGGTAAGTCATCATTCCATCCCTTATTTTCTGTTGGCGAGAACATGTAAACGAAGATCGAATGAATTGTCATTGATGCTGACTCCATTCAGTGTCGTTAATTTATTAGGAGCTCACGTATAAATGTGACCGATCAGAGACATTGAAAAACACATATTTCGACATTTCTGTCGACATTCATTCACCTATTTTCCATGCTTTTCGTCATCATCATTCAATTTTATCTCATCAGCATTAAGAGAAAAAAAAGGTTCGAAATTTACACGTCAACGTGTGCTTTTCCAGAGTCTGCAAGGATAACGTGTTCATTCATCACGAATGTCACCTTCCTTCCCCTTTCTCATCTGGGAATCGAGCCAAGCGTTTCGTTAAAAAAAAAACAGAACAACACCGTCAAGAGTGCGAGAGACTAAATGATGCATACAAAACTGCAATTAAATCGAGATAAAAAAACGCTCCGTACTTCATAATCGCGCTAGACGCTAGATGTGTACATGCAGTTCACTGCAGTCATGAATGGCTGACTGCGCGGACGGCATCGCGCGCGCGCACGCTGTTTGCCACCGTGGTGATCACCCACACATGGCGAGAAAGCGCGTAAGCGTGAAGCACGTGCGTGTGCTCTGGAACACCCGGCGATACGCAACGTCAGCGTGTATGAAACGTCGACACATCCATAAACCGTGTCTGTACGTGTGTCGTGGGTGATGGCAAACAGAGCAAGCACGCCGTATACCGGTGTACACGATGCTCGAGACTCGACTAGCCCCCGCTTGTAACTTACTTACTAGCTGACGTATGCTGGCTCTACGGAGAACTTGATAATATGGAAGTGGAGTCAACGTACAACGTGTTCCATCTACGTACCCAGAACTTGGTGTTTCTCCACCGTTGCCCAAACTCCCTACCTCTCCATTTCCATATATATATATATATAAGGGTTCACCATCAATATGGGTCATTCTGACTCGAATTTTTCTTCTAATACAATTACAGTCTGACCTCGGAATAAGAGACCGAAAGCCCCCAAGGGGAAGAGCTTTTCTCGAAAATCGCATACCCCCACCAGGGGCGTGCTCCGCGCTCGCTACCTCTGTCTGTCTCTCTCACTCTTTTTCGCATGCGATCCTCTCAACAAGGGACTCGCGCGAACGAAATCCAGCTTATTGTTAGTGCATTCACCTCGCTTATGCAAAAACGTTTTCGACTGCGCGACGTTAATATACTATTGAATATTATTTTGTACTTCTGTGTCTAAATCATAAAATGACTTACTCCAATAAACTTGTAGATTTTGTGTTACATTCACACACGCACACACACATACTCACGCACGCATGCACACATCAATTTATACTACGAGTTCACTATATTTAGCCCGAATAATCTCTTTCAGGCTAGTCTCTTAACCAGAGGTCCGCGCACAAAATTCTCGATCTCGGAGTTCGAGTCGGACTGAGGGAAGCGCTCGAGTGAGAAACTGGGGAAAATCTCTTATTGCCGAGTCTTGTATTTCGAGGTCGGACCGTATTCGGAAACTCTATAAACAACGGGAAAAAATGGAGTCGGAATGACCCATGATGATTTCAAAATCAGTATTTTTAGGATTGACATTTTCAATCTATTTTTTTTTTTTTTGCTTAAATTATTCGGAAATAGAATGAAAAAATGAAAAACATTTTTATCAGGGTGGAATGACCCCTTATGATTTCAAAGTCAAGCCGGAAGTTTTTTTTTCATCCCCGAACTCATTGAGAAGTATCTTATACTTTTACGAAAATTTCAAGACAGTCGAATGGCGTATAATTGAAAATAAAAAAAAAAAGAATGTATTTTAGAGGAGAAAACCGGACCCGTCCTGGTTAATGACCAATTTCAAAGATAGATAGATGCAAATTTAGGGAACCTTCAAAAAAATTATTTGGAGCTAATCTGGGAAGCGGCTCGGTCTAAATTCGTCCAAGCCCCATACAAGGACCACCCTAATGCACATGTATATATTTGTTTGTATGTATGTATACATATGTGGATAGGTAATAACGCATCCGTTTCGTACGTGCCCACGGCGCGTGTATCCTTGCTGCATTATTAATTACATGATTCACGTAGGTACGTTACTCCCATGCGCGATGGTCAAATGACGTGCACAGACCACGGGAATAATATAAAACGTATATATATATATATGTATATTATGCCGTACCCACGAGCTATGTGGTATAATAATTTTTAATTAACGGAAAACGTGTTGAGTTCATACATGTTATTGCAGCTCGTGTACTTTGACCGTAATTATTTATTAAAACAAACGATAAACGCTTTATTCATTGTTTTCCCGGATAACGCGGCATTACAAAACCGACCAAGTTGAGGAAATAACAAAAAAACAGCAATTACCATTGTCGTTTATTCGATTTTTTTATAATTAAAGTTTCTACAGAAAAAAAAATACCACAACGTCACGAGTCCCACGTGAAAATTGATACAGCGATCAAACGAAAAAAATTTAACAAATGTAAAATGTATTTTACAATTTTGTTAAGTTCACGCTTCATGTAGCAATTTGCGGTTGAATCTCTTCGGGTGTGCGTAACTCACGTACACACACACACACAGCACCGCATGTCGTACTCGTTTACGAAGTGCACTTTAGTTTTGGTTCGTCGTACTGGGAATTGGTGCGTGGAGCCCTGCCATCTGGTGGTCTCCTGCGTCTCCTTAACCGTAACCGGTAACACACTGCTTGTTACCGCTGCATATTTATGTTGCAACAATATTAGATCATTGTCCCTCGACATATCCGAAATAACATTTTTCTTTTTTTTTTTTGCATCTACGATGGAGTGCAGCGTTTAATTGGTTGAGCGTATACAACAAACAAATCTGAAAAGAAAATAGAGATACTTTCGCAATTTCGCGGCTGTGTGACATTCCAACCGCGAACGAAATAACCGCAAAATAATGACCGCAGACGAAATAATCGAAAGACAAAATATTCTATTCTTGTGGAAGTGAAAATTCATTTGTTTTCATAAAATATTGCAATATTGAATGAATGTGGAATAGGACAATAATAATGAATATTACATTAACAGGAATTGAATAATCAATAACTCCAAATTACAGGCCAATGTTCTTCAAATAATTCACAATATTGTCTGGACGATAATCATTAACTTTTATCTTCTGTCCGGAATTCTATAATTAATAATAATAATAACACATCAACATAAATTTGATAAATTATAACTCCACCGATATTTACATAAGATACTGGAATATCGAATCAATAATTAATTAATAATAATATGTTAGAAACATTTTAATAATTCATAGTTTCAAATAAAAGCCATGTTTTTTTTAAATAATTAAAAATATTGTCAACATAAAAGTTAATGATATCAAGTATGATCATTAAGTTTTATCTTCTAGTTGCAATTCTATAATCAATCATGATAATAACAATACATTAACAACAATTTTTTTATAAAAGATTCGAGGTTATTCCGTCCTTCGGTTATTTTTTCGCGGTTGAAAAGATTTTTCCTATTTTCTGGATTTTCCCGGCAATTTTTCGTTCGTCTACGTTGCAACAGTGGAGTCGTCATCGAATGCATTTCCAAAAAATGGTAAACCAATTTTTCGGAACCACGGCCAAAATCTCCATTCGTTCGACTTTTGCTCTAGTTTTCGTGGTCCACAGACATCGAGCTTGCTTTTCCGTACCGCCATATTGAATTTCGCCGCAATTTCTCTGCTTCCCAATAACGTGGGGCGCGAGGTGCTCGTGGTGCTCGTTTCGTTGCCCATGCACGCGTAGAGAACGGAAAATACGGTCGTGGCATCGACTCACATGCATTGATAAGACTCAATTCCGCTGGCTACCCACGCGACAGTAGATACCAGCGTACGAAAGAAACCCCACGTTTTGCGGTACGCTTTATTCTGATATACATTGTGCGGAGGTTATCTACACGGAATGCGTTGAATGAAAGCAAGGTTGATCTTCAAGGAGATACTGCAATTCCTGTTGCCGCTGCTGCTGCTGCTGCTGCTGCTGCTGAACGATTATGCACTCGTTCCAGTTTCACCTGGGTTGACATTTTTTAACCCCTTTTACAGCGCGGATCTGCGAATACGAGTGAAAGCCCGCGAGACTGGATACCATTTACACCATATTATTACTTTTATTACACATACTTCCATATAGTCGCAATGGTAACCGCTTTTAGTCTCCTCCCAAGGTTTTTTTCATCATGATCGAAAGTTAATGCGCAGCAAGAAAAATTCTCATGATAATTTAAAAAAAAAAAAAAAAAAACCATCAGCGTAATCCGATGTCGATAGAGTTAATTTATGTTTTCTCATGCGTCGATAAGAAAACTGAAAAACGTCATGTACGCGTGATATATGTATATCGTGTGTTCCAAATAAACGGATTAAAATGAATGGTTCACGTGATTGGCTCGACGGAGTAGTCAATAGGTCATGTTGAATTTTTATAATCGCTGAAATAAATTCGATTTTTGATACAATTGCATTTTATCGATTTTACAAATTATTTCCTAGAACAATTTTTTTGTTTTGTCTTCATGTGATAACACATTAAGGTGAGATGTTCAATTTTTTTATTTTTTTTTCCGTGTGGCACATGATCTTGCTGGGGAACATCGAGAGACAGTTTGATTGGGTCTCGGTATACGAGTTAGACCCGATTGCGATCGATAACATATTTTCGTGTACACAGACGAGAGGTTGATGTGTGTGTGTGTGTGGCGTGGAACACACGGTTTAATACACCGGTACACAAACGCGGAAGTGATGGCGAGAGCTGGCAAACGAACGGTCTCGCGCCTGGCTTCGGTATCTCGGGTCGATCGACTTGCGAAAGAAATGAAGTCGGTCGACATTCTCTCCCTCGCAATATACAACGTATACCGGATAGACATGTGTGCGGTCGATAGTTGCTACCGGAGTTGAGCGGAGTTGCGAATGATCGAGCTCGAAAATTTCCGAGTGTTGGTTGTAACCCACGAGCACACCGAGTTATACCATATTTGATCTTAGCGGCTACGTCCTTAAACAGCGTCGCAAATTTGCCACACCGCCTCGCCACTCCCTATACAAGAATACGTTAAACCACTATTTTTTTTTTTTTTTCGTTTTTCCGTTTTTCACGTGATCGAATGGAACATAAAGATACCCAAGCAAGGAACACGAAACGAATTAATCATTGGGAGGTTGTGGTAATAAAAAAAAATGGTAATTGCAAAATTTGCAACGTTAGAAGAAAAAAAAAATTAATTTAACTGTTGAGAGTCGGAAAAACTGGACTTTTGAAAAGTTTGACGATAAATATTAGTGTTTTTTTTTATTCACTTTCTCATAGACCCAATCGTGTGATAGTGGAATTTTTTAAAATATTAATAAAATTTTGTAGAGTAATAATTAATAATATAAAGATAATATTCATATTTATAGAAAATAAAATTATACATAAAAAAATTATAAAATATTTATAAATATATGAATCTATTTTTTACGTAAACGAAGCTGTTAGAATTGTATTTAATTGTTGACTTTCCGAAAAAAAAATTGTTGCAAATGCATTTTACATTGATAAATAACATGAAATATTGAGGATATGATTTTTGCAGCCACTGCTCACGGTGGTGAAAAGTATTGATGAAAATTTTTCATTCCCATCGTCGCGACTAACGACGAACAAAATGACTAACGAAAATTCTCAAACGCCTCCTCCGTCATGCTGTCCGCAAGAATATACGTTCACTTCCAGCCACATCGTATAATCTCCATCCACATTGCACTTTTCATTTTATCGGTTTTTCTAAAAAATCTTTCTCGCTCTTTCTCCAAGCTCTATCTTCGCAATCGCATAACACTTGGTCACTCACTTTTCTGGTAACCCAACTCGCACGATCTTTCGTTTCTTTTTGTTCTGCACTTCGTGCACAGACACACACAGAGAGAGTGTTAATTAATTGAAACGTAATTAAGCGGTCGTAAACGAAGCGGCGTGCGAGCGCCCGCGAGTGAGTGAGTCGAGCACGGCTTATTGCACCTCTTGATTTACAACCGACTGACCTATGGAAAGTACAGTGAGTGCGCGATTCTCTCAGCAGCCCGCAACCGCAAAAACTCTTCAAGTCCGGCGTCCGTCTCTCCCCGGTCACCCGCGGTAACCAGTTTCGCCTTTTGCTATTGATTTTCATTCGCGTTCTCACATAAGCCATAACATAAATGAACAGATTAATAAAATTTAACGTCTGTGAATGTTGCATCGACTGCTGTGACTGGCAAATCCGTTTAATGAAATTGACATTTTCATCGGAATATACGACAAAGATTTCGTTCTGATTTCTTATCTTCCGTTTTCTGATTTTCCATTATTTTTCATTTGCTTCCGAATCAATTTAACGTAGTACCCTCGATGAGAGAGTTCCTCGTCAGAGTTTCATAAAACTTGGCATACTTATAGGTATTGACAAGAAAAAGGTTCAGTTAAATTTTTATGGCTTTCCGGAGTGCGAGAAAAAAGATATCAACACTTTTATTTTCATACATTTAACATGGAGGCTTACGAAAAATCACGCTTAATTTGATATAATACAAAAAGTCCTCGTCAGATTTTAATGAAAACACTTAAACTGTAAGTTGAATATTCTGAGAACATTTTGGGCACTTGAAAGTAGCGATCAGGAGACTGTGATGATAATAATAAGCAAATAAACATTGGGAAAATACAGTTTATATCAGGAGTTGGTCGTGATCCAGTAGACATGCGGCAACGTTGCGCGTTTGTTTCCCATCTTCACTCTCTCTCTCTCTAATCGACATCATAACACGCGACGTTGCCACATCAAAGTACTACGTACCTCAATCAGGAGATGGTATATCTCAGGCTTGCTTTGACTCTTACAGTATCTAGGACACTACCTCAAATCCTGCTTCCGATGAATAGCCAGTATCTCAGGGCTAATAGCCAGCAGATTCTTTTTCATCTTCTCTGGTATGCTGCTCTTGATGTCCCGAAAACAAATCTTTCACCGATTGCTTTTACAGCATTGCGAAAAATGTTGACCAGACAAATACGACGGGATGCACCACAAAACGTGTATGTGGGACAGCAAAGTATAAGGGAAATACAAAACCATAACGAAAAGATTCACACAGTGAATCCCGGTGCAGCTGCAGATAGCAGAGCCAGGTATATCCAAACTTCAGTTCCTACGTTTCAGGTTGCCTGTCGGCCCTCCGAGATTTCTCCGATGGTTGCCCACCGCGATATCCCGGAGAGGGTTCCCCCCCCCCCCTCTTCATTTCGTCGCGCAGCAGCCATCACTAGGCATCCAAAAAGTTGAAAGCGTAGGTGTCACTACCACCTTCACATTTTTTTTTTATATTTTCCTTTCTCACACAGCTCAGACCTTTTCTTCCTTTTCCACTTATATCCCTCGTACCCCGTGCAACGTGTGCATCACGAGTTCTTTCACCGATTTTTCCAAACCTTTCTTTCCATCCCTTCGACTTTTTATTCTTCGGTCGCGACTACGAAGTTCAACGCTGTAAAACTAGGTAACTCCGGGTCGCGTCTTCCGTTGAAAAAAACCCGAGGCAGCTGTCTCTCGGGGAATAAACGTGTGTATCTTTCACTGGCTTCCCTTGTTGCTTTGGCTTTTACCGATGTACACCACGCACCACCACTGTGCGGATATACCCCAGTGTGAAAGAATCTTCTCCGCGTTCTCTTGTGTTCACTCACAACCGCCATACATCGTCGTCAGACACAATCCTTGTGAACGCAACAAAGAGCTCCTTGTTGGATCCTCTTCTCTCCCCCCCCCCCCACGCAACCTACACACACCCGCACAATTTCATTCATACGCGTTTCGACGCTATTTATCGTCGTATTGACGTACGTTACGATGTTTCCACGGATTTTGTACATAACTGTCTTCTGCTTACAGTGATTTTCATGGTTATTATGGATATCTCGCTTTGAACATATTTGTCCGTGTCTGGAGTATCGATATGAAAAATTCAGAGAAACATAGGCGACTTGGATCATATTTCTTTGCAAAACAACGCTTTCTTACTTGCGGCAAATTATCTTACAGTCGTGTCGGTACCAAAAGTTGTGGCCATTATTGCGTGGAAAGTCGATTGTCCTACTGTAAAATTGGAATAAAGAAAATTAAAAAAAAAGAAGGAAAACAAAACAGCAGTCATCGAACGCGTGTTGAGCTCGTATGGCTAATAGCTAATATCGCTGAGGCAGATTAGCAACGGATAAGATATCCTGATCGTAGGTATAGCGATGCTGAGACTTTATAATACGTGTGTGTGTGTATTATATATAGATATATATATGTTCGGTATAGACCAATAGCGTTACGCCTTCACATTGTACGCGCGAGCCGAGAGATTTATGGATACCGCCTTAACGCCGCTACTTGTAATCGGTTACGAGCACACCCCGCGGATATGACCGATAGAACGACCAACGATATACGAAGATACGGCCGAAGACCCATATCGCAACGGTGTGCGGACTTGCACAGTGTACTACCGTGCCTATATATAGATATATATATATAGTATATAGAATGAAGAAAATTATAGAGCATGCGAGTTGAGCGGTAGATTGTTACTGACTTTATGATCGTTTTCTACACTATTTACGTCGCTGTAATAGAATATACTTTTGCGGCCGATAAACAATAACTCTGAATAGTTTTTTGTGCGGATGTTGCTCATGCGGAGGTTTGGAGAATGTGCTTAAATGTGAAAACGGATAATTGTATTGCGAGGAAACCCTTAATAGGTCGATTGTTTCGTCCACCTTGCAATGAATTCTCTAATTTCGGGGGGGGGGGGGGGTAAGCGTTGCACTTATTTTATGATACTACCAACCGAACCCAACTTACGACCGCAATAAATTCAACGTCATTCATGTCGTTATTGTTTCGGTGATTCTCGTAACCCAAAATTTACACGTTTTGCATATTTAATTGTTTAGCTTTTGATTGATTTATTGAAGTACAATCGATTCTTCAATAAAATCGATTTGCTTTCGATCAATAATCTCCGAACTAAGTAGTCAATGACTTTGTCACATGAGAGTCGTCTGGAAATAAACACAATATATATACACGAATCGAAAATAATGAATGTAGATACACTTTCTTCGTCAAATTCTTATCACGCGTTTTTTTCGAAATGTTTTTTTTTTCTTTTCCTTTTTTCATTGTCTCGCATTGACGGCTTTATAACCGTGTCACTCTGGCGTTCGGCCACTCCTTGCAGCCCGGAACGGCCGCATGTGCCACGAAAGTCGCGAGATCGAGCGAATCGTGTCGGGGGCATTGCAAAATCCGGAAAAGTAGAATGGGGAAACATATTATTCGTATAGCTGGTATAACGAGTCGTCGGTGAGTATACAGCGAGGAGATACAGGCAAATCGCCGTGAGCCTGCGAATTTGCATAGTTGAGCCTTTGGAATTGAGTGACGGGAACACCAACAGGTGTCCGGCAAGGGACTCTGAGGAAAAAACGACGGAGTGACCCCCCCAACCTTCTCTTACGTCTCTACAGTTTGTCGCCCTGCTCGCTTCTGGCTCCATCAACGCCATCACCACACCCTTTTTTCACACGTTTCACCTTCTTTCCCTGTTCCGGCGTGTATGACTTTATCATTATCATGTTTGACAACGCGCCATCATCGTCACACACGTATCGTACGCCGTTGGTTCCTCATTCGTTTTTTTTTATTTTTATGGTTCTTCATGAGAATGCGGGTTTTTTTGTTAATACGTCTTCTTCTTGGAGGAATATCCAGGCAAGAAAGATGGTCTGCCTAGGATAGCAAGGAGCAAAGTGACCGGTGACAACCCACGCTTACCATGTACACCTATGGATTGGCTTATGGGTTTCTTTGTTGATCCTGGATCGACGCCGCGCGGTGTTCACCGTCTCTGTCTTCCTTTCTACCGGGCTAACAAAGTTTACCGCCTTCGCTCTTTTCTCCTCAGGGGCATGTGGGTCAACGTGGGTGAGAGATAGGCCTCCGGTTGGACCTCGGTGCGCACGGGCAAACTCGGAGATAGCTGGGAAACGATTACTAACGTCACACGGCGTTACAGCCTGAATTTTATCATTGCTGGATTGCATATAACACGTCGACCATGGGTTTTATCACACTCTCTGTGTGTTTATTACTCGTATCACCTTCACGCAACGTGTTTCAAACTCGATGTTTCGGACACAGGAATATCAGGCGGGCTTCTCATTCTATAAACGGGATATCTTTTGATTAAGAGCTTAACCCTCAGTCCGTGAACCAGGGTCGTTTTCGTCCTGTCGATAATCAGATGTTGTCCCACGTTGCCTCATCTTTTGTATAAAAAATATATTTAAACGAATTATTTCTTATAATTTTATGATTGGGACTTTTAATTGGAGGCTTGAAGAACCTTCGTGATTTTTTTCAGATTTTTTGCAGCCATTTAAATGTTTTAAAAAAAGGCAACGACGAAAACGACCCTGGTTTACGGATTGAAGTTGCCGAAAAAACGTTTACGGACTAAGGGTAAACTGTTGGGAAAAAGGGTAATCAAGTTTGTTTGTCCGAGCTTGATTTTGGATCTGCAATACTAAATGGTTATTTATTGATCAATCGAATGTGTAATCTTTAAATCGCTTGAAGTGTGCTTTGACATCGACTTTTATGAGTATTAAGGTAGGATCCTAGATAGTGTAAGATTCAAAGCAAGCCTAAGATATACCATCTCCTGATTGAGGTACGTAGTACTCTGATGTGGCAACGTCGCGTGTTATGATGTCGATCAGAGAGAGTGAGAGAAGATGGAAAACAAACGCGCAACGTTGCCATGTCTACTGGATCACAACCAACTCCTGATATAAACTGCATTTTCCCAATGTTTATTTGCTTATTATTATCATCACAGTCTCCTGATCTCTATATTCAAGCGCCCAAAATGTTCTCTGAATATTCAACTTACAGTTTAAGCGTTTTTATTAAAATCTGACGAGGACTTTTCGTATTATATCAAATTGAGCGTGATTTTCCATAAGGCTTCATGTTAAACGTATGAAAATAAAAGTGTTGATATCTTTTTTCTCGCATTCCGGAAAGCCATATAAATTTAACTGAACCTTTTTCTTATCAATACGTACAAGTTTTATGAAAATCTGACGAGGATCTCTCTTATCGAGGGACCTTAATTAAAACACAAGATCTCGTAACACAAGATTATCAAAAACGAAAGGTCATTGAGGACAGACGGCAGACCAGGATGATGCGAGCAATGTAAAGCTGCCCGGTAAATTAAATCCATCCTTCGTTACTGCGTTTCTCTTCAACGCATTGCATCCCGAAAATCCCCAGAAGTTTGCTGCTGCGCTTCCGAAGGTCTTCCCAGTTTGTTAAATTTCGACCTCGGCTTCACATACGAGTCATTTTATCGACAGCAGCAGCAGCAGCAACAGTGGCATGAGTCTCGACCTTTTCTCACGGGCCCGAACGCGGTTGAAAACGGTCGACATACCTCCAAACCTTCCAACAGCTGGCCAATCCCTCGAGACCAGCTGCGCTTCCTGTTGACGACGAGTCATCCTCAATCTCTTCGCTCTTTTCCTACGTGTTATGCTTCAACTTCATCATCGTCATCGGCTTTTCCTCCCACTCTGCAATTTTTCACCGCCTATGTACCACCCTCGCGAGAAATTTGAATATTCCATCGCTGTTGAAGAGTCAGTTGACCTTCGAACGTTTATTTTTATTTTTTTATTCATTTTTCAAAAAATCCTAGAGTAGCGTTACCCCTTAAGCGAGAGTAAGAGGTGACGCGCTTAAGTGCCTTGACATTTCGAAATGGCGACAAAAAAAAAATGAATGACGAACTTGTCTGCGTTTCGTCGTTCGTACGGTATGACACGATATCAACCCGGTTCCCACAGAAAACTCGCAATCCGTTATTTCTGCCAACAAAACATATTTTGGTGATAACATTCCGGATCCTCGATTGCACAACTTTCAGACTGACGAAGAAAATCCGCATCCGCATGGACCCGCCTAAACGGCAAGCCATACGAAATATGAAAAACAAAAAATTAAATAAAAAATAAGAAATGAAATAAAATAAAATAAACTAAAATAAAATAAAATAAAATAAAAAATAAAAATTCTGAACCTACGGTGCGCGTCGTATCACTTCCCATCCTTCACGGACCGCAGTCTCGAACCCGCTTCACGACCGCAGAACGATACATCCTCTCACGCATTCTCACGCTACTATTCAAGTTTCAATCTGCATTACGTTACATTTATTTTTATCGTCACGATTCTTCGTCCTTCGTCCACTTCTGCCTTGTTCGCATATTCGCTGGCCCTATCCCGTAAAAAATCCTCAGAAGTCGGCTGCGAAGTAAAAATTGAATTTATCAGTGTCCTGATTTTACGTTATCAGTCTTCATCCAACGTTCTTGAAATCAAATCTCGTATAAAGTATACATTCATCAATCAACTGTATGATTGGTTTTTGAATTTTCAAGTTTCTACAAACTCGGAATTAAAAAAAAAACACAAATTTTAAATAGTATTACAGAAAGATTTTGAATTTTCCGACCGCGGGCTCGATTTTCCGTGCTATCGTTGGGGGGTCACGGTCACGTGACTACCTCGCACGGCAACACGAAGTTTCCACGTGTTCAATGCAATGCCTTCCGCCAGCTGACGGGAGGGAAAAACCTGAGTCACCGGTTTCCGCAGAAATCAGCTGTCCGTGGGGCGTTGTCGCGTCGGTACCATTATTCCTGACGGTGTCTAACGGCCTGTGGAGGATTGGAATACCATTCTGTTACAGAGAGAGAGAGAGAGAGAGAGAGAGAGAGAGAGAGAGAGAGAGAGAGAGACCTGGCTCGACGATTCGACCCACCGATGCAGTGGACAAAACTCGGAAATGGGATTGACGATGAACCAGGTACCAAGTCGCGACGAAACAAAGGCTCCCAAACAAATGCCCGACGGTCCCGACAACCACGGTCAGAGAAGAACCTCGGCCCGTGAACCAGAGACGTAAAAGAAAAAAAAATAATAGAGATACGCCGGAGAGATACACCGACTACGTTGCCGCTGCAACGCGTTGCAGTTTTACCGACGCGCTCGTTTCTTTCCTTTCGGGCTCCGGCTCGATCATCATCTTATGACAAAAAAAAACTCACGAACGTCTTTTCAGTGTATTTTGTTTTGATACATTCCTGTGTTTTTTTTTTTTTTTCGTTGTTTATGTTTTTCAGCACTTTTGGCTAGGTCGAGACTTGTTATTGTATTGGATGATCGTGATCAATCGTGTATGGCAGTCTATCATATTGAATTTAGTTCGATGAAACTCAACTTTCCTTGCAACATGTTTTTTGCATCAATGCTATTGTTATGCATCTAGCTTTGTTACGTAGTTTTCGACTCGCTTTTTTTTGCTCTTTATTTTGCATTGATAGCTCAGTCGGGACGTACAAAAAATTAAGGGCTGACCCATGAAAAACCGGTTTGATGAATTTTCTTTTTTTAATCGTTTGGAAAATTAAATTTTCTACAACTTTTGCTACGTGCATTTTTAGTCAAACGTTGAGAATGAGCGAGTTATTTGACAAAAACCAATTCCCTTCAAATTCAAGATGGCGGTCAATGCAAAAGGGTTGAAATATCGTGATGATGAAATGAAATTTCGCAAAGGTATTGTGTTTCACTCTATAGGACAAGAAGTTATGGCAACGAAAAATCAAAAATATGCGTATCCGTTTATTTATATATATTTCTTTTTTATTCCTTGGCATTGAGACGTTGCAGCATTTCTTTACATTCACACAAGCTCATTCGTTTTACTACAATCGTGTTTCGTGCATGATATTACACAAGCCGGGGCACTGTTGACTCGACTCGTCGGTTCCCGGTGCACCGAGACAATAAAACCAAAACCGTGCGTCATCGCGATTGTCGATGCCCGAAGGGTTGCTTCGACCAAAGTTCGAGATCCCCTCAGCGCTGCCACATATTTTTTGAATAAGTCGAATATCATTATCGTGAACATCTGAAAAATTTCGTGAAGAATATTGTTCCGAACCTGAACGAAAATAAGAGAATAGTTACCTGTTGATTACGGTAAATCGTTGACTTACGGATGTCACATGCCTGCGATACCCTGAGGTGTCATCAAACCCTTCAAACTTCAAAGCGTTATGGCCATCACCCAGTTACCTGTTTTTCACAAATGGAATTATCTCCATATAACATTGAGGACGGGTAATGCTATTGAATTTCTTTGTTCCCGATAAACGGTACCCATCCTTTGTGCTCAAAAATTTGCATCCCCTTCCCCCACCCTCCCATTGTCTTCTCGGACTCGGCTAGGAATTCAATGAAATACATAAAGTTTGTAGAATTCTAAATTACCCGGTATTCGGTCAATAATCCCATTACGGTCAGATATAGCGTATACGTGTCGTTTGTACGACAATGCGATAAACCAATTTTCGTCAGACCCGAAATTTTCGTACAAAAACGTGGTTTTTTCAAAGAAATTATATTATCCATTCCGCATAATATAATCCTCGACAAATTTTTCAATTTCCACAATGCAACGAAATTCAGTTTCAAATTATTTTTCACAGTACTACCCTGAAAAGTTTATCAATTATCGATAATGCCAATTGTTTTTTTTTCTTTTGTTTTTTAACTCGACCTATGATCCAAGTTGCTCATTATCAGCCTGCAGTTTCGGACCCATTAAATTCGAATACTCCTCAGTAAAGGACACTAAAACGTGGTGACAAAAGCTAGTAACTGTAAAAAGCATATCCAACACTGAACATATCCCAAGTGGAAAAAATATATATAAACAATTGATAGATTATATTCAGAACTGGACATATATTTTTTATATGCAAACTGTACATAATCTGCATAGATACCATAAGTATCTATGGTATCTATGCAGATTATGTATAGTTTGCATATGAAAAAACATATACCCACTTCTATATATAATCTATCTATTGTTTATATTTTTTTTTTCCACTTGGGATAACGGCTAAGAAAATTTTTGGTTCTGACTGTACCTTAGCTGACGATATCACGGTCCGTCCAAATTCAGGTATACCTCTACCGAGGTTCTCGGCGTGTCCGAAGCCCCAGTCTCATCCAGAGAGAAAGAGAGAGAAAGGGAAAGAAAGAGAGAGAGAGAGAAAGAGAGCGAGGAAGAGAGGGCGAGAGACTGGAACGAAGTTAAAAGAAAAACGAGGAAAAAAAAAAGAATATCGTAGAAGTGGTGAAAGAACGCCAGACGAATGAGAGAGGGAAGAAAGGCGAAGGGCAGGTGCGACTGTACTAATACGGACCTCTGCTCCAAGCAAAGCGTATACCCCGCGCTTGGCTGTGGCCCTCCCGGTCTCGAGGGGGTTACGGAAAAAAAAACCCACGCGACCCGAGAAACGCACGGGCCACCGTGGCCGGGTTGAACTTCACGTAGCGCATACTGGAAATAATGTATAGAGACGAAAGGGGGAACATAAAGGCGATATCCAATTATTAAAATTAGAGGCTCCGTCGCCTTCGCTGAAACACTCGAACCGTGCAGGTAAACGATCCCCCTCGGTGTCGTATTATACGTAGAAATAGCGAACCCCGTACCAACATACCTGCGCGATACTCGTCTCATTCTTCGTCACCTCGTGGCTACCGCGCACAGCTACGGGCTATATGAGCTATATATACACACGTGAAAACCGAAAACGCGCGTGTCGTTCGTGAACCTTCGCTTCAATTTAATCATCGACCATGTCAGAATCCCAAGTTCTCACTGTTACGCAATTTCCGGTCAGTCTCGAGCAACTGAATCTTCTCCGACTTTCTCGGTGCTTGATTTTTGTTTATCCTGCGTTTCAACGCCATATAATAAACGGCGATGACAAAAAAAACAAGTCCTCCACGCCTAAACTGGTTTTTCAATCAAACTAGTTACCTTTTATTCGTTACCTGAGCCAATTCTGAATTATTACCAACCTCATAAATGTTACAAAACGTTTTGCATTTTTCATGCAAGCCAAAGATTTCCAACCTTTTTTTTCAAATTAGAAATCATTCGTCAGCCATCAAATAGGACATTTGACGCAAAACCAAAAAAAAAAGTATTGTTCTTAACCTTACAAGGTCAAAAGGCGATTAAAAATCAAATTTGTCACTAAATCCTATTACACTATTGTCAATATAGAAAATATGATATTTAATCTCTTGTCGAATAGCCCTGACATTGTATCAACGACTCCAACAGAAAAAAAAACCGGAATTTCGAGCAGTGCCAATTCAATGGCGTTTCCAGTTTTCTGACGTCATTGCCCCAACGAAATTCAACCTTTTCTCCACGGCATTAGAATACGGCAATAAACCCGCCCGTATGGCGAAATTTCATGGCTGACGTGTTTTTTTTTTTTTTTTTTTTTTTTTTTTTTCGTGCGTACTCCCGCTATATTCCCACACTAGTGACAACCCGGTGATACACGTATGAGACACTTGAGGGAGCTCGAAGGCCCCTAGTTGCCCGGGCGTGTATACGGTCAATGACGCTGGCTACCCGCTTCTCTCCTACTGTACACACAATGTTGGTTGGTCGAGCACGTCGTCCCTCTGCTCCGCTCACTGGTTCCACTGTCTCTGTCGCATGGGCTCTCGACGTGCGTAGCCGTTCTTCCCGGTGGACGAGCTGGTCATTGGCCCCACCTTTCTATCACTGATTCGAGTGAGCCACAGGGCTGGCCATTCCACACGGATAGGGTCCGCTATCGGCAATCAAGAGGGAAAGACGGAGAGCCTCGCCGAAGCAAGAGACAGAGAGCGAAAGAGAGAGAGGGAGCGAGAGAAACAGATATAAATAGCGTTATAGGGAGATCAGCCATGGACGTGGTAGTCATATATATATATGTATACGTCAATGTAGTGGCGAGAATTTGCAAAGAGTGTGCGCAGTATCCAAAGGAAATTGAGAAGGAATGAGACGAGGAACACCGCAGGAGGATTGAACGGAGATACAAATACAAGCTCAGGATCTGACAAAAGCCGACCTTCGAACTGACATTCACTCCACGTAACTCCCTCCTCGTCGGTTACTCTCATCTTCGTTCTCTTATCTCCCTCGTACGATGCTGTCCTTGTTCGGCTTGTAAGTAATATCCCGAGCAGCCTGGCTTCTCTCTCACAGTGGACCCATGCACGGTCTGAAGAGCTGGACCGACCAGTCTTTTATCTCTCTCTCCCTCTTTCTTTGTCTCTCTCTCTCTCGCTCTCTGTGCCACAGACACACAAAGAACCGTCATTTCAGACGTGATCGTCGTGTAAAACTTTCCTGCTCTCTATTTCTTTATCCGTCACGAAGCGTTATTGCGTTTGGAGAATCGTAATGGAAGACATTTGTTTGCGGAAGAAACCTTCGTGCAACATGAAAAAAAAAAAATACTCATGTCTCGGAAATGCTATTACATCCCAAATTTGGCTTCGGAACTGCATACCGAACCAACTTAACCCAATCAAAATCATTCGGGGAACAATCATAGAGCAATGTACCAATATTTTCATGTTTGTTCAGGCAAATGATTATTCTTTGCGGTTTAGACTAAAATGGCTAAAAGTATCGTTCTGTCATTGACGTAGGGATCGACTTCTTTCTCGTGATTTCTCGATTTGCTTTTCGCTGACGTTCTATGGGGTGTTTTCCGAATAGATTTAATTTTTGTGTCGCTGAGTTGAATTGGTGTTTCCTGATCGATTTAAATTAAAAAAAATGCCTGTATGGTGAGCTAGTTTATTAACTACCATGGATAAAATGTCGAATAACTATAGTTTGAGGCACTGTTCGTATGTTAACTATGATGAATTCGTAGCTTCTTCAAATGTGTCTCTAAACTCTACTTATAGGCCATTCACACTCGTTGTTGTGTTTAATCCTAAGGCTCTATGATTATGGGTATTTTTCGTGATGGGGGTTATCAAAAATGGATTATACTACACGTGTGAAAGTTATTCGATTCGTGTTTCAAGAAAAAGGACCCCTATCCGGAAATTCCCGATTGATTGACGCTTCGAGAATCCTACGGGCAGACGTGGAAAACTTTGCCTGGAAGATGAACGTTTCACTGCGAAGTCTTCTGAAAGAAGGGAAAATATATATATATCTTTTTTTTAACACCGCTGATATGGAATTTTTTTAATCTGTGACACAGATACTGAATGCGAAGTCATATTTTGATTGTTTCTTTACAAAATACATCCTAAAAACATGCAAAATTTTCACTCTGAAGCCATCTGAAAAATGGGAGAACATATTTTTTTAAGTGTTAGAATATCATTTTTGGAATCTATGACCCAGATACGGATTCTGAAATCATATTGAAAAAAAAAAAAAAAATTTCTCAAAAATATTGTCTCGATCCAAATTTAAATTGCTCCCAAAAATTAAAAAAAATTGTTCCTGCAAAATCAACTTTCCCCGGTATTGCTTGTTTTCAAGCACGTTTGATGAAAAATGTTAAAAAGTGGTTATTCGACAATATTATCAAGTGGGTTTGAAACGGCTCCGGCTCGTTTGAAACATCGCGAACCGGAATAGCTGAATGATCGGTGTTTTATTAACCGTGGCAAGTATGAAAATTATTCGGTGGGGGATATCCGACGAGCGCAACGATGGCCGACGTCATTGGGTTGGAATAACATTGTTCGTGGAAAAACCGAAATAACACGAAGAGAGAGAGAGAGAGAGAGAGAGAGAGAGAGAGAGAGAGAGAGCGAGAGATAAAGAGAAAGAGGGAGAGAGCTAACGATGGGGGAATTATACCGAATGCGTCTCGGTGGGTCTCGCCCGTCGACTATTTGTAATTACTCTCGTCGAGGGGGTCGATTTGCATACAATGCTCACGAATCGTGTCTTACTACCTGGTGCGCCGCACAGCGTGAACTGCACCGCCAGACTACCTACTAGCCCGCCCGCAAGTATCTTCTCCGTACGTTCGTTCGTTCGTTCGGTCGTGTACCGTCGTTCCGGTTTCGCATTTATTCCGGAGCTCCCTGCTTTTCGAAACATTCCACCGGCCTCACGTGATCCACCATTCTCAATAATCCGCCGAGTATCAGTCCCTATATATATATATATATATATATTTATATATTCCTTTCAAACTTCGTAGACGGTTCATCAATGGAAAACTCTAAAATTAATCAAACGTTTCGTGAATTCTTCATATATATCTGGTTTATAATATCTTGGTTAACTATCATTTTCGTCACGATTTAAACTTCTGTTCGGATTTATGTCGCTTTCAAATTTCTAAAAAAAAAAAAAAAACAGGTCGTTATCACTGTAACAATCGCAAATTTTGAGATATTCGTCTAAATAGTTATTCACCAATATATTTGTACACAAGGTTGGTCGGTATCGCGTTTGGGTCGAGAACCCAACATGAATTTCGGAATTTTGTGTTATTTTGAATTTTTCGAAAAATCAAATTTATCAACATAAATCTCGTCATACCTTTGACCGATTGCGAGTTTCAACTTGAAGCTTGTTATTTTCCAATCTCTATTTATCCAATGCATATTCTACATTCGACTATCACCATTAAATCCAGTGAACTTTGGGTTATCTTCGGAAAAATAATACTTGGCCAAAATATTCGAGGGTATGTCTTAGCTACTCCCTTTGGTTTGGAAAAAGTTTGACGATCAATCTTTCGAGTGCCAAGCCGTTCACGAATACGTTCATCGGCCGTAGTTCGGTCCGCGTTCTGGGTTTCCGATCAAAATTCCTGACCTTCATTATTTCCAAACGGCAGACACACAGCGGCCGTGACGGCGTCGGTGAGCCCGGTCAGGTAGGATCTCGATCCCTCACCGCAACCTCTCTTTCTCCCATCTCGAACCCAGAAGGCTCTCTACATTTTGAATCGCGGGTCATGGGATTCAGGTGCTCGGGGCTCCCACCTCGCACATTGTCGAGGTTCTTTCAGGTAATGCCAGGTAGTGTGCTGCGACTGCTGCTGCTGCTGCTGCTGATGCTACAACCACAGCGGCAGGAAAGGACGTGAGATTTGAAAACTCTCGGGGGCATGAGCCACAAGAGTAGGTATCTATAATCCCTATGGACTGTTCGGTCCCTCGACTCCATTCGTGAACCACACCTCGAATGATTACCTGCCGTCTGGCATCTTGCCCCTCCGGGCTCCAACACGACTACGTTTTATAATATCGTCCATCCACGCACATCTTTCTCACCTAAGTCATGTATATATATATATATATATATATATATATATATATATATATATATATGTGTGAGCGATTCCACGTGACTTCAGGCACACAAAAAAAAATTTCCACAAATAATTTTAAAAAATTGAGTAGTATTGCAATATATTCGCCGAGTGCCGATTTTTTTCAAATTTTTCTGACGTTTTTATCGTTGATTGACGTTCTTGTTACTTTTCCATTCAAATGGGTGTATCTTTGGCTTGATTCGACGTATTTACATTTGTAAATAACGAAAATGTGAGTCTTTTCATGACCTTGCAGAAAAAAATTATTCCAGATTTTATTGAGCAAGTTGAACGTCCGAATCGCTCATGTATATCCAAGTGTCCATCTCAACTTTCGTAATCGAATGTGTTCTTGTTACTGTGCTGATTGTACTTTGTTCCATCAACTCTTAATGGGTTGATTGAGCTAACAATAAGTACAATCGATATAAAATTATTCCCAAAGAACAATAAAAAATAACGAAAAAAAAATATTTGCTATCCCATAAGATCGGTAATGCAGGACTCTTTCGAACTTCAACCAAGAGTTGATTATTGAAGCTTTGAGAATGTAGCTATGAAAAAAAATAGATCGCACTTCTCCAATGCTATATGTACAAAATAAAAATAATCAATGGGCCAAAACAGATCACAGTCATTTATCAATGTGTTCAAAATTCAATTGAATAAATAATACATGATTCATCGATTTTCCAATAAAAAATTATGGTTTGGAAAAACGATTCTTGATCAATGATGTGAGTGAGAATTGAAGACACTGATAACGTTCATCAACCCATTGATTCAATAGTTTTTCTTTTATTATTTTTTTTTTATTTTTTACTTTTTTTGTCATGCTCATCGGTCTGAAAAACTAATGAACCGCAGACGATTTTTTGTTTTTTTGCTTTTCAGCCGTGAAAATTTAGAGTCAAAGTGCAGAGCACGGAGTCATTCATCCGTAGCAGTCTCGTCGCACCTTAATGTTTTCTTGTGAAAAGCTGCGTGCGTGTCTCGTGAATGAGCAATATGAGCGGGGTGGGAGGGAGAGGGGGGTTAGGATTCCGCCTGGAATGACGGTCGATTCGTCGTCGTTGTCAGCCAATAGACGACACGGTTGTCGTCGATTGCCATCATTCGAGTTCCTACATCTCCGCAGTGGTCGAACGCATGAAGAAGGACAGGGACAACCAGCGAGGGCAATGGAACATTTTTTTATTATTAATTTTTTTTTCTATTTTTTATTATATTTTTTTTTTATTTTTCTGTATTTTTATTATTTTTCGTTGCATTACCGTGGAGCGTAGAGTGAATGGTCGCTGACTCGCGCTTCGAGGGCAATCGAGGAATAATATAACTCACGGCAGTGGCAGCATCAGCTATACGTTTCGACTTTATTGCGGTCGAGCGGCACAGCGCGCGAAAGTCCAACCGCTTGAATTTGACTTTTCCTGTATCTCAGTTTTTTTTTTTTCATTTTACGTTATTTCATTTTATATATATACTTTTTATTATTATTATGGTTACGCCGAGATATTTTTATTGAGCAGTAAGATGGACAACGTTAGATCCTGGAGTACATATGTATTGCTTTCCGCCGCTGGTGGCTTAGGGGTCTCATGCGCGAGTCGCAGGTCCGTTTTGCTGGTGCCTGAAAAAAATTTGCTTGGGCGCAATATAAAAGTATACCTCGGGCACAAACACACACATGCACACAGACACAAAACGTTCGCGTATAATGGCGAAACTGTTGAATAATTCCGCATACGCGCGTGGCAAACTACGTGCCCCACCCCCCCCCTCCCCTCCTCTCCGCGCCCCGAACGTTCTTTCGCGCACAGTCGACGCAGTTTTCGGGGACTTTGCGAGCTGACGAAAACCACCGAAACGGTATATAAGCAACACACGAGAGTCGTGGCTTCCTCGGATCCTTTCACCTTTTTCTTCGTCGCAACCCCGCGCATTTGTCATTTCAGTATTTGCCCCCCCCCCCCCCCCCGCCCCTCCCTCGCTTCCCCGCTCCGAACCTTCGCTCGACCTCATTCTATACCTGATGGCACGGTACCAGACTCTCTCGCGATCGTATATATGTATATATATATATATATATATATATATATATATATATGTATATATGTATATATGTATATATGTATATAATACCGAAGGGACCTTTTGGCCGTAGACCGCTGGTTCGGAACCTCGCGACCCTGGTTTCCATCTATGTACTTAGCTACTTCTCCGACGATTTCCGTACTTATTTTTTTTTTTTTGGGTTCTGAACAGTTTGGGATTTTATTTGAAAATTTGTCGGAAATGGCAAACTGTTCGTTCAGCATATATTTGTACATGATGAACGTTGGAATAAATGGTAAATTTTGCAGTATCATTGCTTTTTTTGAATTTGATAGTTTTTTGAAGTTTTTATTCTTGAAGATTGTTCGTTTTGTCCTCTAGTTGAAGAATCACACGAGGAATCTTTTTTTTTTTTTATTTCTTCATTTTTTGCAGAAAGTAGACAGCAACTCCGGATTTTTGCAATAAAAAAATGTGAAAAAACGTTTGAAAAAAAAAAGTTCCTATTATGATATATTCTTACCTCTCCGTTCGGATACTTCAACTCAAGAACAGAATACACACTCTCGGGGAACAAAAAATATCCAGAAATCATAAAATCCGGTAAAGCCGTGTGATACCACAAAATTACCAAATGAACAATTGTTTTTTTTTTTCGACGAGCAACTTTGCATCCCAAGAAATTCAATTATTATTCATTCGTCGATCATAAAGTACGACACAAGCGAAATTTGCAATTCCATAAGTTGAGTTACAAGTTATTTTCCATTGGGATTTCTCCTGTCGCGCACATAACACAACACACACACGCCTTATTCTACGAATATGTTGTACCTTTACCCATATGATCTCGAATCGAGTTCAGCTCCCCTCTACCCTCCGTGCCTCTCTTTTTTCCATGGGCGAAGGCTTGGCACGTCGGCGAGTTCGCTCCGTTCACCGCGAGAGCCCCGCCAAGATCGAGAGAAATGTGGCGAGACTCGGTGACGCATTATTACGTCGCTTCCGGCCGACACGGATAAAGCCTTTCCGACAAATCGCGAGCTCGCGGCTCACGCGCTCGATCTACTCGACGGCTCGAGCCTCGAGAAACTCCGCCGCGGTCACCCGTTCGCAGATTGCCCCCCCCCCCCCCCTCCCTGCACCCGACAGTTTCTATCCGAGAGCACCAGAGACCAGGCCCGTGCAACTGCATTAACCCTTTCTCCGCCACCCTAAACACACATTCGCAATACAGTCCGACTTCGGAATAAGAGACCGAAAGCCCCCAAGGGGAAGTTTTTCTCGGAAATCGCATACCCCCACCAGGCGCGCGCTCCGCGCTCGCTACCTCTGTCTGTCTCTCTCACTCTTTTCCGCGTGCGATCCTCTCAACAAGAGACTCGCGCGAACGAGATCCGGCTTATTGTTAGTGCATTCACCTCGCCCATGCAGAAACGTTTTCGACTGCGCGACATTAATATACTATTGAATATTATTTTGTACTTCTGTGTCTAAATCATAAAATGACTCACTCTAATAAACTTGTCAATCTTGTGTTACATTCACACACGCACACACACACATACTCACGCACGCATGCACACATCAATTTACACTGGACGTTCACTCTCTTTTGCCCGGATAATCTCTCCCAGGCTAGTCTCTTAACCAGAGGTCCGAGCACAAAATTCTCGATCTCGGAGTTCGAGTCGGAGTGGGGTAAGCGCTCGAGTGAGAAACTGGGGAAAGTGTCCTATTGCCGAGTCTCTTATTTCGAGGTCGGATTGTAGTCATCAATTTCGTTATCCCGCAATTTTCCTCATGCAAAACGGAAATGTTTTCAACCGTTCGAGGTAACCAGGGGTCAAAATGACCCCAAGCGCAACTTCGAGCCAACGAGATTGAAGAAAATAAATTAAACATTGAAAACTCAAAAGATGTAAAAGATATGATTTTTTTGGTAAAAAAATCGGAATTTTCGAGTATTGGAATTTTATTTTTTTGGACACTTTGAAAATTCGATAAAACAGTTTTGCCGTAATATTCTCATTCCTAAGTGTTCGAATTGATATCCTGAAATTTTATGAGTCATTAGGAACGATATTGTTAACGCGGCAATGGTTTAAACATGGCTCATTGTGACCCTGTGATGACCCTGTGGGGGGTCATTGTGACCCCGTGTGACCAGCGCGTTATTTCCGGAACGTGTGACCTCGAAGAGTTGACTTCATGAAAAAAAAACAATAAATGCTTATTGGTTCAACAAAACTGCCAATGGCTGTACCCATGAATACCACAAGAAAACTTGCAATTATTTTTTCTCTAAATCGTAGGTAGTGAACGAATAATTCTCCACGAGTATATTACATAAATCAAAAAACTTCTCGATGTATTCGTCCCAAATGCAATAACAAATCAACCTCAGTTACAAATCTATTTGTGAATAACCATTCAAAACGAACATTCTCAAAAAAATGTTATTCCCCAAACAAAATTGTAACTAACCAACAAACAATTCGTGAGATTGACGAACGATTGCAAAAAGGGTATATTCCGAATAAAGCCATATGTCGTTTCCGTTTCGATCGTAGCTCCGATGCCAGGAGTTGTCCATTATTTTCGCTTTAAAAAAAAGAAAACCCACACATACGCAAAAAACGGTTTTCAAGTCCGTTTCCCGGGCGTATTGAACATCCATCGAGAAAACATGATGCCCGGGTGTGCGGGGACGGGGAACGCGGCGAAAATAATAAAATAAAGAACGAGAGTCGAGGTCGGGGTACGGGAATAGAGGCGCTTTGGATGGCGAAGCCGAGGAGAAGAAGAGTATAGTGGATGGCGCGAGAGTGTCGGTCGTCGAGAGCAAGGAAAACAAGAGCACGAAGCGCTCCAGAGGCCCCGCTTACATATATATATATATATATACATATATACTCTCGACATGGCATGTTGCAGTATGTAACGCCACCACTACGACGACGACCCAACCGTTGCATCCATATTGGTGGGTACATATAGCCGGCCAGCCAGTCAGCCAGTCAGCCAGCCAGCCAGCCAGCCTCGCGTTCGTTGTGCCGTAGGCTGCAGCGCCTCGGCTGCAACCAAGCACGTACATTTTTCCAGGGTTAATTCGACGTCCGCACGACGACGACGACGACCGGCTGTGCCGAGCCGTGAACCGCGCCAGCAGCAGCAGCAAGCAGCAGCAGCAGCAGTGCTGCTGATGGAGGGTGGAGAGGTGTCCGAAACCCCAGTCCACGAGGGTCTCCCTTTATATCCCCTCTAGCCTTTGGTGCTTGCATTCCCACTCCCTCTATCTCTCTCTCTCTTTCTCTTTATCTCTATCTCCCTCTCTCTCGGTCCCTCGCACTCCCTTTCTCTCTGTCTGTCTCTCTCGGTCCCTCGCACTCCCCCCTCCCCTCTCTCTCTCTCTCTCGGTCCCTCGCACACGCTCTTCATCCCTCGGTACAGCGCCTTTCAAAAGTTACCACATTCGACGACGACCAACGAAACTATACGAAACCACACGATTCATCGTGTTACCATGAGTTACGAAGTTATCGAGAACCAAAAACATTCGGGCCTTGTATACGCGAAGAATTTTCAAAATTTTCTTTCTTTTTTTTTGTTATTTTTGATTCCGTTAGAATGAACAGTTAGGAATTGATTTTGAGATTTGCAGAACTGGACAAATTTGAAAATTGTTGGAGTTACTGCTTTTGGAGCGTTTTTCGGAGTTTCGTAAAAGTAGTTTCGAAGAAAAAAGATTAAGGAACCTTTGTGAGATCACTCTCTGTACGTCTGTCCGTCTGTCACAGCTGATTTTCTCAGAAATCATGCGACGTACAAGCTTAAAATTTGAAATATTCGTACATATCATAAATACAAATATTTTTCGGGAGTTTATCACTCAAAGATATTTATCTGATACGCGAAGAGGGGGAAATTGAGGTACTCGGAAAAATATGAAAATTTAATTTCCACTTTGAATCATTTAAAGTGGAATACGACATTTTTTTTCCGTAACTTTGAACAGTATATTTGAGATGATATTCTGAAAAATTTGCAAAAATGGACAGCATTTCATGAACTTTATAATTGACCAACCGGATAATACAATTGTAATTGAACCATTGAATTCCGTTGACCTTCGATTGCAATGTGGGAACGACAGATTGTTTTTTTCGCTAAAATCTATAATCACCGTTTGAATAGAACTTTTTTCAATTCACTCGGATCACGTAGAAAATACATTTGACTTACGATAAACCGATATTGACACGAATATGACAAATGTTTCATTTTGTAAGACCAAGTTTATCTTATCTTCTGTATCTGACGCGACAGCTGTAATTTCGACATTTCTTCGCTATCTCGGCCACGAAAGAAGCACGGAAACCCCAAATAAAGTATTACAATTTTGCGAATTTTCGGCCGTTCGGAATATTCCACGAAATAGCCTCACGATGTGTCAACCGAAAAAGCTGCCCCATTATCTTTCGATAATGGACTTTCCAATTTTGTTTTTTTCTTCTTAATTATTATTATTATTTGCTGGGATCTCGTTAACGACACATACATAAAATCATTTGCTGTGTAAAATCGATTTGCATATATATCGAAACCTTACTAACATATTTTTATAAATAAATGTTTTTTCAATAAATTTGTTCCATCAATTTTTTTACGAATTTATGGATCAAAGTACAATCAACAATTTTTATTATTTAAAGTAGTACCCTCGTTAAGAGAGTTCCTCGTCAGATTTTCATAAAACTTGCCATACTTATAGGTATTGATAAGAAAAAGGTTCAGTTAAATTTTCATGGCTTTCCGGAGTGCGAGAAAAAATATATCAACACTTTTATTTTCACACGTTTAACATGGAGCCTTATGGAAAATCACGCTCAATTTGATACAATACAAAAAGTCGTCGTCAGATTTTGATGAAAAAACTTAAGCTGCAAGATGAATATTCAGACAACATTTTGGGCACTTGAAAGTAGAGATCAGGAGACTGTGATGATAATAATAAGCAAATAAACATCGGGAAAATCCAGTTTATATCAGGAGTTGGTCGTGATCCAGTAGACATGGCAACGTTGCGCGTTTGTTTCCCATCTTCTCTCTCTCTCTCTCTCTCTCTCTCTCTCTCTCTCTCTGATCGACATCATAACACGCGACGTTGCCACATCAAAGTACCACGTACCCCAATCAGGAGATGCTATATCTTACGCTTGCTTTGACTCTTACAGTATCTACGATACTACCTTAAAAATGAACAATGAAATCGTGATAATTTTCGGTTTTTGTTCAAGTCTAATATTCAAAGTGTAATAAGGTGGAAAAATGTTGACTTGGGTTGCGCGTTAGAGTCGCAGCGATATAGCTGCATCGAGTGCAGCAGCACCAGCAGACCGCAGTAGGGGTGCAGGGTCCAGGTATAGCTCTGCACATGACTGTACCGTCGTTCGTCCCCCCGTGACCCCCGCCCCGCCCGCCCTCCGCCCTCCCCACCCCGACTCCGAGGACGTCGGGGGGCGACTCCACCATGCGCGTCGGTGCCGACGCGCTTCCACCGTTTCAGTCTTCGCTGGGCCACCGCCGAGGCAGCTTCGCGGCTCGAAAATTCGTCACTCCCAACGTTGGCGTGGCCTCTCCGACACTCTCTTGCAATATTTCCCCCCCCTCCCCCCATCACACACATACGCGTGCGCGCCACAGCGCTTTTGCAACACTCACACACACGCCACACATACACAAGCAACCAAACGGACTTTTATCAATAAAAAAAAAAAAAAAAAACCAAATACACAATATTTCATCGATAACTCGTCAACCGCTGGCTGATTGGTTTTTGTGTTTTTTTTTTGTTAATCCACATTAAAAAGAAAAACTTTCGTACGAAATTTAAAAAAAAAAAACGACAAAATTGTGCTCAAATCGTGATCTTGTGACTGTGTGATTGTTGTTTCGTATCTGAAGATAATATATACATATATGTATGTATCGGTTACAGTTTTAAATCAATCGACCGACGGATCATCGATTATTTGGTGTTAATTTTTTAATGTCTCGAGAAAGTTTGAACTCGTCAACGCGGTGCCCCGAACGGACCGGTGAAGCCCCGAACAGCTTTGACCGACAGCAACGGGCCAAGTGTTAACCATTTGTTAAAAAAAAAAAGTTTTTTTTTGTTGTTTTTTTTTTAAGTTTTCTCGATCATTATTTCAACATCGTTTATCCAATGATATTTTATTGATTATTATTACTTTTTTTTAAAAAACATTTTTTTAATACGTAATTTGTTGTGCGCGAGTGCAATATCGCATTTATTCACCGATTGAGGTATATATATATATATGTATACATAAGCGTTATATATATATATATATTTCTAACGACGAAGAATCCCTCTCGAATATATTTTACGATATATTTGTGAGAATTGTGTGCATTCACTGTTGGATACGTCGCACAACACGGGATATGGATTGGACGATAAAGACGCGACGAACGTAAGTGAAAAAAAAAAAGGTTATTCTCGTTCATCTTGAAAAATCATCTGTATTCGTTTCGTCCGTGTCTCCATCGTCATTTGTCACAAAATTGTTTTTTTTTTTTTTTTTTTTACACAAAAGAGTTATTTGTACATGTATCACAATGTGCCATTATTTTTTTTCTTCTTTCGTTAATCTACAATGTGTGAGGTTGTGAAAAATTAGTTTCGTATGAAAAACCGTCGGGGAAAAAGAAAAAAAATTGTCAATCAATTGGGTAAAAATGAAATAACGCGAGCGATTTTTTTTTTAATTTTTTTTTATTTCGTAAAATAACTTTAGCCACGTGCATTCTATATTTTGTTAACGAGTCGAGGCAACTGTGAACCAATGACGTGACTAACGAGTGGAGCGTGCAGAAGGTCGTGAAAAGAGCCAGACATTTTTCTCAATATAAATATACTATATATATATATATATATATATGTGTGTGTGTGTGTGTGTGTTTGAGTGTGTGTGTGTGTGTGTATCGAGTCCACGCAAACGTTCGAAGATCAGCTTTCGCCATTTTGTAACTTCAAATTTTGTCGGGGGTGAATAAAAAAAACAAATAAATAACGTTTCGTCGTGACACCGAAATCTCATTCTTGCTCCACGTCAACGACGATGAATAAGCCCGCGAACAAGGAGCTCGAAGTTCCTCCAACCGATGATTCATCATCGTGATAAAGTCCTGGAAAGTTGCAGTTTCGCTCTTTCCATTTATTTTCTATTTTTTCGTTCGACCAAAATCGTGCAGAATTTTTCGTGCACTTATTCTTTCTTCCTCTCTCTCTCTCTCTCTCTCTCTCTCTCTCTCTCTCTCTCTCTCTCTCGCTCTCTCTCTCTCTCTCTCTTTTATCCTGTCGGCCTGCCCATGAGCGAACAGCTGACGAGTCGAATTATCGTCGATGACTAACAGCAACGATTTTCCTTTTTTTTTTCATTTCGATTATCGCTTTCTCTGTCCCATGTGTCACACTCGCACGTAAATACAGAAGAGCTTCGCAGTCGGACAATGTCAACGACGTGTGGCTGTGTGAATCGTGACGGATTTAACACATGGCACGATATCGAACGTGTGTGCGCACGAGGATCAGAGTCCATCGTTAAATGCGCACGGGATATTTAACAATAATCGGCCATGGAGTGTCGAAACTTTATGAGCAGAGTCTTCCATTATTGTTTTATCTTTGTGTTTCGTGTGCGCTTCTACTATCGTTCAAAGTGATTTTCTTCATTGGGAAATTGTGAATTCGTTCTGTTGAATTTTCGTCGAGCTTCAATATAAATTTAAACATCAGAATCAGAATCGAAAAATTCTTGAAAATTGTTCTCGTGGTTTTTTTTTCGTCTGTCTTCTTTCATTCGATGAGAATAAAATCTTTTTATTTTTCTTTGCTTGGAACTCGCTGTACATTTATTCCGGAAAGCTTATCGGTCGAAAAACAAATTTGCGACGAGTCGAAGAACTTTACCGTCCAATTCAATTCGACAAACTTTGAGAAACTTGTCCACGAACTTTGGGTGCATTCTGCAAGTGCATTATTCGGCTGCCCGTATAAATGTCACATGTATATATGTGTGTGTGTGTGTTTATACTTTGCAGTAAACTATTTAACCATCTGTGAGATTTCGAGACTCTGGAAAGTCCTTCGAAGTTGTCCTCCATTGTATTTATATACATACGGGCATAGAAATAAATTATCTTTCGTTCAAATTAAATTCGTTTGCAACAACGAAAATTTTGCATAACCACCGAAGTTTAATTCGAACAATTCGGTTGGCACTTTAATTGTCCGTATCTACGTAATTGCGTTCGCGTTGTGGCTATCGAGAATTCGAGGAAGATCGAGAGGGGGGATAAAACAGTTCCGATCCAAAAAAAAAACAAGAATGAAGTTAAGTGACGTAGTTGGTGGCCTGCACGTGTTGTGGAAAATCGATAGAAGCGACGCGATAAATTTTGCGATTCCTCCTTCTCCACGGTTCTCTGGCAACTGCGTCAACGACGATGAAAAACAAAAAGACAAAAGACAGGGGCGAGGTCGGCGATGATGGGGCGGGGAGGCACGTGGGGGACAGTCGAAAAAACTTGCCGGGTAAGACGATGGAAAAATAAGAGAACAAAAGATGTGGACGAGGGATGAAAGACAGCGGGAGATCGATGTTGGAGCGAGAAAAATGAAGAAAATTTTCTACGAACCAGTGCGAGCGAGCGACGACGACCTGAGAAAGCTCGAAAGATCGTTCGGAAGAAAGGAATAAATCCGGGGTAGAGCGAATGCCACGAACTTGAGAGTCAAAGCCACGGGAATAAGTGCTCGTTGGAAAATAACGAAAAAAAAATAAATAAATTGATGACCGATCTGACGGTGCGCTAAAACGTTTTTCCGATGTTGTGGATCTTTGCTTTTGATGAAAATTTTGAAAAAAACAACAAATGTCAACGAGAATGACAATGAACGAGGGATCACAGAAAGCACGAAGAATAATGTACCTAAACTTTAGGCTATCATCTCAGTTTTTCAAACACACAATGAGATGTCATATCTTGTGACAATCATACATTTTTGCTTCTATTTTCTGAAATTTTTCGTGATTTTAATACGTTTATAAGTAATATCAAAATTGGGGCATAAAATTTGACATTCGAATTTTAATATTTATCAGCTGTGCCAAACAAACATAAATTTTACTCATCTTCGATGTATATCTCGGATATTAGATTTCTGTAAAGCAATAATTCGGAAAATTCAATATATGCATATTTTGCTAAATAAGCAACTTTTTAATGATTCCGTTTTTTTCTGGTTAAAAAATAATTGTGTCAACAAAAAGAAATTTTCGTCAAATTCGATGTATATCTCGGATATAACATTGGAAGAGCAACACTTCGAAAATTCCAAAATATGCATATTCAATGATCTTCAGCGTCGCAATCAAAACAGTTCCATCCAACTTTTCAATTATTTCATTATTTTTTTTGTGAAAAAAAATATATAGATATGTATACGAACGTAAATGAAATATTATCAATAGCCAGAGTAAAAAATGTGGAAATCAGAATCGCGTATATCGAGGCAGGCGTCGCGCGAACGCGAACAGGAAAGCGCGACCGGAAGTGGTGGAGAAGGGGGTGAGGTAGCGGCGGCGGGGGGGGGGAGGAGGAGGAGGAGGAGGCAATCGGTATATCGGAAACAACGGGAACGTCGACGTGAAATTTGAAACCCTGCGACCGGGCTTGTGTGACGATAATCGGGTTTTGTTGCCGACCCGCAGAATGGCCAATGTGACGATGCGTTGTATAGTGCCACGATACGCTGCTACATACTCACAATCTTTGTATCGCGTTACCAAGTTGCTGTGAGCAGGCTTACCACGCGTTCGAGCACTTTCGCGTGTGGAATACGCGCGTCAATAACGTTTTTATTATTATTTTTTTTTAACGTTATTCATGTACCGAACATTAATCGAAGGTGAAAATACGTAATCGTCGTACGTCAAAGTTGTTGCATCGATGGTACGAATCGCAAAGGAGTTGACAGGTGCGTGGTCACTGCGAATTAAATAATCCGACAGGGACAAAGGATAGTTGAGAAATTTATAAAAAAATCGAAATTTTTTAATTATTTTTATTTTTTTTAAACATAATTCAAACAAAACTCATAAACGAAACAAAGTACACATGTCACATTGGAGTTTGTATGTCTGAATGTAATTTGAGATTTTCTTCATTCGTATTATTTGCCAATGAGTTTTCAATCGGTCAAACGTTGTGTAATTATTTTTAGTCACACTGGGTAAATTCCACATTAGCGATTTTTCGACCTTAAATATGTCACCCTAATCAAAGAAAATAGGACTCGGAAAAATGTATAACAATTTTAGTAAAAAAAAAAAGTTTTTTTTTTAAGGTTTTTTAAAGATTCGTTTCTAGCATATTAAAAATTACAATTTGGTTACAATAAAAATGTGTACTTGTAGAAAAATATCCGCAATACGCTCAAGAGTGAAAAAAAAAATCATTCTATTGATTGACGAATTTTTTATTGCAATTTAAAGCTGCTCGGTCGATTTTTTTATCCAGTGTGTCCAAATCGTAATTTTATTGAATTGTGACTAAAGACGATTTAAAAATATTGAGAATCTAAAATTTTCAAATATTGAAATAATAACAAAAATAAAAAATTATTTCGAACATAATTATTATTGTCACGACTCTTATGAACCGATAAGAAATCTACATAACAAAACTCTTCATCCTCGAATACTAAACAATTTTCAAATATATCAACAAAAAAATGTTATTAAAAAAGTTATCATAAATTATATTTGTCTAAAAGTGTCGGAAAAAAATATTTTTGCAGCCACAGGGCTTTGGACGAATAACGCGAAACCCTTTTGTCACTCGGTCACAAAAGGGTTATTGCGGCTTAAAATTCCAACCTAACCTGACATAAGCAGCGTCACGTCTCATCAGCAGGATGTGCGTTGCCTGTTGCCGCCGCCTCGGGTTTGCCACTGCCTCGTTTGCCCGACAACAGTACCCTCCGAAGAGACCCGGCTAAGCTCGTCCCTCCGCAACCTCTTACCGCCCCTCGCCCCCCTACCCCCCTTCACGCTTCCTCCTGGCCGCCAAGGGGCAACGTACGTGCGTGCGCGTTTGTTCTTGCCTGCGTGACACGTGTACCGAGCCATGTATAGTGTCCGTGCGTGCACGCACAGTGCTTCGGAAGACCGCGGAGGCATGTCTTTTACTTACTCCCCGTCTGGTCGTCGTCGTCGTCGTCGTCGTCGTCGTCGTCGTCTCCAAATACACACCAAGGCTGATATTGCCACAGCGAAAGAACGACACGTGTACCAAAGCAGCACCGACTCTCCCATGTAATCCAACGCCGACCGACGGAAAGCCGGAAAAAGCCGTTCCCTCTCTTCGATCCAATCGCATCGGTAGAGCAGACCGGGGCTAGTTGAAACATTATTCACTAAAATCCAAATATCCTGCCACTTACTAAATTTATTCACTATTTATCCCTAGCACATCGTTAATTGATTAAATTTAATAATTTAAAAAAAAATTAATTTTTTTTTTATAAAAAAAAATTGTTTGTTTTTTTTTCAAAATTTTCATCACGCGGAAATGAAAATTTATATCTAAAACCGTATCGTATTTTTTGACAAACATAAACGGGTCTCGATCTCTCCTAAAACATGATTCTAAATTTTTCAACGTTATATCGCCAATTTGCCACTTTCTCTTCAACATTAAAAAGCGATCTGTCAGGATTCAAAGTATCGGATTGATCGTTCGTTCGGTCGTGCGTCCGTCATCGAATTAATTCGAGACTACGAAAATTGTCGAGCATAACCTTTATGAGAGATATTCCTTCCGTACGTGCTGTATGGGCAACAACTTACTTAACGATCGAACATCGGTCGATGTTACGGGTCGGTATGAGTTTCCTTGTAATTTTCGCGTCGACTCGTCGTGCAATCCCGTGCAACGGAGACTGCGGTTAGCGCGCGGCTACTTAGGAACCGTGTAAATTCGAAGTTTCACGAAACTTATCGGCAGTCCGGGACTTTGCGTTACGTGAATTCCGTGTAATAGGAGTGACCCGTGAATTACTGACCCGTCAATTCCACGCCGATCACAATCGGAGATGCTCGACTATGCGCAAACGTAGATCGAATCGCCCGTGAGTGAGAGAGAGAGAGAGAGAGGGAATTACGAAGACAGATTTTCACGATATTCCGTATGAATTGGTGCGCGCGCATCTGACTCGCTTTTATAACCCAAAAGTCTCCCAAGTAGAAAAATTATATATAGACTACATATAATTTTTTTTCACTAGGGCTGTAACTATGAGTCACTCGTGCCTTGTCCAAATTATACGTTCTTCACTTTTTTTATATGCTTACATGATTTTATTGTTTGAACAAATTATTTATTCAGCAATATAACGATTGAGTATTATATTAGGATAGTTAATAAGATTTCACGATATTTTATTGAAATTTTTTCAGAGTACTTTAGAGAACTTTTTTTGAGCGTAATAATATAATATTGAAGACTAAGGGTTGAAAAATTCGTTCGCCACCACGTGAAAAACGTTAATTTCAATGGCCATGAGTGTCAATGTGGTTGCCCAACTCAAATGCCTTGATCTACACTTGGCCCAATATTCGTCTGTATCACTTTCGAGAAAACCCATTGACCTTATTTCGCCACAGTTGTGTAACAATTATAACTCGTCAAACCCAACGAATTTACATATAACGATATGAACATTCGAACGAAAGATTTCTTCGATGCGATTCGAATCGACGATTTTTTCGTTATCGAAAATAATCGGTAATTTGTAAATTTTACGGAGTTGCGCGAAAAATTTTTTACGATTAACCGGACCTTCTGCAATATTTTTTTTTCTTTCTTCTTTCAGACTGGGCCGTTTCGTACCGAGCAAAAATGAAGACACGAGGTATATATATACGTCGTCTCTCATTTATTATACGAATTATAGTAACGATCATTTTTCAACATTTACAATTAGTCATTCATTTCTACAGTGTTAATTTTTTTTTTTTTTTTAATTCTTACCAAATTTTTTTTTCTTTCTTCAGAATCCATTTTTTTTATCATCGAATTTCGTGCGAATAGTTATCATCAAATGACGTCTCATTTTATCAATTGTTTCGAATATCAATCTTCCAACAATTTTTCAATCGGAATAGAACGCAGACATTCAATTATAGTTATGCTAAAAATATATTTAAAAAAAAATAAATAAAAAATTAATCAAGTAAATTCAGTGTCGCGGTTTCACTTTCTTCATCGTACTTTCATCGTCGAAAATCGGTTCGTAACTCGGACAGCCGAGAAAACATGGCGAAAAGTCGATGCGTGGGTGGCCCGTGGTTTATTTGCAAATGAAAATAGCGCTCGTGCGTTACGCGGATGAATGTAGTTGGGTGGTGGAGGGGGAAGGGTCGCGAGTCACATATCTATATCTACATATATATGAGGCGTGGGTTGTGGGGCGCAAGCGCTTTTCTGCTGACTCTCTCACATTCTCTCGACGTTTCTCGAGTCCGTTCTCTTCGTACACGTTCATATACATATATACACATGTTTAAACCGACAAGCAGCTGTTTTCATTCAACGTTGCGCCCTTTTTAGTGAGCTACTTCCTTTGCCGCCCGTCGGCGTCGGCGGCGGTATATACGCTTAATTGCGCGCACGCTGCTTATTGCTCTCTCGCCGTTCGACCGCGGTTGCGACAATGAATAATGAAAAAAATTAAAAGTCCCGCGAATGATGCAAAGACGCAGATAAACGCAAAAGTACATAATTTGTTTGTTTTTTTTTCTTGTTTTTTTTTTCTTCATTTTCCTAACTCGACGTAAATCCCATGTCCGGTCTCAATCGAACAGACGCCTCGCCTCGGACTCGTTCAATGTGCATTTATTCCGAACCGTTTGAACTGTCGTGTTATCTCTTTCTTCCAGTCTCATTCAACTCGAACCTTGAATCGACTTGACCCCGATGAACCAATCTCCCACACTGCCTGCATATATATATATTTTTTTTCCATCGAGTAAAACGTAGTAAAACCATTATCGAGATAATTATTTATTTTGTAATACAAAATTCATTTTTGTTATCATTGAAAAAAAATAAATAAAACAACAACAATTCGAAATATTACATACGATTCCAACACTATTTTTTTCGTACCATTGTCATTCGCTATATTGTATTATTTATCGTATAACTATCATTTTTTTGGAATTCATTAAATAAAATAAATTTAAAAATAGTGATTCAACAAATCACTATTTTTTCACAATTTTCTTATCATCAAATTTTTTGAACTTCAATTTTTATATAAATCTTACAACGTGTTATTTATTCGCGTTTAACGATTGTATGAAATTTAATGTTAACCCAAACTTGGCATCGACGTTTTCAAAACTGTGAGACGACGGAATAACGGGCATCGCTTTTCTGTGTGAAAAAATGGTTCCGGTGCGTCAGTACGGCGCCGTTTTGAACTCTCCGACGATGTCGACAGTACGGATAGTAAATATCCAGACTCGTAAAACTCACGGACTCCGAGCAGCATCACCAGCAGCAGCAGAAGATTTGCTCGAACGTTGCTAACTGCGGTCGAGACCCTCCGCGAGATTCCGGGTCTTTTTCGGTCATTCGCCGCGTACCACTGCACAGCTTCGAGCTTCCAAAGCTCTTCCCTCGCTCATGCCTCAGTCTCAAAATTTACTTCACTTTACGACTCACGAACGCGTTTATAACATTGGCAATTATTATTTTTTTTTTTCCGTTAACGATGAACCTCACGATTGGTCGGTCTTCCACCCAGGCGACGGTTTTTGTATTAACAACAACGAAACAACAATGAAAAACCTTTTTTTTTTCGTTAGCACTCAAAATCTTAACTACCGCTCGAGGTTGAGTTTTTATTACGAATTGGAACTGTCATTAACACCGAAAAATTTTCACGTCTAATTACGTTCAATCGTCATTATAACGCTGTGTGCCTATTGGACTAAGCAACTAAAAATGAAAAAAAAAGCAAATTTATACAGCAATGTTAAAAAAATGATATACACAGTATATATTTATATCAATTACATGTGAAACGCGATTTGTGATTTTTCTTTGCCGTGCTAGTTGGGTGAAGATAACGATGTGATAAGAGCAGTTTTTTTTTTTTTGGAAATAATAGTTTCCGTGGACGGTTTTTACGTCGCTGTGTCCCTCGACGTGAGCCCACGATGAAAGAGACGTCCCATGGTAAAATGGTGAATCGTGAGTGACGCGATCGCTAACGAGTCCTAATTGGGTCCTCGGGTTTGGAATTCATCGACGGACCTCGAGCTCTCTCTCTCTCAGCGGTTTGGCATCTCGGTTTGGACATAAATTGGCGGACCGTTAGCCACCGACGAATACTTTGAGAACACTCGGCTTCGAGACCCTAACCGAAGCCTAATGACTTCCAAAAATCGCCCACGAGTGCATTAACGAAACTCGCGTATTGACCCCCTTGATCCCTCTTCAACGTTCGTTCCGATCGTCCTCTTGAACTCACGGTTCTGCAAAATACCTTGAAATTTGTTTTTTTTTCTTCCACCACGTACAAAATCATTGCAAACGTCTCAAGTGGATTACCTTCTGAGCACTTGTCGTTAAGTCAACAGAACATATCTTCGTTAATGAATTTCATATTAATAACAATTGCAGTTATAAAATACTTTTTTTTTCCAACTCGTCGACGTCGATAATTTCCCCAAGTTTGTTTTACATAAATCGTATGGCAACCTCGAGTTCTCCCTCACTGTATAGCTCGAAAATGTAATGCAATTACATAAAAACAGTGTCGTAATTACAGTGATTATATTTACGATCGAAAGTCTTGTCGCGTGTAAATTACCGATATCGTAATAAATACGATTCATTATCTCGTGGTTTGTCATCTCGGTAAATTTGATGAGTTTCTTTTCGTTTTTTTTTTCATTGGACTCGTGTGCGAAATCGTGTCACGACCCATTTTCCATCGTCTTCGACTTTATTCGTGTCTGCCTCGTCGGCATCGATGAACACGTGGTTCGTAAATTCTGAAAAGAAAAAAAAAAAAACAACTCTCACGCTGAACTGCCTCGTTATACACGCGAACTTTGCAGTTAGTATGTGTAAATAACAAAATGAAAAGACGTCTCTCGGTAAGCGCAAAAGACGATAAATATATAACCAATAGTTTCATATATATATATATATCTACATATATATATACGAGTCTCGCAAAGTCCTCCCGATCCGTTGATTTTCCCAACTGTTTATTCTGTCAGTGTGCTTGTACCGCCCAGACGGAACGGCCACCACCATTGCTATGCGCTGACCCATTTGTGAAACTGCGCGACTGTCGTTGCCACACACCCGCTCAGCACCAACAGCAGCACCAGCAGCAGCAGCAGCAGCAAAGGGTTACAACACTTTACGAATTACGTTGCCCGCTTAAGTTGCACCGGTGGCCCACAGAGAGAGAGAGAGAGAGAGAGAGAGAGAAAGAACTGTGGGCAAACCACTCGTGCACGATGTACGAGGTCGGTTTCACGACAAGTCAACATTTTGTCAGACGAAAAAAAAAAAAAAAAAAAAAAAAAAAAAAAAAAAGTCCAACCGGTGAATGAGATCGTGGACTCTATCGTCTGATGTTGCATCGTTGCGGTCTGAGGTGCCCTCGTCGTGGCCTCTTTTCATCGTTGCACTCTGTCCTTGCGCTCGAGGATATATATATATATATATATATATATATATATATATATATATATATATATATATATATATATGTATTCATACATTCACAATCGTAAAACGTTTTGTAGTCACAACTTATTTGACACGCTCACCTTCTGCCCATGATTATGGGAACGCTACGGCTTTGATTATCACCAACATTGTGCTTGCGCAATTGCAACAACTGTGTACTCCCGAGCCTTATATAAATATATGTATATATATATATACACAGACAAAGACGGAAGAGTTTGGTATTGACGTGACTCTGTCGTCTTTGTCGAGCTACTTGTGAGTCCGTCGACGTTGTTGGGACTCTCGGAGTCTTCTTCGTCGTATATCCTTGTGAAACGTTGGAAAAAAAAATCGAAAGAAAAAAAAAATCGCCTCATGAAACGCCCAGTGGTTGAAGAATACACTGTTGAGCATATATATATATATATATATATATATATATCATATACAGTTCACTTCTTCCGGAAAGTAACTCGAGAAAAGATATGGCTATGTGACGACGAGACGTTGAGGAACAACGATATATGACGACCCGAGTTACTTGAAAATTCTCGACTCAACCTTCTTCGAGCTTTCAGATGTTAATGAACACGCGAGTTTTTATTTTTAATTATTACTATTATTATGATTTGTTTTTTTTTTCCAATTCGTTTATATTCTTTATCGCTATATAACCATTGTGATTCTCTTTCTACCGGAAGTTTTTACACGATTCAATGAATTTCCTGCTGAGTGAGAGTCTTTCTGAATCTTCTTTCTCTCTCTCTCTCTATCTTTCTCTCACTTCTCAACCACGTCGCAACCGTCGTACCTCAACTTCGCTTTGCGGTAGCCAATTATACAAATTTCGTAGCTTGCACTCTCGGTGCCGTTTGTTGCGGTCCCGGGGTGAGAGGTATATAAAAGTAGTACGCTTCGTTGCACCGACAAACTTTCTTTGTACGACGTGAAAATAGCAACAGCCGCAGAGTTGTGTGTATGTGTGTGTGTGTGTGCGTGTGTGTGTGAGGCTCTTCGAAGTCGAGGATCGGAGACGATGAAGTTGGTTTTACAAAACGAAACGAATTTCAAACGAATTTGCGCTCGTCGGACTCTGGCAATTAAAGTTGCCGATGGTTGTTGCCGCTACCGCGGGTCGTTGAGTGTTGTAACCGTGAAAAAAAAAACCTCTTACTCTCCTAATCGTGAAATTCTATGGTGCTCGGTTAACGATCACAATCCCGGTTGAGCACTTTAAGTTGGTGAGGGGCGGGGAGGGGGCAATCTCAGCTACGAGGATTGAGGATGAGCTTTTCTGCCGAAAAAAAGGGTAGGGATCAGGATATCACGATTAACTCACGAAATATGGAATTTCCGATAAAATTAAACTCTGCTAATAAGAAAAGGCCCTTTATCTTACTCCTTTTATTTTATTCAATTTTCCTTCCATGAGTTGAACATTTTTCATCCATTCGAGCAAAATTATAGCTGAATCAAACAATTTCTTTATTATCATTAGAAATTTATGTATTTTTAAAGATTCTCCCAGTGCCTCGTCCATATTATCCATCTGGTGACCCATGACCTTCTGTATTACGAGTTTTCTTTTCCATTCCAAATTTTTTTTTCGAAACCCATTTCTCATTTTTTTGTTTTTTTTTGGGTCTTCGCTTCGAGATTTTTCTCGCTGTTGGTCGTTGAAAATTCGGAACGATCTCCGGCGTTTGGTAGCAACAGCAGCATGAATGAGTCAGACGGGCAATCGTGAAGCAAACGCGAGTCGTTCTGGTTCTGGTGATGTAGTAATCATAAATGTTGCCGAGAGGTCTTATAATGGCCCTCGTCGCTTCGAAGCGTAGAGCCGGTATCGGTCAGAGCCCCCATTCGTTGCTTACATCTGCTCAAGTGCCTTGCCTCTGCACAGTTGGTTGCATTAGTATGTGTTTATGTGTGTGTGTGTGTAGTGTGCATGTGTCCTTTATCGGATACACGATACGAAACGATAACGACAAAAAAACATATATATTTATGTGTGTGTGTAAGTTTACTCGTCTGGCTAGTGAGTTCGTTTATTCGCTTTTCAGTGTTCTCGGTGAAAACAACGATTTCATTACACGAAGTTTATCTTAGTTTTTTCGACTTATTTTTTTCCGTTGATCATCACCGTCAATACTAAAGATCGATGAACCTGAAGAATTGTCAAAAAAAAACACATACACACAACTTTGTGTCCAAAAGGCTTTCTTAGCCTGCTGCGAAACAGCTGGTCGATACATCATCCAGATTCACTTCAATTCTAGACGCCAATGAACTTTAAAAACCATTCAATTCGAAACCTGCAATAAATAAAAAGTATAAGAAGTTGATATCTACTGAAAAGTGGCTCATCTTCAATGTTGATTGCACTGTCGAATAAAATCGTGTACCGACAATCAGTCGAAGTTTCAAAATTCCCGACGAATCTGCACTTGAAAAATTTTCAGAGTTCAGAATTTTATAAAGCTTATGTCAAATTGCCTTGCTGATGGACGTGTTGAGTTATTCTTCTTCATTCATTCGCATTGATAAACAACAGCACAAATTATTAAACGTTGTGGATGAACAATTAAATCGAAATAACCAGACAAGAAAAATCTATCAGTGAAAAAATTTCGTGAATGAAAGAAAAAAAAATGGCCGGGTGTGTCTGATGATCACGTCGTACAGCCTCCACTCGGAATGACTTATTTCATTCTCTGGCCCTCCGTTAATTCCCGGGCTGTTCCTACGGGCTTCATTTACGAAACTGCTGGCGATAAAAATTCTTCTCGGTATATCTCCGAGCCTCTTCTCAAACGACCGGCAGCAGCAGCAGCAGCTACCTAATCCTCAGGCTGTTCATACACGGAGCGAATCGTCATTTTCAGGACCCGTAAAGACCAATGGCCTCCTCCGTTCCACGATCCCGACCGAACTACGGCAGCATCCTCTTTCTTCGGTGTTCTCGATGGTATCGCGGAACCTTTTGTCTGGCCCTCATGAGTTTGTGGTCCCTTCCCTGCGTCTCCATCGACTCTGCACCATGTTTTCAGAACGGTTCATACAAACGTTATAAAAAAACGTTTCTTCTCCACCGACAAACGACGCGAAGAGAACGCAAGAACCACGAATCCTTTTCAATATATTCGGCAGCAGTTGTCATTTTTTAAAATATATAATACAGTTGGTAAATTAAAGTTTTAGGTACATTACGAATTGATACTCTCCTGGGCTGTAACGATTTTTTTTTTTTTTTACGATTTAATTAACAAAAAGAAATAAAGATCGTTGATTGTGCTTTGTTCCATTAGCTTTTAATGGGTTCATTGAGCAAACTATAATCGATATTTACTTGTTTCGAAAAAAATATAAATGAAACAAAAAATATATATAGTTGATATATCCAATGACATCGGTAAAGTAGGACTCTTTCTCTTTCTCTCTCTCTCAGACTCGAACCAATATAGAAATCGCAAATAATGTAGCAACAAAAAAATAGACCCCACTTCGCCCAAAGCTTCGTACAAAATAAAAATTAAAAATGTTCAAAACAAACAAACAATCGGTACTCTACGAAATTTTCAAACCAACAAAATACTTTCATCGGAAAACAATTGACTGAAAACCGGGAATATTGAACAAAAAAAAACTGCAAAAAACTTTTTATTTATTTCTCAATACAATCCTACAGTATGCACAGCTGTACGTGCGCGAATACACAGTCGGCATTCACGAGGTCGTGTATAATGTGCGCGTTCTTTTATGGGCGTATGGATTTCTGGTACATGGGTTCGCTCTGTATAGAGATTGTTCCGAAAAAAAAGAAAAAAAAGATATATATATATAGAGCCAAGGGAATGTTGCGCGTATATAGAGCGAGAGGCTTTGGCGTCTGTGGGTCGGTTTGTGTGGGAAAGCTTGGACGTTGGTGTTGGTTGCTCGCGCGTATATATATATATATATATATATCGCAGAACCTCGAAGGTCGTGGGATCAGGCGGTTTTGTCGAGGCACGTATACGAGGGATGAGGGTGTGGTAGAACGGATGGACCGACCGACCATTCTGACGACGGAACGGACGGACGCTGGGCCTCGGGATTTCAGAAAGGCCGAGGGTCGCGTCGAAAAAAGGTTCTTCGGTGGCTCCGCTGCCAAGAGCTCGCTGCGGCTCGGACGATCACGTCGCCCATCTGCACCGGAGACGACCCTCTCTCTCTCGATTCGAGTCAACGACGAAGCCCGAAATAAGGGAGAGGTTGTTCCTCTTCGTTCGTTCGTTTCTATGGGGTTTGTCGGACGTTGCTCGCCGGGAGAGAAAGATGACGATTGTAGGCGGGTGAACACCCGGACGTTTCAGCTGGTGTGTGCCATCGCGACGATGACGAGGGACGCGCCTCACTTGGACGGTCGAATTTCTATCAACCGGCCAAACTTCGACACGTTTTAAAATATATATGAGCGATTCCACGTGGATTCAGCCACTAAGAAAAACAACATTTTCAACAGATAATTTTAAAAAATTGAGCTATTTTATATTGCAATATATTCACCGAGTGCCGGTTTTTATTTTATTTTTATGACGGTTTTATCGTTAATTAACTTTTTTTTCAATTTTTCCATTCAAATGGGCGTATCTTTAGCAGGATTTTACGTATTTACATCTGTAAAAAAAACGAAAATGTGCGTCTTTTTATGGCCTTCCAGAAAAAAATTACTGTAGATTTTATTGAGCAAGTTGAACGTCCGTTTCAGGGCAAAATATGCAAAAATATGTTTTTTCTCAAAAAGTGCACGTGCTTTTTTGGTTTCCAAAATTTTCCCAAATTCTGAATACGAAAAAAGAATTTTTGGTATTTTTTAAATCGTGGGATCGGTAATGCGTAATTTTACCGATTTTATTAATAGATTTTTTTCAGTTTGATTATTTTTTATTTCATGTACTCCAGTCGCCTCACGCTATTCAACGAGCATTGATTATCATTAATTTCTCTTTCAGGGAGGTTTCTGAACTCGCGTAAAGCGTCTGGAGTACATGAAAAAAAAATCAAAAATTCTCCACATTACCCTTTATGTTATTCAACGATCGCCTCAACGTAATGAGTGCGAGAGAGACAGCCCTATCGGCGATCGCTGCGGAGCGAGAGATAACGAGCGAGAAAGGTTTATAATCAATCATGTATCTCTGTTGCTTATAATGATTTTGTGATCTTAATTTTTGGCTCTACATTGCCGATTTAGTCGCACGAATAATTTATATCTTACATTTTGACGTACGAGAGTGATGGAAAATAACAATTCAGTGGTACAAATAACGGTTGACACCACAGAAACATGTTAGAAACTGTCTTTTTTTTTTGACTGGTGAATCAACGCGACCGTTTACCGAATGATGATTCACGCCATTTGTCATTTTCACGTAGCCACTACACACACAGACACACACACATGCTGAGCAAAATGGTCCCGCACGATCGATGCGGGTCCATCAGCATCCAGCAGCAGCCTCCTCGTTCTTCGTCGTCGTCTCGCGTTTATTCCGTTCTATTTTATCACAAGCTCGTACTCGCAAGTCGCTCGGAAGAAAGATGGCCTCGACGACCGTCGAAACCCGGGGGGAGTTCGGTCAGAGAGAGAGTCGGTTTCTAGGGTTCAACCGAGTGAAATGACGCGCCGGTGTCGCGAGTAACCCAAACCTCAAACTCCTTCGAACAACGAAGTTCTTCTCGTCAATGCGAAGAAAAAGTCTGATTCGCCGATGACTATCTCGTTTAAACTCATATTTGCATGGGACAACCTTGCGAAAAGTTTATTCGTGCGACGAGCTTCTCACGTGCCCCGAAGCCCCGCGATAAACGAATATAATTCGTTGCGAAATATACACCAACGTCGCTTATTCTCGCCCGATACGAAAAACCCGACGAATTCGTTCCCCCCCCCCCCAATATTATCCGAAATCTGATTGCGAGCTCCCATCGTCTTCGATCATCTTCGCCACATTTGGGCTGCCAACTCGACACGAACGTTACGACATCGGACTACCTTGAGGCAGACTCGACGATCGATTATATCGTGAGCTTTCACGTACCTACTCTCGACAAACGTGTTGCCCAAACGTAAACGATAAAATAATGTTGATAAATCGTTGCGGCTTGAAACGTGCAATTCATCGCTTGCATCGGAGAGCCGTGGGATGCTGTGCACAAATACATACTGTGTGATGCATGCTCCAACCTGTTTATCCGCTTCACGAGTAAAACGTAAAAAAAAAAAATTGAAAAAAAAAAAACGATCGCCAACATCGATCAATGAAATATACGATCGCACGGGTATAAAAATAATGCTCACCATGTCGATGATAATTTAGGGAGTACCTGTACGAAGATCGTTACGTGAGTTGTAAACCGTTGAAAAAAAAAGAGTTATTAACCCGAGAATACTTAAGCCTCCTGGGCAGGCTGCTCAGATCTGAACTGGACCAACTAACTCTTCGTTGCCCCACAATTGTTTTATAGTCTCCTTTTTTTTTCTTATCACTCAAGACACTTCTCACACGCATCGATCTTTTTCTCAGACAACAAGGAACAGATTGGTGCTAATTTTTTTCCAATTTTCAAAATTTCATTCACATAAAAAATACATTTGAAGCGACTGAAAATCGCTGAGAAATGTAATAACACAAAATTTTGAAGCTTCCCTGGGGTAACGAGTTACCCCGACTTAGGACTCTAGGATTAAACAATTCCCATTGAAAAGTACACAATCTTGAAATTTTCGCTTCTCACGTCAGTGAAAATATGTTCGTGATTTCGTAAACGCGATTATCAATCGTCATTTACGTCACAACGTACGAAACGAAGTAGCTAGTTTTTTTTTCACGAAGTCAGAGTTAGAGTTAAGAACCTTTTTATCCCTGACTTCACGACAACGACGGACAATACATTCCGACAAATGACAAACTCGAAACCGTCTCGAACGACACGATCGAGCTGAAACGCAAGCACGACGAAAAAAACACGGTGTCGTCGATGTTCTCGTTGGTCGTGTCCTCTTCGAGGTTCAATTATGAGAACCCCGTGTACGTTACGTGCATACATATGTATACACGTAGAGTGGGCCCGGACTCGCGACTGTTATCCCCGTTGGTCGGACAGACAGACAGAGTGAGAGAGAGAGAGAGACGCAAGTGAAAACGACAAAAGCCCGTACAACGAAGGTGGTCGTATGACAAAGACGGATAATACAGACGAAGATGACGAGCGTGGACGCGCGGGAGCGGGTGTGCGACGAAGATACGGCCAAATTGGTTATACGATTGTCGTCGGGCTGACGTAACCACTTCGTCTCAATCCTCTCGCATTTCCTTCGACACTCGTGCGCGAGTGTGTCTCGTGAGTCACCGTTTCGTATCAACGGTTTCTGAACAACGAATTATTTTTTTTTCTCTTTTTTCGTGAACCCCGGAGTTTGAAAATGATCCGTGTGACCTCTGACAAATTTATGACCGTACTACGGATCCATCTTGTCGAAATGAATATAAGAAGAAACGGACCAAGTAGAATCTTCCCCGCTCCCCGATCAAGCTAATCCGTCCAATCCCCAACCGTATTTTTCTTGAATGAGTGCGAGGCTTAGAGCATATTCTTTATTCCAACAGAAACAGAGTCTCTTTCATAGTCTGGCCCGGTTTTTTTTTATTCTTCGTGATCAAGTTTTCGTGCCCCTGCTGGCAGGATGCCGGTCGATCTCGCCATATTGGTTTGCGTGGCCCGGCGTAGTTTGCCGCAGGACCTGAAGAGTAGGTTCTTCTCGTGGCAGCAGCCCGACGAACAGTGGTGAGATCCAGACTTCTTATTCTTAGCTGCTGCTGCTGCTGCCTCAAGAACGCGCCTAACAAAGAAGGACAAAGGCCTCGATTCTCTCAGTGTTCCTCGACGAGGCGTCCATGCACGCTCGAAGAGAGCCCACGGCGAGAACACGAACCAAGTGCGTGTGCGAGCGCGCCCGGTGACCACGTGTGCACGTACGTGCACGACCACCACGAAGAAATGCCCCCCCCCCCACTGCCCCCTAGCGGAACGTCTGACGAGTCACCGAGCGAGAGAATATGAAACACGAAACAAAACAACGAAGAAAAAACGTTATATGGTGAGCCTGGTTGAGTGGATTATTTCTATCTCCTTTTAATTCCAATGAATCGTGCACCCCCGGACACGTGTGTTTGTGCCTGATGTCTGCTGTATATCTGTGTGTGTGTGTGTGTGTGTGTGTGTGTGTGTTTGTGTGCGCTAGCTTCATAAAATACTTTCACTAGTTTCACGGCCAGCGCGGATAAGTTACACGATGATTATACGTAAGAATAAACATTTCGCAAAGATACTCTGACCAATCGCTCGCATATACTCGATACCAAGTTGTCAGTTGTCGTTAGACCACACGTCGTTGAAATATATATATATTATCTATATATATATATATAATATGCAGTCTTCTCTTTATAGATGGCTTCTTTATCCTTGAACAACCAAGTTTCAAGAAGTTTTCTTGTGTTATCCGTACAATATGTATGTATATATATATATATATAAATATATATATATAGCACGAGTCGTTTTAGTTTTATTCCACGATTCTTCAACCAATGTAAAAGGGTCTATGACCCCTTTTTACCATGCCCGCAGCAATGCTCGTATCGATTCGATCTTGACCCGCATTCTTCGTCGATTTATTTTCGTTGCTCTTGTGTTTTTTTTTTCACCCTATCGTCCCCCGTTCTGTATACTCCTGCACCGAGTCCAAACCACCACACCGTTCTCGACATTGCTTCGTTTCATTTTGTTTCTTTTTTTTTTGTTTATAATCTTCTAATTGGCTTTCGTCCGTTCTTCGTCTGTTCTCTCTCCGTCTCTCTCTCCCTCTCTCTCTTTCTGGCTCTCCGTCTCGTCTTTCCTTACCCGCTGTTTCCATCTTTCCGTACCGGCAACAACGAACACAAACGGATACAACGCACTCGGTTATTGTCCTGAAAAAGTGAATAAGCACAAGTGAAAAGGAAATGAAAAAAAAAAAAACGAAAGATCGAAAGAGGGATGTATATATATATATAACGGGTGTCTCCTGGAGACACGGGCTCAGCTTCGCATCCGCCGGAAGTGAGTCCTCGTCGCTTCACGTCGCCCAGACCCTTTCCACGTCGATGCGTGTAAACCTTCTCGTGTTACACCAGCCCCTCTGCTGCTTTCCACGCTTTCGCGTTACCATCACAATTTCACAATTTCATATTTTTTCTACATCCTAACCTTACTTACACCGAGTTGCAGAAAACATTGAAAAAATGATTATAATATTACCTTATAATTTATAGCGCCGTGGATTATCGATTTCCTGCCGAAAATACCGATGGGGTAACGAGTTACCCCAGTGTACCGGTGTAGGGTTAATTTCAATTTTTGGTATTCCGAATCATTTTCTTTGTCGATGCATATCCCGGACTATCCGTACCTTCACATGGGCCTCTTTAGTTCTGTATCTGCCCACCGCAGTGCTGCTCCATTCTGTCGACTCTCCGTCCCTTCTACCGCTCTTCTCTCTCTCTCTCTCTCTCTCTCTCTCTCTCTCTCTCTCTCTCTCTCTCTTTGTCTCTCTCTTTTCCCCCCACTCCCCACCCTTTCTCACAATCGGCGCCGATCCACTCTGCGTTGCAGTAGTAGTGTGGGACACACTCGAAAGACGGCGCGACGCTGCGTGTGAAGCCCCTTCGCGCACACTCACACAACAACATTGAGTTACACACTCACACACACACGAGTTGTGCGCCTACCAACACGCAGCTCTGACGAATAGCACGACGATGTTGGTCGCGCCGGGTCCTGAGTCGTCCGTGTGTTGTGTATGTGTGTGTGTGTTGTGTGTAGTTATATGTCTCTACGATCGTCGTCGTTGCGTGTGCGTGCGTGAGCGCGGGTTTGGACCGGCAACGGTGGGGTCGGGCCCAGACAAGGTCACGGCTACCAAGTGCCGCTCGACCGACGGGCTCGTCGTCGCCGCGGTCTTGGCGCTCGGCATCGACGCATGTCAGCCATCTTGAGAATCCACGCTGCGAAACTCTCCGAGCGTCATCGTATGCGCACAAGAATAACAACAAATTATATATATATATATGTGTATATATTCGTGAGGAACTTGAGAATCGTTTTGGTCGATGAAACCGTTCGAGCTATCGAATGAAAAAAAAAGGAAATACTTTTTTCGACAAAATAATTATGGATTACTACGGCGCTTATTAGATATGAGAATCTATTGAGAAATAATTCTTCGTTTGAATTTATTCACAATAATCACAGAATCGTGACGATATTAATGGTTTTTATGGTAATTCAGAGTTTAGAGTTACTTGTTACGAAAAATATTTCCAACGGGAATTTTTTGGATCGCTAGGAGCGATTGGACAGTCCAGAGCGCGTGCGCAAGAATCTCGGAGACACGATTGGTTGCGGCGGTTTTCATTCGTATTGCCGCGCGAGATCGGCAACCAATCGCACATCCAGATTTCTCGCGCACGCCGTCAAAAGCTCGACTACAATTAGTTTCACAAAACAACTACCCGTCCTTGCAGTGACATTCACGGTTACAAAAATCATGAACGTTTCAGATTATTCATCGTGTTACCGATAAATCTTGAAAATATCATTCGAGTTTTTCCTCGAATTCTCTTAGTTCGAGAATGGTTATTACCCCGGGCATCGTTATCTTTTGTCTTTTATTGTGCGGGATAAAGAGGAAAAAGGAGATGATAACTCATCGTCTGGTTTTACGATAGTCCGCCTCCGACCCTCACCCCCCCCTCCTTCTTCACGTTATATACGCAGAAACACGTTAAACAGTCGGGGAAACGAATTTTCACGTCGCACTTCACTAACACCGTCTCAGAGGTTGTCGACAAAGAAACGATAAAATTCATCTTCGGGTTAAAGGCGTACACACACACGCACACATACACACATCACGAAAGACGAGGCGAGATAGGCGACACAAACGCCGTACATTCTATCTCCCGCTTCTCTTTCCCCTCCCCTACACCGTATATATATATGTATATAGGGGTACTTTTATCGTTAAATCTTTGAAACGGTCCTCGCCGACGTCTTTGGGTTTGAGCAATATAAACGGCGAGGCAAGACTTACGAGGGATAAAAGCTTTTGTCGAAGGTTCCAGACAGATACCATTGATCCTTCGAACGTCTATGGTTCAAAGTTCCAAATGACGGTTGATCTGAGAAGCGAATAGAAATTATTATTCAACGAGGAGAAACAATTCATATATGAGCGATTCCACGTGACTTCAGCCACTCAGTTTGATTTTTTTGTTTTCTTCATATGCTCCAGTCGCTTTACGCGAGTTCAGAAGCCTCCTCGAAAGAGAAATTAATGATAATCAATGCTCGTTGAATCGCGTAAAGCGAAAAAATCAAACTGAAAAAAAATCTATTAATAAAATCGGTAAAATTACGCATTGCCGATTACCGGTCCTACGATATAAAAAATACCAAAAATTCTTTTTTCGTATTCAGAATTTAGGGAAATTTTGAAAAAAAAATTAAAAATGCATTTTTTTAACAAAAAAAATATTTTTGCATATTTTGCCCTGAAACGGACGTTCAACTTGCTCAATAAAATCTAAAGTAATTTTTTTCTGAAGAGCCATAAAAAGACGCACATTTTTGTTTTTTTACAAATGTAAATACGTCTAATCCTGCCAAAGATACAGCCATTTGAATGGAAAAATACAAAAAAACGTTAATTAACGATAAAACCGTCAAAAAAATTTAAAAAAAATCGGCACTCGGTGAATATATTGCAAAAAAATGGCTTAATTTTTTTAAATGATTTGTGGAAAATTTTTTTGTTGAGTGGCTGAAGTCACGTGGAATCGCTCATATATATATCACAATTCAATTTAATTTTCATTTTCTGGATATTTTGGGGAATCACATAGATCCGTTGCGGGAGCACATAGTGCAGGAGGCTTTGGGGCAAATATTTTCGGGGATGATTTTCCAGTGTTGTGGGGCGATGAGGCGCCTTCTTGATTCAGGGCAAGGTGCTATGGAATACGGGTGGGTCGACGGGGGCCAGGCTCAAAACAATGGGTGATTGTCTCGAAACGTTTACAGCCTAATTATGTGAACACGGTAAAGGGTCGAGTCGCGAAGGGTGGAGAAGAGAGTGAGAGAGAGAGAGGAAATTTAGTTGAGAACATGGCGAGTGGATTAACAATGCCATAACTCGTAACAATGTACGATTGTTCATTGTACAACCCGTGCTCGTGTGTGTGTGTGTGTGTGTGCATGCTGTTGCTGTTTGTTCTACCCTTTCCCGAGCCCAATGATTTTTTCCAGTAGGTATATATATGTACATACATATCTCAAGTGTCCATGTGTATGTGCATATACTTACGTACCACTCATTGTCTGATCTTCTTTCAATTGTTTAGGGTGCGTTATACCGGTAACCATGGCAAACGAACCAAATGCAATTCTAATAAAGTAATGAAAAAGATCCAATAAATAAGAAAAAAAAATCTTCAATCAAACGAACGTGTGAAATTGGTGGAAAAATGTGAAAAAAATGGAGAATAAAAAATCGTTGTCGAAACGATGTAATATCGAACAATAACGAATTATCCAAATCCATCGAGTTAACAAAATGACAATTCATTTACACGTCGGATCGATTACACTTTTGAGAAGAAAATAAAAACGAACAAAAAAAACTTTTTTTTCACGATGATGTGGAAACTGGTGGAAATTTCACAAAATCGAAACGTTGAAGGGTGAGTGGATCGATCGAAATTGTAAATCCACAAAAACTTGGCTTCGAGTCGTTGGAAGAAAAAGAACAAAAAAAAAAAACCGACCTCGAACTCTTCGAACGACTCGCTAACCAAATAGTTCTGGCATTATTTCGACACACACACACAAACATACGATAATATAACCCTTTGCGCAATTTCTTTTAGGCGTTGATGGAAGTTCGAAGGCCATGAACGTTTGTCGAGTTAATTCCGGGCGCCCCGGGAGAAATCGGCAGTTCGTTGAACCGAATCTTTCATTTAGAGTCCTAGAATAAACTTATAGGTATCGCTATATATGTATATATATGTATGTGTATATATATGTATATATTTCTGTATACTTTCTGATGTCCTGTAATAAATGGAGTTCGATGTGTGATATATGGGCGCACGTGTTTCGCCTATCTGTCGAAGGAGGTTAGTCCCGCCTGCTCACATGGAGCCTTCACGTTGTCGCAATAACACGAGAGATAACGACTCCATGAGCCCCCCACCCCCTCCCCCACACTCCCGCGAGAGCTTTGGCTCTTCTTCATTCTGCCTCCGAACCCTTCCTTCCTCCGTACATTTCAGAGATAAAGTTTCTCGTGACGTCATTACTGTTAACGCGATCGTTTCGTTTTTTGCTTTTTGCACGGTCGATGCTGTATTATTAATCACTCGGGGGCAATTCGGGTCCCTGGATAATACAACCCAACCTTCGTGATTCGCAAAAAAAAACCATTTTTACGTCGATCACGAAATTATTCTTCATTTTTCAAGTATCAAAGATTGAAATATTTTTCGTGAGTTGTTTTTAATTTTCTTATTCGAGCAATTGATATTTAACATTGATACGAGTAGATTTATTTTTTATATATTTTTTTAAATCCCGATTCCGGAGCAAAAGAGCGAAAAAAAAATGAACTTCTTGCCATTTTTCATTTTCAAGTAAATCCGCGAAATCTCTAGCTACCGACTTGGGTATCTTGTTGCGTCGTCGCCGAGCCATTCGATCGTTATTTCTTTTTTTTTATCCTCGAATCCTCGTTTCGCCGATAACGAGCCAGAGACCGTGCTGCAAGGACAAAGTCAACGTGCAAGCGGCACTCGACCGTCATATATATATATATATATAGGGTGTGTTAAATAAAGACGAAGTTTTTACATTCCCGGGATATTTCTTGTTTGACTATTTAAAAAAAGTCAACATCTTTATTCTCTAACAAAAATCATTAAAAAATGATAAAAAAAGTCAACTTATTTCTTCAAATTGTGAAACAAAAAATATTTTCATTTCAAGTGACCTTAATTCCATGTATTGGCACGTACTTTCTATTTCCAACATTTTTCCGTCTTATCTGAAAAATGAATTCCAAATAAAAACAAAATAAAGAAAAATGTACGTGTTGATCAAGGACAAAATGTAATTCGTGAAAGCGGAACCTCTAAATATTGTCCGATGGGGCTCGAATTTTGACAGATGTCTCCCGGTAGCATCTATTTCAAATGTACGAAATGCCATCAGGATCAAAAACCCTTTGTGTTTTTCTTTCAACACACCACGATATATACGACATTGAAAAACGCACACCGTTCGTGGTCCGGCGGCGGTACAACTCGGGCGCGCATGCGTGCACGAGTGTGTAACTAGAAATAGACACAACACAAGTGCGTGCGCGGAAAATAGATAAATATATATATATATATGAGTTACATATATACATACCCATAGTCCTTAGCGGCGCGTGTCAGACAGTCTCGTGCATAGTGGTATACATCACTCTGCAGGCTTATGGCGCGCGCGTGCGCGCGCACGCCTTTCGTTTTTTCCATCAAAGGCATTGCGCGTTGGTCCTTGAGAAAAATCTTCTTGCGCCTCGATTCTCAATTTCATCATTGAGATCGAGCTCCGACGACTCGGGGCAATTTTCTCGATGATCTTCGCTACTCCGTCGATCATGATGACGATGATGACGATGATAATGATGATAATGCTTGTGCCGCGACTTCGTGCTGGACTCTGCAAGGAAATTTCGCCGCACTTGGCGCAACTTTAACCAACCGCCGTTGGCGCAACATTATACGATGGGTTCTGTCTCGTGGATGTGAAAAAAAAAAAAATAAATCTAATTTCCATTACGATGATCCGTGAGACCTTCCATTATCACTCAATTTTCCGTGCCACGGTAATAATGGCGGGTTCGTGACATACGCTACCGCTGGTTTACATTATCACTTTTCATCCGATAATGAGAGAAAAACTATCTCACGCTATATATACCGCTCACGGTGACGTACAACAACAACACCAAGCTCGCCAATAAAAAAACTAGCAATGTCCCAACAATCGTTGGCATTGTACTGTCAACATGTGCTCACACGTTTATCACAATTTCAACATGGCCATCTCAATTAAACCCAACGATTGGATATCAGCATCGTTATGCAAACGTTATCGTTGCCCGTGGCAATCGGTTTCGCCGCTAGATGGCCACGGCGCTCGATGTTTCTCGTTAGAAGTTGTAATCCTCACTTCTGCTAGGCTTAAGGTACGTCGATAAGAGAGTTCCTCGTCAGATTTTCATAAAACTTGGTATACTTATAGGTATTGATGAGAAAAAGGTTCAGTTAAATTTTTATGGCTTTCCGGAGCACGAGAAAAAATATATCAACACTTTTATTTTCACACGTTTAACATGGAGCCTTATGGAAAATCACGCTCAATTTGATATAATACAAAAAGTCCTCGTCAGATTTTAATGAAAATGCTTAAACTGCAAGTTGAATATTCGGAGAACATTTTGAGCACTTGAAAGTAGAGATCAGGAGACTGTGATGATAATAATAAGCAAATAAACATTGGGAGAAATACAGTTTATATTAGGAGTTGGTCGTGATCCAGTAGACATGGCAACGTTGCGCGTTTGTTTCCCATCTTCTGTCTCTCTCTAATCGACATCATAACACGCGACGTTGCCACATCAAAGTACTACGTACCTCAATCAGGAGATGGTATATCACTTAGGCTTGTTTTGACCCTCACAATATCTAGGATACTACCTTAAAAAATAATGATAATTGAATATTCGGTGACGCGTTTGATATTTCACCGTAGATTAGATATATTCACAGTTTTCGATGGTCGAATTGAATGGCAATGGAAAATACGTTTATGCACATGAAAGTATGCACGTGGAAATATGAGTCGATCGATCTGATCGTATCGATTACGTATCGCACCGGGCGACTTCGCTATCACATCGTCAGTTCCTTTTACGAATTCTCGCCACGCGTGGGAAGCCGGAAGCGATTGGCCAACAACGTCGTGTTCGCGCTCGCGCTCGCGGGTATTATTTTTAGTACACGATAGTGCGTAACATTCATGACAAACGGAGCAAGCGATTTCAACGAATTTGTCGGTTGAATAAAATTCATTTCTCGATTGTTCGCTGAAATTTCATTCATTTTCCATATACATAATATTAATAAATTCCAATTAATTTTTTTGTTGATCCGTATGCGTGGTAGAATATTTGTACGAGAAAAATAAAAAAATTGTAATAGTCGGTGCGAAATAATTGAAAAATTTTCTTTAACGGATTTTTCAATAGGATCCGTTGGTAAAGCGTGTGTCGCATTGGACTTGAATTACGAACTCGTAATAGTGGAAAATAACATGTGTGTGTGTGTGTGTCTGTGTGTGATCGTTTGATCCGTTGCTGCCCGAAGTGGACATTGGAGAACGTCGAGCTTGATGGTCGAAGGATATCCTCGTTTGCGCGACGATCGGCACGTCGGTGACGACTAGAAAGGTTGAAGTTTTTATGTTCTCTTGACTGGTATTATTGCGAAACGTTATTGCCAGTATATACGACTGATACAGAGACACGAGCGTCGGTGTGCGGCGCGCACGGTTAAAACGCTTCGAAATCTGGTCGCTGATTCAAGACGCGTCTCAAAACCACCGCAACGGTACCCTTCCTATCGCTAGATGGATCTTTGGACTTTTCGATGAAACACATATGAACGAAAAAACTCACACTGATGTTAAAAAAATCACAGAAGTAACTTTTTTCGGCGCTCTTTGCAATACAAGTTTATTTTGAAATTCTTTCAACCGCTTGTTGACTTTATGACGACTACTTTGCAGAAAAGAAGATCGTTGTAACTAATCCAAAATAGTGTGATTGAAATTTCAATTTGAATAGAGGTAAAAAACGACACACACTCGATCGGTAACAAAATAATAATGACAAATCGATTATCTTTCGTCACACGGTTGATTCTCACGACATCAACGGAGTTCAATGCCCCCTCGTCTGACGAATCTTGCGAGTAACTTTTCTTATCTCTTATCCGACAAATATTTCGTAACGAATGAATTTGAGATGGTACAAGATTGTGTGTCATTGTCAGTCTACCTTTTCTTCGAATCCGTGGCACGAAAAAATTTCACGTATCACGTCACCCGACGACCAAGAAAATGTATATTCTCAATATTTATAACTATTGTTGTTACTAATCTTCTGTGGGACTTATCAGCTAAAGTAAAAAAGTATATATATATCGTCTTTGTATAAACTATATGTGAAACTGGACATATATGATCTATATATAGACTATACATAGACTACATATATATACTATATAGTTCATGTATAGTTTATCTATAATCTATATTACAGACTATACATGCCCAGTCCCAAATATAGTTTACACATAATTTTTGTTACTCGGAAGTGTTCCACATTATATCAAACAACTCGTTTAAAAATTTGCGAAATATTCCTCGCACGCTATAGTTAAGGTTTTTCACAGTTGTAATTCTAGACGAGTTTCGACTAATCGATTTCCGTGAACTGACCGATTTGCCCCCTCGACATTTTCCACCATCTCGACGACTAAAGTTCCTCTTTTCTTTTTTTTTCTCCTTAACTTCTTGTAACTCCGAGATCTTTCGTCTTTTTAATGGCACCTATAACCCATCAGTCGCAACCTTTTCTTGTACGAGTTGCCCGTTACTCATGCCACTGACACCGACGGTGTCTGGTGTCTCGATTACCGACCTGTCGACCCGATCATTCAACGGGTTGAACGTTCCATCGTCGACAGAGCCCACCAACACGAGGGTCTCCGCAATCTTTTATCCTACGTTCCACAGCTGAAACCGTGATACTCGACGATTTGGCAGCTACGGAATCTAATTTTATTCACTTATACACCCACCCTTCCCCCCACCCCTTGTTTCGTATCTCGTCGATCGATTGCTCGTTGAAATCATTGCGAAACGACGCTTTCCCTACCGATTGATTACCGGGTAACAAATCGTGTCGAGGTGTGCGCCTCATTCGCGAATTATCGATGCGTTCTCACGGTTATCGCATTAACGCTTTTGAGATAAGTGGATTCGATGCCGATCAATAATCTACCGAATGATATTTTCGTAGTTTTCATGATTATCGATGCCGCGAATTCACTGGAATGAAATATTTCGTGGTCTCTCTCTCTCTCTCTCTCTCTCTCTCTCTCTCTCTCTCTCTCTCTCTCTCTCTCTCTCTCCTCTCTCTCTCTCTCTTTCATAAATCCATACGTGCGTACGATAACCTACACCCCATCAAAGTCCGATGAACCGATGGTAGGAAAAGCTAAGCTTTTATCACCTGCAGTCATTTATAAACCTTTTTTTTTTGCAAAGAAACCTACCTTACCGATTTTGTAAAATTTCGTCACAGATTATTATTTTTTTGCTATGCTCTTATCACCTGCAATCATTAATAAACCTTTTTTTTCTGCAAAGAAACCTACCTTACCGATTTAGTAAAATTTCGTCACAGATTATTATTTTTTTTTAATCTCGTGATTTTTTTTTCGGGGGGCTATATATCGACGAAGTTGCGAATCCGTGCAGACTCCTTCGATGATATTTCAATGATCTTTTGCTAACGAATCACCGATGAATCAGCCAAAGGCTTCACCGTTCTCTCGACATTTGAGGCGCCTCGACGTGAAGAAGCAAACGCGAGATGGCCGAGAGACGTCAACCAGAAATAAGGATAGTTGTGTGCGCCCGCGCGCCAGTTCCTTTTTCCTTCGTATATCTCGTCATCCGGACCCGTCCCACGACCTTTCGATGTACGGCCGATCGAATTATATTCTCGGTTAACCCATATCCTCATCCTCGTCGTCATTATCATCGTCGTCGTCGGTGGCCCACGAGACTCCGCGTCTCGTATAGACTTCGAACCCCGGATTTTGCTGAACCGTTTTGCGGATTATTATCGATGCACACGCGGCTTCGAACGCAGACCGCGGCCCGTCGGTTGTGAAAGGTCGTGGTCAGCAACGCAAGCTGCAAAAAAAAAAAATGAAGAAAGAAATAGAAAAAAAAAAGAGTTCGTGAATTACGGCTCGGAAACATTCTCTAATTCATGGCTAGCAACTTTTCGATCGGTTTGCCATCGAGAGACGGGCGAGGAGAGGAACCTCGACGACGGCGACGACTGGCCAAGAGAAACAGAGATTTTTTAACCTGCTGCTTATCCCCCCCCCGCGTTGTGCTGCCGACTTTCTCCGCAATCGCGAAACTTGTACGCGATCATAGCGCACACACACACACGACACAACAGAACTACATTTCCCTTTTCCTTTCGTCATTTCTCTTTCACCCATCGACACTTGATCATCGACTTGCATCGTACTTTATGGTTATTTCAATTTCCTCGAATTTCGGAATAAAAACCGAAAAATATGGTTATCATTATTATTATTATTATCATTGTCAAAAATGATAATTTCTTTTTTTTTTTCACAACCAATTCGTCGTGGCTAGATTGATTGTTGTCTCGATTAGTTTCCCAGGCGGTACATTTAAATTAATTTTTTATTAATTATCGCATAGTTTTTATTTATTTTTTTTTATTTTCGTCCGCTCATATACATTTTTGTCTCATTCTTTCGCTTTTATTTTTTCATTCTATGATTTGTAAATTTAAAAAAAATGGTTCAAAATTTATCAGTCTCCATTAAAACTTTTGACTTCTTATGACTTACAGCACTGCCGAGAATCGTCAGAAGCGGCGCAACTCTACTCCGTACGCAGAGCGAATAGGGTAAGGCGGGCCAAACAAAAAACAGAATTAAGGGTTACCCAAGTAAAAAAATTATATAAAATCTATATATGGGATTGGCCATATATAGTTTATATATAGATTATATATAGACTATATATAGTCTATATATAAACGATATATAAACTATATATAAACTATATATGCTCAATCCCATATATAGTTTATATATAATTTTTTTACTTGGGTATACACAAGAGGGAACATTATCAACATGACTCTCTCTCTCTCTCTTTCTTTCTTGCGTATAACCATCTGGGATATCAATAAAATCTTACGCGAGTAATAGTTAGCAGTTTAGTCGTTCAATGTTAAAAAAAAAAAGTATTTCCTAGGAAATTTGCCAAACCTTGATTCTTTCATAATTTCTCCATTTTTTTCAAGATTAATTTCACATCGAAAATTTCGCATTCACTTTGGACGAACAATTTGTTGTTATCATTATTATATTTTTTCTTCATTGTATGACGCAAAGAATGACGAAGGTCTTTGTTGAGATGAATAGTTTTTAAATTTTGTCACACACACACACACACATGAACACAACGTCGTGCGTTGAATAATAATCAGTCGAAGTGAAACCGAGGGGAGAGATTCGAACAATTAATTAACCGAATTTTGACTTTAATCTTTTCTCGTTTCCATTGTACAATTGTTTCGCGAAATTCGGGTTCGCCCAGCGGGGAATCATAAGCAACAGGGTGTGGCCGGTTAGGGAAGTGAAATCGGTCTGTGCGATTCGACGTTATAATACAAAGTACGGCTATATGACTATGACAAAACTGCGATGGTGCACTCGGCGAGAAAGAGAGAGGGAGAGCGAGAGAGAGCGAGAGAGTGAGAGCGATGTGTACGTACGCACTTCTCTCTATAACACCGCCATCCATACACCTCGCTTTTACAAAGGTGGTTGGTGCCCCCCCCCTCCCCCCTACGTCTAGGGCAAAGAGAGCCCTTTGTCGACGCAGCTGGCAAACAGGTGTGGGGTGAGACCGGGCAAACTTTTTCTTCTCTTCTTCGTCAGCTGGTTACTTCATAAGCCTTCGTCGCGTTCTTCTCTCTGTCCTTGTCCCGCCGTTACAACCAACTCGCATGCGTCTCTCTTTCTCTCTCTCTCTCTCTCTCTCTCTCTCTCTCTCTCTCTCTCTCTCTCTCTCTCTCTCTCTCTCTCTCTCGACGCACGCCGACTTTGAGCTGAGAACTCATAAACGAACGTTATTGTTCCTCAACGCCAAACCAGACGTTTCGTCGTTGAGCACACGCTCTCTGTGTGTCTTCTCTCACACACAACTGAACCAGGGTTCACCGTCGATTGAACTTAAACACAAAGTTGCACGAAAATTGATTTTTCATATTTTGTTAGGAAATTTGTGTAACTAAATCTGTCGGGTGAGGGACTGAAAAAAAAATAGAGTAGACACTTTAACCTTTATTCAAAATTTATTTCAACATCACATTTAGGGTGAAGAAGGTTCAAAGCAGGCTAAAGTTATGAGCATGTCTCGTGTGCGTTTTAACTTCATTTAATTCGTAAAACTTTCAGAAGTTATATATATATTTTTTTTTTTCATTTTTCAAGCTTGGGAGGTAAATTAACAAAAGAAAAAATTTTGTGAAATGACTTGTAAGGTAAAATAAGTTGAAATATAAGGTAACAGTTTCGACTCGGAGGCGCATATTCTTTTTTAGCGCAAAGTTGATCCTCGACAAGCAAACAAATATAATTGTTGACGACTATATAGGTAAAGATTGAACGATAAATAATTCAAAGTGAGAAAAACCAGACTAGGGTTGGACCAATCAAGGTCGAATGATGGATGTCTGATTGTCCAGCTGCAATGATTATCGACGTAACCTTACATTGGTTATAGATATGTGACGTTGGCCGTCCTCGTCGTCGTCGTCGTCGTCGGGTGTACAACGTTCATAGCCGGTATCCTCGGTTATGCAGGTTATGCAAGGGGTTGTCCCTGGAATGGAGGGACCCCAGAGCGTATTTACTCGTGCGTGTCGAGCGTCAAAACCCCCGGTTTATGAAACCCCAACAACGTCTCGTGCACGGGGTGTTTGATCGATTTTCAAACCTCACCGTTTTCACTTCAACTGCGAGGAACGGAGAAACGTCGTACCGGTTTTTCGCCTTTTTTCCGACGTGTCGACTGTGTGTCTTCGCGATCCATCAAAAATCAAAAAGTAAAAAAAAAAAAAAAAAAAATTCTTCGCAATTTCCATGGAAAATCGTGATCATAAAAAAATTACTCGAATTTTACGCTGTGAAATGAACGAAGTGTGTGAGAATTTTTATCGCAGTACAAAAATCTGCCGTCAATAGATTCTAAAGAACAGCCGTGGACATTTTTTGTTTTTTTATCTATCGACGAAAGTATCGAAAACCGAATTTCGTTCGGGCCTAAAAAAATACATATATATATATATATAAAAACTGCCGGACAAACGTTGAAAAACGGTCTGGAAAAAGTACAAAAATACTTTAACAATGTTATCCATTGGTTTATTTTTATTTTTTTCCCCCCCAGAAGTTTGGTTTTCAATGTTGCACGGATGTTCGACAAAGCTCATCAAGTTTTGCGTTCGATTTCGATCCTGATTGATGTAACTCTCGAATGTGATATCTGTCGATTGCACGCGGACGTTCACGGCACATGCAGCTGGAATGAACGAAGCGAAAAGCTGCGTCGAGCCAGATTTTCCCCGGGAAATTTTTGCCGGTCTAGTTCGACAGTGTGGGTTGCGCAGGGGGGTTGCTACCGCTGCTGCTGCTGGTGCTGGCTGCTGCTGCTGCCGCTGGAGGATCGTCGGTGACGCAGGGGTGGGATTTGGGTTGGTTCGTTCGGAGGGTGTGGGGGAGGCCATGGCGGTGGCGGCAGCAGCAACGGGCCAGGGGTCGCGGGACACGCGGGGGGAAACTCACGGATCAATACCGCAGAGCGCCAGTCGCGCCTTCGTTCCACCCTCAACGTTCGATGCTTCCGCCTTGTCGTGCTGACTAACCGATAACACACGGAATATATATCCAACGTAACGTGTAGCTGACTCGTCGATATAACACCAGCCAGCAAAATTCGTCGACGTACATGCTATATTACACGTATGACCGTTGGATGTAGTGTAAATAGCCGAAAGGTGACCAGTAAAAATTAAAAAAAAAACCTTTAAACAGGATTATTCTAAAATTCAATTATTTTACATTATCCACTTGAAATTTATGGAGAGCTTTTTTTAATATCGAAATAGCTCAATCGAGGGCTATAAAAAGTTGATATTTCGAATTAGCAGAAAGTTTCAAGTCCAGAAAATAATAATTAGTCTGAATGTAATTTAATAGCAGAGATTCAATTACACGTTTATGGAATATATATATGTATATGTATATGTATATATATATATATATATATATATATATATATATATATATATATATATATATATATATAATTTCATTTCAATGTTTCAATTCTTGTCGATTGATTATTTTTGTTGTAGTTAAAGAAGAAGAAGGAGAAGAAAATTTTTCTACAATAGCTGATAACAGAATTATTTTATGAATCAATGATCATAAATTATCTACTTCAAATTTCTGGGATTTTATTTATCTATCGGAATAGCTTAATCGAGGGTTATGAAAAAAAAATATATCATTCAAAATTGCCACAAAGTTTCAAGTCCAAAAAAATATTAATTAGTTTGAATATAATTTTTATCAGCAGAGCTTCAATCCCACGTTTGTGCAACAAATATACACTATTTAAAATGTCATTTTCAATGGTTCAGTTTTGTCGATTGATTACTCTTGTTGTAACTGAAGAAAAAGAAGAAGAATTCAGAAGACGAAAAAAAAACGTTTCTGCGACGATAATCAGCCGTTGTCCAGGACAATGATAGTCTCGCGGTGTACAATGTTGCAATGAGTCACTAACTCGTCGAGTTTCAAGCCTTCGAATCCATCGCGTTAGCGTTAACGTGAAAATTCGTCACAAATGCAGACCGAATCTGAATCTCTCGTTCGCAATGAAAATTCGGACGTGGAGGACGAGGATACGGGCGAGTTGAGCGAGAAAGTGCTTGCGGGGGGTCAACGGTATGGTACCCGGGGCAAAACCGGACAGTCGAATATGCCATTCGATATGGGGTGGATTTTTATGTCGCGAAATATGAAGAACGCTATGAATTTCGTTCACACAACGGCATCCAGATGGCACACAAAAATCTGAACGATATTACAATTTTCTATTGAATCGAGAAAAAAAAAGTCATCTGCTTTTGACCTTTTTTTCGGACAGCCTGTTCAGAACTGTTGAACATTTTTATGGTTTTTGGCAAAAAAAAAAAAAAAACAGTTTATTTGCACATCTGGCAGCAATGTATGAAAGCCGGGTTTTTTTTGGTTATATTCAATAATTCTATTTCGCCTCAGGTCCTCCCGGTATTGTACTTTCATTGGTCACTCATTCGATACGTCCTATGTTAAAAGTTTTGTCGTATCGTCGGTGTTCCCCCAAGCTCTTCCGATCGCTTTTGTCATGAAATCGATCGAGCCCCGCCAGCATTCTCCTCTCTCTCTCTCTCTCTCTCTCTCTCTCTCTCTCTCTCTCTCTCTCTCTCTCTCTTTTATCCTATTCCCACGCCTCATCCAGTCTCGTCGACTTTTGTATTAATCAAAACTCGTTAGCAGCGATCAATCCTTATCCTCATCCAACTGCCATTGCAAACCCATGAAAAAAACCCATGAAAATGAAAAAAAATATATATTTTCGACTTTGAAATAAAAAATTATATTTTTTCGTACGAAGTGGAACCGCGACATTGCAATGATCGAGACCCTCTCCTCATTCGGTCGCCGTCATGGCAATGAAACTTTTCTCACCGAAAGTTTCGGAACCCACTCGCGATAGGGACCAATAAAACAATGAGGAATCAGACGGGGCAAAGCCACGCGCTCGCTGGGAGGTCTCTCTGGCCAGAGTGAACACGGACAACGGTTAGCACAATTCAGACGCACAATGGCTCGCGGGGTTCTCGTTACGTGACTCCTCGTCGTCGTCGTCGTCGTCGTCGTCGTCGTCGTTTTGCAACCATCCGAGAGAGCCGATCAGACTCTCGCGTTTTGCCCCTGACTTCTCTGCGTTGATTTGCTCATCGAATTCACGAGTTCACAAATGTTCCGAAACACGGTCGTCGTTCACGAGGCGACACAACCTCGAGTGTGCATAAACGACGTCGTCGTGAAGCCACACTCGCACTGTTATGGCCCCATATGCCTTATCGAACGCCAGTCGACGGAAATTGTTTTTTTTTATTCACGATTTTTTTTTTGGGAACGATCCTGATGAAAATAATCTCGAGAGCTCATCTCGTTGGAGTTAACTTGCACAACGCAACACACACACACACGTGAAACGTCTAATTAACGAGTTTTCGTGCAGCTTACACGGCCCAATTGATTATCCGTGACCTTTTACGAAGGCCGGTCGACGAATGGTTTTCACATTTTTCGATTTGCAACTTGTTTCTGGGACCCAGAGGACCCAGAAAAATGCAAGCACCACGGAAAGTTCATCAACGATTTTTCTATTAGAATGATCCTTATTTCGGTTGTTTTTTTAATTCGGAATTAGAGGGTTTGAAGTGACCAGAAAAATATATCCTCATAATTTGAGTTCGATATCTCGATTTTTGACCTTGCCAACCGACCTTCCACACTTTATCATTTTTATTAAAATAGTATTTTTTTTCTTCTTTCATATTTCAGACATTTTCTTTTATTACGACTGCAGGTACTGCACGAAGATTATACTGTAGATTATAAACAATTATTCTTTCGTTCAAATAACTCTACATTAAAAATACGATTTTTTTAATATTTTGACTGACGTGAAAAGAATAATTTTTTTATTATTTATAAAGAATTCTCGGTATTGTTATTACACTTTGTAGAAAGCTCACAAAGTTTGACATTTTTTGGTGCACTACTTCAGTTGTAACAAAAAGAACTCTGTACAGATATATATATATATAATTTGGGAAAGAAAACACATTTATCCGAAAACATTTTTCCAATAAAATAACAAATTGATATGAAAAAAAAAACACAAACAAACACACACAAAAAAAAGCTTTTACCAATTCGTGTAAATGCCGTTTTTCAAATGTTGCCACTTGGTTTTGAACGTGAGTAATACATGAAAAGCTAATAATAGTTTACTACATTATATTTTATTTTTTTTCTTCTTGTTTGATTGCAGGTTTAAAGCGAATCGTTGCGTGAGCGGGGGCGGAAGCCGGGGCAACGGTGCAACCGGGGGCGCGACAGAACAGACCGGGGGCGCAACCGGCGGCAGCGAAGGTGGTTTTGCGGCAATTGTGAGCAGCGTCGCCCGCGGAGGCGGTTACGGGGGAGGAGGCGGGGGCGGTGGAAGCCCCAGACGGGGAGGCGGACAGGACGGTGGAGCACCACCACCGAACACCGGTCATCACCACAACCATCACAACCACCATCACACCACCACTGGCACAAGGCACCACAGGCACAAACTGCCGGGGGGGTGCCCCGAACTACGTCACCCCCATCATCACCGGCATCACCCACACCACCCACATCATCGCTCCCATCGGGGCATGAACATGGGCCAAAAGATATCAGGTTATTATTATTCATTAATTTGTTATTTTTATTTTTATTTGCAAACCCCGACTCGATTGCTCTTCGCCCAGTATTTTAAATACTTTTCAAAACAAATAACCACGGATAATAATTATCATGCGTGAATAAATATTTTCATATTTTCGTGATAATTATCACCAATTTACGTAAATTATTATTTTATTATTAATCAAAATATTCAATGAATATGGTGAAATTCATTATTATTCGGTTCGAAAAGTATTTGAAATACATTTTGGTTCAATGAATGCCCATCCCTGTCTTCGCGAACGTTTCTTCGGATTATTCGACTTACGTTACACCTCTTGATCACATTATTTGATTAGTTGACTGGGATTCGAGATTTGGTTGAATTGTTAAACATTTTCTTAACTATTGATTCATTATCCAAACTCTGGTAAATATAATTCAAATGGTTATTGTGAATTGACGCCATTTTTCTCATTCCTCTCACTTGGATTTTTGGGAAATGATAAGATTCCATTATTTTTATGTCCCATCATTTTTTTAAGAGAATCTAAGTAATGAGTTTCAAGGTTGTATCATGTCTAGTATTTGAGATATCGGTATCGTCATCGGTTTTTTTTTCTTGAGCAATCAATCGAATCATTTCATGAATTCTATGGTTTGAATATTCAAAATTTATTTTCAAAGAAATTATAATTACAATCGGATGCGACTTCCGGTCATTGGTACGAACGTGTTAACCGCATCACATTTCAAAACTGTCACGCAAGTTTTTTTTTTTTTGACTGGCTTCACTATTCAGACGGATGATACGAATCCATCATTTTATAAATCTAGATCTTAAATATTCGTCGTTTGTATTCCAAAAAGAAAAAAAAAGTTTTCATCGAATCATCAGACAAACATCCCCGAATTTTTTTCATTCGACGATAATTAAATATAATAAAAATAATAAAGTGGTCGTCGATGAATCGTCGTTTCTGCGTTTAACGATTGTAAACTCGAATTACTCGTTTCACAGCATTTTATGATTCGCGTAAAAGTTTGCTGTGAAAATTTCGTCACAAGAAAATGTTCGAAAAAAGAAAAAACAGCCGAAAATTTTTGACGACGATGGCAATCAGCAGCGGGGTCAAGGGCTTCGGCGGTCGGACGTTCGAGAAAGCCTCCGGCGGGTTTGGTCGGGGTGGGGGGATTTACCTGCGTCCCAGGTATACACCTTGTTCGGATCCTCGGGTCCTCGGGCTTATCCCTTCGCCTCCCAACGAGAGCGACGAGGATGACGAGTCACGAACCGCCATCGTGTATCTTTCTCCCTCGCTCTTTATCTCCCTCTCTCTCTCTCTCTCTCTCTCTCTCTCTCTCTCTCTTCTCGGCCTTACTTCTCTCCGCACCGGACGTGAGCCCTCGGAATTTCACGATTTTTATTTTCTCGTGGCTCACGTTCTCCAACCCGGGCCCTGTTGGCTCACCGGTCTGTTCCTCGGTCGTCACGGCCGTTCGAGCCCAACGTTGGTCATCGTGAAGCCCATAAAACCTCGAAGCTCCTCTCTCGGCCATGTTGAAAAACCCGATGCAATAAAACTATGCAACGCTGAAACAATCTCATAATTCTCAATTTCAAAATGAATTTTTTCGCGTCAAACGAAAAGCTCTCGAACTTCGACGAGCTTGTAACATTGTACCCCCATTGTTCGCTGCATCGATACTTTCGTCTTGGGAGAAAATGAAAAGAAAAAAAAATACTGAATTCGGTTATCGGAAAATTGTCGAAGAAAAAAAAAGACAATTTTTTTGGTTGGTTGGAGCATTGGCGATGGACTACCTTTTTATTATTCTTTCTTCTTTTCTAACGTTTCGCTCCTCGTTAATCCGAGCGTCTTCAGAAGATTTTTTCATTTTCGTATTTCGTACATTGGTTATAACAATTATATTCTTATGTATCTATTTTGATTTCCAAACGTTTGTCATATAATATTGTGGATTTTTGTATAAGATGATGTCATTTTTTTCTGCAATGGTTTGTGCATATGAAAATATCGTGAATAAATTTTACACCTTCGATTAGTATTTCGTGAATTTAATGTTCCATGGCTATCGCGTTTCCTGGTCAGTATTCGAGTTAAAAAATATATATTTTTTGCGTTTCCTTTCTTTCTTTGCAGCTAGATTGCCTGTATCATATTGTAAAATCCATTATTTATTTTGTTAATTCGACATAGACAATCTACATCATAACAATCACATCATAAAATATTATGAAAAAAATTCACAATTTTACAACCGACATTTAGAAAATTAGAAATATATAAGAAAAATTCGTCCATCAGCAACATCAGTTGGTGCTTCAACCAACCGAATAGTAACTGTGAGACCAGAGCGAATCACCCAACAAAATCAAACATTTTTCATTTTATTTTTCATTCTCTTGATTCGCTATTTCTGAATCAGATCAATAATGTCATGACTGTAAAATACTGAACGACATAACGAAAACCCTTATTGCACGAAGATACGTTTTTTTTTTTCAAATTCATTTTCGTTACCGGTGACACGAACACGGCGATGGAGGGGGAAGAGGGGTGGTACACGTGTAACGCGAAAAAGCTCGTGTGCACCGTGAAATTTGTGGTCGCTTGGGTTTTTCGCGTAAAACGCATCACTCGCTATCACCGCGAAAGCATTCGCTCACACACCCACGAAAGACGGACACCTCCCTCCTCGCCTGTCCCGCTTCCTCCATATTTCTCCCTCTCTTCGGGGCTTTTCCCCGGCAGCAATAAAAATCGATTTACGACGTTTCATTAATCTGTCCCGTGGTCGGGCCCGGTCCACGAAGCTCTCGGCTGCAATCGAGACAAATTTACGATAGACCGTGTATTATTGCCGGATACGTGCGGGAACATGGTTGAAATTTTTCGGACCGCGTTGAGAAACGAGGATGAAAAAAAAAAAAAAAAAAAAACATTTTTCGTCGGTAGAAGGATTCTCCGAGGATCGGACGACCGCGGAGCGATTTCTTTGGATCGGTGAAAGGAACGAGACGAGAAATAAGGGTCCTGTTTCTATGCGGCGCAGCCTTCTGGCGATATACGGGTACACACACACACACACACATAAATATAAAGATCCACACACACACACGCACACAAACGACGGGACACGAAAGGACCGACGGTTTTCGAGGCTCCGGGGTTCTTCCCCGTATTTTCTAACCGCATGAAACAGCTGCACGAGCAAATAAACCACGGTCAACGATCGTCCGAGGGCGAAAAAGGGACCCCTCGTGTGTGTGCCCCCGTAGGTCTTTCTTCGAACCCGTCTTGTACGTGCCCGGATCGTCGTTCACCCAGACTCCGAAAAATTTTTCGACGGTCCGTCGTTTCGGGTCCGACCGACCGCGCAGGTCCGTCGTCTCACAATTTCCTTTGTCGTGGCACGATGAAAAAAAAAAAAAAAAAAAAAAAAAAAACAATTTGTTTTCTTCGACTCAACTTGTCACGAAATCCTCGGATTGTAGCATCGTCATTTTAAAGCGTTTGTGAGAAAAATATGTACAACGAAAATCTGGGGAGATGTTATTTCAAACTATGATAGAAATATAAAAACGAGAAAAAAAAGATACACATATAGTTATTTACGTGTCGGTCGTGATGATTGACTTGGCACACTGGGATCAAAAAGCCTCCAAGAAAAATCGACCCTAGTTCAAGACTTACAATTAGTCTTCATTTCTCAGATTTAATAACTTTTTTTTTCCAGCAGCTACTATCAGGTTATTTTATTTTTTCTGAAAGAAGAGTATTTCGAGAGTATTCAAATTTTTATATCGAAATAATGAAAAGTGGGAAAGTTAATTTTTTTTTTTTTTGTGAAAATTATCACTTACGATTTTTTTTTCAAAGTAGAGTATTTCGAAAATTATTTTTTTCCCTGAAACTAGAGTATTTATAGAGCATTCACTTAAATTTTTATTTCAAAATAATGAAAGGTGAGAAAATTGCATTTTTTCTTGGTGAAAATGATCAATTTTGATTTTTTTTTCAAAGTAAATATTGAATTTGAATCAAATAACCTACGGCAGCTGATTTGAATGAAGTATCAAAGAATGTTATGACAATTTTTTCAAGTAAAAAAAATCAATCGGTTACTCGCAGCAATCCATTTTGTGATGTTGGGGTCGAAAGGACCCCCAGATATTTAAACCCTTAGGGTTAAAAAAACGTAATAATGTCGATGTGTATTTATTTTATAATATATATATATATTTATATAATTTATTTTTTTTTCAAATTTGTTTCAGGCGGCGTGAAGAGCGTAACTCGCGAAAGCGGTGCGGGAGCGGGTGGAGGCGTCGGCGTCGGTTGTGGAGGTGCCGTGGCGTACAAACCGGTAGTGCCCCGGGAGCTGGCCCAAGATTTCTCGAGGCCAGCTCGTCTCGATGTTCTCCTCGACATGCCACCCGCATCACGGGAGACCCAAGTGCATCACAGCTGGAATGCCGAGGATCGGAGTCTCAACATATTTGTCAAGGTACGAATCGTTTATCCCTTATCCTACCTTCCAAATTCCATTCAATTATTTTCTCAATATTTTTCTTTCAATCTTCGTCCATTCAGGACGATTCCAATTCAATAGAGTTATTTCGTTACCCAAAAACTAAATATCCATCTGAACTTCAGTAAAATCATTCAAACTAATGGATGTTAAAGTTTAGTTCAACATTTTTTAGACGAAATCGAAGCGCCTTGACTTTGAATATAATTACATATAATTCCGTTGATTAATTCGTATTGTTTGATTTATGTTAATTTTTATTGACTTACAATTTTTTGATGATAATGTGATTTTTCTTTCAATCTTTGTTTATCCAGAACGGTCTCAATTTTTAGCAGCAAAGTTATTTCGTTGATCAGAAATTAAAAGTTCATCCAAACTTAAGTAAAATCATCCGAACTAATCCATTTTGAAATTTTGTTGAAATTTTTGGTGGAATTAAAGCACGAGAGCTTCAATAGAATTATATATAATTTCTTTGTTGGTTAGTTGCTTTGGCCAGATTATTTTTATAGTATTTACGTTTTATGATGTTGTCAACGTGCTTTGACGACGAGCGACCTTGTTATAGATGTAATTTCGTACGATTATTTTCCTCTCTTGGTTTGAGACCGAGACCCTACTTTACCGATATTATTTTTTTCGGTTTCCTATTTTTTTTTTTAACTAAATTAATTGCTCAATTAATTCGTGAGAATTAACGAAGCAATATTTCTCTATCAATGATGTTCTTGATAAATGAAAATTAAATCGTGAAAATAATTTTTTTTCAAGATTTAATTTTCATTTATCAAGAACATCATTGATAGAGAAATATTGCTTCGTTAATTCTCACGAATTAATTGAGCAATTAATTTAATTTAAAAAAAAATAGGAAACCGAAAAAAAAGAAAAAAATAATATCGGTAAAGTAGGGTCCTCGCTCTCAAACCAAGAGAGGAAAATAATCTTACGAAATTACATCTATAACAAGGTCGCCAAAGCACGTTAACAACATCATATAACGTAAATACTATATATATATATAATTTCGTTAATTATGAATTATGTTGATTTTCAATTTAATTTTGGGAAAAAAAATTAAACAGGACGAGGACAAGTTGACGTTTCATCGTCATCCGGTCGCCCAAAGCACGGATTGCATACGAGGGAAGGTCGGTTATACAAAAGGCATGCACGTGTGGGAGTTGCACTGGAGCACGAGACAACGAGGAACACACGCTGTTGTCGGGGTCGCGACGTCGGACGCGCCTCTGCACAGCGTCGGCTATCAGAGCCTAGTCGGTAACAACGAGCTCAGCTGGGGCTGGGATCTCGGTAGAAATAAACTTTATCACGATTCGAAGAACAACAATGGGGTCACGTATCCAGCGCTACTCAAAGCCGACGAAACTTTCGTTGTTCCGGACAAATTTTTGGGTAAGTAATTTTTTGTTAATTTTAAATCCCCTTCACGCTATCCCAATGGTTCCCTTTCCACGCTTCATGAAAGTTTCACGAAAGAGAGGCGTTGTATAATTATAATCCATGGTAGATCACTCGTAGTATTTCCATCGTTTTCTTAAAAACCAATAATAATTATTATTTATTTTAATTACAGTGGTTCTTGACATGGACGAAGGTACGTTAGCGTTCGTCGTGGATGGCCAGTACCTGGGTATAGCCTTCAGAGGTCTCAAAGGAAGAAAATTGCATCCTATCGTATCTGCGGTGTGGGGACACTGCGAGATCACCATGAAGTACATCGGTGGCCTTGATCGTAAGCTAATAAATTAAAAAATTAATTTTACCAAAGATTTAATCGTAAATAAAATTTTGAAAAAAAAACATATCTATAATATCAGCGTTTTTGTGATCAAAAATAATTCAAAAATGTCACTTTTCCGATTTAAAATAATTTAAAAATTTTTAGTTATTATAATTTTTAATAATTTCAAATTTTTCATTATCATGATTTTTAATACCTTCAAATTTTTCATTCTTGTGATTTAAAATAATTCAAAATTTTTCATTATCATAATTTTTCAATTATTTCAAATTTTCATTATTGCGATTTAAAATAATCTCACCGATTAATTGTTTTATTTTTTTTTTTAATTTCCAGCTGAACCTCTGCCTCTGATGGATCTCTGTCGAAGAGTCATTCGACAACGGATCGGCAAACATCGATTGGAGGAAAGAATCACCGAGTTGAATCTGCCGCTTGCGATGAAGACTTATCTCCTTTACCGGGACAGGAGGTAACCACCGAGTATCGCAAATGACAACGCAACTTTAACCACGATCACGAATAAAACCACGATCATCGCGCGAAAATGCTACTTCAACAACGCACAGGGAAACAACGCCGGTCAACCCTCTCGCACCCCGCCACCGAGCTCAGCCCACGAATAGCCGCGTGTCCTTCGCGGTTTTTTTTTCCTTTGAAGAAAATTAAACGTGAATTGAGAAGATGAAAAAAAAAAAAATAAAATAAAATAACGAAGTAAACTCGTTAAACAGTCGTGTCGGGCCGAGTCTTTTTCGTCTCCGTAAAATAGCATCAAGCCGGAATGTTTTATTTCGGGCAAAAACGTTCTACCGATTCTCGTTACAGATCGCTAAAAAAAAAATATATATATTTATATATATACATATTGCAGTAAATATCTGACAATAGTAAACAGAAAAAAAACAGGGCTAGAATTACTTCGGTAAAACTTTTATACAAAATATAATAAAACTTCGAGACGATTTTGTTAAAATGATCGGCCATAGATTTCGAGCGACGAAAAAAAAAAAAACATTGATAAATGTGACACAACGCGTTGACGTTTTTTTCTTTCTTTCATTGTTCGTTTTATCCTGACAAATCGCAGAATTAACCGCGTGATATTGAATTTTCTCGACGTAATTATCGTTCGAAATTTTTTATGATTATTATATTATTATTTGCATTATCGCGTGCGCGGAAACGAAACGACTCGGCAAACGAGCGACAATAGTTGGGGGACTAGCGAATTATTAGGTAATATTGTTGTTTTATGTTGTGAATACGATGAAGAAAAAAAAATAATCGTAGAGCGTTTATTAATTGTTATGATTAAACGGACGGAGCGTCACGCGCGATGATGACTCTGCCGAATCGCCATGCTGCGCGATTTCTTTAATTTTTATTTTTCATTTTTATTATGTTTTCTTATTGTTTTTTTTTTGTGTAAGTGTCCGGGTAAAGCTAAATCGTGCTAACTTGGATTTGGAAGAAGAGAGAGATGGAAAAAAGAAACGAACGAAAAATAAAACAAAAATAATGATGAATGATTCGAGTGATAAACGATGTAAGTACGATGATGAACGATTTTAGTAAATTTTGAAGGACACGGGGGGGAGGAAGGGAGACGTCGATAAATTGCCACAGGGGTGAATTACACGTATCCGTGAGAATCGGCGGACACGCGGCTCGAGTGACCGTGACAACCTGTTCAGCTTCACGATTGGCCAGTAAACAGTTAGACTTAGTCGAGCCTGAAGACTGTCAGCGTTGATCGGTGTACAAAACTCGTACCCATACTCGTTTTCCACGAGCACACCTCGTGGAAGCAAACATAAATAAAAAAAAAAACAAAAACAAAAAAAAATAACAGAAAAAAAAAGAACAACAACAACCCGAAGAATAGAAGACGGTGGGGGGTACGGGTTCGTACTCTAGTCCGGCTCCACGGGTTGGCGACTAAACGAGAGGGTGGTTGTCGTAAGCACGCGCGCGCGCCAATCAACATAACCGAAATTACTTTGCAAGAAAGTATAGAGGAGGGATTGAAAATGCGGGTGGCGAGGAGGACGAGGAAGATCTCACAACATTGAAGATCTTGCAACACGGAAGATTTATAGAACGACGAAGGATGTGAAAAAAAATGAATAATAATAATAAGAATAATAATAATAATAATAATAATAATAAAAAATTTTAAAATAAACAAAACAAAACAAAAAAAAACGTTTTTATTATAAATTGCGATAACAAGTGTGTGTGTACAGTGACGAAAATTAACGAGCGAAATAAGGAACGAGAGATAACCAACCGAACGGAGAAAGAGAGAGAGAGAGAGAGAGTGAGAAAGAGAGAGAGAGAGAGAAAAAACAAATAATCACCTTCCAATAGACTCGTTTTTCAAATATTTTCTAAGCATGCTAGGTCTAAATGAAGTATAGTGGTGTGCACGGTGTCGTAAACGTACGCCCCAGACCCACGACGATCGAGAGACCGCGTCCGAGGTGTATTGTCCCTCCTCTCCGCTTGGATCTCTCGCGTCGTTTACGACCTCACGATGAAAGAATGTGGCGTTGCGATAGCCGCAAATTAATTAGCCACGAGTTAAAAAATTTCCGAATACGAAAATTTCAAAAAAATATTTGAACAAAAGATTGAAAAAAAAACAAAAAAAGAACTACTCAGGATGATGAGAGGGAGATCCGGCCTCGTCGTCGTTGATTGAACAGTGAGGAACGGTATCCCGCGACTCATTATTCGTTACGAGTTGTACGAAAATTATTACCTCGGCTGAGTGAATTTTAATCGAATGAGAAAACCACAACAACAAATGTTGAGGAGGATGAACGAAAACAATTTTTTTTTTTTTTTTTTAATCTAGGTTTTTACAAGCCTACTTTTGATAAGAGTAAAACAAAAAAAGCGACTGAACCACACGGGCATTGGCAGCAATTCCTTACAAGAATTAAAACTGTCTTTGATCGATGATAAAAAAAAAAAAAAAAAGAAACCGCTACGTTCAATTGTAATTGTCTGTATCCCGATGATGATGATAGAACGAATTGACGAACGTTGATAAATATTGGACGTATAACTACTATACTATTAGCATGACAACTTATGAATGGTCACTAGTGATTTTAATCTTACGTTTCGTATATTAAATAAATCGGGAATAGCAAAGAAATTAGATCGACAGAGAGAAAGAGAGAGAGAGAGAGCGTGAGAGAAAGAAAGAGAGAGAGAGAAAGTGCGACGTTGCAATGCCATCTACGCTTGTCCGATATGTACATAAAAGTAAAATATTCGTGCGGAAAAATAAAATTTGAAAAAAAAAAAAAACTAAAGTGCGACGACTGCGTTATACGATGCAGTTTTGACGGATAATGACGAGAGACGAGGAAAAAGCTAAAAAAAGATGTTCGATGTTACAATCGGGAGAAAAAAAATGAATATTAGTTTGATATCGCGAACAATTCTAATCCAGTCATATTCTTCGTAACCCAATCGTTTACGCTATCAATCGTACAAAAGGCTTGGCCTATTTTTTATCGTGACACGCACATAAACGCAACGTTTTTGTCATTTAACATTGTTTTTCTTTTATTTTTCGTTCCGCAAAATTTTGCCCGTACATTCCGCTATGACCGGCTAAAAAATTCGATTCACGGAACGCGTCTTCCGAAACTAATGACGGTTGTTCAATTTTTAATTTGATTGTTTTTTATTTTTTTTATTTTTTTCTGATTTTCTCGTGGTGCGCAACTGACGCAAATTCGATCTCACTCGATTTTAGAGACTGGCTGAGGGAGTCTCTCGTCACATTTGTCAAAGAATAAGTCACGATTTTGTTTTTTTCTTTTCAATTTATTTTATTATCGTTTGAAAATGTGTAATTGCGATCGTAATTGTAATGATGAAATTTCGATAACAAGAACGACGAAAATAGTTTTTATTTTATTTTTTATTTTTTTTCGTTTTTGCCACGGAGATGATTAGAATTCGGCTATTCCCGTTATGAATACGCACACCCGAGCGCTGTCCTTCGAGTAGCCCTTTTATTCGATATTTTAATAATAAACAAAAAAAAACAATTTTAAATAAAAAAGAAGTGAATAAAAAAATTAAAAAAAAAAAACACGTAAATCTTTGAGAGCATTGGTTATCGTGCGTGACGTGCAATTCCAATGCTTCGACCACTCATAATTTGTCGTATCTTATAGGAAATACAAGAGTGAGCGCGTTTGCGTTCTGATCATTGATCTAGGATGAGACGACAAGCCTAAGAAAAAAAAAAAACGTAAAAAAGAGAACAAACAATTGCAACATAAAATCACATAAGCAAAGTTAGAAAAATAGTGTACACACCAGCCAGCCACCCGCATTATAAATCGATGAGCGAGAGCCAAACGTGCTCTCAAGTGACATGTACAAATATATACCCACGAAAACGACGATGAAACAAACTGGAAAAAAAAAGAAGAGAAAAAAAGAAAAAAACAATCCATTGAATCATTCAAAGCACGGACACTAAAAAAAAAACAACTATACATTGAAAACACTTACAAATCGCAGGAAATACAATTAAACTACCGTGTGTAAACGATAATATTTTATAATATCTGGGCGCGTGTCACGTTCCGATCATGAGACAGGACAAATAGTTTTTAGTAACGTTGTACATATTATTATTATTAATAATATTAATAATTATTATTATATCAATTGATAGTTTAATTGATTACGAGAAAACAAAATCGTCTTGGTAGTCGGCATAATGTGGATTCATTTTGATACAGTAGATCGTCGTTCACGCTGTTGAAAAAAAAAAAAAAAAAAAACCCCGAATAATTTTTTTGTTTTTATGTTTTTTCATTTATTTTTCGTTTTTCTTTTGTTGTCATTCTTTTTTGATTATTTTATTATTGATTTTGTTTTTTGTGCTGATGAAATTATTGACAAAAAATTTTGTGAGCGCGAGAGCGGAGAGCCGAGACTACGAGACGAAGAAAGCGAATGAGAATCGAGACGTTGTGGGGCAACGATTGATAGAAAAAAAATACGACGGTCAAGTTGATAAAGTGATTTGCGATTACGCGCTCGCGCGGCCTGCAAATATGTTCTGGGTCGTGCTCACCTTCCTATAATATTAAAATGCTGCCCCCCTGATGGATAAATGAATGATAAAAAAAAAATTCAATAAACAAATAAGAAGTAAAAAAAAAAACTATCGTGATCAGTGTGTTTTGTTTATAGGTGAGAGACCAAGACCCGGAAAGATCCGCGTGCCTCTGCTCCCGGGCTCTTATCTCATTTATCTCCTTTCCTTTTCTTTTTTTGTTTTCATTTGTGTTCTGGCTCTTTTTTTTCTCTCCCTCTCTCTGTCTCTCAGACTCGTTGGAAAATCGATTTTTCACGCGATTCGACAATTTTTTCGGACAATTATTTGGCCATTGGCCGAAAGCCCGATATCTCATCGACGACCTTCGAGCTTCCTACGAACTTCGTATCGTTATCATGCGTTTTTAACTTGATCGAAAATCGCAAAATTTTCGTCGATCGAAAAAAAAGAAATTGATAAGCATGCGAATGTCTACGGTCGAGGCGGATTATCGTTGCGTTTTTTTTTTAATTTAACGATAAACAAATAAACCGTGCCATTCACGTAAAGTAGCTCGTGGTGTAGATTGGGCGAGTCGTACTTGTTCGTTATTTCAAACAATATGCCCCCCCCCCCTGCCCCGCAACGGCCTTACTATAACCGGTGCTCCGACGGTTTTAATTACCGATTTTATTAATTGTTTTTGTTTCCATTTACTTTTTCTTTACGAAAAAAAATCGTGGAACGTAGATCGGTCCGGCTCGCCCGACCTAGTCAGAGATAATCAAGAGAGGGATGACCTACGCGTTACTTTAGTTACATCTTCTGTGGGCGTGTAAATAGATGATAATTTTTTTAACGATAATTCAATACCACCGACGATAAACATTTTTGTTAAGATGTAATATTCACTTTGATTAATCGTGAAGAAAAGCAGAAGCGGGATTCGAAATAGGCGATACGATGAAATCTGCTCGTGGTTAGCATCTCGTTTTACGATTTTTTTTTTTGGTCAATAATGATCGTGATCCTCTGATTGAGGAAAAGGTTTTTTTTTTGTTCAATTTTTATTTTTGTCGATTTTTCGTCCCGCATCTTTTATTTTTGTTGAGATTTTTTATTCACTCTTATCACTCAAAGTTTTGATTAGGATTTGTTGTTGTTTTTTTTTTTTTTTTTCAATTAGAGCGAAAAGCGTCGATCAATGCTGCGTAAAAATTTTGCGAAAACCGTGAATTTTTTTATTTTATTATCTTTTTTTAATTGTGTACACACACAATTAAAAAAAAACGAAGCCCTTACGCTTTCCATGTCGCAAGGCGTTCCACGAGACAGTGAAAACGAGATTTCAAAAAAATTGAAAAAAAAAAACAAAAAACCAAGAAATAAATAATGTTCCCGCGAAACTGCCTACCCCGCCTGTCTGTGTTAACTACGTTGCCTCGACAAAAATGTGTCTGATTTATTGACGAAGCGAATAATACCGACGACTAACTCCGCGTGAATGTGAATGATAAGAGAATGTGCGCGCTTCACCGGGCGTTACGATGACTCTGTGAGCTTTTAACCCTCGTCCATCTGCTTCACCGTCGATAATCTTAATATTTGTTTTTTCATTTTCTTCTCGCGATCACGCTCTTTCGTTGTGTTCAACAATTTTTTAGAAATAAGAAAACGGACGGATTTGTCCCAAGCTCGAAATTCGAGAAACTTTGACGGAACGAAGACGAGGGAAAAAGCTCGACGAGTCCTCCGACGCCTTTTTCCGATCTGCTGTGTATGTAATTGAGATAAAAAAAAAAAGATGAAGATAACAAAAAAATAAAAATAAAAAAATAATAAAATAAGAAAATAAAATGAAAAATACAAAAAAAGTTGTGTTAAGCCTGGACTATTGCAACGAGCGATCTCACGTCTATTATATAAGTTTACGAGTTAGCGTGGTATTGCTGTATAGTAGCGAGTGACGAAGAATTTATAAATATGTAATGCCTTAATGTTAACGATAATAATTCTAGCGTTATATTAGTTGATGAACAAAATGAAGAAGAAAAAAAAACAACAACAACAACAACAAAAAGAAAGAAACAAACAAACAAATCGATTGATTAATTGTCTCAATTATCTAAGTTCTTTTCGTGATTTGATATTTTTTATATAATTAATGAGAGCAAGAGATAGAGATAAAGAGCGAAAGAGAGTCGAACAATGCGAACAAGCGATAAGGTGTCAAAACGTGGAATGTGTAGTGCAGACTGCTGTCAAAAATAGTTCAGGCTGGATGTCGATGTTTGTAGCGGATAAAGAAACCAAAAAAAAAAAAACAACAAAAAACAAAAAACAAAAGCAGCACAACATATTATTATTAAAATTGAAAAATCATTAATACGTCGGAGTTTCATTCGATGAATTCGATTTTTTATTTATTTTGTATTTTTTATGTATATATTTTTTTTTTCTACAATTTCGCGACAAGTACGAGGAATATGAAATGCCTCGGCGATTTCTGATTACAGACAGGGAAACGTATCGGTATTCTTGAAAGCGATTGTTTATTTTCTAAAATTCGTGGAAATGATTTAAAAAATACATTGGAAGCTCCCGCGTAAACGTCTCGTAGGTTATATTCATCATCGATACGACAAAGTTCTATTTTTTACGATTTCTTCGAGATCTCGATATTACCGGTAGCACGCAATCACGATAAAGCACGTTGCAATTCTCGCCACGTAAACCAGCTGCACCTGCGTCCTCGACGAGCCGATCCCAACCGGACGACGTTCTCACGGATTTTCGAACCTCGCTTTTGCAAAAATCAATGAGAAACGATTGATCGTGTGACGCTCGTGAAATCGTGTGGACAAACCAATAGTAGGGGAGACCGGTGTCGGTTGTAACAATTCATGCAACATTTTTTTTGTCTCGCTCAATATTTTTGATTTACAAATAATTTTTTTTTTAACAATTTTGTTGATCTTTATGCTTACTGATTTCATATTTTCAGTTCGAAAACAGGTTTGGTGTTATCAATGAAAATCAATATTGGGCATTGCTACACATGTTACAATTGATGATTGTAACAGCTTTGATGTCAATTGTTAACACAGAAGCAATATGGCATAATCGTATGGGAACCATTTATTTACTCCTCGCAAACTGGTTTAAAAGGTCACAGTAACTTCACTAAGATACTACATTGTTATTAATATTTTTCAACAAAAAGAAACAAATATTTTGAATCTCGGTGCAACTAGAACTATTCATATGGCTGCAATAAAATAAATAACAAAAATTCAACAACAAACAAAACAATTTATTAATCTTTGAAACAGTTATCACCGATGAAGAGCGTAAATTGTTATGAGAAATGAAAATGGAAAAGAACATTGAATAATTCATAGACTTTTCATAGTGTTACAATCGACACCGATCGACGTGTTACAATTGACACCTGCGACATTTTTCAGTAAATAAATTGAATAGCATCCTTCGCGTCGTCATATACAAATCTTAATTGACATTATTTGTAGTCAAACCATCATAGATCAATATAGATTGGACCAACTATGAAAAATAATCATTGTTCAGATACTAGACCAAAACATAGTGGGAGGGATATATTTACTTACCGGAGCGATAAACCATTAAAACGGACTCACTTACAGAAAAGAGCGCGTAAAATTTTGCGAAAAGTTAATTAGAAGCGAAACGGACGTTACTTTGGGGATGTCGAAACATCTTGGACATTTTCCACGAGATGTCAGCATAATCTTTGTTGTAACAATTGACACCGTGTCACAATCGACACCGGTCTCTCCTACATAGATATGAAATTTTCACGTACGTCAAGTATCGAGCCAGCTGCCTTCCGCCCGATCCCAGATTTTTCACGAGGTTCTTGTTCTCCAGACAAATTGTTCTCTGTACGCATCGCAGTCTCGCGTCGTCGTTCAAGATTTCCTCCTGTTCCGGTGTCTGAGAAAAATCAATCGTTCCACACTTGTTTGGCTGGACATTTTTTTAATCCTATATCATCATTGCGGATACCAATCTTGTTGCGATTTATCACGTTCGTGAGACGAACAATTACTGAAAATGATTTTTACAAAAAGGTTTGACGATCTGTGTGGCCCATTTCATCCGAGAAAGTCAGTTGCAATTGAGAAGCCGTCGGTTACATGCTTCTTGGATGTGAATATAAGTAGAGCATTAGATACGAATTTACATTTTTCTTCATTTGAATTAGTTTTCTCGTAATTCGCGTCATTACTGATTTCACGAGTAATAAGCAATTTTTCATCATTGTTCTTAAAATTCAGTCGGTCCACTTAGCCCAGTCGTGATGTACAGAAATAAGGGCTGACCTTTCAAAAAGCGGTTTGAGGTGAACTTGCTTTGCGTAATCATTGAGGGGTGGTCTAAATCCAGGTTTTCGACATTTCGACTCCAATTGCGTCGTCCCGTTAGAATTGATATCGCCGTAGGGAAATTATAATATCGCCTTTTTCGTCCTAAAATATTGAATTTAGGAGAAAGACGGTAGGGATCAAAGTTTCAGAGAATTTTATTTCCTACAAGTTTGTACCCACGCATTAACGCGCTAATCCCTGAAATGAACTAGATAACGCGATAATAAACTTAAAACTTAACTCCTATTTTACGTCAAAATTTCCAAAGTCGAAGAATATCAATCGTAGACAAAAAACTGCAATGACTGAAGTTGTAGACAATTAAATTATCTACAACTTTTGTGATATGCATTTTCAGTCGAAAGTTAAAAATGCGCGAGTTATTTGACAAAAACCAATTCCCCACAAATTCAAGATGGCCGTCAACGCAAAAGGTTCGAAGTGTCGAAAACCTGGATTTAGAATATCACTGACCCCCTCTCAACGACAACAAAAGAAAGATTCACCAAACCAGTGTTCAAAGGTCAAATGTACATCCCGACTGGGCTAAATATTCAAAACTATTCAAAAGCTTTGGAATTTTGGCCCTACGATACCATTCGCTGCCGACCTCGAGAAATAAATCTCATAACAATTCATAAAATAACAAGGAAACGAAATTATCGTGAAAAACAGGATTTTTTAGTATCCGCAATCGACGAAGAGGCGGAAAAAAAAAGTTGACAAGCTTGAATTTGTTCATGGACGATAATACCATTGGTCGCAATCCATGAGTGACATAGAGATCTCTTTTTTTACGTCCGGAAAGCGCGTCCACCAGAGCGTCTTTTCGTTTGGCCGACATCAAAGAATTTTGTATTATAGCGAATAGCAACAGTAGCCCGATGAAGCTGACTATAGCTAGATGTTTCGGACCGAGCCCGAGGGAATTTTCTCCGCCCGGATTGACTACCGAATGTCCGTATTCCACGTACTCCGGAGGATAAGCGTAGTGCTCGCTTCGTACTTGTCCCACGGGTCCGGTTAGGGGCGGTCCTGCACAAATTTCCGAAAGAAAATAAAATCACGATTCAATCTTTTCGACTATATCGTTCAACATACATATATATATATATATATATATACATATATATATTTTTGCACAGACAAAGCGACACCGTCCACACACATAAGATTCCCATGGAGACCGATGCCGAAACACCCGCCATACTCGTCCCTTCTGTCGAAGCACTTTATAAAATCGTTTCGACGTCAATCTCTATTGCATTTGAGAGTCTATCACGTTTCGCTACTCCAAAGCTATTACGCGAACGATGGGGGCCGGCTGAAAGTCAGTCTTTGGGCAACGTACAAGTGACTCGCGCGATATTGCAAATGGCTCATGCATATATGTCGAGAAAAGTCTGGCAAACATTTTTTGTTAAGAATAATAAACTTTTATTATCTATATATATATATATATATTATATATATGTACCATATATTTCAGGGAAGTATTCTGATTGACTGACTCACAGATTGAATGACTTATCGACGCAAAGCTCAAAACGTTTGACCCAGGAACGTGAAATTTGGACGGTACATTGCTATTATGACGAAGACATCTACTGAAAATCGGATTTTTGTAAATTTCAACCCTAAAAGTGCGAAAAGCGTATATGCATCTTTTGATGACGTTATGACGATATCTCAAAAATCAGACATGATATAGACGTCAAACTTGGTACTTAGATTCGCCTTTGAATATGATAAAACACTCGTCTCATAATTTACCAAAAATTCAGTTGATGGTGATGGTGGATAAATTGTGTCAATTCACATCAGCATTTAAATTATATCCAACAAAGTTTGGACGATGAACTAATGGTTAAAATTTGAAACATTGTTGTATCGATCTAAACCAAGTTTTTTTTTTCACCAAATTCTACAGAACAATTTTATTTCCAGAAGGAATAAAGGACTAAGTCTCGATCGTTATTAATATAACCAACTGGTGAATTATTTTTTTCCACTTTTTCACGAATATCGACATTCATTTTACAGGACCGAGAATTTCATTTCTGCTTATAAAAAAAAAAAAAAAAAATTTTTTTTTTAAACTATTATTGAAATTCAATTGGTAAGCAAACGTTGTTTTTACGTGAGCTCGAAGTGACAATCATAGTGCCATTTGCTGAGGATGGTTATTGAATGATCGATGGTGTGTGTAAGTCCGCGAGGCACAAAAGTGTTTTGAAATTTGATTTTCGTGATGACTCGGAGACGTGAGGGACGGCTGAACGTCATTATTACCGGGAAGATAGTAACTCGCGGGCATCGGGGGTTGTTGTATCCAGGGTGGGTACTGGTACACGGACGGCTGCGTGACTTCCTGATCGGGGGTGAGAGCCGCGACACCGGGGGGCCACCAATCGTGTCTCTTGCTGCTCATCGGCAACGAAATTTGTTGCCCGGCGCGAACAGTTTGATTATCCTGCGTGGACGATGAAAACGTCGATGATCCGACTTCTTGACCAGACCCAATGAAAAATAAATTCACGAGAACGAGGATAATCCTCCTGATAAAATTTACGAACATTTCACAACGAATATTCGACGAACTGTGTACACGACAAATTTTCGCGACGACTGAAAAACGACGAATCCACGACCGAGATCTTAAACCAGCCGAAGGTACACGAAGTGGATTTATTTAATCGTTTTAGAGAATGTAACATTTGATGCGCTACGGAGATCAACGTTCAATTGTTTTCGACATTTGTTTACCGTAATCTCACGGAGGAACAATTATTCGGTTCGTTGAGTATGTCTTGTACTTGTATGCAGTCATCGTAACCGTTATGCCAAATTCACGAATGATATCGAGGCTTTTCTAATTTTTTCATTTTTTTTCATTCGTACTCTTTTAACGGAATAATAGAGAAATATATACGAAACAATGGTCGTACGGATTATTTCTGATGTGACAGAAATATTAAATTTCGATAATAATTCTGTCGATATTAATTTACACCAAAAAGAAAATAAAAACGCTCGGATAATGAATCGACCCGGTCCATTGGGATCATTCGATTTATTCAATGAAAATGTACTTGAAATACTTTCACGACCTGAATGATCATAAATCAGAGCCGATTCGAAAATAAAATGCATCGTCGAAACCAATAATTCATCTAAATTATTTATCATTATTGCAAAAAAAAAAGTGACAATTGAGATCGTCGCAGGATAATTCATGAAAATTATTCATTTTGAAGAGCATTTCAAATAATAATTACATCCAATGAATCCGTGTATCATTATAATACTCTATAACGGAAGTGAATACATTTTTTTTTAAATATAAAATTAGTGAAAATAAAAAAAAATAACTTCTAAACCTGTGATTTTCATCTATTTCAAAAATTCTACGAAACCATCTAGAGAAGTATTTTAGAATTGATGTAAATTTTCGATCAATTAATAGCACAGGTGGATTTATTTTCAACTGCAATGCGGTTAAATGCTCCATCACCGATTCATCTCGAGGTTATCGTCGTTCCATGGCACACACGTTATGAACACACATTTAAAGTTCGTTCATTGCCCGTCGATCGGATAATTCGATGGCCGCGTGCTGGGCAACGAGATTTCGTCGAGTCGAAGAATTATGGAAATTTCGGATCAACGATGGTACGATATCGCGATTTTCGAAACACACTCGAGTGGGGGAGAGGGCTGGAAAGTGCGAGGAAACGAGTTAGAGGGGGATTTCGCTTTTGGTTGGGGTAGGCTGATGCTGGCGGCGTATCGCACGGGGGTTGCTATGACGATAACGTTCGGCCGACTGCGGGGTCGCCGTAGGGGGTTCGTCCGTCTGGAGCCTTTCTAAAGGGGATGATGCCCTTTGCGAAACGTTATGCAGTCGTCCACGTCCACATCGCTATTCGTCAGCTGGATATAATGTACCGAAACAGCCTACGCAACACCTCATCCGAGTACCCTCTCGTACCTTAACCACCTGACGTAATCAGCCTCTGCTCCAGATACTTAACAAAGACGTTGACACATTCATGAAGCTGAATTTCCATCTTTTGTCAATAGCAACCTTCGTCAGTGCTAGTTGGCGATGAATGGGTCACAGTTTAGTGCTCCGATAGTTATGCATTGGATAAGTCTCGAAGTTTCGAATTTTCAATGTTTCGAAGGCTCATAAGTTTGACATTTTTTTATTCGAATTTCAATGTTTCGACCTTGCACGGTTTCGAAAGTCCATTAATCCAAACGGGCAAAGTTTCGAACGGTCATAGTTTCAAAAAAAAAAAATTCGAAATGCAATGTATCGAAAGCCCAATTTTTCGACGGGTCACGGATTCGACTCGCCAATGTCTCGACGATTCAATGTTTCGACGGACCAAAAGTTCGAAACGTATATATAGGTATAGTGGCGTGAAGATTGCGGGAGCTGGAATCTTCAAGCGATTGAACGAGCTGCTACGCCACTATACTTTTATGTAGGTTTCGAACTTTTGATCCGTCGAAGGATTGGCCGTTCGAAACGTTGACGTGTCGAAACATTTATTTTCGAATCGAAACATTTTTTAAATTCGGTTACATGACCTGTCGAAATGAAAAAATTCAGAGATTTGATTTTTCGATAAATTAAAATTCGAATAAAAAAAATTCGAACTTATGAGCTTTCGACACATTGAAAATTCGAAACCTGGAGACCCAACCTAATCATTTATTGTTCATTTAGAAGAAACAACAAAAATTCAGTTAAAACTAATTTTTAAAAAACTAGTTTAGACTTAGTAGATACAGAGTTGTCGAGGTGCAGGGATGGGTATTCGTTCAATGGAAAGTGTATTTGAAATCATTTTTTAAACAAATAGTTCTTATTAATTATCATACATAAAATTGTATTGCTATGTTTATGAAAATTTATTATTATGCAACGGATTCCAATCATCCTGTAATCCATGATCAATTAGTCTGAAAAGTATTAAAAACACATTTTCATTAAAGGAATGGCTTTCCCAGTTAAGGAGGCATGTTTGGATCGGACCGAAAATCGATTTCTTTTGAATTTAATCGTCAGAACAATTTATTTACGTCGAAATGTTGATGAAATTACATTACATCAAAAGCTACATTCATTTAATGCTTCGCAAAAAAAGAGAGAAAAATTCATCCAATTGAATATAGTAGCTCAAAAGAATAAATTCTTAATTCTACGTATAACTAAAAATAAGTCTTCGTAGAGACAACGATACATTTTGATCATCGCAACAAAACAAAACGATCATCATCCAAGGTTTCGCGATGGATAAATAACGAAAAAAAAAGTATCAAACCGAGTTCAGGGTTGCAAAATTTCAATATCCCACGAAACGAGGAAGTAGATCTTGATGTGAAACGAACGAGATAAAACCAACCGAAGCAATACAGGAAAACCGGGAAAAGCCATTCGTTTCAAGTATAAATCGTTTAAAGACTCCCAAGACCCGTGCGAGCTTTGAGTTGGACTTTTATCGTTGTGTTCCCGTTCGCGAAAGATTGAAAGTACATAATTTCCGGTGCGTTGGAACGTTTGTTCGACGACGGTCTCACATACCCAATAAACCGACGCGGTCATGAACGTCAGGTTTTACGAAAGTTTCACAAAGTATCGCGCGTGGAGAACGTTGAAACGTTCGCGTGGTTGGTTTATAAAGTTGCGAGCTGGAAATACCGGGGTTGTCGTCGTGACCGGTGTGACGGACAAACGCGCGAATAATCCAACGTTTCGCTGGTGGAAAACTCGTCGGGAGCCCACATTGTTCATGACGGCGTGGCGGTATCGCCTTGTCGTATCGGGGTCACATCGATATCGCGTTTAACACGAGAAAGAACGATAGATATATATAGATTACGTATGAGGGAGGTGTACAAGGGAGGTCGGTGGTTTTACGCCAACGCTGTGAGACGTTTTATATACATGTGTAATTTTAACATATATATATATACATTAGCCATTGCCCGCGGCTTCGCTCCCGTGGATTCGATATTTGGCTCATTTTTTTTTACAAAAACTATTGGTTCAGTATTCAAACTCTGATGGAGTGGAGCTCGGAATTCAGGATGAGCAATGTTCAGAAGGACCAAAATTCCGAACGCGGAATGCTTCGAACGACGATGTTACGAACGGTCGCGGCGCAGAATGAAATTGTTTCGAATCGTCAAAATTTCGAACCGCATTGTAGCCTATACGTACAATATTCCGAACGCCTAGCAGTCACCGCGGCTTTGACCATTTCCCGAATTTCGAGCTTTCCCACGCGTAAAATATCAAAGTTAGATATATGCCGTCATTGACGTTTTTTATTGGAAATTCAATTCTCTACAATATTGTTTGTGTGAACTTTTGGTCTATATAGAGTTGTTTATCCAGCGTTTGAACAAAAAGAAATAAAACGATAAGAAAATCGATGCATTTTTACCTTCTCGTTAAAACGCTGGTTAAACAACGCTATATAGACCAAAAATTTATATGAACAATGTTGTAGAGAATTGAATTTCCTATAAAAAAGTCAATGGCGGCATATATCTAACTGTGATAATTCACGCTAATTTTTAAATAATTTAAAAAAAATTACAAACATTAGTAGTGAATTAGCCATTTTTACAAACCGTTATTATTCGAAATTATGACGATTCGAAACAATTTCATTTTGCGCCGCGACCGTTCGTAACATTGTCGTTCGAAGCATTGCGCGATCGGAATTTCGGTCCTTCTGAACATTGCTCATTCTGAATTTTGAGCCCTACCCCTATGAAACACGTGTTCCATGATTTCCAGAGGTGAATCTGAGTACCAAGTTTCACGTCTATATCGTGTCTGGTTTTTGGGATATCGGTATCGCCATAAAAAAAATTCATACGCCCTTTCTAACTCTTTTAAGGTGGACATTTTCAAAGATCTTTTCTCAGTGGATGACTACATTATAGAAGCAATGTACCTTCCAAATGTCTCCCTTCTCCAATTCTTATATGAATATCTTTAAGTATTAACTAGTGCAAATTATGTGGGTTAATGAAATAAGGTATTACATCTAGTACTATTCTAAATTCCGAGCTTCTACGTCGCATGGTTCGTGAGAAAATCAGCCGTGTAAGCCGTGACAGACGGACAGATACGCGAGTGATCTTATAAGGGTTCCGTTTTTCTCCTTGGTGGTACGCAACCCTCAAAATCCTCACATAATTAAATTCATGAAAAAAAATTCTAACAAAAAATCCCAGTGCCTGCCAGACTGGAAAAAGTAAAAAAAAAAAAAAAAATTGTGGATCAAAAGGTCGAGGGTCAAACCCGATTCAAACTGATATGGAAAGTCCTGTGTATATAAATTCATGAAACCATTGGTATTCATGGTCTTATTGATTGTACGGACACCTTCGGCAAACACTGAAACTTCATTTTGAAAAAAAATCTGAAATACGCGGCTTCCTATTGAATCCAGCATATACAGGTAAGTATACGTAATATATATATATATATATATATATATATATATATATATACGCGCCAAAAAAAAATAAACTTTCCATTCCTATCCAGATAATCGAATCAACCGATTTTTCGTTACCAACTTAGGCATTTGTTTTCGCAGTCCGAGTATCCGTATTGCGGATATCAATTATAGCCGTCACGTTTCGCTCGCTCGGGATTAGCGTGATAGACGGGGGAAGACTTTTCGCGACAAGGCCACGGTCGTCTCGATAATTCGAGATGGCATTTATCCTGTCGTCAACAAAGCGTCGAGGGTGTTTTCGGAAATCCAAAAAAAGTTTCCACACGGGTTTTGTTATCCCGAGTAAAAAAATTATGTATAGTCGATATATGAACTGTATATGGGACTGGGCATATATAGTCTATTTCTGGATTATGCACAGACAATGTATAAACTATACATAATCTATATATAGATTCTATATGAGATGTTCCATACCAAATCGACAAGGTTTTAGCCGGACTGTTTTTAATTTTGCTAATAATTTTATATGTTTTTGGACTGACTAAAAGGAGTATACATGATTTTTTTCAAATTGTTTTTTTAAACGGTTCAAAAGCTATGAATTTTTAAAAATATTTTAAAGTATATCTCGACTATATATGAAGTGTTCCACCCCATTTCGAACGGTCAAAAAGTTTTGCATTCCCGAAAAAATTGAAATTTGGTCAAATTATTCAATTAGACGAAAAAAAGTAGTGTGAATTTTTTCAGATTTTTTGGATCGCATTTTTTTGAGTTTTTCAACATTTCAAAATTTTCTAAATAACGTTATATATTGAAAGCATACGATTAAACAGAAAAATGTTTCAGACAAAAAAGTTGCAGTTTTCCATAAACTTTGTGAAAACATTTTTCTTGGAATTTTTCGAGTTCAAAAAATGACCATTTTCATCAAAAATATACGAAAATAATTTTTTTCGGTCGGTATGTCACCTTCGATTTATCTCAAAAAATTCCTGAAAATACTCTGAAATGTGTAAAATACACACGTATTTTTTTTGTCATGGCTCGATTAGTTGTTCCTAAGCTATGCTTTGGTTTATTAATAATATTTATTAAAGTTTTTTTAGAAAAATCCATTATTATGGAAAATCATAATCTCCCGAATTGTTTTTCTCAAATTCACAGATGAGAGAACATTTACAATAATAATATTAATGTTTTTGAGCTTATTGGATAATCGATAACGTAGATGGAACTCCATTGAACTCGTTCGAAAGCTACGCTCTATAATCACTCGTTCAAAAAATTCAATGATTAAGGGAATAATTTTCTGTCCTAATATCATATTTTTTTATTATTGTTGTGTAAATGAATCACAACGTAAGAACTGGGAAAAAGTGAAGCATAAACAGATCGTTGCGAGTTATTTATTTTTCCAGACTCGGTGAGTTACGAAGTCCGTGGCGAGCGAATATATTTTGCATTGGAGAATCCCATCCGGTCCTGGTATAATGCAAAGGTGTTTTTGGGTCTTCGGTACAGCTTTCACTCGCTTAAATCTCGATTCCATCTACGTTATCGATTATCTATGCTCCAATAAGCTCCAAAACATTAATATCATCATTGTAAATGTTCTTTCATCTGTAAATTTGAGAAAAACAATTCGGGAGATTATGATTTTCCATAATAATGGATTTTTCTAAAAAAACTTTAATAAATATTATTAATAAACCAAAGCATAGCTTAGGAACAACTAATCGAGCCATGACAAAAAAAATACGTGTGTATTTTACACATTTCAGAGTATTTTCAGGAATTTTTTGAGATAAATCGAAGGTGACATACCGACCGAAAAAAATTATTTTCGTATATTTTTTATGAAAATGGTCATTTTTTGAACTCGAAAAATTCCAAGAAAAATGTTTTCACAAAGTTTATGGAAAACTGCAACTTTTTTGTCTGAAACATTTTTCTGTTTAATCGTATGCTTTCAATATATAACGTTATTTAGAAAATTTTGAAATGTTGAAAAACTCAAAAAAATGCGATCCAAAAAATCTGAAAAAATTCACACTACTTTTTTTCGTCTAATTAAATAATTTGACTAAATTTCAATTTTTTCGGGAATGCAAAACTTTTTGACCGTTCGAAATGGGGTGGAACACCTCATATATAGACTATATATGCTCAGTCTCGAATATAATTTTTTTACTTGGGATTGCTTGTATTCCCCGTTTGAATTTCGAAGTAATTGTAATTTTCCTAGTTTGCAAGCACAACGGTGCAGCGAGTACCGTGCTTACCGACGTTCATCCGTCACGTCCGTACATTACTGGCAGAATCTACTGTGGCTGGCAAACGTATCTGCAGTAGTCCGTGCCGTGGCGGGCATCGCCGTCTGAGCGCAGCAGCACCCTGTGAGTCTCTGTATCTGATGGCTTGAACCACGCACCACGTCTGATCCCATCTGAAATTTCGTAGTTTCGCTACAACCTAGCCTTATCGGGGTGCCTAATTGGCTAACGTAACGCAAATTAGGAATTCACGAGTTCGTGAACTACATCGGACGCCCGCAGATAACTCAATTTTTTATTCCAGGATTAATTAATTAATTTGAGCGACTTTTGGATAGATTTAACTTTGATGGTTCTGCAAGTTAAATTGGTGTTCCCCGATCGATTTAAATTTCGATAAATGTCTACACTATGTATCTATTGTAACTATGTATCTATGGTGAGCTTCTCCATCAGTCAACGTGGATGAAATGTCGAATAATTATTGTTTAAGGCATTGTTCCGTTTGTTAACAATGATGTGTTCGTGGCTTTGACAAATGTTTCCCTACATACGATTTTACATATTTAAAATTGCATAGCACTCCCAAGTAAAAAAATTATAGATAGTCTATATATAAATTATATGTAGACTTCATATAAACTAAATATATATATTTTGTTGTATGTTTATAACGTGCTTTGACGAAAACTATATATAAACTATATATATAGTCTATATATGAACTATATATGCCCAATCCCATATATAGATTATATATAATTTTTTCACTTGGGTCATTTCGCCATGTTTGGATTTCGGTACATCTTCTATATACATGATGTTACTTCCAACGCAATATTTGTAAAGTAAAGCTTATAGGTGCTTTTTGAATAAATGCTACTTGTATAAGCCTGTCTTTCTTGTTCCATTTCGATGTATCGCTATAATTATGAAATATTTTCCGTGGTAGTTGTTATCAGAATGGTTTAAACTCTACCTGTAAAAGTTATTCGATTCGTGTTTCCAAAAAAAACGACCACCATCCGGAAATTCCCGATTGACTAGTGTTTCATAAATGCTATGGGCAGACGTGGAAAGCTCTTCGTAGTGGAACGTTCATCTGCCAGATGAACGTTCCACTACGAAGCCTTCTAAAAGAAGAAAAATCTTTTTTTCTTCTTAATGCTGGAATGGAATTATGAGAATCCGTGACACAGATACCGATTGTGAAGTCGTATTGAATTTTTTTTTTAAATGTCCAATTTTACAAGAATCTAATTGTTGAACAAGAACGGCAGCTCAGGTGCAACAGCTCTCCAGCTTCACATATGTATCAGATACAACACATCTCACATTGTCGACACATTGGAGATTCGATTTGATTTTTTTTTCACAAGCGTAAATATTGTTCCATCGGTATGACCAATTCAACGAAGCATTATTTTTCTCTTCATCTTTACTCACGATTTTGAAACAGACCCGAATAAGACTACTGCTGCTTGCAGATTGCATCTGTCGTGACTCAGGGCCACAGCGAATTAAAAAAAAAACAAAAAAACAAACAAAAAATGTACCGACAACGACGATCAATTGGATTTCAAAATATTAGAACCGCAGATTTAATTTTTTTCTTACAGACCCTAAGTGCAGTAACGTAGGTAAGTGGATAATGACGAAATGAGAAGAGTTCACAAACCGTAGCTTGGATATGCTATTATTCCCGCAACCATGAACGAAATTACTGCGGCGACGAGCATGACATTCAACTCAGCCGTTTATATCCTCGAGCTATGGAGGAGGGCGGTGAGCGGCGGGAGGAGGGAGGAGAGGGACCACTCTCTAGCGGGAAGAGACAAAACAAAATATGTGTCCCGAAGCGAAAGCTCGTTCTACATCAGTCGCGTAACTTGTTCTGCTACTACTGCTGACAAGTGTATGTGTGGATGTGTATATGTGTGTATACACATATACATATCCACACATACGAGTGTTTCAGAAGCTCATTTCACGCGATACGATTTTCCACGTGCGGAAGGACGTCTCCTCCGGCTGTCCACCTCTGTATCCGCTGAGGTTTATCAATCCTGTAGTCCGTTATCATTATATATTGATGACTGGTACAAACACTTCGGATGTGCGAGGGTTCGATCCGAAAAAAATGTTTCTTCGCCTCCCACGCTTTCCAAACTTCACGAACAAAACTATTTTTATCTGAATGAAATTATCACGATCGGGTCGGTGATTGATCGTCACGCGGAATATAATATTGCGGTTTCAGTGAGATTTCATTAATATTCCATCTGTTTTTTTAATTTGCATTCCCGAAAAAAGCTCAATTTTTATGGAATTTTTTAAATTATTTTTCTTGCATCTTGAGGTAGTATTCTACAAACTGTAAGAGTCAAAGCAAGCCTAAGATATACCATCTCCTGATTGAGGTACGTAGTACTTTGATGAGGCAACGTCACGTGTTATGATGTCGATCAGAGAGAGAGAGAGAATATGGGAAACAAACGCGCAACATTGCCATGTCTACTGGATCACGACCAACTCCTGATAAAAACTGTATTTTCCCAATGTTCATTTGCTTATTATTATCATCTCAGTCTCCTAATCTCTACCTTCAAGTGCCCAAAATGTTCTCTGAATATTCAACTTACAGTTTAAGTGTTTTCATTAAAATCTGACGAGGACTTTTTGTATTATATCAAATTGAGCGTGATTCTCCATAAGGCTCCATATTAAACGTATGAAAATAAAAGTGTTGATATCTTTTTTCTCGCGCTCCGGAAAGCCATAAAATTTTAACTGAACCTTTTTCTTATCAATACCTATAAGTATGGCAAGTTTTATGAAAATCTGACGAGGAACTCTCTTAACCAGGGTACTACCTTAAAAAAAAAGTTCGATTCTCCGAATATTAAGGTTGATATATTAAAGAAGGGATGATCGTGACAACAGCGAAATGTAGCAAATTGAACAAAATGTCAGATGCAAACAAACTTCGATAGGGAGCCAAAATCACTATTGGATCGTGAAAGGCCATTTTTGCTTGAAACCCCCGTTCTGGGGGGGACCTTGTCTTCCGTTGATTGTTCGTCATCGTTACGTTTCCATGGATTTCGCATTATCAGCATCACCGGCATGGCTTTTTGCTCGCGAGAACCCTCGACGATCCCATGTGCACACCTTTTGACCGTCTCTTCCATCTTAAGCTTGTGACGTGCCAATGATCAAGACGACGACAACAATCAAAGCTTCGACGTGAAGACGATTCGACACTTTGTCGACGGTTCCGCTAAGCTGCCGCGAAAAAACAGTCATCGCGAGGATACGCAACGAAAAGTAACGAGGGGGTTGCTAGACAAGCGAATGGAAAAAGACAAGACGATAGAATTCAAGGGTGGTACGCGCACCCGCGGTGCCACCCTCGTCATCCCCTCTCCATCATCATCCGTCCCCCGTGTACGTCCTCCCCTAACTCATTCCACCGTTCCACAACTCGCCACGTTTCTCGCTCCCACGTTTTTCACCCTAATCCAAAAATTCATTTTGTCGTTTCTCGCGCTTCATCCCTCATTCCATTGGTTCTGCGTCCTTCCCAACCGTTCGCATTTGGCTTCGAGAACACGCGTTTTACCATCAACACAAGATTTGTCATCACGTGTCTCAATCACGAACAAGCTCATAGATGCCATATTTTTTTCATCTCTCGAATAATATTGCGTTCTCGCTCGTACCCGCGTTTCAGACCCGGAAGGAAATTCCTCGTCATCAGTCTCATCCCCTAGAATTTCGCTATTCCGTTTTAATATTTCCAGCTTCCTTTCAGCTTCCGTTTCTCCGTTCTGGTGATGGACCAGAGTCCATCACTCGCTGTACGGACTCACTCGCACTCTCTTGGTTCATGACATTTTTCATTTTGCTTCCTCGTAAAGAAAGCTTTGTGACGGTCCGAATTTTTTTTTTCGGGATTTCGATGTCAATAGGTTCAGAATATCCTAAAACGTCCAGAAAATACATTTGGAGAAAATGTCCGGATGTGTGTGTGTGTGTATGTGTGTGTATGTAACCGACCTCTAAAATTCAAATGTTCATAACTCAAGAACGGTTTAAGCTACCGTACTCAAATTTCGCACACACCTGGTGACTCCTAATATCTGTGATTCTCGCAATTATTGACGCATTTTATCAGCTTTGACAGCGTTTCGAATTTTTCCTAAAATGTCTGTAGCCACGTTTGCGTCCGCAAATTTTGACAAATTCGGCTAAATAGTTTTTCATATACATAGAGTTGGGTACAAGGACGGATGGTATTGCATTTCAGCCGATTCCATCGATAACTTTAGATCTTATGATTTTTTGGAATTTTTCAAACAAGCTGCAAGTTGAAACTTGCAAATTGTCATTCTTGGTTCCTCGTAAAGAATTCTTCGTTCACTACCTACGATTCACAATCAGAGGTAGCAAATTGCGAGTTTCAACTTGCAGCTTTTTTCCATCCTTCTCGCTCCTTCACTCAGTTTCGCTTCAACATTCAGATTTCACCAATGCTCACCGTCTCTCAGCAGCCATCGCCATTTTTCCTCGACATTCTCTACATTTCCGAGCTTTCCACAAATTCCCTTAGTTCTCTCGCTCTCTCTCTCTCTCTCCCTCTCTCTTTCTCACTCAGGATTCCCCCAATTCTCGCTATTTACCATCCCCCAAAAATCCTATCACAGTTGTCCGCTCACTATACTGCCTTTTTCGTCTCTCCACCCTTCACCCCAACTTTCTCCGAAAATTCTTCATCATATCCCCTCTCGGCGATCTCTCTCCAGCCTCCGAGCTTCTTCATATTTCATCCCTCCAACGTTATCTCCGTTTTCGCTCACGGTTTCTCGTGCTTGCGTCCACCCCCTCCCCCTCCCTTCGGTCCCGTCAACCCCTCGCAAATTCTTCGTCGTTCTCCTTCCCTCAGGTATTCCGTGTGTCCCGTTTTAACACCCCGACGTTCTCTATATTCCATCCTTCCACCGTCGTGTATCTTCTCGCTCGTTTCTACACGCCGCCCTTTCGCTCGAACCCTCTATTCCGTTGGCCGCCCCTCGCGCGCTCCGCGTCTCGTCGCAGTCCCCACAACCACCACCACCACCGACGTTGCCGCCACCGCCACCCCCGACAATCGACGTTCGCAGTTTGCGTTTATCGAACGATTGCGCGCGCACGGAATCGGAAGAGGCGTCACGAGCGTCATATACATCTTGGTTGGTTGGCCGAGAGGGCGACCACACTGGCAGCGAGGTTGCGACGAGAGTTGGCAGCTCTCCTGCTCGTCTCTCTGCTTCAAGAGTATATAACAAACACGCACGACCAAAAACGAACGAGGGTGTCGCGAGACAGGGTAGTGCGACAGAGCGTGTGAGAGTGAGAGAGAGAGAGAGAAAGAGAGAGCGAGTGTGTGAGAGCGAGAGCGAAATAGAACGTCCGTCGACAGCCGCGTGAACCATCCGCGGTTTCCACGTCGCTTATATATAATTCAAAAACAGTTCGTGAAAAAAAAAACAGGTTTTTTATAACAAAAGTGCGAGATCCACCGTCATCGAGAACTCTGTGAAAAAAAAAAAAATCAACAAAAAAATATAACATACATATAAACGCCAAAGAATTCAGTATCCTTCGGGTGTCTCGTCGTCCTCGAAATTTAGTCACGAGACACCTAAAAAATCAATCCGCAGTTCCAATCTAGTAGAAAAAATTAAAACATTCAAACTCAAACCTTGTGTTAACCTCTCGAAGAATAAGTAATAAGTGCAATTGCGAATATCGTTCGTCACGGAGTGAATACCGAAAAATACATCAACAATAACGTCGATCATTGAAAAACATTCGACTTAAAAAAAAAACAAATAAAAGTGATTTAATGAAATAAAATCGTCCGTGATTTTTCGACGGTCGAACGTTCTTCACCACCAGCACGATACATCGAGAAAACCGACGACGAGTGTGCGTATCATCATCATCATCGAAATCGTCGTTTCCGAACGAATTTCCATCCAACGAAGTTTCTCGACTCGAACACACGAGAGTTCGTGTGTTGAAATCGAGCGTGTCATCGAAGGACATAATTATCCGTCGCGATACAGAGGGCGTCGCGGGATCGATCGTTCGCCATTTTCCCCGTCGTCCGACATCCCGCGCTAGCATCGTACGACGTCCATCTTGTTCCAGCGACTCGCCGGGAGATATCGCGTGCGTCTGAAACTCGAAATCCATCTCTTGGACCAAAAACTTTTTGCTCCGCGTGTTACCATCACAATTTTCCGGCGCAATTTTCCGGACCGAGGGTGGATGGTCTACGACGATTAATCTCCGGGTGGGCGAGGAGGGGTTGCAAACGGCCATCAGCTACGTGCATCACGAACAGAGATCCAGAATAAATACAAAGAGGGGTAGGCGCGATTCACGCCTCGCGTTTCGTCGGTGTGTTATTGATCGGAGCGCCCATACTGGTCGGTGACGGTGCTTCCACGGCCGTAAGAGGGTGCGTGAGTGCTGACACAGCGAGGCCTTGCACCGAGGAGGAACACACAGTCGAGTCGCAGCCAACGTAATACGAGTTCGCGGTGTGGGAGGCGCGTTTGTGTGTGTAAGTGTGCGTGTGAAAAATAATTCATCGAAGCCAACGTATATATATATATATATAAATAAGACTGTAGATTCGAGTGGATAGGGATCGTGTGGGGGAGGTGGGAGGTGAATTGAAAAAGTGAGCAGTTGTATCCGAGTGCCCGAGGGAAACAAGGCAGCAGGCTGGGAGGTCGGTTGAGCGAAGTTGTGGGTCCCGTCGTGGAGGAGGCCATAGAGCCAGGGGATGCAACCCCGCTGACGGGACCCTCGAGGGAGGCCTCCCTACCTTGGGCACCTCCGCCACCACCCCGAATCACAACCCCCAGTCCTCCGCGGCCCCCACCCCCGCCACCGCCACCTCAAAATCATCAACAACAAGAAAATCAACCCCAACAACAACAACAACAACAAAAACAACAACAACAATCCCAACATCACTTACAGCCTCACCCACACGTCAGAGATCAACAGCCACAGCTGACCAAGAGTCACAGTCAGAGTCAGATTAATCCGATTCAAACGTCTTTGAGTCAGCGTCAGTTGCAGCATCAGGCGAGCGAGCCAGGCCACAATCAGTCGGTCAACATGGGCACCGTGCTGTCGTTCAGCCCGCGCGATAGACGAGGACCCGTTTATCCCCCAACCGGTCATCCACATCAAACGGATTTTACTCTGAACAATTTCAATTACGAACAACTCAACAACGCGAAGAATCGTGAGAACAAGAGCTCAGCCGCGGTTGCTCCCGCCCCACCAACGACGAACAACAATTCGTTGCAGAACAACAATATCAATCTCAACAACAACGACAACGCTCGTATTATATCCGAGAAAAATGCTCTCGAGAAGAATCTCAAGAAACATTCGTTGTTCATCAATGCGCTGTCATGGAAACGGTTTAGCACAGCGAACAATAATAAAAAGAAACTCGATAACAAGAACAAAAATATCACATTCCGTCAGCCACTCGACAATATACCCATAGTCGATAAAAACAAGAACATACAGACGCCTCAGGTGAGTTTATTGATTTTTGAAATTTATTTATGTTTTCGGTTGTGTGTGTTTTTTTTTTGTCATTCTTTTATTTTTTATTGTTATTAAGAGTGAACGTTGTGATTGATTGTGTTTGATTCGTGAGAATTGTGAGCTCGAAACGTCGGGATAATCAAGGCGATCTGAAAAGCAAATTTTTCGTATAAATAGGTGTACTTGTTATGCAAATATGGGCACGAGCTAATTAACCGCACATTGAGAAACTTAATTCTGTCATTGACACTTGACCTGTACGTGAATCATTATCGTTTGTAATGTTTTTTTTAACCTATTTTGTTCAGCAAAATATGTTGATATATCTGGGTACATGCACATCAGGCCGGGAAATGATTTATATTCAATTATAGAATGCAGCGTACAAGTGTCATTGTCATCAAACAGTCGATTAGCAGAAACAAGGCCGAATCGGACAATCAATCACGATAAAACATTTTTGTGACGTTTGAGTTTTGCGGTGGCCGCGATGAGTGCAGCTCGATATGTATTAGTGTCAATCACTCGATTACCAATATCTCACGAGTCACGCAATTAATTGACCGACCATCTTTGGTTTGCATAACAATGCTAATAATTTACGATTCAATTACGAATGATTACGATCCACATCGTGACGTACGACAATATCTGTCGGTTTTTTGTTTGTTTGTTTGTTTTTGTTTTTCTTTTTTTTTTTTGGTTTTTTGTTTTTTGTTTGAGTTGTGGATAATGACAACGCGCGGTTTGTGGGAATTACGACATCGTCAGCACAAATGACTCGGGCCTTTAACCCGATGAACGATCGAAATTTTTCTCATCGACGTTGAGAACATTTCCCACCCGTGTTCAAACGTTATCTGACCTCTGAAGTTTGTGCTGTCGCGCACATGTGTTCTCACGTACGACCAATACGGGGCAACGTGTTACGCAAATTTTTTTTTTCTCCGACCGGCGATTACCCACACGGAAGGTTCCAAAATCAACATCACCGATGATAATCCATCGGGAACGACCGAATACTTCGTTCCCCACGGGTTTCTATAATTGGTTGAGTTATGCAAGAAAATTCCGGAACACTGTTTCATCAACTCGGGCATGACATTGAGACGAAACACGTGGAACAAATCAGGAGCTGCAAATTCATTCACATTTTTTTTTTGTTTCTTTTCTTTTTTTTTTTCAACTTTGCGACTCACTTGGACAAGACAGTTGTCTGATCAAAGATGGGCATTCATTCAATGAAAATGTATTTTAAATACTTTACGGACCAAATGATAATGAATTTTATCAGATTTGTTAAATATTTTAATTCATTGTATAATAATAATTTACGTAAATTGACCATAATTATTGCAAAAATGTGAAAGATTGATTGTTTCATGATAATTAATCATAGTCATTTGTTCGAAAAAGTATTTGAAATACATTTCCATTCAATGGATGCCCATCCCTGTGTCTGATTATATATATATATATGACATATTATTATTTATATAACTTTTGGTGTTCACTCATACTGGAAATATATATCTCAGCTGTACTTTCAAACACGTGTCAAATTTATATTTATGTACACATTTGTCACAATTATATTCTGAAAACAAAAAAAATTAGTCATGCAACATATTTCATTGAAAATATATCTTACTAATGTTAAATAGAGTTTCCATATATGTCGAACATCAGCTAACAAGCAATATTTACGTTTGCCAATAGTTGACTGATCAAAATTTAAAAAAATTGCGAGAAACAGAAACTTCGATTTTGAATTATTATTTTGGAAAAAAATAAATATTACGCTCAACTATTAAAAATTACTTATCAAAAAAATGTTCGATACGGGGTACAAAAAATTTCCGTCAGGTGATTTTTTTTTTTTTACGTTGCGACAAAACTGAACGACACAATTATCGACGTTTCAGGAGTGAAAGATTTTTCATTAATGGTTCAAAGCATTCGTTAGTCAACCGGGGAACCGAGTTAATCACGCCAATAATGACTATCTCCTTAGTCCAATGCACGCTCGATGTCTCTCACATTCGCTCATAACTCTGGACTTGAAACGCTCGACGTCAATATCAATGTGTAACTATCGCGAGGGCCTTGAATAGATAACGATAAAAAAATAATTCATCGGAGATACATATATAAATGTCGTGGAAAAAAATGTATCTCGGTTCTTCTTCCGGGTAAAAACGTATCGCGTTCATTGTCAAAATTGTCAGACTATACTGAATAATTATTTTTTTCTTTCAAGTTTGATAATAGAAGCGATCACACATCTTAGCTTTCATTATTCGAAATAAAGAAAAATGTGTTCAATTCCAAGTTGATCGATCAGCTAGCTCAGAAGCTATAGCTGTTTGAAATTAACCATTACAACTTTCACGAGTAATTGAGCTAATGATGACAATCAACGCGTGAAACTGATATCACAACATTTTTGTGAAAATCAATCCAGTGTTTAAAATACAGAACGATCCATGTCCAATAAAAAACAAATTGGCTCGAATAAAAAAAAAAGACCGGCTCGTTTCCGAAAGATACACGACATAGTAAAAATTAATTAGTCCCACTTTCTATTTTTTCGATATCACCAAAAAATTTATTCACTGTTCGACACAACAATTTTTCTTTCTCTTCACTCGGAATTCGTTGACTTTTTAAATTTTTTCCGAAATTTTCCGACATTTTTTTTCTAACCGGTTTCGTTACGGTTTTTTTAACGCGAATTTTCCGTTGCCAAGAAAATCATTGTACGTTGACATTCTACACTCCGGTGCAATCCGAGAGACTCACTTCAACGTAAACATCACGATGCGTCGAGTATCGCGACTCGGAGAACAGTAATCAGAACCACCAACGTCACGGTAACGATATCACATGGTACGGTGTTGCCACGTTTCACCGTCTCCGGTCATCCCGGCTTATCACAATTTTTGCAACCAATTGAACAATTATTTTCAAACTTTCTTCAAAATTTTATTTCTCAATTATACTGATTGTCGTAAACTTTTGTCAATACCAGTCAACACCTCAAAACCCGGATAAACATTAGCAAGGTTTTTTTTTCCTTTTTAATCGACCGATATCGAGGTACAATCCCAGCCACAAGTTTTTTTTTTCATTGGAAATCATCAATATCGCTAATTATACAATAATAACGATTTTAAAATTTTTTAAAAATATAATAATAATACATAAATTAAAAAAAAAAACGCGATACAAGGTGCAAAAACATGTGTCGGGCGATATTTCATGGCTACGATATTTTTTGGCATTCACAAAGTTTGAATAATCGTATCACGTAATCACGTATGAAGAATATTTTGAGCTGTCACAACGTTCATGTCAGCGCGTGTGTTTCGTCAGTCTCATTTCAAACGCGCGAGTTCACGTAGTCCCAATACACTCGCTCCCGTTCCAAACTGATTCATTTATTATTATTATTATTATTATTATTTTTTCGTTATTTTTCGTTTTTTTTCCTCCCACTCATCGGGATCTTTTTTTTCGTCACCGTTATTTCCCAGTCAAACGCAGTGATGATCATCCCGTGTAATTTTGATGCAGACCAAACCACCGGTATCGAACAACAATCACACGTCGCACAATCCAACGTGCGAAAAACTCCTTCAGAAACCACTGCCTCCGGGCCCGAGAAAAACCGTGATCCAGGCTTCGACATCGGAATTGCTCAAGTGCCTCGGCGTTTATCTTCACGGGAAGTGCACGCGACTGCGGGACTTTCAAGCGGGTGACGCCGTCATGTGGCTCAGAACGGTTGACAGAAGTTTGCTTCTTCAGGGATGGCAGGTGAGTCGTCTATATATTTATGTCCTTCGCATCGACGTGTTTGAGACGGCTTTGTGGGTTCCATTCGTAACGTTTATTTAACCGTGTGGCTGATTATTATTCGAGCCGAATTTAAAATTGACAAATTTACGTCAATTTTAAATTCGTCGTAATTACGTCAATAACTATAGAAGACCATACTTGGCAGTGTTGAGCAGTGAGAAAAATAAGAAGTCATTTTTTATACTTAGAAGAATTATATATTTTTTTCCATAAATTCTCAATGAATTGATAAAGCGAAGTATAATCGATGTAAATTATTTTCAAAAGAAATAAAAGAAGAAAACAAATATATGCTATCCGATAACCATCGGTAATGTAGGACTCTCTCGAACTCAAACCAAGAGTTGAACATAAAAGTCTTAAGTTAGTCCTCGTATCCCTCCAAAAGAGAGTTCCTCGTCAGATTTTCATAAAACTTGGCATACTTATAAGTATTGATAAGAAAAAGGTTGAGTTAAATTTTTATGGTTTTCCGAAGGGCGAGAAAATATATCAACACTTTTATTTTCACATGTTTAACATGGAGCCTTATGGAGAATCACGTTCAATTTGATATAATACAAAAAGTCGTCGTCAGATTTTGATGAAAACACTTAAACTGTAAGTTGAATATTGAGAGAACATTTTGGGCACTTGACAGTAGAGATCAGGAGACTGTGATAATAATAATAAGCGAATAAACATCGGGAAAATGCAGTTTATATCAGAAGTTGGTCGTGATGAAGTAGACATGGCAACGTTGTGCGTTCGTTTCCCATCTTCTTTCTCTCTCCCTGATCGACATCATAACACGCGACGTTGCCACATCAAAGTACAACGTACCTCAATCAGGAGATGGTATATCTTAGGCTTGCTTTGATTCTTACAGTATGTAGGATACTACCTCAAGAACGTAGCTATAAAAATTCGTCCGTAATCGCCGAAAGCTTCAACAACAATTTGTAATAATTTTCGTTGAAATTCTTGAACATGACAAGTGGTAAATAAACTTTTTAATTGAAATAAATGAGATGAAGAGTTCGGTTTTGTGTAAAAAAATGTTAGTCGCTCGAGTAATCACGATGAGATACGTCGTGAGGTTCAGGCCCGGGCAAAAGGGTCTGCCTTCACTTCTGGACTCATCCCGAGGGAATGCTGCAAACCTGTCGATATTTGCAGCGCTGCTTTTAATGGGAATGGTAACGCGATGGTCCGTCAGTCGCAATATGTTACGATGAGAGTTAGGGAAGGGGGAGGGGGGGGCTCATGCATAAGTTACACGAAGATGCATAAACTCTCCCTTTAGCATATGCCACACTCGTCGTTATTGTCGTTACCACTATGCGTTCGCCATCGAATCGACACAAACCATGAATTTCAAAGTCAATGGCTGACGATCCCTCGTACGATGATCGAAAATAATTCGCACGCGTTTCGAAACACGTGAAATAATGGGATATACGAGGGGTCAAGCGAAAAACTTGTTTATGATGGGAAATCCATACTCACACCCTGACGAATTCGAGTCGTTTGCTTCGAGGGGTAACTGTCGACTGCGCAGGAGGGATTTTGTTTTTTTTTCGTAAGCCTCATTCCAGGCAGAATAGTTTTTCTGATCCCGGGGTAATGATCAGATATGATCGACGATCGCAGTATTTTGCGAGGGGTCTTTGGGTTGGCTCTTTCATCAGCCCCTTCGTTTTCAAATGATACATTCATGACACACACTAATATCGATATATATCATTCATTCACAAAACACGATGATATCAACGAATAAATTCATTGACGATGATTGTCAAAAGAAACAAAATAAAAGGTTGGAAAAGTCACAGAAGAAACTTTGTCCACTGGAATATCAACCCGTTGCGGTCTGTTGGGGTCCACTAGACCCCACGCCAAGTATTTATGCAATAAAAATATCATTTTTAAACATGATTTTATCCATTTAAACGTACCACTTCCATCTTTCGACATCGACCAAAAGTCTCGAGTTTAAACTTTAAAATGAATGTACTTTTTTCAAAGTCCTATAAAAGCTCGATTTTTTTCTCAAAAATATAATATCTCAAGAGTAAAACGGCTCAAGATTTTTCACCATATGGCAAAAATTTAATTTTTCACGATTTTTTTTTGTAAAAAAAGATTTCGTGATTTTGCTTCATCGTGTTTTGACTACTTAAGAATCTCAAATAGAAGACAACGGTTATTGGATTATTTAGAAAACATGTTAAATTGAAGTTTGACGCAAGATTTAAGTCGATACATTGAAACCAACGCGGATGGGTTCGATTTTTGTGAGTGGGGTCGCCTGGACCCCATGTGACCGATGCGTTATCATTCGGAGGTGTGACCGCAACGGGTTAACAGAAGCGAAATTTCGTTCCTGACGCATCAAGGTGTTGAGTGTACCTCACGTTAAAACGCCACAAAGTCCGATAAAAATGCAGTTGCGAGAGTTGTCGATCCGAAATGTGAGGTAGGTCGCTATTTTTAAACACAGAAAATCCTTGAAATCTCGTCTACCGACCTTGAACGGATTGTCGAGGCTTCCCATGTGTCATGCTGCGTCGACTTTTTTTTTATTTCATGCCGTTCGTGATAGAAACTTTCGCTAGATACAGCAGAGTCTCGATTTTTTTTTTCCAATCGTCTGGGATCTGGGTCCGGAATGACTCGCAAAGGTCATCAACGTGTACATCGTGGATTACGGGGACCGACGTTTGGGGGAGGAAAAATAGTTAATCGAGGCATACAAAAATCAAGGCCCATAGTACATAGCTGACACACCCTTTTCGGTTGTGAACCGTGCATCAAGCAAATAAAGCGAAGAAACGGGCCAAGAACAAAGCACTTTTTCGAAATCTTGATTCGTGACTGATATTGAATTTGTGCTCTTCTCTCGACATTTCTCGGGATCTTCTTGCACGTGATTCTCACTACGGTTGAATAGCCATGCTTAAAAAAATCTAATTCCGTTTCCATTTTTCATACAAGAATTTACAATGTGAAACCGATTTGAAAAACCGTGACTTTCGAACGAAACCGCTGAGGAATATTTTTAGGCATCCCACAGAGCCGTTGCTACTATCCTCGTGCACCCTTTATCTTCTAAGCTTTATCATCATCACTCGTCGAGTCGTGGGTAGCCGATGAAAGTTGGATCTATCATTGCACCACACGTGCGTCGTGATAAAAACACGTTGCAACTTGCAAATTGCTTCCTTATAATTTTAAGCAAGGTGCAAGTTGAACATTGCAATTTGCTTCCTCTGAATCGTAGGTAGTGAACGATGAATCCTTTATGAGGATCTAAGAATGAGGGCGCTATGAGCAAGCATTCTATAATTTGGCTTCTTCATAAAGGATTCTTCGTTCACTACCTACGATTCAGAGGAAGCAGATTGCACTGTTCAACTTGCACCTTGCCTAAAATTATGAGGGAGCAATTTGCAAGTTTCAACTTGCAGCTTGTTTGAAAAATTCAAAAAATCATAAAATCTAAAGTTATTCATGGATTCGGCTCAAATGCAATACCAATCGTCCTTGTGCCCATTTCTATTATGTGAAAGACTATTTAGACGAATATCTCGAAATTTGCGGACGCTAGCGTGGCTACAGACATTTTAGGAAAAATTCAAAACGCCGTCAAAGCTGATAAACTGCGTCAATAATTGCGAAAATCACACATTACATAGATATTAGTAGGCACCACGTGTGTGCAAAATTTGGGTACGGTAGCTTGAACCGTCCTCGAGTTTTGAACATTCCAATTTTAGAGGTCGGTGACACACACACACACATCCGGACATTTTCTCCAAATGTGTTTTCTGGACGTTTTAGGACATCTCTGAACCTATTGACATCGAAATCCCGAAAAAAAAGTTTCGGACCGTCACAAAGCTTCCTCTATGAGGAAGCAAAAATCTAATTATTTCACTTCGGAACTGAATTTTACGATTCTATTTTACCATCGATCGGTGCGTTTTTTTTTCTTTTCTACATCTGACCCTCGTCGAGTTGTAACGTCGAGCACATAGTCAACCACGCATCGGCAGTACTTTCGCAGCGATGGCAGAATTCGAGGGGTTCCGTCGTCGTCGGGCAACCCCCAGCAACCACAAATCCCCAAACCCCGCCTATGGCCCACAGGATCTGCGACGATCGTGCGCGGTCACTGACCGAATATTTTCCATTGATTCTTTTGTTCGACAGTCGAGCCTCCTCGCATACGAACTTTTGTCCAAAATCCGATGAATCTATTTTAATGGAAAACGACGGTGTTTCGCGTGGGTTGAAAATCTTGCTGCAAGCTCAAGGGACTCGAGAAAGCGTTCGGGGCGTCAGCGGCGAGCAAGATTTTTGTATATGTGTATATGTGCTGCAATGCCGCGGCAGGGTGCTCAAATCCAAGGCAGCGAGGGGTCACGAACGAGCTTCTGCAATCTCGTGAACACAGCAACGCGGCCCAACCTAGGCAACGTCGCAAAACCAACCCCCCTCCGATGTATATTCACGTGCGGAAAAACGTGGCTCGCTGCTTTCGGACGTTGCCGATGCTGGCGTGCTGTTCTTCATCGTTAATTCCATTCACGGAATAAAAGTTTTTATAATTATCGACGAAGCTAACCGGAGCGAATATTATCCGCTCGTTGAATTCATCATATTGTCTGATTCGAGTTAATTCGGTGCACAATAAAAATCACGTACTTTCAGTGACAATCGTTATTTTCTTTTTTTTTTTTGCAAATTATGTAATACGAAATAACGATGCATCGAGATATAAATAATTTGTGCGAAAAAAAAATATATATATATATATCGATGTAGAGAGAGAGAGAGAGAGGCCCCCGAATAAATAAATATAGTCGAATGGCTTGTGAGGGAAAGTTCTGATTGGAAAATGGAACGAATTGCATTTTTAGGGCTTGTCGGTAGAGTCATTCAGAGATATTTTCGATTTATCATAAATCTTCAGTAATCCAGTGACAATATATCACGCTCTGTAATGATATAATACAATTAGACTTTGAGTGAATCACGAAGAATTATAATTAGTGAAATGGCACGTGATACTCGTATGCAGGATTTTTTTAAATAATTATCACAGATACTTTCGAGTAAGCAGCTGATTTTTTCACTCTATTTGCTTTAAAAAACTATTACTTATTCATTACGAAGGAATTCCATCGGCATTTAGCATTCATTTTTTTTCATTCCAAGTATTAAATTTTGAAACGAATTTTTTTTTCTCAAATTGAAAAAAAAATGGTATTGGCCCTGATATCGATAAATTGAACATCGATTGGTTATACTTGTCCACAAAACGTCGCTGTATTAAGTGAAAATAATCAATTCTATCGGTATGAATCGGATTCCAGTCACACGAGCCCATTTCGATAAATCTTAACGTCTATTCAAACACTGAATCTGAAAGATGAAGATAAAGTTCACATGAACTTTATCTGATGAACCACTACGTTTGCCCATCTGAACCCGATGGCGGACTCGACGATCGATTTTCCGTCATCGCACACAGACCACGTGGACAAATCAAATCAGTTACGGGTGGGACAACGTGGCCTGGAAACAGACACCCGATATAACCGCTTGACTCCAAAAGTGTCCGAATCTTCGCCAGTTATCGCATCGTCGCGAGACTATCGACAATTCTATTTTCAGACTCCGAGGAATGATGCAATGACGATACGTTCGGCTCTCAGTCAATGCTCACGATTACGACGTTTCTCACCCTAAATTCCGTTTCGGATGTTATGGTAATAATAGAAGAACGTGGGATAATTGATTGCACGAAAACTATGTAGGTCGTCACGGATTAATGACAAAGTTTCCAAATTACGAAATTTCACATGAAAAGTTTTCTCGGATTTCGAGGACGAATTTCGATATGTTTTCAGCATATCTATATAATCGTGATTCTTTGGTCCGATGTTTAAGCTGAAGAATCTCGTGACATCATCAGCAATCATCTTGCTCGACGTTTCACAGGTTTTTTTGTCAATAACAAAATATTTCAACAAAATATTTAAACTCATCAATCTTTCCGCGTTACTTCTATTTCTTTATCATTAATATTCTCTTTACTAGCGAGCAACGATAACAAACCCGTCACCTATAGCACATGATACATAGCACATCGACAGTGACAAAGGTCGAGGCTATGGCTTTTGCTATGACCATCGTACAGTCTGTAGTATCGTGTTTTTTCAAACCTCAAGATCGATAGGGACATTGAATTGTATCTCGACTCGACATTTCCACCTTACATTTCAATTTATTTTACCTTACAAGTCCGAATTAAAAGGTGAAGTGAGGTTGAAATATTTTTTTCCACCTTCGTTTCACCTTCCCAGTGAGGGTGAACATTTTTCTTTCATTATTCCACCTTCGTTTCACCTTCCAAACTGGAAAAATAGGAAATAACTGCTGGTTTTTAGGGTGAAATTACTTTGAAACGCACGTAAGAATTGCTTACAACTTCATGCTAATTTCAACCTTCTTCACCCTAAATGTTATGTTAAAATAAGTTGGAATGGAGGTGAAAATTTTCGACTCGGGATTGCTTTCAGAGAAACAAAGAAGAATTTTTCATATCGACATTCCTAGTAGGGATGGGCATCCATTCAATGAAAATGTATTTCAAATACTTTTTCAAACAAATAACTATAATTAATTTATTATGCTAGAATCAATATTTTCACATTTCTGTAATAATTATAACCACCTTACGTGAATTATGATTTTACAATGAATTGAAGTATTTAATAAATCATTTTCATTGAATGAATCCCATCCCTGATTCCTACAACAATAATATCCGAATCGACTTCTAATCTACGGGGTTGCTTCGTTACTGACCACCCTCAAGACCATGTCGGACATCCTAAAATTAAGCACTTACGTTTTCTCCTGAACGGTGAAGATTTCCGAACAATCAAAAGTCTCGGCACGTTTTCCCTTAATTGTGCGTAGACAGAGATCAGACTGGATAGACCCAGACTAACATAAGTCGGACGTGTCTTACACATCCTTACCTTCCATATCTTGCACGCATAATCATTTGTTACTAATGTTTTTCATGGAATTCGTATTTCTACATCTGGATACGTTGTTAAACTATTAAACTTTCAACCTCTCCGCAAAAACGGCAATTTCATATTGCCAGATTATTAACAATAGACTCAGCAATTGAATTTTCCCGAAGCAATCAACGAATCAACATTTGATGTGACACCCACATATAGAATATCAATTTTTCAATCTAAAAGTCATACACGTGTGAACGGTTTCATCAACACGTCGTAACAATTTTATTCATCGACAATAGAGTTTTTTTTTTCTTCTTTTTTTTTGCTTCTCGATCGAAACGAGTTTTTATTGGAAACAGGTGGCTGCTTGCTGCGTGTGTGTGTATACACAACACTCTGAGTTTATCACGTGAAGTGACGTCGCGCGAGTACGAGACATTTGCGCCGAGTGGACAGTCGACCGTACATGCGTCATCGAGCCCTGTAATCCTGTTACAGGTGCCCCGCGTGTCGGTTGCCACGATTTCCGCAATTTATCACGTCACTCAGAGCGAATCACGTGTACCCCACGTACATTAGACGTTTTGTGTGGATCGACTTTGTGCTATGCGTGTGCAACTACGGTTACGTTCTACAGTGAAATACTCTCTGGACAATTTTTACATTATAATTACGTTGTTGTGTATAAAGGACTGAACCCCGACTTACCGCGATTAAAATAGCATATGGATTATCAGACGATTATTATACTTTTATAACTTTATAAACGGCAAACGGCTCGAATCAACTTTCTTCACAATGTAATAAAAATGTAATAAAAATATTGCAGCCCGAGTGGAATAAAATATATAAACAATTGATAGATTATATATAGAAGTGGGCATATGTTTTTTATGTGCAAACTATACATAATCTGTATAGTAATCTGTATATGCAAACTATACATAATCTGTATAGTAATCTGTATATGCAAACTATACATAATCTGTATAGTATCTATGCAGATTATGTATATTTTTCATATAAAAAAAACACATGCCCACTTCTATATATAATCTAGCAATTGTTTACATGTTTTCTTTCCACTTGGGAGTTTATCAGTCGAACAACTTATCATCCACTACCGAGTACAATTTATCCATGAAAGACATTCAATAAATAGCCAACATAAACATAAATTAATAATTAACCCCATAATAAATATCCAATATTTAATTTTAATTTTTATTTATTTTCCAATATTATATTTCATTTTTATTCTTAATTATTTCAATAATTTCATTCATGTGCATTAGACGGTAAAGGGTAAAATACAATTATAGTTATTATAAAATCTTTTTTATCAATTAGTTCTGTGAAAAAAAAAGGAAAAAAAAAAAACTTTCGCAGATCGCGATCACTTTACCGTCGAAGTAATAACACGCGAGTGAAGATGCAACGAAGCATTAGGAGAGCGCGGGAGTAGGGTTCTACGAGGGAATATGTACGCCCCGGTGGAGCGAGGATCGCTAATTGAATTAAAACATTACTCGAGATCGGGAAAAATTGTTGCGAGAGCTGTGTGTGGCGAGCGCGCGGTACTCTGCCAGGGCAGCACAGGGCGCTCACCCCTGCGAATATCGACCGGACCAAAGCAACCCCCGCCGACACCGACGCCGTCGCTGCTGCTTCCACGTGCGACCTATACATATATATATATATATTCGCCTCTTCTCGAGCATCTTTCTCCCTCTGCATTAACTCGAGCCGTTTCCGTCTCAGCTTGCCAGCGCCTCCTCTCCTCGCCCTTTTACACTCAACCCTTCGCGCCCTGCGCAATGTACTCGAGAACAATTGTGAAATGCATTCGCTCTGTTGTCTTATGGCTGCGCCTCTACTCGTTTCTTTCAACGGAATTACATCGTGTACGCGGTTTCAAACATTTCAAAGATTTCAATACCGACCACTTTTTTTTTACTTCTTTCTTTTCATTGCTGAATAAATTACGCGGTAATTTTTGGAATTTCAATTAGTACATCGACTTACGGGATTCGTTCGATGTAAATTCATAACAGTGTGTATATATGAGGGTAGTTGTTGGAAATAAAATTGTTGTCGTCCGCCTATGGAAAGTTTGATTCAATTGAAAGAAAACGAAGACTTTTTTATTTTTGTAATGAAAATGATGAAAGCAGGTGCCGAATCATGATTATGGTCAATTATTGCGATAAAATTGCACTTTTTCTTCAAATATCTCATGGAACATGCAGATTGGGGGAAAAACCATGAAAATAATTTTATAGGAAAATTCAAATTTCCTATATTAAAGGTTACAACCATTTTTTTAAAATGTGTATTCATAATCATATTACGTTAAAAACTTCCGTGGAGCTTATGTAGAATTTTGCTTATGTAGCATTTTTTTGTACCAGAATTGATAATTTCTTTTTAAAATTTTGTTTTATTTCCTTAATTTTTCGAAATTTATTTAATTTTTTTTTTCACAAAATCACATGTCAGCAATATTAACTGGAGTAAGGTTGCTAAATCACATCCGACATGCACCCACGTTTACCTTCAGCAGCATGTAGGTAAACGATCGACCATAAAAAAAAAAAACTTAATTCACATCGCCATCAATACCGATGTCTCATCCATAACTTCGAATAAATACAAAATTGTTTCATTATACAATGATAAAATTTCACCCGAAGAATCGCAAATAAACCACTGAGCAATTACATGCGCGATATTGCTTTTGATACATTTTTTTTATTATTATTTTTTTTATATATATATATAACGTCGGAGTGGATGACACAGGTGAATCACTTATCGTTCGACGTTCGTGCAATTAATTCAATGACGCAAGAGTGTAATGGAACGAAGGCAAGGGGTGGTTTGAAGGCGAAGTGGTGCACATCGGCTTGGTACTTCTTCCGTGCGATAACCGCAGCGCAACGATGTTCTTCCGAGCGATAGTCCTTTGACGCCTGTCCGCATTGCCGCGAGAACATCGGGCCGCTCTTTCGCAGCGGTTACGTTGTGGAGGCTGTGTGTGTGTGTGTACGACGAAGCGAGGGAGGGAACACTATGTGTGTTGCAGCCAACGTTAAACGTGGCGTATGCACAAAATTGTGGATGGCTCCGTTGGGCGTGGACGTGAGAGCGATGCCTCAGGTTGCCGCGCGACACACACGGCGCGGACGCTGGAGACTCGGAACCCTCGCAACGCAGGGTGGATAGTTCGCGCTAGCGCAGTTCATCGTCGGAGCAACAGCAAGTTGTCCCGCTCGCGATAGTTTATTCGGATATGGGTGTAACGAAGACGGAGAGAGAGAGAGAGAGAGAGAGAGAGAGAGAGAGAGAGAGAGATCGGATAACGTTGTATCGAGGGCATCGATCCTGTCGGGTCACCGCGAGGCCTCACCGTTGATGCACACGTGCACAACGTCAGCCACAGCCGCAACCGGGTATATCTGCACCATCATCGTGTGTTCCCCTAACGATAACCACCCAACGAACCAATCCACCTTTCTCGCTCTTTCAACGCTCTCTCTCATACTGCTATAACTAAATCGGGACGTAATCCGCACACGTTCCAATTCGCTAATGACTCGAAGAACACGGTTCACGGGGTTACTTTTATATATATTTATATATGAATATATATATATGTATATATATAGCGGTGATGGTACGGATGATGACGATTATGCGACGATGCAACACGTTATGCTTATATACCCGCATGCTCGACAAACCCTTAACCCTATGTCGTACTGAAACCTCGGTTATCTAATGATTCTATTTTATCCATTAATCGGGGTGTCAATAATTTGTCCGAGAACATTGAAAAATAATTTGTGATTGAGTAATCTCATCCACGACTATTATTTAGATAAATTTTTTATTCGGCAATTATACTAATTTTATGCTAATTTTTATACAAGTATATAATTTTATACAATTAATAATTCTATACAATTATACTCATTTTATACTAATACATTATGCTGATTTTTTTCTTCTTCAGTTTGGTAGATCGAGTGAGACACATAAGAGTAGAATTTGGAAGAAAAAAATTGGTGAATTTTGGGAATTTGAAACGTCGTTGAATTTTCATGACGATTCATAAAGTTTTTGTGGCGAGGGAAAATTTTTTGTGAAAGACAGAGAGAGCGTGTTGTCGTGGGACAAGTTTTACCCTTTGACGGTTGCGATAGATAATGGCAGTCATATCGATCCACAGATGAATATCTTTTCCATGAATATATTACGATGTATTGTGGATAGAGCGGTATCACGGTGAAACGAAACTCGGGAGTCCGAGGATCGATCGCGTATACCGTCCGTTCTCGTACGGTGGAACGATAGCCCTGGTGGTTTTTTTTGTTGTTTCTTTTCATGTAGACGCGAACTTGTGTAAGTCGATACGTACGTGACGTGAATCATCGACACGATAGGGGATCCGGACGTTTTTTTTTTTTTTTTTCAAACATCGATTGCCGCGCGATGAAAGGGGTTTGGCGTCGGAAAGCAATGACCCGAAGGGGAAAATACATTAATGCTACATTTTTCAAACGACAAATAGGAAAATCTCGTGTCCAACGTTTTCTTGTCACTTGTGCTTACAAAAGAGTTTCAAAGTAATATTATTCAGCCAACGATCTAACCGATTATCAGTTTCAATCCAATACTCCCATTTTGTTAGGTACCGCTATTTTTATTTTTCTCACTGCTGCGCAGACTCTTGATCGGTTTTCCGATTAAATTTTCCAGTTCCAATATCCGAGGAAACATTAATTAGACCTACAATAAAACGATCCTCTATATTTCTATTCAACACTGACGAAAAAAAACAAACATTCTGTTTCAGGACGTTCCGTTTATAAATCCCGCGAACGTGGTGTTCGTGTACATGCTGGTGAGAGAACTGGTCGACGGTGAGGAAGCCTCGGAGCGCGAGCTCCAAGCGACAGTCCTCACGTGTCTATATCTGAGCTACAGTTACATGGGCAACGAGATAAGTTATCCGTTGAAGCCGTTTCTGGTCGAGGACAGCAAGGACAAGTTCTGGGACCGATGTCTTCTAATCGTCAATCGTCTGAGTTCCAAGATGCTGCGCATCAACAGCGAGCCCGGATTCTTCACGGAGATCTTCACCGAGCTCAAGGTACATGAGACCCCGTGGAGTCGGCCGTGGGCGAACGAGGTCCCATAAAATCCGAAGGGTCTGTACGTAACAATGCGCGTACTCGACATCTGTCAATAACTAATCCTCTCCTCTGTTTTTTCTTTTTTTTTTTCTTTCTTTCTTCCTCGTCTGACGACGTTCTGTCGTGCAAAAACAGGGTTGCGGAGCCGGAGAACGCGGGAGTCTCACTGGGAGCGGCCTCGAGCGGAGCCTCGTTGTCTCCGGAGGCGCGGTTCCCACCAAGGCGGCTTGACGGAGCTACACCCATCTGTTCGTGCGCATCGCCAAGCACGGCTGCGACGTCACGACCCTCTGACGAATCGAGGAACCACCAGGAGGAACGGCCCTCGCAGCATGACACAACCGCGCCATCTACCTCGAACACGCACCGGGAGCCTCAACAGCAGCAGCAGCAACAACAACAGCATCAGCTCCAACAGCAAGTTCAGCACGGGCAGGCTAATCGTCACGATGGAAGAGGTGCACCGGGTCGTTGTCTGGATTGCGGCAACATGCGCAAGATCGTTATATCATACACGATCGAGGATCTCGATACGATCGGCGCCGCCCCACTCGAGAGCACCAAGCTTCATCGTGCCTGCAGCTGCGAGGTGATCGGCGCAGCGTCCGGTGGCGAACCATCGGGCAGCAACGATCACCAGCAGCAACGCCCGGATCTTCGTAAGTATCGCAGCATCGAGCCAAGATGGCGAAACGCGAGTTTTTTGTCGCCCGACGATGCGCTTGCGGCCGATCTCGCGCGCAACAAACACGAGCTGGACGGCAACGAGTATCGTTGGGAACTTCACACATCAAAGACGGACGTGGATCTGACGCGCAGGGTCAAGTGCAGCTGTCACAATCTCACGCCCGAGGAGAAGAAGCCTCACGAGCGTGGCGATCTGCGGAAACATCACAGCGCCGAGACGGACAAATGGTCCGTACGGCCGGAAGACCTGTTGACACCGCCGCACGATCTGCGAAAGCATCTGAGCGACGATTCGCGAATGGCCGTGCGCGGCGAAGGCTGTGGAACTCTGCAGGTGCCGGAAGTCATGCCCAATCCGAAACCGCGTTGCACGTGTCCGAAACCAACGACGATCTCGCCGTCGCCGCTTGAGGAACGTAAAACGAGATTCACGGATTCGGACAAACAAGGAGCGCCGCCGCCGCGATCGAAACCCGTTACGCCCGAAGAGCCGACGGTTGTCGGATTGCCAACGAGCGAAAGAGCCGAATTGAAGAAATACGCGAGTGAGGATTGCCGCAACGTTGAAACCCGACCGAAGGAACGTGGAAGACTGGTGCAACAGAAAGCCGTGGTTATAAGTACCGGAGCCTCGAAAAAATGGGACGTGAAGGAACGTCCGACGGCGTTGGTGAGCCCGGACGAGAGTCGAATGAAGGCCCAGCGTTCGAAGTGGGCGGGTATGCCGCATTTCTCGTTGCCGGTTGATCGTAAGGACACTAAATGGCGAAAGAGTCAGGACGGCGAGGGTGCAAAGAGCAAGAGCCTGAAAGAAAGACCGAAGTACAGCATAAGAAGGAGCATATCCCCGGAACCGGATCCACGAGCACTTTTGAGACTGGAGAATCGAGTTGTCAAGAGACTGATTTCACCGGACATCATGATAACGGACGCGAAATGGGCGCCCTACGAGGGTCACTCGCCTCTGCCCACGATTGGAATCAAGAAGCGTGAACCGAAACTCCTGAGTGACATCAAATGGACACCCTACGACATTTCGCCATCCGAGGAGAGCATTGCCAATCTTGCACCGCCGGAAGATCCCAATCGTTCACCGCTCGAACATCCGACTCCGTGTTATCCACCGCCAATGGCTACGCCCAATCGCGAGGAGGACGACGAGGAGAAGGAACGATGGCGATTTCTCAACGTAATATCGCCGTTTCCGTTGTATCAGGGTGCGTGGAAAGAGGCGTCACCGGAGAAAACGCCACCCAGGCGGATACCCACTCCGGAGGATCTGTCGACGCCCGTGTGGTCACCGCAGAAACCTGCGAGTCCGGTTAATCGCCGAAAGCCACCGTCACCCAAGAAAGCGACTGTGAAGAGTCACGGAGCGTCGCGCAAGCGCGGAATGCGAGCGAGATCGGAGAGCAAACATCATCCGGGCTCCGATAGGCTTCAACTGCCGGGAACTTTTGTTCGGGCGTCGAGCGAGGAGCCGAAGCAGCGGGTTAGGCCGCAACTGATGAGATCCAAGGCGCTTCTGGAGGTTCCCGGTGCGATAAGCGCGGCCAAACGATCGCAGAGCGAAGAAGTACCGCGCTACAGAGCTTCCGAAGGCTGGCGCGGTCCCAGCAGAGCGAAGAGCGAGGAAGCCTCGAGATTCGGGGATCCGTGGTTCTCGAGCATGGACGGAGAGTCGCCTGAGGTCCGACAGTACGTCACCACTGTATGAATCCGTATCGAGCTTCTGCAACGTTTGATTTTTCTTTTTTTTCTTTTCGTTTTTCACGATCGACAATGCCGACAAGAGTGTTCATCCGTGTGCGAGATTCGGTCAGAGTTGGCTTGAGACTTTGGTGGACAAACTTGGTGGATCAAGGTCGGATGAGAGGTTTTTACCAATCGATCGCGAGTGGTCTCTCGAAGTCGGGGACCGAGAAACCGCGCGTTCGACGCCCCCGGAGTTGATGTCACTGAATTGATTTTATGCACGTCTTTTTTCATTTCTTCTTCCAATGATCCAATTTGACTTGCGCTCTGCGTGATTCATACGAAGAAATGCTGGAAAAAGCGTTCGGGATGATTGTCGGAAAATCTATTCTCTGCTAAAGGAATCCGAGAAGGATTACTTTTGCGGAGAGTTGTCATCGTCGGAAGGTGCAATTATTTTTAAACAACAACAACAACAACAGAACGGATGTACTCGATTTACATCTTCTTTGAGCTGAATCACTCTTTTTATGTCTCGAGCAAAAGAAAATATGACAGCGTTGAAAAAAACTGCAGGCTTTATTTCGTAATTGATTCGAGACATTTTAACTGTCAACAGCGATCTTCATTGCATCGTTTTAATGAAATTCGACTGAACGACTTCCGAGTGTCAATGTGGACCGAAAATTTGGTACTTATGTCGATTTTCCATCGTTTTCATCGGATTTTTGGTTCATTTCTCATTTGGATCGTTTGCGTTCTATTCATTGAAACAGATTTGCAAATCGCAGAGCCAATTAATTCTATGTGTCGTCGCAATCGAACGTTACTTTGAAGTTACGATTAATCGACTATTCGAAACTGCTCTTTTTTTACTAATAATTATATTGATATTATCGGAAGATTGTAACTTGAAAGTATCACGGACGGTGATGAAGCAGAGACACGAAACAAAAATTACAAACGCTGTCATTTTTTTTAAATTAATTTTTTTTTCATACACCATTCTGCGAGACGTCGTTGGCGACGGGATTCCACAGGTGACACGATCGTACAATAACATGCCGTGCGTAGTTGAGCGTTCCATTACATACGATTCCAAATGAAAAGTGTTTTTCGATAAATTGCCGAGGCTAGATCGCGTATTTTCTTTCCTTTTGTTACAAGGCCGGTCTAGTATTAAAAAAAAAATGAACAAAAAAAGAAAAACTTAATCACCGACGTTGACGTTTGCCGGCCTACGCGAAAGGTACATGCGAGAAACGATTTGGACGGCACTCAGACTCGAGAAGAAGAAAAAAAAAAAAAAGGTTCGGTAATTCTGGGGTTCGGACACGACGAGCCGCGTTGGTGAGACAGAGCTGGCGAATATGGACGCTAATGGGATATGAAAAAAAAATAAGAAACGAAAGAAAAAAAAAATAAGAAACCAAAACCAAAAAATGGATATTACATTTGTAAGTTTGTTATCGCGATGATTGCAACTGTTGTAAAAGCTGCGGGTTAAACGGGACTTGATGATAATTAATTGATAATCAACGGCAGATTCGATTGCACAGGGCGCGGATGCGAATAAACTGACAACAGGCCGCGTGGAGGATTTTTAATAGTGAAACATCTGACGACGTTCTAGTTCATAATTGATAAACACGAAGATGATAGAAAGGGCGATGGCTAATGACGTTTCGATGCGTTAACGAGATAACGATATATTGGGATTAACAAATGAAAAAAAAAAAAAAAAAAAAAAAAAAAAAAACCATGACGATAGGAATAAACATTAAAATAACGATAATAATTTAAACGTTTAGGGTGTAAGTAGCCGTGACGCCATTGTGGGATGACGGGGGACAGGATCGTACTTTATACAGTACTTATATGTATAAATAACGTATATAGGTATAATATACCCCTCAGATATCGATGAAAGAATAAAAAAATCAACGTAAGCGATCAAACGAGTAAAAAAAAAAACAAAAAAACAAAAAAACAACCAACATGCGGCAAACGAAAAGATGTCACAAGTTATACAGTGCAGTTGGATCGCATATGTGGCGAATGGCTCAGCCTCGTTGCAGAGGCTGGTTGCCTTCTGGGCGCTGGGTTATCGATTATTAATTATCGATTAATTCGACGTTAGCATCGACGATTCGTGCGACACGTTAGTAGATAAAACTGTGTTATCGAACAAACAAAGAAAAATTCTTTTCCGAAAAAACGAAAAAAAAAAACGAACGAAGATAACGAGTTTTCGCGAACGAATGCAAGAAAATTCGACGTGGTCTTGTGTTGGCTACGATTAATTCACGTAATCGTAACTATATATATATTTTTTTTTGTTCGTCTGATAACCTCGTCCGTAATATTTATTTCGATGGGTACAAACCACGCAGCGTCGCTGAGACCCGTGGACCCGTGCCGGGGCGTGCAATATTAACTAGATTTATTGATAAAACGACGGAAAAGAATTAAAAAAATCGATTAGCCACGTAAGTGAGGTATTCAAGGGTAAGCCAATCTACGTTTACGCCGGCTGCACTTATTATTAGCGATTACATGATTATTATTATGCGTGAGTCGCAGTATTGTTTCTTCGGTTATTTATTTATTTATTTATTTGTTTATTTTTTCATACGATATTCGTTGGATCGTTATCGCGATTTGACTATTCGGGGTAACTGTGTTGTACACTATGATTTTACGGTGTCTGTGATGACTGCGTTCTCTCATCTTGATCGGATTTCCGGACGGCACGAGTTCGGGCTCGTTGAGCATTATCATTCCGTCGTATCGTATACTTATGAAAAAAAAAAAATGAAATAAAGAAATCAACGACGGGAGGAGTTGGGGGGGAGCGCGGTACGAATAGAGCGAAAGGAGCTTTTTCTCCGTCGTCTCGTAACTCATAATTTTTTTTTTTTGTTACTTTTTTTTATATTACGATCTCGATTTAATATTTGTTTTTGCGTATAATTCGGCTCACGTGACTTCGTTGGAGTTCATTATGTAATCGGAATTCTGATTGAAAAGTCGCGATCACGTTATTACGAATACTTGATAAATTCATTGATATTACGCCATCGATGTATATATATATATATATACATATAAATATATATACATCTGTATACAGAATTTTTAGACGAAAGCCCACGATCCGTTCGACCGGATTGTTCGCTTACAATCGAGACAATTCATAACGTAGTAACGTATAACAAATCACGTGTCATGATTGCGTGAAAGTGTACACCGTTACTCCGTTTAATAATTATTATTGTATAATATAATTTAACGATAATTTATTCATCAGCGAGAATTCGCGAACTTTATGACTTTCACCATCGACTTTTTCATGCTATAAAAAAATGATCATTGAAATCGTAATGTGTTTCCCGCTGCAACACACACCTGTCGATCAATTTGTGAGATCATATGAACGAGAAGACGTTTGGGAAACGATGGTTCGTTTTGAAAGAAAGTTTTGCCACAATTCCGTTCGGCTCTTATTTTCCAACATATACAATATTATATTATCGCTGGTGATACGTTCGACAACATTAACGTTCCACAAAGCTTGAATTGCGTTATTGTGGGATTGATGAAAAAAAAAATGTATCCGCATTGCCAGTGTTTGCGTTGTATAAAAAAAAAACAAACAAACCAAGATTCATGCGCAGGGGCGCATGTCAGGGTGTGTTCACATCACTACCATCTCCCTTAGAGCGCTTTTGCATTATACTGTACATTGGGGGACATTCGTATAAGGGGGAGAAAAAAAAACAAGTGAACTAAAGTATTTAAAAAGATGAAAAAAAAAACAAAACAAGCGAGATAAGACGCTCAACGATTCTCCGAGAGTACGAGAATATAAATTTGAAAGCAACTCGAGCACTATTTCTAAGTCAGTGATGATTCGTGTATGAACGACGAAAAAAAAAGAGAGAGAGACAAACAAGTGCTACAGTACGGTGTATTGGTGCTGTTATAAGCATAACAAAGACAGCTGAAGCCAAAATAGTTAATGAAGAACTCGCATACCCGACGTATATTATATATACAATTTGAATCGTGTAATTCGTTTGCAGTCTGAGACTTGTTTAGAATTTCCTCGTGTTGAATTTAGCAATTTCATCCGTGTAATCAGAAAAAACGATTGATCGGCCAAGCGAAAAATTTGACGTTATTTACCTATGATAGTGATAGATGATAAACAAATCGAGGAAACAAAAAAACAAACAAAAAAAAAATTGAAAACTACGGATAGTAGTGATGTACTTGAAATCGTGAATTATTTGTTATGAATTATCCGTTACGTTGGCTTCTTATACACATTACCGACGAAGCTCATTTCTAGTCTGATTCCTTCTAGTCTTTCGTTATATTTCCAACGATACACCCAGCCCCCCGGCCCTCTCCCGAATGATTTATTGTGATCCGATTCCAAACAATGTGGCGTGTTACAGGACTATTTACCCTGTATGTAGAGCGATGCATTATCTGTGCAACAATACAATATAAAGCCCGTAATATGAGCTCAATGTTGATTTGTTTAAATAAATGTAAGTTCGAAAATCCAAATTGATAATGATTATTGCAATTTTATTTATTAACATAACTATATTTTGTAATCTGTTTGATTTAAGTATTGGCAAATTTTCGTTATTCTCAAAAGGTAAAAAAATATATATATATTTTGCGTGATAAAATGTTACTTCTCTTTTCAGCATTCGTTTTGGGTAGCGTATAGTTAACACTATAGCGCGATTTTTGTGGCATTTGAAAAAATGTATGAGTAAGCGCCATCGCTTGACAATCGCAAATTAATGTACAGCACCGTATAAGTATTATCACGTTAAATCGAGTTCACACCGTCGATCTCGTTGAAAGTGCCACCCGGTATAAAATTATAGAGACCCGTAAGTTCTCGCATAATATTTATTCTGCATACCCGGTATAACCCAAAATACTGTGGACGCGAATACCACGCGTTCTATTACTATATATACTCGAGCTAGCAGACGCGTGGACAAGATTCGACGTCCCGCCGCTTGATGTCGCCTCGACGAACGGAGAGTGGCATAGACCAAAAAAATGGGCTCACTGGCAATCCTGCAGTCATCTAGATGAGTGAAGCAGTGGCTTCTCGGTAACGTTCTCGGCTCATACGTCCTGATCGCTTATTGTTCCAGCTAATAGGCTACAATGTGGCGCCTCTTACGGAATATGTTGTGATCAAATGCAGGAATTCTCAAATCCAAATAGTTTAACATGTCAAAAGCGCGCGCATTTCAAAATCTGAATTAAACAACTTCCGAACTTTTGGCGTTTTTTGCTCCATATGACTGGTGTTTCCGTGTAATTTTTGTTCATTGGTGTTAGATGCAAATAATCGAATGCGATTGGTAGATACCTGCTTACCGTTTCCACAATCGTTTTTCATTGGCTCAGACGATTTCCATTTTGTCGAAAGCCATTATTTTCATGAGAATCTGGCGTCAGTGCAACATCTCGTCGGACCACAACATTATTCTGTTACAGTAAATTGTACGTTTGTTCATACAAATTCTATTGTACCGTATGAAAATTGTTTTTATGAGAGCATTGAACGATTTGTCGGAATAAAAAATACGTAGTCACGAGTGCTGCGTTACAGCGTCTCAGTTGACTCACCGAGTACAACGACCGCAAGAGGCGCTTCCGCAGTTCTCCTTCTCTTTCCTTATACTAAAGTGTGGCAAAATGGTAAGTTCGTGCGTTCACATCGTAATCCGAAATAATCGCAAACATCTTTGCGTTAATGTTGTTAAACAATCGACGATAAAAATATGATTGTACAAAGTGATACGACGATTCTATTATGATTGGGAGTCGTTATATCTGAGTTTTTACCGAATAATTCTAAGATTGTGTTGGACCGTCCACCATGCTCATTCTGGATTCGATGTCCATTGTCAAACATTATATCCGAATATTTATGCCACTCATCCAGTGTTCTGTCAACTAAATTCTAAAAATATTGAGAACATCGAACGTAATGTCGTTTCGATGGTTATGTCGATTATCCTAATCGTTTTGTAATTTTTATCGTGGTCGGATTTTGAGGTTAAGTCAGGGGTTGAGTTTGGTGCGTTGAAGTTGTTTGATAAATAATCGTGTGTGTGTGTGTGTTTCAGGGTAAAGTCAAGTGCTCAGAATTGAGGACGAAGGACAAGAAGGAGCTGCTCAAGCAGCTGGAGGAGCTCAAGACCGAGCTGACCAGTCTGCGTGTCGCCAAAGTGACAGGTGGCGCAGCTTCTAAGCTTTCCAAAATGTAAGTATTTCAACACACTTTTATCCCTGTGACACCCTCAGCATCGAAATCGAAACCACAGTACTCTTGACTTATTTCTCGAGTCGGACCTAACCCCAATAGAAATGCGCAACATACTCTTTCTTGATATATTCTCATGACAATCATTGTTTCGCAGTCGTGTGGTGCGCAAAGCCATCGCCCGAGTTTACATCATAATGCACCAGAAGCAGAAGGAGAACCTCAGGCTCTTGTACAAAAACAAGAAGTACAAGCCTCTGGACTTGAGGCCAAAGAAGACAAGGGCCATTCGCAGAGCGCTCACTCCGTACCAGGCCAGCCGCAAAACCCTGAAGGAAATTAGGAAACGATCTGCGTTTCCAGTGAGGAAGTACGCCCTCAAGGTGTAATTTTGTTTCCTATTTCTCAAATTATAATAAAGCCCATACAAAAAATACAACGAAGCTTTTATTCAATCGTCCATTGGTATTTCGAAATGTCGGCGAACTGACCAACTTTGCGGCGAATTTGATCATTTGCTCAATTCCAATACTGGCACTTTGAGATACACATTGCTGCAATCGACAAGAAGATATATCGGAATAATGAATTTAGTTTCATGCATGCTTCGGTAGGGAGCCTCTTTAATCGATTATTAATTAACTTTCATTATTAGTCGAATGTCATCTTTTAAATTCAGTGAATGCTATTTCTATAATTATAATGATATATTTATATATATAAATATATTTATATATATAAATATATTTATATATGCATCACGTAAGTCTTCGGATTAAGTAGGCACCTTCTGGCTCGTTCAACTAACGAAGAAGCGATCATTATCAGACAAAAAGAAAAAAAAACCATTTCCAGACCGATTTTATTGCATCTTACTACTGCATAAAAAAAAAGTCGGTACAAAATAATCAACAAACGAGTTAAAATCGTTTGATTTTTTTCGGATTAGTGGAGAACCAAAAAGTGATGGCGAAGAAAAAAATATAATCATTGGCTAGTGTAGCCAGAAAAAAAAACTCAATATATTAAAGACGTACCCTGAACCCGTGGATTCGACAGTTCCATTGTTTCAGCACCGTTATGCAGTTGAATTATGGCGTAAATAAAATTATTCACGCGATATTTTCCGATATATGTTCAATACAATTATTTACAATCGTTACAATCGACGCAAACAAAAAGTATACACGTGTTTGAAACTTTCGTGCATGATATATAAAAATTGTTCATTCATTGGACTGCACGTGTCTCGGTATACAAACTTCTTTCGCATTTTTTTTTCCCAATGTGTACAATTTCACAGAACACTCGAAGACAAATATTTGAAATGTCTTGGATGATATATTTCAAATAATAATCCACATGAAAATTGCATCAAAATCATAATCATCAGATTGGAAGTGATATTGAATTTATTCGATTATTTACATATTCACGGAATGCTTTAAAAGACAAAATATTTTTAGAACAACAAAAAAAAAACGTAACGAATGGATTTGTGATTGAAAAAATTCGATAACGGACACAGGGTTGCCATAACACGGGAGACCAATCGAATTGGCCGACTAGTTTTGAATAAAAAGCTTTCTACAATTATTTTTTATTCTCATTTTTTTCTTTCTCTTTTTTTTTATCGCCAACCATGAATTGCAAATTTCATCCTGATGTTTCTCGCGTAAAAGACAAAAAAAAAAAAAAAACCGTCACAATCGTGCGCCCATCAAACCGTTATGAGTTTGCCGGAGCACCAAGGACAAGGATGAAAATTTGGTTCCATGATACACGTGTCTTTGCAGTCTTTGATCTCCGTCAGAAGATCCAAAATTTTCGACGTAGTTTTGTCCTTAACGTCGATAACCGTGTCGCCGATAGTTCGACGATCCGACGTATCGTCGTCCACGGATCTTTCCTTGTGATCGTTCTCGAATTCGATGATAGGCGAAGATTCAGGATCCGGATGTGGCTCAACGACGGACGATTTTTTTCTGATCAAATCGGCCACGAGCACTTTGAGCTTGTGAAGCTGTTCCTGCTGATGATTACGTTGTTCGACAAGCTGATTGAACGTTTCTTCTCTCTCCGCAGCTTTTTTTTGCAATATCGCACGTTGTTTCTGATACAAAGTTATGTATTCGCCGATGGTTTCCGTTTCGCCCTGCAACTGCAACACAAGATGTTCGAGTCGCTGTTTCTCATCCGTCAATTCAGCCACGCGTTCCATGGTCTCCTTGAAACGTATTTCCAATTTTTTCGACGGATCCGTCACGTAGTTCGTTCCAAAACCGGCGGTTTTTATCGTCGGATCGGCCAAACGGGCCATACGTTCGGCATTTGTTTCCTCCATCGAACGATCGTCACCGTTTGCAAGATTTTTCTTTTCCAATTCTCTCATTCGCAATTCGTTCAATTCGGCGGTCAATTGATGATTCTCACGTCGCAAAATTTCTATGCAACCCAAAGAATTTTGCAATTCTTGTTGCAAAGTTCGGGCCTGATGGGATTGCGCCTGATAATGATGCATCTGATCGGCGATCTGGGCAGTTTGCAATTTTTCGCTCTCCATTTCTTTTATGGTTCGTTCTTTGACGTTGATTTGTTCCTTGAGACCGTCGATTTCCGTCTCGAGGGTGTTCAAATGAGCGTTTAACTTGCGTCCGATCGTTCTCTCGGCTTGAAGCTGTTCGGTGAGATCCAATTTCGAATTGCTCAGAGCGACGAAAGCGTCGTGCATCTCGCTCAATTGGACTTTGAGCTGTTGATTCTGGGCAACTGCTCGGGACGCGCCGAGTTGTTCGCTCTCGAGCGCACTCACGAGTTTGGATTTGTCGATCGTGTCGTCGTTCATTTCACGCATTTCCTCGAGATCGCGTTTGAGCGTCTCAATTTCCGCATCGCGATCGTTCAAAATTGTTTGCAAATTCGTGTGTTCGTGAGTCAAAGCGTCCAAACTTTTCGTCAAATGATCGATTTGTTCTTCGTGCGACCGTAGCGACGACAATTTTTCGACTTTCTCACGTTCGCGATGCAAATTCTGCTCGAGATCGGACAATCTTTGTATGTAACTTCTTTCGCGTTCTTCCAATGATTCGATAGTTTTTTTCGCTGCCTCGTGATCGTCGACAATTTTTTCGTAACGAACGTCCAATTGTCGAACGTAATTTTCGTACTGTTTGGCGGCTTCTTCCTTGTCGTGGCTCACGGTTTTCAGAGCCTCGCGAAATTGTGACAATTGCTGTTCCATTATCGTCACGGCTTGATGTTGATTTTCCATAGCTTGAATGTCTTGTGGGGAACTCGTCAATTGTTGGATCTTCAAATCGTTCAACGATAACAATGTATTTTTTTCATCGAGTTCACGCTGCAAACTCGTTGTTTCCACATTTTTCAGACTTATTTGTTGTCGCAATTCCGACACTTCGAGCTCATCGTCCTCCTTGGATTTTCGCAATTCGTTGTAACGTTTGTCAAGATCGGCGTAATCCAGATGCAATTGTTGATACATTTTCCGCGTATCGTCCATCGTGTTTTTCACGTGTCCGAGCTCTTTTTCCAAATCCAACATTCGCGATTGTGAATTTTTCAATCGTCCATTGAGTTCCTCGACTTCTTCGGTTTTACGAAGTGCAATTGTTCTGCATTGATCGATGGCCGCGGTTAATTCGGCTTTCTCACCAACGAGAATTCCCGTTGTTTGCGCGTGTACTTGAAGTTGTTCTTTGAGAGGATTTATTTCGCGCGATAATTTTGCTTCGAATTCGGCGTCTTTCGTGGCGAGAATGGCTTCGAGTTCGGCCACGCGACTGCTGTATTGGCTCACTTGTACGTGCAATTGATTGACCATTTGTTTTTGTTCTTCGAGACACGTCGCGAGAAATTGATTGCGATATTGCAGATCGTTGTTCGACGTTGTCGGAGCGACTTCGCAGTCGGCGCTGTCGTGCAGCGCATCGGCCAGGGCCGATGCCATTTGTAACAAGTGTTCTTTTTGCGATGTGTGAGAGTCGTTGATGGTTTCGTCGATCGAATGATCGTCGGAAAAGTGTGTCGATCGAGGGGCTGGAGGTGTGGTCGAAGGTGTGCTGCTGAAAAACTGTTGAACGCTTTGAGAATCGATTCTCATTTCTTGATCGTTATGTTGAATTTGTGGATTTTGAATAGTTTCGCTTTCCGGTGTTCGATGCTGCGCTGGATCCTCCGACATTGTTTCCGGGACATCGGTTCTCACAGCCTGGTCCGAGTTGCCGACTGAATGTTCGATCGTGTCTCTGAAATTCGAGGTCGGCGACTCGTCGTTTGTGTCTGCGAAGGTTATGAGATTCGCGGTCGTGGACATGTCCTTCGGGGCTTGAATAATCTCATGGCTGTCGTTGACTATGCCGTTCGACGAATCGAATTCTTGGGTCGACGGCGGTTCCGACGTCGTCTGCGTATGCTGACGACAAGAAATGTTACGCTTGTACACGGAAATTTCATGATCAATCTTGTAACGACAAAGCGCAATTTAGATACCTGAGGCTGAACCGATTTATGCGGATCTTTTTGATCTGTTATACCTCCTTGACGCGTGTTCAATTTGTTTTTTTGGAATTCTTTTAGCTGCAAGAAAAAATCAAACGTACGAAGTAAGAGCACAGGAGCTTGTGGACACTTGCAAAGACGGACGAAACAAAATTTTACTTTGCAATTGAGATAGCACGTTAGAAAATTCATTGAACAATCCTTTTCAAAAATATGAATAACCGAGAGTTTGCAACAAATACAACGAGAAGTCGAGCGGCTCTTCGGCAGAGACAAAAGTGGTACGGATCAAAACCGATGAAAAATAAAATACTTCTATCATAGCCATTTGACAAGACACTCATCGGCCACCCAACGAACCAATTTTTACAAAATGCTAGTCGAGTCTCTATTTTTTTTAGCAAGTCAACACGAACGAAGTAACTCGCACGAGTGACTAAATATTATATATATATATAATAACGAAATTAAAAAAAAAAAAGAGAATCTCAAAACAAGAATTCGTTACCCAAATGTTGTTGACAAATTACTATACTTTTTTTTTTTCAACAATTTATATAAACAGACAATTGAAATACGCATTAAAATCGCAAGTGAGAATACCCTTTTGCGAGCGGCCAAGAGTTTTTCCGTTTTATTCACGTTCATCTTGGCGATAGTTTCAGGCACCTCATGTGTTAATACGTGATAACGTTTCGACGATTATGTTAATTCACATAGCTAATTGAAAAAATATTGTTGAATGACAGTGACGTTGAGGTTATGACATGATTTTATTTTCTCTTGAGGTCTGCCACTTCACCACTTTCTCCGTTCGCGCTGTTGCCGCATTTTCCGATGACGTTTCGCAACGTCGATTGAAATTAATTACGCTGTCCGTCGAAGCTGTTTTCCGGCCAATCCGAAAGCTCGTCGCGCGCCATTGGCTCGCACCCGATCGAAGCGCCAAATATGAAATTCGAATGATGATCATCCGCACGATATTGTCAACGATTGGCGTGTCAGAAACAACAATTCATCACCAGAATGGAACTAAAATTACAGCAGCAATAATATTGACAATTGAATCAACGATTATGACGAATAACACATGAATTACGTTGTTTCATTCGTAACTGACGGTTGTCAAATATGATTCTAATTCATTATAAGAATTTGAACCGCAGGATTGGTTATTGTCCAGCAATAGAATTAACCTGATTGACTCTTTTTTGTTGTTATTTATGAAAGTAATTTATTAGTCTCATGTGATTGAACTGTCGTATCAAACGACACAAAATATTTATTCCACACGAGACTCGTGCCTCAAACGAAGCTTCGCAAACGCACATACGAGCCATTCATTGACTTGAATATCAACGATAAATTATTAAACGTATAAATTCCGAAACAAAGAAGAAAAATCCAAAACTTTCGAAAATTTGACAATTTTTTATTATTATTTCAATTCCCTCGTGAATTAAATTATCGTAAAATATAATTTCAATCAATCCACCAATATTTCCAAAGTGGAACAGATTGTCGAAATTTGTGCGACAACGGAATCAACGCGACTGATGGGATTGTCCCGAATATCCAGCATCTTGAGTTTTTCATGACGCTTAACAAGATCGTGAATTTCGTCGATGTTCGAAATATCGTTGTTTCGCAACGACAAAGTTTCCAAATTATTCATGGTCGGCAGATGCTTGACGGACGCGAGCTCGTTGCTCGACAGAGACAATTTTTTACACTCTTGAAGAACGTTCAAACGATGAAGCGAATTTGACAATCTGTTGGCGCCAAGATTGATCTCCTCGAAGAGGGACAAACGGTGCTCGTTGTGGAGAACCGTAAGGTCGAGACCCGACAAGTCTATCGTCATGCATGACTCTTCTTCGCTCTCATTCAACCAGATGTTGCGCAATGCAAACTCCATTATGCATTTACTGCCTGTAACAGACGGTAAAACGTTTTCCAGAATAATTAACATGAACATTTTTCGATTGTGATAACACGTGTGCCAATGTGCGAGCGCAAGTGTGACCAATCGTGACCAAAACATTTGTGGGTTTCGTGTCGAATAATCCCGAACAAAACGATCCTTCGAATAAATTCCCTAACAAATTGATACCCCATCAAAATGATCCGGAGCAATAAGATCCTCGCCAAAATTATTCGAAATAAGTTCAGAAACGAATTTCTTCTACGAGGAAGCATTTTTATTTTATTTTTTGGATTTTATTTTTAAGGATCATATTGTCAGAGGATTAAAAAAATGAGGATCGTGGAACAGAATATCTTATTATTTGTGTGATATCATTTTGTGACGTAAGGATCATTGCCCGATTGAATTATTTTCGATTGTAAAGTTTACCCGTTGAACTGCATGAAATACTTACGCATATCGTTGTAATAATTGGATCGTAGCTTGTCGACCTTCAACAAAGCACTAAAATCGTCGAGAATCTTCGTTTTGTACTCGATCGGATCGTAATTTTTCATGAGATAAATACCCGTGAGCAACGACCACTTGTTATTCGGTTCCATCTTGCTCAACTGCGCATAGCTCTCCATTTGTTCCTTCAATTGCGTCGCGTTGTGCTTTTCCATCGGCAAAATGTTCATTTTGTACAACCACGAATCTTTCATCTTCGAACAACGAAGATCGTAATTATTGTCGTCGAATTTTATGACAATCGTCTTGGCCGTCGTCACGTCTATCGTTTGGGTTGGAAAAATTGTTGTCCAACATTTTGAAAATTCTTTTTTACACGGCGATTCCCAAACGAGAGCATCGATGAGCGTATCGTTTATGAACAAGCGAATATTTTCGTTATTGTTGAGTGTGATGTCCTTGTTGAAAATTATCGTAGCTTTGTCGCTCGTTATCCGAGCTCGCCAAATGGGGTTGGCTTTCGTTTCGTTCGAACAATCGAGTAACCAACGTTGATAGAACCACGCGCTCGAGTCGTTCGGATCTGTGAACGTAGCGTTCATCACCAGATCGAGTTCTGAAATTGAGAAAAAAACAAATAACCGGTCAAGCACGAGTACGATTCGCGCAGAGGGTTTCGTACCATATTTTTTTCGCATTGCTTCTTCAACATCCCTTCGTTTTTTTTTCAGAAACGGATGTAGCATACGATCATTACTAACAGACAGACGAGATACTTCTCTTTGGGAGTCTACTGTTTTCAGTCGATCGCCAATGGAATGATAAGTTTGTTAAATTAATTTATAGAAATCCATAAAACGTAGGACTTTTGTTACAATTTTCCGGTAAACTTCAAGTGAGGCGTTATATTCCTGGATTTGTTTTAATTTTTAGCCCCAGTAGTTTCGGTAATAAGGGGGGCAAATGCTCTATTTTTGCATATTTTTCAGAATAACTTCTTGAATGTGCTGTTCAAAATTATGGAAAAAAATATTTCTGTATTTCGCACAACAAGCCCTGGGAAATGATACCCCATTCATTACCCCATCTTATTTGCACCTTCTTCAAGTCTTGTATGAATATTTTGAAGTATTAACCCGTTGCGGTCACTCCGGGTCCAGTGGACCCGGAGTGACCGCTTCGTTCAACATTATTTTGTCCATTCAAACGTAACACTTCCATTTTTCTATCATCGACTAAAAGTCTCGATTTCAAATTTTAAAATAAACATACTTTTCTCAAAATCCACAAAAGCTCTATTTTTTTCTCAAAAATATAATATCTCAATAGAAAAACGACGTAAGATTTTTTATCATATGGAAAAAATTTAATTTTTCACGATTTTTTTTGTAAAAAAATTCAAATTTCGTGAATTTTTTTTTCATCGTGTTTTGACTGCTTAAAAATCTTAAGTAAAAGACAACAACTATTAGATCATTCAAAAGACATGCTAAATTGAAGTTTGGCTCAAGATTAAAGTCGATACATTAAAAAGAACGCAAAATGGGTTCGGTTTTTGTGAGTGGGGTTAGCTGGACCCCGTGTGACCGATATGTTATTATTTGGAGGTATGACCTTAACGGGTTAACTATTGTAAAATATGTGAATTAATGAGATGTATTGCGATTCCAAATTTCAAGTTTCTGAGTCGCATGGTTTCTGAAAAAATTGGCTGCGACAGACAGACGGACGCACGAGAGATCTTATAAGTTTCGTTTTTTGTTCCTTCGGAGGTACAAAACCCTATGAAAATGTTACATACAATTGTTATGAGTATTAAGCCATTGAGGATCACCTTCCGCAAGTAAAAAAAAGACAATTGCGAAGCTCTCAATAATTATACCTTCTTTGTGCTTGTCGGCTCTGATGGGCAGATCGCCGCTCTCGTCGGGAAACATTTTCGACAAAATTTTGCTTCTGTAGTGCCACGATGAATAATTCGAAAAATTGTTCAATATTTTCGTCGTAGAAAAATCAAACTCCTCGGCATCGGAGATTCCGGCTTTCTTCACCAGATAATTGCGATAGTCCCAACAGTGAACTGCGGACGCGAATAAACTTTTTTGGACCGTGTCAAGAAATAAATGAATATCGAAGCTACGGGTGAATTTGATGGATACTCACAATTTCTCTCATCCAAATTCAAACATTTTGCACAGAGCGACAATTCCGTCTTCCAGTCGGGTTCCGCCAGATGATCTATCACCCAACATCTGTGATGCCAGACTCCGTAAGATTTGGGATTTTCTCTAAGGCAACTTTCGGTCAACGTCAGTTCTTTCGTCAATCTCTCTTCGCGCTCCTCCGGCGGCCTGAAATCGTAACAATAAAATTGTTCGACTAACGACTGACAATCGTATCGATAATAAATTTTGTCAAATAAAACAAAGTTGTGTGTCACCAATCGTTGTTTTCAAAAGTTTCTCTTCTGATGTTCCATAGCGTACTTATGTCCGGATTTTGCTGAACCATACCCGCCGTCACCATCAACAATTCGTCGTCCCATATTTTATCCTTTCGCTGCAACAAAATTATCGTCGTCGGATAAACATTTTTTTTTCCCCCACAAATTACCATCAACACCATTGGAATAAAATGATTCAAAAAAATAATTTAAAAATGACCTTTTTGCAAAATTTTTGGAATATATAAAAAACTGTATCAAGCGGTGAATGAAAAAAAAATATTTAACCTTTTGAAAGACCAGACTGATGGCTGCTTTGTACTTGACCAATTTTTTTTCTCTCTCAATTTTTTTCAAGGCTTCCTGTTCCGCAGTCGTGCGAACTTTCACGCGTCCGTGCTGAAAAATACGAAAACAAAAAAAAGCGCGACCGTGAAACAATCTGCTAATAGCCGAAAACGTGTAATCGACGGTGGTATGAAACGGCACTTGTTGGATAAGTACATGTCACGTATTCTTCATTGCTCATGAATTCGTTCGGGAACCAATTCAATTGATTAAAGTCTCTCACCATTTTGATAAATATCTAGGTTTTGTGTGATTGTTTTTTTCATAAATTTTTTTTTTTTTTGTAAGTCTAATGTGACGATTTTTACATGGATATCTAAACTATCGAATTAACTTGTGGAATCATGCAAGAGGTTATGTGTCAAAGTGTAGCAGAAGAATACGAGAGTGGGGGCGAGGCATACAGCTGATTGTAGTTCGCGAATCGGCCGTTTGGATTTCCGGGAAGCAATTGGGTTGATCGTCACTTCCGGTTTTCAAATACGAATACAAATAAGTAAATAAATAGTTAATAAATAAATAAATGAATAAATAAATAAATAAATATATGTAAATAAATAAATGAATAAATAAATAAATAAATATATATAAATAAATAAATAAATAAATAAATAAATAAATAAATAAACGACAAAAAAATATTTTGAATTATTTGCTTCTCAACTCCATTTGCGACCAACACTAGTTTGTCAGTCAGAGTTGAAAAAAAGAAGAGAAAAAAAAGAGAGTAATGAGCAATAAATAAAAATTCAGGCATCCCGGAAAAATATCATACGGAACTCTCTGTGCGCGAGTCGAACTCGCATTTGACCAATTTCTTTCTTTTTCTCAAAATGTCAACTTTCGAATTTTTTAAAAATAATTTCGAGGACGTTGACCCTGGATTTTGCAATTTCTCTTTCAGGAAAAAAGCGAAAACAATACTTTTAACACGAAGTAACAAAAGCGCCTGCAGCAATGAAATTTATAAATCTGTTAGCTGATCGATTAATGATTTTTAAATAATATCAATATGAAGAAATTTCTTTCAGTCGACACGCTTACCATTTGTTTTCCATTTTTTTGCAGTTGCGCCGATGATTTTTTTAATCTCAACAAAGTGTGAAAAAATGTGGCAGACCGATTTTGTAACAGTCGGCAAAGCATACCCGGATGCAAGTCGTTCGAAAATTTCATTGCACGTCCAAGTACGAAAATATCCCCGTTTGTGTATTATTTTTTTTTTTTTTTTTTTTTGTGGATTACAGGGCAGATGATTGCACTTTTGCAATCGACGAGAGCGGTACAGCAGCGACTAATAAAGATGCTTCGCTCTCTGCTGATAAACATCGGGCGTGAGATGTAATAACAATGTTTTCTCGAATCGCAAACGCTCGTGCAGCGTCGAGACGTGATTATTTCGACTCCAAAGATCCGGAATTACAGGTCGTAAATTTGTCACATTGTCGTTGCATTACCGTAATGAAACACGAAACAATAGAGATTGTCCCGTTACCAATTTGCACGGCTCGCATCGAGATAAATACATTTTTTAGCAATATTAAAAAAAAATAATAATAAAAAAATAGTTTGAAAAACAATTGTACAATAATTTATTAAAAACGTAAACTGACCACCCGATCGTCGGGCTCTCAAATTTATTTGTGGTTGATCATATTTCAATTTCTTGGACATTGTACTGGCTGTACTTATAGCTGTGTAATTGCATTGTAATAAATTATTTGAATTCAACGAGCATACGCGTATGGTTTTTTTTTTCGACAGGTGAACCACGTGCTCGAGGTCTCGGCGAGCAATGGAAAAAAAAAAAAAAAAAAAAAAACAGGTTCGGGGAGACACGTTGTCGTTACAGGTGTGCAGATTGATTGCAAAATCTCCAAAGATAATATAACGCTTGTATGAGCGAAAGGATAATAAGAGAGAATGGACGCGATGGTGTAAAAAAAAAATGACGAAAACCACAGCTCCAGTCGAGATGGTGAGAGGAAGATTTCAAGTGGTCAGGCTCGACTTATCTGAGGGGGACATTCGTCTCAATGCACTTCGAGTCATTGTGCCATGGCGATGGTGATTATTTTAATTCGTTCACTTTTACATGTTACATAGCCAAAAAAAAACGAAAAAATGAATTATTTACAATGAAAAATGTACATAGCCGAAAAAATAGAACGAATTATTATTTTTTAATTGTAAGCGAAAAGTCAATGGAGTTATCTGTCTTTGTAAAAAACTGTAAAAAGTTATACAAATAAAACACGATTATTATTATTATTATTATTATTATTTTTTAATTTTTTTGGCATTTTACACAGCCAAAAAAATGAAACGAAAAAAAAGGAATTATTGACAAGAAAAAATTTAATTAAAAATGCAACGAAGCTCAGTGGTTCACTCAGATGTTCCTGGAAATAATAGGTCTGCAGTATACAACTCTGGATCCAGTACAAATACACTTAAAAAAAAAGAAAACATAAATAAATGAAAATAAGAAAAAAAATATAAAAATTAAACAATATTTAACAAATAATAAATATGGGATTGGCGATGTTTGGATCGAATTAAACGCGTAACATCGTTACGGATGATACATTGTGGGTCGTCGGTCCGAATGGTCTCGCGACCGTTGCAAAATTCCTGGAGAAAATAAAGAACCCGATTGTGGCTCGAGCGGGACCACGAGAACGATGAAATAACTCGCTCGCACGTCGAATGCTCCGCCACCAGCCTCCACCTCCAGCTTCCCGTTCGAAACTCTCGACGAATGAAAAAAAAACACACACACACAAAAAAAAAACAAAAAGGATCCGACGACAGTGCACAGCAAGAATGTTCGAGTCATTGACGCATCCAACGGACACTCGAATTAACGAAAAAAAATTCAAAGCGTAGCATCCAAACACAAAAGTTATTCAAATCAATTAAATTTCAACTGGTGCGATTTAACATTTATATGAAAAAAAAAAAATGTGGAAGAAAAACGTTTTTTTTTTTAAATAAATAATTTCTCGAGTAAATGAGCATGCTGGAAGTTATTTGTGAAATATGAAAAACATCGTTCGAGCATAAGTAACATGGTTAATGACTGGGTCATCCTGTAAGTCAAACCTGTAAAAACCCGTCACTCGACCAACGCGCGTTCTTCGGACCACCTCGCCGGCCGTCGTGGTTCCATGCAGCGTTGGAAGAACTCACTAACAGATCGGACTGGTTCATCCGATCTGATGCAATAAATTATTTATGAGACTGCAAAATTATACACAAATATTTTTTATTTTTATTTTTCGTTTACCGATCTGATTATTCAATTTTTATTTTTCATTTAAATCCGAAGCATTGAATACGATAATATTGAAAAAAACCTTCGTACTAATTAATAGATTTAATTGCTAATGCAAAAAAAAAAAAAGATATATATACATGTATATTCCATTTTGCTTTGTCATAGAGGAAGCTATGTGAACCCTGAATTTGGCACACCTGTAGTGCCTTATTATTTTTTTGTCATTCGTTATTTCTGCAACAATTGACGCATTCGCTCGCATTTGATAGCGTTTTGAAATTTTCAAAAAATGTCTTTTACCGATCTGGCGTCCGCAAATTTTTAAATTTTCGTCCGAATAGTTCTTCAGATAATAAAGTTATGGCCCATAGATATTTGGTATTGCAATGGAACTCAATCCATCGATGAGTTCGGATTTAAAGATATTTTGAATTTCTTGAAAAACCATCTTTGTCGCTCTAACTGCGGTTAGCTCCAATCAATCAACCCCCCGCGATCCAATTTGATGAGACACTGACATTTTTCACACTCACTGATCAATATAAAAAATATCAAAACAAGCTGTAGCTTAAAATTTGCTTTCTCCGAATCCTACGTGGTGAACGAAAATTTCTCCATGAAGCGAAAATAAAAACAAAAATGCTTTCTCCTAGAAGAATCTCCTCTCAACACGTATCATTCGCAGAAATCAAATGGCAAGCATTAAATTCGATGAAAATGTATTCAAAATATTTCTTCGGGTGAATAAATATGATTAATCACCGTACGACGATGAATGAAAAAATCCACATTTCTAAAATGAATTGCGACGGATGAAAATGAATAAATTTTTTGCATCCCAATGCATATTCAACTCGCGTTGAATAATCGTGACCCATCGAGTCCGAAAAATATTAAAAATGCATTTTCATCGAATGTTGATCGATGGAAAAAGAAAACCGCGGAGACGATGATGGGGAACTCGTCGGGGCCCCGAGCTCTCGAGAATGTCTTGGGGGCACACCTGGGGACGATGACGGAGCCGACGGGGACGATTATGACGGTGGCCCCGGCTCCCCCGGTGAGTTCGACGCTGGTGGAGGTGGTGATGGTGATGGTGGTGGTCGTTGTCGCGGCTGCAACCCGTTGGTGGGAGCAATTTAGGTTACTCGTAGCATCAGGGAATGTGGGCCGACTATATACTGGCTCATCACGATCGCCCGACAGTTCATTCCTTCTTTGTAATTCCCATTCGTAAGGTTAGCACCGGAACAATCGCACGTAGGACCTTCTCTCGATCGGCATCGCGACACAATCGTTCTCCACGTCGATCCACATCGTTTCCCAACAAATTCGTAAGTTTTTTGTCACAAAACGAAAATAATTAGAAACTTGCAATTTGATTTATCCGAATCGTAGATAGCGAACGAAGTTTTTCTGTGAGGAAGTATTTTTGTTTTTTCTAATCTTTGACTTTCTCATGGAGAAGAATCTTCGTTTGCTGTCATACGATTTAGGGGAAGAAAATTGCAAGTTTCAACTTGCAGCTTGTTTATATAATCAAATATTCATCAGTGGGTGTATAACATTTTTATTTCTCCGAAAATTTAAACGTGTCAGTGGATTTTCACGAAATTTGATACGCAACAACCCTGACCGTTCAATTGTGCGAATCCATGAGATTCGACCTGGCAAGTCAAATATTTTCGAATCGGCAAAGGTTGAAAATTGAAAAACTTACTTTTTTTTTTGAAAATCCGATCGGTCTTCCCGATCTACGCGAAATTTAATGTTCAACACGGGTGAATGTTATTCTATGCTTTTGGAAAGTTGGGGTTCAATCGGTCAATGTTAACGAGAGTTATAGGGATAAATTTGATACTTAGGAAAAATGTTAAATAACGAAAAATTCATACTTCTCGATGGATTCGACCCAAATGCAATACCAACTAACTGTGGGCACATTTCTATTTGTGAACAACTTTTCAGACAGATATCTCAAAATTTGCGATCGCTAGAGAGCGATGGGCATTCATTCAATGATAATGTATCCCAAATAGTTTTCGAACCAAATGATAATGGATTTTAATGGATTTATTAAATATTTAAATTTATTCGAAAATCATAATTAACGTAAATTGGTGATAATTATTACGGAAATATGAAAATATTGATTTACACATGATAATTAATTACAGTTATTCGTTTAAAAAAGTATTTGAAATACATTTTCATTGAATAGATGCCCATCCGTGTCGCTAAAGTAATAACCTATTTCTTTTTCGGGAAATTTGAAAACGACATAAAATCGGAGCCACAGTTTGAATCATGACGAAAATTGTAGTCAATGACGATATTACAGAGCTGCACATGTGTGCAAAAATTGGGGGTTGTAGCTAAAACCGGTCTCGAGTTATACACGTTTGAATTTTTTGAGGCACACACACACACAGCTGAACATTTTGTCCAAATGCATTTTCTCGACGTTTTGGCACATTCTAAACACGGTGACACAAACGTCTCGAAAAAAAATGTCGCACCATAATATGGCTTTCTCTGTGCGAAGGCGAAAAAAATTCATTGAAAAACAGATAAAAATGTATTACTGGAAAATAAGATCATAGCGAACGAACGAATGAAGTATAAAGATAATTTTATTTTATTCAACGTGAATTTGTGTTGTGGGAATGAATGTTTGCAAAATGCATTTTTTGTTTGTTTGTCAACTGTTCATTTCAAAATGGACGCGAAAAGAGTTATTCGCGAAAATTGAATTTCGCCAATACGATTATTTTCGTTTCCATGATTCTCACGGTGTTCGATTGGATTGCGATCAACGACACGACGACCGAATAATTTCCGGGCCGGTCAGACAGGATAGACGGGTTGTACGGATGCGCGAAGTAACGGACCATGCGAATCCGTTCGATCGAATGAAATTCGTGAAATTAAATGGAATTTCGAACAACAAAATTTCACAAATTATTATTATTATTATTTTTTTTTTTAACAAATTTTTCCGAATTATTTCCAATTTTTTTTTGTACAATCGCGCAGACTTTTTTGTTATCTCACGCTTTCGTGATCGTGAAATTTGTATCGATTACATTTTTTTTACACGGAAATTACGTTTCCGTGTAAAACCCAGGGTCAATGATTTCCCGGTTAATTACACACAATAGCACTGAATCACGATAATCACGCAATGCAATTACACACAAATGTTCATCTTCTCCGTTCGTTTTGTTTCGTAATGTTTCATTGAAGAAACATTGTACGGCGATACGGAGAAATCACACGCGGGTGTAATTCATCAGACAATAATAATAATAATTACTATAATTATACATAAATATAATAGCAATGACGCGAATCGAAAAATTTCTATCAATTCACCGAACTATCGATTAACGTAAATTCAAAGATTATTCAACGTTCATTATACTTTATTTGAAATGAAGATAGAAAAAAATAATAAATAATAACAAAAACGAAGAATTTCAAAATGCGAGCAAAAACATGAAAAAAATATACCGAATTTATTTGGAACAACAAAAATTCCACAATTCAACGTCGATAAGAAGTTTAATACGAATTGCCGGGATTTGAAGTTGTCGTTTGGTCGAGGAAGCGAAACTCGCGTGGTTATATTGCGAGAGGTCGGACCTCATCGTAACACGACGAAACAGTGTAAAATCCGGCCATGTAACGGTTGTGCGTACCACACTGGCTCGCCATCACTGCCGTCTTCTCGATCGTTCATTACTCTTCGCGCGTCCGGCGACGTTCTACACGCCGCAACCGCGGACGTTCGAGTTGGCGCGCTCTTGGATTCCCCATTCTAAGCGAATACCATCGTTGCGTGCTGTATATGTGGGGAGGGACGTCCCAAATCACCGGATCGAAACACTTCTGTACCCCGATGTGGTCGATGACATTTTTTTTTTAGTATCTTTTGGATGCTACGATCTTACTTATTTTGCAAAATATTTTTTCGATCCTCATCCCGGCCCTTTTTTATTTTTATCAAAAAGTAACTGCTTTTTTCTCATTTTTTAATTGGATTGCATTTTTTTCCCAAATAATTTATTGAAATTGAGGAACTTTTTTCATAAAATGGGAGTGGGCATCATATTCCGAAATAGAAAAAAATAACATATACATATATATTTTTTCCATTTGGCAAAAAAATGTATGTATATATATTTTTTTTTTTCAATTTTGCAAAAAAAAATCGATATTTCGATCATTTTGAATAGAAATTTTATAAATAGTTTTATGTGTATTTTACCATTTCCATGGAAGCAGCGTGGGTACCTGTTTATGTTAATGCTACCTTTTTCGCTCGTCCCATCTTCGCCACGAGTGCGAGAGAAATAGCGCTATCGTGCGCTCGCTGCGGAACGAAAGAGAACGAGCGAGAAACTGATGTGCTAAATCACCTTAAAAAAACAATCGTACCAAATCTCAGAATCCGCACGGGCGAAGCCCCGGATAACACCTAGTATATATGTATATATATGTATATATGTATGCATGTATGTATGTAGTCAGCCAAAGGCGCACATATGTACTTCACGATGTACAAACAAACACGCGCGAGCAGACTTGGACGTAAAAAAACTGGCACGTCTCTCACGTGCATCCGGTTTCGTCGCGAGCTAAGTCGATTCTAGATCCAAGAATCCGAGGATGCACCGAGGATGCACCGCCGATGCAGTCGTTTTGAGGGGGGGGGGGGATAACAATAATACGTACTTCGAAGTATCGCATTAGCCAAAAGAGCTCGCTTTTAGCTCAAAACCGCAATCTCAATTGAAAGTTTTCGTTTTCTTTTAGATTACATTGTTTATGTTTGCTGTATCGATTGCAGCTACGATATAATGTTGAATTATTGTGTAAAATTTCTATGGATAGTATTTCATAATGAGAAATATTATTTTCTCTTTTTTTTACCGAGAATGACAATCGATTACTTTTGCTTTGAAGAACATAATATTATAAAAAATGTAATATGAGTTAACAGGTTTTAAGTATTTTGTGTGGGAATTTTCTTAAAAATCTAGATATATATATATATATATGTCAATGTGGAAACATAGTATATATATATATATATTGTTGTATACAATAGACTTTGGTAAATTCTTTGGTAAAAAAAATATAATTACAAACCAATCCAATAAACTCATGATTCACGGATTGATTTAATAAGATGAATATTCATTAAAAATATCATTATTTTTGAAGAAACGTTTCAAATTTGTCTTACTACTGTCATCGATGAAAACATGATTTTTCATATTTTTGTTGTTGAAGCAATTACGCATCTGGCCCAGAAATTCCATGTTATTATAACGTAGTTGAACGATGTAGTCCGTACGAGATGAAAAATATAACGATGATTATAGGACAGATACAATATAATGATAACAATAATAATAATAATAGAGAGAATACGGGAGAATCGACGAAAAAGGTGTCGGTCGAAAGTAGTAAGACCATTTCGATAACGGTAATTAAATGGTACGTGAGAGATAAATAATTCAACGGAGCTACCGTTCATCGCCTCGAGGCGACAACGATTTGGTATTTTATTTCACGATCCTTTTGAGATTTCGAATGCAATGTCCGCAAGGGGAGAGAACGGAGGCAATTGCGACGGATTAAAAAAATGTGTATCAAATAACGTGACCGAGGCGATCACACGGCGCTTGCGTATCAACGGTTTTGACACGAGCGGTATGTAGCCGGTGTGGCAAGTACCTCTCGAGATATTCGAGATGTACCGTTGTTCCGGTCGTGCGTCACACGTGTGAACCGCGCCAAAATGTATTTGGGCCACACAAATTCCAAGAGAGAGAGAGAGAGAGAGGGAAAGAGAGAAACTGAAGGAGAAAAAAAAATTTAATTAAAACGGGGACAAATAAAATTTTTGACCATAATTTGTAGGCAACAATCTTATCAAATCAATTTTCATCATGGCAAATAGAGAAAAAAATAATAAATACGAAATGTAAAGAATCAATAATTTATTTTCAATAAAAAAAAACTGAACATAATAATTCGAACGTAGAAGTTTTCCAAATTTTTGGCATTAAACTCGCAATCACGACTTATCAGGTAAAATTATAAATGCGCTTCGAATCATTTTTGTTTCCCATGAATTATCAAGTATGGACATTCGCGTGATTGACTCGAAGAAAATGAAATTACAAGAGAAACGTAAAATAATTCCATTTTCGTTCTTAACCGTGAAAACAGTGGAATTGAAAAATTGCCTGATAAACAGATGAATAATACATTCAGCGTCGGGTCTCGCGCATAATTGAAACAAGAGTAATTGGAATGACGAGTGACGTTCATGGGGCGTCTTACGAGTCATTTCCTTCGGGCATCGCGGTCATAATTTGTCCGCAAAGTCGGTTCCTAAGTAACTTAGAAAGTTATATCCACACACTTGTGTGTATATACATATTCATAGACAATTATCCGGCGGTGCGTTCACATGTTTCATCCCGAGGAAGTGTAGCCGGGTCTGGCCGGGTCGTGCGACTCGCGGCCGATGAATAATGTCGCGCGTGCGCGCGCGCGCGCGCTTCCGACAGCCGCGAGCCAAGTGTACCGCGAACGATGCGGATGCTGGGCGCGAGATGAAATCTCTTCATCCACGCGAATCCGTGCATCCACGCGTGCACAACCAAACGTATCGTTCTTCTCCCACGCGGACAAGCGCAAAATTTTCACTTCCGACACGACGCGATAACGCGCGTCGGTGAAACGCGGAAATAATTTTTCGACTCGTCGTTCGAAGAGCCTTCGAAGCGGATCGACCGCGACGAATCGCCCCGACGATTCGCTTCGAGAATTCGAAATTATAATTAATCGACGATTCTCGTGGATGTGTATAATCGACCCGACCGCGTAGCTGAAGAGCGTTCGTCCAGGGATTCTCACATTCTTCACGAGTCTCGGAATCAACGCTTCGATAAGTTTCTTTTATTTTTATTTTCATTTTTTTTCGGTCTTTTTTCCTCACCGCGGAAGCTATGAGACAGTCCAAACGATTTTTAACGTGATTTTGACGTCAACATTTTAAAAATTTCTTAAAGGGGGAGGGGGGGAATGGTTAATTCGATACAAAAAAAAGCATATTTTCGATAATTTTTTTTTACGATGCAGGTAATATATCTTTATTTCTATAATTACTACATAATGAAGTAACATTTGAAGAATATTCTATGAAATTTTCATTAATTTTTATGAAAAAATGAACCATCGACAGCGAATCTAAAAAAAAAAATAGTTTCATTGCGGTGCACCTCATAACTCATCACTTGATCATCCGGAATCAAAAAAGCGAAATCATTTCATAAGTTGAGAAGTTTAGACAGCCAGAACCGTCGAGTTTCTTTCAAACGATTTTTATATTTTTTTACATCACTTAGAAGTCAAAATACTGATTTTTCATTACATTTGCAGTAATGTTTGGATGTATGTCTGTGTGTGTGTGTGTGTGTGTGTGTGTGTGTGTGTGTGTGTGTGTGTGGGTGTGGATCGACCCTCCAAAATTCAAGCGTCTACAACTCGAGAACCGTTTAAGCTACATCGCTCAAATTTTGCACACCTTAAATTTCACGTCTTATAATATCTATGGAATCTGTAACTTTTTTAAAAATTGACAAGAAATTCAGAAGAAAGGAATTGTTCGTCTTCATTTTTATCGTATTTTTTCTCCTCTCAATTTTCGTTGCTTTCGCGAGTAAAGTAAAAAAAAAAGAGGTCGCGAATTGCTGGACGTTTCGTCGACGAGCATCGGACATCGGGTCACTGGGGCCCGAACGTGATTCTCACGTGAGACACACACGGGCACATCAGGACGACCGCGAGTGCCACAGCAGCCATATACACACGAACTCGACACACATAATCCAACGAACTGGTTAAACCACACGTCCACCAATGCGCTCATCCTCGTGTCTCGACCGAGAGACCAAAAAAAAAATTAACGAATTAAAACCGAAAATAAATAGATTTAACAAGCTGAACAAAAATCAAATAATGGTAATAATAATTATCATAATAGTAATTCGAAGTTAAAGCACCATTTGAGATAATTCTCAAAAATATATTTTGAGAAGCCATAATAATAATAATAATAATAATAATAATAATAATAATAATAATAATAATAATAATAATAATAATACATTATTATTATTATCAATGATATTATATTATCTATATAATATATTATTAGTATCATTATTATTATCTATATGATTCTGATGAATAGTTAATAAACTTTTCGACCGGTTAACTGCGTTTGAAAAATATACACGTCAATCAATCTCAAACGTTACTTCGGTTTATAACGAAGTTGACTCGGTTGATAATCACGATAATACTACCAATTTATGACAAAATTTTCCTGCATTTCCCATCGATGCGCCAAGTCGTCGGGAAACTAAAATTTCAACGCGCACGAGATACCCGCGTGTCGCCCTCGGCGACTTCGAAGTTTTCGCACGAACTTGTTCGACAGTGCAAAAATTACGGAATTACGCGTATGATAATTCACAAGAACGCCGACGAAACGATTTGCGGGAGGGGGGAGGGAGGGGATGGTTATCGTTTTGTAAATTAACGTTGAAATTTTGTAAACGACCGATTTTTTTTTTTTCAACGTCGCTCACTCGGCTCCTCGTTATATCGTAATAATTCAACGTTACCGTAATCGTTATACTGACGCAATCGAGCGCAGCGCTTCGTTATTACACGCGCGCCCCATGCACACACTTTCTCCGTTATACGGGTGCTCGAGTACTAAGTACTGGATAATTGCATACATTTTATTTTATTTTCGTTCATGTTTTTTTTTTCTGCGTTTCGTCAGACGCAGGATAATGATTTTTCTCGTGAGGCTCTATGAGCTTGGGTTAAAAAATTCGCGATACCCACGCGTACCATTATCCTCCGACGATTGATAGTAAAAATTCTGCTGCAATGTTTTTAACTTTGTTTGCCTGTGTTTTTTTTTTGTAACAATTATTTTTTATTCTAATTAAGGATGTATGGCACATGTGTGAAAAATATCAAGAACATTCTAAAATTTTCAAAGCCAGTAACATTTATTATTTCGAAAAAACAGAAAAAAAAATGCAGTCCACAAAAAAATGCAGATCGATCGACTTTATTCGACAATATTTAATATTCAATATTAGCGATTAAAAAAGATGAAAAAAAAACATTATACAAGATGCAACAACATCTGTTAGGCGATATTTGATGATCAATAATTTCTCGAGCATAAACAAAACAGTAATAATCAAAATTTCTCAGATTAGCGTACTTTTGGCAGTGATTGTATGTGTCATACATCCTCAATTAACGCACGCACGAGACCTAGTGCGAACGATATAGACGAACAACATACGGATCCGCTTGAGTGGTTGCGGATGATGCATTTTGTCGTTGCAATTGTGTTGCACGTATAGGTTTTGTTTCGTTGTGTTACGAGAATGACGATCGAGCAAAAGCGATTTACACGATTCTCCGATAAAACTTTGTGTGCAAGATCCTCGCGCATCTCCGACGGGTTTTCGATGTCGACGAGTCGACGATGCGTTTGTTGCACCGCTCAACGGATTTATCGCCCTTCGAGGATCATATAGCGTTCGAGTTGCGACATAAGTAACTCGTGGGACGAGAGTGAATCTTCTCGAAATGGTCGAGCGAGATGAACGTTGGTCAATCGTAGTGATTACTCGAGGAATTGCAATTCACTTTCACGCAGTCGTACCGTTTTTTTATTCGAGTCTGTGTTTATGTGTGTTTGTGTGTGTGTGTATAAGACTTTGCTGGACACTTGGGCTTGGCTCCTGTATTAGGAATCGTGTATCTCGGAGTTGCGACGCACTATTAGAGACGATTCGTTTATTTTTTATCGTGTTTTTTTTTACACGATTCGAGCTAAATGCGGAAGATTGACCTAAGGCTTGTGGGAAATGTCAGAGACGTTTTATTACACGCTATATATATATTATTACACGCTATATATATATAAGAGCAATGACATTTTCCGCACCTCCGAGGAATTCGCCTAATGCGACTTTCGTTTGTAAATATTCGAGCTGCATTTCTGGTGTTCGCTGCAACGGAGAACGATTGGGCCTGTTGTATAACGGTATTGAGGATGTATGAGACGTACAATCCCAGCCAAAAGTTTGCCAATCTGAGAAATCTCGATTTTAACTGCTTTGTGAATGCTGGAAAAATTCACAATTATCAAATATCGCCAAATAGATGTTGTTACATCTTCTATCATGTTTTTTTTACCTCTTAATCGCTAATATTTAATACTCAATATTTGTCATCCACACACTGGATTTTTTTTTCAATTTTTGAAAAACTAAAACTTAATCGTTTTGAAATTTTGCAAGTTTTTTTCGTAATGATAAAAGTTATCGGTTTTAAAAATTTGAGAATTATATCGATGTTGAGACATGTGTCATGCATCCTTAAAGCGAGGACAGGGACATTCATTCGATGCAAATTGATTTTAAATACTTTTTTGAACGAGTATTCGTGATTAATCGTGCATGCAACAATTTATGTTGTCGATTTTTTTTCAATAATCGTGAGAACTTAGGACGAATTATTATTTTTAAATGAATTTATGATATCGAATAGGTCCTATAATCCATGATCATTTAGTCAGAAAAGTATTTTAAATATATTTTTATTGGTAAAAGTGTTTATCCCGAGTTAAGGGAGATTACAAGCAAGAATAGGGTTAATTCAATAAGAAATCTGTTCACGATACTTCTTCAGGTTTCAATAATAATGATTAATGGTAATCATGCGACAATTATCATTTTAATTTTTGTCTTCTAATTATTACGAATAATTATGTGAAATTATATTATTTTTTCATGTATTTCATATTTACATATATTATAGCCATTATCATTATTTGTTAGTTTAAGTTTTTCAAGTACACTCGTGTCGTAGAAATGTTTTTTTACCGTTTTTGGGTCAAGAAGCAGATGATTGTGTAACTTTTCTGGATGGCTATGACGTCGAAGTAAGCAGTGATGCTTTTTTTTTAAATGGTTCGTTGATATCCGTTTATGCGCGTGGATATGTCGATGGAAAGGATGCAATTTGTGCGAAGGATGCAGTTTGGAGCGTTCGCATCGACGGTCATTAATTCCTTATCGGTTGTCGATGTTGTCGGTGTCGATCCAAGAACGAAATAATCCGAGATTGCGATCTCAGAAGCTGGCAAGGCACGTGAGAATCAACGAGGGGAATTTCGAAATAGGTCGATGGAGGTTGAGATTGGAAAATCGGAATCGGCCGGAGGAATCATGATAATTAACCGAAGCTTCGATAAATATCAATCACATTTTGACGTTGATTTTCGTATCCATTTTTATTTTATCTTCGAATAATAATCATACATAATAATTTTAAGAAAAAATAACTTCATATGTGTTGAATAATAAAATAACGCTGTAATAAAAAATGTATTCGACATTTTTGTAAAAAAATCAACGTTATTAATTTACGACGAAATTATTCTCAAGACTATAGACTAATTTTTGGACTCTCGAAAGTCCAAAAATTGATAAATTAAGAAAAAAATCGAAAAACAGGCAACTGTTTAAAATTTTTGGAAAAAAAAAATCCGTAAAAACAATGTTTATTAGTAAATCATCAGAGTTTGATTGCGGAATCATCGAAGCAGCTCTTCGAACCACACGAATCGAGGCCGATTGAGCCCACAATAAAAAAAAACTACAATCGAATCTATCACGAGACCATCAATCAAACGTGGCGCAAATACAATGTCCTGCAATTAAGGTCATACAACCCATCATGAAGAAATTATAAAGAAAGAAAATAATTTCCTCGCTCAAAACGTTAATCACGTAAATTCGTTCGATCATTCGTCAAACACTGATTTCCGGCATAATGATCAATCACGATTCAGCCAGACCTTTGATCGAGGTGCGACTAAGTTGATCACGATAATATGCGAGGCCTCATCGTACTCGAAGCAATGATCCATCGGAGAAAATTGATTTACAACATTTCTCAAACGTGTATATATATATAGATGCTACGTGAATAAAAAAAAATCATCGCGACCTTTAGCTCGAAAGTGTACGATCACGATTTGTAAATGAAAGAATCGGTATGGCGGAGTGATTACGGATTCTCGTCACGAATAAAAATCTTTATTCGAGGTGAATTATTTTTTTTTATTTCGTACGAGCGAGCTGTTTTGGTGCACGAATGAACATTGTGTTAATTCGTGATACGTGATTGGTCGTACACACTCGTCGAACGAGCGTAACATTATATTGTTTTTTCTGAATCCGGGGCAGTGCGTCGGGCCATGAGACAGGCGTTATCTGGGCCAGGAGTAGCATCGACCAGGGCGATCGAAGCTCATACTCAGCATGTAATCTATATATGTAGTGTGTAGCGGTCGAGCGGGTCCCAGAAACGGCATTGTTTTATCCGCAACCTGGACTCGCAATCACGTACACTCGGTCATCAGACTTCTGGTCGCACCGTTACAAATGCACCGGCGTCGACTTAGTTTACAAAACTGTGTCTGCGTCTGGAAAAGTATTCGCTTTTTGTGCTTCCGCGTAGAAGAAGATATGTGATGTGGGATTTTTTTGTTTCGTGGTCTTTCTATGACCGTGATTAGAATGTGCCAAAGATCGAAAGAAAATACATTTGGGAAAAATGTCTGGATGTGTGTGTGTGTGTGTGTGTGTGTGTGTGTGTGTGTGTGTGTGTGTGTGTGTGTGTAATGGGTTTCCGAAAAAAAAGAAAAATGCTAAACGAATTTCTTTTTATTATATTGTATTAGAGATATAATTCAGAATATTGAACATTGAACTCAGGAATGGGCTTCCGTTCAATGAAAATATATTTCAAATACTTTTACAAACAAATAATTATGATCAATTATCATGCAAGAATCAATATTTTTACATTTCTGTCATAATTATGGCCAATTTACGTTAATTACGATTTTACAATGAATCGTTGATTATTAATTTTCAGTTAAATTGAATTTTACCAAAATTTAATAATTCTGGTAAAATTCGTTATCATTTGGCCCGAAAAGTATTTGAAATACATTTTCATTGAATGAATGCCGATCCCTTATTGAACTACCTTCTTGTTACGCGATTGAAATTCTAAGTGATTGAAAAAGTAAGTGATAAGTACGTGTACTTTAATATCTAATCTTCCAGTGGATATACAATTTATTGTGATGAAATTTCAAATATGTTATGGTGAGATATTTTTTCTTCGAGATCTTTGTGTCACCCTGTGTGGAATGTGCAAAAGATTTAGAAAAGAAAACGCATTCGGATAAAATGGATAAACATGTGTGTGTGTGTGTATGTGTGAAATGGGCTTCCAAAATTCAGACGTGTATAACTCCAGTGATATGACGAAGCTGAGGGATTTTTATAAAAAGGCTTCCTCGTAGAGGAATCTTCGTTCGCCACCTACGATTCAGAGCCAAATAATTGATATTTAAAAAAAATGCTTCCTCATGGATGGACCTTCATTTGCTACCTTCGATTCAGAGCCAAAGAATCAAAATAAAAAAATGCTTCCTCATAGAGAAAACTTCATTCGCTAACTACTTCAGAGGAAACAAATGGCGAGTTTCCTGCAGCTTTTTGCTGCTTTTTCTTCTTTCTTTTTCTTCTTCTATCTTCTTCTCCTTCTTCTTCCGTTTTTTTTTCTTTTCATTTCCTATCTCTTTTTTCTTCTTCCTCCTCTTCCGTTTGTTTTTTCCTTCTAATTTTCTATATTCGGTAAGCCGTCGAGCTCGTTACAGACGGATATGCGACGTGCGGCGCACGGGACGCCACGGTACCGTAATTTTTTGTGGCGTGACCCGCAGACGAACGACGACAGACCGACTTGAGCCGCGAACATTTTCATTTTCCGCTAACGCAACGGCTGTGTTGCGAAAATTGCTCGTCGTTTCGCGTTAATTTTGTAACACTCCGCAATCTCTCCACGCACACGAGACACACGTTTTCCCGCACATAAGTTCGTTGCAAACGAGGAGAAAAAAAAAAGAATTGAGACGAAGAAGAAGAATAAAACAGACGAAAAAAAAAAAACAATTATCGCGTTAGGTGTAAATGCATCGAAGCGACGATGGTTCTGGCAGCGATGACTCCGCGCTTGCAGAAATAACTATCTCCGGTTTGAAACATCTGCGAAAGCAATGCAGTCGCGAAATAACGCACAAACGTACAACGCTTTTTGGCACGACGAAGCCTCTCGTTAAGTTCTCAAATCGTTTTCTTTTTTTTTTTTTTGTCCCCCGGAAAATTCTGGTCGACGTAAAAACAAGAGAGAGAGCAAGAGAGTTTCCAATTTCGATCCACGACTTCGATGACTGTTTACGACAAATGCCAATAAAAAAAAAATAATAACGAAGAAATGAAAAAAAAAAAAATGAAAAAATTACCGATAATTACACGAAAGACAAATGGCGTTCGTGGAAAAGCCGGAGATTGATTTTTCATGGGAAAGATCTATAAACTCGATGATCGCAGCTTTCTCCGGGTCGTAATGCAATTTGCAGCGAGACTGGAGCTATCGAAGCGGTCCATTTAATCGTCGCACAGCGTGACAAATGTTCGGCTTTGGATCCTCACGACGACGAGAAACTACCAACGTCTTCGCCAATTGAACACAGTTTTTTTCTTTCCTCTTGCGCTTTTGTTTCACGAGCCGGCGAGTGATTGATGAATTTATGGTTTCGCAAGAACTATGAAGAATTTGGTCGTAAAATTGTGGTTCCGATACAAAAAAAAAGTTCGCCCGTCGAAGCAGTACAAGGAGGTTTATGTTCAAGCGATTGTTTATGATTTTATGGAAAACGGTTGAAAATTATTTAGGGAATATCGAGAGCACAGTAATAATCTGGAGAGTTTCGCTGGATAGCCCCGAGGGCAGGAATGGAAAATTCGTTCCCGGAAATTTTTTTTCATAATACTTTTCTAAAAAAAATTGAAATTATTACACTTAACAGCGAAAAAAAATGTTTAAACTAGTTTGATAAATCATTAGAACAGGAAAAATGTATTCAAAATACTTCTTTGAACAATTAAAAGTTAATGTTTATCATGGAGCAATTGAAAACTATCACATTTAATATTTTTTTTAATAAAAAAAAATGTTAGGAATTATTTTGATGGATTATCGGTTTGCGATAGATTTTTATGTTCAATAGATGTTATGATTCAGGATTATTCAGTCGCGAAATTATTTCAAATGCATTTCCATTGAATCTCATAGCTGGCTGATAGACCTCTGATCTCATAGCTGGCTGATAGACCTCTATTTAAGCGATTATTCATTATTTTACCGAAAACTATTACGATTATTGATAAAGTAAAAAAATTATAAATTACGGTCATGATCAGTGATGAAAATGAAAACGTTCATCATAAAGCAGTTGAAAATGATCACATTTAATATTTGTAAAAAAAATCATGAGTCATTTTGACGAATTATTGTTACGCGATGGATTTTCATATTCAATGAACGTTATGATCAATGATAATTCAATCACGAAATTCAATCAAAATATATTTTAAATACATTCCCTTTGAACAAACGCTCATCTTTGGTTCCAAGAGATCGTCCGACCTCGAGAGATCTTTCACGATCGATATCATCGCCATCAACCACGTTAAAACGTCAACCACATACACACGTGTGTGTGTGTGTGTGAGAGAGAGAGAGAGAGAGAGAGAGAGGGGGAGGGAGAGAGAGAGAGAGAGAAACTAACCGCAGGTGACGTCCGAATAATTAAATTCCCATTCTTCGACCCTGAGAGAACGGAATTTTTTGGCGCAGCGGATCGTACATATGTATAAAATACGAAAAGAATCGTTTGGGCCAAGTCGTTCCTCGGAGTCTGTCGGATGCGGTCGTGTCAGGGTCGCTTGACCGAGACTTTCAAATCCGTCTGCGTCTGTACGATGCGGTTCTCGCGAGGCTCCGAATCCTTTCCCAGGACGTTCAGCGAATGGATTTGGGATGCGGAATGTCGGGAATTCGGATCGAAGCTGTTCGAATGTTTTATTGAGAATACAGAGAGACGCACGAGACATTCGACGTGACGACTAACTGACGCGATCTTGTCAACATCGATGGATACAAAAAGACATGAATTTCGTTCATTCACACCCATCCTAATTAATCGAGAACATATATTTAAAAAAATAAATAAATGAATGATAATAAAATTAAATATTTTTTGTTTTTTTTCGTCAATATTCGAAATAAATAAAAACAACGAGATATTATTGAATTGGATGTTCATAAAAGTTTATTATAATTCGTGGAGCTTAGATTTGAATTAAAAGCGAAATAATTAGAAGCAAAAATAATAACGCAGTTTGTGTCAACGATTTTACAGCTTCGAAATTTTGAATCAAATTTTGATTTGTGATTTAAACTGCGTCTCCGATCTTACGTCGTTTTCAAATTTCCAAAAAAGAACGTTATCACTATAGCGATCGAAAATTTTTGAGATATTCGCCCAAATAATTCTTCACAAATATATTTGTTTCCCCAGTTGGCTGGTATTGCATTACAACGGATATACTAATTTTTTCGTCATTTATTGTTTCGTGCTTTCAGGTGAGAAAAAACAATGAAGGCCATATACCTGTTGTTCGTCGGAATCGTTGCGGTTTCGGCGCAGCGTAGGCTCGCACTGCCGGATCCACGAAGTTGCTCCAATCGTGAGTATATGGCAATTACATTTTTGTTGGGAATATGGCTAACACGTGTGTGTGTGTTAAACACGATGAAATTGAGCAACGTGCCGCATCGCTTGGTTGTACGTTGTGATCGATGACTCTCGTTTCTCGTGAATCAACCCGTCGGTATTAAATTTCATTAACTTTCTAATGCATCCGTTTGGTACGGTTGCACCGGCTTAACGTTTTGGCCGGGGTACCGGGGTCAAACGCCTCGTTTGCGAGACTACCCTCGCGCGCGTTGCATTCGGGTTTTTTTTTTCTTATTTTTTTCCTTTTTTTTTTTTTTCATCGTGAATGGCACGCTCGCTGTCGACGTTTGTCACGAAACTCGAAACGTTTTCACTTCGTGAATTGCCAACGGCGACGAGCAAGTGCATTATACATGAAGGTGAATGTATATATATATATATCATATATATATGTGTATATGTATATGTATGAATCGTGATGGGGTAAAACGTACTATATTTCATTCGCGCAAGTGAGAGCAAAGACACGTGTTATTGTATTTGGGGTGATGTTGGAAAGTTGAATTCTTCATCTTTTATTTTGTCTTATCGATCGTGAATGGAGATCTGTAGATCTTAGGTGCTAGGCAAGTGCAAGGCGATTGTGGCTAATTGAATATTGAGTTATTGGTGAAAAAATTCGAATATTTGAATTATCTGCTCGTGAATATGATTTTTTATTTCTTTCTTATTTTGATACATTTATGGTTGTGTATATTAGGGTGTGTTGAAAGGAGCAATGCCTTCCGATTCTTATGGCGATGTATGAATGTAGTATATAATACGGAAATTGAACTTTGAGAAATTTTATTGAACGATTGTAGCAGATGCTAGATGATTTTTTTTTTCATTAGATATTATTGAGAATGTTAAATATTTAGCTCGATATGAAATTGGAATATAAAAAATTATTATGAATACAAATCATGTGATATTCAATCTAAATGAGTAATACATAGGTGTATTTTAATATTTAATCTTTGAGTGGATATAAAATTTCATATGACGACATTTTTAAAGCTTTATTTCGTTAACAAGCGTTTAATGAAAAAAAACTTTCGGGTCAATAGATAAATTAGGGATTATAGTGGGATATTCAGGGTGAAACTATTCCAATTTAAAGATGAGAAGAAAAAATCGTGACATCGATGATGTCAAATGGTGATGAAAATCGATGATGAAAATTTCAATTTTTCCCGATGGTTTCAGGTGTCCGTCACGCTTCTTACAAGGATTCGAGGGGTGTAGCTCACTCGTACTTCTTCAGTTGGGAGCACAAACCCACCAGAAATCTCGAGGTAGACTGGCTCGACGCGAGAAACATATGCCGTCGTCATTGCATGGACGCTGTGTCTCTGGAGACACCCCAGGAAAATGACTTTATCAAGTTCAGAATCGCACGGGGTAATAATATTATTCATCACTGTATAATTCGACTGGCAATAACATTAACCCTTAGCTGGCACACTGGGATCAAAAAGCAACCGAGCAAAGTCAATCCTAATTGAAGACATTTAGTCCTCATTTCTCAGAATAAATACCTTTCTTCCAACAGCCACTATCAAACAATTTTTTTCCTGAAAGTAGAGTATTTCAAAATTATCCAGTTCAGCTGTATGATTAAAGGAATGAAAAATGGCGAAGTTTCGAATTTTTTTCGTGAAAATAGCAAATTTTGCGTTTTTTCACCGATCAACATTTTTTAAAAAGCGTAAATATTGAATTTGAATTAAATAACCTACGGCACCTTTTAAATGGAGTATCAAAGAATATATGAGAATTTTTTAATTTCAAAAACAATTTCCCAAATGCAAAGAAAAATGAATAATGAGGAAATAAAATTGTCGAAAAATGTTTGTAGCATCGCAAACTGAACAAACATAATTATTTCAATTTCTCATGCATGTAAAAAAAAAAGAAGAAAACAATTTCATCACCTCTCGATGTTTTCTCATTGAAATTATTTTAAAAAAAGAATGCTGGACGTGGTCAGAAAGTGGAATTCACCTGTGCAATTCGTGTCGAATAAATTTTCCCGACAAACGACATCTGGTCGAAACGAAAAAAAGTGATGAAAAAAAAAAAAAAACACACGAAGGCGAATATTCACGAACGTCTGAGAAAACGGCGACGTTGTGTCGACTTTCACTCGTGAACGTTCCACACGAAATTGAGACGAGACGGGAAAAAAATGAAACCAAAAAAAAAAAAATAAAAATAAAAATAAAGAGATGTGAACGATGTAACTCGGGTACACGACGTTGAAAAGTCGCGTGTTCGACGTGATCGAGATCCTTGGCTCGATTTAAAAAGTACGACGCGAGAGAACCGAACGAGAGCGCAAGAAGATAGTTTGTACGTCATTTCGACCCGAACACACTCGCTCGGATTTCTTGCAATAGTCTCCGACCCGTTTCTTCGCGACCGCGATCGCGTCTGAAGATACTCACCATCCCCGATGTTTCCATCAACATTGTTCGCTTTATGATAATTCGTTGGAAAAACGTTTTGGAGACGTTTGCCGAGAGATATCGCAAAAAAAAAAAAATAAAAGTGAAATAAAAATCACATCTCGTGTTTTCTTCGTTCAACGAAATTATACGAGTTCGTTAATTAATTAATCGAGAACAGTTTTTATCTTGAAATTTTCAAACCGAGACGTTTGACGATTCTTTGTGTCGCGCGTTAAAGTGAAACGTAGAATTAATTTGATCGCATCGAGATACATACTTAAATGCTCATCTGTGTAATCGCTAAGAAAATTTTCTCGCGGTCGAAAATTCACTCTCGTTTATTTTTTTTTTCTACTTTCTTCAATTCATCGGCAGGCGATGACGGTTGGATTATTAGCCTGCCGGAAAATTGCAACAAGATCGGTGTGAACAATTAACGAACGGATGAAAAAAATAAAAGATAACAATCGTTGCACGTCCTCATTCGCACAACGGTTTTGTGATGAGAAATTTCAGTCTTCTCGGAGATTTATGTTTTACATTTTTTTTCATTGTTTTTCGTTTTTTTTTTCTTCATTTTTGCAATTACGATTATCTGTGGAAATGTTTCATCAATTTGTTAAGCAGTTGGAGTTCATTTAATATAATAAGAAGAACTTGTATCTGATCCTTTTTTTCGATTTTATCTCGCTTTTGTGATGGTGGGCAATTATGATCTTGTCGAGAAATCTTATTCAGATAATTTTCTGAGATAAAATCTTACTCAAAATCAGATAATTTTCTCGAGTTAATGGATCAATCTTCAAAAAATGTTTGGTCTTTGATTTTTATGACCAAATGTAATGGAGCATCGTTGATTAATTTTTACGATAGGTATTTGAGTTAAAACGTGATAACAATAATTCTCAGGGCACAATTGTTATTGTAATAGCTGCACAGTTTGATAATTGGCCATCGTCGTTTCGTTGCCATTTTTCAATTTTCTGCCATTTATCGTGTTCAGGCAATGTACGTTACATCTGGACTTCCGGACGCAAGTGCAACTTTAACGGATGCGACCGTCCCGATCTTCAACCGCAGAACGTTAACGGATGGTTCTGGTCGGGTTCCGGTGCCAAAATCGGATCTACGTCGCAGCCCAATTCCGGTGACTGGAGCCAAACCGGCGGTTACAAACAACCACAACCTGACAACCGCGAAGCCGCTCAGGTATACATTGGAATTCACCTGATTAATTAAATATAAATGAATTTCGACGAAAAAAAAAATAACAACCACAATTGCACGATTGTTTCGTGTCGAAAGTTGAAGAATTCTCGAAACATCGTTGTTCAGTGTAGAGGAAACAAATCACTCGGTCAAATTATTTTTCATCGATAATTATTGTTATTTTTTATTTGTTTCCGATTTTTTTTGTGAAAATATTTTTTTTACATTTTATTTAAATTATTTTGTTAAAATTTTCTTTGATTCAATTATTTGAAAAATGGTTCTTTCGTGGAATCTCGAGTCTTTGTACTTTGAAGTAAGCAATGCTGCTGTGTTGTTATTATTGTTTGCCAAACAATTTGTCCATCGCCTAATGATAAGGCAATCAAAATTTAATTTTAGAATGTATTCTATCGAATATAATTCTCGGTTCTTTCAAAACTTCAACCATCGAAACAGAAATATATAGAGGGTGTTCCACGCAACGTGTCCACAGTTATAACTTTCAGAGTATGCGTTGCACGGAAAAATTTTATGTACAAAAGTTACATGGTTTAAAAGGGTGTACTACGTAGTGCCTCCATTTTTTTTTCTGGTCGAGGCGTTTTGAAGATTTGAAGAACAACTTTGTTTTTACAAACAGATCGCTATATTTTTTATCGAATTCTGAGTAAAAAAGTATTGACCTTTATTAGCTCTGAACCTAATAGCAGACAAGTAATGCTAATTTATTACGTGAATATTTTCTTCACATAATACCAAATTGGAGATTCAAACTTGTCACAGATTTCCAGCGATGTTTACGTGACAGTGTTTATCAACACTACGACATCTATCATTATTCGCAATCTCCTACATGTGCGTAATCCGGTACTGAAGTTACCTTCGGTGTTTGTGTGTGATTACCAGGCAGATAAAAGCAAAACTGAAATTTTGTAATAACGAAGAAGTTGATATGGTTTTAGTTTATGGCGAGTGTCATAAAAATTTGATATTATGTGATGAAAATTGTCAAGCAATAACGTGAAATTACTCGTTAGCTATTAGGTTTAGGGCTGATAAAGGTCTTTTTTACTTAGAATTTCATTTTCAACCATATTTTGCTATAAAAAATATAGTGATCCATTTAAAAAAACCAAAGTTGTCTTTAGAATCTTCGAAACGCCTCGACCTATAAAAAAATTGATGCACTATGTAGGTGCACCCTTTTAAACCATGTAACTTTTGTATATAACATTTTGTCGTGCAACGCATATTTTGTAAGTTACAACGGTGCACACATTGCGTGGACCACCCTATATAGGAATATTATATCCGAACAAGAAGAGTCGATGAATGAAAAATTGTTAATCAAAGTTAATAATGAATAATTAAACGATTTGACAATTTCAGGGCAACGACGAATCGTGCTTGTCGATTCTGAACAATTTCTACAACGATGGTATCAAATGGCACGACGTGGCTTGTCATCATCTCAAACCCTTCGTCTGCGAGGACAGCGACGAACTTTTGAACTTCGTTCAATCGCGAAATCCGGGAATTCGTCTGTAAAATAATTCAAATACATTTCGAATGCGACGATTTGTAGACATTATGAGAAAAAAAAACTTAAAAAAAAAAAAAAAAAAAAAGCGAAAAGTGAGCCGAGAGATTAAACAGTAGCAGACACGATAACGAACACAACGTTTGACGATAAGAGGATTTGAAGAAAAGAAAAAAAAATATTAATAATGAATAATGGCGAGAGAAAAAGAAGAAAAAAAAATAGAGGAAAGACCGTGAAGCTCGCGATCGAGTCGTGAACCAGGTTTTTTATCTCGTCGTAATATATTTATATTTCACTAACCCACATACCCCCTCAAGCTCATGTTAATTCAGTGAGGCACAATCGCAGATAACAAATTCTTCATGGACTCGTTCGAGCATCGCGAGTCATTTTTTCGCCCATCGGTGTACATACCAATAACTCTTTCGCGTTCGTGTTTAAATCATGCGTTTGGAAATAAAAAAGTTATTGTTTTAAATTATTACGGTTAACGTTTTTTTTTTTTTTTTTTTTCAATTTAATTTTAAAAAATTTTCATTATCATTTTTCACAAACGCATTAGAGTACCAGGGTATAGATGTCAATTGGACGATGGCAACTCTTCTCTCCCGTCTTATTTCGATTCTCTTCATCGTCAACGTGATAGCGATATCGATTATAACAATTAGTCATACGACATAGTCCATTAATTTTACGTAAAAACTGATTTTTGTATTTTTTCTTACGATAATAAATGCAACTGCTATTTGTATAAACGACGAATCGCTGGGGAACTTGATGATTTATAGGACAAAACATTTTTCATTGTTGCGCACGAATGTATTTCGATAATACTTTTACATATTCTTTGTTATAATCTTGTTGGGTCGGACGGCGTGATATGTTTCGTAAAATGAATCAATCTTCATTTGCGTGTTGATTGTGTCGTTCAGACAGAGAAGTTATCTTTCTTAAGGCATAATTGAACACTCGAGATTCACTCGTAACATAACTCTTAAAAATTATCCATTCATTCAATATATATATGTCGTAAAATCTTAATTGAAAATTGGTAGCTCTTTGGTCGCATCTCCAAAACGTAATAATACATCGATCGTTTCACATCATCCTTAAATGGTAAGCCAGATAAATGCTATAAATGCCAAACTAATCGGTCAAAATCCTATAAAAATTATCTTTGGCCAACAGTCTACCGATTCATAAATGAAAAAAATTTGTTCTAATAACTCGCAGAACAATCGGCATTGTTTTTTTTTTCCTCAAAAACTAAAAATATTCTATCTATCGGCGTCAATATATATTTCTCTGGAATGAGAACGGCAACAAGCAAAAAAAAAAATCACTGCGATATATTTGGCATTCGTGACTATCTCGACAAAAATTCTTCTCCTACCTTTCGCGAAAGAACTCGTTTTAGGATCAGACGACTGTACCCAGTTTTGCTAATCGCTGAGGTCTCATGACGATCAAATTTTTTTCACACAGTTTGAAATTGTCAAACTCCTTCTCAATCGCGTGGGCCTGTTGCAACGACGGCAGATAAACGACGCAGTAACGCAATCCCAGCGACGGAACAATCTTCATCGGACTGACGCACAGCGGATTGTGCTTTTCGATGAGATGCAGGACGTAATGTACACCGTAGTCGCTGTGAATGTTTGCAACTACAACTTGTTGGGCCGTGACGGTGTCAGACCCACCTTCCATGCTCTTCGATCCTTCGTTGTTCTTGTCCGTACTAGAAACCGAACTTATGTTTACAAGTCTCGGCATTTTCTGGCAAGACTCGTTCGACTCGACGATCTTATCATTCTTCACTTTTGATTTCATAATTGTTTCGACGCCCGACGAGCGATTGTCAGATTTCGCGGAACAATTTCCAACGTCGTTTGTAAAAGATTTTCTGTCGTTAATCGTCATATAAGTGTGAGCCGCGACTTCGGGCTGCCGCAGAGGCGTACTGTTGTTAACGCATTGCAAACGATACGCCCGCTGTTCGGAAAGTTTCTCGCACTTCTCGAAATCTCTGTCGTGCTTCGTCAAGTCTCGCCCATTATGACTTTCTCCTCGGGGACAGTTTATCGCATCGGCGGTGGGTTTGTTATTGATCGCGGCGTGCGACTGGTTGTCAAAATTTCTGCGAATCCTATCCGCAGCTGAAGTGGGATTGAATTGAGGTTTCTGTTGATGATTGGCGTTTGCCGATGGACCGTTGCCATTGCGATTTTTTTTTCTGGGTATCTTCAGTCTGATGGTCTGATGATTCTGAAGAGCCTCGATGCACCTCAATACCTCTTCCTCGGTGCGGTATCTCACGAAACGATAACCATAATCGTCACCGGCTTTCGTCACAGCCGCGACGTCGCCAAATTCGGAAAACAATTCGGTTATTTCATCAATGGAGAGACCCGACTTGTTCAGAAATATGACGCAATATAAACCATTGTCAATTTCGTAATAATCTTGGAAACTCATCTTGTGATTGTCGCTTTACAATAATAATTGAAATAATCTCTTTTCAATCTCAATTGTTCGATGGACACGTGCTATCCAATTCCGTTTAGTTTGTTTCTTTCTTTTGTTCTTTTGTTTTAATTTTGATGCCGGCGAGCAGGTCGGTCGTGCGGAAGTCCGTCGAACCTCGTTGCAGAATCTCGATAATGATTCAAGGTTGACGCTGTTGGAGGGCGCCATCTGTAAGTTCGTGGAGATTCACGTCGTTCGGCGCCCGGCGACGCGTTTATTTGACTGTCCAAAAAAGAGAGAGGTTAGCTCGAGTTGTTCTGAATTCAATATTTTTTCAATTTAATCGAAAGCATCGATGACAATCGCAAGATTTTTGTGTTTGAAACAACACGAATGTCAATGGACGATAGGCTAACTAAATTTAGTCATGAGAGCTCTCGAATAATACGAAGCTTCTCATAATTTGCAGGTTATGATAGACAACTATCCTGGGCTGTAGTTTCAATCGGCTCAGTTGCAATCGAAGCTCGCGAACGATTGATTATCCCGATTGAAACAATTCATTCGAAATTCAAACTTGTTCGATGTGACGTAGCGCGAACGTCCCAAACATGGCGGCAAAGACGGCCATTGTAATTGTGCGCACATGCGCCCGGCCATCTTCAATCACGCATCATTGCTAAAATGATTTTCCTTAGTGTTTATCAAAAACAATAGTTGAAAAAAAAAACAAAAAAAAATTAAAAATCATATTTTCCACATCACTATAATTTTGCTCGTGATTTATTTCCTAATTAACACGAATAAACAAACGACACGCGAGAGAGTACACAGTGTAAAGAAAAAAAAGAAAGCAAAAAGACGATCGTCGGTGTGGGCGGAGTTAGCCGGGGCAGTGCGTGCGGTGAGCGTCGTAGCAACAACAGGGTAAAGATCCACCTCCGTTTCACATTTTCATTTGAAAAACCACGAATGAAAAATGATTGAAAGTACAATAAAAATAAACCATCGACATGTAAAAAACAAAAAAAACTCACGTATTATCATTGGCTAATCGAAAAATTTTCATCACCCCCCACAGAAATTACACGAGAATTTTCCTCGAACGCGCACACACATTGCAATCGGCGAGGGTGAGTAAACACGGCGTGTCAGCGGCGAAGAAAACGAACCCGCGCCGAGAAAGACCGAACTAACGCGATTGCCCGGTGGCGTATCCACCGGAGTGAGATGGATACAAAGCCTTCAGCGATTGGTCGTTTCGTCGATGGCCGTCGAATGGCGTTCACGCACACAAGCAACCGGTGCATTTGATTCATGGACGCACACACGAGGAAATCCCGAACGGGTGAGAGAGTGAGAGAGAGACGGACGATCGGGAAAACCGAGTGTCGGCCAAGTGCGACACAAACGTTGATCCGCGCCGCGCGTTGCCTTGTAAGGCGGAGTGTGGGTGTGTGGATAATGTGATGTTGGGTTGATGGAACGAGCGCGCGCGCGATTGTCACGTCGGACGTTTAATCGCCGTTGGGCGCTGATAAACAACAAAAAAATTGACGACGACGACGGACAGCGGAAAGCAACGGACGAAGAAAGAGCGAGATAGAGTGAGCGAGCGAGAGACACATGGCCCTTGCCGTGCGTGAGTGAGAAAGAACGTAGCGATCAGTTGGTACGAGGGACGCCAGAGGGGGCGCGGAAAGTCGCGTGTGCTATAACGCGTGTGTGTGTGTTTGTGGCGGTTTAACGTAGATGGCAGTCGGTGTGCGTGAGTGACGTGCCGTGTGAGTGCGAGAGAGACGAGCGTCGTACGGGAGGAGTCGAAACCTCGAAACGCTTGTCCCTACCGAATTAGAACGAGACGTGGATACAGAAATGGCGAAGAAACGTGCGCGCGAGTGAGACGAACGTGAGTGCTCGTGAGTCGAAGCGGGGTGTGGAGGGGGGTGAGTGAGGAACAAGCGACGGGCGGCAGCAGCGGCGCAAGGTTTTGACGATCACCGTGGTGACGGAGTAGCAGTAGACAGTGACCCCTCGGACGGGAGGGGTATCGCCGCGTACAGAGCGACCTTGAAAAACGTGTATACGTAATAAACAAATAATAATAAATACAATAATCAATTATTTAAAACGTAATAATCGACAATCCGCGAGACAAATATGATTTTGTAAAAAAAAGAAAAAAATATCGAAGAAATAAAATAATAATAAAAATTAAAACAAAAAAAATCATAATAAATAATAATAATAATAATAAAAACCACCGACGATCGTACAAACGAATGAAAAATACTTTCGTTTAAAACTCACGTATACGAATTCACCGATTGCGGTATAAATCGAGGAATTCAAGACGAATTATATTTGTCGCACGCACGAATAACAAAAGTTTTGGTCGCAGAGTAAACGCGCGTGGAGTAGCGATTGTGACAAGCAGTTCGTCGGGTCGGACAAAAAAAAGAGGGTTAGGGGAGCCGCTAAACGAACCAATAGTTGTTGATCTCGTTCGTCGTGTGTTATCCCGAGGGATCCGTGCTGCGGGAGTCGCGAGATCTTTATTTTCGGAGCTACGTAACCGACACGAGGAAACCCCGGTTCCTAACCTCAAAATATTTTGAATAAAAATAACAAAGAAATAAAAAGGATTTGCAACGCGGCGGGAAGTTTGATTTAACGAAAAGGAATTGCAAAATCCAATGTGGTTTGTCGTTGAAAATGTTTTTTGAAATGTATACCGAATGATAAAAACACACACACATATATATATATATATATATATCTATATACATACATATATATATATATATTTTTGCATACACGTTCCGATCTTCGGAGAATTGATGAGTAAACGGTGACGCAAAGTGGAAAAGGTTAAAGAAGGATTAACAAGAAGAAAAACGAGATTTGAAGATAAGGGCGGGAAGCCACGTGCGAGAATAATAATAATAATAACAACAACAACAACAACAACAACAATAATAATTTTTGGAGGGACGATGATATATATGTTTTGAAAATTCGTAAAAGGTTTACGAATGGTGAATAATAACGCACGGTTTTAATATATATATATATATTATATATATATTTAGGATTTAGAAGAAAGAAGAAATAAAAAAAAAAACAACTAATCGTTATCAGTGATAAGAAAATTGTTGGATACGTATTTATACGACGTTGGATTTGTTGGTTGGCGAGTATCGCAGGTATTGAGGGAGGAGGGGAATAAAAAATTGAACGTTTTCATCCGTTGATGGATGCGACTGGCAGGATGTTGCAACACGGAGGACCGAGCGTTGGTCTCATGGGGCAGCAGGTCCAGGGCGGCCCGAGCGGCTACGGGAGCTTATTGGGCCCCGTCGATGGCTCGTCGCCGCATGGCCCGGACCTCAGCCTTGAGGCGCGAAAACAAGACATCGGGGAAATTCTTCAACAAATAATGAACATAACAGATCAGAGTTTGGACGAAGCCCAAGCGAGGTAAAATTAATTGAAATTCCGAAAAAAATTTCAATTCGATGATGGTATTTTTTTATTTTTTATGTTTACGTTTATTTCGGAAAGGCGGAATGGAATTTGATTGAGTGTTCTCGAGGCGCCGAATGAGCCGGTGCGTTTATTCTTTTTCTCTCTCTTTCATTGCGTTTCATTTGATTCTTCTGATTCATCTGAAACCTTGGGGGAAAAATGGTTTATTCATTTATTCAACGTTTTTACAACGAAAAAAAAAATGATAATGTGTGCAACACGTTGATTGTAGCTGGATAAAGGATTAGACCGTTGATCCACGAAAATGCACTTGGGTCTTTAAACCTTTGATGGCACGCTGGGGTCTAGAGGCTCCTAAAGAAGAATTAACCATGATTCAAGACATTTGTTCTTTATTTGTCAGAATAAATACCTTTGTTCCAACAGTCACTTTTCCGCTATTTTTTTCCTGAAAGACGAGTATTTCGAGAGTATACGGTTCAATTTTTAGATAAAATTAATGAAAAATGGGGAAGTTTCAAATTTTTTTTCGTGAAAATTACAAATTTCGCGGGTTTTTTTCTTCACATTCAACATTTTTGATTTTTTCGAAGTTAATAATGAATTCAAACCGAATAATCTATGACGGCTCTTGAAGGGAGTAGCGAAGAGTGTGTGGGAATTTTTTTCAAATTGAAAATTCAATTGGTTACTCGCGTCAAGCCTTTTCGTGGTCCGGGGGTCGAAAAGGCCCCTCTATGCCGGCTATGTTATGCGCCAAGTGTGGCAGCTAAGGAGCGTAATTTGAAACCTCGTTTGGGGTGAAGAAGAAATTTCCATTTTCCTTCTTGGCTTATAAACAGTTTTGTACAACGCGCGCGCACACACACACACACACACACACACACATGGTCGTAGTCAACGTTCAATACCGGAAACGACGATGGAAAAAGTTATTTGTAACGAAAAAACGAAGAAAGAAAGAAACAACCCCCAAGATTTTTTTTGTGTCCGTTTCTTATAACGACGATCGATCATTAGTAACGATGTGGCAAAGCAAATGGCGATAATCTTGTTTACGACATGAATAATCAATTGAATGACAATACATTTTTTTTTTTCGTTGTAACAACGATAAGAAATCTAATTCAAACACGAAACCGTTGTGTGGAACGTGATTATTATTTTATTTTTTTGTTTGTTTGTTTTTTTTTTCGCCTTTTCATCGTCATTATTTTTCAGACTGAAACGAATGTAACAATCCGGGCAAAGGCAAATTTAATTAAAATTCAAATACGCACGAGCTTTGTCGCTATAATCTATATATATATACATTTCATCTCTCTTGCGTCACGAATAATCATAAAAATATCATATTTCCACGTTTATTCGGAGTCAGTCTCGAAAAGTTATTTCGAACCGAGCTTCGCGTGTGGCGTGTCTCGATACAACATTCTTTTTTCGTAAAATACAAATATATCTATGTGCGTGTGTGTGTGTGTGTAATTTTTAAAAATATAATATTCTTTTGTTGTTTTTTTTTTCGAACGCCAGATAACAATAATCTTACGATCAGTCTTGACAATCGTTCGTTATAATGTGATACACAAATTAATCGAGATAACCGGGTGGTGGAATATATGTAAATAACAAAGGCGATAATTCTACAGTCACCTGTCTCACCTGTTCACTAGGATGTGTCGAAAAGTGACAAAGCTTTTAGATTCTTCAGGCAGTTTCTACGTCTGAAGTATAGATACCATCGAGAGACATCTGTCCAAATTTCATATTTATGGGTTTACGGACAATACTTAAGAGGTTCCGCTTTCACGAATTCGATTTTGTTGCCTTTGACTAACGCGTAAACAGTTTTTTTTTCTTTCATCAGTTGCAATTCATCTTTTTCGTGAATGAAACATTTTCGGGACTGAAGAGCAAGTGCAACACGTAGTATCGGAGTCACTTGAGATGGAGATATTTTTTGTTTTACAATAAAACAAAAAGTTAACCATTATGTTGTCGTTAGTTTTCAATTATTTTTGTTGAAATGAAAGTTGTTAACTTATTTTCAAATTTTTTAACAAAAAAATATTCCTATTTTGAGTGATCTCAATAATATGTTTTGCTCTTACTATAAAAAAATAAGTTGCAACTGGAAAACAAAAAAATGTTCACGTGTTAATAAAAGGCAAAATCGAATTCGTGAAAGCGGCAATTCTGAATATAATCCGATTAGGCTGAAATCTCGAGTGGATCTCGAAGTTTCAAACTAAAATGGTTGGACGGTTCGAAATTTCGAAAATGCATGGTTTCGACCGTGCGCCATTCCGAAAGTCCATACATCCGAAAGGTCAAAGTCTCGAACGGTCATTAATTCCGAATAAAAAAAATTCGGAATGCAATGTATCGAAAATACAATTTTCCGACGGGTCCACTCGCCAATGTTCCGACGGATCACAAGTACGACAACCTATATATAGATATAGTGGCGTAGAGATTGCAGAAGCTGCGATCTTCACGCGGTTGAACGAGCTGCTACGCCACTATACCTAAATATATACATATAGATATATATATATATATATATGTGTACATATATATATATATATATATTGTCGAACTTATGACCCGCCGAAACATTGGCGAGTCGGACCATTTATTTTCGAAACATTTCAATTCGATTTATGCACCTGTCGGACATTTGAACCGTCGGATTTTTTGATTCTGTCACATTGTCAGTCGGAATGAAAAAGTTCGGTGATTTGGATTATCGATAAATTACAATTCGAACGTAAAAAATTCGAAATTATGAAGCGTTTCAGCATTTTAATTCAAAATACCGACACCCACCCGGCAAAGCCTCAAACGATCATAGTTCCGAAAAAAAAAAATTCGTAATGCAATGTACAAGGGCTAAAATTTTCCGACGGGTCACGAATTCCATTCGCCAATGTTCCGACGGATCAAAAGTTCGACAACGTATATATAGGTAGTGGCGTAAAGATGGCAGAAGCTGCAATCTTCACGCGGTTGAACGAGTTGCTACGTCACTATACCTGTATATATATATATAACTTGTCGAACTTTTGATCCGTCAAAACATTGACGGTCGAAACATTAGCGACGAGTCGGACCATTTATTTTCGAAACCTTTCAATTCGATTTACAGACCTGTCGGACATTTGAGTCGGGTCTTTTGATTCTGCTACATTATCAGTCGGTATAAAAAAATTCAGTGATTTGAATTTTCCGATAAATTACAATTTGTATTATAAAAAAATTTCGAACACATGAACCGTCGGAGCATTTTAATTCAAAACACCGACACCCACCCGGCAAATTCTCGAACAAACATAGTTCCGAAAAAAAATTATTTGTTATGCAAAGTATCGGGACTACAATTTTCCGACGGGTCACGGTTTCGATCCGCCAATGTTCCGACGGATCAAAAGTTCGACAACGTATATATAGGTTGTGGCGTAAAGATGGCAGCAGCTGCAATATTCACGCGGTTGAACGAGTTGCTACGCCACTATGCCGGTATATAAGTTGTCGAACTTTTTTCCGTCGAAACATTGGCAAGTCGGGTACTTTATTTTCGAAACCTTTCAATTCGATTTACAGAACTGTCGGACATTTGAACCGTCGGGTCTTTTATTTCTGTTACATTACCAGGAGAAATAAAAAAATTTGGTGATTTGGATTTTCGATAAATTACAATTCTAATAAAAAAATTTCGAACTTATGAACCGTCGAAACATTTAATTTCAAAACACAGACACCCACCCGGCAAAGTCTCGAACGATCATAGTTCCGATAAAAAAAATTTGTAATGCAAAGTATCGGGACTACAATTTTCCGACGGGTCACGGGTTCGATCCGCCAATGTTCCGACGTACGATGTTCCGACGGATCACAAGTTCGACGATGTATATATAGGTAGTGGCGTAAAGATGGCAGCAGCTGCAATCTTCACGCGCTTGAACGAGTTGCTAGGCCACTATACCCGTATATACCTACGCTGTCGAACTTTTGATCCGTCGAAACATTGGCAAGTCAGATCATTTAGTTTCGAAACATTTCAATTCAATTTACAGAACTGTCGGACATTTGAATCGTCGGGTCTTTTATTTCTGTTACATTACCAGGAGAAATAAAAAAATTTGGCGATTCGGATTTTCAATAAATTATAATTCGAATAAAAAATTTCGAACTTATGAATCGTCGAAGCATTTTTAATTCAAAACACCAAGACTCACTTGGCAAAGTCCTGAACGGTCATAATTCCGAAAAAAAAAAAAAATTCGCAATGCAGACTCCAATTTTCCGACGGGTCACGGATTCGATCCGCCAACGTTACGACGTACAATGTTCCGACGGATCAAAAGTTCAACAACGTATATATAGCTAGTGGCGTAAAGATGGCAGCAGCTGCAATCTTCACGCGGTTGAACAATTTGCTACGCAACTATACCCATATATACGTTGTCGAACTTTTGATCCGTCAAAACATTGGCGAGTCGGACCATTTATTTTCGAAACATTTCGATTGGATTTACAGAACCTGTCGGACATATGAACCGTTTTTTAATTCTGTTACATTACTAGCCGAAATACAAAAAATTAGTGATTTGGATTCCCAATAAATTACAATTCGAATGAAAAAAAAATCGAACTTATGAGCAGTCGAAGCATTTTAATGCAAACATCGAGATCCACCCGGCAAAGTCTCGAACGATAATTGCAAAAAAAAAAAAAAAATCGCAATGCAATGTATCTGGACTACAATTTTCCGACGGGTCACGATTTCGATCCGCCAATGTTCCGACGGATCAAAAGTTCGACGACGTATATATAGGTAGTGGCGTAAAGATGGCAGCAGCTGCAATCTCCATGCGGTTGAACGAGTTGCTACGCCATTATACCAGTATATACGTTGTCGAACTTTTGATCCGTCGAAACATTGTCAAGTCGGATAATCTATTTTCGAAAAATTCCAATTCGATTTACAGACCTGTCGAGAATTTGAGTCGCCGGGTCTTTTAATTCTGTTACATTACCAGCCAGAACAAGAAAATTCGGCCGTTTGGATTTTCTATAAATTACAATTTGAATTAAAAAATTTCGAACTTGTGAAGTGAACTTGTGAAATTTTGTTTCAAAACACCGACACCCACCCGACAAAATTTCGAACGATCGTAGTTCTGAAAAAAAATTCTTACTCCAATGTATCGGGACTACAATTTTCTGACAGTTCACGGATTCGATTCGCCAATGTTCCGATGATCAATGTTCCGACCGATCAAAAGTTCGACAACCTACATATAGGTAGTGGCGTAAAGATGGCAGAAGCTGCAATCTTCATGCGGTTGAACAAGTTACTACGCCACTATACCAATATATACGTTGTCGAACTCTTGATCCGTCAAAACATTGGCGAGTCGGATCATTTATTTTCGAAACAGTTCAATTTGATTTATAGACCTCTCGTCGGAATAGAAAAATTCGGACATTTGGATTTTCGATAAATTACAATTCGAATAAAAAAATTTCAAACTTATGAGCCGGCAAAGCATTTTAATTTGAAACACTAAGACACACCAGGAAAACTCGCGAACCGTCATAGTTCTGAAGAAAAAAATTGGAAATGCAATGTAACGGTACTACAACTTTCCGACGGGTCACGGATTCGATTCGCCCATGTTCCGACGGACCAAAAGTTCGACAACGTATATATATATAGCTATGGTGGCGTAAACATAGCAGAAGCTGCAATCTTCACGTGGTTGAACAAGCTGCTACGCTACTTTACCTATACATATATATATATACGTTATCGAACTTTACATCCGTCGAAACATTGGCGAGTCCGATCATTTATTTTCGAAACATTTCGGTTCGATTTATAGATCTGTCGGACATTTGTTGAACGTTTGGGTTTCTTAATTCTGTTACATTACCAGCCGAAATGAAAAGATTCAGAGATTTGGATTTTTGGAAAATTACAATTCGAATGAAGAAGCGTCGAACTTATCTGCGGTCGAAGCATTTTAAGGTAGTACCCTCCATAAGAGAGTTTCTCGTCAGATTTTCATGAAACTTGGCATTCTTATAGGTATTGATAAGAAAAAGGTTCAGTTAAATTTGTGTGGCTTGCCGGAGCGCGAGAAAAAAGATATCAACACTTTTATTTTCACACGTTTAACGTGGAGCCTTATGGAGAATCACGCTCAATTTGATATAATACAAAAAGTCCTCGTCAGATTGAAATGAAAACAGTTAAGCTGTAAGTTTAATATTCAGAGAACATTTTGGGCACTTGACAGCAGAGATCAGGAGACTGTGATGATAATAATAAGCAAATAAACATCGGAAAAATACAGTTTATATGAGGAGTTGGTCGTGATCCAGTAGACATGGCAACGTTGCGCGTTTGTTTCCCATATTCTCTCTCTCTCTGATCGACATCATAACACGCGACGTTGCCACATCAAAGTACTACGAACCTCAATCAGGAGATGGTATATCTTAGGCTTGCTTTGACTCTTACAGTTTGTAGGATACTACCTTAATTCAAAGCACCGAGATCTAGCCGGTAAAGTCTCGAACGGTCACAGTTCTGAAAAAGAAAATTCGAAATGGGATGTATCGAAAGTACATTTTTTCGACGGGTAACGGTTTCGACTCGCCAATGTTCCGACCGCCGATGTTCCGACGGATCACGAGTTCGATGACGTATATATAGGTACAGTGGCGTAAAGATGGCAGAAGCTGCAATCTTCACGCGGTTGAACGAGTTGCTACGCCACTATACCCGTATATACGCTGTCGAACTTTTGATCCGTCGAAACATTGACAGTCGAAACATCGGCTAGTCGGACCATTTATTTTCGAAACATTTCAATCCGATTTACACACCTGTCGGACATTTTAACCGTCGGGTTTTTTCCGAATTCTGTTACATTAGCAGTCGGAATGGACAAATTCGGACGTTTGGATTGCAATTCGTAAAACGAAATGTCAACCTTCTGAGCCGTCGACGCATTTTAATTTGAAACTCCGAGACAGACCTTCAGATTTGGGTGTCGCACGTGAGAATCGAAAAACTTCGTTAAAACACAACCTAGCTGTCACACTTACTTAGTTAAGATTCCTGCGCAATCAAAGAAAATTTCCTGCGATTGATATTTTTAGAGAAAATTAGAGAAAATTTTCTAAAAGATAGAGAAAAATTTTCACATTCGAAAAATCCAAGTACTTTTTTCTAGTACAACTTTATTTATTTTTCATCTCACTCGAGTTTTTTTCAAATTCTTTCGCTTCCGGTGGTAAACGTGACGAAAAAAATAAATAATCAAATATCCTTTTGTTTCGCAGAAAACACACCCTCAACTGTCACAGAATGAAGCCGGCGTTGTTTTCCGTTCTTTGCGAGATCAAGGAGAAGACAGGTGAGTGTAATTTTCCCTCGTGGAAGGTCCCTTGCTGGTGTATGATCACCTGGCTTCCCCCCGTTATTATCACACCTACACCTTAAATTTCTCGCACCACGTTATTCGAGCGATTCCATAACCCACCCGACACATCCCTGTCAACCCCTCTACCAACGTAGCAGAATTTATCGCCTAGCCAGGACTGGAACGAAAAATAGAAGAAAAAATAATGCTTATAAAAAAAGTCTGTGAAGATAATATCTAATGATTTATTATCTCATAAAATTCTTCGAGATCCAGTACCATTCGCATTAATGCGAATGCTACCTGTATTGTCGGTAACTGTAGAACAATAGCTCGATGGTTACCGATAATCATCGTCAACGGGTTCGGACAATTGAAAAGTAAAAAATTTAAAATTCAACGATTGTTACAAATTTGCTTTGGTCGACGCAGTTAATTTTGCTCTTTTGAATATTTGGCGATGTCGACCGTATTATGTTTTTAATAGTGGTACAATATTTTGCTCACGTTTAAGTTGTCATTGAAAATCGATTATTCTGATTTATCGATCGATTATTGATGAATTGATGGAACAAGTGTGGCCAACAAATAGAGATTTTTTTTCCAATATTAGGAATAATGAAAAATGTGCTATCGAATAAATTTGGTAATGTGAGATTCCCTCCGACTTAGTAGGATATAGAATCTCAAAATTAAAATCATAATACGGTCGCCATCGCCAAGACTCCAAAAGAACAAAATTCGATATTTAAACTTAAAAGTGAAAAGAAGGAACGAGTACAGTAAAACCTCTCAATAGTCTGAAATGTGACGCCCGTCGAGAAATATCTTGTGATTTAATGCAGTAATTCTCAAATTGAAGTAATTTGAGATGTATCTCAAAAAACGCCCGCATTTTAAAATCTCAATTCAGCAATACTCTGTTCTTGTCCCAATCTTTAGCAATATCACTTCGGAAAGCTATAGATTGGAATAAGAGAACCAGAGGTTTATTATATATTCAAAAGGATTACTCATATATTTTCAATGTGCTTATACGCGGTTGACTTTTCTCGAATAGTCAATTTGTGGGTTAGGTTCTCACAACATCGGACAGTTCAAAACAGATATTGAAAAAGCTGCAACTTGAAACTTGCAATTTGCTTCCTCTGAATCGTAGGTAGTAGCGGAGATCGGTTGAACGGTTCGGATTTGACAGGACTTCAAGTTTTTCGATTATAAGCCTCTGCCGATTCAAAAAACTGTAACTTAAAACTTTCAATTTGCTTCCTCTGAATTGTAGATAGTAGCCGAGATCGGTTGAATGGTTCGTAATTGATAGGAATTGAAGTTTTTCGATTATAAGCCGGTGCCGATTAGAAAAGCTGCAACTTGAAACTTGCAATTTGCTTTCTCTGAATTGTAGGTAGTAGCAGAGATCGGTTGAATGGTTCGGATTTGAAAAGAATTCAAGTTTTTCGATTATAAGCCTCTGCTGATTCAAAAAGCTGCAACTTAAAACTTGCAATTTGCTTCCTCTGAATTGTAGGTAGTCAACGAAGATTCTTTTATGACGAAGGAAGAATGACGGCACTATGAATAAGCATTTATGCTTTGGCTCCCTCATAACAGAATCTTCGTTCACAACTTACAATTCAGAGGAAGCAAATTGCAAGTTTGAAGTTGCAGCTTTTTGAATCGGCATAGGTTTATAATCGAAAAACGTGAATTCCTGTCTAATCCGAACCATATTAAACCGATCTCCGCCAAATTCATATACATCACGGCTGAATGATGTTTGATGTTGGAGTTCGATTGGTCAAAGTTAACGAAAGTTATTGCGACAAATTTGATTTTTAGAAAGATTCCAAATATCATAAAATCAAAACTTATTCATGGTTTTGGCCCAAATGCAATACCAACAAACCTCGGGTACATATGTCTTTGTCAATAACTATTTAGACGAGCATCTCAAAATTTGCGATCGCTAGAGTGATAACGCCCTTTTTTAGAAATTTGAAAACGACATGAAATCCGAGTCGCAGCTTGAATCATCGCGAAAATTACAGACAAAGAAAGGATCATGGAGCTGCACATGTCTGCAACATTTGGGGGCTGTAGCTAAAACCGTTCTCGAGTTATCCACGTTTTGATGTTGGGGAGCCATTACACACCCACACATACATACATCCGGACATTTTCCCCAAATGTGTTTTGGCACTCGACGTTTTGGCACATTCTGATCATGGTGACATGAAGATCTCGAGAAAAACAAATTTCCTACCATCACATAGCTTTCTCTGTGAGAAAGCAAGATTAAAAGAAAAACGATTACAGTAGAACCTCTCGATAGTCGAACTCGCAATAGTCCAAAATGTGACGCCCGTCAAAAAATATCTTGTGACTCAATGCAGTAATTCTCCAATCGAAGTAATTTGAGATGTATCTAAAAAAACGCCCAAATTTCAAAATCCCAATTCAGCAATACTCAGTTTTTGTCCAAATCTTTAGCAATATCACTTCGGACAGCTATAGATTGGAATAAAAGAATCGGAGGTTCATTATGTATTTAAAAGGATTACTCGTCTATTTTTAATGTGCTCATATGCAGTTGACTTTTCTCGAATGGTCAATTTGGGGGTTAGGATATCACAACATCGGACAGTTCAGAACAATTATTAAAAAAAACATGGTTATTATTTATATAACTCTGCACTTACCTTTCGAACGGTCTACCTTACATATCACTTTTTTTCTATAGCTTCAATCGGTATATCATTATCCTGTAAATTCACAGCCGATTAAGATCCCATCAAATGCTTTGATCTGAGAGTCACTGGCGTCACATGTCGTCAGGCACCAACACAAATACATTGAACCGTTCAGCCATTGGTCAATAGATCAATCTCGCGATAGTCCAATCCCGCCCTTTTTTATACCCCCAATTTTGGTGTATTGAGAGAGGTTTTATTGTATAACGTTCGGAAGTTATTCGCGTAGAAATTGTCAAGACTTGCTGCTCACGGGGTTCCGAGAGTCTCGGCCAGTAACATGACTACCGATGATCTTTTGGGTACAGTTAACCAGTTTTGGGCCGTCACAGGTCGACACCCGAAACCCCGTGACCATTTAATGACCCACGGTTGTATTCAAAGTCCCAACTCTGGGTCGTAATCCGGTCGACTCGATGATATTGTTAAGATTTTTATTTTTTTTTTCGTTTTTCGTTTTTCGTTTTCGTTAACTCGAAGTTATGACGACCGACAATCCCATCACTTTCGGCACGTATCGATTCTTTTGCCAATAATAAAATTTATTACCCGCATTTCTTGTGATTGGGTTTATCGGGTTTACGGAGAAATCAATAATGGCACTTCGACGTTACCAATAGCCCCCAATTTGTAAACGACAATGTGGTTCAGCATTGGCAACGTGAATTGGCCCCCCCGAATAATATTTTCATAAATGGACGAATATCAATTGTCAGTGATGGAACTCTATTTGTCAGCCGATAGTTTTCCCATTACTTGACCTACGATGGTCGCCAGTATTGCGCTATTAGCGAAAAGTCCGCGGGGACACTATTGAAGCTCCAATGTCCGGCCGTTGTACGCTTGAAAAAGAAATAATTATATTAAACATTTTTTTTAAAATAAAAATAAATAAAAATACATAAAAATACATAAAAATAAATAAAAAATCGCAAGTCTGCGCATGTAATTCTACATTTACATTGTCATAGAATTCGTGAATATTCAGATCTGGACACATACAATAATTAATTATTAACAATTGTTTATGAAAATGAAGAAACGCGATAAAATTCGTCCACAATTTTCGACTGATGTCCCTGTTTCTGTCTCGTAAAAAAAATGTTTTCTCGCATTCCTCGCGTTCCTCGCATTCGTGTCTCGTTGTACAACGCAAACCCTCAACGAACACGTTTCAAGGGAACACGATCTCCCTGTCAGAGCGCTTCGCATGATCGATGAGCGTCCTTATCTCGATTGTCCGACGCCTCACAACTGTTAACGCTTCATCGTGTAACTCGTGTAACGAACTCGGTGATTGTGAATTTTTTTTCTTCTTTTTTCACACATTTTACGTTCCGAACTAATTTCAACGATGAACAATCGCACAATTATTCAATTATAAATCTAGTTCGTTAAATTATTTACAACCAAAACGAGTTATTATTAACGCTTAGCTGGCACGCTTGTCGGCGTATAACATAGCTGACTTATGTTTGGGGTCTTTCGGACCCCGGCGACACGGAACGGCCTGCTGCGAGTAACCAATTGATTTTTTTGGTTTGAAAAAAAATCTTATACATTCTTTGATACTCCGTTCAAGATAGTTGCCATAGATCATTTGGTTCAAATTCAATATATACATTGAAAAAAAAATATTAACGCGTGAAAAACGCTGGATTGGCGATTTTCTCCAAAAAAATCGAAACGTTCTCATTTCTGATTATTTCAATCTAAAAATTAAACCGAATACTTTCGGAATACTCGACTTCAAGAATAAAAATAGCCCTATAGTGACCCTCGCACAAAATTTATTCTGTGAAATGAATAATAAATGTCTTGAATCAGGGTTGATTTTCCTTGGGGGATTTCTGGCCCCAGGGTGCCAGGCGAAGGGTTGACTTACAACTTAATATCGTCATTCGAAATTCGTTATCTTTTTCAATCTTCAACTTCGATCCATCAACTATTCCATTAATCCCAGGATCAAATAATCATCGACACGAAAAAATCATTCTACGTTATTTCATTTCTTTAAACAATTATATCACTCTGCTTTATGCAATTTCTTTACACCATTGATTAACACGATTGCCACAATAACTATCGCTGCAAAAACAAACAGAAAACGAATTCCTCAAGACATACTTATCTCACATATTTGAGACAAAAGATATATATATATATATATATATATATATATATATATATATATATATATATATATATATATATATACGTATATCCCTTAGTCCGTAAACGTTTTTTGGCACCTTCAATCCGTAACCCAGGGTCGTTTTCGTCGTTGCCTTTTTTTTAAAACATTTAAATGGCTGCAAAAAATCTGAAAAAATTTACGAAGGTTCTTCAAGCCTCCAATTAAAAGTCCCAATCATAAAATTATAAAAAATTAATTTTTCAAATATATTTTTTATACAAAAGATGAGGCAACCTAGGGCAACATTTGATTATCGACAGGACGAAAACGACCCTGGTTTACGGACTGAGGGATATGTATATGTATATATATATATATATACATATAATATCTCACAGTTCCCATCACACGCATAAAAATTTCAAACCGCAAAACGAGGTTAAAAAGGGTGATTTGATTTCATCTCAACCTGCGACCAATCTGTTTCCATTACATTCTTTTTCTTTTGCTTCTTTATTTTCGACAAACGATATATATATATATACATATATATTTTATTTCCAGTGCACTAAGCAATGAAGATTGGTTCGAGAATAGTTGCGGCACACAACAGTGCACCCACAAGCTTGTTGTACACAAACACACACACCACACACGTACCACACACACACACACACACACACACACACACACACACACATAAATCTTTTTCAGTGTCGATACGACACATACGGCCAAACAGTCCGGGGGAGTTCGAAGCGCCGACGGGGTCGCTTCGCCGTATCCCCATTCGAAACTCGTAAACATAATTTTTATACCGTGTTTGGATTACTTTTCCACCCGAGGATCAAGAGACCACGAAACGCGCGATTATTTCGCTTTCGCCACGGGGGTGGCGCGGCGGGAGCGACGGAGAGAGAAAGAGAGAGACCAAGTCGTTGGTTCGACGGGCGGTGAGGAAGGGCGGGACGGAGGGGGTGGGGGCGCGGAGGGGTAGTTGACGCGGCGGCACAAGGGACTTTGACTCTGTTACAATCTCGCACCGTAGCGCTGAACCGTGGAGACAAGAACGCTCGCTCTCGCGCGCGCGCGCGCGCTCACGCACACACATCCCCCCCCCCCTCTCCCCAGCCCCCCATAAGTTTGTCCTTGTCTCGGTGTTTCTCGTTTTCGAGGGTAAAAGAGAAAGGTTTGTGAAGCCGGGAGGGTCGTCTGGGGTTTTGGCTTTTAGGGTGCTATCTCGCCTCCACGCCCACGGTGGCTGATCCGGATCGTCGGCCTCCGAGACAACCGACGGTTCTTCATTCCCTCTCTTATTTCGTTCTCCCTCTTTCTCTTACTCTCTTACTCTCTTACTCTCTCTCTCTCTCTTATTCGTCACTCGACGGTCTTTCTACGCCCTTTTTTTCATCCGTGAATAACCATTCACATTTGGTTCTGAAACCCAAATCCCGAACATCTCGAACAATGAGAATTAAAACGACAACGGAGAAGAAGAACGAGGAATAAAAAGGAGGAGAAAAAGAAGACGAAAAAAAAAAAAAAAAAAGATAAAGAAAAGATGTTCGATGGTCGGGTCGAAACCGAGAGACCGATAGAATCCGTGGTTCGTACGATCTTTTACAAAGACTCATTCTACCCGTCCGGATCTCTCACGAGCATTCCTTTCGAGGCTGACTCGATTCGCCTTTTTTTCTTCTTTATTCTTTGCTTTTTTTTTCTTTTTTCTTTTTTTTTTTTTTTTTTTTTTCATCCTCGTCTGCATGACAGCTGAGCCCCCGATGGCCGGGCGTCCGGATGGGTCTCGTTCTCTCACGCTCTTTCTCTCTCTCTCTATTTTTCTGTCTCTCTCTCTCTCTCGCTCTCTCTCGCTCGCTTGCTCGCTCTCTCTTGCTCTTTTACTCGTCGACCCCGCGTCTGTCGGGCTCTCCATGTGCGTTCACGCATATGAATATATATATATACATATATATATGTGTATATATATATATATATATATTTATATATATATACATATGCATGTATAAGCTCGGGTATGTATATTTCTTTGAACAATCCGAGGGGGAACGACCGCGAGCAAAAGCCGCGGCGACGACGGTCTCGCTGCTGTTACTGCTGCGGCTGATGTGGCCGCCGTCGCAACAGCGATCTTTCGATCTCGAATTCGTTTCTACGTGTGTGTGTGTGTAAATGTGTGTGAATGTGTGTGTGTGCGTCGCATGTGTGTATAGTTGATAATGCTTATTTCGTTAGTGCCTGCTTTGCGTTGCTACATCGCACATTTAAGTACACTCGGGGTAACTTCGCTCTGTTCAACGGGTTTCGATTCGAGAATAATATATGCACTCTCCTCTTGTCTCTTTCTCTGTGTGTGTGTGTCTCTCTCTGTGTCTCTCTGTCTGTCTTTTTCTCTCTTTTCCACATTCCCCATACACACTTGTGGTTGTTGGTACAAATTTTTGCATATATCGTCATCGCGACTTATTGGATATTTTTTTTTCATACACATACATGTATTTTCGCCAAGAGATAAATTTATACGTGTATAAATATAGATAATTATCTTGTGGAAAAAAAAAAATAAGGCCTCGATCGTTGTTATGATTATAATCGATGAAACTAACGGGAATTAATCCAATTTTAAATTGTGAGAATAATTCTTGTACGTTCGGTTATATTACAATTTTCTAATGCAATTTGTGTATATGTATTTTAATCTTTGATACGGATTAGGAAATCCTATTTTGAAATGATTTTTATTGAATTTTATTAATCTTGGCAGGGTAACTTCAGAGGTTTCACCGGTCTCGGACCACGCGGTTAATACTCCACTCCCTCACTCTCTCACACACTCTTACACACACACACACACACACACACACACATACTGTTATGAACGTACGGGATTCGTACCCGGATGATTGACACTTCAACGATAAACATAAACGATAAAACCCTCCAACGAGAATAACCCGTTGCACTTCGTCGTTGATAACAAGAAAAAAAGAATGAAAAAAAAAAAAATCAAAACAACAATATCCGTAAGCGAAAGAAAATCTTGCGTTTTCATTAATTATCAAAGCAATCGTTGTTCCGTTATAATGCCGTTGTAATTCTCATTTCCGTCGGCAATCTTCGTGGCTTTGTTCGTCGATCGAATTGAACGAATAAATAAATTTTTTCACTCGTGAAACAATGGAAATGAATACCGATACCGATGATGATTTTCCACTAAAACCCAGGATGTAAAAAATAAAATAAAAATAAAGGACGCATCGGTCCTTTTGTGGATGAATATAATGGGAAACAACGCGCATTGTATTTAGCCCGTACAATAATATAATATATGTATATATAATATCACAGACCGAGGGCACAACGAAAAAAAAATAAAATAAAATAAAATAAAATAATGTTTGTTAATTTTATTGGTTCTGTCGGATTTTCCCCGTTTGTTGTATTGTGAAAATCGTGTCGAATGGTATCGAGTAGACAAACTCTCGGCGGTTGAATTTATGATCGAATCGTCTGTGGGGAATGGAGTAGAATGGAGTTGAGTGGTTGGTTTTGCGCAGACACCCCATATAGGTCAGGCCGCGTGGCGTATTACGAAGAGCGTGAGAGAGAGAGAGAGAGAAAAAGAGAGGTATATATATAGAAAGAGAAATAGATATAGAATCGACAGGCACGAGGACTGCGGCTAGTGAAGAGCGAGATAGACAACTGAGGAACGTCGGTTTGAAGCGAACCAGAAAGACAGAATGAGAGTGTGGTAGGGTGAGAGAGAAAGAGAGAGAGAGAGAGATGGATGAAGAGAAAGATGGCAATATAATCGAGAGAATCGAGGGAGTGTTAAAGTTGGATGGAAATGCACGAAAGAAAAGCGTGAAAACAAGAAGGACGGAACGAGATGAGAAAGAGAGAGAGAGAGAGAGAGATGCGCAGGGTGATGGGTCGGATCGTTGGTTCGGGGTGCGAGCAAGCGAGACGACCCTCGTCACGAGGGTTGAGGGAAGTTGGAGCAGAGAGAGAGCGAGGGGCGGGCGGGGCGGGGGGAGGGGGGGGGGGTTAGAGAATGAAGAAGGACTCTCGAGGCTGGGACGCGCGCGCGGCAGCTCGAGAGTTTATGGGCAATGGCTGACGAGGCAGTGAAAAAGTAGTAAAACCAAGGAAGAGCAGATAAACGCTATGTTAAGCAGAACGTTTTACCAGCCATTTAATATAATCAACGTTCATCTCGCGCTATATAAACGCTTTTGGGGGATAAACACACGCTAGGACATCCGGATTGTCACTTCGTGTAACCACAAATTTGTATAGATACATTTGGGGGTTTTTTCGTTTTTTTTCGTTGGCCAAATATTCTACGCGTCTAGTATTATCTTTCGTTTCCTGCTATAGGTCGATTCATTTTCAGTTGTTTTGGTTTTTTGGTGTTGGAGGCTGCTGGAAGTCCGTTTGTGGGTTTGAATTTGTAGAATGATCGAAATTTCATACACCCAGTGATGTTTGATTCAATATTTAAAAAAAAAAAAACAAGCTGCAATAAGTTGAAACTTGCCATTTGCTTTCTTCGAATCTCAAGTAGTGAACGAAAAATGTTCTCTATAAAAAAGGCAAAGATGATAACAAACAATTGCTTCCTCATAGAAGAACTTTGTTCACATTCTACAATTCGGAAGAAGCAAATTGCAAGTTTCAACTTTTTTTCTCATTCGGATTATTATGAAAAACTAATCTCTATTGTGGGTTAGTCCGGATGCTGCGAAACTTTGCTGATTCAATCAAAAACATTCTATCAATGAAATCATTCGAAATTGGAATGATGATTTTTTTATTTAGGTATGTGTGTGTGTGTGTATTTAAAAAATATATATTTTTATACGCTTGAATTTGCGATTTACGTTTGGTTTTGATTTTCCGTTTGTTGCAATTATTATTTGGACAACCCTGGAGGCCGCCGGGGTGAAAGAGAGAAAGAGAGAGAAAGAGAGAGAAAGAGCGCGAGAGAGAAAGAGGGAGGAAAAAGAGTGTGCGCTCTCGTCCTCGTTTCCCGGGGGATGGCGGCCGGATATCAGCCGGAGACGGCTCCCCGAAAATTCACAGGATTTCCAACGGGCGACTCAGCTGTCTCGTTCTCTCCATTACTTCTAGCTCTTTCTTTCTCTGTTTCTCTTCCTCTCTCTCTCACTCCATATATATATATATATATATATATATATATATATCTTTATCGCTTCCTCTGCCGCTCACACATTTTCATCTACGACAAGGCCGAAAGCCCCTTCCTGCCCTGACCGCCTAGGGGATTTGGACAGCCCTTGGCCCTCGCAGTGCGATCTGGACTCTGCTGCTGCTGCTGTCCTGTTTACTGTACAACTAAATTTTCGTACAGTCAAGTTTTCCATATGAGTTCAACATTTCCACGTTGTTCGATCGATATATCATAATTTTTCATAATACATGAAATGTATATATATATAAATATACATTTTTTTTTCATCGAGGAATAGAAAAGTTCTGTAAAATATACCACTTTGGTAATCGTCCAGTTATTATTATTATTATTATTTTTCCCATTTACGATAATGCACACAATTAAACAATTATGATACTAGTGCGAAAAATTTTTTTTTTCTTTGAACGAGCGTTGAGTTTGCAGCACGAGCCAAAAGCAAAGTGTGTTGCAATAACACGAGTGGAGAAAACACGATTTCGCACGAATATCGTATACATTTTTACGTCACAGAGTATGTGTGTGTGTGTAAATGCGGTTTGCGGCGAGCGTAGTGAGCGTAAAAACCGCATTTTACGCACAGCGTGTCGTAAAACAATCTTTTTCGTCTCACCGTTAATCGATTCTCGTTAGAGCATGAAAACCCCCTTCAATACGTTGCGTGCGACCGAAAAAAAAAATAAAAATAACGAAATATATATTAATCCATTACAATCAAACGACGTCAAAGAAAATTCAGTTATAAATCCATCGGGTAATTCATCCCATCGGATAAATCCCAACGGGACTGGATTCCCCCGACAATTTCTTCACATCCCAATTCCATCGGAGTCTGAATGAGGAATTATTCATACCCTTCTATCTCGACATTACCAAAAAGTTCTACGAACTTACGACGGTCGATAAAAAAATTGAAATTTTTTTTTCTTTCTGTTTTTTTCAAACTATAAATATAAAAAAAAAATATCAACCAGACATTTCACAGACACTCACTGTCATCTTTTCCCATTGTCAACGAACCCTATTGCAGATAATCGATAGCTGCTAATACACTTGCACACACACACATACACACATAGACGAGAAAAAACGCGACACACACACACACTTACTTACTGAAAGCATCGTGAAGAAGTTTTTTTGACGGAAGGGGGGCGGGAACGACGATAACACAAAGTTTTCTCGACTTGGTCGTCGAACGATTTTATTCTCCGAGTCTCGCATCGTCATCCTCTTTATTTTTCTTTTCCGATCTCTCGACGTTTGCCCGAGAAGATTTCACGAGAATATAGCGGGTTGAGTGGGTGACGGTGCTCCCGGGTTCTCATGCGTAGTCAACGAGAATTTCGTTGTCGACCTGCAGAAACATCGTCGAGCGCACCTACACACACACACATTTATATATATAATATAATATAATATAATATAATAGATATGGATGTACATCGCGTATCGTACACACGTATGAGAACAGAAAAATAACGAGGGACAGTGAGAGACAGAGAAAAGACATAATATAGCTGAGTAGTTGGTACACGGTCGACAGATAATATTCGTAAATTCGAGAATCGCGATAGTGAGACGACCAAAAAATTCTCTCTTACACGAGAAAAAAAATCAACAACAACACAAAAACAAAAAAAAAAACAACGACCATTGACCGTGCGTTGTTTTTTTTTTTTTTTCTATTTTTCATTCGACGATTCCACGGTCGTAATCATTGTCGTCTCTCGCTACTTCGTTCTTCGTCGCGAAACGTGAGAGACGCGACGAACACGGAGGAAAAAGGTGTATATATATATATATATATATATATATATATATATATATATATATATCCGTGGACATGCGTGGGCGGGCGAGAGAGCGAAGATTCTCCCGTCGGAGTTCCGGTCTGCGAAGCGCAACGACGACGACTATCGGTCGAGTCCATCCTCGCGCGTTTTATTCTACGCGAAAATTCCCGATACAGAGACGTTGCCCTGACTACTAGCACTTCCCCCCCCCCCCCTTTTTTCGTACATTGTTACCGTTTTTTTTTTTTGTTTTTTTGCATTTATTTATTTTTATATATCTTTATTCCGTTGAAATTTATTTGCCGATTTTACGAGGCGATGGAATATTAATTATCCGACAATTAATGAACGCGATAAAATTGTCAGTGGGTAATTGACGATGGGGAGTGCGTTGCAATGCAAAGATGGGTGGAGCGTGTGTGTATTTGTCGGTGTGGGTGTGTTTTCGTTTGTGAAGGAACACGCCCGTGAAGTCGCCAAGCGAATCGAACGTGTCTCAACCCCTTCACGATCGTCTCTCACCGAGTGAAAGGCTCTCCTATGCCGTGTGTGGTGTGTGCAACGCGATGCACTTTGCCATCGACCTTGTCGTCCACGTTGTCTTCGTCATATACTACCGGTCCTTCGTATTTTTCTGTTTTTTTTTTCCCAATTTTATTTTTATTTTTATTCTTTCTCTGTTTGAATTTATTTTTTTTTCAAAACTATTATCATTATTCGTGATTTATGACGCATGATGGTTTCGACGACGATGGGATCGCTGACGGTCCGGACATTTATGAGATAATACCGAGTGGATGAATTAACGACTCCGGGATGAATAAATGAATTGACTCGAGCGAATTAGAAAGCTCGAGTCAATTAAAATCAGGAAATAACTTCGGTACATCCATTAATGGGGGTTTTTTATTATTTATTTTTTTTTATTTTTTTTTCATAGCCGGGGATTATGTATTACGTGGCGGTCCGTGAGATACAAAGAGTTTCAATGAGTTTTTGTGCATTATGCACATTTGCACATTTGCACATTGCAATTATGTTTATCGGTGCGGAGGAAAAAAAAAACATGATGGTTCATGAATTTTTTTTTTCTTTTTAATGAAAATTTTACATAATCGTGCGGCAAATAACGTGTAGCACTCACGGATTTTTAAAATTCGACGTGTTACTGTGTGGTAGAGTCATGAGTTTTAAATTATTTCAAACTTTGCACTTGTTAAATTTGGTGTACAAATTATTTTATTCAATTAAAACTTCTATCTGAATTTTTTTATCATTATTATTATTATAAAAAAAAATTTAGTTGGTGTACTCATTTTTTCCAAACTTTCATAACCGTGGATCTGTTTGAAAAAAGTCTCATCGATCGCAGCAAAATTCTTTCACCATATAATCGTTGATTATCATTATTACTATTTTCATCAATATTTTTCATCCGCTCGAATGATTAATTTTTCAATTTTCGAAAATTTACATATATTCATGATACATATATATACATATAATATATAATACATATATATATATATATATATATATATATATATATATTTAAATCTCCTTGCACAAAAATGCACGCACGAGGGTACGATTAGTTGCATCGATGACGAACCGATGAAGAAAACAAAAAATAAAAGCATATTTGAAATAGTCTCGTAAACGTGTGTTTATCAATTTAAGTTTTTTTTATCGTGATGAAAAGCGAGAAACACGAAAGCCAGCGAGCAATTGCACTCGTGCGATGGCAATCACGTTTTTTTTATTGGACCGTTAAGGGCGTGTTGTTTATTATACGGTTCGCACTCGCTGAGATCTGATACCGAGCTTTCTTAATTCAGCGTGAATGTGTATAAAAACCCCACACACACACACGCGCGCGAGCGCACACACGCGGCGAAGGAAAACCGCAAATAATGAGCCAGAACAAGACGGAAACAGAAATGACACGAAAAAGGAAAAAAAAAATACCACAACGAAAAAAAAAAAAAAACTATCGCACCATCTTGTGAATTTTCGCACACATTGTGCATCAACCAGTCGATCTGTCTGTACGATTGAAGCATGTGGAAGCGTTCTTGATGAAGATCGTATCATCGTGACAGGTTGCCAGCAGAGATAAATGATCGTCATTTCCATGAATTCTAAATATCTGTTTCACCAACAAAACTACTTATCATCCCAACAGAGCAAGAAACTCCTTTCTTTTTTTTTCTTCTCTTTTTTGCAATATCACATCTTTTATTTTTACATCGAAAAGTTACCAAAATTCACGAAATTTGTGAGATCGATTATTTTTCAATGAGACATTAATCAGACCGATAAAAGATTGAAATAAAATGTTTTGATAGTTATTTAAACGCCGTTCATAGCTTCTCCAAATTACACCTCTACATAAATATATGTATATACATATATACACGCATATGCTTATCGCGTAAGCACATGCATTACCACCAACCCTCCTTTAAACGCTACACTTTTATCCAAATCTATTATTATCGTCATTATTGTTACGATTATTATTATTATTATTATCATCATTACAATATGTTAGTATGAGATAAAAATCGTCGATTCCGGGTGGATGAAGAAGTGAAAAGACGATGTAAAATAACCAAAAATGAAAAAAAAATAAAAAAACATAAAAATAATATATATATATATATATATAAAAACAGTCAAGCTATCTCGTTTCGCCTCCCCCTCGTGGAATGCGGTTTTTCTCCCCTGACGCATCGCACGGTCCATTCTCCCTTTTGCCGTCGGTCGGCATCTCCGTGATCCTCGTCCTACGGCTCTCTCCACGGGGGCCCTCGTATCCCTCGCATGCAGATGTGCCACACTTGTAACCATTGCCAGCAGTCGCAACGGCAGCAGCAGAAGCAAAAGTAGCTGCCAGAGATGTGCATCCAAGGTGAACCGGACCGGAGATCTTCGATCTCTCTCTCTCTCTCTCTCTCTCTCTCTCTCTCTCTCTCTCTCCCTCTCTCTCTATCCCCCTCTCTGTCTTTTTTTGAAAACTTTTCTTGTTTCTTCCTCGCCACCTCGAATCTCGTCTTCCAATCGATTGTCGAGTTGGTTTTAAACCGAGACCTCGTTTCGACCAAAGAGCCTCACCGACTCGACTAACGAACCTCTCATGGCAAACGCACACCGCTTCGTACAGTTGTAAGTCCTGTGGAAATATACATATATGTATCCATATACACCTAATATATATGTATATATATATTTATATTTATATATACATATGTATATGTATGTATCCACATATATATATATATTTTCCGTTTTTCTGGCAGTTCCTACATTTGAAGTAGGTACCATCAGGAGACATCAGTCAAAATTTCAACCCGATCTGACTACATTAGAAATTCCGCTTTCACAAATTCGATTAACATGTAAACCGTTTTTTTTTTATTTTTCAGTTGCAATTTATTTTTCAGGTAAATGAAAAATTTCGAGAACGAAAAGTAAGTGCAATACATAGTCCTGAGGTTACATAGAATGGATATATTTTTTGTTCTACAATAATAAAAAAGTTAACAATTTTTTTTTTTTCGTCAGTTTTGAATGATTTTTGTTCAACCGAAAGTAGTTAACGTTTTTTTTTCCAAATGTCAAGCAAAACATATCTCCATTTTAAGTGATCCTAATACTATGTGTTGCACTTGCTCTACAACCTCGAATTTTTTTCGCTCACCCGAAAAATTAATTGCAGCCGAAAAAGTATCTATGTGTTTATGTTTAATAATGTGTTTCATGCTGAGGTACCAAACTGGTGTTTTCTTCATCTTCTCTTTCTTGTTTTCTTTCTTTTTTTTTTTTGTTTTCTTTTTTTTTTCTTGCCAAATCGGTATTTCGCCTCTTCCCCTCGGGCCACGAAATAAATCATTGAGAACATTTTTCATTGTCGGTCTGATTATTCTTGAGAGGAACGCGAGACGTATGGATTGAACGTGAAACTAACTGCCGTATATATGTATACACATACATAGGTGTACACGCCGTTAACGACAACTTGTACTACTCGCGTACCCTTCATTACATCCAGGAGAGACGGGCTTGTCATGCTCTTTTTTCTTTTTTTTTTTTTTTTCTTTTTTAAATATTCTTTTTTCTACCTCTCTCTTATTTCTTTCTTTCTCATTATCGCTGACCGGACGTCGTTGTGTTACTGCCGTCGGCTCTCGGCTCACTTCCTCTAACCGCCACTCAATTCTCTCCCTCTTTCGCATCTCTTTCTCTCTCTATCTCTCTCTCTCTCTCTCTCTCTCTCTCTCTGGTTTCGTGGCTCGAAACTCGGCCTTAACAGACATTGAAACCAATCTTGAAAAATTTCGTCGTCGACTCTGATAGAATGTCACTCTCAGTGTCACCCATCAACGAAAAAAGAACAAAGAAAAAAAAACAACATATATTTTCCAACGCAAATACATTTGATGATATAAAAAGATTACACAAAATGTTGGATTTCCTTGTTCAACTCTTTTTTTTTTTTTTTCATATATTTTTTTCTACCTCGATGACGGTGAAATGATAATTTGTTTTTGTGAGATTACAGAAGCTTCCATAGAATCCTTATTGAAAAAAAGCAAAAAAAAAAAAAAAAACGACAAAACAAGAAAAAAAAACAAACAGACAGACAGACGCAAAGTATTTTCAGATTTCTCGTTTTTTTTTTTTGCGACGATGATTAATTGAGAAGCTCACGAAAGTTCGGTCGTGATACACTCGAATTTATTCGAATGAATATATTCATTGACTACAAAACGTACTGAATGAATATTCATTGCCAACGAAATATTCGAATCGTATTCAATCAATAAAAATGTATCCGCAAAAATAGACGTGGGGGGGGGGGGTGAGGGGGAAATGAAAACCGTCTTCTTCGTTGGATAATCCAAAAGTGGCATTCGAGCAGAAAATCTCCGAGGGGAAAAAAAAACACCGAAAAATTGCTTAATAATAATTGTAGGCTGGCAAACAGGTTAACCCGTTAGTTGGAAAATAAGTTGCTCGTGGTGGTTCAAGTGCGCGAAGTGTGAATAAGCGGCGCGGGGGAGGGGGGAGAAATAGAATAACCGGGGGGGGGGAAACGAGAGTGAAGTGGCGGGCAAAGGTTGCACGAACGGAAGGGCGCGCACAGATAGCGCGAAAGACAGAGAGAGTCATTGTGTGTGCGTGTCTTTGCGTGTGTATAACGTGTACACGAGTAACAGAGCAAGCGATTTAACAAACCATACGTTACGTCGCGATAAAATCTCTCTCACACGGGGCTATAAACTTCGGTCGGCTAGGTGAGTCCCCGGCCAATGTTATATCATAAAAATCCAGTAAAATAAGCTCGTAAACCCGGGTGGTTGAAGGCGGCGTACATAACCAGCATAGCATAGACGTATACGTCGACGTTGTAGAAACCGAGCGATGCACAAGCTTCGTTATTCCCGTCCAAATCAACTTTCTTTGCCGCTCCCACAACTCTTTTTTTTTTTTTTTACTTTTTCGTTTTTTCGTTTTTTCTTCTTTTTTTTTTCATTCTTCTTTCATTCTTGCTCGCTGTCATAATTGGCAACACAGTCGATTTTCGAGAGTCGGTTCGGACTCGCAACGGTCTCTGGTAATGGCGCCAAATAAATGCTCGTGCTCTTTTAATTCCCATCTGTGAACGGAACACACTAGCTATCCTGATGGGCCGGTGGAGGAGAGGAGAAAAAAAAACAATTAATGTTGCACCACAAGTAAAAGGAAACAAAATAAAATTAATTGATTCGCAATAGTTTCATTCTCGAATTCACGAAGGAGTCCACTAACCCTTAGCCCGGCCACCGCACACTTGTCGGCGTGTAACATAGCCGTGGTATATACATCAAGGGTCCGTTCGACCCCGAGACGCGAAAAGGCTTGCTGCGAGTAACCAATTAATTTTTTTTTTTACTTGGAAAAAATTTCTCGTATATTCTTCGATACTTTCTTCGAGAGGTGCCATAGGTTATTTGGATTGTAGTCGATATTTTGTTTTGAAACAAAAACATGTTGAAGGTGAAAAAAAAAGTCAAATAGGCAATTTTCACGAAAAACAATTCGAAACTTTGTCATTTTTCATCATTCTAATCTAGAAATCGTACTGGATACCCTCGAAATACTTTTCTTTCACACGAAAAAATAGCCTAATAGTCGCTGTTGGAAAATAGCTATTTATTGTTTTGATGAATGAATAAATGTCTTGAATAAGGGTTGATTTTTCTTCGAAGCTTTTTGACCCCATTGCGCCAGCTAAGGGTAACCCGATTATAAAATGGATCGGGCTTACCGAAGATAGCATCAGGGCCCGATCAGGATTTCGTAATGCCTGGCTGAGCAAGGCCGCCTTTACCGGGGCCCGATCATTATTTGATAAGCCGCATGCCTGATCGATGCGGCCTCATCGGTGCCCGGCCAGAGTGTATTCCATACGGCATCTCTAAGTGGGGTGGCCTGATCGATGCCTTATCGGTATCGGGCAACCTTATCGAAGAATGATCATCGGACAATGATCGGGCAACCTCATCGAACAATGATCGGGCAACCCGCAGGTTATATCCGATGATTCTTTCATCGATAAGGTTGCACGATCATTGTCCGATCGCGCTAGAAGCATAAGGACATGCAAAATGACAAACGCTTTGCCAAAATCATCAGGTCATGATCAGGCGGCCGCCTGATCCGGCGCTTGTTATTCCATCATTCCGCCTTTTTCATATCATGGCCATGTCGGTGCCTTATTTCATTTTTAATCGGGTAATTCTGCGAGAAAGGACCCTCAGCAGCCTTAACGAACAATGAAATAACATCGAAGAAGAAACATCCAGAATGGTCCTTCGAAAAAGTTGATTGAACGACGGAGAGCCTTCAGCTACGACGTTGTATTAGTTTGTTTTTTTTCTCATTAATTTACTTTTTTTAATTATATTTTTGATTTTTTTTTTTGTTTCAAGATTAAATAGTTTTATCTATGGTTGAGTTGCGTTGATGGTATGGTGATGGGTGCACATCATAGACCAGAGGCTGGTGGACGGTCCTTCTTAATCGTATGGTAATTCTATGGAGATTGCATGGGGGCGAGGAGCGGCTCGTTTCGCGGGTCATTAGACCCTTCGGACGACAAGGAGCAATATATGGAGACGAAGGTGGACGAGAAATGGTTCGTGATGTATAGCGCACCGACGCGAGAGACTAAGAAACTGAGAGAGAGAGAGAGAGAGAGAGAGAGAGAGAGAGAGAGAGAGAGAGAGAGAGAGAGAGAGAGAGAGAGAGAGAGAGAGAGAGAGAGAGAGAGAGTAAGAGAGAGAGAGAGTACAGTAATAACCCTCTTCGTCTTCGCACTCGTGCCGAGTCTAGCTTAGAGAGTCTGCAGTCGAGTCTCGTCTCTTCTCGAAGTCTAGTCCTCTTCGAACCGCACCGCTTGACCTTCTCACCTTTTCCATCCCCCAAACCACGATCACACTCGGGTGCTATCTCTCCATCACTATCAAATATCTCGTGACACACTTGTTCCCATGAATTTTCGGTATTATTTTCGGTTCTCGTATGTTTTTTTTTCATTACTCATTATTATTATTATTATTATTTCATGAATAATAATTATAACTTTACAATCCCGTTCCAATCAATTTCGAACTCGGGCACAGCCTCCACCCTCTCCACGAAATATTTCGTTCGACCAATGTTCAAATGATTATTCGATATTATTTCCGGTTCACGTAATTTTACGTTATTTATTATTATCACGATTATCAACGTTATTCAGTCACAATGATATTCCATTGTTTGTTTTGTGGCTACGGTTGTTTTTCATTCCCCCTTCCATCACTTTCGACCTCGGGCACAGACTTTTTGTCAATTTTTTTTTTTGGTTTTTTTTTTTCATGATAACAATAATTAATTATTTATTTCATCTTAACTTAATTTGTTTTTTTTTTTTTTTTGCTACTTCATACTCACGAGGAGACACTTGAGCTCTCGGGATTTCTGGGTCTGCTCTTCGGTCTGCAGACTTCGAGAGAGCATCCAGAGCTTTCGGTCTTCGTGCCTAAGAAGTATTATGAATAATACGCACGAAAAAGTTTTAATTGCGACAGACGAAACTTGCCCCCCACCCTCCCCGCCTCCCCTCTTCTCGTTCCGGTGGAAAACTTAGCCCTTTCCCGTAGCAACGATGAAGAAGGAGTCACGGTGATGCCGCGAGTTTTGCCGCGTCGTGCTTAGGCAAAGTTTCTCAAGTTGAGAGACCGCCCGAAACGCATATACAAGCACAGAGTAAGCTTTGTTACGGGACATCGAGAAATTTTTGCCATTACCACACGTTCTCGTATCGCATGAATGTTTTTGAAAAAACTCACGTACTCTTCGCGCTCGGACTTTCATTTTTCACCCCGAAGTCGCAACTTCAATTCGATTCGCGATTATCGCAGTGATAGTCGAAATCGTCGATCGGACAAATTTTCCGACGAATTTGCTCGAAAGCATTCCATCGGTTGTTCTGATAATGAAATCAAATAATGATAATTCGTTTTTTATTGTCAAAAAATCTTTGATTCGTGACATCTTCGAACTCGAACCAAGAGTCGAGTATGGAAGTCTCAAGAATGTTTGTAATGAAGATCCGGTCGTGATCGCTAAACCGTAAAAAAAAAAATAGAATAAAACATAATTAAACCTTGAACGGTAACGTCGGGTCACTGGTGCCTTGCCCAAATGGTACGTTTTTCACCTTTTTACTCGTTTGTTCGATTGTATTGTTTGAACGAATGATCAAATCAGCAATATAGTGATTGATCCTTATACCAGGATAGTCGAAGAGATTTCATGAATTTTGCGGAATTTTTCGCAGCACTTTACAGCACTTTTCGAAGCGCCCGAAACTCGTGACCCGACGTTACCGTGTAGAGGTAGTAAAAATGACGTTACCTATGAAGGGTTGAGAAAATAATTTCACCATAGCGAAATCTTAATCTAAATCTTCAATTAATGCAATCGGAATTATATCGAAAGCATTCTAATAATATTCGTGTATGTAAATATGAAAAACAAATATATATCAACAAAATAAAAATATTTTCCATCGCATTGTTCCGAATAACGAATAATCTAAACTCTCCTCAACAACCCCCGTCACCAAACGCGTTGTTCCAATCGCGAATTCGTCCTCGCGCGAATTATCATCCACGATCGCCTATTCCAATCGTCGATAATCAATCATTCTTCGAGACCCGATCGGCCGATCGTTCTTCGAAATTCTACATAACGCGATTAATAATCCAACGCGCGGATAATAAAAATGAATTAAATTCCGGGAAACCGTTTTTTTTTTCCCCGTTGGAAACATTGTTGCGATAACGACTCTCCATCAATCTTGTCGCTGTCTCCCCCGTCCTCGCCCCCCTCCCCCTCCCCTCTACTTCCGCCTCGCCGACCTCACGCTACCCACGTAATTCATATCACAATTTTGACAAAACACCTGTAGAATCATCGAATCGGACGACACGGGGACACTAGACCGCGGCGACAGCCATACACGCGTAACCTCACGAACTATATACGATTACACACGGACACACTTTGAACGGTTGGAATTATCCGGATAGACCGTTCGTTGAGTACACACGCACTTGACGGTTACACGGTTGACCAATCGACCCTGGGGATATGATCGGGGCGCGCGATTCACGCGTGGGCGGGGTACGTCCGTGGTCCCGATGTACATCATGTATAAATTTTCTCGTCGGACGTTCAAGAGACGCGACATCTGATAAACCAGATGCGTTTAATATTTCCGCGGTATATATTCACGCAACACCTGTGCTACACGAACACGTGCTCATGACCAACGACCACGTGGCCACGTTAAACAAAATTATACATAAACTATGTGTGGGATTTGGCAAGTACAGTTTGTACATAGATTACACATATAGTTGTATATATGTAGTTTATACATGTATATATATATACATATATTCGAAAAAATGAATCGCTTCTTTTTTTTCAAATATTTAAAAAACTTTGGGTAAAGGAAAAAATCTTATTGAATCTTTTTTGTAGAGAATTGAATTTTCTACAAAAAAGGTCATTTGCATTATCGTCGTATCTCACATGGTTTCCGAGTTATTATGAAATTTATCGAAGCTTTTGGGAAACAAGCTTAACTTGCCGATTCCCCGCCGAATTCAATTACTGGAAAATGTTTAAAATTGGCATCGAAGATATCCTACCCTGAGTGGAAAATGTGCGAAGTTCCGGATTTTTCGGTGTAATACTGCGGAAGGAAACAAATATAAACGATCAGGTGCCAAAAACCTTAAAAATTTATTTTTTTCGAGACATTCAAGCCCAAGGGAGGGCCAAAAAATTGTTTGACCCCAAATAAGGACTACCCTAATATATATATAGACTACCCGAGTCGAAATTTTCACCTTTGTTTCAACTTGTTTTACCATCACATTTAGGGCGAAGAAGGTTGAAAGTAGGATTAAGTTATAAGCAATTATTGTGTGAAACAGCGAACCAAAACAATTTCACCCTCATTCGAAAGGTGAAACGAAGGTGAACCTCTTCGATATCACATTGAGACTGAAACGAGGGTTAAAAAAATATTTCAACCTCACTTTACCTTTTAATTCGGACTTATAAGGTAACGTAAGTTGACATGTGAGGTGAAAATTTCGACTTGGATATGAATAAACTATGTATAATCCATGTGCGCCCAATCTTATATACATATATATAGTTTATATATTATTTTCTACGTCGCATGGTTTCTGAGAAAATCGGCTGTGAAGATATTGCTTGGCCGAGAAAGATGACACGCGCGTCATTCCGTCTAAATGACGCGCGTGTCGTCTCTCGTAAGGGTCCCGTGTTTTTTTTTTTTCATTGTACACCGTATATACGTATAATGTCCATCGGTTATATGAGATATACGCGTATATCCGATGAACATACTGTGCATATAGGAACGCGAGGACATTATATGTATATACGATGCATGTAAGAAAGTGTCTCCTTCGCTGATACAATCGATATCCATTAGATATAATACGAAGGACGTCGGTATATCTATAGGATATTCAATATCCTCACGAGTATATACGTATATATACAATGGATATCAGATGTATGTCAAAATGCTATATGGGCGCGATGTCCAATTTTTTTTTCACCCTCGTTTGACCTTCCGAGTGAGGGTAAACATCTTTCTTTCATCATTTAACCTTCGTTTCACCATCGAAACTTGAAAAATGGAAAATAACTGCAGGTTTTTATCTCAAAATGAAGTTGGAACTTACATAAAAATTTCTTATAACTTTATCCTAGTTTTAACCTTCTTCACCGTAAAAGTGATGTTAAAATAAGTTGAAACGAAGGTGGAAAATTTCGACTCTTAGTATCGGAAATATCAAACAAATTTGAAAAAAAAAAAAAAAAAAAAAAAAACATTATTTTCCACATTTTTCGATCAATAATATTTTCATCAATGCGCCATTATATCCGTCGGATTAATATTATCATCCGATAGTTTCCGCAATATTGCGGCGTTATCGTGAAATCGGGCGTCATTAATGGCGATGCGCTCACGTAGGTTGGTGCGGCGGGGTGGGGGGCGGGGGGAGGGGTTTCGCGACGAGTGCGAGAGAGAGATAGAGGAGAGACACAGAGAGCGCCGGTGGCGCTTCGCTTGCGGAGCGCGAGATAACGAGTGAAATATGTGGCACATCAACTAAAGCGCCCAATATCCGGGCAGCCGTACGGCCCGACATGGGTGTAGGGATGTCAACCTTGACGTCGCCGACGACGATCGCGATAGATGTCACTCGCACAAATGTCAGGAGATAACGAAAAAAAAAAAAAAAAAAAAAAACACACACACACGCGCATGAATTTCACTCACGATCGTGTAATGGCCGCGCGAATTTGTTCCTCATCAGTTTGTTTTTTTGTTTTTTGGTTTTGGTTTTTTTTTTTTTTTGGTTTTTCGTTTTTTGTCGTGCAACCGTGGGAGCGTGTACGGGGTTGCAAATTGTGGTGACTCACAAAACTTGGGAAAAGGATTGTCGGAGACGACGAATAAGAAGGATGTCGCGCGAGCGCGCGCGGTTTTACGGGGACGTCAAGTAGCGCGCGCGGTTGGACCGTAGGTGCGTCGGAAAGAGAGAGAGAGAGAGAGATAGGGACAGATAAAGAGAGAGAGAGAGAGTGAGAGTGAGAGAAAGTGTGTTCAACCCCCGTGCTCAGGGTGGGCTGTAACGTCGCTCGTAAAAACACCGTAAACTCGACAGCAACAGGTCCCGTGTGTGTCTCGGCCGGTTCTGCTCGCTCTCTCCGTTGCTTCCCGTTTTCGCTTCTCTCCGACGGCACACGGGCGGCGCAACCCGTCGAGGGCTACATCGCGCACTTCTGCCTAGCCTCTAGTACCAATTCGAATATTATATTTGAGCACTCTACCGTTCTTTCTCGTACTCTCTCTCGCTCTCTCTCTCTCTCTCTTTGTGTGTGTGTGTGTGTGTGTTTGTCTTTCTCCAACACCCACACACCCTCGTTCTCTTACTCGTTTTGGATAGTACCCTACTCCGACGCAAAGTACGTGATACCGATTCTGAAATTGTGTCGTTTTGACGGTAGATAGCAACGTAAATTTTATCGCTTTGGCCGTCGAGGAAAAAAAAAATGAATTGGGTCAATCGTGGTAAATCCGACGATTGATTTGCAAGATTTTTGTATTTTTGTGGAAAATGTTCTTCGAGTATTTCAATATTTTTTTTTTTTTTCGATTCGTCGTTGGAGTGTAATATTTTGATTTATTTGTCATATTTTTTTGTTTTGTTTTTTTTTCACTGATGATGATGGAAATTATTTATTACAATGATGAAAGTTTTGGAATTCGAATTTTGAGAAAATTTGATATGATTCATGAATAATTTTTGTGTATTCGGTGTGTCTGCGAAATGGTGTGATGAAAAATAGAAATTGGTATGATAAATGAAAAATTGCTTTCATTATTATTCACGAGATATTCTTGGAAAGCTGATTATATATGTAAATAATAACTTGAAGATTTTTCTGTGGAATATAGTTCCAGCTTTTGGAAAACATCTCGTCATCGATAATCAAAATAATTAATGATATTTTAATTAGAACGTTACAAACGTTGAAAATTCATTTTGACAACTCTTTCATTTCCTTCGCTTCTATTTCGAACCTATAACACGTCGGCCGAGAATTCAGGCAATTTTTCAAATTACAGAAACGTACCATGAAAATATAATGATAGTAATTGAAAAACCTGGTGAATTAATCGCGGCAACAATTATAAGAGGCGATGAAAAGAAAATCGTGGAATTTCGTGATCAAAACATTTTTATTTTCTTTCCCGCGCAGATAAATGAAAATAAAAACCGATTGAAAAGTCATTCTCCAAGATGTCCGATGTGCGACAGTGATGGTTTTTCCGTGTAGTCTCGAAGGATTTCGAATTCTCGATGCGAAACGCACGCCCCCGCGGCTGCCGTCGCTGATGGATACGCTCGCGGTTTTTGCTGCGTTACTCCTTTCCGCTGTGGCACTTATGTATTATGCATGGTCGACGAGCCCGGGGATAGAAACGTTCTGAAGTGGCGCGACGGTAGCGAGACCGAACTGTCGATCCACGTACGTGTAACACTCATCGTCGGCATCGTCGCCGTCGTTGTCTCGTGCTTCGCGCTATCGTAGCTCACTATTTATTTTTTTTCTTTCGCCTTTTTTTTATCTTCTTTTGCCTGTTTTTTTTTTTTCATTTCCATATTCGCTTGTCCGAGCATAGATGTACGTCAAAATATATTTCCACAGATTTATCACTGTGTAGTTTGCTTGTGACGATCCGAAACCACTTTATCGAGATTTCGAAATCACATTTGTAGAAAATTTTCGGATCTGTGTATGTGTGTGTTTGTGTGTGGGGTTCAATCCTCAAAAATTCAAACGTCTATGACCCAAGGACGGTTTAAGGTACAGCGTGCAAATTTTTCTCGCCTTTAGTGCCTTATAATTTCTATGTCATCTGTAATTATCGCATAAATCGACGCATTTGCTCGGATTTGACAACGTTTTTACTTTTTCAAGAAATATTTCATTGACCATTTTAGCGTCCGCAAATTTTAAGATATTCATCCGAGAAGTTATTTACACATAGAACTTATGACCACAGATATTTAGTTTTGCAATTGAGCCGGATCCATCGATGAGTTCGGATTTTATGATATTTTGAATTTTTTTAAAATCAACTCTTTCGTTCTTAACAACCGTCAGCTTCGATCAATCGAACCTGAATTCTCGATAAGTATGGAATATTATTTAGCCGTGATATGTATTGAATTTCGCGAAAATCGGCCAACAGGATCGGATTTTACAGCAATTCGAAATTTCGAAGTTCCAACTTCGGCTGATTCAAAAGTATTTCACTTGCCCTTCTCAATTTCCTTGATACATATGAATCAACAATCAAGTTTATTCGATAGAAAAATTGGCAAAAATCCACTGACGCGTTCAAATCTGAGGAGACGTTGAAACTTCCTACGCTCCCTGATCCACATTCAAACATCAAAACACGCTGCAAGTTCAAACTTGCAGCTTCTGTCGATTCAAAAGTATTTCACTTGCCGTTCGCAATCTCGTCGATACATATGAATCAACAATCAAGGTTATTCGGTAGAAAAATTGGCAGAAAACCACTGACGCGTTCAAATCTGAGGGGGCATTGAAACTTCCTACACTCCCTGATACATATTCAAACATCAAAACAAGCTGCAAGTTTAAACTTGGAGCCTCTGCCGATTCAAAAGTATTTGACTTGCCGTTCTCAATCTCCTCGATACACATAAGTCAACAATCAAGATTATTCGCTAGAAAATTTGGCAGAAAACCACTGACGCGTTGAGATCTGAGGAGACGTTGAAACTTCCTACGCTCCCTGATCCATATTCAAACATCGAAACACGCTGTAAGTTTAAACTCGCAGTCTCTGCCGATTCAAAGGTATTTCACTTGCCGTTCTCGATTTTCCTTGATACATATGAATCAACAATCAAGTTTATTCGGTATAAAATTTGGCAGAAAACCACTGACGCGTTCAAATCTGAGGAAGCATTGAAACGTTCTACACCCCTTGATCTATATTCAAACATCAAAACAAGCTGCAAATTTAAACTTGCAGTCTCGGCCAATTCAAAAGTATTTTACTTGCCGTTCTCAACCTCCTCGATACATATGAATCAACAATCAAAATTATTCTATAGAAAAATTGGCAAAAATCCACTGACGCGTTCAAATCTGAGGAGACGTTGAAACTTCCTACACTCCCTGATCCATATTCAAACATCAAAACACGCTGTAAGTTTAAACTTGCGACTTGCTTCCTCCGAAACCGACGTAGCGAACGAAGATTCCTCCATCGGGAAGCCGAATATTGAGACAAAAAAAAACACGAAAACACTTTCTCATGAAAGAATCATGGTTCACTAAAATTCGGAGGAAGCAAATGGCAAGTTTCTACTTGGAGCTTTTTCCAACTACGTCTGAATCAAGAGTATCCGCTTTATAACCCAAGATTTATTATTTTTCTCGCTCAGCCAATCGTGAATGGTTTTTTTTCTTTTTTTTCTTCTTTTTTTTTTCGTTTTAAATCCTCTTCCCGGGAAAGACACACGAAGAAAAAGAATTTTCCGACATTGCGTCGGACGAGCCAGAGCTTTTCGCGCTTGCACGTCCATCCGTTCTCTTTTCCCGGTCTCTTCGATATCGAACGCCCGGTCCACGTCCTTGACGTCGTTCGCGACGACGAGCTAGCGAGCGAGCCGAGTCTCCGGCGCCGAGGACGACGATGGCGTCACTCTCGACGTCCACCATTTTCCCCGTTCCGGTGCTGGCATCCATCGTATTTCGGATCTGACCAATGCGCGTCTCATCTCGAAACCGAACACCCGCCCGACATTTTCAACTAAAATAATAAACCCGACGTCGATTCGTTCGTACGTTGTCGGGTAAAAATTTTTTTTTACGAACGTTAGAAAATAAAGACCAACACTCACGAACTAATGTCAAACGAGACTTCGGTTTATTTTAGTTAATAGTTAATTAATTTTAATTAAATAGTTAATTTTGGAATATTTTTTTTGATAAATAAGAGAGACGACCATTTTCTTATTACTTACACGAAGCAATGTTTTTCTTGCAGTTACTTCAGAGTTTTTCAAATGGATTCTTCGATTCAATAATGTGTCGCGAGACAGTTTGGGAAATTCAATGAATGAATAAGATCTTCAGTGGATAATTGTTGGCCAAACTTTTTTTTTTCCGTGCTACACAACTTCGACACTGTTCGAACAAGTTACACGAGACATTTCGGTATTCTTTTCTGAAACAGGGCTGCCATTGACATTTTTTTTTCTCCGGATTGATAGTGAGATAAAAAAAAAACGGTAAGTCGGAAAAAACAATCGGACGATCGGATAATCGATCAATTAATTTCAATCAGCAAGAGCGAATTACGAGAAAGATTGTACTTTTCTTCGGTCAAGTTGGGGTGGTGCACTTTCGCGAATGGCACTCGATGGGCTGACACTCTCGAGGGACTCAACTTCTCATTAGACGGCAGTGAAAGACACGAATGGCAAAAAATGAGAACATAGTGTCCACTACGTTTTTTTTCCCCTTTCTTGCTTTCTTATTTTTTTTTTTCTTCGGTTTTGTTTCTTCTTCTTCTTCTTCTTCGTCTTCTTCTTCTTTTTTGTTTTGTTGTTATTCGGTGGCTTGGAGGCGGGATCGAGCGACGGTGAACGACGGACATTCGTGCGAGGATGAAAGTACATATAGACGAGTGAGCGAGGTGCAGTAACGAGTCTCTTGGGCGTTACACCGTCGAAAAATGAAACGAGTGAGAAAGAGAGAGATAGAGGGAGAGAGAGAGAGGGGGGGAGAGAGAGAGAGAAAGACAGATGGAGGAGAGTAGCCGAAGCGAGGACCTTTGCCGGCGGCGATATCCTACCCGGCTCACCTTTCCCACGTATCGCCCTTCGTGAAATATACAAAGCCCTCGTTTCAACCTTCGCTTCCTCTACGATGATACGAAATACGTGTTATCTATATTCCAGTGGCATCTTACCGACTCACAAAACTCACGTATTATTTTTTTTTTTCGTATAATTTCGTACACGTGTTTGCAAAAAAAAAAAACAATGATAGACCAGTTTATCAAAAAAATACGGAAACAAAATATTTCATTTACGGAAAAGAAAATGTTATTATTTTTATGACCGTCGGATTATGGCACATATGTGTATACAACATGTATTTTACTATTTATGATCATTTATTCTTTGCGTTATAATTGTCAGAGCATTTTGAATTCCTGGATTTTTTTACATTTTCTACATTTTATAAATCTAACGTTTTTCATACTGAATTACGAAGAGTTTGAATTTTTCCGACAGCATTACGAGTGCATTTGTTAAATTATTGTGAAAGAATTAACTGGGTATGTCTGTGTAAATTGCCGGAAAAGTAGGTGAATTTTGGGAATTGTTATCTCAAAAATTATTCGTCCGATTGAATTCAAGTTGGTTTCATTCGAAAGTATATACATTGAGGTATGTTGACGAATTTTTGTTTGAATGTATAGTGAATGGGAGCGCTGTTATTTTGGCCGGCGTGAAATAACTTTGTCGTCGACGCGGTTTGCGGTTTCCACTATTTCTGGCAGTCGCTTGGTCTGAAACAAAAATCTCAAGAAGATTCTTAAAGTGTAACGTCTTAGGCTTTTCGGCACGTAGGATTTTTTTTTTTCAAAGAATGGAGCTTGATTGAAGCTGAAATTCACATTCAATTTACGATTTACGACTTTTGTTAATTGATAAAAAAATAAATAAATTAGTTTAAGAAAAAAATCCTACGTGTCGAACTTCATTGCCTATCCATGCACATTGTGTTCAAATTTTCAAGGAATCGGTCAATCCGTTATCTAAAGAAACGTGGGAACCGACTTTGAAGAAATTATTTTACGCCTGCCAGAATAATAGCGCTCCCATTCACTATACATTTAAACAAAAATTCGTCAACATACCTCAATGTATAAACTTTCGAAGACAACCGACTTGAATTCAATCGGACGAATAGTTTTTGAGATAGTAATTCCCAAAATTCACCTATTCTTCCGGCAATCTACACAGATGTACCCCCTTAAGATAGTACCCTCCACAAGAGTGTTCCTCGTCAGATTTTCATGAAACTTGGCATACTTATTGGCATTGATAAGAAAAAGGTTCAGTTGAATTTTTATGGCTTTCCGGAGCGCGAGAAAAAATATATCAACACTTTTATTTTCACACGTTTAACATGGAGCCTTACGGAGGATCACGCTCAATTTGATATAGTACAAAAAGTCCTCGTCAGATTTTAATGAAAACACTTGAGCTGCAAGTTGAATATTCGGAGAACATTTTGGGCACTTGACAGCAGAGATTAGGAGACTGTGATGATAATAATAAGCAAATAAACATCGGGAAAATACAGTTGAGGAGGAGGTATATGAGGAGTTGCTCGTGATCCAGTAGACATGGCAACGTTGCGCGTTTGTTTCCCATCTTCTCTCTCTCTGATCGACATCATAACACGCGACGTTGCCACATCAAAGTATTAAGTACCCCAATCAGGAGATGGTATATCTTAGGCTTGCTTTGGCTCTTACAGTATCTAGGATACTACCTTAAGAAGGAAGTATCGCCACGTCGTTATTATGGCAAATATGCAAACAAATAACATTCCGAAACATCATATTGCACTTTGTTGCAAACCATCAAAACTCGAATCTTCCATAATCCCAATTCCCGATTAACCTGTAATGGTCACACTGGGTCGAGCGGACCCAAAGCAATTTTTGAATTGATGTAACTCCCAAAATATAGTTCCAAATGGAATGTGTGGCACCATTTGTTGTTGTTTGAAGGTTCCACAACAGTCTCCATTAGTTTTCGAAAACCGTTGCGGCGTCAGTGCGTCGGTTGGCGTTGATTTGTGTGGACGTGTTATTCGTCCAGGTCCGCTGGACCCAGTGCTCGATATTATAATATTTGTTTCTCAATAGTATACTATTTCGAGAGTACAACCCATCATGATGTTTGGATCTATCTAAAAAATTGAAAATTTGGCGATTTTTTTAGTAAATAAAGGTAGTTTTTCAAAAAAATGTATTTCCGCGTTTGTTTGTAAAAATAAATTATTTAAAAAGAAAAAAAAACACTTGGATCATGAAGAGGAAGTCTCAAACTTCATTCTCGTACGAGATTAAAGTCAATACATGAAAAAGAACGCAAATGGCAACTGTTTTTCTGCGTAGGGGCCGCTGGACCCATTGTGACCATAACGTAATTTTCTGGAGGTGTGACCATTGCGGGTTGAAAGTGATTTCATCACGCTGGCCGCGAGCTAACTGGCCAGAGTAATAAATTCACTTTGAATCGGGACTTTTGGAATATTCAAGTTTTGATGTTTTCAAACAAATCGTGTTTCGAATTATCGTGTTTTGAACGATCTCATCGAAACAACATAACCCTCGGGCAAAAAAAAACAAAAAAAAAACAACAACAACAACAAAACGAATAAAACAAAACAAACAAGCAAACAAACAAACAAGAATAACAAGCTGCAAGTCAAAACTTTCGCTGTCAAATCCAAGCAACCGTGCCAATTACTACAATAATTACGTATGACATAGAAACTATAAGGCACCACATGTGCGCTTAATTTGAGCGCTGCAGCTTGAACGGTTCTCGAGTTATAGGCCCTTGAATTTTCGAGGGTCGTTACACACACACACACACACAAACACACACAAACACAAACACATCCGGGTATTTTCTGCAAACGTGATTTCCGGATGTTTTAGGACATTCTGAACTGTTGACATCAAAATTCCGATAAAATTTTTTCGGACCGTCACATAGCTTCCTCCATGAGGAAACAGAACCAACGTTATTTCGAATCTGTTGGGAAAAAAGTGTGTAAATTTCCAGAGAGGGAGAGAGAGAGAGAGAGAACGAGTGAACGGGGGACTGGCTGTGAAAGTTGAAAACGTAAACACGCATGCACAAAGCCGTTGAAGGAAGTGAGAAACGTTTGCGGGAGCGAGCACATCGGGGGTCTAGGTTATACCGGGTGAGACGAAAATTTGTCTGTGTAGGGCGGTTTTGCACAGTGGCAGGAGCCACTCGATCAATACGCCACGTTGCCTTCTGCACCACCAGCACCACCATCAACGTCCCCTTACTGTGGGTGGGTGAATGGACGAAGGTTTCGCGGGGGTGGTTGTGGAAAGTTCCGAGTCTGTATAGAACACATCCAGAACAGTCAGCCAACCAGTCGAGCCACCCCTTGCACTCTGTCCCCTCGGGCTGCTGGCTCGCTCGCGCGCGCACTCTGAGCCACCCCCGCGCGCATGGAGGGTCGTGAATATGGGGAAAGGGAGCGAGAAAGGGATGGAGAGCTGTGGAGAGATGGATAACGAAAGAGAGGGGGAGAGAGAGAGAGAGAAAGGGATAGAGAGCTGAAGAGAGATGGATAATGGACGAGAGGGAGAGAGGGAGAGAGAGAGAGAAAGAAAGGGATAGAGAGCTGAAGAGAGATGGATTATGAACGAGAGGGAGAGAAAGGGATAGAGAACTGAAGAGAGATGGATAACGAAAGAGAGGGAGAGAGTGAAAGGGATAGAGAGCTGAAGAGAGATGGATAACGAAAGAGAGGGAGAGAGAGGTAGGGATAGAGAGCTAAAGGAAGATGGATAACGAATGAGAGGGAGAGAGAGAGAAAAGGATAGAGAGCTGAAGAGAGATGGATAACGAATGAGAGGGAGAGAGAGAGAGAGAAAGGGATAGAGAGCTGAATGGAGATGGAGAACGAAGGAGAGTGAAAGAGAAAGACAGAGAGAAAGAGGAAGGGATAGAGAGCTAAGTAGAGATGGAGAAGAAGAGAGAGAGAGAGAGAAAAGGATAGAGAGCTGAATAGAGATAGAAAACGACAGAGACAGAGAGAGAGAGAGGTGGGGCGAAAGAGATAGATGGAGCAAGGGCAAATTTGAGGGAGGGAGAGAGAGACGAAATGCTTTTCGCTAGACGTGTCGAATCGACGTGGACGACGTCGACATCGAAGGATAGAAGGTAAAGGACCAAGCTATCGACACCAACGCGCCTCCCTCCATACTATCCGCCGATTGGCCGATGATCATATATAGGTACCGTCGAACAGAATAAAAAAAAAATGAAAAAAAAAAAACCAAAAAAACACAAAATTTGGCTGCTCACAACTGATTTTTCTCGTTTTACGTTCGGTTGGTTATCGTCAAACGCTCTCCATTACTTTCGACGTTCAACGGTCACGGCCGTCATAGATGTCAATATGTTTGGGGAGGTCGCACGGTTAATCGACTTGCGACATCCGTGATAAATTTTGTGCCAAGCTTTTACGAATTTTCGGTGGTTGGGATTGTTTGGAACGACTAGCTTGTTAAGGAGCGTCTGTATTGTTCTTTCGTGGGTTTCTGCATCTACAGTTTTGCAGTTTGAACAAATATAACAACAATACAAATAATAATAGTACGATTTTGACTAGCGACCGCTCATTTTGTTTATTACAAAATGCTTGATCGATTTGTCGTTAGGACCGTGTGTGTGTGATTTAAACCTTAGCTAGCACACTGAGGGTCAAAAAGTCCCAAGCATAATCAACTTCAATTCAAGATATTTATTCGTCATTTCTCAGAACAACTGCCTTTTTTCCAACACCCACTATCGTGCAATTTTTTTCTGAAAGTAGAGTATTTCGACAGTATCCGGTCCGATTTTCAGATCAAAATAATGAAAAATGAAAGAGTCCCGATTTTTTGTTTGGTGGAAATAGCAAATTTTGCGAGTTTTCCCCTTCGAAATTTTTGTTTTTTCAAAGTTATTATTGGATTTACACCAATTGACCTATGGCACTTTTTGAAGGGAGTAACAAAGAATATATGACAATTTTTCCAAGTAAAAAAAATCAATTGGTCACTCGCAGCGAGCCTTTTTGTGCTCGGGGTCGAAAGGACCCCTCTACGCCAGATATGTCATACGCCGACAAATCTGCTCAGCCGAGGGTTAAAGATTTATTATCAATGATTAGGTCACTCACGGATATTCGATAAATCTTGGTGCTCGTTCGAGTGAACCTAATAAGCCAAATGAAATAACGAATAAATGATATAACGAATTCCACAAGTATTTGACTCTTATTTTTTGTTAGTTTTCATGCGGTTTGCACGACAATACACGACGAAACGAAGAAAGAGAGCAGGTGACCCGATCCACATTTCTATGGTACACGCATATAATTATATGGACATAAAAATACACACGGCCACACGCATATACATACATATATATATATATATATATATATATACGTATATGCATGGGCCAAAGTGAACAGGCGGCAATTCACACGTTTCTTGGTCTCCGATTACAGTAATGTTGTTACGAAAGTGGCCGCTCACTTATGTTTAAATTACATACCGCAAGATGATACACCCGCCACCGTAAATAACAGAACGAAACGGAACCGCGTAATCAATAGTCCCCGTCCGTAACTAACTGCAACCGCTAGAGTGGGTTGTGTCTCTTCATTCACTTCTTCTCTTCGCCTTGCCATTTCTGAATGTAAACCTAAACGGGCAATCATTGGTTTATGGATTCAGAAGTTTCCAAAGCGTTGTTATACGGCTTCCCAACGTCGACAACCACGAAACCCAAGGTTTCATGAATGGCCAAACGTTGTATGGCATGACATACACACACACACGTGCGCGCGACCGCGAACACACACACACAGCTCTGCATATTATTTCTTTAATTAAATTTTTTTTTTTTTTTTTTTTTTTCATTATCGACTGATGCGAATTTGAATAATTATTTTCGACGGACGCTCATAATTTCGAGCCGAGATATTATTAAAATAGGCAAATATAATTAATATTCATACGCAAGGTCGAGGATTTTGTATATCAAAACCGATTTCATCGAATTTCGAATATTTTTTAGGCGCCGTTTTGACTGTCTGGAAAAAAAAATCCAATCAACGAAATTAATAAAGATAAAAAAATAACTCATTTATTTTTTATGTTGGAGGTCCGTTGATGAACAGACAAAAAAAAATAGCTTCCACAAAGGAAATATAACACAGCACATGAAATGAATATTTGCATGCATAATATAACGATAAATCAATGATTCACGAGGTTTGGAATAAAATTTTCGAGCGATCAATGTCGATGGTCGGTTTTGGGAGTAAGAATTGTTCTACCGATTTTTTCTGTTTCTCACATATAGCTAGTATGGGGGAGGGGGGGGGGGTCTTTTCGACCCCGAGGTTACAAAAAGACTTGCTGCAACTAACCTACTGATTTTTTTAAACTTGAACAAATTCTCATATATTCCTTGATACTCCCTTCAAGAGGTGCCATAGGTCAATTGGTTTAAATTCAATATTAACTTTGAAAAAACAAAAATGTCGAACGGGGAAACCCGCAAAATTGGTTATTTTCACCAAACAAAAAATCGCGAATTCTCCATTTTTCATTATTTTAATCTGAAAATTGAACTGGATACTCTCGAAATACTCTACTTTCAGAAAAATAATTGCCCGCAACTGTCTGTCGGAAAAAAGGTATTCATTCTGAGAAATGAAGAACAAATTTAATCAGGTTTGATTTTTCGTGGGTTAAAAAAATTTATCAATGACATTTTTTGAATGAATTTTCTCTCCTCTATCGATGCTAGGACCTATGTAGTATCTCAATTATGTTGTGACGAGGTCAAAATTTGACGATTATCCGGTTGCGATAATCCAATGTAACCATTTATCATTCAAACATTTTTTCATGAGGTTAAACATTTTATTTCGTTGAGATATATGAGAAAAGGGGCGAGAGTGCGTAAACGTACGTTCCTGGAAGTGCGTGAGCGGGCGACTGCGGCGGAGTGTTGGTTTTCACTATCCGCGTGTGAATCGTGCGATCGTCCGGTACGTTCCGCGGAACGTTGCATGTACCTCTGTGGGGGGTCGCGGACGGGGCGACGGAGGGAGGGGGGAGGTGGATGAGATGCGAGCATCGGTGGATAACATTCGGTACACCTGTGCCGTATATTGCGGAAATACCGGACCCGCCAGGCAATAAGAATTTATTTTTCCCTCGTCCTTCGCGTCCGGAACGTTTTATTAATACTCCACCCTTCTATCCCGTTCACATATTTTTCCTAGCTTTTCGCACCGTCCAACAGGCTTACCTTTTTTTCCCATAGTCATTCCACGTTCGTGTTATTCGTTTTTTTTTTCTTTTAACCACGATTTTCCGAATCCCGAAAGATCCAGAAAAAATAACCAAATAATTACGAAACTCGATAAATTTGGTTTTCGAAAGAAAATAATTTTTTTTTCAACGGTTTATAATTATTTTTTTTTTCTGAAAACGAGAATTCAATTTGTCATGAGACTTTTACATGGTTATGGAAGAAAAAAAGTTTTTATTCAATTTCAATTAATTTTTTAATTTTGTACAATGTTCTAGAGTATCGTAGCAATTTTTTTTTTAAATCCAGATATTTCGAAGAAGAGCCTCGCATTATGGAATCACAACGAATATAGTTCATTTCCGTCGATCAAAAAATCCCAAATATATACTTTTCATTCAAACTCCTAAATTCTCTACAGGACGTGAAAAAAAAAAACGAATAAATATTTTTATCAGATATAAATTTCTCATCCATGTCGGCCATTCTCATCCCCCCCCCGCCCCCGCCCCCGCCCGACCCTCACCATCACCGTCGCTAAAGCCGAATTTCCATTCGGGTCTCCGAACGAATGACCTCACAGCAAATCAACGCAAACTCCCTCTGCATTCGAGATTTGATTTCAACAGCGAGGAAAGAAAAAAAAACAAAAAAAAACAATAAAAGATTCCGTCACTCAAGGTTTTTAATTCCTCCGGCATTCCGTGGCGAAACTTCGCTGCGTTGTCGATTTCACATTCTCGACGAGAAGGGCCCGGCGAACAGAGAGAGAGAGAGAGAGAACACAAAAAAAAAGAAAAAGAAATAAAGAAGAAGAAGAAAAAAATGAATTTAAAAAAAAGAAATATTAAAAATAACAGAACGAGCGTGAATAGCTATACAAGTCGGAGTCGTCGAGACTTAATTTGCTACGGTGATACTCTCTCGAAGCTGCGAAGCGGTTTTCTCCATCCCTTTTCCTCGCTCGGGTACCTACATCGCGAATGTCGGGGCCTCGTGCTTTCACACACACTTATATATATATATATATACCTGTATATATAAAAATTTATATATAGATATATATATTCATGTGTGTGTGTGTGTGTGTGGGTAGAAGACGAGGACTATGCGATATGTGTACGTCGGCGTATTTTACGCCGACAAACGGACATACTATATATATATATATATATATATATATATATATATATATATATACACATTTATACATACATATATATATACACCCATACGAATAAGTACAGAGACGTATATACACTATACCTTTATATATATATATATATATATATATATATATATATATATATATATATATATATATATATATAATACGTATAAATGTATATATAAGAACATATATACATATCACATGCATCAGAAGAGGCGAGAGAGGACGTAGTATAGCACGCCCGGACCATTTTGCAGCATTCCTGTCATTCTAACATTCGCGTTTCATTAAAAGAGCACCCTCCCCCCCCCCCCCGCCCTCGCCCTCGCTCCCCTTCCCCACCCTCCGTCGCATCAACGTCCTCCGTTTTGGTCCGCGTTCCGTGCTTCGCACACCACACGCTCTCTCGTCCATCCCCCGCGGTTTCATCTCGCTCTCACGTTCGCAAAACACATACCGACAAGTCAACCCCGCGAGCTGACACGTACTCGCCCAACTATCCGGCTACGTTCTACTGGGTGATGTTGCTGCTCGAGAGTCTCGCTGCTGGTGCTGGTGCTGGTGCTGGTGCTGCTGCTGGTGCTGCTGATGCTGATGCTGCTGGCAACGCAAGTTTAAGGATCAGAAGCTCCGGCGGAATATCGCAAGCTTGTGGTGGTGGAAGCGTTCAACGTGACACGTATATACGTGAATATCCTGGCTTTCACCGATATACACACACACACACACCAGTTCGGCATCGCTGTTACTCAACTATTCTCGCTCGAAGCCGCGACCTCCATCCCGACAACCCGACGAGCCAACTCCAGCCAACTTTCGTGACGAGTTATAATCAAAATTTAAAAGGGGGACAAAATTATTCTTGATGGTAAGAAAATCAGTTAATGGGCTTGGTTGAGGTATTCTGTTGGCCTTTGGCGGAAGGGCTGGGATTCGAGAAACCGCAGATACGATACGGATTGTTGAAATTGTATCAAAACTCGTTGGGATGAACGAGAACAATTGGTTGAAATTATTGTTGTTTGAATATTTTGGGACAAAAAAAATTGAAAACGTGGAAAAATCGTTTTTTCTTTTTGTGTATTTTGTTGTGATTTATGATGGATTATGAATGAAAATCGACGGATTACGGAACGCAGGATCGAAGCTTATCTCAAAGTTTAAATAATGGCGTTGATAATTTTTATCAATTAACCCTCTAATGCCTTATTTTTTAATTTGCGTCAATAAATCAGTATAGACGAAAATTAACACTCAAAGAACGAATCTGGAATCTGTTTTCCAATTTGGTGAAGCTTACGCCCTGCACAAGTAAAAATAGGCACATCGCGGGCGAAAGCGAACTCAAATATTTTATAGAAGAATCATTGAAAGCCTGAAACCTCGTTGACCATTCGATAGAACACACTTCTATCCACTCACCTATTTTTTTTTTCAATCGATTCGACCATAATTACTATTTTTTTTTGTCAAAATTATTATTTACATGCGTAAGTCGTGTTTGGAGAAAAATATTTATTTTCGTGTTTTCGCGGATAATTTTGTCTTTGAATTGAAGTTGCTTGGAAACGGAATGCACTAGGACAACTACAAAGGATTAATACAAAAAAAAATATATTAACAATGTTATTTGCATGTTCATAATGCTACGGTAATTACAAAGTTATCGGTTTTTTATCATTGACAGCGTCGTGCGTCGTAGGGTCATTCCGTGATATAATGGATGCTTTGTTCATCGAAACAATTAATACCTAGTACACATATCAATGTGTCATTGAATAAAAAATGTATTCCACAAATGAAAAAAATTACGAACAAAAAATGTTTTTGTATTCCGCATAATAAACCCTTTCAAACGATACCCCACACGACAAAAATTGAAACAATATATATATATATATATTTTCGACTACCCAATTTCCCGGCTCTTTGATTTTCAAATAAATATTTCAAAGTGTTAACCAGCGTTAATGTGCCAAAATTCAAGTTTCCACGTCCCACAATTTCCGACAAAAACGGCTGTGACACACGAACAGGAAACCGAGTGATCGTACAAAAGTTTCTTCTTTTTTTCCTCCTTTGGCCCCTACGAAACTCTAACAACAACAACAACAAAAAAAAAACCTTGATGGGGTAAAACAAATTTCAACCGTTTGAGAATCCTTAATCAATTCAAGAATCAGAATCAGAACCGTGTCACATGCAATTCTCGTAGCCGGCATGAATTCCACCAATTAACGTCATTCGAGTGACGGACCGAGAAGGTTTCAGTCCCGGACTGTGTGCCAAGTCGTTCGAACGATATCCGCACACGCAGCTGCCCGAACAATCTTTCCCATTGTTGCGACATTGCGTCACCGGGGTTCGAGGTTCATCGCGCGTAATTCCCGTAACCAAGACGGCGAGAGAGAGAGAGAGAGAGAGAGAGAGAGAGGGAGAAAGAGAGAAAGGGGGAGAGAGAGCGAGAGAAAGAGAGAGCGAGGGAGTGAGATTGATTGATTGATCGATCGATCGATTGATTGATTGATCGATCGATTGATTGATTATTTAGGGATGCATTTAATTCGTGCTCTAGGGCCGAAACCCTCTGAGATCAACGTGCAAGAAAGACCCATTGCCAAATACATCTGAGCAATCTTTGAATATATATACACATACATATATATATATATATATATATATATACAGATGGCAGTACCGAGAGCCCAATAAATAAATATACAAAATAATTGAAATAAATACGCTTCGTCAAAAACGTCGATGAAAATTTAATTAAAAATTAAAAAAAAAAAAATACCGACGCAGAAGAGAAACACATATGCACACACGATACGCATACAGATAGACAGAGCGAGATAGATATCCGACCCTCCTGCCCTCCGTCTTCGGGCCGACGCTCCGCGGTGCGATAACCCACGATAATACCGCGTTGCTGACGCTGATACAAGATAGAAAGAGAGAGAAAGAGAGAGAGAGAGAGAGAGGGGGGGAGAAAAAGAGAGAGAGAGATAAGGAAGCGTCGATTTACCCAGTGACTCGGTCAATCGATGGCTATCCTTTTTTTTGACGTTTACGACGTGTTTTACGCGATCAAAGCGAGCCGTAACAATTATTGGACGATTTCGCAGCCGTAAAAATTTTATACGCTCGCGCGGGAAATTGCTGCACGAAGCGGTAAAAGCGAGAGAGCGAGAGAGAGAGAGAGAGAGATAGCGTCGGTGGGGGCAGGGACGTTGGAGATGCACAGGGAGGGGTGGGAACGCGGGGATTCGGTTAATGCCAGAGGCAAAACGTTTTCGTTCCCGTCGCGAAACAGCCGGGACAAAAAGAGGGAAACCGATGTCTGCTAGTGACATCGACAACGTCAAGGACCAACGTTATCCGCGTTTCTCTTTGCAATCAGTCGGGCGGTGAACGAGGCGCGGGGCGGAGGGCGGGGGGGGGGGAATATTATACTATGCGAGAGCAAACTTTTGCGCCGGATTCTCCCCCTCGAGAAAATTCTCGAGTTATCCTGCAGCACCAGCATCACCAGCAACAGCAGCAGCAGCAGCAACGGCGGCATTGACCCTCACCAATATTTATACGCGATGCCAATCGCTCGGAGTAGTCCTGGGGGGTTGTTGCATATAGCCGGATTAACTTTGTGACTGATTGTCCGCTATCCCATCCATCCACCGACCGGGACCTCTCTTCCCTCGCTATCTCTCGTCCTTACCGACGTCAGCTTCCTAAGTCCATTATTATTTGTTTCTTTTTCTTGTTCTCGTTTCTTTCAAACGCTTTCCGGGGGATTTTCGTATATTACATTTTCTTGATCTACGACGTTACGAGGGACGAAAAAGAAAGAAAAAAAAAAGAAAGAAAGAAAGAAAAAAAAATACACGTTTTCGAGCTTTTGGTGATACAGAGCAAGCTCGGCAGGAATGTCGGCTATTCGACCGTGTTCCCTCCATCGACATTCTACGAAAATCGTTTTCCACGCTGTGTGCAAACTCGAAGTGTATGTGTGTGTGTGTGTGTGTGTTTGTGTGTTCGTGTTGGTGTTGGTGTTGGTGTTTGTGTGTCCGTGTGTGTGTGTGTGTGTTGTGTGTGTTTGTGCGTGCATGCGTGCGTATGTCTATCCATCCCTCGGCAAATGCCTGCCACAGGGGTGTTACGAACAGCCGGTACGCACGTAACGCCCCCCCTACACTCGCCGGTCTCCACTCTACAAACATCTCGTTCACTTCTGGCACCTCCCTTCCAGGGATATCCCCCCCCCCGACCCCGATACGAACGGACAATGATAAAAGTAATAATGATAATAATGATAATAAAAATAAAAATAATAATAATAATAATAATAATAATAATAATAATAATAATAATAATAATAATAATAATAATAATAATAATAGGTAATAATCATAATAATAATGGTAACCAAAAATGACCGAAATTGTCGTTGTTGTTGTTGTTGTTGTTATTATTATTATTGTTATTATTATTCTTATTATCATTGATATGTTATGGCAATATTTGCTTGTTTTTATTATATTATTATGTTATTATTGAACTCACGTTAAAAATAAAATAAAAAATAATGTATTAATAATAAAAATGGTAAAACAATATTATTGCAAAGTTGTTCGTATCTATAGACGTGAATATGCGGGATTTATGAAACAATTGTGGGATGCAGAACGCGACCAGACGCGGGAGTGAAATATATATATATAAAAGGGCTCGAGCGAAGGAAGAGTCTCGCGCGGAGTGGATGAGATAGAGAAGAGGTGAACTTCGTGGCCGGGGCTACTCTCGGGAACGGTAACGCGCCACCGGGCATTGTTAATAATGCAAAAAGTAAACTTTCGCAAAACTTTCCAATTTACCGGTAGACGGTGCGGGAAAGGTGTGATGGGAGATGGAAAAAAAAATAAAGAAATAAAACAAAAAAAAAAAGGGTTTAAGCCTTTGTGATTAACGTTACGGAATTTTGCCGACGTTGCTTCGGTTCGTTCTTTATTTTTTTTTCTGTTATTTTTATTTTCAATTTATTTGTTCGCTTATTTTTAAAATCTTTTTTTTTCTCCTCTGTGTTTTTTTTTTGTATTTTTTTGTTCTTCGTGTAACATCGTCGCATCGTTTTATCCTACTCTCGCACTTTATCGTATTATCTGATTTTCCTTCTCCGTTCTCTTTGCAACTCGTTTCTGCAGAAGATACGAGATGGTTTTCTGTCTTTACCTCTTGCTTTTCGTTTACCTCGTGTTATTCGTTGGTCGCGCGTTCATCCCCCGTTTTTCCTTCACCGAAAATGTGCGGGGCCCCTCTCTCTTTCCCCTCAACCGACAGCCGACAACCCTTTGTTACCGTTGTCCTTTATCTTAATTGCTCTCGCGGTTCTCGTTTAGATCAATACGAACCCCGTGTGTTTTCCTCTTCGTCTCTGGGTTTGCAACCCTCCCGAGATTCGTTTACTCCGGCTCAGTTGTCTCGTCGATTCGAATTATAGCAATTGCGCTTCGGAATGTAGTTTCGGGAAGGGTGAATATTTGAAATCTCTACGTCGACCGAACCCGCCCAAACCACGAAATCGGAATTAATGTGAGAGTCAACATTTTATCATGCAAAGAATAATTGATAAATCGTTATTTATTTGTTTATTTATTTATTTATTTATTTATTTATTTATTTATTTATTTATTTATTTATTTATTTATTTATTTATTTATTTATTTATTTATTTATTTATTTATTTATTTATTTATTTATTTATTCATTGGATATTATTAATTCTCAGGTAATTAGTTGAGCAATAATGTCTTCGAAACAATTTTCGTACAAATTAGTTTGCAATAAAAATAATTGGAGCGAACCTTACAATTCCAAATCAATTTGTCCACCCCCAAAATTTCTCCACAATTTTACGACTCATTCGCCGTCTCCATTGATGCCGCATCGTGCCATTCGAAATCCCCAAATTTTATCGTCGCGTTTACACCGCTTGAAATCTCAATAACGCTTGACAACCAAACGATTATTAACCATAACGCGTTGTAATCAAGTGCGAAATGTTTGCGCCATTGTGTTCAAAGTGTTGCAACGACATTTTCACAGGACGCAACAACTGGGTTTGCATAAAATTTCATACCACTGTGCATTAAGAATGCTCCGAATAACACGGTGCGAATGATGTACACTGATTTTTTTTTTCCAATTATTTAAAAAAAAACAATTCATTCGTTAGCTGCCACAGGTAAATTTTCTTAATTTCAACTGAACTCCCATAAATTTGCAAAATGTCACGCACATTGAAACAATAAAATACAATATTTTCTTTCACATTCGTTCTCACGTAGGTGCAGAAAAATGTTTCATCGAGATACTAAAAAATTATTACTCATTAAGAAAAAGAAAACAAAAAAACATTACGACAATTTGATTTCAATGGAACACCACGACACTCAAAAATGTCCATAACAGTATCTACTAACAGTTGAACCAATTCATTCAAATAGAATCCCCCCTCCCCCTTCGCAAAGAAAAAAAAAGTAATGACAATTTAATTTCAATGTTAAATCACACCACTCATGAATTTTCATAATAGCAACTACTAATAGTTCAACCAATTAATTCGAGCATAATTAATCCCTTCCCTTTCACCACCACCAAGATTTCTCAAACGCTCATCGTACCAAAAATTTTCCCACGCGGGACTAATTAAACAACATTAAAATATCGTTTGGCGATCCGCGTTGATTATATAATCTGCTCGAAATTCGTGCGAATAAAATTATGTGGAATTTCTGTCCGGGAGAGTGAGAGAGAGAGCGAGCGGGCGGGGGGGGGGGAGGGGTATCGAAGTCGGGTCCGGTGTGCCGCGTGTGTGTGTGTGTGTGAGTGTGTGTGTGTTGACGAGTGGAAATAAGCGCGAGCACGCGTTCGCCGGGCAGACCGTCTGAGTCGTAAAACGTTAAGTGCCAGTAAAACTGAGTTTACGCTCTTGTAAGGACCCCCGGGGAGGCTGTACGACACTCCGTGGCCTGGTTGACGTCGTTTCTGGTGCACGCTGCGACGTTCGAGCACCCGAAAAACACCCCTGCCGCTGACACCCCCCCCCCCCCCGCCCTCACTGGAGATCCGCCCTCAAGGCCTAATGGCCGGATTATTGGGCGTTAAGCAGGGCGAATGCGAAATTCCACCCCCAAAACGAACTGTCTCATCTTCCTCGATTCGTTACACAGGCCCATATCAATGTCGTTGCCTCGTTTTCTTCCAGTTTATTTCCCAAAGGGACACGCCCTCCGACACGTTTCCCCCCTTCGTTAATAATACCATCGACTGGTCGTAGTTCGGAAAAAATTTCAATTTTTCTTCCAATTATTTTCCACCTCGAAATCCCCCGACGTGTCATTCAACCGGAAACGAAAAAAAAAAAAAATGAACGGGTTTCAGATTTTTCGGGATCTGCGATGTTGATGTGAAAATCGTGGAATTTTTTTTTTTTATTTCGTGAATTCTGCACATTGACCACTTTTCCTGTCCCGAGAAACATGACGTAGGAACCGTGTATGGGATTGGGCTTATATAGATTGTATATTAGGGTGTCCCTTGATATGGATATTTCAGATTTTTAATATGGTCGCAAACTTTGAAAAAACAACCGATAAGTATTAAACCTTCATAGGTAACGTCATTTTTACTACCTTTACACGGTAAAGTCGGGTCGGGAGTTTCAGGCGTTTTGAAAAGTGCTGTAAAGTGCTGCAAAAAATTCCGCAAAATTCATGACATCTCTTCGACTATCCTAGCATAAGGATCAATCACTATATTGCTGACTTGATCATTTGTTCAAACAATATTATCGAACAAACAAATAAAGAGGTGAAGAACGTACCATTTAGGCAAGGCACGAGTGAGCCGACGTTACCGTTTAAGGGTTAAGTTGAAATTCAACCAAATGAACATCTTATTTTCCTCCTGGACCAACGTGATAGCGGTAAAAATCTTATCTCACAAGATCACAAAAGTAACTACGCGAATTTGTGAAACAAGCTTATCACCGTTATTGAATTTTACGCATTACCAAAAAAAAAATCTTTCTAATTGATTAACGCATTGAAAAAATGTTGTCCATTTTTTTTTTCGATATCTCAAAATTCATGAATCCCGAAACGCGTTGCCGAATCATTCGATACCGAACATTTTGCTTGTCTCTCGCGTCTTCTTTTTTCTTTCCTCTTCCTCAGACCCATCATCAGAGGGTTTGGCCACTCGCTCACGATGGGCCGTAAAAAAAAAAAAAGAAAAAGAATAGAGCGGTTTTATTTCAGTCGAGTGAGGTTGCAGGGCCGTTGAACGTCTGCGTTATTCCGTGCAGCGAGGGATGTTTCGAAAAAAATACAAAAAAAAAATAAAGAAAAGAAATAATACATATACCTATACATTTATTTTTAATTACGGGACACACCTGCAAAAAGCTTCGCGAAAGTTTTTTTTTTTATCCCGAGAATGGGCCGCGACTGGGGAGTAAATCGTGCTCTCAACCCGAGCACCATTCACGACCCTCAGACAGTCAACTTTTACACAACGTCCAGATGTTGTTTTATAATTTTTTTTCTCTTTCTTTCGGTTTTCTCTTTCTTTTTTTATTTTTTTTTTTTTTTAATCCCGCACAGTCGCTTCTCGCGTCTGTTCTTCACCGCGTCAGCTGCAAAACAAAAAAAAAACACACAATAGGATTTGACGGAGAGCGAAAAAAAAAAGAAAAAAAAAAGATAAATAAAAATAAAAATAATAAATAAAACACACGGAAAATAACATTTTCTGAAATACTAAATTGGCATTCGTAATAAATCAGTTATGAGAGTTTTTCATTACGACAATATTATGACGATGGATTGTATTAATCGTCATTAGATAAAATAATTTAAAGGGACGTTCCGTGGGGGGATGGGGGCGGAGGATTGTGTAACAGGTGACGAAAGTTTCCGAAGCACGTAACTGAAGAATATTTTATTGGCGTCTCTCCTTTCACTACTACCCCCGCGTGTTTCACCGCTCCTCCCTCTGTCCCCCCTCCATCCCTTCAAGCCGTGACGTTCCCGAGGGTGCCGTCGTACCGGCTTCAACCTCCTTTCTCAGTCCCCGCCTACGCTCGTGCTCCTCCCCCAATGCCCTCCACCTACCACCCCCACCCTCTCGCAAACCCACACCCTCCGCTAATTGTCGCACTTCGTATAAATGCATTAGTGACGCGCATACGTTTCACGCTCTCTTGCGGTTCATGAGAAAAAAAATTTAACAAAAAAAAAACGAAAAAAAAAATAAAATAAAATAAAATAAAGTTTGCGCATCTTTTTCCCGGTCCGTGATCTCTTAACTTCCTCGCGATTTTCAACCCCTAACGGGTTGCTTTCCTAATTTTCTCACCCCTATTCGCGACTACGATTCCGCTCAGCCACCATCATCCCCCCGGTGACTCCGGATAATTTTTCAAGCCCCGGTGGGGGCAACCCTCCCCATTCTTTTTCTTTCGCTCGGTGACTTCCGTGGGAAGAAAATAAATTTGGGGAAAAAAAACAACAAACAAACGCACTTATAAATGGAAAATCACGAAACTAATTGTGCCCAGCGATATTTTTGAAATCCACGCATTGACATTGAGCTTGACGTTATAATTACGAATTAATGAACTGGGCAAAACTTTTATTCCGATGTTTCGAACAAATTTGGAAAATTGTAAAAATACAATGATTTCGTGTGCAAACAATAAATAATAGATAAATGAACATTATAAATAATATAATAACAATACGTATAAATAATAATATTCAATTCCACTCAAGGCTTCAAAATAAAAATGAAGTCCGACCTCGAAATAAGAGACTCGGCAATAAGAGACTTTTCCCAGTTTCTCGTTCGAGCCCGTATGCGATTTCCGAGAAAAACTCTTCCCCTCGGGGTATTTCGGTCTCTTATTTCGAGGTCGGACTGTATATTAAAAATAAATATAGAATATTCCAAAAACCTTCAGAGTTCCGAGTGGTCAATGAAACAATTCAAACGATTGTTACAAAATTTCGTACCCCGTTGTAGACAATTTGTGGCTCAGGTTCTCACAACAACGGACAATTCGTAACGATTATAAAGAATGGTAATTTTCTCTGTAATCAGTCTATGCACTAATTAAGACAAGCCAATATACATTCCCACTTCGATCTCAATGGCAGGTGAACAATAAGTCAAAAACAACACACACACACACACATTTTCGACGAGACACCTAAAAAAAAAGTAATCTATCAGACGATAGATTAAGGAGTCAGCGATAAGTTACAAAGAAAAAAAAAACAAAAACAGTGCAAAAAAAAAAAATACGCGAGAGAGCAAAGTTCTGTCGTGCACTTATGACCGTGAATGTGTTGCATCGGTAATCGTGTGTGAGACACAAAACCCGTAGACGTAGGGCCGAAGTCTTGAGTATGGGGGGTGAGGGTGAGGGGGGGGGGAGAGTTCGACGACGACAACGACGACGATAGTTCCGAAGACGCGCCCGGAAGACTCACCCTCGGTTTTATGGGTCGTCCAGCTCCATCACGGACCGTAAAAGTACAATAAAAACCGCTGTTACGCCCGCGAAGAAGTGAGACCGAACCATCCACTCTAAACCACTGCGTGCTCTCTGGGTTCGTAGTACGGTACCCACGTTGTGGGCAAAAGCAACAGCAGCATCACCAGCAGCAACGTCGAAAGCCAAAGCACCGAGAGCTAGCACTCGTCAAGGATGGAAAGAGCTGTTGAGCCCGAGTACCGAGAGACGTCGAAAATAATGAAACGACGAAGAAAGACGAGGACGCGAGATTTCGTACGATCGCATAGGTTTTTCCCTCGTGCCCCCCTCCCCCTCCCCCGTCCCGTTCCTTCGGGGGCCCGCGAAACGAGTCGTAGACGAGGAACGAATGTTGCCGCGAGAAATAAAGAAAGATGGTGCTTGCATCGAAATTGATTCTTTTATGATTCAACGTATACGTGTTTTTCTTGCGATGATCGTCAAACGTTTTTCCACGACTATTCGATTTCTCGATAACGTTTTACCCCCACGACTTTCAAACGTTTCTACTGGATGGAAAATTCGACTGTTGGCAAAAATCGAATTTCAAGCGTTCATTGTTTTTTTTTTGTTTTCAAAGATTTTTCAAATTAACGCTTGGGAAGAGAGTTGCTTATGTTGCGGGCGTTTTTAGGCATTGTTTTGAAGAAAATGTTTGGGTTTACTGGAAACTTGGTGAATATGTTTGTCAATACTATTAGCTGGTGCTGACATTTTTCTGTCACAGAATATTGAATCCTTGAAGTGGTGCAAACCGCGTCGTAGAACTGCTATCTTTTTTTATCTGGGCAAAGATTCCGGCTATTCTGGTGATCTGAAAAACAGCAAGCAGGCATATTCCTATCGGAAAGATCTATCTACATATAGAAATCGCTATCGTCTGAACTAGGATCTCATTTTCAAACCATTCTTTCGGCAAAATGGTAAAATCATGCTCGAAACTTTCTCGAGTTTTTCACTCTTCCAAGTCTTATCATTCCCCTAAAAATCGTCATTTTTAACTCGGGAAAAATATCTTATTTCAGCCGATAGCGAGATGTGGTTTCAATAGGCCCTCGAAATTTCGATCGAAGTCGATCGGTCAATTGGTCGCTGAGGTATCTCGGCCTTAAGTTGTAAAACAGGCAGTTTCGAGACAAATGCGTTTTCTAGTACCTACCAACATTATGATACTATTGCGGAAACATTTTATCTGACTCGTGTGAGTTCGGCAGCACCAGCCGAAGGTGAGTGTTGCAATCACACTATTCGAGAAACCGTTTTTCGCACGAGTATCGTACAAATTTTTACGTCGAAAGGTGTGTAAACCCGTTTCGGTGCGAACGAAGTGAGCGTAAAAACCACATTTTACGCACAGCATGTCGTAAAAGTGTTTTCGTGCTGTCTCGTTAGCATTGCTCCGTGCCACTTCAAATCCTCAATAACTCTGACAATTTCGTGAATACTTTGATGGTTCTTGAAGAGATTATTCTGAAAACCGTAAACTTAACGAGAATGGAGTTTCGTTGGAACGCGATTTCACAGTCGATGACCGACGATATAATGAAGCGTCGGAAGTACGTTCGCGAGTAGGAGAGTTCACCGTCGGCCGGATATCGGACCTTCGATGGCGCCCTGACATCTCGCTGATGGCGCGATACTGGCACCCATAGTTGGTCCAGTAATGGGGCAAAACTGCCGGATGATATAACTCGGATCTATCGATGACAATTGATATCCGCCCATTCATGAAAATATTATTGGGTGGCCGATCGATCTTGCCAATGATGGGCCATTTGTCGCTTTCAAATTTCGTCTGCTATCGGTGACGATTAACCGTCATTATTAATCTCTCAGACGACCCGATAACCCGTCACAGAAATTCCGGTGATAAATTTTGTCGTCGCAAAAATAATCGATATGCACCAGACGCGTTGCACCGTCGGTTCCCATAACTTTGCGTTCATGAAAAATTCTCAACAATATCATCGAGTCGACCTACAACGATCACACCACCTGTAAATTTCAATCTAGACAGGTGCATCGGGGTAACGAGTTACCCCGGCTTGTCTTTGATCGATATTTTTCGTACTAAATCGTTAAGGGGGCACATCCGTGTAGATTGTCGGAAAAATTGGTGAATTTTGGGGATTTATTATCTCAAAGACTATTGGTCCGATTGAAATCGAGTTAATTTTATTCGAAAGTACGTACATTGAGGTATGTCGACGATTTTTGTTCGTTATTTCGGCCGACTATGAAACACGCGCGATGGGTTCGCTGTTCCAGCGCACGCGATGTCCACGCCGCCTACCGACTAGATGAAGAAACTAATAAATTCCTGTCGCGACTATCCACCACGACACAATTAAAAATGTTTTCGGCCACGATGGGCCGTGTCTGACGTATCATTCCGATTGTCTGCTCCGACCAACTATTCCCCGACCACGAATAAATGGCCGTCTCAACCAACTTTTTCTTTCAGTGTGACCATCCAGTTCGTCACAATTAAAAATGTTCACCGTCACCATGAGCGACGGCAGGCTTGTCCATCCGAGTGAATGCTCGGACCGACTATTTCTTAATCACGAAAAAAAAAAAAAATAGCTATTTCAGCCAACCTTTTCTTTCGTTGTAATATAGATTGACTCGGAGTTGTTGAGTTTTGCCGACGGACGACCATTGAAAGCCGATTTCTCGTCTTCTTCGGATAAAAAAAGGACATTTCAACATTATGACACACGTAAAACACAACAACAACTGACAAATGTATTTAAAAACTCATAACACAACCGCAAAATTTAACGACATGAAACGTTACACCGATAATACATCAAAAATAATAAGAAACCATAGAAAACAACTGGATAATAAAAATATCTGAAGAGGTCCCAATACCGAGGGGGGAACGTTGTGAAAATAAAGTGTACCATGATGGTTCGTCGCACAAAGGTCGAAAGAACACCGAATCATTCGACGGGCAAAACAACTTCAATCAAAACATAGAGATCTACGCCCCAGCGTTCCGCCAGTACTGGGCCTAGGCTCCCGAGCGCTGGCCGTCGGACAGTAAGCATCTGAAGACCGACCGGGGTAACTTGTTACACGTACAGGAACACACATCCTGGTCTAGGATTGCGGTAGTACCCTGCATAAGAGAGTTCCTCGTCAGATTTTCATGAAACTTGGCATACTTATAGGTATTGATAAGAAAAAGGTTCAGTTTCATTTTTATGGCCTCCCGGAGCGCGAGAAAAAAGATATCAACACTTTTATTTTCACACGTTTAACATGGAGACTTATGGAGAATCACGCTCAGTTTGATGTAATACAAAAAGTCCTCGTTAGATTTTAATGAAAACACTTAAGCTGCAAGTTGAATATTCGGAGAACATTTTGGGCACTTCACAGTAGAGATCAGGAGACTGTGATGATAATAATAAGCAAATAAACATCGGGAAAATACAGTTTATGTCGGGAGTTGGTCGTGATCCAGTAGACATGGCAACGTTGCGCGTTTGTTTCCCATCTCTCTCTCTCTCTCTCTCTCTCTTTCTGATCGACATCATAACACGCGACGTTGTCACATCAAAGTACTACGTACCTCGATCAGGAGATGGTATATCTCAGGCTTGCTTTGACTCTTACAGTTTGTGGGATATTACCTTAACTTCAACCGTACGTCATCAATTGATGGTCATGTATTTTATTATATATATTATATTATATATTTCGCGAGTCAACCATCGACGATCCAAAACGGATCAACCTCCTTGATAAAAATTCCATCCTCATCCCTATTTCTTCGAGAATTTCGAACAAAATTATGTTTGCTCGTTTTCGACATTTCATTAGATTCTCACGTTTCTTTTTTTTGCGCATTGTTTCAGTTCTCTCGCTGCGCAACACCCAAGAGGAAGAACCACCGGATCCTCAACTCATGAGACTGGATAACATGCTGATTGCCGAGGGTGTAGCGGGACCGGAAAAGGGTGGCGGTGCGGGTGCAGCCGCTTCGGCTTCGGCCGCGGCGGCAGCGGGACCGGCCGGACAACCGGACAACGCCATTGAACATTCAGACTACCGTGCCAAACTCGCCCAGATCAGGCAGATATATCATCAAGAGTTGGAAAAATACGAACAGGTAAGAACAATAGAACATTCGATAATCATGATAATCTGAAACACTGAAAAAAAAAAACGGAAATTCTCAAAACGTCGAATTTGCGGGGAAAGAACAATTCAACATTGTTGAAAAAAATAGACGTATACATATATATATTTCGAACATTAATTTCTTGTCTATACGTTTGCAGAAAAAACAGAAAAAAAACAATTTTTGAAAAAAATGTTAGGAAAAAATCGTGATACAGAATAATAATCGATATTATTAATAATTATACGGTACAATTGACAATTTTCAATATCGTTTGACAAAAATGTTACGAACACATCGCCAATCATGTGTAATCATGTGTAATTATTTATCACAGAAGTACACACAATTTATTTTTTTTTCTAAATTCTTTTCTCTTATATAATTTTTCCGCTGTTATGAGGAATGAAAACGTTTTTCTTTTTTTTTTTGCAAATAAAACGCGAAAGGGTGGCCGATAAGAGAAAGTTAGTTTCAGTGGGGCGCAATGACCACAAGATCGTTGCAACGACGTCGACGATTTGCGTGCTAATCAACTCGGTCTTTCCTTTTCTACCTCTTTTTCCTTCTCCCTCTCTCTCTCTCTCTCTCTCTCTCTCTCTCTCTCTCTCTCTCTCTCTCGCTCTCGGCTTATGCTCGCTAGAGTAAAATCTCGCGTGTCCGAGAGCCCAACGAGTATCGCATATACACTGCTTATTCACATACATAACACAAAGTATTGTACGGTGGGCGATAATATCGCGTGCCACCAGACCCTTCTCGTTTTCCTTACGCGAAAAATCTTACGTGACACGACTCTCTCTCCTCCTGATTTCCACTTTATTCATTTTTTATAATTCTTTTATTTTCGATGTATACGTGCACCAACGGGTTTCGAAACTTTTGTTATTCTTTCTCCCCTACTAAACGAGTTTGTCGTAACTTCGCTCTGATATCGAATTGTTTGAACATTTTTTCACAATTCGAATCTTTCGCGACAATTGAGACGAATGTCAATCAAAATTGTACATTCGAGTTTTAATAATAATCAATTTCTGATACAATTTTTTTTTAAGTAAATAAAAAGTAATAACAAACATTTCGTCGAATGATTATCGAATATTGCAAATCAGATTGATATTGAAATTGTGGAGAGTTTATCGAATAATCGAGAACATGTGGAAACATGCTCGAGTATTATTCTCACGAATAAAAATTCTCAACTACATCATCATTTAGCTCTTTCAGAACATCCACGGTTTTTCCAATCAGTCCCAACAATATCCCGTCGAAAAAAAACGCAAATAAGAATTAATAATAAAAATTTCGTTGACTGATTATCGAATATGGCGAATGGCATTGTCGTCGTAATTGTGGAGTTTATCGAACAAACGAGTACATGGAATAATGCTCGGATATTATTCTCACGAATCACAGCGTCATTTGGTGTTTCGAAAATATTTTTATGGTTTTTCTAATCAGTCCAACAATGCGTCACAACAAAAAAAAAATGAAATAAAATAATAATAATAATGACAACAGAATATATATTTGCCCAAAGTATGTGCACACGTTTATTCAACCGTGATATCGAAATATGCGTGTGTGTGTGTGTGTGTGTGCGTCTATGTGTGCGCGCTACCTGGCAGATTCAGAAGAGCGCGAGGTCGAGATTTTCGAGCAAGGCACGTCTTTGTACTGCACCGCTTCGGAACCGATCGCGTGACGCTGTTTTCTCGTGTGCTACGTGTGGTACGTGTGTGGGGGACAGAGGGGGTTGACGAAGTCTCTCCCCGGTGTGTCTGTTCTGTATGCGGAGATAGAGAGACGGAGAACGGCAAAAGAGCTGCAGTGCAGATACGTTCTGGGAGTCACGTAACGGGTGTCTCGAATAGTTGCTCCCGCGAGTTTCAACTTATTTCGCAATATTACGTTCATTTAATTTTTTTTTTTTAACTTTTTAATTTTTTATTTTTTTAATTTTTTTTTTCCGAAAATACAATATTTCGCAATCGACACAATCTCACAATTTTTTTCGTCTCTCCCGACTAGTTTTACACTCCAACGCCATGGGAGATGGATAGAAACGTTTATTCGGCTTTTCACGTGCCTTCGACATCTTTCAAAGTCTTCAATTATTTTTTTTCCGTTTTTTTCGCGGGGGTTTTTTTTTTTCATTTAATTTTCATTCAACCGAAAAGTTACCGTTTTCACGGATTGCGTGTAAGAACCGCCACGCCCGAACTCTAACTCCGGTAGCATCATATTTTATCGCGTGCTTCGCGGTCCCGGTGTTTTCCCGCTGTAAACACGGCGCCCCCCCCCCCTCCTCCCACTGCCTCCACACCTCCGGCTTTGAACATACGGAACGTCGTTGCCACTAGTTTTTCTCGTGTACACGATGTCACACCGGATTTCGTCGTGAACCGGTGTGTCCTTCCAAACCGACGGATCTATGGGTTTACGCAGGTGTCGTGTACTTTACACACGTTTGTAAAAATTCAAATATTGTATTTGCATATGATATTTGTTTTGTTTTGTTTTTTTGTTTTTTTTTTTGTTCGTTACTGATGGTACATTCCCATGATCGATACGAATTCGAACGTCAAGATCTTTTTTTTCACCGTAACCATTTCCATATTATATATATATATATATATATATATATATATATATATATATATATATATATATATATATGTATTAGGGTGGTTGTTAAAAATTGAATTTTTGCCGTCCGCCCATAGAAAGTGATTTTTTGGTGAAAGATAACTTTTTCATTGTTGTAAAAAATATTTATAAAAAAATAAAAGAAAAAAAAGCTGCAGAATCCCGATTAAAAAGAATTTTTTCAAATAAAATTGCAGTTTTATGGAAATATCTCATGAAGTATGCAGATTTAAAGGAAAAAATATCCGAACAATTTCACAGGAAATTGAATTCTCCATCAAAAAGTATATGACAATATTTTGCTAAAAAACGCGTATTTGTCGAGTTACGTCGAACGAAGACGTTCGCGAAGCATGCGTAATTTTTTTACAAGCAATTTAATCACACGGAGTGATATTGAATTGACACACATATCCTACATTCGAAGTAGATACTATCAGGAAACATCTGTCGAAACTCGATCCCAATAGGACAATATTCAAAGGTTGGGCTTTTTCACGATTCCGATTTGCCTTTCATTGCATTCCAATTACATTTCTTTCGCCACTTTTACTTTCCTGTTTGGATCTCCGATCCCGGTGTCTTCGTAGCCGTCGAGAAATCTTTCCATAATTGTCAAAAAAAGAGGGAGAAAGAAAGAAAGAAAGAAATGAAGAAGAAGAAAAAAGATGCGAAAACAATGGGACACAGATTGTCCAAATTCTCACATTCTCATTTCATTAATTTTCCTGCGGTACGACCCCCCCCCCCTCACCCCTCACCCCCCTCACCCCGCAAATGTGTACCGTCGCTTCAACTATGCTACATCCAACACACACTCACAAACATAGCAGAAGGCCGGGGTTGTCTACTCGAGCGTGAGTTCCAAACGGAAATAACGAGAACCGAGAAATCGCGTTATACGTCTAGCACAACCCGGATTAGTTGCTCGATAAAGCTCGTCCATTAACGCCTTTCCCGGTGAGGTTTCTTTTCTCGCGAGCGCGCGCGCGCGCGCGCGTTCCTCGGTCCAAGTAAAAGCCCGGGGGCCAAACGCTTGGTCTCGCATTTTCCGCGCCCCGGCGCCGTGGGGAGGAGCCCAAGGTGGATTTTTCACCGTCGTTCGTGGCAACAACGTGGGTGGGTGAGGAGGGGGAGGAGGGGGGAGGGGGGGGGCGATAACAGAAC